>OY728131.1:187996587-190396587 GCA_963277665.1 Viscum album
GTGGTGGACCCCACCCATTATTTTGGTTGCAATTTTTTCATGATTCATGTTACC
Source organism: Viscum album (assembly GCA_963277665.1). Lineage (NCBI taxonomy): Eukaryota > Viridiplantae > Streptophyta > Magnoliopsida > Santalales > Viscaceae > Viscum > Viscum album. The sequence continues at coordinate 187,996,642 of OY728131.1, forward strand.
AGTGAGTAGTTTGATGAGTTTGAATTTCTAAATTGAATTAGTTAATTAATTATAAATGTTATAATTATACATAATTTATTGATTGTATTGATTTAGATTATATCAAATGGAGGTTTGCATGGATATCCCTATATAGTACCTAACAGGTTATCAATTAATAAAGGGAAATACTTAAATTTAGGTTTGGGGTCCTGGAACATCCCTTATGGAATTTTTTTAGTTCTTTTTATATGCATGGGTATGGTCAAGATCACCACTATAGTCATTTCCATTTTTATTTATTAAATTTTTTACATAATTTAAGATTAAATTTTAAATTAAAATTGTTGTCGTTGAACTATATAATAAAGAACCTAAGCAACAATGGACCTAGTTCACTGGCATAATACCTTTTCCACCAATGGTCACGTATGAGAAAAAATTAGTTTAACTAGACACATTGATCTGTATTTAGTGGTATGAAATGAATATCTATGTCTTAGTGTCCCTAGGCTAGGATCCCTTTTCCACCTCCTTATAGAGTTGTGGTAGGAATTTCACTAAGGAAAATGTATATCTTAGTAAACCTTTTTATATTTCATGTGCACATTTCTCATGGAGGAAGGTAGTGATTTTGTAATGGTTCACACTAATGGTGGATAACATGACCCTTAAGATTACATAGATCCATTAGGATTGGGGATCTTGTTTATTTGGCGAGTGATCATTTCCCTTCATATGTATTTGACTATTTAGTTTGTGCAGGGGTAGAATTAACGGGTTGAGTGAGGATAATGAACCAGATCTCCTTTAAGACTGATATAGATCCCACATAATCTTCATATACAATAATATTTGAGGATTACCATCATGTCCCATAAGGTTTTGTTATTTATATGATACCATTTAGGAATATGATTTCCACTGAGCAATAGGTGATGACCCATAAGAAAATATTGATAACAAGTACCTCATGTAGGGTGTACTTTTTTTAAATGACATAGGGGACAACATAATATACCAAGATGAATTTCCAATGATAAGTGGGAGTGTCTTGTGACTGTTAGTGATGAATGTGGGTGACACTATTAAATACTATTATTGATGTGAAATATGGAGTCTATAGTGGTAGAGGCAGTTCAGTTTTGAAACAAACCATTGATTATTACTTTTCTATGCATCGAATGTCGCATTCCTAAAAGGCATTTTGGTTATGATACGTATAGAAAACACCATGGGGTGGATTATTATATTGTTTTAAATGAAAATACCATATATGGGGGGTCTATATTACTATATTTGGGAAGGTATTGATACAAAATAAAAAATACCTTGAATGGTGGTCTTCGATACTATTGGTGTGGATTCTATGTTCTAATATATAGGGTTATGTTAGTTTCAGATAAAAGATATGGCATGTTTTGTAATAGATATTGAAAATTTTGGGTTATTTTTAGGGCATGGTCATGTTCCCCTCATGATTGGGGATCAACTATTGGGAGCCATTATATAACATAATGGAGAATTACTTAGGGTTTTATTCAATAAGGGGATATTCCCTAGGTTTTTATATTGTATATCAAGGTGAATCCGGACCCCATGTCATTATATTGTATACTAGGGTGGATCAGTCTCTGGGGTAATTATATTTTATACCGAGGTGGAGTAGGATCCAAGTTCATTACCTATAAACTAGGTTAAATGAATCATATATCATAATTATTCGTTGTGTGATCATCGTGACACACTTAGAGAATCCTAAAAATGAAAAAATCAGGTATGATTGATCAAATTCACTGACCAAATTATCTATGGTGGTTGATTTTATTTTTGTTACATTAGTTATTTTATTTACTCAAATCATATCACATGCAAAAATCACTTCATTTTTTGTATGTATATAATGATGTTGATGGTTACTTGTTGATTTTTATACTCAAACCCTCTTTAAGAAGCTTTTTTACTTTATTACTCTATAATACTCTCAATTTCTAAGTTATAGGTTTGATTGTGGTATAGGTTTTTCATGATCAAGCAATATATCTTAGATTCTGGATACTAGGAAATTGTGATTCTTGGATTTAGGAGTAGGTCCTATTTTTATTTTATTTCATTTTATTATCAGCTATTTTGTTTAGTCAAATTTTAGATTAGTCTTGTATGATGGTCATGACAATTGTAAATTTCTTTACTTGTTTTTATAGAATGTCCTACTTATATATATTTAATTATTATGGATATATCTTAGTTAAATTTTCGTTATTTTTCTGTTATTTTGAACTCGATACATGGGGTATAGTATTCTCATAGTACTTCGTTCAACACCCACTTCTAATTGGAAGCCTCTGGTGCATCATGAGTCATAACTGAGGCCACATTGTTTCAATAATCTAGTTTCTATTTATAGTGAGTTGAGATGGGACATTACAATAACCTTGATTACATGGAGTAACTAGTTTACCCTAAAAAGGATCAAACTCAAATGTCCATTTTATAAGGCAACAACATCCATCATTCAAAGGGAAAACTAATCCAATAGTGGTAGATATAAGTATATATAAATATTTCAATATAATTTCCCTTCTCATTTTATAAATGTTTCATTCTTCACATGATGAAAAATTAATTTTTATTATATTAATTTTGGAAATACATTTATAGAATAAAAATATCATAAGAAGTAAATGTATTACAATTTTTACAAAAATATATAAAACAATATAACTAAAATTTGAATATTTATAGCTACTCGACCCTCAAAAATATCCTCACTCATAAAAAACAATGTTTGAATGAGTTATAATGTTAGAAATCCAATATATTTTTTGAAAATTAAAATATATAACCTTGATAAAAATATCAGAGAATGAAGAATTAATTAAATATTTTTTATTTATAGGAAGTATGGAAACCATATTACAATTATAAATCTAACCATTTTAATAGTAATATAACTGTTAAAATGGTATTTTTTCAATTGGAATAGTAATATGACACTTTGAATAGTAATATAATCATTGGAAATTAAAATTTGACTCTTATAATAGTATCCTAAATCATGAAAGAGTATAATATTATTTATGGTATTATAAAATGAAATTATAACATATATATATCATGATACATGTAAATGAATTATTTAAAAATTATAAAATAAGTGTTCAAATGTTTGTAATATTGACAATATTTATTTAAATTTTATAAAAAAATTAATTATATTTATAAAAAATTATTTTCAATAAATGGTTTTATAATTAATATTATTTTTTAATATAATGATAATATATTTTTATGATGTCTTAATTTATTTTTCAAAGGCTTCAAAAGTTGATTGTAAAATTAAAATTTGTATTTTTAAAATAAATTATGATTCTGTTTAAAAAGTATATTTAACATATTTTTCAAATTATTTTCAAAAAATGTATTTATTTTTTAAAATGTATTTATTTAAAAAATTTAGGTTATGTATTTTTTTTCTTTCTAAAATATATGAATTTTTATGAATATTAAAATATCTTAAAATACATTATTTAACATTATAAGTTAAATACATGATTTTTTGAGTCATGGATGATGTAACAACACATTATTTAAAACTCACATGAAACATTTACTATATATGTTAACATTATTTAATAATACTGGTATTACTGAGCCAGAATATAATACTAGTGAATATAATATTCAAAAACACCCCTCTTCTCCCCTTATAAATACTACCCCTCCCAACCCCATCGTCTAAAAAAAATTAATCCTTTTATATTTCCATATGTATATCTAAATCTATTTAAAAACCTCTCCCCTACTTATTAGTGCTATTGGTATACCCAAAATACTAATTATATGTTCCTTATGGATTATTTAAAGGAGGCATCATTTAAGAGTTATTATTCTCAATTTACCTCTTCTAAATTAATTTTTCTTCTACCTTCTCCATGAAACCCTCATTAAACATATAATAGTAACACTAGTATATTATATATACTATAATATTATTTTTCTAATGGAATATCTAACATCCACCCCTTTATCATCTTCTCTTATTCTAAAAAACAAAACTATTCTTTATATCATGCATGTTCACTACCTTTGTGGATAATGAGTTTGTACTTTACTCTATCGCCTTCATGGAAGGTTTATATTCACTTATAATGGATTAAAACTAAATAATTATTTATATTATATATTTTTTCCCATTATAGAATGAATAAATGTCCCTAATATTAAATAAAATTAAATTATTTCATGATGGAAGATAAAATCACCTCAATGAACTAATAGTGTAACTCTGATGTTTTTACAAAAAGAATCATCCTTATGTCATAATACATATGGGTATTTGGGTACATTTAAATTTATATAATTACATGAATATCATTTTATTTATATAATATAATTTTATAAAAATCAATAATTATCCAAAAGTGATCAGACATTGGAACTATGAAACAAACACTCCATGAACAACAAAGTTAAAAATTATATCTCAATTAAATGATTATAAGTGAAAATAATATAATTATAATAAATAAAATATTGATTTAAAAGGTACTAATTTTATTAATTAATAATTCTAATTTTATTATCCTGGTCCTGAAGTGAAAATGCAGAATAGATTCAAACATAAGGTAAGGGATCACTTCAAACCACCGTTTTTCTTTGTGTTATGATCCTTATCGCTCTAACTCACCATACATAAAAAATTAATCATATAGAATGATTCTAAAATATTTATGTATATCCATTAAATATATACCTATCTAATCCAATAATTCATTTATTAGGTAATATGTTCCATAAGTTCTAATATCAAATGAAACCCATTTCTTTCTATGTGTATTTTTTATGTTTATGCATTAAGATTGATTTATGTTTGTGGAACACATAAGAATATAAATGTTATTATGGGGGAAACTATATATTGATATAATTAATTGGGTAAAGTTTTTGTATCATGAGATTTTATGTATGGGAATAGGGAGTGTTCTTATTCAATTATGAGACTCTATCCACCATGTGATGTTGTCTTAGCGGATAACCTTAACTTATGTTTATGACATGATATATGTTATTTAAAATCTCTTTAATTTCCATTTTAATAAGATATCATGTTCATAATATTACACTCTCATATGATTACTTATGGGGCTTCTCTTTTATAATGTCATTTTATGTCATTTTACTCACATTTTATGATTCAATATCATGTTTATTTCATTATTGGAATTTTTATCTCCCCCTTATCTTTTATGTATTCCAAATATTATCCTATAAATTTTTAGGATCCTAAATTGATTTAGTTGCACATTATTGAGATTTAAATAATTAATTTTTATTTTATTTTCACTTTTATTTATTATGGACCCAGTCTTCTAAAGATAATAGCCTTCCAAATTCATTAGTTGATTTTAATGGATATTTATATTAATAGTAATGACATAATTTGTTTATGAGGATTTGATTTCTATATTTTGTATTAGAGGATGTCTTGGTTATTTTTTTATTAGGACTATATTAATTGTTTTCAGAAAACTAGAGTAAATTCTCTACATACGAAAATATCTAAGATTATTAGTGATTTAAAGGTCGAGTGGTTTCCAATAAATTACATCCAAGTCAGGATACTAAAAGTGGATATGGCTATAAAATAGTTTAACATATGAGTAATAACCCCTAAATGGTCACATTGGTAATGAACTCAATCATCACCTAGTGCATAATTTTATGCCTAATTTGACACCTGGTTTGACACTCTAGTGGGTATGCTTTGGAAATTCTCAAAATCATTATGAACCATTATAAGGTACTTGAGAAAATTATTAAGATTTAAAAAAATAGTTAAATTAACATGGATTACATATATATAACACCATAAAATCACAAGTATTTATTTATATGTACTTATTAAATTATACCTTTTATATTCATATTTTCCCTTTTATATGGTTTTTCATTTGATTATTCTCATCCCATTTTCATTTATTATTGTTACTGGAAAGAAATAGAAGGAATCATTCAAACACCCAACATGATAGGGATTGTGATTTTTCCCTAATTATATGACTAACCATATGATATAAAGAGTTGAGAACATCAAACAAGTACTAGACCGATTGAATCATGCTATGAATAATAACATGAATCTTGTGGAATACACTCCTTATCCTAAGAAAGAACAAGTTGTAATAGAGTCCTTTATTTATAAATTCCTCAAAACATGAGTGGGTCTTACGATCCCATCATCATATAATAATGGTTTTACTCCATCGATATGATATTTTCCATCCTCTAATGCTCAGAATAAGAGAATATCATGTTGGATGTTTATCATCACGATGGGGAAGCCAATCAGTGGTGGAAACTAATCAAGAGTATGAGGTCCAAACTAGGTAATGATTCCCAAAAATGGGAAGGATTCATGAAATATTTATTTAATAATTATTTTCCAAAAACTCCCTATATTAAAATAGAGATGTATTTTCTTGGACTGAAGAAAAATTAATATGATTCTATCGAGGCATATGACAACAAAATCATAAGGCTTTTATGGTATTCCGCCAGGTTTTTCATGAACATTGAAATAAAGGTTAAATTTTTCTTTAGTTGAATAAGGGTAAGTATATTAAAAGCATTAAAAAATTTCAAATTTTTTATTAATGAAGATAAGGTCCATTTTATTTATAATCTTGATATGGATATCAATAACCTTTAGTGGTATCATGAGGATGGTGGTAAAAATGTAAAATTTATTTTATGTCGGGAGGATCAATTGATAAGACTTGTGGTAGAAACAAATCACAACATATGACTTGTAAAAAATGTTGGAATAAGTATCTTGGAAACTATCTCAAGGGATTCATGTTATTCTTCAAGTGTAGAAAATAGGGGCATCCAGTTAATCAATGTTAATTATTTATAAAGAAATCCAAAAAAATATGGATGAAAAGAAGGTTTGGATCAATGCTTATCTTTTGGTATAGTTCATCAACTGTAAAGAACATGTGAATTATATGAACAAATTCCATGTTACCTGGTTTTTCAAAGTTACTCGGTGAAAAAAAACTCCAAGGCCAAGAGATAATGGAATGGGATATATGTTATCACTATTTTCATGGTGGATCCTGGCAACTATTTGGTGATAGATATACTTATTATTCTTTCATAAATAGAGAAATTTATAATAAATTTTGGGTCTTTTAATTATTTCATATCTTTAAATTTTTCTAAAATTATTCAATCCCTAACACAAAACATAGGGTTTTTCTATCTGTGAGAATATAAAATAGAGAAATAATTGCATCTAAAGTATATAAATCCACCCCCTATTCAATGTTCTTGGACCGAACCTCAAATAAAATCTTATCTTAATTCCTAATTGGAGTTTTATATTTTATTTTTCATGGATTATATATCCTTATATAAAGACACTATCAATTTTTGGGATAAGGATGTCACTATTCACTTATCACATCATCCTCTGATTGTATAGATGTGTAATGAGGAGGATGAATATTTTTTTTAATCATCATATAAAGAGTTTATATTATTTCATTATGTGAAATCATATGTATCTCAATTGATTGAGACCCAGGAGAGAATAATTCTAGAATGCATCCCCATTGTGTGGTATTATACTAATTTTTTCTTGAATAGTGAATAGACATCCTACTCACTAAGAGGATGAGTTCTCAATTGAAATTATACCTAGATAACTACTCATATCAAAGGCTCCTTATAGAATGGAAAACATTGAGTTGGATTAATTAATGAAGTAGGTAAAATATAATCTAGAAAAATATTTTATACAACTGATTACTTCAACATGGGGTATACAAATCCTCTTTTTCAAGAATAAGGGTGGGTCAATGTGACTCTTAATTTATTATCATTATCTCATAAAAATTGTAATTTAAGAATTTATATGCCCTTCCAAGGATAGATGATGTGTTCGATCTATTACAAGTACCTCGGTACTTATCAATGGTAGACCTCCGGTCAGGAAATCACCAATTAAAGGTTAGGAAGGAAGGTATTTACAATATTTCCTTCTGAACATGGTACAGACAATATGAGATCATATTGATACCCTTCATACTCAATAATACTCCAATAATCATTACTAACATAATGAATATAATCATTAAAGATTACATAGAAATTTTTTTGGTTGTTTTTATAGATTATATTCAATGAACTCTAAAATCTAGGAGGGGAATTAGGATAATTTGAATATAGTTCCAAGGTCATTATGAAAAGGATAATATATATTGAAAATATAGTAATTGTGACTTCTAGATCGGGGAATTATCAGTCTTGGGCATGTTATTAGCATTAGAGGGATATTTGTGGAACCTTCAAAGATAGAGTAAATTGAGGAGTGTCCAAGATGAACATTTTTAATATTGATCCCTAGTTTTGTTAGATTATATGTGTATTACCAATGATTTGCAATAATAATCTCACAACAATCAAACCCGCTAACTAAGTTAAATTAGTATGAAGTGAAGTTTTTCTGGTCCGACAAATATGAAGGTAGATTCATGGAATTAAAAAAGTGGCTTATTACTAAACACTTCCTTAAGATACCCTCATGTGAGGAACATTTCATGGTATAAAATGATGATTAAAAAAATGTATTAGGATGTTTACATATGTATAATGAAAATGTGATAGCATATTCCTCATGGTAGTTGAAATATCGTGAGAAGAATAATGAAACGCATGACCTAGAGTTGGTCATCATGATATTCGCTATGAAAATATAGAAACATTATCTCTATGTGGACAGTGAAAAATATATAATGATCATAAGAGCCTCAAGTATATATTCATACAGAATGAGCTTAATAGAAACTAGTGGAGATGTTTATATCTAATAAATGACCATCATTGTCCAATCCACTAACATCCTGAGAAAAAGATAAAGTGGAAGATTATCTATGTAGAAAGGATCTGGAAACCTTGTCAATGATGATAATTGAGAAGGATCTGATATTCTTAAAAATTAAAATTATGGAATTTGTAATCCTAAAGTAATTAACATAATTATTATATTCTCATATTATTTATCAACCATTTCTTCTATAGAAGATAATGGATTCTCAAAGAGATGATGTGGGAATAGACAAAAATGTTGAAGCTATAAGAAAAAAATCATTCAAGTTCAAAGTTGAAGAAGAAAAATTTGTAATATTTGGGTCATGACTATTTTTACAATAAAATAAAAAAGGTAATTAATGTAATATTAAATTATACACATAGATAAACCTTCTCCATCCCAAAATAAGAATGATGATGTACCAATATCTCTGAGATTGATGTTGGTTGGACAATATGTATATGGATATCACATAATAAACATAAAACTTCTTAGTCTATAAGAATCTAAACGATTATAAGAAAAATTCTAAGGGGATGATGATATCAGAAACCATATTTGAGTGAAAATGGTAAAAATTAACAATAAATGTTGTAATTGGTCTTCTAAAGTCATCAAGTGGAAATACTGATATATTTTTTGTGTTGGATCATCTTACAAAGATTTATCTTTTCATATATATTTAATACAACTTCCCACATTATAAAAATTAAATTATATACATGAGAGAAGAAATAAGGATGAATAGAACACCCTATCAATTGTATCTAATCAAGATTCAAGTTTTACCAATATGTTTTAGAAGAGTATCTAAGAAGATAAAAACATTGAGTAAAACATCATCATGATTTATTACCCACAAACTAATGTCCATTATAAGTGGACTATACAGACACTGGAATACATATTGGGAGTATGATCTATGCACTTTAGATGATGATGGGATCAACTAATTCCATTAGTGGATTTCTCATATAGTAATAGTTTCCACTTAAGCATCCAAATTTATCCATATGAATCCCATTATGGGAATTCATGTAAAACACATTCATGTTGGGATGAAGTTTCTAAATTCAAGGTTCTAGGACATTAAATCTTCAAGGAAATGGTTGAAAATATTAAGACCATTAAATACCACTTAAGAGATAATAAAATTAAATAGAATATTTATAATTAAAATTATCAAAAATACCTATATTTTATGATTGGAGATAATTTATTCCTCCACATATCTATAGGGAAGTGATTTGTGAAGAAGGGTATGCTAACTACCATGTGCATTAGCCCATTTGAAATTTACGATCACATAGATGTTGTGGCCAATCAAATAACACTCCAACTAACCCTTTCTAAATTAAATTATGTATTCAAAATATCCCTCTTGAAGAAGTACAAGCCAGATACCTTAGATGCCCTTAATTCAAAGGTGGTACATATGGAATATGAACTCTCATATGAGGATCATTGGGTGAGGATATTAGACCATTGATACAAATTACTATGAAACAAGAAAAATAACCTATAAAATATACTATATATAAACCCTAATTATAAGAAGGTGACATGGTATCTAATGGAATCAATGATGAAGAAGTACTTGTTGTTATTTTCACCTTAGTTAGTAAAATGGAATTTTTAAGGAAAAATTTCTTAGGAGATAATGTAACAACCTAGAATTAAATTAATGGAATTTCCCATATGATTTTATAATTGTGTCATTCACCACATAGTTAAAAAAATAATATATTAATTTTATCATTAAATTTAACAAATAAAAATGTCCAAAATAATTTAATGTATTACATTGTAAAAAAATATAAAACAAGATAACAAAAATATAAAAATTAAAATATTCAATCCACTAGAATAACTGATGTCATAAATTACATTTTATACATGAACAAAAATGTCATAAATCCAAAATTCATGTTTAAAATGAAAATACATAACCTAGAGAGAAAGTTTTACCATTTAACACATTTTTATCTCCTCTTATTCTAAAAAATTAAAACATGGCCCATATTATGTTGGCTCACTGCCTTTGATGATGAGGAGTTTTCGTTTTCTACTATAGCCTTCAAGGAAGGTTTAAATTCACTTATAATGTATTATATGAATTAATTATGTATATTTTCTATGTTTTCACATTATTCAATGAATATATGGACCTAATTATAAATAAAATGACCCTAGATTGTAATGGTCAGTAAAACTACCTCAATGAACAAAATTTTTAACAGTGAGATTTTTAATAAAATAATCATCTCTATTTTGGAATACATAAATATATTTGTTAAAATTTAAAATTATGGAACCACTTTAATACCATTTCATTTCACTTTTTTATTTAAATCACATTTTTCAATAACATCAATAATTATCTGCAGGTGATCCAACCTTAGAACCATAAAATGAACACTCCCAAAAAAATAAAATTAAATATTTTATCTCAACTAAATGAATATAATAGAACATAATAAAATTATAAAAAAATAAATTATATATTTAAATGGTCTTGAAATAATTAATTAATTAATCTAATTTTATTATCTAGTGTGTTGAGTGTAAGTGCAGAATGAATTAATAAATTAGGTTAGGGATCCTTCAAAATAAACCTTTTCATTGGGTAATGAACTTCTTATCTCTATCCATATTTTCTCTCACTTTTATGTTATGGAATTATTTAAAATTTTGTTTATATGTCTCCCTAATATATTCCTAACTTATCCCACCATTCATTGATTTGGAAATAAATTCCATGAATTCATCTCCCAAATTCAACCAATTTATATCTATGGGTAATTTTTTTGTTTATTTATTAAGATTGATATCATTTTGTGGAACACATTAGAATTTACATGTTAGGATTAGTTCACCAATAGATTAGTACAATTCATCAGGTAATGATTTTTTCTCTTGAGACGTTATGTATGCGATTAGGGAGTAAACCAATCAATTGTGGTACTTTTCCACCACATGATGTTTTATCTTTGTTCATAATTGACTTATATTTATTCCATGTAATATTTTTTTTAACTATTCTATGTTTCAAGAATGTTATCATACCACATTCATTGTGTTACGATCCTATGTTATTATGAAAGAGACTTCAATATTAGTATATTACTTTGATTCATTCAACTCAAATATAATGATTCTTTATTGTGTTTATTCCCTTATAGGGATTTTTATCTCACCCCATTATTTTATGTATTCTTCGGGTTATATTGTGTAGTTTTATGAATTTAAAGGTATTTTTGAGCTCATTATGGATATTAAAATAATGAAATTATATTAATTATTCACTTTGATATATTATGAACCTAATAATCCAAATACACTAAGATTTTCAATCCATAGATTGTATTTAATGGATATTTAGGTTAAAAATCATCTCATATTATGTTTATAATAATTATTTTGAAACATTATAGAAGTGGTTAATTTCTCCCAAGAAGATAATTATAGAATTATGATGTCATTTGAAGTGAAAATTTTATCATTGTTGTGTATATTTTATGGGGAAATAATGATCAATTGTGGTCCCTAATTAAAAAATTTAAAAATGAAGATGAGATATAAATAATAGAGTGAAATGAATTTAATTCCATTTTTATGAATATTTCATACCCTAGGTACTAATTTTCATGTATGGAAAAAAATTATTAAAATTACAAAAAAAACTTAAGAAGTGATATTGGCTGAGTATGAGAAAATTTTCATGAGGGTAACAAGTTTTGTTTCAGAATATATACCCAAATAAGAAATAAATATTTATCATTTATTTTATGGATGAAGGAATTGTGTAAATCATCATAAGTATCTAAAACGTTTTCACCATATGAAGTAATTTTAACAAGTGTTGTCAATAAATATAAATTATCTTTCAAAAAATTTAATTATAATAGTAAAAATGTGATGAATATGATGGTTTATCTCTATATTGAATAAATTATTTAAAAATACAAAAAGGGAATATAGAATTTCCTTATATAAAATAAATATTATATGAAATTTCTAGGGGACTACTTAAGTGGGTTGGATATACTCTTTAAATATTATTAGGAAGGTCATAATTCTCATGAGTCTCGACGAAGGAGAGATACAATGAATTTGAAAATCATAAACTATAAAAGGAATGGGAATTACTCTAATAATTTCCTAATTATCCAATTTAATCAACCACATAATGGGCCTATAGATCAAGGTGTAACTTTTGTAATAACCACATCTAATGTTGAAGCTCAAAATGATGTTATATCTGGTAATAATATTTTACACTAAAATTTAGCTAATACATTACTTTATTCTAGATCACTATAATATTTTATATCTAGATATTGTTTATGAATATTAAATCACCTATAATTTATTAAATAATTATTTATATGATATAATTATGAGTAGTTCATTGATTAAAAAAATATACTCATTAGTTAAAAATAAAATTCATGGGAATCACCAAGTTAAAAATATTATCATTATACCTATGGTGTATTTTGATATAATCATGGGGTTTTATTGTCTCTAAAATAATAAATAATGAATTTAGTTTAACAATAAATAAGTTATAATTTGTGAGGTAATTATGGAATTACATTTTTTAAGAGGATATTTCATTACAAAAATATTTTCATAAACCACCCCTAATATCCATTATTAAAAAAACCATAGTGGAAAAAATTGATCAAATTAAATAAATAAATTTCAAATAGGATTTGGGGATAGAAGACATACCTATTTTATCAATAACATATTAGTGTATTTCCTAATTATTTACCTATATACCCACACCCCTGGGATTGAGAATTTAAATTATTTATTGAAAATGATCATGAAGTGAAACCCATATCTAATCCACAATATTGAATGGATATTGTGAAGTTTGTTGAGTCAAATATGGAACTAGAAGGACTATTTTATAAAGGTTAAATTCATAAAAGTATTTTACCTTAGGAAGTATATATTTTATTTGTGAAGATGAAGGATAGTTCAATGAGGTTGTGTATTGATTATAGGGAATTCAAATGAATTAATATAAAGAAAAATTATTAGTTTCCATGTATTTATGACCAATTTAATGAAATTAAAAGGTATTAATAAATCGTTAAGAATAAAATTAATTATTTTTATCATAATTTTATTTTTATGAAAGTTGATATCTGACGCACGCATGTCGTAGGGCGTGGAAAAAGCAATTTAATTTTCCTAGTGCAGCATAGAAGCTGACCAGGGTCATCTCACTTGAGGAGCTTTCTCAATTGTTTACTTACATAATCTAATTTAGCTAAACTACTTCTTTTTGGTGTTTTTATATTATCTAGTAATGGAAAACAATTAAATTAAAATAAATGATAAAACTAACATGCAAGGAAAAAATGCAATTAATTGAGAAAGAACTTGGCCTTTATGGGTTGGTTTGTTGGTTTCATAATTCTCCTTGTTGGTATTTAAATTAAGTTTGATAATTAAATTATGAGATCTCATTCATGAATTACTATTATTTTATTTATTGGTGTGAAATCTTGAATGAATTTTGCAATCTTAACTTCACCTCCTCCTATAATCAAGGTTGATGGCACACCTCGATCGAGAGTGTGTCATATTCCAAGACCTGGCTCCATCGTATGCCATTTTAACCACTAAATGTCTCAAATCCATCGTATGAAGATATTGTATCCAGTAGAATGGACGGAAAATATTTAATAAAAGAATAGAAATGATTTTGAGATCAGTGTCGTGGTGGACGATTGCCACACCCGTGCACATCACTCTTGCTCATCACAAACTTAATAAAAATCAAAATTTAAGCACAGAATAAATGAAATTTTTACATACCTCTCCTAGGCCAAGTCTCGGGTTAACCCCTCATATTTTAGGTTAAGAGTTCATGGTGGATAATATGATAAGAATAAAAGAAGAAAAGAAGGAGAAAAGATGAAGAAGAAAACAGAGTGGATGGGTGGACACAAAAATAATGCATGAATTTTATTAGAAATCTAAATTACAAATGAAAACTAAAACAAAAATAAAGAAATGAAATTAAATGGGGAAGATTTGTGGCCGGAATCCCTCGGTGGAGATCTCCTCCTTGGTTCCTTGAAGGAATTTATGGAGAATGGGATGGAGAATGGATGCTTTGAGGAGGAGGTGATGGCCTCTTTTTATAAGCAGAATTCTACCCCCGAAAGTAGACGCGTTTTAGACCCCATTAATTACTTCTTCACGCGTTCCAACCTTCATTAATATTGTTAATATGTATCTTGGTCGTCTCTCCTCCAAATTTCAGATAATTTGAAAACCGGATGAAGGAGTTATGAATTTTTCATTCTCGGTTTCTGTTTATGAACGAAGCTTCCAGGATGGTTCCTCCAAATGTATGTCATTTAATGGACTCCTTAATGACTTCCAAAATTCTCCATATTTCTTTTAAAGTAGGTAATATATGTCCTCGTCATATCCCAGGTGGAAAAACATCATTTAGGTATGTGTAGGCAGAGTTTTATGTCCGTTATGTTGGGTGGGTCCACGCTGTCCTCCCGGAAAAAGTCCCAACTTCAATGAATTTTTAAACCCTTTAGATGACCGAATCGGCTCCTAGTCCAGAAGAAAAAAATGAAGGAAATAAAATAGGGATTCTTAAAAAAATTGAATCAGAAAATTTGTAATTTTATGTTTCCGTAAATGACCAAAATACCCCTGACGTAAAATTCTGTCAAAAATCCAGAATTAGTTGTTTTTCACATTTGGGCTCAAAATAACACTAGAACCTAAAAACATGACAATTACCCATTCAATAACACTATGGTGGGATTATAAACAATGATTTACAGTATAAAATATATGAAAATATGAGATTAATCACTCCCCCACACTTAAACATTACACTCCTGGGCAATCATCCTACATCCAAATCAAAATCCACACAACAATAAAAAATGAGAAAATATCAATGATTTTATCCAAAATAGAATTCCATCATGTCTCATATATGAATAATAATTCTCTCATTTTCATTTAAATAATTAAAATTTGTTCAACCTCATAATTCAATCCATGTCCCAATCACAACCTACCTCACATTGAATTGTTTTGTCACTCTTTACTCAAGAGAAATTGAATCTAGAGTTATACTCATACTTGAAAATTGCATGTATCACCATAGGTTTGTGAAAATTCTCATTTCTCCATAGCGTGAAACATGAAAATTAATTTAATCATGAGGGATTTAATTAATGGTTCAAATGATTCTGTGGCTTAGGGTTGGTGGGAAAATTATTAAAAAAAATGTTCCAGGCTAGAAAGAGGAGGTTGAGCTTTTAAGTACAATGCATGATTAAATCAAGTGAAAACACAAGAAATTACTCACTCAATCCCACTTGAAAATGTGAAACACAACACTAAACCCCTTTTAATGACATGGTACATGATCCAAGAAGTTATTATAATGAATGATATCATCTATGTTCTCCTTATTTTTTTCAAAGCTCCAGAAAGGCGCAGCTTTATTTTAATTTTTTTCATTTTTTTTATGGAGGATGAGATGAAAATTGAATACAATGAATGAATGAAAATTAATTCCCTTTATTTTTTTGGGAGGTACATGAGTCATAAAAGAATTTACAATGAGGAATTCAAGCCCATATCTATTTTTTTGTTTTCTTTTTTTTTTGAGAAATGGATGAAACAAATAAAGCACAATAAAATGACGACACATGCCCAATTATATTGTTATCCACTGCCCAAAGTATTGACACACACCTCGCATCACCCATAAATGATACACATCCTAGTGAACGCACACGAAATTCTCTTCCCCCGCACTCAAACTTGAAATATCCATGCAAAAATACTAAAATTGGGGTAGGTAAGGAAAAAGTGGCTTGTAATGTGGCTTAAACCTATAAGGAAATCCATGGCATCTAAGGGCTTACGAAGGATAAATGTAAAGGTGGGTCTCAAGATAAAATTTGGCTATCCAAAGAGATGCCTCAATCATTTCAAATAAATTTCATGAAATCCAAAGCTTCGAAAGAGAATTATTCTCAAATTCTGGTTCTCACACAAAATTCAAGTTTCCCTCAAGAAAGTGTGGGTATTAGGAAGAATATGTAAAAGTGGTTTAGAATACCTCACAGGATTGGAAAAATATTTTGAGTCAGTATTTCATGGTCATGGATTTCAAAAATCATTCAAACTCATAAAAATGATTGATAATCCAATTCAAGAAAAAAAATTCACATTAACAATCATTTAAAATTCATTATTTCAAAAATAATTTCAACTCTTTCAAAATAAATTGATGTGTGAAAAGTGATAATAATATTCATTAAATCTCAAAAATCCTAAAAATATAAAAAAAATGAAAAGCACACAAGAAGAACTAAGAAGGTTGACACTCCCCCACACTTAAATTTAACTAACCCTTATTTCAACTCAACAAAATATAAATATAAAGGTAGAAAATCAAAGGGAAGGAAAGATACAACCTAACATTATTTTAGAGGCGGATTCCTTGAGTTAAGCTCCGAGAAGCAGCAACTTTAAAACTGAAAGAAAGTAATGAAAATACATAAGAAAAATAAAAAATAATGAGAAATGGAAAAGAAAAGAGATAATTCTTGGTTTAGACCCCCAAGTGGGTGCTAGGTTTTTAACGCCCCTAGTCAGGAAGTTTCAGTAGATTATCCCCAATCAGAAGGTGGGTGTGGTTTCTTTGAGATGAACCACCACATGTGAGTTTTCCCGATGTCCATGATTAAACACTGAAAGTAGAGAACCCCAAATAAGATAAGAATGTTCTCAACCACTAAGAAAGAATAAAGAAGAAATTTTAGGTTCGAAGTGGGAGGTAATAAAAGATAAGGATGCTCCCTGTTAACTTCGGCGGTGTCCTCATCCATATGGTATTTAAATTTTTGTTGAGGAGGTAGTCGCACCACCACCAGCTTCTTCGGCTCTTCTTCCTCGATTACCACCACTTTGGTGGTATCATCATCAAAATCCAAGGCCTGATCCATTTTTGTTGTATCTGAAATTTCAGGAAAGAAGAATTCAGAAAACAATCCAGTTTGAATAAAATTAAAACATGACGAATCAATAAAGAAATCTTCCCTTTCAAGTAAGTCAGCTTGGAAATTGATTTCATCTGACAAGACCATTGGAAACTCCATCTCAGCAGGTGCATCTTCTTCATCATCTTCCAAAGAAAGAGTGAGGTCAAAAGGTACTGATTGTTCAATATCAAGAATGGTAAGATCATGTTTCAAGTTATCTTCGACAATGTTATTCCAAGATTCTTCGAAAAAATGTTGACCTCCCATCAGTGCATCAGTTGGAATGTGTACTTTTGGTACCTCCTCGAGCAATGGTTGAGTGTGGTATGATGTGATAAGTTCCTTTAGAAGTTCTTTCTCACCCACCTCAGGTTCTTTAACATAAAATGTGATTGGTGAAATCTCTTCCACCACTCGTTCTGGTTTAGGTTCCATCTCAGGTTCTGGCTCAGGTTCCGGTTTCTCCTGGGATGTGCGTACATATTCTTCAATAAATTATATTTGGCTCTCCAAGTTTTTCACTTTATCGCTAATCCTATGAAACTGAGCACCAAGTTCATTTTAAACATTTTCTTGCACTTGAGATTGGTCAGTCCATGCATAATAATCATAATTTGAATACATCCTGAACGAAGAAGATTTTTTTTGTTTTTGAAAATTTATGATTTTTTTTATTTTTTTATTTTTTAAATGAAAGGAAAATAATTTAAAAAAAATGAATAAAAATAGTGAATGAAAACCACTTGGCTCCCCGGCAATGGTGCCAGTTTTGATGCACGCCTGTCGTAAGGCGTGGCAAAAGCAATTTAATTTTTCTAGTGCAGCATAGAAGCTGACCAGGGTCGTCTCACTTGAGGAGCTTTCTCAATTCTTTACTTAATTAATATAATTTAGCTAAACTACTTATTTTTGGTGTTTTTATATTATCTAGTAATGTAAAATAATTAAATTAAAATAAATGATAAAACTAACATGCAAGGAAAAAATGCAATTAATTGAGAAAGAACGTGGACTTTATGGGTTGGTTTGTGGGTTTCATAATTCTCCTTGTTGGTATTTAAATTAAGTTTGATAATTCAATTATGAGATCTCATTTATGAATTACTATTATTTTATTTATTGGTGTGAAATCTTGAATGCATTTTGCAATCTTAACTTCACCTCCTCCTATAATCAAGGTTGATGGCACTCCTCGATCGAGTGTGTGTCATATTCCAAGACCTAGCTCCATCGTATGCCATTTCAACCACTAAATGTTTCAACTCCATCATATGAATATATTTTATCCAGTAGAAGGGAGTAAAATATTTAATAAAAGAATATAAATGAGTTTGAGATCAGTGTCGTGGTGGACGATCGCCACACCCGTGCACATCACTCTTGATCATCACAAACTTAATAAAAATCGGAATTTAAGCACAGAATAAATGTAATTTCCAATTACCTCCCCCGGGCCAAGTCTCAGGTTAACCCCTCATATTTTAGGGTAAGAGGTCACGGTGGATAATATGAGAAGAATACAAGAAGAAAAGAAGGAGAAAAGATGAAGAAGAAAACAGTGTGGATGGGTGGACACAAAAATAATGCATGAAATTTATTAGAAATCTAAATTACAACTGAAAACTAAAACAAAAATAAAGAAATGAAATGAAATGGGGAAGATTTGTGGCCGTACTCCCTCGGTGGAGATCTCCTCCTTGGTGCCTTTAAGGAATGGATGGAGAATGGGATGGAGAATGGATGCTTTGAGGAGGAGGTGATGGCCTCCTTTTATAGGCAGAATTCTACCCCCGAACGTCGACGCATTTTAGACCCCATTAATGACTTCTTAACGTGTTACACCATTCATGAATGTTGTTCATATTTATCTTGGCCGTCTATCCTCCAAATTTCAGATAATATGAAAACCTGATGAAGGAGTTATGAATTTTTCATTCTCGGTTTCTGTTTCTAGACGAAGCTTCCAGGATGGTTCCTCCAAATGTATGTCGTTTAATGGACTCCTTAATGACTTCCAAACTTCCCCAAATTTCTTTTAGAGTAGTTACTATATGTCCTAGTCATATATAATGTGGAAACACATCATTTAGATATGTGTAGGCAGAGTTTTATGTCCATTATGTTGGGTGGGTCCACGCTGTCCGCCCGGAAAAAGTCCCAACTTCAATGAATTGTTAGACCCTTTAGATGACCGAATCAGCTCCTGGTCCAGAAGAAAAAAATGAAGGAAATAAAATAAATATTCTAGAAAAATTTGAATCAGAAAATTTTAAATTTTATTTTTCCGTAAATGACCAAAATACCCCTGACGTAAAATTCTGTCAAAAATACAGAATTAGTCATTTTTCACATTTGGGCTCAAAATAACACTAAAACCTAAAAACATGACAATTACCCATTCAATAACACTATGGTGTGATTATAAACAATGATTTACAGTATAAAATATATGAAAATATGATATTCATCAATATCCCCAAGATAACCTTCTCTATAAGTTACAATCCTTATGAGTTCATAATGATGAATTTTGGGCCACCTAATGTACCCTCTCTTATTATAATTTTTATGAATATTGTATTTAAGGATTATTATATCATGTTTTTGGTTGTTTTTATTTATTAAATTCTTGTATACTCAATTATTTATGTGTAGTATAAAATTTATTTGAAAATAATCTAAGATGATTGAGGAAAAAAAATTTATATGGGAAATTTAGTAAACATAAATTTTGGCTACCACAAGTACATTTACATGGCCATATTATTACCAAGTATATCACATCTATTGAACCCTCTGATGAAAAGGTTCTCATGGTATAACTGAGACCCACTCATAATACTAAAATATGTAGTTTCATTTCTATAGTTGGATACTCTCATTTTTCTATTGAAATCATTTCTAGATTAGTTTATCCATTAACCAAGCTAACATGTATGTAGGTTAAATTCAAGTGAAAAAGGAATATTAATATATAATTAAGGAGTTAACAATGATATTGGTAAATTAAACTATAATAACTATTGTATCTAGTATATATGGGATTTTTCATTTCCAATAAATCATCAAGGAAATTCCTTGGATGTGTTAAAAGGAAAAATGATAGGGTTATTGATTATGCATATCTACAATTAAAATGCAATGTGATTAATTGTCCAACTCATGATTATGAGTTAAAAGTTGTTATATTTATAGTAAAGATATAGATATATTATATCAGTGATCTATGATATATACAATAATCATATGTGCTTGAAAAATATCATTACATATAAAAATCATAATATGTGGAAAAGAGGATAGTTTTAAGTACTCAGGGTTTATGATTATAATACACAATATAATCAAGGAATGATAGGGAGGTAGAAGATGAATAGTGTATAAAATACCATGTAATCTTATACATAATGTGGGTAAATAATGATAAAATTCTCAAGAATTTAGTAATAATGGACTTTAGTATTATTAGGGAGTGTGAAACATCATTGTTATTTTATGTAAGTAGCCAAAAAAATTTATTATAGTGGATTATGAATTTTCAAGATGATTATTAAGCCCTAAAAAAGAAAATGAAATATGTGAGGAGTTCCTGAATGGCCCGAAGGCCTTCTTTTTTATTTTTATTATAGATAATCCCCATTTAAATGGTTTAAGGGGAACCCGTACATGACCCGTTGGCCCAAGGCACAAGGCCCGAAATGACCCGTAATACATGACCCGAAGGCCCAGAGGCATACCACGCCCAATACATGACCCGTAGGCCCATCCCACTAGAAATACCCCTCCCCAGCTTCTGCATCATTGATTGCCTTTAGCTCCCCACCTGCATTGTTGATCGACTAGCATTGCCCCGTATAAAGCTGCATAGTGCCTGGTCCTAATGGCGGTAGCCATACCCTCTCATTCTTCCAATCTGGTTAGATTTTCTTCTAGTGACTGCTATTGGTACTCTGATCCTCATCTAGGGCCTTCTCTGTGTGAACTGGGCTACTACATGTTCTTCAATGGCCCGAAGGCCCTATGGCCCGAAGGCCTTTGATGGCCCAAAGGCCCTGAGACCCGTAGGCCCAAACCGGTGGCCCGAAATCCTAAATCAGGTGAATAGTCGGCTACTATAGTACCAAACAGTACCTGCTACAGTGCCTACTAGAGTACTGCTACAATATTGCTACAGTAACCCGGAAATTCGTCTCTACCCGGTTTTGAACTTGGGTCTCCTGGATTCCAAGCAGGAGCCCTTACCACTCGGGTACATGCTCATTGGCAAATATGTGAGGAGTGTGAAATTATCATATTTTAACATTGTTTATGATAGATTTTTCAGGTTTTGTAAAATTTTAGGAGCTTAAAATATTTTATATAAAGGGATATATATGGGATTATTCTAATATATCAAATTTCTTTATAAATTCTAGCTATAAAATGATGTAAATAGATAAGTAGGATGATTTTTTGTGGGAATATATATAGTTATGGATTTTTTATTATATTGGATGATGTTAATTATAATAATAAGTGATGGCTTAAAGGATGATTTACAATGGGTTCATACATAATTTACATATACCAAAATGAGAGTATGGTAATTCTACATTGTATTTCATGACTGGTATACCAATAAAATAAAAGGTTAAAAATGAAATATGTGTCATTTTAGATCTTCATACAATGTTAGATCATTTAATAATAAGTCAATAAAATTTACCTCTTGATCGTATATCAATGTTGTATATAAACAGTGGTGTGATACATCAAGTAACACCATTATCAGTAGTCTTTGATCATGATCCATAGTTCACATAAATTTTTTTTAAGATTCCCCATAAGGATTTAAGTAATTATCTTAATCATAACATAACATATAAATGTAAAATTTAATGATAGTCTGAATGAAATATCCAAACATTCAAGTATATTTTATGGCCATGATCTCTTCAAATACAAGGAATTAGGTATTTGTATTTACCTCTAGTGTAGTTTTTATACAATAATTACTACCACTTTAGTATAAAATTTTCACTATAAGAATCATTTTATGGAAAGATAATTCATACACTATTATGTTGTGTTGAAGTTAGATAAATTAAGTTGATGGGTCTAGAAGTTATTGATAAAACACCAAATAAGGTAATACCCGTCAAAAATAATATCAGGGAATCTCAAAGTGGAAATAAATTTTATGTTTCAAAACAAAGGGGCAATATTTAATTCCATTTATGGGACTGTAAATTAATAATGATATTTCCATGAAAAGTGGTAATGTTTTTTGAGAAGAAATGGTAGCTAAGTCTAAGGTATATTAGGTTCTATTAAATATTATAATAGATAAGAGTTATGGAATAACCATTATATATTTAAAAAAATATTTTATAAGTGCCTGGTGGATTCCATATATAACATATAATGATATATATTCTATACCTGAAACTTATTTGTAAGGATGATCATGTTTTTTTGAGCCTGGAATATAATTTAATGAAGCTTTTTATCATATTCTTCATATAAGAGAGTATATACTGTGAAATCAGGTAATTTGGCTGGTGGAGTTTTTTGGTGGAATCCATAGGTATAAGAGTGAAAACATGAAAATGAGGATATAATGACACCTCTATTGAGTATTTTTTCATATATTTTATAATAATTTAGAATATGTGATTTTTATTTGGGGGATAATTTAATTCTCAAAAAATTATAGTAAATAGTAATCATATTTTTTTTCAAAAGTTGAAAATAAAAAAATAAAAAATTTATTCTAATTTTTATAAATAATTAATGAAATTGAAAAAATACCTAATTGATGTATAATATAAATACCTCTTGGATCATATTATCCAATTAACATAATAGCTATAATAAGAATAATATAAAATATACATAATAAAATACATGGAATCTATATATTTATTTAATTATAAATGACATGTATAATATAGGTAATTAGATTAAATAAATTTATAGGAAGTATACATGGAAATTTCAAGATAGTTGGGAATTATGATAGTTAAGATATATGAATTATAGGATCAAAATATGAATATAGATGCTCAATTACAAGAGGGGTGAATTTTAAGTTTAAAAACATTTGTTTTTAACCTTAAGGAAAACTATGTTTAACAAAGTTAAATGAGGTAAATTAACAAACCCTAAAAAAGTTCTATAAGACAAACTTACTTGGTTTTGGAAATATGGTTCCGAAAATGAAAAATATAGAAAGTTTACTTAGGTAAAGATTCTACCTTAAAGTGTATATAATATTATTTATGAGAGTAAATAAAAGAATAAGAATGTATAAGAATGTTATACTTTCTTCCTTTATCAAAACACAGTAGAAATAAACTTGAAAAAAAAACAAGTAACAAGTATGAAATATTTTAACCCAAAGAGTAGGGTATCCAACAACCTTGGATAAATGTCCCTTGATTTATACTTTCAATAATGTCTGTATTACCCACACTAGGGTAATCCCTCTATAGGAATATCAAAATTTGTCTTGCTATCCCCACAAGCTCTCAATCTTTAAGGTAGTCAGCACCTCTATCTTCCTATCCATGGAAGTCCTTAAATGTTAAGGTATTCAGCACCTCTATTTTCCTATCCCCATAAGGCCTTGATTGTATTCAACAACAATCGGAGTCGCACAAAGTAAGCTGAACAAGATGTTCAGTACGCACAAGTCATGAGAGTCACTCTCTCTCTAGAAATCACTTCAACAGCATGTAATATCTAGATTTATATAATGGTTGTGATCTCATTAAAATGAGCTCATATTTATAGGCAAAAATCCAATATTTGGCTCCCTCATCTAACAGCCATATTTTACTTTGAATTTTAGAGGGACCTGTACACGTGTAACTCAACCAACTGTTAGAAAAAAATTACATGACATCATTTCATAATAATAAAATGTGTTATAAAAATGAATTTTCTTAACTAAATCTATTTTTCAGAGTCTAAGGAAAAATAGAATTCAGATTCTAACTAAATAAACATTCAGATTTTATAAGACATGGACATTCAGATTCTGTTTTGCAAAGAATTCAGAATCTGAATTCTATAGATTTTAGAGTCTGAATTTCAATGAATTCAGAATCAGAATTCTGAGGAATTTAGAGTGTGAATTTAGAATATTTTTTAGTTTGAATTCTGAGGAATTATGAGTCTAAATTATGAGGAATTCAGAGTTTTAATTTTGAGGAATTTGGAGTCGGAATTCTAAGGAATTTAGAGTCTGAATTTCAGATAATTTGGGGTCTGAATTTCAAAGAATTGGGAATCTGAATTTCAGATAATTCAGAGTCTAAATTTTAGAGAATTCAGAGTCTGAATTTTAGATAATTTAGAGTCGAAATTTTAAAGAATTCAGAATCTGAATTTTAGAGAATTCGGAGATTAAATTTCAAAGAATTCAGAGTCTTAATTTTAAAGAATTTGGAGTCTGAATTTTGGAGAATTCAGAGTCTAAATTTTAGAAAATTCAGAGTCTAAATTTTAGATAATTCAGAGTCTAAATTTCAGAAAATTCAGAGTCTGAATTTCATAGAATTCAGAGTCTAAATTTTAGATAATTTATAACCTGAGAACAGAATGATCTATATCCACAAAATTTTAAGATTCTGATGTTTTACATAAGAATCTGAATTTTATAATTAGTAATAAAATGAGTTTGATTTAGAAAGGTTATAAAATGAAATAATGAAAATAAAATTAAGGATAACAATTTCCTTAGAGAAGGGAAATTTTCATTATGAAAATTATCCTTAGGGAAATTAGTTTTCCTTAAGCTAAAGTGTGTGATTTTCAAAACATAGATAAATGGAAAACTCATAAGGAAACCTTAGTGACTCAACAATATCCCTATTTTTGGAAAGTACAAGCATCCTTATGAAAAAGAATATAAGGACTCAGAATTTTTCTTTATGAACTTAAAATAAAAACTTATCTCCCTTTACATATGAATTATATTAAATACGACTAACTTCCCCTTAGGTTTTGAAATCCCTAAAGATCGTATTCTTGAATTCTTTAAAGATATTTTTCTCTTTCTTGCATAAGGAAATCTTCTTTGAGTAAACTCCCCGTTATATAGACTCCCCCAAACATAGGGCATTCTCTTCTTTAATTAGTATTCTTTTTTATCATTCATTTTTCCCCCTTTGTGATTTTCAAAAAGGAATAGAGAGAATGGAATAATATATACATATGGTACCTGAAATATTAGAACTACATAAAACAAACCAAATTAAGCACAACAAGAGTTTTTCATTAAGGTTGGAAAAAATTATACAAAGAAAAGTACAACAAATGATTGGATTTGAAGGGAAAAATACTATTCCTTATTTTTCCTTCAGCATTAACTTTTTCACTATGGTATTTTTCTTCTTAAGCTCCTTATGATCTTCTTCAAAGCGCTAGAGTAGTTGTTTATTATCCACATTTTTCTTCTCCAGGGCTTTGATCTTTTCATCCTGAGACTTTAGGATTTATGCCTAATACTTAAAAAGATATTCTTTCTCACTAAACTTCTTTTCGAACTTGATTATGAGATCTCTTTCCCTATTTAAATTCATAGAAACTGAATTCAGATTCCCATTCAAATCTTTTTCTTCCTGCTTCCAAGCTGTTTGTTCAAGATTCAGCTTCTCAGTAAAACTTTTCATATGATCCTCTATCCTGACATCTGTTCTATCAAAGGAATCTTTCACAAAGTCTTGAAATTCATTATGAATTATCATCCTTTCAATCATTTTCTTGGACCACTTAGTAATTTTCTTACAAAACCTTTTGTGAGTCTCAGGTACTAATTCTTTGAGAAATAATTCTGGTACCTAAATATGCTCAGAAGCTTTCTCAGTATTTTTGAGAAGAGATGGAACAATCTCATCTTCAGATATTTTCTTCTTTTACTTATTCTCTTTTTCTTTTTTTTCATACTCCTTGGTAGCATTAATATTCAAATATTTTTCCTCAGAAAGATCCAAGCCAAAGCTAGGATCTTATTCTTTCCTATTCTTCTTCTCTTTCATCCACTTTTTCAATGACTTCATCAGGAAATTATTTTTTCTTTTTAGACTTTAGGGGTGATAATTGAGTATCATGAACAATAGGAGTTTTTCCCTTGCCTTCCTATTCCTTCTGCTTTCTATTCTTCTGACCCTTCTTTGAAGTCTCAGCTACTTCTGGTTTCTTAGATAAGGTTTCTATTTCACTTTCTCATAAATCATAAAATTATACGAATTTTCTATTAAATCCAACCTTCATCCTCCTCTAGGTATCATCACTGAGAAAAATGACTTTGAAAGATCTGGGATTTGAACTATATGGGATTTTGAATGAATCTAGTAATAAGACAATGATCTTGGATAGGATTTCTAGATACATAAAAATTTGCGATTTTAGGGTTCAATTTTTGATATTTGTGATCTTCAGAAAGATATAACTCACTAAATTTATATTCCTCAAGTTCACCAGGAAATCCAAAGCAAAGATATCACACTTCTTCAAGTTTTCCTTATCCCCTTTTCTTGGAATTAGGAAACCATGAACCCTTAATGCTAGCAGCCTGATGTTTTTAAAGAGATGATTTATCTTTCATTTTTTGACTCCTTTGAGTCCATGAAATTATAATACCTTCTCTTTCTCAAAACTTCTTGATTAATCTGGTAGTTTTTGGGTGCAAAAAATGGATTCTCCTTCATATGGTATTCCAATGATACTAGATACCATACTGAAAGAAAGAGAATAAGTTATTCCATAACTTTTGAAAGAAAATTTATCTCTTCCACCTTTATTGAAAAAAATTCACTGTGTCATAAAACTCTACAAGCAACTTCGGATAAACTGGATCATGTCCTTTCAGTTTGATATTTTTTGTAATGAGAGAATCATACTTGGAAATGAACTTCGGATCTACTAACCTCTCTCTATAAATCTTCCATTCTAAAATTTCCTTGTTTGAATACATTTTGTTCTGAGAAGACTCTTCCAAATACATCTAGAGTTAAGAAAATCAGAAAATTGTAATGACCCTTATATAGAGAGGTAGAGCTTTGGGACGCAAAGGCTTGAAAACTGATGTGGGAGGAAGAATAGGGGACCTTTATATAGGAATTTAAGTGAAAGTTCATATTCTTAGATTATTCCAACAGTTGAAACAAGCTCGATATGATCTAACGGTTGATATGAAAGATGAATAAGGATTTTTGTAGGTTCTTATATTTTGAGGTTTTTAAGATAAAAATTCAGATTTAACAAAAGTGAATCTGAAAACTTTTCTTAAAATAATATGAAAATACCAACAAGTAAAAATATTCAATTATGAAAATTTAAGTAAAGAATCATACCTTTCGGGTTGCTAGGAAAATTATCAGTAATAAGAAAAATTATTCTTGAAGAAGTTTAGATTCTGGAAACTTTTCTTAATTAAAGAAAAAAATTGATTCCAAATTTTTGAAAGGGAAAAAAATTAAATCAAAAATTTTAATTACGAAAATTTTGATTAAGAAAAATTTTTATTAAAAAAAATTGATTAAGAAAAATTTTGTTTGCAAAAAATTTTTATTAACAAAGAAAATGTACTACCCTATGAAAAAGAGTTTCTTAATGTACGGAGATATATTTCAACACAAATTTAATATGGAATATTACCTTAAGGTGATCATTCCTAACTTTTTTTCAATTTATTCAAATAAATTAGAGGGTAAATATTTTGTAAAAATATCATCAATTTGATCTTGCATTCCGATAAATTGAAGAATGATATCTTCTTTAAGTGTGTGATCCCTATGAAAGTGATTCCTAATATCAATGTGTTTTTAAGGGGAGTGATGTGCAAGTTTTTTACTTAGGGAAATGGCACTAGTATTATCACACATTATTTGTGTTTTGATAATACTCATACCATAGTATGTGAGTGTGTGTTACATCCACAACACTTGAGCACAACAACTTCTAGATGCTACATATTCAGCTTCAGCAGTAGAGAGTTCTACTGAGTGTTTTTTCTTGCATGACCAAGAAACTAATGAATCTCCTAATAAATGACAAGTTTCGGATATACTTTTCATATCCATTCAACATCCACCAAAATCAGCATCTAAAAATATTTTTAAAACAAAATTATTTCAAGAAGTATAAAAAAGTCCTAAATCCATGGTTCCCTTTAAATAGTGAAAAATTCATTTCACTACTTTTAAATGAGATTCCTTTAGATTAGATTGATATCTGGCACATAAGCATACCGAGAACATTATGTCTGGATGACTAGCTATTTAGTACAACAAACTTCATATCATACCTCTAAATGATGTTAGATATACTAGTTTCCCAGCTTCATCTAGATCAATAGAATTTGAGGTACCGATTATAGTGATTATACTTTTATTATTGTCAAATACATACTCTTTAAAAAGATAATTAATATACTTATGTTGGGATATATATGTTCCTTATAGATTTTTTCAAATTTAAAAACCTAGTAAAAATTTTAACTCACCCATTATACTCATTTCAAACTCAAATTTCATTAGATTCACAAACAAATTGGTTAAAGATTGCTAAGTTGAACCAAATATAATGTAATAAACATAAATTGGAACAATCAAAACATTTTTATTATCTTTATTTATAAAAAGGGTCGTATCATAATTTCCCTTAACATAATTTTTTTGTAACAAAAATCATGTAAGTCTGTCATACCAGGCTCTAGGGGCTTGTTTAAGTCTATATAAAGCTTTTGTAAGTTTTAAAACATGTTCATGATGTTTTGTGTCTTCAAAACTAAAATTTTGTTCAACATAAACTTCCTCTAGAACATATCTGTTATGAAAAGCACACTTTATATCCATTTGAAAAATTTTGAAAATAAAGAATTATGCAATGGAAAGTAGAATCTGAATAGATTCAAATCTAGCTACTGAAGGATAGGTTAATTCATAGTATATTCCTTCTTGTTGATTATAGCCTTTAGAAACTAATTAAGATTTATTTCTTATTATGATTCTATTTTCATCACATTTATTTCTAAAGACCCAATTTACTCTGATTATAGAAGTTTCCTTAGGTCTTTCAACCAAGGTCCAGACTTTATTCCTTTTGAATTCATTTAAGTCATATTGCATGGCTTTAATCCAATCATCATCACCAAAAGCTTCATCAGTGATTTTTGGTTCTAGTTAGAAAAGGAATTCTATATGTTCTACTTCATTTCTTAAGGAACCTTTAGTCCTTACAGGTTGATTTACATCACCAATGATACTATCACTAGGATGATTCTTAAGAAACAACTGATTTTTATTTTGTAAAACCTGTTCATAAACATATGGTAGGAAATATTCTGGGGTAAATGCTTTGGAAATACTTTCTCAAACATTTTACTTATCAAAAGGATCGTATATCATTGGTTGAAAATTAGTTTTTGAAAACACATCTGAAGATGTAGGTTGGGGTTGTTTGAAAACAAAAGGATCAGTTTCATCAAATTTAACATGCACAGTTTCTTCAACAGTACAAGTGTTTTTATTAAAAACTCTATAAGCCTTAGAAGTTATGGGGTAGCCTAGGAAAATTACTTTATTATATTTAGGTGAAAACTTATGTAAGTTATCTTTAGTATTTAGGATGAACACTTTTCACCCAAATACCTTAAAGTAAGAAAGTATAGGTTTTCTACCTTTCCACAATTCATCAAGTGTTTTATTTAGAAAAGTTCTAATTAAAAACTATTTATAGTATAACAATTAGTACTAACAGCTTCATCCCAAAAATTCTTAGCAATAGAATATTCACTCAACATGGTTCTAGTTATCTCTTAATAAATTTGATTTCTTCTTTCAACAACACCATTCTGTTGAGGAGTCCTTGGTGCTGAGAAGTTATGAGTAATGCCTTTCTTACTACAAAAAGTTTCAAAATATGAATTTTGAAATTATCCTCCATGATCACTATGAATAGTTATAAAAGGAATGTTTTTCTAATTTTTAACATGGGATCTAAAAGTTTTTAAATAAGAAAAAGCTTCAGATTTCTTTTCTAGAAAATAGACCCACATAAATCTAGTGTAAATATCAACAAAGAAAAATACATAATATTTTCATTTAATACATTCATTTTTTATTGGACTGAAAAGATCCATATGAACCAACTATAATGCATTAGAAGTTGAGACTACCCCAATTGATTTAAAACTTGATTTATGTTCCTTTCCAAATTGACAATAATCAAAAACTTTTTAATAATTAAATCGAATCTCCGGTGTATCCTTAATAAGTATTTTATTTGAGATTTTATATAGGTTCCTAAGGTTATAGTGTCCTAAACTTCTATGTCATAACCAATATTGAACTTCCATTTCACTAATACAAGGTAGATCTTGGCTTCTAAGGTCTTCTAAGTTTAGTGTATATACATTCTCTTACCTATGGGCAGAAATAATAAACTCTTCCTTGGAATTGTGTACTAAGAATTTATCATTCATAAAATTAATAAGGTAACATTCATCAAATAATTGACTAATTATAATGAGATTATGATTAAGACCCTTAACAAATAAAACATTTGAAATTAAAGTTTTTCCAAAAAGAGCAATGTTACCTATACCAAAAATTTCTCCCTGAGAATTATCTCTAATAGTTACTTTTCTTCCTTTCGTCTAGATAATCTTTTCAAAGAAGTTTTTGTTACGAATAATATGTTGGTAACATCCAATATCCATGTACTATGTATTGATGTTGTTACTATATTTATATTCCTGAAAATAAAAGATTTAGAGTTTCTGAATCAAAACTTTCTTGGATTCGTAAATTTCAGAAAGTAAGATTTTAGGAATCCATATTTTCGTAAAAAAATAAGCTTGAAAACATAAATATTGAGTATCATTTTATGAAAAACTTTTCACCCAATGTCCACCACATTGTCATTTATTGAAAAATGGATCACTTTTGGGAACAAAATAGTTATTAATAAAAACTAGTTTAGAATAGGTATAACCAAATCCAGAATGAATCCTTAAAAGACAAATTTGGGAATACATCTTATCAATGTTTTTCTTACCAGAGGTAATGTTTGAAAAAATTTATTTAAGGAAAATATTTATGAATTTGGTTTAATAAAAAACAATTATCCTCAAAAACATTAGTTCTAGTACGAGAGTAAGCCTCTAAAATATTTTTCTTAGAAATTACATTTTCAAGATCCTCATAAAGTTTGTCCTTCTCAAAATTTACTTCCTTCGGGTTTTTATAAATGATTTCAAAATCAAAAAAAATGATCAAGGTCTTTAGAAAGATCTAATATTATTTAGTTAAAACATAAATTCTAGAATTTTCTTTCTCTAACTTCTTATTATTTTTCGATTTGAATTTTCAAGGAGTTTAGAAAATCTAGAAACTTCTTCAAATGAAGGTAAGGTATTATCTTATGATGAGGAAGATTCATCATATGAATATTCATAATACTTATCATCAATATAATTTTTATTCAAAGATAAATTAGTAATAGATTTGTATTTGTGTACCTTGGCCATTAAATAATGATTTTCAATGGGTAGTTTGGCTAGTAGACTAAGATTCTTCTGACTAGAGGATTCAAAATCTAAAGATTTATCTAATGAGTCATCACTACTAGAACTCCTTGTGTCATTTTCTTTCAAAACTTTCTTATCCTTATCCTTGTGATACTTCTTCTTGTTTCTCTCAGAATTATTTTCCTTTCAATATTTTATTTTGAGCATGGGACAATCTGGAATGATGTGTCTAGCTCTTTTACATTCATAACAAGTGACTTCTGAATCTTTCTTATACTTTATATATTTATTCCTATATTTATACTAAGAATCTCTCTTCCCCACTATCTTTTTCATACTATGAGAAATATTTTCTAACTCATTTTAAGAATGTTCGCTTTCACTAGATTCAGATAGAATAGTGATTTTCTTAGACTTGGATCTTGTAACCCTTTCCAGATTCTTGACTTTCATAGTAGTAAAAGGTAAACTTATATTTCCATTCATCTTTTTATTCATATCATCATCTCTTTTCATTCTGGTTTCATGTTGAATAAGAGTTCCAAAAAGATCATCAAGAGTAATTTGAGATAATTTCCTATTCTCATCAATAGTTTTCCTCTTTGATTCCCACTCATTAGGCATAATATTGATTATCTTGTCCACAGGGGATTCATCATCTAAACCTTTTTCTCCCATATATTATAGAATGTTTACAATGGTCATAAATGTTTTCTTCACATTGCAAATAGGTTCTCTATAAGGAAATATAAATCCATGATATTCTGCTCTAAGCATATCTCTTCCAGTCTCTATCACTTTAGAAGTCCCAAAATGTGTAACCTCAAGTTTCTTCTAGATGCAGTTAGTAGCTTCACAAGAAGATATTTGACTATATATATTTTTCATCATAGAACACAACAAAGTATTATATACCTTGTAATTTAGATGATATTCTAAATTTTCTTGTTTGGTTAAGGTTTTTACTTCCTTGTCCGAAATTTTGTAATCTCTAGTAAGCATGAAAAAATTTTCTACTCCAGTATTAATAACAAAAGTCTTCATTAAATCTCTCTAATACTCATAATAATTACCATCAAAAATAGGTGGTATAGTGGGATTTAGATTTTCAATAGAACTAATGTTAATTCCTGCTATTCTATAAAAAAATATCTTTCCACAAAATCTTGTTAATAGAAAAGGTTTTTAATCAAAAAATTTCTAATAAAAACATAATCAAGAAAATTCAGTATAAGGAAAACTTGAGAAAGAAAAATTATATGCTAATATAAGTATTTCAGAGACCTCCTCTAATACCAATTGTAGGATTGAAATACAAATTTAGATGCTCAATTACAAGATGGGGTGAATTGAAAGATTAAAAACTTTAATTTTTAACCTTAAGGAAAATTATGTATAAAAAAGTTAAATGAGGTAAATTAACAAACCCTAAAATAGTTCTATAAAACAAACTTGATAGGTTTAGGAGATATGGTTCCGAAAATGAAACTTAAGGAAAGTTTACTTAGGTAAAGATTCTACCTTAAAGTGTACAGAATATTATTTATCAGAGTACATAAAAGAATAAGAAAGTATAAGAAGGTTATACTTTATTCCTTTATAAAAACACAGTGGAAATAAACTTGAAACAAAAAAAGTAAAAAGTATGAAATATTTTAACCCAAAGAGTAGGGTATCCAACAACTTTGGATAAAGTTACCTTGATTTATACTTTCAAGAAAGTATATATTACCGACACCAGGGTAATACCTCGATATAATATTGAAATCTGTCTTACTATCCCCACAAGCCCTTGATCTTTAAGGTAGTCGGCACCTCTATCTTCTTATCCTCATAAGTCCTTGAAATTTAAGGTAGTCATCACCTCTGTCTTCCTATCCCCGAAAGCCCTCGATTGTACTTAGCAACAATCAGTGTCGCATGAAGCAAGCTGAACAAGATGTTCATTATGCACAAGGAATGATATTCTCTCTCTAGAAATCACTTCAATAGCATGTAATCTCTAGATTTATGGAATGGTTGTGAGATCGTTCAATTAAGATCTTATTTATAGGAACAAATCCAACTGTCATCTTCCTCCTCCAATGGTCTTATTTTTCCTTGAATTTAGGAAGGACCTGTACACATATCACTCAACTAATATTTAGTTAGAAATAGATTAAACGACATTGTTTCATAATAATAACAAGTGTTAGGAAAATTAAATTTCTTAACTGAATATATTTTTTGGATTCTAAGGAAAAATAGAATTTGTAGTTGAACGAAATAAACATTCAGAGTTTATAATACATGGACATTCGGATTCTATTTTTCAAAGAATTTGGAATTGGAATTCTATAGATTTTTGAGTCTGAATTCCAATGAATTACAAATCTGAATTATGAGGAAATTGGAGTCTGAATTCTGAAGAATTTTTAGTGATAATTCTAAGAAATTTGGAGTTTAAATTATGAGGAATTCAAAGTCTGAATTTTGAGGAATTCAAAGTCTGAATTTTGAGAAATACGGAGTCTGAATTCTAAGGAATTTAGAGTCTGAATCCTGAGGAATTTACAGTCAAATTATAAGTAATTCAGAGTCAGAATTATGAGGAATTGTGAGTTTGAATTCTAACGAATTCAAATTCCAAATTTCAGAGAATTTGGAGTCTTAATTTTAGAGAATTCAGAATCTGAATTTTAGAGAATTCAGAGTCTGAATTTCAGAGAATTCGGAGTCTGAATTTCATAGAATTTGGAGTGTGAATTTCAGATAATTTATTTGTCTGAATTTTAGAAAATTATGAGTCTGAATTTAAAATAATTCAGAGTCTTAATTTCAGAGAATTAGGATTCTTAATTTTAGAGAATTCCGAGTTTGAATTTAAGAGAATTCAAAGTCTTAATTTCAAGAGAATTTAGAGTCTGAATTTTAGAGAATTTATAGTCTGAATTTCAGAGAATTTGAAACCTGAAAATAGAATAATCTATATCCAAGGAATAATAATATTCTTAGATTTTACATAAGAATATAAATTTTAGACTTAGTAATAAAATGAGTTTGATTTAGAGAGATTATAAAATTAAATAATGAAAATAGAGGTAAGGATAAAAATTTCCTTTGAGAAGGGAAATTTTTATTATGAAAATTATTCTTAGGGAAAAATAGTTTACCTTAAGATAAAGTGTTTGTGATTTTTAAAATATAGATAAATTAAAATTCCATAAGGAAACCTTATTGACTCAATATGAATATTTGGAATTATGACCATTGGTAATATTACAATTAAAAATTTATGGTTAGAATTAGTGTATATTATGTGAAATGATGAAATATAATTTATTTATATGAGTGAAAACATAAACTCAACCAGCTAGAACACCCCTAATGATGTTCATCTATCTAAGATGGGGAATGAGGTAGAGTCATTGGGGTTCACCCTTAAACAATCCTACGTACAACATCGATAACTAAGGTTAGAGTAGAATAATCTTGGTAAAATAATAATTTATTAGAAATAACTCTAATGTTAATGATGGGTTAACCACCCAATGAATGTAGCACCATTTCACACCTAACCATTTGATATTTTTCTATTCTTATAAGGATCTATGAATCTATGGGTTAGGTAATGTAGAATTCTAAATTATTATACAAATGAAATGGTGTTTAATATGATACCAAATTATTTCAAAATGTATCATACTTATAAAAAAAGTTAAAATTTCTATAATTAGATGATTAATATTATAAAATTTACATCATAAAAGGAATTAGGTCCTCAAAATTATCCTAAGGGTTAAATTTGTTTATTTTTTTGTAAAAATAGTAAAATGTGAAAAAATAGTGAAATGAGGAATGTATGAAGTCATATATATGTTATCTTGACTAAAATCATCCAATAAAGTTCTATTTTCTTAATTTTATAAAACAACATTCTAGTGAATCAATAATGGAGGTAATGGGTGCTATAAGGGTTATAGAGAACAAAAGATGATAAAAAACCAAAATATTCATTACATTTTTTAATGAAATTCCACACACCACACATATAAATACCCACCTCAAATTCACATTTCTCCATCACAAAATTCATGGTTCCCTCTTCTTAGCTCTCTCAAGGAGTCTCTTCCATATCTCTCTCTTCATCTATGATGTCTTTTGTCGGTTACAAGGGTTAAATACATGTTATGGCTCTCAAGATATGTTAGGGTTCCAATTAAACAATTTTTATTTCTTATTTGAATTTATTTTTTTATATTATAATTTAAAATTACTCTATATATAATTGAAATATTTTAATAATATTTTATTATCACATATTTAATATATTGTCAATGTGATATTTTTATACCCTCTTATTATAAAATTTTCTTATGTCATTGTTATCATTATGTAAGAGACCCTAATCCCTTCTTATCCTTTGTGTATGTAATCATCTCCAATTAAATTCCATTTCAATGTGAAATTTTATTATAAATCATTATTTTAGATTCCTTATCATATTATCAATGAAAAACCATTATTCCTCTTTATTATAATAATTATTCAATTCATTATACAACTCATTCATATGAATAAAACCCAAAGATAAATCTAAATATAGATAAATATCCTAAATTTAAAGTAAAATGAAGAGTTTTTTGTTTATTAGAAATGAAATAACTATATATATACTACAAGTTATTATAGTATATATAACATATTTACAAAGATGTAGCAATCATTAAAATTATTTGGTCGGTATTAACTCAATCTTTACTCAGTCCACAAAAACAAATATCTTAACCACACACCTGATTTGACACTCATGGGGGACATTATTTGTATGAAATTTTAGGAATCAAACATTAATCATCGAATCACCTAAGAAGATAATTACAACATTTTCATAGGAGAAACATATATTAGTTAACTTTGTTACATCATAGGTGTACTTAATTTAAAGATAACACCAACCAAAGTAACTTAGGGTAAACATACATCAATAAAATCTTCCAATTTATAGGATTAATTTTATTTTTTTACATTTCATTTGAAGGAATACACATCATTTAACTCAATGATTTTTTCCAATGCATTGGAAGGATTTCACAACCCCCCCCCCCCCATCACAAAAATGGATATAATCCAATAAGGGTTTTAGATAACTCCCAATTCCCGCATTAATAAATAA
Source organism: Viscum album (assembly GCA_963277665.1). NCBI lineage: Eukaryota > Viridiplantae > Streptophyta > Magnoliopsida > Santalales > Viscaceae > Viscum > Viscum album. The sequence continues at coordinate 188,034,228 of OY728131.1, forward strand.
TTCCCTAGAGTCGTGTTTTAAAAACGAAAACATTTAATGATTTTAAATTTATAATATAAAAATGATAAAATTTCAATTTTATCCAACAAGAAAAACAATTTTTATTTATTCCATAATAATTAGAAGAAATATCCTTTTCATTAGAAAAGGTTTATAAACAATAAATTTACATAACCATAATAAACTTATATTGTTTGGAAACCCATGGTATATTTTAGAGGAATAGTTATAATGAATAATATACTTAAGATTTGTAAAATCCATCCATATCATATATGCTAAAAATATTTTTTCACACTTTGGTAAAAATAGTTAAAAGTTACCTATACAAAATAAATTGATTTTATTCAATGTAATTAAGGTAAAAAGATGTTAAATGTGACCACTAATAATATTTTAATGGAAAGTAATAATAAAATTTGAAATTTTTTATAAGAATAAGGGCATGTGAGGAAATCACTTTGAAAAAAATGAAATTAAAAAGGTTTTAAAAAAAATACCTTACCGCATTTGTATCATTTAAATTAGAAACCATTGAAAGATGGAAAATGAAAAATATTTTTGAATCGCTAAAATTGAGGTATATTAATGATATAGTATATCCATATGTAGTTATGTACACCAAAAAACATATTTTTAGAAATGAAATGAGTCTTAATGAAAGGAATTTGAGATGATAAATCCCTTACCTTGATCTTAATTTACCATATATATTAATTAACTATTCAATAATAAAAATATATTTAATATAAAATTTATATCAATATTTTTAAGGTTTAGTCACTTATGAAAATAGATTTTATTTGATTTATATAGTTATGGAATCAATTAATTGCATGTTAGATATTTTATGGACAACCGGTTTAAAATCCATAAATAAATTATATTGTTTGAACATGGTAAACTAGTTCATTATTCAATAATATCCAGAAAATTATTCATTAAATAATTATCATTTCTTATAAATAAAATTTCCAAACAAATCATGAAAGGAATTCTTGAAAAAATAATCAAATCGCTTCATGGTTGTGGTAATCGAAAAGTACGCATGAATGAATTTATCATTTTCTAATAGATTGAAGTGTGAGAAGGTAATTAATATATTATATTTCTAGATTCATAATTATTTCATTAATGTCATATATATTTCTTACATCAATCATTATAACTATACTTTTGAGGAGAGGATGAAAAAAACACATCACTTCGCGGAGATGGTATTCCATACATATGCATGAGTAATGTTTTCATTTCTAATAGAATAAAAAATAATATGGAAAAGGGTTATTCCATCAAAATAATAACATTTTAGTATATTTAAGATTATAATATTATTATTTCACCATGGTTATATAAACTTTTATGGATTTTATAGAAGAAATAATCATGAAAAAATCATTTAAGGGTCATGCCTCTACTTTTGAAAACATCTTTGGCTTACACCTTAATCATTATATGATGGTATTTTTTTAGTCCAAAACCTCAAAAACGTGATTATATAGCTTATAAATTGATTTGGGTCAATTTATTTAGAGATAAATGTCACAATATGTGCAAGGAAGAGAGGAGAGATGGTTCCCTTTTATATCTAAGGTGGGTGACCATATTTTATATACATGAAATATTAATATATAATATGTCTCAAACTCATTAAAAATGAACCCATGGTGAAAAGGGATAATACATAATGAGGATATGGTATAAACAAATTAAAAATGTATAAATATTAAAGATTAATTTTAAACCATTCTTTTTCTTTAACCCCTTCATTAACCCTATTTAATATTAAACATTGTAACATATTTTTCAATATTTAAGGGACATAAAGTTATTTTAAAAACACAAAGTTGAACATAAATTAAAAAATCAAGATATTCCTCATAATTTCCCATCCATTTTATTTATTACAGTATTTTTATTAATTTTTCAGTATCTAAAAATAATTTCTTGGTATTAAATACAATTTAAAAAAAATCTAGGCTATTCAAAAAAAATATATTCAAAAACATAAATAAAACAATGGAATTTTAATATAAAATCTTTAAATATAAAATTTAAAATAATAATAATAAAAATATTTCATGAAACCAAAAAATTAATCAAAAACATATTACATTCATTATTTGAAAAATAATTTACTTACATTTTCTATTGTTGGCATAAGCAGTGTGTCGGCATTATGTAAGTATCAAAAGTATTTATTACAAAACTATAAATTAAAAATAAAATAATATCATAGGTATAGTTTATTCATAATAAATTTTATCATATAGATTCAAAAATATATCATTTTTATCCATATACATATCATGAAAACATAGTAAGTTAAAGAGAGTGACATTATTAAATTAATCTGAACATAAAATGTTATAACAGTAATAATCAATGGAAAGTAGCACCAAAATTTTATATTTAGGAATATAGGATGATAACGTTTGAAATAATATAATTAGAAAATATTTATGATTATATTTTTTTCACCATATCATAATGTGTTAACTTTAATTAATTCATTTTACCACATATAATGATGATAACATTTTTCGTTGGTTTCTATTCACTATAACCAAAAATAAAATTAATCTCCTTATTAAATGTGAGAATCCGAATTCTAATTATGAAATATAATTTTTATGATTCAATTTATAGAAATTAATAAATTTCATTTATTATAATCTTTCCCCAAAAATGAAAAAAAAATTAGAAAAATAAATTTAAAAAAAAATCTTCCAAAATCTGTTATAATGTTGACTATCATAGAATTAATTTAATTTTTTTAGTAAAATGAATATTATTTTTATTTCAAAAAACTAAAATTAAAAATTTAACTTTGAAACTATTTAGAATAAAATATAAATTATGAAATTTTTTTATTAAATATGTATTACATAATATTCACCCAAAAAACCACCATTTCAAAAAAAATCAAAACTAATTTTCATATAATAATTTGTTGATGATTATTTTCAAAATGATACCAATTTTATAAAATAAAATTTTTAAAAGATTTATAAATTAATTAGATTATCTATGCACAAAAATCAATAAAAATTATTGAAAATGTATTTTTTAGTAGGAATTGAATTTATTATTCATTTATTGTATTGTAACAAAAAATTCATGAAATTTAATTTATATTTTTATATAAATATTATATAGAAATTTCAATAAAATCATTAATGAATTTTTATTAACATTATTTATAATGATAAAAATACTTGACGGACATCAAACAATTTTCTTAAAGATATCTACTATAATATTAAATGATTTTTTAAATTGAGTTCAATTTTTCACGGAATTAATAATTATATATGTATTAAAGAAAACACACCTCTATATATTTCATAATTTAGTTACTCCAATTAATATTTTCCAAACAATGACTAGGATATAAAATTCATATTTATATAGTAATATTTTAATAGTAAATCATAGTTCCTATTAAGCTCGGTATTACATATGGTGCATGTAATAAAACAAATTATTTTATAGAACTAGTATCTCAGGGTTTTCTTAATATATTTACACTCATTTAATTTGTATTGTATATGAAATATGACTAAAAAACCTTAATTTTTAATGTCATTTTATTTTACATACTTTTATTTATTATATTATACTTTTTATAAAAAATTTAAATTCATAAATTTTAAATTTAAATTTTATAAAAAGAAATTACTTTTTGGGATAATCACATTTAAATTTACTTAGGTTAAATTTTTGAAATATTTTTATAAATGTTTAATGTTAATTGAATATTAAAAATTACAGTTTTTATGAACACCACAACATTTATGACAACATTATGTTAAAAAAGTGATTTAAAATTTTATGAAAACATTTTCTCTAAAAAAATACATCTAAGAAGTATAATATTAAATTTAAAACTTTTATTTGAATTAATAAATTTATATTTTTCGTTTATAAGACTAAATGAAATTTCATAATAGTAAAAACTATTTTTTAAATCATTTTTTTATGAAGTTTTGTGGATGTTCCATTAAAATTTAGAATGTTTTAAATATAAAAAAATCTTTCTATGTTTAATAATGAGCCTATTAATTCTATGGGAATCAATACCACTCCAAATTAGTTCCCTTAAACAACAAAATAATAAACATTTATACGCAAAATTGACCCTCATCAAGAATAAATACCCTCTCATTCTCCCATTACACTCCACTTAAAATAAATTTAGAACAAATTAACTCTCATTTAAGTATTCAAGAGTCATTTCAATGAATTTTTATTGTTTTAAGGTCTTAATATTATGCTTTATGATGTTACTTTCCATGGTAAGGGTTATTAAACTCTCCCTTTTTTATTTTTTTAATTCCTTTATTTCCCATCCATTTAACAAGTAATGTTATTACACAACATTTATATCAATTCATTATTATTTTATTGATGAGATAGAACCATTACATATAATTAAAATACCTTCATAATCCATTATAATTCCAAAACACCCATATAACCATTAAACAACCTAAAACTTGGGTAATTTTAAGGGTGTATTATCCATAACATCTATGTCTAAATTAAATCAATAAGATTCTGGATCTGTATATAATACACCTAAGGGTGTATAACATGAAAAATATTATTTTTTAGTATTAACTCGACCTTTTCTCAGTGCACAAAAAGTGATCCTAACTATTTACCTAGTTTGACACTCTCAGGGGATTTTAGCTAGATATTTATTAAACTCATAGGTACAATAACAACATATTATTTTTTATTTATATCCCTACTGAATTAGATTATACTTTACTAAAACCTTATTATCATTACTTTGATAAGGTTACTTTATATTACCTTCTGAATATCCTATTATTTATATGTTGGTGGTATATTCAACTTTATAGACATGTTTTTTTATTTATTGGGGAAATATTGATATTTATTAATACATTATTTATATATGGAAAAATATTGACCATATATTCATGATTATGTATGAGGTTCCATAGAGAATATTACGATATGTATTTTTTATTCATTCACTTCAAATTATTATTGTATTAGACATATTATGTTATGGGTGGGGATTATAATTTTATATCCCCTCAATTCATCATTAATTCTAATGAAACAAAATACCGTGGGTATTTGGTGTAATCCTTACCCATATTTATATGTTATCTTGTTGCAAGGACTTCATCGGACATTTATGATGTCTTACATTATGAATTCCATTAATTTGAAATAATATATTATTGTTGATGTGATTCTTTAAATTATTTTTTATCCATGAATATATCACATTACCATGTTACCAGTTATATATTGTTTTCATTATTATTTAATCCTTCCATATTATTCATTAATTGTTATTACATTATATATAATGTTTTATTCTATGCCTTACGGAGCATTTGAGCTCAGACTTATTATGTTTTCATTCTCCTAACATCATGAAAAAGTGTATTGATTATGAAATTTCATGGTGGTACTCACTCATGAATTTGTTTTTTGATTTAATTAATACTAATTGTGAAATAATGAATCCATGGTTAAATAGGAAAATTCCAACTGGATGGGGATGATATAGGTTTTTTTAGTTAAATTATATTCCCAAATATCTAAATCTATAAACCTAAAATGTCTTTGGTATGTAAGTGACTAAATGTTCATTGTTTATATAGAAATTATAGAACATTATTTTTATTTGGATCAATTAGATTCATAGGAATTATGTATGGAATTTATTTATTTATAACCAATATTGTAGTTTAATTCTAGAAACTCACATTAAATACTAAAAAATACATTAAACCATATAAAATTTTTGGGTTATATATAATATTTATGAATATAATTTGGATTTTTTCTAAATTTATTCTAGAAAAATTAATATATTTGAATATATATTGATAAATTTTTGAGTCAATGGGAAATATTTAAAGTTTATACATGAAAAATATTCTATATAAATTTTATAGATGAGATTTAAATAATTTGTATAATTTTCTAGTTTCATTTGATTATTTTTTTTTTTTGTTTATTTTATGTGTTTGAAGATGTTTGGAGTAAGGTTGAGAATACTAGTGACTATTTTGAGTTACTAGTTTCTAAAAAAAGGTTTTATGTCTTTACTACAATAAAATAGCATAGCACTGTGTAAGAATGACCACCCTATGTATAAGAGTAACTTTTATTTTCACAAAAATAACAATAATATTTTTAAAAATAACTATATATTTATAAATGTTATTTAATTATAACATAATCTCTTGTAAGGGTATTTATTTCCTTCATACGAGTAGATATTATGGAAAAGTCACTATGTATGTGTAACTAAATTCTAAACTATGCTACATATGTAACACCCCAATATTTTATAATATATTTATTTTAAATTAATTTAATATCTTCGATATCCTATTTTACATTAAACCCTAATATTTTCAAAGAATAGCATTGTGTTTGATTATGTATATAACGCGCAACACCGAGCTTAAATGACCCAAGAAATATAATATTTAAATATTATCATTATAACATATACATTGAATTAGTGGGTATGATTGTGATTAACTACATTAAGAAATATATAGAAATTTCATACCCAATATTAATTTATTGATAAATTATTAATAAATAAGCACTAATATTTTAATAAATATATTTTATTATATAAATAATATGATTCATTGAAAAGTAAATTTTATTCATTTTTCTGAAAAAATATTATAAATAATTTTTAAATATTTCAGAAAAGTTATTTTATAATATTAAAATCATCTTATAAATCGAAATATTATTATTAAAATATGTTATAATTTTTAAATTTTTTATAAATTATTTATTTTTTAGTGAATAGTTAAAATTACAGATTTTTTGTAGAACAGTGATTTTTTTATAATTAATTTTTTAATTTAGATATATAATTAATATTTCAAAATTATTTCAAAGTAAAATAAGTATTATTTAGTTATATTTTATTAAATTATTTACATTCAAATCATCTTTATACTAGATTTTAATATGTGTTTTTTTAGTAATTAGAACACAATTTTTTTAAAATCCATTTTAAAGTGCATAATTTTTCTACATTTTAACAAATTTAAATAAACCATAATGACGAATGATTTAAATTAAATTTATATATTTTTTCTATAAATAATTATTTAAATTCATTTAATTATTATTACTTGTCATATAGTTATTATAAGATCATCTCATGATTAAAAAATTAATTTCATGAAAATTTACTTTTTCAATATGTATCTAGGATTAAATTTAAGTTAACTTCTACAACTTCTATTAATTTAATTCAATAAAAAATGTTACGTATTTTTAATCATAATAATTAATTATATATAATAAGGTTCACTTTATTTTGGGTGATAATGAATAGTAAAAATAGTAAAATACTTTTACAACATTAAATTTTAAAACTTGTTTACCAAGATGGTTAAACTAATAAAGGTAAATTTCATAACATGGTTAAATCATGTTACTAATGAATTTTATAGGTGTGGATCATCCCTGTATATTCTCTAATCATTTATTTTCTGATTTTCAAATCATTTGGATTCTATGTGACTTCACATTACTGAATAGTTTTGGGTGTTTACATGAATTTCACTCCTCTATTCTTATAAAACTACACCCTATCTCCTATAAATTTATCACATTGTGACCCTAGTATTAATTTATTTTTTTTATTTTTATTTATTATTTTTATTTAATATTCTAGTTAAGGTTTGGGTTGAGTTCCAGGTGGTAATCTTTTAGTTTTGGAGGTTTCGGGTGGTTTTGGCCCTGTTCACGGTTAATGTGCATGGTTTTGGGAGAATTTGTGTAGCTAGTAGAGGTATAGGGTTTTTATACATAATTTTTTTCTTACATGTTATTCCTTTCATGGAATGAACACTATTTTTCATAAACAATGAAAGTAAAATAAGTAAAATTATAGCATGTTGGTGGTGTCTTGGATAAGGAGCACGACTTGCACACGATTAGTAGAGACCATGTGTAGAATCCTGCCTTGGGTTCTATATAACTATGCCTCGAGGCAGTGTCAATAAGTCCTCAAGTGCATCTCCCTGAATTCTAGTGGTAGTTGACAAGTAGCGAGGGCCTAAGATGTTTCTGTGGGGGTCTTACACCATCATTGATCAGAGTTGAGCACATAAATGATTATATAATATTATAAAGAATAAGAAAAAGAAAAGGCAATATTTAAATTTATAAAATCATAAAAATTTTAATATATCATCAAATGTTATTAAATAATAAGAGGAAAATGAGTAACAAAAAGATAAAATATGAAGATCTTAATGTTATAAAAAAATTTGCATGAAAGGGGAAAGGGATACAAAACATATACAACATGCTAAAAATATATAAAAATATCAAAAACTACTATGAATAACAAAAAAATAATAGTCTTGGTCCTATACTCCCAACTTCATCCTATTAAAGTATGTCAATCATGCATTGGAAGCTAGAAGCTTACCTTTGTCAATACCTGCAACTATAATGTCTACTTAGGTACCAAAGGCGACCCAAGCAGTGTGTGAGATACAATCTCAATAGGCTTCCAATGATGCATTCTAGTAAAATTCATTCATGAAAAATAAAATAAACAGTGCTCCTTACTAAATAAATACAACACCAAAATAAATAAAAAATATATTTGACTGGGTTCCACATGAATAATCGTCCAATCTACCCTCTTCATCCATAGTCGGTGAGTCTGAACCATATAATCCTAAAAAGGTAATGTGAGAGGGATAATATAGGTGAAGTTGGGTTATCCACATGATTGTGATTGGGCTTGGAGGAAATGTCCCTACAGTTTCAAAACCAATGAACCATTTCTCATTTGAAAACAAGCATTTACATTATAAATTCAACCGAAAACCCTTTTTATAATTTATAAGGAGTCACACTAAGCCCATCCATGTAAATCTAGAGTGAATTTATTTATATCAATCTAGGGTATTGGTATGTTTCCATTGCCACGGTGTCCATCCAAGTGAATCAAGAATGAAGTTCAAAGTGTTAATCTGGCATGGTATGAAATCTTTATGAACTAACATCTTATTTTATACCTAGTATCACACTTAGGGGGATTATTCTCTCTCATGGCATGGTATAATCATCATTACATTGATATTATCAAAGGGGTCACCCCTAGGAAACTAGTTTCACTCTTCTGGAAGTAAAAATAGATAACTCACATTGATCCCATCTCAATAATAGCTTATTTCTCCCCCATCCTATTTACAAAAGATTAAGAATTCTAACAGAAAGGAAAAAAAATTGTGCAATGGGTCCATAACTTGGAACCCTATTTTTCACCCTTGGCACAAAGGTGAAATAATCAAACAATCAATGTTCTTATATATCATTACAATCCACGGGAACTATTTCATTAGTCTAAGCCTTTATATCCATGTAGTCATATTATGGCATGAGGTTATGAAATTGAGTACTTGGATAATTCATATAATTTAACCATTTTATTATGGAATGGTGTAGAGGTGGTCTAACTCATGGTACAACCTTGAATTAAACTAAAACAAAGATCAAGGAATTAATTATGTGAAAACACGCCTTAAGGGGTGTTGGGGAATTTTAGATCAAAGGGGAAAAGTCCTCTAAGGAATAGCATACCCATTAGGGTTGATTATGTCTAGGTTATCAACCCAAGGGGTTGATTCGCCACTAGATTATATCGCCAATGGCATGGAAAATATATCAAATTAATTTAATTTCAAAAATTATAGGCGATGATAAAAAGGTATATATAGTGTCACAGCGATGCATTTTATAGAAGGTAATGAAATGTAGGGAAAGAACCTAGACCACCTACCTTATCCTCGTAGAGATTTTCTTGTCTAGCATCGCCCTTTGATTCAAACTATGTTGGAACAAATCATAGAAGTCATAAAATTTCCTTAAAATATGGAAAATAAACTTTCATCAAAATAGTGAAATATATGGGATGAAGAACATGAAATAGAAGGTAGTGGATTGAAGAGTGTACCTCTAGATTTTAGTTGCTTCTGATGGTGAATAAAATGAATGAGGATCTATGGAGTTATCTCAATCATTAGGTTGAATTAGATAAGAGATATTGCGTGAGGGATGAGAGTGTTTCATCCACTGGAGGAAATGAGGAAAAAGTAAAAAAATTAAAATCATCTAAGAGGGGAGAATTGAATTTGACCCTCAAAAACAACTACACATAGTTTTTTCGCATGGTTGTACAAACCATACGCCAACCAAGAAATATTATCTACTTCAAATGGTCACCCTTCATGGTTAGGTAGACATTTTATCTAACCATGCACAAAATATGAAAATACCATAGTCTAAAACCTATAGACGGGTTGCATGGTCCTGCACCTGGGGTTACATGGTTGCAGAAAAACCGTGCAGTCCCCTGCACACCACTGTATGCAATCTCGTGATTTAGGGAAACCGTGAAGGTTGGGCAACATAGTTTCTATTAACTTTATTTCCCAGTCTTTTCTTCTCATTTTGGGGATCCTGGCTTAGAATGATCCCTAGACACGCCTAAGACCTCATTGAACCATTTAAGAAACTTTATTAGGGTGAATAAAATGAAATTAAACCAAAAAATAAATGAATGTGCCTTTTGGAAAAGCTAGTACATTACAACCTTCCCTCCTTAATATAGCTGGTTCCTAAGTTACCCTTATAAGGATGGTGGAATTTCATCAAAAAATATTTCTTTCCACTACACACACAAATTTTCTTCTCTCTTCCAGGTCTCATCATGTATGCATCCATGCTTCCATTTTACCCAAACCAAAGGGAATGACCAGTCTCAAAGAGACTTCATCCTATAATCAATGCTATGAATCAGATTCTCTTTGACGGATGCATATGTCTCTATCTCGATACCCTCAGGGTCAAATGAATGAGATGGTTCAAGATGATACTTTCAAAGTTGTGATATGTAGAAGATGACATGCATGGAATGGTACCTATAAGGTAAATACAACTGATAGGATACCATCTCGACTCTCTCAACTATCTCAAAAGGCCCAGCATATTGAGGTGATAAAGGTACATGTCTATGAATTCATCTATTACCTAATATAGGCAATACATGTAGAAAGACATGATGTCCCACCTAGAACTATAAGGTCTACAATGATGATTGATATAAGAATTATCTCTAAACTAAGTTGTTACCATACATTTTTGAATCATATAGCCTTACTCTGATGACTTCTAAATGAGATAATAACCTAGTAGAGCTACCTACCATTCCTCTAATTATCACATGGGTGAACAACATAGCCAACCATAAATGGCCTCATACAGATCCATATGAATCATTTCTTGAAAAAAAATTTTCTAGGAAAACTCAATTAGAGGAATATTCTTCTCCAATAAACCCCCAAAATCAAGAATGCATGCTATATGAATATCCTATAACACCTATATGGTCCACTCAGAATGATCATCGTTTTGAGGGCAATATGTTGTACTCAAGAGAACCTATAAACAGAGTTCCTTTTTCAAACCCTGTCAAAACTGTGAATTAAACTAGTTATCAGGTTCTAAAATAATAGAATGGGGAGCAACCATGAAGTCTTACTATCTCTCAAATATATTGATTTCCTATCTCATCAACAAATAAGGACTCCCAAATTAGTAGTAAGTGTGCAAAATTGTTCAACCTATCAATGATCACCCATACCACGTCTCAACCTTGAGGGGATATCAGTAATCATGTCAAAAAATACATGGTGACATCATTCCATTTCCACTGAGGAATAGAGAGAGTTTGTATAATTCCTTTAGGGCACTAGTGCTCAGACTTAACCTACCAACAATTGGAGTAAAAATGGGTAAAACCTACTATCTTCTTCTTCATACATTTCCACCATTACTTATGGAAGATGTATTTTTACATTGTGGTGAGTCCTAGATAAACTTACCATATAGAGTCATGATATTACCTCATCAACACTTCCCATATTTCAGAATTTACCCATAAATATCCATAAAATTGTTTGATATAATTCACATAAACAACCCAATATAGTGGTGGGTTCTTGCCTATGATTCCCTACGTCAAGATGATGCCCTCAGAATTAGACAACTGCTTCATCCAGACTTGATTCAAAAGGGATTATGTCATTGCTCAAGCTACTAGAACTATTTTTCCATACTATTACAGAACATCTAGATGGGACTCGAATAATAGATCCATCAACATCCACTCACAATTGGCCTCCCTGATGTCTTGTTTCTGAGTTTTACCACTCAAGACATCAGCTATGGCATTTCCCTTTATAGGTGTGTAATCAAGCTCAATGTTGAAAGATTGTAGGTATTCTTCCCACATACATTGCCTCATATTCGAGCAATACTCAATGTTCTAGGTGAAGCACCATTTTCAATATCTTTATATTATATGGAACCTCTAGAGCTCCAAGGAATCAAGAAGTTGTTTAAAAATCTAAAGGAAAATGGTTTTATCACTCATAAAGAGACTATCCATCTGATTTATCCTTCCACCTAGCCCAATACTCTTGAGTATATCTCAAATATCATGGATATCTCATTCACCCTTTTATATTTACATGTTTCCCTCAGGTGATGTAAAAGATATCCAAAATTGATAGAAAACAACTTGGGCCCAATAAGGTATAATTCAGTCCATATCGAGAATGAAATTGAAGCTAGTTATCTTGAAGATAATAAAACTCTGTAGAAAATTATACCTGGATACCTCAAGGGGTACTCCTTACACTAGTGTATACCATCTTATCGAAACTCCTAACAATGTTTCATGGGTAACAACACCACTACAGTATTCTATCACTAGACTCATACTTCCCATGGTTGCATCATATAGGAAATAGTGTGATTCCCATGTATCAAACAAGGAATATACTAATTTATAGGCTACCATAATAGAGCCTCAAATTGTAGATGGCCCTGGAATCTACTCCTTTGGAGTAGGTTTCACTACATAAATATTTATTGAACCATGTCCATGATATAGTACCTAAATAGCCATAGCAGATCCACTCTATAGATGAAGAAAATCTTAGGCCTGACTATCTCATCCATGACCAACTACTCATACAAAATTGTTTTTGGAAGACTAGCTTCCTTTATGATAATGAGTCACTAATATGGAACCTGAATTAGGTGTTTTCACAGATCCATAATCACTTTTAACTAGAGGAATGGATTGGATAAAATGCTAGATATGACCCATGCTACCACAATTCTTGCATTCAATCAGTTTGCTCATATACTGGGGATTTTTGTGGCCTTACCTTCGAAACTAGTTACACACCACATTGATGTCATTGTGTGACACTTATCTGGTACTTCCCCCTCATTTACCATTGAAATTTCACTTCCTTTAATTGTATAAACTACTACTCTTCAAGAAAGCTGAACTACAATGCTTCACATCACCTAATTCCCTTAGGTTTTTCTCAGTGATGAGGGACTAGTTCATGATCTATGAAATAGAAGTCAAACAAAAGATGTTCACCAATGAATGTATAGTAAATTAAATCCCATCCTCAAATCTCTTCATAGTATTCATATCATCACCATTCAAGGTTGGGGTGAAACATAAAAATTAATTGAAGTCATTTGAGTATTTCATCACAAAAATTCCACCTTTTTAAGGTGAATGTACTCCTGAATGTGATCTGTTCTGAGATTACATAGGAATATGTAATCAAAGAAAGCTGTATATAATTCCATCCAAACCATACCCTAGTGTCGGCCAACCTATGTAAAAACATCCCACCATCTCTATAGGAGTCATGAATCATGTAGGTCACGAGCTTGGCCCTCCTCTCTAGAGGTGTCTCAATATGCATAAGGATTGATATTATAGCCTCCATGTATGATTTAGAAACCTAAGGTCCTCCATCCCCCAAGATGGAGGAAGGATACTGCTGCTAGAACTCATGGGTCATCTCTTCCATAGAAGGGGAAGGTCAAGGAGCACCCTGAACTGATTTCATATAGGGAATGAAACTTTCCTAGAAATGGGAATTAGTACTCAGTTTAATATCATCATGTGGTTCCTCGGGTGGAACTATAGGAGGTATCATGGTTTATTATGACCTACCACCTCAAGATCATTCTCATCACCATTTTCCAAGCATACAATACAATGTATTCATGGTGGAATAACTATATAATTTCCAATTGTACGCCTCAAAATTAATTTATAATAGATAGGGAATCTATTTAAGAATGGATAGGTACCAATCCTTTTATATAAATATGTACAAACCATATTATTCTCTTATAGATAGGTTTACGTAAGAAGAACGAGACATAAAAATATTAGAGGAGAAACAGCCTACTACACACTATTGAGGTTGGAATAGGGTCAAGGTCTCAGATTACATATACAAGGGGTCAATTTCATTTAAAGGTTAACTGTTTTTAATTTATTTCATTCATATTTATTTGGTTATTAGAATCATGATCTAGTTGATTGAATCACCATTTCCAATTTATAAGGTACCATACACATTATAAATTGAAATAGACAAATCATGTAATTGTATCTTAACCCTTACACAAGATAATAGGTGTAACAAATGATGGGTTGTGTTTTGATTGGTTGAGATTCCCTTAAAACTCACCAACAAACCCAATGATGTGGAATTATTGGTTAATTAAATCCAATTTTTTCATCATGAAGAGTATTATCACACTGAAAAACATAAATAACAAGGAACATACAAAAATCACAAGAAATACAGAAAATGCATAATGGTAATTAAATATGACATGGAATAATGCATAAAGATTTTTTCCTAAAGTGCCTAGTATTATTCATGAACTTTATATTCCCTCATATCATCAAACCAAGGTAAAAGATATCCCATCAAAATAATAATATTTTCAAAACAAGTGTGTCATCCAATGGTGAAATCCATGAACTGGTAACAACATAAGAAATAACAACATTTTCCCATTCTTGTTAATTTGGATTCCCATGTACGTGCATCAGATACTCCTAGGAATTGGCTCATTACCAAATCCTAAAATCTTATTCTCCAGTATAATCAAAAATAGCAATAAAAACATAAGAAGTCTCTGATTCCACTTTTTAGTGTCTGGCCTTGGGTTCCATGTAACTGTGCCTTGAGACGATGTCCACAATACCTCAATAGCACCTACCCAAACACCAGAGGATTCCAAATATTTTTGAACTCCTAGGGTGTTACTGGGGGGATAATATTCATTGATTGATCATAGTGGAGTGAAACAATGATAATATAATAGTATAAATAACAAGAAATAGTATAAGAAATGACAAAAATGTATAGTAGTAGAACAATTTTAATAGGGAATGAAATATTATTAAACAACAAATTGAATATGAGTAATAAAAAGATACAACATAGATATCATTATGATATATAATAATGTGTATGAAATGGGAAGGGGATACAAATGATAAACAATATGATTAAAAAATATACAAAAAATGAAAAAAACTACTATGACAAGAATCTCGAGCATAGGATTAGTCCTATTCTCCCAACTCCATCCTATAAAATTAATTCAATAAATAATTAGAAATATCATTGGAATATGGAATCTTCCCTTTGTCAATACCTGCAACCATAAAGTCTACTCAGGTACTAAAGGAGGCACGAGTAGGGTGTAATATACAATCTTAGTAGACTGTTGTCGATAAGGTATATTCCAGTCTATTCATGAAATATAAAATTAACATTGTTCCTTACTAAATAAATTAAAGTCATAATAAATAAATAAATACATTTTAATAGGTTCCACTTGGACACCCTTCCAATATACCTTCTTCAGCCTAATCTAGTGAGGCTGAACTAAGTAGTCCCATGAAGGTAGTGTGATAGGGATAATATAATGGAATTTGGATTCTCCCTAAGATTTTGATTAGGCTTGTAGGACACTTCTGTAAAATTTCAAAACCAAATGACCATTTGTCATATGAAAACATTCTTTTACTTTTTATATTCAATCGAAAACCCTTTTATAATTTTTAACTAGTCACACTGATCCCTTCCATGGAAATCCAGACTAAATTTCCTAGTATCATTCTAGGGGATCTATATGTGTCTAATGTGATGTATTTTGTTTATATTATTCATGAATGAAGTCCCAAGTATCACTCTTTCATGGTATAAAAATGTCAATAACAAACCTCCATGTTTGTACCTGGTATCTCACAGGGGGGAATGAGTCTCTCTCATGGCATGATAAAACAATCATGCCATTGAATCCATCTAAGGGGTCTCCCCTAGTAAAATATTGTCACTTTTCTAGAGGAAAAAAATATAATTCATGGAGATACCGTCTTAGGCATAGCTGATGCCAACCCTACATGTTTAAAAAACATTGAAAATTCTAATAGAAAGGAATGACAGTCTTTCCAAGGGGTACTTAAGTCTAAACCCCTTTTTTACTCAAAACCAAGGTGAAATAATAAAACCATCTATGTGCTTATATTACATGCCTAAAAATGGTAACCATTTCATTAGTCATATATTTATATCCATGTATCCATATTTTTCAATGTATTTCTCATTTAATGGTTTATATATGGAATGAGGTGATAGAATTGGGCACTTTGACAATTAATTTAATTCATCCATTTCATTATGGAATGGTGTAGAGGGGGATCTAACTCATGGTACAACAAATAATTCGACTAAGACAAGGATAAAGGCATTAATTATGTGATAACACACCTAAAGGGGTGTTATGACATTTTATAACAAAATTTGGAAAGGCCTATAAAGAATATCACACCCATTGGGGAGGATTTAGTCAAGGTGATCAACCCAGGGGGTTGATTATCCACTAGTTTATGTCACCAATGGAGTGGTAAATCTATCAAATTAATTTAATTTGACAAATTAGAGGCGACGCCGAAAAGGTCCAGCTCATGGAATAATAATGAATTTTATACAATGAAAATAATTATAGGGAATGATCCTAGACATCCTACCTTAGCCTCACTAAGCTTCCCTCATCTTGTTTCAACCTATGTTTCAATCTAGGTTGGAAGAAATTAGAGAAATTTTCAAATTCCTTGAAAATGGGGGAAATGATATTGCACTAAGATATCTCAAAATATGAGATGAGTAACTTGAAATATAATGGAGAGGATTGAATTGAGTAACTATAGATTTATATTTCTTCTTATGGTTAATGAAACAGATATGTATCAAGGGAGTACTCTCATTCCCTAGGTTGAAGAATATGGGAGCTCTTACGTGAGGGAGGGGAGTGTTTCATCCACTAGAAGAATTAAGGGAAAATTAAAAAGGGTTTTAAAGTCATCTAAGTGGTGAAAATGGAAATTTAACCCTAAAAACAATTGTTTATGGTTTGGTTGTACAGTTTTCCAAAACATGCACCTATTATGTGTTATTATCTGCTTCAAAAGGGAACCCCACATAGTTCAGCACACATTTTATCTAACCATCTGAAAACTCTGAAAACATGCTATTAAAAAACATTAGATTGGTTTCACAGTCAAGTTCATGTGGTCTCATAGTTGCAGACAAACTTTGTAGCCCTCTACACCCCACTTTCTACAACCGCACAGTTTTGGGAAACCATGCGATCTAGGCGGCATGGTTCCTCCTAATCATGAAACCAATTATTTTCTTCCCATTTCATGGAACTGGGCTCCAAATGAGCCCTATATATTCCTGATACATCCTTAAATATTTTATGAAACTTTATTATGGGAAAAAATTAGACCTAAAAATGAATGGTTTGTACCTTCGGAAAATCTAGGACATTACACTGTTTGGATAGAAAGAAAGAGGCTCTATCATTTTTACATAATATATTTTAATGGTAGGTACATCATTTTCTAAAACATGTGTCTATACTGTGTGGGTTTCCCTTACTTCTAGTAGTATGTTCACAATTAGCGTAGGGTTTTGAAAACCATGCAGTTTAATCGTGTGACTTACCTAGATTCTTAAAAAATTATGTTCCTAAATTTTACCCCATAGTTTTTAGCACCATTTTTACCCCCTATCCTCTGAGTCAATACTGATATATGAAGTGGGGATTATAAACCCCCATCCCTTGGATCCCATTCCACCATTGATACTCCTTCAAGGTTTCAAGGTTAGTTTTCCTTGATTTTTGGGTGTTTTTCTCTTATCCTATTCTTTCTATTTGGGTTACATGGGTTGTATTGGTTGGGAAATCTCAAGGAAGAACCCTAGGGTTATATGAATTATTTTCTATTATGGTTCATTCCTTCTAATGTTTGTGGTTTTCTTTTAGTTAATAGTTCTTCATTATTCTGAATTTTTATTTCATTCTCACATTGTTGAGATAGGTGTTTCCATACATTTCCTTTTCAAAACATTCTAATTGATGCATGAGTTTTCCTTATAAAATATAAATCAATTATTCATGATTGTTATGTGTTAGTTTGATTTATTATGGAATTTCTATGATGTCAATTTTTGGAAAATGTTTTTTCAATATTTTTGTTGTTATATATATATATATTATTACAAGGTGTTTGATAAAATTTCAATTAGACTTCAAAAATTAATTTGAACATTTTAAGATTGTTTTCTACCTTATATAAGTTTTGGTAGTTGAGTGACAAGTGAAAATTTTCTTTTTTAGTAGTTTTTGGTTCCCAATTATGGTTTTTTACTTCTATGTGGATCCATGTGATTGGTTATGAAGCTTATTGTAATTATTTAATTGGAATTTGGATATTTTTATGGTCATCCATATATATTATAATGAATTTGAGGATATTTATATGTTCCCATTATGAACATAATGATAGGAACATGCATATAAGTTGTGAAACTATAAATATTTCTATTCGAAAACCCCGGTTTTTGAAAAAACCCCATTTTCATTCTCTTATACACTCTATCTCCCAAATGATTTTCCTAAAACGCCCAATTGTTTCTAAATTAATATTTGGATTCTAATGAAATAAAATGTGGTTTTCGAATGTGTTTTATAAATCTTATCTTGTTCATAACATTAGGGAATGTCTTGGTAATCACATAATTTGAAATGTATTGTTTTTAATATTCTAAGCCTAATTAATGTTTTCTTCTTGGTTTTAGAAATTTGTTATTGAACCCATATTGTATTTAGTCCCAATTGGAACTATTCAAAGGTTCTATGTTTTATAGTAACCCCTATGGTCATTCTTCTAAAGAGAGGGCCATTTCATATTTGGTGTTGATGATTAAGGAAGGAATACATGATGGAATCAGTGATTTACATTTAATAACAAGTGTCTAATAACCTATTAATTATAATTTATACTATTATCATGTGACTCATATACTTCATATAGTGGGGCAGGTGATAGTTTCTTTCTAGTCCTAATTATATGGGTTAGAATCCCCTATAAAGTGAGTAATTTAAGTGGGTATTTCCACAGTTGGGGTTAGTTTAGAGCATCCAGGTTGGTTATTGATTATGGAAGTGAACCCATATGGACAAAGGTGATTCTGAACCAAGTGTTTCTAGGGATTGATTCTAGGTATGTATACAAAATTCTCTTTATTACATATATGTATGTTCTTATTTTATTTTTCAATAAATTGGTTGCTTGTTTATTTATTATTTTTCTTCTTCCACATATATTATTTCCCATTATTTATATCTTTATCTACTTTACCATATGGTTACACATAAATTCAAATCCCCTTTCTTTTATGATATACGCAGGTTGTGTTTCTTAATTATGTTGGATTTTAAATGGAGTTTAAAATGAAAATTTGTTTTGAGATGGAAAATCATGTTTTTTTCAAAATAGAATTATAGTAAAGAGGTGTTGATTTTTTTAAATATAAAAACCCTATTATTTCCTAAATTTAATTCATTATATAATTTGTGGACAATTTTTTGAATGGGAATGTGGGGATTTAGTGGTGCTTACCCATTGAGATATTTTATATACACACCCTACTTGTGTCACTAAGTGTTGGTAAACCCAAACTATTTTGTAGGTTCTTCTTTAGTTTTGGTTTTCATGTTTTGTAGGATAGGATTATGGATGGTGAGGACCAAGAAGATACATAATGATCTTATTGGTTCTATTTTGGTTCCAATTTTGTTTTATTTTTCTAGTTTTGATAAATTGATGTGTCTTCAGATCAATTTATATTCTTATTTTTAATTAGTAATTTTTAAATTTATTATTTTTGTTGTGTACTCTATATTGTTTTATTTTTCAATTTTTTATGGAAAAGTAATTCCAAATTTTATTTTCCTTGAATCCCAACACTATTTTCTAGCCTGGTAGGATCAATAATGCCTCTTGACCTTGTATCAGGATGGCTCGAGTGTCCATTTCAGGGTTAACCAGGGTTCATTCGTTAAAAAACATAACATAGGATACTTTTTTATTTGTGGTGTCATATAGACTTGATATAGAACTATTGGAACTCGATAAGTAGGGGTGGGAAGAGAATACTGAATTTTTACTCCTTCTATACCTTGAGTTTATAAGGGTTATTGGGTTGAACCTTTCATTGTGATTTTGGGTTTATATTGTTATTAATTGTTTGGTTCAATGATTTTTTGAATATTGGGGAATGAAAATAGAAGTGATGAAATGTTATACAGTGGTTTTTCATGGAGTATCCACTCATGTGGAGCCTGATTTCATGGTTCAAGATACTTCTATTGGTCAATTATTTCCCATAGAATGGTCTAATAAACCATTGGTTGGGTTTTTCATTTCCATTATTTCCTTATTTCTGGATTTTTTGTGTAAGTTAAAATTTTGCTTGATTTTGGTTGGCATGAGTGGATTTTGAATGAAAATATGTTTTTGTAAAATGATTTAAATAGGAAAATTATTTCATAATATGGGTTTATTTTGAAATATGGATTGGATGTTTAAATTGTATTTTGAATTAGGTTACTATATTTAAAAAGTGGCCTTTGAGTAAAGTGATTTGAACTTGGTATGGAAATGGTGGATTTTTAAATTGGATATTGGTTTTTGTTTTCTGATATTTGGTTTATGATTTTTTTATCTTTGGTTATTCTTTTAATTGAATTTTGTTTGGATGTTTATTTGGTTGTGTATCTTATTTTATATAGAGTATGCTGCCTAGAAATGTCATAATGGATTCCAGTAAGTTTATTCCTATAGTTGGACCTACCCATACTCCTAATAGGGTGAAGGGGTATAGTTCTTATTTTAATATTCTATTTTTATGTGGTGATCAAGGTATATTTGGGGAAGCAGAGTTCCTTGAGGAAGTTGAAAATTTTTAAGGTGTTTAGGAGCTCATAGAGATGTGTCGGTGTGAGGTGTTTTGGGGTTTTATGCGGGTCACATTTTAGATCAATGTAAGGTGATAATACCATAATCATTGATTGTTGGGATTTCTTGGGAAGTCTTGGGAAGTCTTTAAGAACACTTATATCCAATGGTTTATACCTGAGTAGGTGAAGATGAATAAATTGGTATAGTTTTTGGGTTCTTAGCACGATCAATGGAAAGTAAAGTCCTATGTCGATCATTTAAAAGAGTTGGATTATATTTATATAAAGATATAATTAAATGAACTTATTAAAACACCACTTTTTTTCTAGGGTCTTTATCCATATATTAAGCCTCATATTCTCTAATTAGGGAAATTTCTATCGAGAAGCTATTGAATAAGTTATTTCTAGATAAGTTGGTTATTGATGAATAGTATTTTGATGTTGGAAATTTGGTTTCTCATATTGATCATGAGAAAACCCTATCCAGTGAGGAGTGTATTATAGAGGAACCCACTCTAGAGGATAATCCATTGGATATTTTTTCCTCTTGTTCATCTGACCACTCTCTCAGGTACTTCTAATGGGGTCATTTTAGACATTAAAATCCATATTATCACAACCATATGAAGGTTTCTCATTGATGTGGTTTATTGGTTCAGTTGGAGAAGTTATTCAAGTGTCACTTATATAATGGGAAGACTCTTTTGAAGGTTACCATCTTCTGAATATGGGAAAATAGATGATTCAAGTGAATAGGGATCCAGCTATAGTCCCCATAGTTAAGATCTTCACAAATTTAGATATTGTTGTGTGTGGGGGTTCCTAGACTATATTTTTTCTCCAATAATGGATTGGGGATGTTTTATGTTTTATGATATTAGTTTTATTTGTTTTTGAAGTTATTTTTTGTTTTGGAAGAATTTGGTGGCCTCGATACCTTTTAGTTTTGTGTGTGTGATTTTTCTTATGAAACCTGTGTTATTATCATTTTATGAACTGGTGTTTTTTTTTGTTCTTATTTTTTAGATGCATGTTTTTCTTTTTAATGTTGAATCATGGTTTGGTTTGGTGTATGAATTGAGTTTCTTATGTTGGGTTCCTCCTGATGCTTGGAGTTATGTGTTAGAGCTGTTATGATAATTGGTTTTTAAATAGTGTGGAGACCCAATGGATATTCTTGTAGTTTTATCTAAATTTTTTTGGGTATGATTTGTAGAGTTTAAAGATCACACCAAGGATAGTGGTTTAATTTTACCATGTTTATTTTCTGATTCTATTTTTGGTCCTCATTCAGCTGGGTTATATTCTAGAGGATGAATGTCTGTGTGGTGGGGGTATTTTTCATACTCGAACCCTAGTTTTATTTTATTTATTTCATATTATTTATTTAATATTGTTTGATATTTTTTTGGTGTTGGGGTTGATGTATCGATGGGAATCATTGGTTTTTGGTGGTTTCGGTGGTTTTTGGTGGTTTTTGGTGGTTTTTGGTGGTTTTTGGTGGTTTTTGTAACACCCCAAGCTTCCACGGTACATTTCCCTTTGAATAATGCAATAGCTTGCATTGTACGCAACTTGTTGTTTTAACACACCATGAACAATCAAACTAGCCGTTATGAATATTAATACCCACTTTTTGAAATTTTATAAATTTTTTTTTTCCTAAATGGAATTTATTTTTTGATTTACAATATCAAAAATTTATTAGGGTAAATTTTTGGTATTTTTTTGTAAACTTTCAATTTTTTTATGAATAGTGAAAAACACTACGTTATTGTTTAAAATTGAATTTTTATTTAAATAATTTTATTTAAATTTATATTAAGTCAAAATAGATACATAATACCTATATTTTTTAATGCAATTCATTGAAGTTGTTTTATAATAAAATTATATGTATAAAATTTTATTGAATTTTTTAACGTCTTTTACCCACCTTCTAGGTATGTTAGCAAATTTGCATAAAATATAATTTTACCTCTTATATGAATTGAATTTCAAAAATCTAAGAGACACAGTTGAAATCAGTAAGTAAAATTTGGTTCAATGGGATGAAAATAATTTTCAGTGAATAGTAACTTTTGACTTTTATTTACCGCGGTTAAAAGTAAATTGGCTAATTAAAGGTAAAAAATGATATTATAATTACCCTAAAACATGTCATAATTCTATTTTATAACTTTATTATGACCAAAATAAACCTTAGGAATAAAGTTTGATCATTTTGGTCCACTTGGATTAGATTAGGACATTTATTATTATTTTATTTAATGAAGAGTTAAAAGTGTTAAATTCAAAGTTTAATAACTAATAAATTTTTAATATAGGGTTATATATAAGATAAATTAGACTATAAATATTCATTAGAAATATAAAAGTATTTCCTACATAATTTTATTTTATTTATAATTTTTAGACATTAAATAATTAAATTTAATTATGTCACAGTGATGATGCAGTAATTACCTTATTCATGAAATATTAAAATAATTAATATTATAAATATCCAAATAAATTTAAATTGAGAATTTTGATGAATTCCAATAATTTTATAGGTTAATATTACATTTTAGGGTTTATTAAATTTTTTTTTTTGAAGTGATAAAGTTTTTATGACTTCCAAAAAAACAAAATACCAAATATTATCAAAATTGACATAAATGAGTTAATAAAACAAATACTATATTATTAATTGATATCATATTTATAAAAATATAAGTTTTGACAAAATGACTTATATAAGGTTAGATATATCAATAATTAATCACTTGGGTTTCTCTTGGATTTTTAGAGTAAGTTTATTAACCATTTATTATAATAATACAAGAATACATGGTAAAAGATAAACTATTTAAATAAGAGTTAAATCTAAAAGATAAGGCTAATATGGTGACCTAAACCTATATAAAACCTATTGGTTGAGATTTTTTTGACCCATCCCCACATTACCCACGAAATAAATCATTTTTGAGCCATTATAAACCGAATATGATTGTATAATAAAATAATATTTCAAGCTTTTCCTAAAGTGACCCTCACCTCTCTTATAAAAGGGTACTTACCCTTATCTCAAAATCACACCTCCAAAGCCATTTGGATCAGCCAAAACCTACTAAAATATCCTCCCAACTACCCTAAATTCGACCTAGAGGCCTTAATTTGATCATAAATCAAACCTATGGATTTCTTTTGATCAACTCAAAAGGAAACACCCAAAGAAGAGGTAATAATTTCACCACTTCTTTCTATTTCCTTTCTTCTTCCACTTCCTCTTTCTTAATTGTTTCCATACCTAAATAATAAATAAAGTACCTTATACATATTTTTATGTTATTATAAATATGGTACAACCATATTTTTTATTCTATCCATCCTATGAATAACAAGTCACCATATGTGCGTACGTACGGCTTACCGTCTCCACGTCGTGGTGTAGTTTGTTATTCATACACTTAATTATTTGAATGGGTATAATAATGAGTATAATTTATGTAAATAATAAATATAACATTTTAGTGATTCTGAATATATTATATACCATCCAATTATATACGATTCTACCATCAATAGAATTGTATTGTCGCTCGTGCGTTCGTACGGATTACCGTCTCCACGAACGCGATGAGATTCATTCCCCATCGTAACCATTCAAGAATAAATATCATTTTATGATTAAAAAAATAATGTTTAAGAACTCAATATCATTATAGATATTATTAAAATACATATTATCCATAACAATCATGACTTATGTAACAAAACATATAAAGAAAAATGAATCAGCTAAAACACCTGAAATGATGATACTACTGAAATATTATTAACAAAGAAATATTAGAAGATCATATATGATATAATATTTATGTATGTGGTTATTTTATAATTTAATAAAAATTATTTAACTATTATACAGGACTTTAATGTATCATCAACCAAGGAAAAGTACAAGGTAAGGGTTAATTCTACAATCTCTTCATTATCCGAGATTGTTTATATGTATCTATTGGGACCTCTTTATCATCCACATCCGTGTTTTTTTAAAATGTATTTCAAAACATTTTTAATATTTCCTAGACTATGGTTTAAACTCATTTATACCCTTGTTTTAATTTTTATAATATGTTTATAAAGTAATCTTTCCATCTTTTTCCAAACAAGGTCCTTTACGACCTTTTCGACAAAATTAAGGAAATAATGTTTTTTTAACTTATACGGCAGGTGCGGCTATTCTCCACCGTTATAACACCTTAGAATCTTACCTTAAAATATTATAAGAATATTTTCAAATTAAATGATTTATTTTATAATTATGTTACTTTTAAATGATTTCAAAATATAAAGAGGTATTTCTTTCAGATAGTTTTCATTTCATCTATGTCAACATCCTTTGATGGATTTTAAACTTTTTTAATGTTGATTTATTTTGATACAAATCTTATTATATTGTATTGAATGTTTTGTGATATTTTTGACTGTGGATGTGTTATTTTTATACCATTCATGGTTTATGTATAAAGTATTGACATTTCTTATGCTAGTTTTAATACTAATATTTATGTTATGTTTAAACCTTTTCATATGAGGAATTCATTGGACTTAATATTTAATGGGTGGAGACAACTATAGCTCCTTGATGCATCGGTAGATCTCATAAGACAAACTAGTGTCTTGGAATAAGGCCTTGACAAAATCTTATTTGTAGTCTTAGCACGAATCCTTGACTATGTGGTTATGAAGTCTGGCATTATGCATTTCATCATTATGAAATTGGATACTGGTATTACATGTGATTATTTGACTAGTAGAATATCCATGTGAATAAGTAAATGGAATTATTTGATTTATATTTTTCATATTATTTTGAATTTTATGTTTAAAAGGCTTATGTTTTAGTCTTATACATTGACTTAAATGTTTATTATTATTTATGAATGTTTCCGCTATATTGTTATCCTTACTGAGCATTTGAGCTCCCCCCTTCCTATGTTTTATTTTTCCAAGGATACAAAAAAGTATATTATGACTGACCTATAGGGATAGTCTAAGGGATATGAATGTGTTCAAAAAAGACAATGTTGTTGTTGTTTTTCATTTTATAATGTACTGTAAAATTTATGTTTGTATCTAGCACTTCAAAGGCTACTAAACTGATCGGTCTTTAGGAATTTAATCCCTTGTGATCATGCCAAATTTATGTAATAATTCACTAACTCTAGATAACTGGGGTCGAGGTGTTACATTTTTTCCCTTTTCACGGTCAGTGTGCATAGTTTTAAGAGAAACTGTGTGACTGGTAGAGGAAGTGGGTATTCCAAGTTCATTTTTTTCTAGGATAGTTTTTCTTGCATTGTATTCACATGGTTTTTCCTAAAATATGTGAGACAAAGTATTATCTGTGTGGCCTATTTTTTGTTTCAAGTATATGGTTCACATCTTACTCATGTTTTGTATAAATTGTTCCTCAAATGTTCTAGAGGTTATATCCTTGTAAAGGAATTATTTTCATAGTTGGTGCATCATTTCCAAAACGATGTATCCATCCCATATGGGTATCCATTACTTTTATTATGGTGAACATGGTTTGTGAACATTTTGTAAAACCATGAAACTTACCTACATTATTCAAAACATTAGTTAAAAATTTTTTCCATCATATATTTTAACCATATTTTTTCCCCTATCCTATTGGTATATTTTGATCCATGAATGTTCCTTTTAAACCCTCCTCCCTTGGATATCCTTCCACTATTGATGCTTCTCCAAGGTTTCTAGCTGAGTTTCTATTGATTTTTGTGTGTTTTTATCTACTCCTCTTATCCCTCACTTTGATTATTGGTTTTTATTGTTTGGGATATCACTTGGATGAACCCCATGGTTAGAGGGATGATGTTGGATTATGTTTATTTTATTCTAGGATGTGTATTTTTCTTCTCAGACTTAGTTTATCTATTACATGATGTTTTATTGCATTTTTTCATCCCTGAGGTAGGTATTTTCATTCAATTACTTTATATAACATCTCATTTGATTCTTTTTTTTCTTAAATAATTTCAAATATATATATTTATGATTTTTATGTGCTAGATTTATTTATTATGGAATTTATATGATTTAAATTTCATTAAAATTAAGTTTTCAAAGGTTTTATATAGTTATACCTATATATATGTATATAAGAAGTTTGATAAAATGGTAATTGGACTTCTAAAATGAATTTGAGTATTTGGAGATCATGTTTCACCTTGTGTGAATTTTTTTATTTAGGTGACATGTGAAATTGAGATTTGTGAGTATGTTTTTTTTTTCCTTTTATGGGTTTTTTCTTATATCTGGATCCACGTGACTGTTTGAGAAGTTTCATGTAATTATTTAATTGAATATTGGATATTTTTATTTCATCTATATATATGTTGGTGAATTCATGAAAATATATATGTTCATGGTGTGTACATATATATTTAAACATGTATATAAGTGGCGAAACCATAATTATGTACATCTTGAAACCCTAGTTTTTGAATCACCCTCCTCTCATTTCCTTTATCTCATCTATTCCATCACCAAAATGATTTTTCCTAAAACCTATAATGTTTTATAAATGGATTTTTAGCTTCAAATGTGCTTATATTTAGTTTCCAAATGTATTCTCCAAATAATGTCGCATTTGGAAATTTCGAGTATATATTGGTATCAAATAACATAAAAATTACCTTTTGGAATCCTACAAGATTAAATAATGTTTCCACCATTGTTTTGGAAATTGGTTTTTGAACCCATGTTTCATTTAGGCATGGTTGGAACTTGTAAAATGTTCTATGTGTAATGGGAAACACTATGGTCATCCTTCTAATGATAGGGCCTTAACATAATTGAAGTCTATGTTTAAAAATTTCATGTACAGTGGTATCAGTTAGTAATGTTTAATTCCAATCATGTGATGACGTCCTCATTATCCATTATAAAATTATCATTGGATTCTTGGATTTCATATATAGGGTTGAGTGATGGTTTCTTTCTAGTAATGAATAGATGGATTTGAACCCCCTAGAATGTGGATAATCTATGTGGTTATTTACATAGGTGAGGTTACTTTAGATAATTCTAGTTGATTGATGAAATTGGAGGTGCACCACATGTAGGAAGGTGGGTCCAAACCAAGTAATTCCACATATTCTTCCTTGGTATTTTTAGAAAATTATCATGATTATGTATATGTATGTTCCAATATTATTTTATAGAACTTTGGTTTCTTTTTTATTTAGTATTTTAATACTATCACTTTTATTATTTTCCTTTATTTATAGCTTTATTCGCTTTACCATGTGATTAAAATTAAATTTGACTCCATTTTATCTTATTGTTTACTCAGGTTGTGCTCCTTAAATGTCTTTGGATTTCAAACTAGGTTTCAAATGATATTTTTTTTTGAGATGAAAAATATTTTTTTGTCTATAAAATGGGATTCTAGGAAAGTTATGTTCTTTGAATAAAGATAAATACCCCATTTTTTAAAAAATTTATTTCAAAAATGTGTTTTTGTACTATATAATTAAAGGGAGTGTATTGATTTTGTGGTACTTACCTGCGGAGATGTTTTATGCTCACACCCTACTTGTGTCACTTGGAATCGGTAAAACTGATCTATTTTGAAGGTTATTTTTTGTTTAGGTTTTCCTATGGATTGGGATGGACTTATGGATTGTGGTGACCAAGAGGTAACATGGATATATTTTCATTCCACTTTGGTTCTAATTTTTCCCCTATTTTGTTCCTCTGTAGTGTATTTGGATCAGTTTATGTTCATATTTGTATTCAGTGATTTTTAGTTAAATTGTTTATTATGAATACTCTATCATGTTTATTTTATCAGTTACTTATTAGATAAATCATTCCAATTTGTATTTTACATGATTACCAACACTAGTTTCCATCACGAGAGGATTGCCAACACCTCTTGGGCCTTCTCGTGGGCCAACTTAAGTGATAAGTTTGGGGTCGACACGGGTCGGTTAGAGAAAAATTATGACGCTTAAAAAACCAATTAGATAGGCCAAGACCTACCTAGATACATTCCATACTTCCCACCACAGATCATATTTATTAATTGAAAATTTTACTTATGAATTTTTCTATTACTTTATGTTTTGTAAATCAAAAACATATTTCTTTACAGATACATTCTATCTATAAGGAAATTTATATGCAACAAATTTACATAAAAATACTTTCTATTTATAAGGATATTTATACAAAATGCATTTCTTTACTTATAATTTCTATCTATAAGGAAATTTATATTCATGTTCTTTATCATTTTAGCTAGTCTAGCATTATTTTATTAAGATAGAATAGCTATTGGAACAAATAGAATCATTAATAAAACTCATAATTCTTCATCTTTCTCAATTAAAAATCATTAAAAAAAATTGAATCTGATTTGTGTTTCTCAATTCCAATTCCTTCATAATTGTGATTCTGATTCTCTTAGAATTATGAATCTAAATAATGTTTCTCAATTCTGATTCACCTAAAATTTTGAATCTGATTCATCATGTTTCTCAAATCTGAATCACATAGAAAATCAAATCTGATTCACTTCTTCAACTCTGAATCATCTATAATTGGGATTCTAATTCAATGATTCTCAATTATGATTCCTTCATATTTGTGATTCTAATTTTATGTTTTTCAATTATGAATCTCTCAAATTTGTGAATCTGATTATCACTTTCTCAATTCCGATTCGCATAGTTTTGTGAATTCGTTTTATCATGTTTCGCAATTCTAATTCTCAATATTTTTCAGATCTAATTCTCAAAGTTCCTTATCTAATTCTATTTGTTTTAATAATCTAATTTTATAACTTTCTTAATATTGCTATATTTCCTTAATGAAATATTATTTTTCCTTAACCAAATGCTTTAAATAAATAGATTCGTATACACTTACTATTTCTCATGATATATTCTTATACTAAATGATGTCATCTAATCTATTATTATATGACCATTATAAGTGCTAGTTGTATAGGTCCTTCTAAATTTTCAGGAAAAATATGACCATTGGAGGAAAATTCGACTATTAGAGATCTCTCCTATAAATACCATATCATTTGAATGAGTTTGATCCTGTGATGTTTTGGGAGAATTGACACTCTATAAGAGCTCTACCAAAATTGATTTGTATGAAAGCCTTGAAGTGATTAAGTTGTGAACAGATTGTTCCACATACTTAAGATCTTCAATAATCCTTGTTTGCTATGTGTGACACCGATTATTGCTATATAAAATAGAAGGATTCCAAGTTAAAAGAACATAGAGGTGTTTATTTCTTGTATAATCAATGGATTCCAGCTGAAGGAAGATAGAACTGCTGGTCACCTAAAAGATTGAGGGTTTTCAGGGATAGTAAGACAGACACAGGTCTTCATATCGGGGGCGTACCCTGGTGTGGGTAAGACTGAATTTATTGAATGTATAAATTAAGGGACCTTTATCCAAATTTTTTTTGATATCTTACTCTTTAGGTTAAAATATTTGTAATCTTTTATATGTTCTTTAAATTTCTAATGTATTTTATAACAATAAGAAAGTGTTTCTTATACTTTCTCTTTTTTGTAACTCTGATTTAAGATTATATATGCTTTAAGGTAGAATCTTGTTTAAGTAAACATGTGTTTATATTTCATTATACATATTTATTAAACCTAAGGTGTTTTTTACCTTACAAAAGAGGGTTTAGTTAATCATATTTGTTTAATTTTGTTAAAAAAATATTTCCTTAAGGTTAAAAATGAATGTTTTTAAACTTACAATTCACCCCCCCCCCTATTGTATCTGAGCATATACATTCATATTTCAATCCTATAATTAGTATCAGAGAAGGTATCTGTGATATTAATAATTACACTCAGTATCAAATTATATTTTCGTTGTTTAGTTTACTTACTCATTATTTATTTATGCAAGTTGTTTATATTTTTTTATAAAATTTTTATTGATAAATATTTACTACACTAACTTGTGTTGTGGAAAAAGAAATTTTGTATTATTCTAAGATGATAGGAATGAATATTAGATCCTTCAATAATCTGAACCCTATAAGACCACCTATCTTTGATAGAAATGATTATGAATATTGAAGAGATAGAATGAAGACTTTTATTATCAATACTAGTGTGGATAAGTTTGTAATGCTTACTGTAGAATATAAAATACTTAATAATAAAGTTAGAACTTTTACCATCCAAGAGAAGAAAGAATATCAGCTAAAATATAAGGTATGCAATACTTTTCTTTGTCTGACAACATAAATATATATATCCAGATATCTTCTTGTGAAGAAACTAGCAGCATATATAAGAAACTCTAAGTTACACATTTTGGTATTTCTAAAGTTATTGAAACTTTAAGATCTATGATTAGAGCATACTATCATGGTTTTTCTTTTACCTATGGATAACCTATAGTTAATGTTCAATAGAGATTTATGAAAATTGTGAATATTCTAAATTCAATGAGAGAAAAATGGCTAGATGATGAGATGATTGTAGATAAGATTGTATATAGCATGCCTAATGAATGGGAATCAAATAGAATTGGTATTTATGATTTAATGAAAGTCACAATAGTAACTCTTGATGAGTTATTTGGAACTCTCTTACAATATGAGATACGATTAAATGGAGATGATGAGAATATAAAAAATAATAATGGGAGTGTTTCTTTTACTACTACTTCAAATCAGAAAAAATCCAAAACTCTTGAGAAAGTTGTTAAGTCAAAAAAGTCTAATAAATTTGTTATATAGTCATATTCAAGTGATAATGATCACTCAGAGAATGATTTATCCAATAATTCTCAAAGGATGAACAAGATTTTTGGAAATAAGTATTTACAATACAGATATAAGAGAAAGGATAAAAAGGATAAGAAAGACTTTGAAGTCATGTGTTATAAATACAAGTAAGAAGGACATATCAGACTGGATTTTCCAAGTCTAAAAAAGGATAGGAAAGATAAAAAATTTGAGATGAATCAGAAAATATATTACAATCCTAAGGAAAATAAAGTCTTGAATTCCAATTATTCTTGGATTGCAATTGTTTGAGACTTATATCTTGAATCTTTAGATAATGAATCTTCTGGATAAGAGAATATTGTTCTAATCACTAGAATACCTATTGAAAATGAATTTTTCATGGCTATGGTATACATTGCTGAATCCTTAACTAAAATACCTTTAAGTTATAATTATCCTGAAAAAGAATATTCTAAATATTAGGATGAAGGATATTCCTCATCAAAATATAATTCTTTACCTTCTTTTAAAGAAGTATCTAGATTTTCCAAGTTATATGAAAATGAGAATAATAAAATAAAAAAAGAAAATTGATAAGTAAAATTTTAGAATAAATGTTTAAAAATAAGAAGTATTATATCTTTCTAAATATATTGATGAAAAATACTTAAAAATTATTTTTATTTATAAAAACCTTGAGGGAGTTAATTCTGAAAAGGATAAAAATTCTAAGGATTTTGCGAATTTTATTTCTAAGTAAAATGTTTTAGAGACTAAAATCAAATCTAAAACCAATGACTATAAGAATAATAATTTATTCATTAGACTAAAATATGAAATATTTTCCCTTAATAAACTTTTATCAAACTTTACTTATAGTAAATAGAATTTTGATAAGATGTATTCACAAATTTTTCCTCTTAGTAATAGTTCTAGATTTAGTTATTCTCACTCAAAACCTATTTTTAGTCAAAATTATTTAACTCCTAAAAGTTCCCCATTCTTAACTAAGTGTCAAAGTGGTGGAAACTAGGAGAAAAAAAAATCTTTAAAAAACCCAATCCTTTGTTTTTCATAAATCTCACTTTTTTAAGGAAATTTGGAAATTTGGATTCCTAATATTTTATTTTCTAATATTTCTGGATCTAAGAAAGTTTGGATTCTGAAAACCTAACTATTTTATTTTTAATAAAACAAAATAAGTATCAAAAACAATACATGGTACATGGATAGTGGATATTCTCATCACATTAATGGTAACAAAAACTTCTTTGAAAAGATAATTAATATCAAAGGTGGAAGAGTCACTTTTGAAGACAATGTTTCTGGAGAGATTATTGGTATAGGTAACATCATTCTTCTTGGAAAAGCCTTAATTTCAAATGTTTTATTTGTTAAAGGTCTTAATAACAACCTTATAAGAATAATACAATTATGTGATGAAGGTTTCCTTGTGAATTTAAGGAATTATAAATTCTTAGTACACAATTCCAAGGATGAATTCATTATTTCTACCCATTGGTATGAGAGTGTTTATAAACTTAACATACAAGACCATTAGAGCCAAGATTTATCTTTCCTTGGTGAAATAGAAGACCAATTATGGTTATGGAATAGAAGGGTAGGACATTATAACCATAAGAAGTTATGTAAACTATATAATAAAGGACTTTTTAAGGATCTACTGGATCTTAGATTTGATTCTTAAAAAGTCTATGACCCCTGTCAATATAGAAAGCAACATAAGTGAAGATTTAAATCTATATGTGAAGTCTCAAATTCTGATTCATTACAGCTAGGGAATAGGGGCTTGTTTATCCTACACAAACTAGAAGAATTTGAGGAAAATACTGTGTATTTGTTTTAGTTGATGATTACACGAGATTTACATAGGTCGATTTTCTAGAAAATAAATATGAAGGTTTTTTTATTTCAAAAAATTTTCATCCAAAGTTACAAATTATAAAAACCTTCCATTGATAAATATTTGTAGTGAACATCGAAGAGTATTTCAAAATTCAGATTTTTTAAATTTTTTGTAGTTGAAAAGGAATTACTCATAACTTCTCAGCTCCTAAAAATCCTTAGCAAAATGGTGTTGTTGAAAGAAGAAAATGAATTATTCAAGAGATAAAAAGAACCATGTTGAGTGAATACTCAATTGAAAAAAAATGGGTTGGAGCTATAAGTACTACTTGTTATAGTATAAATCGAGTTTTAATAAGTTTATTTCTTAATAAAACACCTTATGAGTTATCGAAAGGCTGAAAACCAAAAGTTTCGTACTTCATAGTATTTGGATGCAATGTATTTATTTTGAATTCAAAAGATAATTTACATAATTTTACACCCAAGTATGATAAAGGTATTTTCTAAGTCTATTCCAATAAAATCTAAGGCTTATAGATTTTTCAATAAAAATTCTTGTATTTTTGAGGAAACAGTACGTGTTAAATTTGATGAAATCGACACCTTTGTTTTTAAACAATCTCAACCTACATCTTTTGATGTGTTTTCCAAAACTAATTATCAAACTTAGATAGATTACTCTTCTAATCAGGAGAATAATTAGGAAAATTTTCTGAATTTTTCACTCCAAAAGACTTTATTCCTTATGATGATGAACAAGTTTTAAAAAACCCAAGTCATATATTTGTAAGGAATCATCCCATTGATAGTATCATTGGTAATGTACATCAACTAGTAAGGACTATATGTTCTTTAAGAAAATAAGTATAGTATCTAGAATTTCATTCCCAATTAGAACCTAAAAGTACTGATGAAGCTTTAGGTGATGAATATTGGATTAAATCCATGTAATATGAACTAAATGAATTTAAAAGGATCAAAGTCTAGACCTTGGTTGAAAGACCTAAAGAAAATTCTGTAATTCGAGTAAAATGGGTCTTCAGAGATAAATGTGATGAAAATGGAATCATTATTAAAAATAAATATATATTGTTTTACAAAGGCTATAATCAATAATAATAAATATACTATGAACAAACCTACTCTCCAATAGCTAGACTTGAATATATTTGAATTCTTGTAGCCCTTGTTGCATTCTTTAACTTCAAACTTTTTTAAATGGATGGGAAGTGAGATTTCCTTAACAGATATGTTCAAGGGGAAGTTTATGTTGAACAACCTCCTAGTTTTGAAGACACAAAACATCCTAAATATGTTTTTAAACTTAAAAAAGCTTTATATGGTTTTAAAAAATCCCCTAAAGCCTTGTATGATAAACTTACAGGATTTTTGTTATAAAATAATTATTTTAAGGGAATTTTTGATCTAACCCTTTATATAAATAATAAAAATAAAAAAAAAATTGTTCAAATTTTTTTTGATGAAATTATATTTAGATCAACTCGAAAAACCTTAATTGATTAATTTTTGAATCTTATGAAATATGAGTTTGAAATGAGTATGATGGGTGAGTTAAATTTTTCCATTGGTTTTCAAATTTATCAAAAACCAGAAGGAACCTATATATCTCAACATAAGTATATTAACTATTTTCTTGAAAAGTATGTATATGAAAACACTAAAAGTATAATTACTCCAATCGGTACTTCAAATACGCTTGATCTTGATGAAACTGGGAAACCGATAGATCAAACATCTCTTAGTGGTATGATAATAAGTTTACTATATGAACCAGCTAGTCATCCAAACTTAAAATCTTCAGTATTCTTATATTTAAGATATCATTCTAATCAAAAATAATCTCATTTAAAAGCAGTAAAAATAATTTTTCACTATTCAAAAGAAACTATGGATTTAGGACGTTTCAATTCTTCTGGAAATAATTTTTAAAAAAAAAATTCAGATCCTGACTTTGGTGGTTGTAGAATGGATATAATGAGTACATCTAGAACTTTTCATTTTTTAGGAGATTCATTAGTTTCTTGGTCCTATATGAAACAAAATTCTATATCACCTTCCACTACTAAAGCTGAATATGTAGTAGTTGGAAGGTATTGTGCTCAAGTGTTGTGGGTGCAACACACACTCACTGATTATGACATGAGTTTTAATAAAATTCAGATAATATGTGATAACATTAGTTCCATAGCCCTATGAAAAAACCCTAAACATCAATCTCATGAAAATCAGGTATATATTAGTCATCACTTTCTTAGGGATCGCACACTAAAAGGAGGTTTTATTTTACAATTCATCGAAATGAAAGAACAACTTTTTTATATATTTACAAAATCATTACCTTTCAATATATTTGAATACATTAAAAAAAGTTAGGAATGATAACTATAAGGTAATAATTCACATCTACTTTTTGTTTAAATTGTCACCTAAATTTAAGATACACTTTTTCATAGGGGTAGTACACTTTAGTTCTTAATAATTTTTTTCTTTCAGAACCTAACAAAAAGTTTTTAGAACCTACAAAATTTTTCAGACTCTAATAAAACCTTTTAGAATATAATAATTCTAAAAATAATCTTATCAAACACTAATAAACATTATGAGAACTCTGAAATGTACATATTCTTACTTATTATATCTTAATGTCATTTTTTTTATGTTGGTATTTCAATAATGTTTTAAGAGAACATTTATCTGATTCGCCTTTCTTTAAATACAATTTATTTCCTTAAAACCTCACAAGATTGGAACCTATATACCTTATTTGGCTTAATCTCAACCGTCAGATCAGATCTATTTGTTTTTAACTCTTGGATTAATACTTAGATTTTGAATCGTCATCTTGGCACCTATATAAAAGAGGGGAAACCCTATGTCCCACATCATTTTCAAGATATTTTCACCCAATTTTAAGCCTCCATTCAAATTCATCATTCTGATTTCTAGATCTCTTTCTTAAGTTTCATAAACATTTCTTATGTTACACATGTCTCTATCAATAATTATCAGACTTCAATGCCTGCCAAATCATTCAAGGATTAGTTTATTTATGAGAAAGGTTATTTGATCATAATTTCTACCATATGTATGATTCTTTAATAAGAAAGATCATAAAGTTTCAAGGCTTTGAAAATGTTTTTATTTCCAAAAAGAAGGGATAACATGATCCAGTATATGCGGACTTGTTGTTTGAATTTTATGAGTTGGTTGAATTATTCAATGAAGTTGGAAAGGATAAGTTTCAGTTTAAAATTTATGGGAAAACTTATTCTATGTCCTATTAGAAAGCTATAGATATCCATGGGATATCATATTATGGTGAATCTTACAATCAATCTCATAGGTTTCCAAATTCAAAAGGATCTTTTGATAGAGTTAAATTTATTGACTACTTAGGTCTCCAGGGATTAAATAAGCCCAAGATTTACAACCTTTCATCTAACTATAGGATTGTGGAATTATGGATGCAAGGCTTTTTAATACTAAGGAAATGAGACAAGGACACCCTGAAAATAATAAACATATTCATTATGGATTTTCTTATTAATATAAAGAAGATTAACTTGATCGAGTACAACTTTCTGTCAATAATTAAGATTAAATATAGATCCATCAATTCACTTATTCTTGTGTTTCTAGAAACATTATCTAAGATCATATAAATTTTTTTGATATTTTATAATATCCCTTGAAATTAGAATCCAAAAAGGTTAAAGATTCTTCTTTTAAGTGATGACACACTTAAATGAATGAAATTTTCTTTTAGTGATAAGAAAAATGAGTTTTTTGATTTATCTGGAAAATTAGGGGAAGTTGGTGAAACCTCTAAGAAACATTTAATAAAGAAAACAAAGTCTCAATCCTTAGAACCACAGAGAATAATTCAAGATTCTGAACTACAAAAGTTTATGAAACATAAGTCCATCCTAGATTAAGTTGTAGAAAAGTGGAGACAAGACAAAGAGATAAGGATGGAAGGAGATGAGGTATTTGGGTTAGATCTGTCTAAAGCTAAATCTTTAAAGATTTAGGAATCTTAAGAACATGAGAATCAAGAAAATGAGAATAAGATTAAGAAAAAGCTAATGTAAGCAGAGATATTTTAGAATTTGTTAAAAGATACAGAAAAATAATCTAAAAACATTCAAGTTTTGGAGTCCTTTTTTCATTAAACTGAACTTCCTCAACAATCACAAAAAGTGTTATTATAGGATACCCCAACAGAAAAAGGAAATGAATTTGTTCTAGACTCAGTTTTGACAGTTAATGAATAGTCTCAAGAAGAAAAAGAAGAAGAAGAAAATATCCAATAGAAATAAAGTGATGATTAAATACAACAAATTGAAGAAACTCAAAGGCATAGTCAATTTGATAATTTATCTATAAGAAACTCTCAAGACTCCTCATCTAAACTTGCTTCAATAAAGAAGTCAGTTTATAATACTCCCTCATTTTAGAATTATGGTATTGTTTATACTTAAGTGAATCAAATTATATCTACTGGTGATGTTAATATTGGTGATGATGGTGATAATAAAGATGATAAGAAGAATATAATGATGATGATGATAATGATATTGTTCATATTTCTTATGAAAGTAATGTAAATCAGATAATAGATAAATTATTCTTAGTGGAAGAAAACATATGTTGTCATATCAAAGAAAGTTGAATCAGAGTTAGAATGGTCTTTCTCTTCTATAGGAGAGGATTTTGTTGTCAAATCTTTAAACAAGATAGTGAACTAGATTCCTTATTTCTTAAACCTTGAGTAAATATTTTATCTTATTCAAGAATCCATAAATCATAAATTGTAATAAACAACCCTTTTTATGGAAAATCTCATAAAACTTAAAGATTATTTCAAAACCTTTTTGAAAAATTATGATTCTCATGGGAATTATTATAGAGATATGACAAAGTGTTCAAATCAGATCAACATTGATAATAGGGTTTTTAGTGATATGTTTGAATCAGTAAAGGTTTCCTTCAATAAATCTGAAGTCAAAATCAAAAATCTTTCAAACTAATTTTCAGAAAGGATAATGAAATAACAATATATTCAGTTTCAAGAAGATAGTGATTTGTATGGGAAACATAATTCTATTGATCAATGAGTGAAAAGATTAAAATCTTGTAAAGATGAGGTAGTTGAAAAGCTTAAGTCACAAGAATAAATGATTAAGATCTAGCAATAATAGATTCTAAACCTTGAGAAGAATATTCAGGATTAGTAATTTCTCTTAGAAAATTTTCAAGATGATCACAATGAGCTGAAAAAGTTAAAGGCCATTGTCAAAACCTTATTAATAAAGAAGGATTGATCTTTCTTGTATTTCAGATTTTTTTTATAAAAAATATTTTCAATGATAACCTTTGTATATCCTTTGTTTCTTATATTTTTTTTCCTAAATTTTTAGGTACATTATACTTTTCTTCATTCCTTTTTTAAAATCACAGAGGGGGAGAAGAATGTTCCAAAAAGAATATTAGTCTAAGGAGGAAAACATAAGGGAGATAATAATTAAAGAATACATACTTAATTTAGGGGTAGGTTATTTGTTTAAGAAATCAATACAAATACATAAAGACAAAAATATGATCCTTAGGGTATTTCATAACCTAAAGGAGAGTTAGTCGTATTTATCTTGAGTTATAAACTAAGAGGGAGATAAGTTTTCTTTTATGTTAAAATATAAATTATTTTGATCTTAATATTATTTTCTTAAATCGATTGTTTGTACTTTCAAAAAAGGGGTATACTATTAAGTAAAATTATTCCTCGTGAATTTTTCTATTCCTTTATGTTTTGTAAATCACAAACACATTTCCTTACAAATACTTTCTATCAATAAGGAAATTTATATGCAACAAATTTCATTACAAACACTTTCTATATATAAGGAAATTTATATGAAACACATTTCCTTACTAATACTTTCTATCTATAAGGAAATTTATATTCTTGTTCTTTATGTTTTTCTCTAAGTCTAACATTATTTTCTTAAGATATAATAGATACCAGAACAAATTGTATCCTTAATAGAATTCATAATTCTTCATCTTTCCCAATTCTAAATCATTAAAAAAAATATGATTTATGTTTCTTAATTACAATTCTTATAGAATTGTGATTATGATTCTCTTATAATTATGAATCCAATTCATGTTTTTAAATTCTTATTTTCCTAAAAATTTTAATCTGATTCATCCTGTTTCTCAAATCCAAATCACACAGAAAATAAAATCTGATTCACTTCCTCGATTCAGAATCTCCAAAATTGTGATTCTAATTCTATGCTTCTCAATTCTCATTCTTTAAGATTCATGATTCCAATTTTATGTTTCTCAATTATGAATCTCTCAAATTTCTGAATTTTATTCTCACTCTCTAAATTCTAATTCACACAGTTTTGTGAATCTTCTTTACCCAGTTTCTCAATTCCGTTTCTCAATATTTTTCAGATCTAATTATCAGAGTTACTTATATAATTCTATTTTTTTTAAGAATCCAATTATATAAATTTATTAAACTTACTTTATTTTCTTAATGAAATGTTTTCATAAATTTTTTAAAGTAACTATTTTTCCTTAACAAAAGGAATTATATAAACAGATTCATATACACATATTGTTTCTCGTGATATTTTCTTATACTAAACGATGTCGTCCAATATGTTATTATATTACCGTTGAAATTTATATCTATACCAGTCCCTCTAAATTTTCATGAAAAATATGACCATTGGAGGAAAATTAGACTGTTAGAGATCTTTCCTATAAATACCCATTCATTTGAATGAGTTCGATATTGTTAAGTTTTGGGAGAATTGATATTTTGTAAGGGACCTGTCAAAATTTCATTGTGTAAAATCCTTGAAGTGATTAAGTTGTGAACAGCTTTTCCACATACTTAATATCATTAATAAGATTTTTTTTTTATTTTACAACACTGATTTTTGTTGTATAAAATCGAGGTATTCCAAGATGAAGAAAAATAAAGGTGATGATTACCTGCTTAATCGAGGGATTCTAGTTGAAGGAAGACAGAGGTGTCGATCACCTTACAGATCGAGGCCTTACTGGACTAGTAAGACAGACAGTGATATTTATTTTGATTTCTTACCCTAGTGTGGTAAAGATATATTTTATTGAAATTATAAATCAAGGGACCTTTATCCAAGGTGTTTTGGATACCCTACTATTTGGGTTATAAGATTTTTAGTCTTTAATATGTACTTTAAATTTCCTCTGCATTTTGTAACAATAACAAAGTGC
Organism: Viscum album; assembly: GCA_963277665.1. Lineage (NCBI taxonomy): Eukaryota > Viridiplantae > Streptophyta > Magnoliopsida > Santalales > Viscaceae > Viscum > Viscum album. Next base: position 188,075,469 of record OY728131.1, read on the forward strand.
TTCTTATACTTTCTCTTTTGTTCTAACTCTGATTTAAGATTATATACACTTTAAGGTAGAATATTGTTTAAGTAAAATTGTGTTCTTATTTCATTACGCATCTTTATTAAACCTAATGTGTTTTTTTTACCTTACAAAAGAGAGTTTAGTGAATCAGATTTGTTTTAACTTTATTGAACAAAGATTTCCTTAATGTTAAAAACAAAATTTTTTAAACATATAATTAACCCCCCCCCCCTCTTGTATCTAAGAATATAAACACATATTTCGATCCTATAATATTTACCTTAGTTTTAATAGAAAGGAAATCTCGGGAGGCTTTATGTATAATTATATAGAGGTGGTCGGTAGGGAGAGTTAATGTTCTTAACTGAGCATCTTTGATTTATATCTTTTTACACCTCCTTAAAATCACAATTTTTCATTAACATATAATATAATCATTATCATCAATATAAAAATATTTTATTATATAAATTTTATAATTTAAATTCATCTCCACTACCAATAAATGGGAAAAAACCATCATGAGCGTGTATAAAAGACTACCGCCTTGTGAACCAATGTAATTCGATTTCCATCATCACCTACCAAGTCTATTTAAGATGACGGACTTAATAATTATATATTATATCTGTGAAATATTAATAATTATGTAAATTTTATATATCATATAGTTTATTACCATAAAATCAATTGAAAAGTGATAATTTTATTCGTGTGTATGGTGTACTACTTCCTCAAAAATCGAGGTGAGCCATTTTTTATTGTAGAATAAAATTAATTTTATATGTAATTTTATTTTATGAAATAATATTATATTTAAGAAATAATTATAATTATGTATAGATAAAATAAAACTTACCTTGTTTCCATCATTATCATTGAAAAATAGACATATTACTCATGTGTATGTACGGTCTACTATCTATATGGCTAAAACATAGTTCATTTTACATAAAAATATTCATTTTACATAAAAATATTAATTTTACATAAAAATATTCATTTTACATAAAAATGTTTCATAGTTGGTTTTGAATCTATAATTTTTGTATAAAATTAATAATTAGTTAATTACTATTAATCTTGAGAAGATTGAATGATGACCCCTTTGACCATGGTCAACACACAACATCCATTTTGGAATTATGAACCAAGCGTCCTCAATAAACTTATCATGGACATAATTAATTAAGTAATTAAATACATCATTAAAATAAATAAAGTAAATGATTTATGTATAAGATTTTAAACTTGTAAAATATTATTATAAAAAAATAATTGATATAAGTTTATTATACTTGAGATAAAATTCATACACCACTATTTCAATACTTGTAAGGGACTTCATCACAATTTTCCATTACTGGGGCACATTTTAATGTTACACACCTAATTTATTTTATATTATGTATTTTCTACCCCTTTTAAATTTAATATAATGATTCATTAATACATCATGTTATTTTATGTTTCAACTTGAATTATTTCATCCATGTGGATATGATTTGAACATTACCATGTGGTAGATAATTTCATATATTAGTTTATTTTCATTGGGTTATTTACTTCTTACTTGTCTTTGATATTATATGATTATGTGTATAAAGGCTTTTGATTATCTTATGCTTCATTTCAAATTTTTTTGTAGCATTTTGAGAGATAAAATTTATAAAATTTCAAAAAGTGGGTATTACTATTTAAATTTGATATAGGTAGATGATTAATTGATTAATTATGACTTCATCATCTGATTATTGTAGGGATTTCTCATCTCAAATTTTCTTCTTTGTGAAAAATGTTATGTTATACACATATCAACTTTTATGAGGTGTATGTACTACCCCAATAATGTTATATATCATTAAACTCTTTATATTCATGAAATTTAATTACTCATTTGATGTTATTTCATTCATGTAGATTATGATAAAAATATTATTAAAGAGGTAAGAGATTTATGTTTTAATCTCATTTTACTCGGGATTTTTTTACATTAAAGGAAATTATTTTATAATTGCATAATAAAATCCTTTCATTTTTAATTTCATTTGGTTTTTCATTGTATTTTCAAGGAATAATACCATTTCCAATCTTTTTTATTTAATATGATAGGGAAAAAAATAAATCAAATCCAACTTCATCACTCTCTATGATCAAAAATCCTATTATTCCAAATACTTCTATTCTAATAATGATTTAAAAAATATATTACTTTGATTTTTTTTGTTATTTTTACCAATAATTGTATTTTTACAAAATTTTATTAAAGTATTGTTCCTATTATTTTCAAAAGAAAATTACTTTTGACATTTCATATAAAAATGTTAATTGAATCATTGTTTTAATATACTCATCATGAACCGAACATGTCTGTCCTTATGACCACTCATTTTATTGAATCTTCCTTTACTAATTTAAAAGTTAATTTTAAAAAGGTAATTTATTCCCAAATATTTTTTATAGTTATTATTTTTTTAAAAGAATTATTTTCAAAGTTAAATAGACATTTTCCTCTATAATGTTTTTAAATATATTTTTTTGGAATTTCTATTTATCAACAATAAAAAAACTTTATTTTAAATATACTTCACTTTAGATATTTCATAATTATCCTATCCTTATTATTTCATTGGATGGTTTATAATCTATTTAAATAGAGAGATTATTGAAATTATATTTTTTTATTAATTTTTTTAATCATTAACTTTCCCTTAAAATATCCACATTGTTGTTATCATTGGACATTACATTTTCCCTAAATATCTATATTTTTTATAATGTATATTTTTATTACATAAAATATACATCACTTCTACATACTATGTTTTACTTATAATGACATGTGATTGACTGAGGAAATTTTTTATTTTATTTATTCAATGTTTAATATGAAAAATTATTGATAAGGAATAATTTTCATGAATTAAATCGATCATTCAATATATAAGGAATACGTTAAAAATTCTCTAATGGGAGGGGAATAAAATTATATATCCCCACAATTCATCAATTGTTTCATGAGTAAAATTAGTAAAGTGGGATTAAATAAGGTTTTACCCATGGTTTTAAACTGTATTTTGAATGGTCCAAATGGTATAAATATCTTGATTTATTATATCACGATTTACAATATTAAGAATTTACATCATTAAAAATTTATCTATTACTATTAATGAGATGATTTCATTGATATTATTTATAGATTCATCTTGGGTTCAACTTATTGATTAAATTTCATGTGTGTTAATTTATTTTCCTTCCCATATTTATTATTACTTATCTAATCATGATATAAAGTAAATGATTAAATGGAATGTTTTCTTAGACTTTCACCTTTCAATATTGATTATGTATTATTGATTATGAATTATTTATTCAAGGTATATTCCAATATATGTATCTCTTAATGATCATCTAAGTTGACCATTGTTTTTCTTTATTCTTGTATAAAAATAATAAGGAATCCTAGAATGATTTCAATAAAAAAAATTAACTTTGAATATGAGTTATTTCATGTTTTTAAATATTATAAAAGACTCATTAATGTATCTAGTTTACAAAGACTACTAAACTATTTGGTCCTTTGGGATGAAATCACTTGAATCTAGAACTAATGTAAAAATTTAGGCACCTACAATGAGCTTCTCGCGTTGGGGTGTTTACAATGTAAGAGTAATATGCTTTTTTGTAAGAATATATATTAAATTTTAGAGGCAAAGTAAGAATAAAATATTCTCAAATAAGAATAGATCTGATGTTATGTAAGATCGACTTAATGTTTTAAATGATCATGAATGTTAATTCTATGGTAATATGAAATTTAAAAAATATGTTTCCAAATTAATTAAACTCCCTAAAATAGATGATTATTATTTTTCAATGACATTGATTTCATGATTCTAATTATTTAATCATGATTAAACTTCTTCTTAATGGTGATATTATGAAAAAATTTAACTCTAAAATTAATCATTACACCAAAATATTATTCGAATGTGAGCATGAATATGGGAAGAAAATATGATATGAATGTTACAGAGGTTTTAAATACGATAGAAGATGATATTTATATATGATATTTGAGAATATGTATATAAGAATATTTAGGAATATCATATAATTATATTTCTAGATACTCCAATATAAATATTTGGAATCCAATTTTTAAGATCAAATGAGTTGTCAGGAAATATTGTTTAAGAATGTTTCAAAATAATAAAAAACAAGATATTTAAATTTGTTTAGATTCCAGTATTGAATATTATAAAATATATTTATTATTTTTATAAAGATTATAAATAATATAACTGTTGAAAATTATGTTAGGTAATTAAATTAGTAGACAAATCAACTTCTAGATATTTTAAAAATTTTATGATTATATAGTAGTGTTACCAAAATTATTTTTCATCTATTCAAACATATTTTGAATGTTGAAGAAACATAATGGTGAGTGATGTTTTCAGAGGTCTGTACTATAAATATTTAATATCATGACTGTCAAACTTTAAAAAATAAGTGAGACATCCCCGATGATATTTTTATATAAGTGAGAAGAGGTATTAGTTTTATGAATTCTTAATAATTGAGGATGACTCATATAATATATTTATTTCATAAGATTTTTTATTATAATTTTTCTTAGTTCACATAAGATACAACTAATTCAGGTTATTGAAGAAAGACCCTATTATTTCCAATGTCCAATTATTAGTGAGTTGTTTTTTGATGTATTGTTCAATTTCATGCATGTAATCTAGTTTCATCCAAGTATAAAGGGATAAAGGATATCCCCATTCCCATTTTCTCATGATAATAAGAGATAACTCATTGATGTGTGGGAAAATATACATTATACCCCAAGGATTACCTCACATGTTGTGTTTGGATCTTGTAAAAATATTTCTACCATTTTTCTATAGTGTTTTGTCTTCATTCAATTAATACTATTCATTTGTAATAGAAGTGTGTTAGATCCATTCACCCTAATAGGTGCAGTGGTATAAATAAAATATGATTAATTAAAAAAATATGTCTACAATAATTATTCATTCACCCCCACCCTTATGGTTGAATCAATCATGTGGGAACAAGAATAGGTATTATAGCTCTAGATTATACCAATAATTATATTACATAAATTTTATGATTTAAATGTTTGAATTTTTATTTCAAATGAATAATTAATCGAAGACTTAGAGAAGATGTTTCTACTACTAAACTGAATTCCATCACTTCTATTACTATAAAGAATATAATGAACAAAGTGATAAATAATATTAAAAAAGTGTTTCCATTTGGGCATAGGGAAAAACACCATACATTACAAATTCTTTAATCCTATAGAAATAAGATATAGAATAGATGATGAAGAAATTTAGGGAAAGTAAACTATTAAAAAGATGGAATATAATTCCTCCTCATAAGTTTAATATAAATTATACTAATGTGGTTTAAGTTAATTTTATTTCCAATATTTTCTTTTAATGATCCAAGAATAAGTTGAAAAAAATCATGGATATAAGGAATTAGTTTTATGATTTATATATGTTTTTCAAATGAACCCTGTATAAATTTCCTAAAATAATTTTTCAATTTTATTAAAAATATTTTATAGATATGATATAGGAGACCTAACAATGTGTATAATATCCTACATATATGGATTAATCACTTGAAAATATGGTTTTTATACATATAAATCTCACTAAAAATTTAATGCTAAAAGTTTATGTTATATGACGTCTGAAAAAAAGTGCTCTAGAATTGATAAGAAATTTATTAGTGAAATCAAAGGGAACAATATCCATAAATTGATTAAAAATAAATTCAATTAAATATATGTAATAAAATAGTATATCATTTAGATTAGGAACTATAAACTAGAAATCACATAAAATAATATAAACAAGCTTTTAAATCCCTTAAATAACAATATCAAGATGTATAACAGTCTTTACAAGAATGGTTATATTATTAAAAAAGATTTTGATCAATGGGTGAAGCTAATTAATGATTATAAAAACAATCTTAATATATTATTTATTGAGATGGAAGTTAAATTGGAAGATTTGTAATTGAAATAAGTGTATTCTTTAAAAACTATATATAATATAATTTCTACCATGAATACTACATATATATCTTTATCCTTAAAGGTCACTGCTAACTGGAAAGAAGGGTGTGAAACTATATGTGGAAATACCTACTACAGGATAAATGGAAAATTTATCCATTATTATAAATGATATTCTTTGTAATATATTTTTCTTAAGTCACAACACTAGTTTGAAAAGTAAATTTGGAGAAAATTTTGATAATAAAAATAATAAAAACATATGATTATATGTAATAGATATGTGAATAAATAGGGAAATTATTTCCCAAAAGGGTGTTTAAAGATAGTATTAATTAAAAAACTAAAATTTTTATATTTAAAAATAAGGAATCAAGAATTAATATCTATTATTGGTGTTATTAATGGTTTAGTAATATAGAAAATTATTATTGGAATAATATGTAAATACATGGAAAACACATAAGTTTTATATAAAAGGGTATAAATATGGATCTATGGACTCATTCATAGAAAATATATTGAATAAAAAAATTAATCTAAAATATATTTCGATTTATTTTAAATTTATATATATATATATATATATATATATATTTCTAAAAATTTGGTAACTTTATTGATAAATAATTTTTTATATCTACAAAAAATTATTTATAATCTACTAAAGTGAGAATATTAAAAAATGATAAATAATGAATAGAATAAATTGTGTTATTTTACCTTGTATTATAAGAAAAAGAGTCATTTTGAACAAAATAATCAAAACAACCCAAAGTATGACTCTACAATAAATAGGAGAAGTTATATTTATTATGGAAAAAAGGACCCACTATGAAATAATTAAATAAATCCATTACAGATTGTCATAATGGAGGTAAGTTTGAGTAATAACTATAAAATTAAATCTATTAAATAATAAAAAGTATTGCTTTGGTAGAAGACATCTCTAAAAATAATGTATATTTTAATTTCATTAGTGACTATCAAAATATGATTATCTAAGAATTTTTTATAAGTTATGTGGTAGTTATAACTAATCTATACATGTTTAAAATGATTTCAGGATTATATATACAACATAAGAGAATATTTACAAGACAATTAAGAAACCACAAGGAAGTTAATGTATTATTATAGCCTTAGAAAATAAAGAAATCATATATAAGGGTTTAGGTTAAAGAAGTAAGGAAAATATGATACTAAAGGAGGATTATACTCACAAATTAAAGGAAGAAAGCATGAAGAGTTCTTGTAATATTTAAGATAAAAGGAAAGAATTTTTTGGTTGACAAAAAACTCTCAGTGATGTGTCACATACTATTTCGTGATGGAGGAATTGTATTATTCCATTATCAATTGTGTTTTTCTTTATATGTGCTAAATTTTAATGGAGATTCATGTAAAGTGATAACATTGTTAATGAGTATCATAAAATCTATATAGCATGTTAGAATATCCATTATGGAATGATAAATCATTAGTTTAAATTGTTCTTTGTGGATTCTAATTAAAATGATGGTTGGAGTGAATTTATATAATATATCATCCTTGATGAAGAAGCTTTTATAGAGTACCATTTCATGGGACAACATATTAGAAGGTGATAATATAATCATTATTTCTTATGAATCTAAAAATTATGGAAACAATATTATGTTATCATTGTTGAAGTATGTTTATAATATTCTTTAATATCAGCATTTATAAGAATCAATTTTGAAATAATGGGGGTGAAATTGGTTTTATAAATGAAAAGTAAAGTGAGTATTTTTTAAGGAATACATGTCTGTAAAAATAGTTTTGAGATATTAATTGGCCACTATTTTTTCTAGATATAGAATTTATTATATAGACATAGATTTTATTATCTGGTAATTCAAATATTATATAATACTATTTATTTAATTTCAATAATTTAGAGATAAAGAATAAAACGACTTAAGATGTATTGATATAAATTTTCATTATAGTTTTTTACAAAAAATCAAAATGAGAAGAGTTTTGGTCCTCTTGATGATGATGGTTTGTATTTTTTTCAATATGAAATAATGTCAATGTGTGTTGTGATGATTATTTTGGAAGAAGATTTAATTGCCCAAGAAATTTTTGAATTTATATTGAGTGATTATGAATAATTATGAATAATATCACAATGAATTTGATAAATAATAAACACATTAGATTGAATTTTTTGATTTGAGACATGGAGATTTAGTTATCTATATATAATGAAAATATAACATTTACATTAAGGGGGAATGATGAGTTATTTTCATTGTTCATATAAAAAATAAGAATTTAGATATAGGAAATAGTTCATAGAAATTATTTATATTGTTTTTTCTATTTGATTTGTTTCTATAATTCCATTCATATGATAAAAAAATTTTGAGTTAAGAGAATGTGGTACTAGCAATAATTATGAGTTTATGATGTTTAATAATCTATTGAATGCTAGAAAATAATTTTGAAGTGGTTACCACAAATTCTGATTAAATTTTTTAAATTATGTATTTGGATTTATGAATATAATGTAATTATTAAGATTTATTGTTATCATGTATCTTTATTTTCTACATGAGATGAAAATGGATAATTAATATTCTAGTTTTTCTATGAATTTAATAAGTTCATTGGTCTGAATTAATATTATATATGAAAATAAGGAGATGGTTATACATGTAGTTAAATAAAATATAGAAATATGTGTTTATATAAATTCATCCTATTAGGAATATAATAAAAGTAATTATTAGATAATAACAATGTTTGAGTTGAAAAGATATATGTGATAGAATAAATGTTGATTTAATGAAACAATGTATGATCCAAAACTTTTTAGAGATGTCCCTTACTCATTTTGAGGTACTATTTAACCCTTGTTTTGAGTATATTTTTGTTGGTCTTTTCTTGTGTGTGTTCAGGTGAATTTTGGGAGGTTTTGGAGAGGTTTTGGGCATTGTACAATTGGCGCATGATTTTCCTAAACCCTATGCCCACCCTAGAAAATTTTGCACCAGCAAGAAGAGGTGGTTTTCATGGTTTTCACATGGTTTTCCAAATTATAAGCCCAATTAGAAGTTACTTTGAATCCCACCAGTAAGATAACATGGTTATGACACATTGTTGTCAAAATCATTCTCCATGCACAGTAAGTCATGAAAAGATAAATTAAACACCCAAAAAATTATTAAAACTTTACGAACCCTCAACTTATATCCTTAAACCACCTATATCAACCCTAAACCAATTATTATGAATTTTTATTCTATGGGGAGGTTTTAAAGGTTCCTAGAACCCCTTTCTTGTTGAATCAATTATCCAATTGAAGGATCCTCCCACATCTAGTATGTGATCCCTTTTCCTATGTATTTCTCTCTCTCTCGTCCCTCTTTTAGGATGAAGAGGAATGATTCATTATCCACTGGATATGGTTTAGATCTATTTTTTCATGGATCATAATATGTTTGATCTTGATCGTTGGTTTTTTCCTAGATATTATTATCTATTTTTATTTTTATATTTCTATATCAATTGGTGATTTTGGTTGGACCTAATGACAATAAAGAATCGTTAACCACTTCCATGAATTGATGATCTATTTGACCATTTGAGGGGATATTGTGTTTTCTCCTAGATTTATTTCAGATCGGGGTATCATTAATTTATAGTTCGACTTTTTGACATACATTAGACAACTTTAATAAGAATATACAATTTATATGAGCTCACTGTGATGTCGTTTGGGCTGATGAACCCTCTTGCTATGTTTATGGCCTAGATGAACCAAATATTCCACCTGTACTTGGATTAGTTTGTGTTTATTTTATAGATTAAATATTGGTGTAATAAAAGAATCATGAATATAATTCATAATATATTGAAATCATAATGAGTACACTAAGGGAGAATTATCTATATGAAAATCTATGTAAGTGTAAATTCCGAATCAACTTGGTAAATTTCTTGGGTCACATCATCTCAAAGGAAGGTGTGTTAGTGGACTGAGAGAAGGTGTTGGTAGTTGTTTTTTTAGAGTATCCCAAGAATGTTTTTAATATCCAAACCATTTTGGGGTTGGTGGGTTATTATCAAAGGTCCATCTAGGGATTTTCTATATTATTAGGACTACTTTTAGTCTTGACCAATATGGAAGTTATGTTTGAATGGGCTGAATCATGTGATAATTATTTCCAAGAGTTGAATAAGTGTTTGACTACTACACTGATCTTGATCGTACTTGAGCTAGGGGAGGAGTATAAAGTGTTTTATGATGTGTCTAGAATAAAATTGGGGTAATTTTAATGCAAGGTGATTGAGTTATGGCATATGGATCATGATAGTTGAGTCCACATGAATGGAATTACCCTATACACAATATCATGTTATTTTTAGTGGTTTATGCCTTAAAGTGTTGGTGGTATTATCTATTGGGTGAAAATTTACTATGTATACTGATGAGAATTTTTGAAGGTAAATATTTTGGAAGTGAGATTTGAATCTCTAATAGTCGATATTGGTTGAGTATATTAAGCCTTTAAACATTGATCTATAATATACACATGGAAAAGGTAACTTTGTTGCTAACACTTTCAGAAGAAAAACTAAAACTCTGGAAGTTAAGGATTCTAGTTATGAATGTAATATGATGACCATGTTGGTTGAAATTCATGTTGGGGTTCAGGAGGTCCCAGAGTATATGACCCTCTTTTCAAAATCAGTTGATTCAAATCTTCTAATCCATATCAGGGAGAGGCAGTTTTAGGATCGGTAGTGTTTGGCATTGAGGGAAATCCTTGAAGGTGGGGTGTCACATTCTGATTAAACTATAGATAAAGATGGAATCATTAATATCATAAATCTTATTGTTTTTCCTACATGTATGTGAGATGTCACGACCCGTCCTCGGGGCCCGTGCCGTGACTACCCCAAGCCCGCCTTCTATAGGCCAGGGGCTGGCGACTAGCACCAAAGGCGTAAAATCCTGATAACTGGGAAGGCATTGCCTTTATAAAAGAAAACAAGAACCACAGAGTACAAGCGGAAGGAAAACACTAAGTACAAAAGAAATGCAGAAAAGTAAAGGGGTCAGAATACAAACCCAAAAGAAAGTACGACTACAACCGAACAAGGTACAACAGTAAAAAGACAAACAGCTGGAAAAAGGAAGCAGCTCCTGGGTCGTCCTCCTCGGATCCTACCTGAAGGGTAGGTACAGATAGCGCAGCTCCTGGATCGTCCGCCACGGATCCTACCTGAAGGGTAGGTACAGATAGCCTCCTCAACGCTCTCACCCGTCAACCTCCTTTGTGAGTCGTCACGTCGTGTAGTCCACCTCCGGGTACTGACTCGTCGTGTAGTCCACCTCCGGGTACTGACTCGTCGTGTAGTCCACCTACGGGTACCGTCCAGTCCTCGAACACTCGGCCTCCGTCAGTACAGCCCGTCGTCTGCAACCAACACAACGAGGTGCGGGAATAGCCCGTGCAGGGGTGAGTATAACGATACTCAGTAGGGACCCTGAGACCCTCAAGGTCTCACTAAACCAACAAGGATAACCACAAAGAAGATCTCAACAGATAACCTCTACTTAGGTATATGCCCATACATATACCTAAGTTATCAAGTAACCCATCTCAATCATGAGGAAACACAAGGATTGTGAAATCAACGGATAACCACTACCCAGGTATATGCCCATACATATACCTAAGTTATCAAGTGACCAATCTCAATCATGAGGTAAACACAAGGTCAAAAGTCGCAGCTCAAACCAGGATTTTCATTATCGAAACCGTAACTGCTGATGAGTCTCGTCTCTGGAGTGTACAGTGGTCCTGTCACGACTCCGAGGTACTGCTCACTAACCGGAGACTGCTGAGGTACTCCTCCTGTCGAGTACTGCGGCTTTGCGGCCAACTACCGGGCGCTCCGTCCGCTGAGGGTCTGTCGCCAAATACCGGGCGCTTCCCCTAATAGCCTACAGAGGTACTCCTCCTGTCGAGTACCGCGGGTCTGCGGCCAACTACCGAGCGCTCCGTCCGTCATGGGTCTATCGCCAAATACCGGGCGCTCTGTCCACTGGGCTAGTCGACTCAATCCAAGTCGAGTCGGTCAAGCAGTCGTCAGGTCTCAGCCGGCTACACGGTCTCCGTACTCCATACGCTCGTCTCCAGGAGGGTCCGTTCCACAAGCTACAGGTCGATACTCCAAGTATCTCAAAATCCCACTAATAAGTATCTCAAAGGACCGCCTCGTCATAGGGGTCTCAACGCAACAGACGGCGCGTCAATCGGACGCCCGGTCTGTGAGTTGCTAGCCTTTTCGTCCCAGGGGCCCGGTTGGTTACGTGTGCGAACCAATCCGGTCGTAACTCAACTATACCATGAACACTCATAGGGAATACTCATAGGGACCGTTTCTCAACGAGATCACCAACGTCGTTGACGGTTCGTCAAACGGACGTTCTGTCAGAAGGGTATCAGCTTTTCCGTTCCAGGGGCCCGGTTGGATTTCGGTACGATCCAACCCGGCCAAAATCCAACTGCGTCCAAAACTTGGGAGGAGGATTCCAAAAGTTCCGTATCATCAACAGGAACTCAACGTAACAGACGGCACGTCAATCGGACGCCCGGTCTGGAAGTTATTGGCTTTTTCGTTCCAAGGGCCCGGTTGGTTTCGCGAGCTAACCGACCTGACCGCAATCCAACGGCATCCAAACCTCGAGCGGAGTAAGCCAAAAGATCCTTCTCACTAAGTGGAATTCAAAAAATCTGACGGCACGTCAATCGGACGTCCGTTGCTCAAGATATGAGCATTTCCGCTCCGAGGGCCCGGTTGGTTTCCCGTACGAACCAACCCAGCCGAACCCAAAATAATCCGAAACCTTGAGTTCGATATACCGAAACGAGCGCCTCGATCCAAGGATCGCGTTGCCGCTGACGGCGAGTCGTTTGGAGTCTCGTAGCTCAAGTTACGGGCATTTGACCGAAAGTGGCCCGAAAACGGGGGTCTGGGCCCGGGCCGACCCGGCCCGAGACCCCCCCCCCCCCCCCCCCCGGCGCGACCCGGCCCGGCGCCAGCTCAGCTCGGTCGTTTGGCCGAGCGGCGGGTCGAGGGAACGGGGGGCACAGCCCCCCCCCCCCCCCCCCCGTCTTAATGAACCAACGGCCCCCCACGTGGGGGGGGGGGTGCTCCAGCCAACCGGGGGTTCAACCCCCGGGTCTTCAGGGTAACGGCCGGCCGTTCTTCATACACGCGGGACCCAGAAGGTGTCCTGCCCTGACCACCGCGGCCGGATTTGCCGGTCGCCTTGAAGGCCACCGCGGCACTGCCGCGGCTGGTTTCTCCGGCGGCGCGCCACCGCCGCCGGTCGCCGGCACCACCGCGCCGGGGTGGTGCGCCTCCGTCGAGCTCTACGGACCACCGGTCATGCATCGGTGATCCAATTTGACCGCCGCCTGTGCCAATGCTCTCCTCGGGTCGAGAACTTCACTGCAGTGATCTCAAATCCTTACTGCGGTCTCGTTACTTCATTGCCGACAAAACCGTACAACAAGAGAAAATAGCGGAGGGTTGTCGGTCCGTGTTCGTACGGCCCGCACCCTCCGCATTAGGAGTTTTCAAAAAAACGGCAACTAAGTATCAATTTCATAACAATTAAAATTGAAACAATCTTCCCTTGATAATCCGCATTCATTATTTTAAAAGGGGGAAAACGAAAGGAAGAAGATGTCATTATCAAAAACAAACCCCTACCTTGATTTAAGAGGTGACGAGATTCGGCGTCTCCAAAAGAGATGTCGCGGAAGAAGACGTCGTCGGTGTCGCGGGTATGGCGTCACGGAAGACGGTTCCCGAGAACGTGGCGTTCTTCATCGATGCCCGATTGTTCTTCGCGTTCTTCGTCAAGAGGATGAAGAAACTTCAAGACTTCTAAGCCTTTTTTCCAAAAGCTCTCAAACAACACAACCCAACCAAATAAAATAAGTTCTTCACTTATTTTATTAACTTCACACTGCTTTTGAAATTCAAGTGTTTGAAATTCAAAAGACTCACACAACTCACCACATTAAATTCAACTCATTTAAGACATAAGTTATAACTAAGTTAAATTCATTTAAGTGGGAGTTGAGGGGTTTTAGAGGATATGAAGAGGTGGGGTTTGTGTGGGCCCCACCACCCTCATAACCTCCCAAGGGAGGTTGGGTGGTTACCCAACTTCCACCATGAGCTAACACTTAGAGTAAGTTAATAAAAATTGTAGTGTAGTTATAAAATAAACTTCCACAATTTTTATTATCAACACTCGTGTAAACGGAACTCCAGAACAGGAGCTCCTAAGCAAAAATCGGCGCTGCGAGTTCATCGGTGCAATCGGATTTCAATTTCGAGCACCGGTTCAAAAGATAGAAATTCTCATTCGCTCGTTCACTGAACGTACCCGAGCCAAACTTCGGAAATTAATTTCGGGCACACCGGGCCTCGGAATCAGGTGCCGTCAGAAAATGCGTTCTTGTAAAATTCCAAAGAAAATTAAGAAAAAATTTCCCTCTAATTTTACGGGTCTTTACATTACTCCCACCTCAAGGCTTTACGTCCTCATAAAGCTTCAACACAAACTAGGGTTACAAAAGCCGTACAGAGCACGTATCTGAGCCTTCTGCTCCCATGTGCTCACCCGGAGGTTCCTGTACTGCCAGAGAAAGTGCACCCAAGGAATTGATTGTCCTCGTAGGATCCTCTCCTGTCGATCCTTGATCCCCACTAGAACCTCTGTGGAAGTAACCCCATCTCCATTGTCCTGCTCCTCATGGTCGAGCATGTATCTCCTCAGTTGAGATACCTGGAAAACGCCGTGCACCTAGTGCAACTGAGGTGAATGGGTCAAGCGGTAAACCACCTCGCCTACCCAGCTGAGGACCTAGAAAGGTTCGTTGAACCTCGGAGATAACTTTCCGCCTTGGCCACATCTCCGTAAAATTCGTCGAGGTGAGACTCGTCTAAGGACGTGATCGTCATCCTCGAACTCCAAAGGTCTCCAAGTTCTGTCAACATAAGGCTTCTGTCGGCCCTGTGCTCTCCACATCTGCTCTTGGATGACCTGGACCTTCTCTAGTCTCACCAGAGCTGTTATGATCTCCTCTCTACCGATAAAAGAAATCCGGTCTCATCACCTGTATGAACCACATTCATTGCCTAATATAGTCAATCCTGACATGAATGATGCATTCATTCCATGGAAGACGTCGTAAGGCCTCGACGTAACTACCAAGAGATCCAACTGTCACTCTCGCCTCTAAGGGTCGAGTCACACTGTCGGCATCAGTGTGAGGTCACTAGGTCTCCTCCAGTAGAAATCTCGAAAGTGAGGGTCAAGTCAACAGTTTTAACCGGGACCACTCAGTATCAACCAAACAAAAAGGACAGGAAAGAAAACTTTACAAGATAAGTGTCTTTTCATTATTGCAGCTCATAGTACAAAGACACAAAGCAACTACAGACAAACATCAACAAAACTAGAAGCAACAAGATCAATAGCCTCCAGGTCTGGAGCTAGTCCTGCTCCTGTCCATCAGCTTCCGGAGCTCCATGACCATAGGCCTCAGCTGTCTGAAGCTGATCTCTCCCATGTTATCCTGTCCCCTGCGGTCGGTGTGGGCCTCCTATTGGTGGTGGTGGAAACATCCCTAAGCGTCGTCCACCTCCTGCTGCACGGCCAGCTCCTCTGCCATGACCGCATGCTCCTTGCGGTCTGCCCTGATCGAACCTCTACCTTTGGCTGGGAGGTTCTTCATTTAATCATTGGTTATCTGCATGGCGGGTCGGACAGTCACGTGCCATGTGACCAATCCCGCTGCAGGAGTAACACTGTCCACTCTCGGCACGTCTGGCTCTGACTCCACCCCGGTTTCCCCGCACAACTGAACCTGAGTCGTGTAGTCGGCCACCGGTAGGTCTGGTCCTCTTGGACCTCTGCGTCATCTGTCTACTGCCTGCTACAGAAGACTCTGCCGCAAGCCGGCTAGTGGTGGGTCCTGCTGCTGGAGACAGCTCAGCAAGGAAACTCTCCACTAAGAGGGCTCTCTCCAACACCCCTGTCTGCGTCAGAATGCTGTGAGAAACAACAGAAGCTCTAATCTCTCGCCTGATCCCCAGCTCGAAGGTTCGGGCCATAAAGAATGGGTCTCGTACCATATCTGTGGAGCAGCGCGAGAGGTCTGTGAACCTCGCTGAATACTGTGCCACTGTCATTCTACCCTTCCGCATCTGAAGTAGCTCCTGTATACGCACTGCTCGAAGGGTGGCTGGTACAAACTCTACCCGGAACAGGCTCTCGAAGTCTGCCCAAAGAAGTGTCGCCTCGTCATGCATCTGGAGCATCAGGCTCCACCATCTTCTTGCTGCTGCCTGAAGAAGGCTGGCAGCAAGGATCACCATGAAGTCTGTCAGCATCCCCACTATCCTGAAGACTCTCACCAAAACCTCCAGCCAATCCTCAACCACCTATGGGTTCATCCCTCCCTAAAACCTGGGTGGCCTCTGGCGCTGGAACTCGTGCAGTGCGCTCAAGCGACGTGCACCCTCTGCTGCTGGGGCTGGTGGCATCGGTGTCCCAACGGGTAGTAGTACCGCTGGTGCCTCTGTTGGTGCCTCAACTGGAAAAGGGCCCTGTACTGAGGCCTCGTCGCTCGGCGGGCTGTCAGTACGCACCACTCTCAGGGCTCTAGCTGGTCGTCCAGGGGGAGGCATCCTGAAAGAAACAACGTGACACGGTCAAACAATTTATACCTGGTGAGCTGACCTGGTTTGAGCTGATATTCAAATAAAACTTCTGGAAACACACACGCAATCAGTGTTTTCGTGCACAAAGTCGGAAATCAGTTGTCAGGGTCCTGGTGCATGGATACGTCGGCCGCCCGCACCAACACTAGACTCCCTGAACTGAAAACCACACTCGGTACTCTTAACACTATTGCTTCACAGAAAGAAACATCAGAGTTATAAGTTCAGTGGTAGAACCGAACTCCTTTGATACCAATTTGTCACGACCCGTCCTCGGGGCCCGTGTCGTGACTACCCCAAGCCTGCCTTCCATAGGCCTGGGGCTGGCGACTAGCACCAAAGGCGTAAAATCCCGATAACTGGGAAGGCATTGCCTTTATAAAAGAAAACAAGCACCACAGAGTACAAGCGGAAGCAAAACACTAAGTACAAAAGAAATGCTGAAAAGTAAATGGGCCAGAATACAAACCCAAAAGAAAGTACGACTACAACCGAACAAGGTACAACAGCAAAAAGAAAAACAGGTGGAAAAAGGAAGCAACTCTTGGGTCGTCCTCCTCGGATCCTACCTGAAGGGTAGGTACAGATAGCGCAGCTCCTGGATCATCCGCCACGGATCCTATCTGAAGGATAGGTACAGATAGCCTCCTCAACGCTCTCGCCCTTCAACCTCCTCCGTGAGTCGTCACGTCGTGTAGTCCACCTTTGGGTACGGACTCGTCGTGTATTCCACCTCTGGGTACTGACTCGTCGTGTAGTCCACCTCTGGGTACCGTCCAGTCCTCGAACACTCGGCCTCCGTCAGTACTGCCCGTCGTCTACAACCAATACAACAAGGTGCGGGCATAGCCCGTGCAGGGGTGAGTATAACGATACTCAATAGGGACCCCGAGACCCTCAAGGTCTCACTAAACCAACAAGGATAACCACAAAGAGGATCTCAACAGATAACCTCTACTTAGGTATATGCCCATACATATACCTAAGTTATCAAGTAACCCATCTCAATCATGAGGAAACACAAGGATTGTGAAATAAACGGATAACCACTACCTAGGTATATGCCCATACATATACCTAAGTTATCAAGTGACCCATCTCAATCATGAGGTAAACACAAGGTCAAAAGTCTCAGCTCAAACCAGGATTTTCATTATCGAAACTGTAACTGCTGATGAGTCCCGTCTCTGGAGTGTACAGTGGTCCTGTCACGACTCCGAGGTATTGCTCACTAACCAAAGACTGCTGAGGTACTCCTCCTGTCGAGTACTTGCGGGTTTGAGGCCAACTACCAGGCGCTCCATCCGCTGAGGGTCTGTTGCCAAATACCGGGCGCTTCCCCTAATAGCCTACAGAGGTACTCCTCCTGTTGAGTACCGCGGGCCTACGGCCAACTACTGGGCGCTCCGCCCGCCATGGGTTTGTCGCCAAATACCGGGCTCTCCATCCACTGGGTTAGTCGACTCACTCCAAGTCGAGTCGGTCAAGCAGTCGTCAGGTCTCATCCGGCTACACGGTCTCCGTACTCCATACGCTCGTCTCCAGGAGGGTCCACTCCACGAGCTACAGGTCGATACTCCAAGTATCTCAAAGTCCCACGAAGAAGTATCTCAAAGGACCGCCTCGTCATAGGGGTCTCAACGCAATAGACGGCGCGTCAATCGGACGCCCGGTCTGTGAGTTGCTAGCCTTTTCATCCCAGGGACCCGGTTGGTTTCGTGTGCGAACCAATCCGGCCGTAACTCAACTATACCCCGAACACTAATAGGGTATACTCATAGGGACCGTTTCTCAACGAGATCACCAACGCCGCTGACGGTTCGTCAAACGGACGTTCTGTCAGAAGGGTATCAGCTTTTCCGTTCCAGGGGCCCGGTTGGATTTCGGTATGATCCAACCTGTCCAAAATCCAACTGCATCCAAAACTCGGGCGGAGGATGCCAAAAGTTCTGTATCGTCAACAGGAACTCAACGTAACAGACGGCACGTCAATCGGACGCCCGGTCTGGAAGTTATTGGCTTTTTCGTTCCAAGGGCCCGGTTGGTTTCGTGAGCTAACCAACCCGACCGCACTCCGACGGCATCCAAACCTTGAGCGGAGTAATCCAAAAGATCCGTCTCACTTAGAGGAATTCAACAAAGCTGACGGTACGTCAATCGGACGTCCGTAGCTCAAGATATGAGCGTTTCCGCTCCAAGGGCCCGGTTGGTCTCGCGTACGAACCAACCCAGCCGAACCTAGAGTAATCCGAAACCTTGAGTGCGATATACTGAAACGACCGTCTCGATCCAAGGCTCGCGTTGCCGCTGACGGAGAGTCGTTTGGAGTCCCGTATCTCAAGTTACGGGCATTTGACCAAAAGTGGCCTGAAAACGGGGGTCTGGGCCCGGGCCGACCCGGCCCGAGACCCCCCCCCCCCCCCCCCGGGTCGGCCCGAACCGGGTCGACCCGGCCCGGCGCCAGCTCAGCTCGGCCGTTTGGCCGAGCGGCGGGTGGAGGGAACGGGGGGGCACAGCCCCCCCCCCCCCCCCCCCCCCGTGTTAATGAACCAACCGAGGGTTCAACCCCCGGATCTTCAGGGTAACGGTCGGCCATACGCCGGCCGTTCTTCATACACGCGAGACCCAGAAGGGGTCCCGCCCTGACCACCGCGGTCGGCTTTGCCGGCCGCCGCGGCACTGCCGCGGCTGGTTTCACCGGCGGCGCGCCGCCGCGCCGGGGTGGTGCACCGCCGTCGAGCTCTACGGACCACCGTTCATGCACCAGTGATCCGATTTGACCGCCGCCTATGCCAATGCTCTCCTCGGGTCGAGAACTTCACTGTTGTGATCTCAAATCCTTATTGCGGTCTCGTTGCTTCATCGCTGACAAAACCATACAACAATAGCAAATAGCGGAGGGCGGTCGGTCCGTGTTCGTACAGCCTGCACCCTCCGCATTAGGAGTTTTCAAAAAACGGCAACTAAGTATCAATTTCATAACAATTAAAATTGAAACAATCTTCCCTTGATAATCAGCATTCATTATTTTAAAAGGGGGAAAAACGAAAGGAAGAAGATGTCATTATCAAAAACAAACCCCTACCTTGATTTAAGAGGTGACGAGATTCAGCGTCGCGAAAAGAGATGTCGCGAAAGAAGAGGTCGTCGGTGTCACGGTTATGGCGTCGCGGAAGACGGTTCCCGAGAACGTGGCGTTCTTCGTCGATGCCCGATTGTTCTTCGCATTCTTCGTCAAGAGGATGAAGAAACTTCAAGACTTCTAAGCCTTTTTTTCCAAAAGCTCTCAAATAACACAACCCAACCAAATAAAATAAGTTCTTCACTTATTTTATTAACTTCACACATCTTTTGAAATTCAAGTGTTTGAAATTCAAAAGACTCACACAACTCACCACATTAAATTCAACTCATTTAAGACATAAGTTATAACTAAGTTAAATTCATTTAAGTGGGAGTTGAGGGGTTTTAGAGGGTATGAAGAGGTGGGGTTCGTGTGGGACCCACCACCCTCATAACCTCTCAAGGGAGGTTGGGTGGTTACCCAACTTCCACCATGAGCTAACACTTAGAGTAAGTTAATAAAAATTGTAGTGTAGTTATTAAATAAACTTCCACAATTTTTATTATCAACACTCGTGTAAAAGCAACTCCGGAACAGGAGTTCCTAAGCAAAAACCGGCGCTGTGAGTTCATCGGTGCAATAAGATTTCAATTCCGAGCACCAGTTCAAAAGATAGAAATTCAAGTTCGCTCGTTCACTGAATGTACCCGAGCCAAACTTCGGAAATTAATTCCGGGAACACCGGGCCTCGGAATCAGGTGTCGTCAGAAACTGCGTTCTTGTAAAATTCCAAAGAAAATTAAGAAAAAATTTCCCTTGAATTTTATGGGTCTTTACATGAGATGATTTGATTCATGAATTTCATACCTCTAAGTGGCAGGTGAATCTGCATTTGACAAAAATGTATCATGACCTACGTCAACAGTATTAGTGGTAAGACATGAAAAAGGATGTTGTAGTGTTTTTGGAACAATGCTATGCCAATCAACTGGTGAAGTATAAGAATCAAAAACCTTGTGGTTGACTATAGCTATTTCCCATTAGATAATGGAAGCGGGATGATGTTATAATGGATTGTTTGGTAGGTATTATTAGTAAAACATGAAATATAGATGTTATTTGGGTGGTTATGGACCAACTGAAAAAATTAGAACATTTATTTCTTAAATAGGAGACGTTCTCAGGGGATCAGTTGGGAGACATGTATGTTTGAAATATAGTCCATCTGCATAGGGTGCCTCGAAGTATAGTTTCATACCATAACTCTCATATCACATCATAGTTATGGTAGGTCTTGTAGAAATAACTTGGTGTGTAGGTATTTCTAAGTATGGATTTCCACCCATAGACACATGGGAAGCTGAAATGTACTATACAGGTTTTCGAGTATATTCTATAGGAATACATCCTTGAATTTGGTGGGTCTTGGAAGAATATACTATAACTTGTTGATTTCACCTCTTCGAATAGTTATCTAGATATTATTTATATGGATACATATATGGATCTTTATTTTATACCATGTATATCCCCCCTATACATGATGGAGGTAGGTGAGTAAGAGTTATTTAGACCATGTCTCATGCAAGAAACATCTAAGCAGGTTCATTTGGTTCAAAAAATTATTGCTATGGATCAGAGTAAGCAGAAGTATTACACGGATATACATCAATGACACCTTTTTTTAATAGTGGGATATGATGTGTTCCTTAGGGTTTTTCCTAGATTGGATCACCATAAGACTTAGAGGCAGGGAAAGTTGGTGCCAAGGGGAATTGGACCTGTTGGTATTTTGGGGAAGGTCGGAAAGGTGTTGTACCGATTGTCTCTTCCACAGTGTTATCTTTCTATGAATGATTTTTTTCATGTGTCATAGCTTTTTCATTATTACCTTGACCCATCTCATATGATCAATGTTGTTGATGTTAAACTTAAGGTCGATGCTTCCTTTAAGGAGCACCCAATACGTGTTGTGGATCACAATGAGAAAGTGTTTTGAGAAGGGATAGTGTTGATGGTTTGAGTATTATGGTAAAATGGACGTGTTTAATAGTAAATATGAGAGATATAATAAGATATGTGTTTCTAGTCTCTCGATATTTTTAATTCATAATCTTAGAGATTCTTGGGAGTATAGTCCGAGGATGATTTATTATATGGTGGGTATATTGTAAGATCTAGACTATATTGGGGATGTATCATGCTCATTTTCAGGTACTCTTTTACCCTTTTTTGAGTATATTTTGGTAGAGCCTTTTCTGGGGCATTATCAAGTTAATTTTTAATTTTTTTAGGGGTTTTTGGTAGTGCATGGTTGGCGCATAGATTTCAAAAATCGTGTCCCCACCCCCATAAAACCCTTCACCCTCATATATATGGGGTTTTCAAATTTTTCACATGGTTTTAAAAACTGTGAACCCCATCAGTAGGGGAACATAGTTTTCCAAACCATGTTCCCCATACTGGAAACCGAGCACATGGGAAATTAAACCCCCAAAAATTATTAAAAAAAATTTGAACCCCTATATTATATCCCTAAACACCTCAGCATTACCCTAAATCTATTAATACAAATTTTAAACCATTTAGGATGGATTCAAGGCCCCTCAAACCCCATTCTTGATGAATTGAAGATCCCATCAAAGGATCTTCTCTCATCTGGTATGTAATCTCTTTCCCACTTGGATTTATCTCTCTATATCATCCCTCTTTCTGAATGAAGAGGAACGATTCATCCTACTTTGGTGATATTTTACATCTATTTTTTCATCGATACTAATCTATTTGATATTTATCTTCAATTTTGGTCCTATATCATCCACTCTATTATGATTTAGATCATTCCAAATCTATTGAGGATTTCAGTTTGGGAGTATTCATCAACAACCTGAAGGTTGGTGGTCTAATTTCCAATTCCAATAGTCTTGATTATAATTTAATGTATGTATTTGAAAATTTCTAATTTCAATATTATAGAATTACATTTTGGAATTGAATTAATCAATAAATTAATGGGTTACTAAAATTGGTCAATAAATGGGATTGTGAAATTGGTCAATTAATATGATTATGAATTGGTTGATAATGGGAATTTAGGGATGGTTGTCTTAACCAACAAGGGTTAATAGTTTATATAATTAAATGTTGATAAATGGTATAAGGGTGTAGTTTTCATATTATTCCATGTGATTAAAGTGAATAAAAATGATTGAAATTATAATTTAAATGGTATACCTTGATGAGAATGTTTTAACATATGTTTAATGATGATTAACCTTGTTTTATATGAAATATATTATATATTTGATATTTTGATATATTGATAATCAGTGTAGAAGAAGAACTAATATTCCAAGGTATTATGTGGTTAATTAAATAATAATGAAATGTGGACATTATTAATCGGTACCCAAATAGCCTTCATGTTTGTAGGATGGGATAATGGAAAGAGACCTATGATAGATGGTTGAGTTAGGATGTATCATGGATGAGTAAACCAAACAAGATTTCAGGACCATCTTCGAAGTTTTTAGGGTGTCTTTGTTTTGGGTTTTTCGTATTGACACTTGACAAATATATGGAATGACATATCTACTAATTTAGTTTTGATATTATTTCACTATTTTGGTTTATCATGTGATACTAATATGTATTGGTTATGGAATTATTCTGGTTATTGGTTATATTATTTGGTTGTTTTTTATCTATTTATGTTGTTTTTTTGCATTGACAAAGAGGGTATAGTCTCCCCATGTTATATATTTGACCCTCACTACTAGTCGGAAATCTATGGCATATAGGGAGGCACACCCAAGGTCATGTGACCAACTAGATCAGGGCACCAGTTTATGGCACCCAGGTCAGGATGTTATAAACACAATTAATAACATGATTAAATAAAAAATATATAATGTAATTGAGTTAGTTTATTTTTTATTGAAGTTTATCTTTTTAATAGAATTAAATACTAAAATATTATTAAACTCTATAAGATATTTAATATAATTATAATATGGATAGAGATAATTTATAGATTTTGTGAGGTTATATTATTGGATTTCACATGGTTGAATATTTTTCGAATAATTTTTTAGTCAATGTAAAAATGATGGAATTCAAACATGCTTAAAATGCATTTTGAATTTTGTTGCAATTTTTTACAATGTATGATAATTTTTTTATGTTATTTGATGTGTTTCAAGTCAATTTTAACTATATTATTATGTTTTTATTGAAATTTAGACTTATATAGTTAATTTTTAGTTGTATTTTTTAAAAAAAAATTATCAACGTTTTTACTATATGAGAATAACAGAAAACTGAGTATGAATAAATTGCTTTTGTGTAATAGAAAGTTATATTTTTAAAATAATACCTCTATGATATTTAATAATAACCCTAAATATATGAATGGTAAGTAAGAGTATAATTGTATTTCATAATAATAATAGTTTCTTGTTTAATAGTAGATGGTGAAAGAATGAACTATCATTGAGAAACTTGAGTCTGAAGTGGGATACAAAAGAGTATATCTAGTTATGTGTAAGAATATATCTGTGATTCTGAAGGCTACATAAGAGTAAAAAAACTCAAATAATATTAACTCTAATACAATATATAACATTCCTAAAGTTTTTTAAGGCCTTCTATTATTATTCTAAAATATTATAAGACTAAAAATTCCGTTCTATTCGAATTACATGCCTTAAATCAGAAGATAAATTGTTGTATTTTTATGACTTAAAAATTATAATTCTTAAGATAATTGCATCGTTAAATTTGAAAATTATGATGATATTATGAATATTATTTCACTTTGATATAATTCTTTTCACTATAATATTGTTTACAAGTGAACATTCATACATTGAGAAAATAAGTTGTGTATTTATTTAGAGTTTTAAAAAAAAACAAAGAAGTCGTGGTTTATAGCTATTGCATGAGGATAATTAAGTAGAATGTTTTAATAATATTTTAGATTTATATTTTTGGATATTAAAATATTTATATTTGGAATCCATTTATTAGTATTTAAGTTAAATGTTTTATGAAATATCATTTTTTTTATCACTAAATATATTCTGGTAATAAATAAATATATTTTTTTCATCAAAATTTTAACTGAAAATTGAAGGTATAAATTTATCTATAACACTATAACACATAATTGGAAAATTAAATAAAATAATAGTAATTAAATTAATATTTATATATTGATTTAATAATATTCTCTAATTAATATCACAACTATTATAAGAATGGTACAAAAGAATAATTATAAATTCTATAGAATCAATATATTGAAATAACTATAAATGAGAATAGCTATTTAAGGTATTTGTTTGAATGAATTTATTAGAAATAAATAAGTACATTATAGTACATTTTATCATTATGATCATTATGAATTATGAAAATTGTGCATTATGTATATTATTAATCTAACAGTTATAAATAGATTATTAGAATTAATGTATACAAAAGTTATTGACAATAAGTAATTATTATATAATAGAGAAAACAAGGAATAAGCTAGTGTGAAAATACCTTAATAAGTCTATTTTTCTAATCAATTTAAGGAGGTTTTAATATAAGGGTTCTCCCATGACCAATCCAAAGTAGAACTTCAAAAAAATGAGGTCAGATAGAATTTGTCTGAGAGAGAAGAACTTGTTTGAAGAAATCACTACTATATCAATGTTATCTAATTCTCCCCATGAATGTAACACAACTTTACACCATAGTATTAGGGATTATTATAGTGTGATAAGGGTTCATGTATCTAGGGTTTATGTAATTTTAATCCTTACATTTATTTATAAACTAAATGGTGTTTACTCCAATATATCATTTTGTTCAAATAAATCACCATTATAAAAAATCTAAAATGTATTTGAATGTATTTATAATATAATAAAATGGATTATATATTACATATAAGGACATAAAAATTATCCTACGGGTAAAGGTTGGTAATTGTTTCAAAAAATGGTAAAATAAAGTATAAATGGTGAAATGAAGTGAAATACGGTAAATGTGAAATTGTATATGTGTGTGTGTGTGACTAAAATCGGTAAATACAGTTTTATTTTCCTTATTTTGGAACTAAAATTAAATTATATCCCTATGCGAGGTAATAAGGAACTATAGGGGTAGTGTATCACTTATGATAATCGAAAAATAAAATATTCATTAATTTATTCCATGAAATTCCACTCTCTAAAGTTATATATATCCACCCATCTTCTCATTTCCCACACAAAAAAATTAAATTTCCCTCATAATTTAAGGAGTATCACCCATTTCTCTATCATTAATCATGATGTGTTCAGTCAGTTTTATTGTTCATCTCAAGGCTAAGAAACTCAATAGAAGAAAGGGTACCAATTTGACCATCTTCATTAACTATTTGAATTTTGTTTATATTACCATTTTAACTTATTCATATACTATCATTATTATAATTACATAGAGTTATCCCCAAATTTATATATTACTAATGAGATATTACATATTCCCTCTCATTTTCTTCTTAGTCTAAGCAGTTTTTATGGTGATATAAAGGTCCATAATCTCATTTAATCCTTTATTTGTGTAATCCTCTACAAAGAATTTTCATTTCAATGTGAAATGTTATTATAAATTACTATTGAAAATTCCTTACCATATAATGATTGGGAGATGAAAATTCTTTTTCATTATAATACAATCATAATCTGTTATAATACTGAAACATTAGTGGAAACTGAACGAGTAAATCTAGGATATCCTCCTTAAATTATGGAAATGTAAATTTTGATTGGTTTTATAGTCATTAAATTATTATTTTCATATTATATGTTCATATGGACTCTAAATTAGATTTATATAATGGATAGTAACTCTAAATAAGGTTGGTTGCCTATTAATTTTATCATCACTTAGTGTATGAAAAGGAGCCTAATTACACACCTTTTTTAACACTCCTGGTGGATATTATTTAGATGTTTCAAAAGTTATTTATGAACCCAAATGATATATCTGAATATATTTAAATAATGTTGAAATAAATTTTTAATTTTTATATCTAATGTATATAGGTGTTTAAAATTTTCTAAAAGTGTGGGCATAGAGGTATTTTCTCTGCCATTATTTTGGTTTACTATAATAGAAAACTATTGAACTAAATGATAATTTCATATTTATATCCCTACAACATGAAGGTAAATTTTAGTACTCCATTTTTATCATATCTTTGATTAAGTTACATTACATTACAATGTGAATATCATTTAGTTTCTATGATTCTTGTGGGATATTAACCTAGATAGACATGTTGTTTAATTTATTAGGGAAATATTGATATTTAGAAAATATATTACTTTGATAAGGGTAACTATTTATTACATATAAATGGTTATCTATGAGGTTACCTAAGGAAAATAACTATATGTATTGTTTATTCATTCTATTCATATGATTGATGCATTGTATTTATTTAGTAAGTGGGGGGTTTTTTATTCTATATACACTAGATTAATCAGTAGGTATAATGGGACAAGTATGTTGGTTATTATGTTTCATCATTACCATTGAAGATGTAGTATCTTGGAACAAGGTCTCAATTATATCATTATAATATCTTAAAATATTCATTCCCATAATTTCTATATATATTATATCATTTAATTTAATCTATGTTATTATTTATTTTCTCAACTATGAATTATCTTATTCTTATAAATTCATTAATTTGGAATAATTGTTTTATATACTCTCTCTATATTGTTTATACCATTATTACTCAATGTCAGTGTTCACTTTCTGTTATCCCTTACTAATCCTTTATGCTCACCCTTTTTTCCCATTTCATCGGTTAATGAAGTATAATAATATATATGATCATATATGTGGATAACATTATAAAATAATTATTTTTACACAAATGATGTATTGTGACATGTTTTAATGTAATGTTTATAAATCTAGTCTCTTTTGGACTTTTGAACCTTTATGATGGGAATTTAATCTCATTTAATCTGATTAACACATAATACATAACCCACCATCTATATGTGATGAATTTTGGTGGAGTTATAGTTGGTTTTAGATAATTATTTGGTATAAATTGTAGGAACAAGATTAAAAATAGAATAGGTAATGAACATAGCTTTTAACGGATGAAATATCATGTGATTGTTTTAGAATATTATTGATATATACCAAATACATTGGAAAATATTTATGGAAACATGATATATGATTCATGATTTATACATTAGTGTCACGTAATAATACAAATGAGGCTATTCTATATATTAGATAATATAACATGATAAATATAAAGGAAACCAATAAAAAAATTGAGGATTGTCAGGGGATTATATAGATAACTAGAAAAATAAGGCTAATATTGGTGTTAAACAAATTATTACTATCTAAAGGAACTTAACTCAGGATATGATAAATATCTAAAAGAACCTACACCTATACAGGTCTTTAATTTTAATGGAAATTTGGATTTTCATTTGGGATAGGGTATGTTTTTTAAACTTGGTGTAGGAATGGAATTCTAGTAGATTTAATACATAAATTAGTTTTTTAATCATGGAATGAGTCTTTCATAGTTTTCTATAGGTTTAAGAGATCATTGAATGTTTTATGGGATGTAGATGAAAACTACTGGAAATCTAGTGGCCAAGTACCATCTAGTGTGTTATCCATTCAGGAGAATATATACATAATTTTTCCTTTGGTTTTTAGAACTGTTTTCCCAACATCATGCTCATTTTTTTATTATAAAACTATATTTTAGAACCTACTTCACCTTTGGTTGTTTAATTTAGTCAATCCTTGAGGTGTTTCCATTGTGATTTATGGTGATATCCAACCTCTTACCATTCCATTTACTCTTTCTCTACTCATTATTTATTTTTTATTCACTTTTAAGGGTTTTTATTTAAATTTTACTAGATCATGGATGAATTAGATGAATAATATGATTGTTTCATACTACTTAGAAAGAGGGTGTAATGTAATTCCATATACTCACCATCTCTTAGAGATTCATTTGTGATACATCACTTTTTTCCAATTTTATTATTAAAAATTATATTTTAATACTTATTGAATTAGTTCTTCTAGTTATGGAATTGTTATGAAATTATACTAGGAGAATTCATGGACCTATTATTTCTGTGGTTATAGTTTTTTTGAGACTATGATGACCGGTGAGTGGCTTAGAAATTATGTAATTTTTAATTGAAATAATTTTTTATTTTTAAATTTTATAAAGAAATAAAATAGATTTTTTTCTTTAGTTAGATGTTCAGGGTTTGAGATAGACATGGGCGGGAATGGAAAATAGATACAGTGTTTGGAAGTAAAAAGGGGTAAGACTTAAATTATGGTATGTGGTTCTTGAACTTTCCATATATAATTCATGTAGTTTTTTATTTACTTAGAGGTGTATCAAATCTATAATGAAGGTTTTTTCATTATTATTAATTAAAATTATTTTATTAATTTAAATTTAAATGTTAAATTTAAATTGAAATCCCAAAATGATATAAAATTTTGATATACCACTATGAACCTACTTCACATTCATGATGCCTCGATCTTTTATAGAAGTGGGTGGGATAAAATACATTTCCCTAGGTTCCTATATACTCATTGAGGGGTGTGAATAGACTATGTATCTCTTAGTGGGCCTATATTAGGTACCCTTGGTCCCTATAATGTATAGGTGGGGCTCAAGTAATATGGATGGAAAAATTATGCCTTAGAGAACCTTCATATAGTTCTCATAGACTTATCTCATAAATAAAGGTAATTAATTGATATTATTCAACCATAATGACTAGTATTATGATTATTGTGGTAACATAGATCCATTAGGATCTATTTTTTTGTTTATGGGGAAAGTAATCATTACCAGTGAGACGTGTTGTCCTAGTTGGCTAAACCGTGGGATAGATGAACAAGTTGATTGAAAGGACCAACCTAGATGACCTTAGACCTTGAGATGGATTTTAATACACCTCCTAAGATAATATATCACTAGGATTACCCTTTTGGACCATGATTTCATGTTATATATGTGATGTCTCTAAGGATCATTGCATCCTCTATAAATTGAGTGATGAACCATTGAACCATATTGAGGTTGATGTCCTCTTTTAGGTTGAATGCATTATGATGTTGCATAGGGGATCACTAAATGTTCCCTAATGACTGAAAAAACCTTATAGGTTATATCCTATGACTTTTATAAATTACTATGTGTGATGCCACAGAACCTGTGAATTACTATAAAGCATGGTGGTAGTTGTGGAAGAGGTGTAAAACCAACCATT
The DNA here is from genome assembly GCA_963277665.1 of Viscum album. Lineage (NCBI taxonomy): Eukaryota > Viridiplantae > Streptophyta > Magnoliopsida > Santalales > Viscaceae > Viscum > Viscum album. The sequence continues at coordinate 188,105,740 of OY728131.1, forward strand.
AGTTATTTATTTATCATATTTTTTATGGAACAATATTTAGAGGTGTTTTTATTGTGAAATTTATTAAAAATCTTTTTTTTTTGTTCTTATATTGTTTGAAATGAGAACAGCATACATGGTGGTCTGGAAAACTCCCTTCAGGGAGGTCACGACTCTAATGAAAACACCACCTATAGGGTGGACTTTCATACTATTTTTTGGGATGTTATCTATTTGGAGTAGGTATTATAATGGTTTTAGATAGAGTATATATCCTACAAAGTTATATTAACCAAGTATTTTAGGGTATTTATCAACTATGGTTGAGTTCCTCCCACTACTGGTGCTCTGTTACCAAGAACCATTATAAACTAGGATAGATCTTTTATTATGTTTTTATTCTAGGATGAAGAATTTCCCATTTTGTTAAATAGTATATCAAGGTGGGTAAGTCTACTAAATCATTATATTTTATATCATGGTGGATAATACCCTCATATCATTATACTATATAGTGACATGGATCATGCCTAATTTTTGTAACCAGTATACCAAGGAGAAAGAACCTCTAGTAATTATTAAGTTTAGAATGGTAATCATCACATTTATAGAGACACTCTATCACTAGATGATTTATGTATGGATGATCGGAGCTACAGACTTGAGAATTGGAAGTTTTTTATTTATATGTTTATCTATTCTATAATTTTTCTAATTTACATTGAGCATGAACACATCAATACATTAACAGTATGTATGGTACTGTATTGGTGGTTCCCTATTGCATTTTGTACTCAAACCCTGCTCCTACTATTGGTGAACCTAGGTACCTGAGAATACTATAAAAAATTGGTACAGTTTTGGCTAAGGATTTCATCTTTTGTGATCAAGAGAGAATTTATTGAGTCTTGAGACTATGAGGTGGTGAGTGTTAGATTTAGGATAAGGGAATTTATTTTATATTATGTCTATTTATTTTCATGTTTCTATGACGGGACATAAGGGTGATTAGTCATATATGATGATAATGACCATTCAGTTTGTATACTATTTTTCACTTTAATACGTCATTTCCAATTAAAATGGTTCTACTTATTTATTTTTAGGTTAGTTTATGATTTTCTATTTTTCTATTATTGCACACTCTAATATATGGGGTATAACCTACTCATAATACAACATTCATAACGAACCAGCTAAGGATAACCTGATATGTCAGTTGATCCGACTCAAAAAAAGACCCAATGTGCATTCTCGATCACCACTAGCTAGGGACAAGCACCTGGTTATCAACATATAAAACTATGGGAATTAATTTACCCAAAAATATTACAAAATATTTCTCATGTATACAAAAAATAATATAAAAAATTAGAGTATAATGTGGAAGAAAATTACATATCCATGAGGGAAAAAAGGACATGACAAAAAGGCATAACGTGATTAAAAAACATAGCTAGAATAAAACCATGTCTCCTTATGACTGATCAGTACCACCATCCCAATCCATAATGAAGGTAGTATCAACCAAGATAATCCACCATATCATATTATGATATTCCATTTACCAAATTCATGAAATAACTAGCCTAAAAACTGCCAAAATAAAATTTAGGGTGTCAGAACTAAAACATAGTATGACACCACCAAAGAATATATACAATTTCTATCAGCTATAAACTATTGTTTCTTACTTTAAAACATGTTTATAATGAAATTTATTGATGTAAAACTTCATTTGGATTATTTTTAAAATATTCTACATACTATCCAAAATATTCTGAATATAAATTATAATAATAAACTAAAGTTAGAAACAATAACAACAATATACCAAAATATATCATGGTGAGAAAATCAAGAATGGTACAAAAAAGTATTCAATATAATATAATATGGTCATGGAGTGAAATTTATATGAAAAAAACATATGATAATGATTAATTAAAAATAAAGATATTTAATAAAACTAATCATTATGAAAATCATAACCAAGTGAGCTAGTAAATTATGATACATAGGTGAAAAATTTATTTTCATGATTCATCATTGTTCTCAAGAATATGTTAATACTTAATTATGACTGACATAGAACACCAAACCAGTAAGTGAATTCTAATGATCTCATGTCCTACAATATTCTATTTAAATCTTACTTCACATTTGATTACATAGACTCATAAAAACCTATTATAAATCCCAAGTGCTGTTACACACACACAAGTTTTTATATGTCCATGCACAAGGTTCCAAAATATTCCCATGATATATATTGTCACAATAAGAAACATAAATGATACTCACATTCTTAGTAAAAAAATCACATGAGATGTATCACTGCTTCCATGATTTGGAAATCTATTTTAGAAAAAAAATCCATCATGGAGGAATTTCATAAAACAAGGGTAACGAAAAATATATATTTTTAGTGAAAACCCACTTTAAAAAAGTTTTTTTGTTAATAAGAAATGTATCAATATTTTAAAAAAATATATGGAAGTTTATATAACATTAATGAAAACATGGTTAGGCAGCATTTTATAAAGAAACATGCCTCAAAAATGGTAAATTGTTTCTTAACACAAAAACCTCCAATGAAGAGTTGAGGATTGAATGTCCAATTAAAAACAACCACAATCTCTTCCCAATGATTACCTAGTGCAGAATAATGAAAAATGATCTAAAGGTCCCTAATATACTTGAATAGTATCCAAATGCACAAAACCCTTCTCAATATCATACTGTAAAATTAAGGGCAGTTATAGTTTGGATATCTCAAATTAAATACTCCAGGCATAACAGTATTAAAACCTTGAAATTAAGAAGTCTAATTAATATGTTTTTTCACATGGATTTTGAATACATAAGGTTAAAATTATTTAAAAATTGGAGTTAAAACTACTAAGGATCTAAAATTATTAAATTAACATGGTTTCAAGCTTTTAGGATGGCTCAAATTTGTTATGGGGTCATTCTAGAGAAGTACAAATGAAAATCCATGATTTTAGTTTTTGTCACCCAAATGGGAAATAACATATGGGTAAATTGGTTTTATCTTTAAGCATCCCACAAGTGATGCATGATGGTGCTGGGTTTCCCTTAAATAACCATTTAAGGAATAAATATACTCTTATACAAATATGTAGTACCCTTACAAATCCTTTGAAACTTGTAAGATTCCCTTATGTGAAGTTTGGAAGACCAGTAGTTTGCTCCTGAAACCAAATATATACATTTACGCAACCACTGATAAAGAGTGGATACCATTATGTTTCTCTACTAACCTTTATGCTGCACCTTAGGCACCATTATATAGGAATTTAAAATGGGATCATACACTTAAAATAAATAATTGGAGTTACCCTTACATAGTTACCCCGATATGTCATAAAGAATAAAGGGACTAAATTTTTTTTACCATGTGAAAATTATCATTACCTGTAACATCCTAGGTAAATAAAGAATATTACATTTTTATATTTATTAATATTTGTGAATAAAATATTAATATTACTTTAAAGTGGATGCTATGTTCAATGGCGTACCCAATACGCAACAACGAGTTTCTTTGAAATCTTATGTTGCACACTAATAATATAATAATATTATTTTAAATAGTAGATAACGTCTAGCCGTTGGAATAGCGGGAATCAACATAAATAACTAAAATGTGATTATATATGTTTTTTAAATTTTTTTACATTATTCAATAAATGTTATAGGCTTAAAATGCAAATGAATCCAATTTTAAGAATAAATATTCTAATATTCTTTAAAAGGTCAATTAACCGCCTTTTGAGGTAGAACCTTTTTTTAAATCTACCTTTTGTCACTTTTATATGTTATATTTGAAAAAATAAAATCTTTATTTATAATCAAGACATCAAAATTTACTTTGTGTAAATTTTTGGTATTTTTCCGATAAAGTTTATTTTTTTTAAAAATTTTGTATTTTAATTCAAAATCTTATTTTAATATAATTTATTTATATTGTTAGATTATATTTTTAATTGGTTTTAAAGTTTAATTAGAATATATTTTTACCATTTAATCCAATTGTGGTAATTATAATTAATTTCACTTTGAAAATGGACATAAACAAGTGTCAATCTTTTGATAGATATTGTTTCTTAAAAACACGCTATTTGTTTTGACAGCGAGAATTAACTATATAATTTATTAATGAAACTTATATGTTTTTAATTTGGTAAAATGGACATCATTTTTGAATTTGTAAAATCAAATTTATCTTAGGGCGAATTTTTGGTATTTTTCTGATAATGTTCATTTTTTAATAAATAGTGAAAAATACAGCATTTTAATTCAAACTGCCTTTTCATCCAATTTATTTATATAGTTATATTGTCATTTTAATTGGTTTTAAGATGTAATTTAATTATTTTTTTATCATTTAATACAATTTTGGTCATTGGATGTAATTTCACTTTTAAATTGGATGTAAAAACAAATCAATCTTTTGATAGATTTTACTTCTTAAAAATCCGTCTTTGGTTCTGACAACGGGAATTCTTTTTAAATTAATTGCTGCAATTTCTGTGTTTGGAATTTGGTAGAATGGATTCCATATTTGGAATCATAAAGTCCAAATTATGTAATTAAGACTTTTTTTTTGACATTATGAATAGTAACGACGGTAATTATCTTTAATTATCCTGATTAATTAGTAATCGGGTAGTTATGGGTAATAAAATAATATCATAATAATATAAAATGACACCAAAATGTGTCTTAATGCTATTTTTTGTGTCATGGTCGACCATGGGATGCCTTGTTCCAACTTAGGGACCCCATGTAATCACTTTTGGGTGATAGTGACATTTTATCATTTTATTTTTTTAAAGAAAGGAAAATACAATAAACGTATGTAACACCAAAGTAAAAAAAATTTAATTTTTTATACATAAATGATCTCTTAGACTATAAATATTCATTGTGAAGATAAAAATATTTCCTAAATCATGGTAGTTTTTTTATAATTTTTATACATTAAATAAATAAATTTATTTATGACACCATGATGATGCAGTGATTACCTCATTAATGAATGATTTAAATAAAATGACAAGATAAGGTAAAATCAAAGACTTACACTTGTCTAAAACCTATTTTATGGGTGGATTTAGAACTCTTATCACCTTATCATTCAAATATATAATTTTGGGACCTTTAAAATCCGAAACTCATTTTATAATAAAGTAACTTTCCAAGACTTTCTAAAAGTGACCCTCCTCCCTCTTATAAAAGGCCCCCACCTCTACCCCATTACCCACACCTCTAAAGCCCTTGGATCGTCAAAACACTGCTCATATTTTCTCCCCACATCCATCTCTTACTTTTATAAGCCTCACTTTGGGCATAATTATTTCTAAGGAAGCCTTTGGGATCAAATCAAAAATAGTTACCCGATTTCAAGGTAATGTCTTCTCTTATGTTCTTTTGTTTTATTTTTCTTCTCCAACCCCCTAAACTCTTTTTATTCCATTATTTTTTAACAAAAATAGTATATTAAATATACTAGTATGTATTTATGGGAAGTATTCGAGCTACACTTATACACACCTCCATGTAATGGTTAAAGAACATACTGTTTCTGTGGGTGGAAAATTACTGCCTCACGAAACGATGATTGTTCAATCTTATTTTAACACCTCTCATGGTGGCCATTAAGATGTCATTGTATTTATATATGATATATATATTATGTTTATTTTTTCATTATGCTTATTTATTTTTAATTTATGTCATACCTTTATGCTTTCCATAATGGGTAAACGTGATAATTTCATTTTAGGAAATGCGGACTACCGCCCCCTTAAAGTGATTTGAATCGTTAATGCCATATGTGGGATGTATAAAGGATGGAGTTAATGATATTATATATTATATTATACTGTAATTATAATATACCTATGTATAATTATGTTTTCATTCCATTAAATTATTAAATAGAAATGAAAGTAGTGTTCATGCATACGTACGTCTTACCGTCTCCATGAACGGTACATTTCATTTCTTATCTCCAAATGTTATGTACTATTATAAGTACATATATATAATGGATATATATGATATATATTACATATAAATTATTAATATCATTCTGTAATTATAATATATATATCTCTCATTTAGTTTTAATTCCATTAATATGACAAAGAAATGAAAGTAGCGTTCATGCGTACGTACGGCCTACCGTCTCCATAAACGGTTCATTTAATTTTTTATCTCCAAATGTTATGGAATAGTATAAAATGAATATATAATTGATATATATGATATTTAAATCATTAATACTATTCTGTAGATGGTGTACTTATAACTACATGGACAATTCTTTTCAAACAAGTTCATTTTTTTGACTCATATACCGAACATCGACAAAAACGTTTGATATGAACTCACATAACTAACAAATTATTATAAAATTATAATATGTGAAATTAATTGATTAATAAACTTTAAATTATGTCCTTAATAAATTTTAAATTGACCAAAGTTTATTATTCAGAAATATAAAGAAACGAACAAGACAAGTCGGACTTGAGCTAAGGGATCCTACCTCACTCTTTCTTTTTAAGTACTCTCTTTTATGTCATTACTTTTAAGTTCCTATTTATTATGTTAGGGGATGTAATTTTATATTCCTATTAATGTAATTTTTATGTTCATATGATGATAGACCCTATTTGATCTCATCAATCCATTTTTGGAATTTTTATTTGTAAGGGATTTCTTATCTCACTTTTAATTCCGTGAGATTTCTATTGTTTGCCACTTATTTATTTCATGTGGTGTATTGTGTACTGCCTTTTGATATATATATTATCATGATATTAATGGTTTTCTATGATTAATTTGGTTCTTATTATCTTTTGGTCATATGACTCGATTGATTACCACGAGGTAAGGAGTTTTTATCTCACTTTTTGTTCCTGTGAGATTCATGCTACATTTTCCACTATTTCCTTTTGTGTGGTGTAGGTTCTGCCCATGATTTTATTCTTTGTGTAATATAATTTAATTTATGGGTATTTACATCTTCATTGTATTACCCTTCTTTCATGGGGTGTACCTTTTGGAAGTTACCCAATTCGGTAAGGGAACCTTTCACCCTCCTCTTTTTAAAAGACTTCTTTTGTTATGTATTTTAATTTACATCTTATTATGTTGGGATATGTTATTATATATCCTTATTGATGTAAATTTTATGTCCAAGTGATGAGATACCATTTTCTCTCTCATCAACTCATTTTCTGAATTTTAAAGTGACACCGTTAGGCTGTCGAATTTTTGCAAGGGAACTTCTTAACTCAATTTCAATTCTTTGGGTTAAACTTGTACTCCATGAATATGTCATTCAATGAATATGTGTGAATTCATCTGATTGTTTTATACTTAATATCCACTTATATTGGGTGTATTTTTATTTGTCACACATAAGTATGTAATTGATTTATCCTTAATCTAAGGATACCGACTTTGTACGAGACTTTGTCTCAATCTCCTTTCATTGTGGTATATTTTGTTTTATACACAACTTTCTTTTATACGGTGTATAAACTCATTTTGACTTTTCATTTCATTCAAATGGAATCTTTTCTCTACGAAGCGTTTTACTAAACGAAAAAAAAAGGAATGTTTCTTTTTTTAACGTAAGTGGTGACAACAACCTTTTCCGTCACCGCGAGTATTATTGGATCTATAGATTCCTTAATGTTTTCAAAATAAAAATAAATACCATATACTCTTTTTACATATTTTGTTATTGAAAATTGTTTTCTTGAATGGATTTATTATTTAAATACCTTAAAATGTTATATTGTTATTTCAATGTGGGAATGTTATCTTTCCTTTATGCTAAAGTTATGTGTTATGATTATGTTATGCTTCTTGGGTATTGTTATGAATACGGGTGGTTCCATGATAAACCTAGGGTGGGTGAGCCCATGATAGCTCTCTAATTCATTGGGTAATGCGAAGGAGTTAAACTCTAAGGTTTCTCCGAAGAGATTTAGGGAATATACTATGATGGGTAATCCAAACGTAACCATGAGGGTTACTCCCTACAAAAGAATGTTATGAATGCCTCAAGTTACCTTTATTTCTTATGATTTCTATGAGTTATTCATGAACCTTATGATTTTAAGAGGTATGTTCAAGCACTTATGTTTTATGAGTAAAGTATGATTTCATTGATTCTTATGTATACATGGACTAATGTTTTCTTTCCTTGTTTTATAACCCTTACTGAGATTTTTATTCTTATCCCAAGTTTTTGAAATGTTTTTCACGGGACATAAAGTGGAATAGGGTCAAGGATGGGATCAATGAAATGTCATGCTGTCTAAAACATGGAACTAGACATGACTCTTTTGTTCAAGAGTTTTTATTTTTTGGAAAAAATGGAAACTGAGTAGATGTGTCTACTTTTTAATCGTTCGATATGTAATAGTTATCTCCTAATTATCTAAAACTCTAAACCTGAAAAGATACTCAATGTGAATTATTCATTTAATTCAAGATTTTGTAATGTTTTAAGGTCGGGTCCTTATATTTGTTATCATAGAGAGGTTTATATAACTTTAGAGGTTAGGGTATTCATTAAGCATAAGTGACAAGTTGTGTATAACCACAATGGTTAGTATATTAGATGGAGTCATTATTATTTTTGAAAGTTGGAAAGAGTTTGAGATAACTTGGATAAGTATATATTAGTGTTTATCTTCCTCATTAGTACATCATGATTTTGTTGATATACTCACTCTGACATTTTTTGTTTTAGTAAATGGATGGATCTAGCAAGAACCAAAGTGACAATGGGTTTGAAGGGAACTGTGGTGGTTCTCTGATTAAGAGACTGGATGAAATGGGAGATTCAATGAGAAATCTCATGGTTATTCTAAACCAACTATCAGGAGTCATGATTAACCACTTGAACCTTGGTGATTTATCTAATGAATCATGTACGAGAGAACCAAATTGATGTGGAAGTTCAGGTAATAATTATAAAGGTAACAATTATGGTTTATATGATCCTTACTTTGGAGGTAATTATGGGTTACTATATGTTATGATGGAAAATGAAAGGCATGAGATAAACTGGATATTAAATTATGTTATGGTTATTTTTGAAGATTTTATCTCTTTTTGGGGAATGTTTTAAGAATTATATAGTTTTTGAGAAAGGACAACACGTAGACCATGTGACAACCCGTCGCGTCAGACAAAGCTACAGGAATCGAACCCACAACCAAATTGCGACTGGTATTTATCACCTACCACTGGACGACGTGAAGTCCCTGATTAGTATGACAAATTATTTTTAGTTAGATGATCTTATGAATCAGGAATAAGTTGATTTTGGGTTATCTATTTAAATGGTTAACCTCTCATGGAGGATATGTGATTAGGTTAATTACTTTCCAATATGAGACTTTAAGAGAAACTGATGATATTTGGAGATAAATGTTAAGATTTATCTTGGAAGACTATGTGATTAAATCCTTCAAAGATTTGGGTTTCAATCTTAGTTTGATTACTTTGAATAATTTTATGGACAATTGTTTATCAAATGGTCTTTGTTGAACTTTGGGTAATGTTTAACAAATTTTTAAGATTAAGAGTAGCTTTTCTTTTTATAAAGGATTATCCTTTTGGGGATTATCTGATCTTGTACTAACAATTTTGGTTTTGGTTAAGGTCTAAAGACATTGGAAATATATAGTTCTCTTTTTTGGATTAGATGATTCTCTAGAAGTTGATTTCAGCGCTCTTAAGGTGAACAAGTTATCTCAGATACTCATCGTTTGGAGAAAATATGAGTTTATGTTAGAAATCTAGTAAAATTTGAAATTCTACATGACAATTATGTTTTATTATGTTTTAGTTAAGCTCATAAATAAATTCATCAATAAAAAGTAACATAAAACAAAAACTTTGTCTGTTAACTTTTCCTACTATGGAATCAAATACCATTTAACTCATCACAAGTTTGTGATTTTCTTGTGGTTAACATTCTCCTAGACAGGTTTTCTATCACTCTCCATCAGAACTTGACCATTTATTTTCTCCTCCATATCCATGTTTTCATGGAACCCTAGTATCTGTTGTCTTGGGTGACCTTTTTACTTATCTTTCTTTCTTTTAAATGGATAGTTTTATTGAATCCTTTTCTGATGTGGGGCTTTCAATAAAGTTTCTAAGCCCAATTTTAAAATTGCGAGGATGTAATTTTCAAAAGAGGGGAAGGATGTAACATCCCAGGTAAATAAATAATATTACATTTTCATATTTATTAATATTTGTGAATAAAATATTAATATTACTTTAAAGAGGATGCTATGTTCGATGGCGTACCCAATACGCAACAACGAGTTTCTTTGAAATCTTACGTTGCACACTAATAATATAATAATATTATTTTAAATGGTAGATAACTTCAAGCTGTTAAAATAGAGAGAATCAATAGAATTAACTAAAATATGATTATATATGTTTGTTAAATGTTTTTACATTATTCAATAAATGTTAGAGGCTTAAAATGCAAATGAATCCAATTTTAAGAATAAATATTCTAATATTCTTTAAAAGGTTGATTAACCGCCTTTTGATGACGAACCTTTTTTTAATCTACTTTTTTTCACTTTTATATATTATATTTGAAAAAAGAAAATCCTTCTATTGAATCAAGACATCAAAATTTACTTTGTGTAAATTTTTGGTATTTTTCCGATGAAGTTCATTTTTTTTAAAAATGTTGTATTTTAATTCAAAACCACATTTAAATTTAATTTATTTCTATGGTTATACTATCTTTTTAATTGGTTTTAAAGTGTAATTAGAATATATTTTTACCATTTAATCCAATGGTGGTTATTATAATTAACTTCACTTTGAAAATGGACATAAATAAGTGTCAATCTTTTGATAGATATTGTTTCTTAAAAACACGCTATTTGTTTTGACAGCGGGAATTAACTATATAATTTATTAATGAAACTTCTGTGTTTTTAATTTGGTAAAATGGACATCATTTTTTAATTTTTAATATCAAATTTATCTTAGGGCTAATTTTTGGTATTTTTTTGATAATGTTCATTTTTTAATGAATAGTGAAAAATACATCATTTTAATTCAAAACTGCCTTTTCATCCAATTTATTTATATAGTTAGATTGTCATTTTAATTGGTTTTAAGGTGTAACTTAATTATTTTTTTATAATTTAATACAATTTTTGTCATTGGATGTAATTTCACTTTTAAATTGGATGTAAAAACAAATCAATCTTTTGATAGATTTTACTTCTTAAAAACTCGTCTTTGGTTCTGACAACAGGAATTATTTTTAAATTAATTGTTGCAATTTCTTGTGTTTTGAATTTGGTATAATGGATTCCATATTTGGAATAAGAAGGTACAAATTATGTATTAAGTCTCTTTTGTTTTTGGACATTATTAATAGTAACAACAGTAATTCTCTTTAATTATCGTGATTAATTAGTAATCGGGTAGTTATGTGTAATAAAATAATATCATAATAATATAAAATGACACCAATATGTGTCCTAATTCTATTTTTTGTTTCATTTCAGACCATGTTATTTTTTTTCCAACTTAGGGACCCCATGGAATCACTTTTGGGTGATAGTGACATTTTTTCATTTTAGTTTTTTAAAGAAAGGAAAATATAACAAAAGTATGTAACACATAAGTAAAATAATTTTACTTTTTTATAAATAAATGATATATTAAACTATAAATATTAATTAGAAATCTAAAAAAAATTTATACATCATGGTATTTTTTTTATAAGTTTTAGACATTAAATAAATAAATTTATTTATGACACCATGATGATGTAGTGATTACCTCATTAATGAACGATTTAAATAAAATGAAAAGATAAGGTAAAATCAAAGACATAAACTTGTCTAAAACCTATTGGATGGGTGTATTTAGAACCCTTATAACCTTATCTTAGCAATATATTATTTTGGGACCTTTAAAATCCGAAACTCGTTTTATAATAAAGTAACTTTCCAAGACTTTCCAAAAGTGACCTCCTCCCTCTTATAAAAGGCCCCCACCTCTACCCCCTTACACACACCTCTCAAGCCCTTGGATCATCAAAAATATGCTCATATTGTCTCTCCACATCCCTATCTTACTCCTAGAATCATCACTTTTGGAAGAAGTATTTTCAAGGAAGCCTTTGGGCTCAAATCAAAAAGAGTTACCTGATTTGAAGGTAATGTCTTCTCTTATGTTCTTTTGTTTTATTTTGCTTCTCCAACCCCCTAAACTCTTTTTATTACTTTATTTTGTAACAACACCAGTATATTAAATATACTAGTATGTTTTTATGATAATTATTCGAGCTAAACTTATACACACCTCCATCTAATGGTTAAAGAACATACTGTTTCTGTGGGTGGAAAATTATTGTCTCGTGAAACGATGATTGTTCAATCTTCTTTTAACACCTCTCATGGTGGCCATTAATATGTCACTGTATTTATATATGATATATATATTATTTTTATGTTTTCATTATTCTTCTTTATTTTTCATTTATTCCATAAGTTTATGGTTTCCATAATGGGTAAACGTGATAATTTCATTTTAGGAAGTGTGGACTACCGCCCCCTCAAAGTGATTTGAATCGTTAATGCCATATGTGGGATGTATAAAAGATAGAGTTAATGATATTATATATTACATTATAATTTAATTATAATATACCTATGTTTCATTATGTTTTCATTCCATTAAAGTATGAAATAGAAATGAAAGTAGCATTCATGCGTACGTACGGCTTACCGTCTCCATAAACGGTACATTTCATTTCTTATCTCCAAATGTTATGTACTATTATAAGTACATATATATAATGGATATATATGATATATATTACATATAAATTATTAATATCATTCTGGAATTATAATATATATATATCTCATTTAGTTTTAATTCCATTAATATGACAAAGAAATGAAAGTAGCGTTCATGCGTACGTACGGCCTACCATCTCCATGAACGGTGCATTTCATTTTTTATCTCCAAATGTTATGGAATAGTATAAAATGAATATATACTGGATATATATGATATTTAAATCATTAATACTATTCTGGAGATGGTGTACTTATAACTACATTGACAATTCTTTTCAAACAAGTTCATTTTTTTGACTCATATACCGAACATCGACAAAAATGTCTGATATGAACTCACATAATTAACTAATTATTATAACATTATAATATGTGAAATGAATTGAATAAAAATCTTTAAAGGAGGTCCTTAATAAATTTTAAATTTACTAAAGTTTATTATTCAGGAATATAAAGAAATAAACAAGACAAGTCGGACTTGAGGTAAGGGATCCTACCTCTCTCTTTCTTTTTAAGTACTCTCTTTTATGTCATTCCTTTTAAGCTCCTATTTATTATGTTGGGGGATGTAATTTTATATTCCTATTACTTTACTTTTTATGTTCATATGATGAGAGACCCTATTGGATCTCATCAATCCATTTTTGGAATTTTTATTCGTAAGGGATTTCTTATCTCACTTTTAATTCCATGAGATTTCTATTGTTCGCCACTTATTTATTTCTTGTGGTGGATTGTGTACTACCTTTTGATATATAAATTATCATTATGTTAATGGTATTCTGTGATTAATTTGGTTCTTATTATCTTTTGGTCATACGACTCGATTGATTACCATGAGGTAAAGAGTTTTTATCTCACTTTTTGTTCCCGTGAGATTCATGCTACATTTTCCACTATTTCCTTTTGTGTGGTGTACGTTTTGACCATGATTTTATTCTTTGTGTAATATAATTAAATTTATGGGTATTTACATCTTCATTTTATGACCCTTCTTTCATGGGGTGTACATTTCGAAGGTTACCCAATTCGGTAAGGGAACCTTTCACCCTCCTCTTTTTAAAAGACTTCTTTTGTTATGTATTTTAATTTACATCTTATTATATTGGGATATGTTCTTATATATCCTTATTGATGTAAATTTTATGTCCAAGTGACGAGATACCATTTTCTCTCTCATCAACTCATTTTCTGAATTTTAAAGTGACACTGTTAGGTTGTCGAATTTTTGCAAGGTAACTTCTTAACTCAATTTCAATTATTTGGGTTAAACTTATACTCCATGAATATTTCATTCTAAGAATATGTGTGAATTCATCTGATTGTTTTACACTTAATATCCACTTATATTGGGTGTATTTTTATTTTTCACATATAATTATGTAATTGATTTATCCTTAATCTAAGTATACCGACTTTGTACGAGACTTAGTCTCAATCTCCTTTCATTGTGGTATATTTTGTTTTATACACAACTTTATTTTATACGGTATATTAACCCATTTTGACTTTTCATTTCATTCAAAGGGAATCTTTTCTCTAGGAAGTGTTTTACTAAACGACAAAATGTAATGTTTCTTTTTTTAACGTAAGCAGTGACAACGACCTTTTCCGTCACCATGAGTATTATTGGGTCTATGGCTTCCTTAATGTTTTAAAAAGAATAATAAATACCATATACTCTTTTTACATATTTTGGTATTGAAAATGGTTTTTTTGAATAGATTTATTATTTCAATACCTTAAAATGTTATATCGTTATTGAAATGTGGGAATTTTATCTTTCCTTTATGCTTAAGTTATGTTTTATGATTATGTTATGGTTCTTGGGAATTATTACGAATACGGGTGGTTCCATGATAAACCTACCGTGGGTGAGCCCGTGATAGCTCTCCAATGCATTGGGTAACGCGAAGGAGTTAAACGTTTAGGTTTCTCCGAAGAGATTTAGGGAATATACTATGATGGGTATTCCAAACGTAACCATGAGGGTTACTCCCTATGAAATAATGTTATGAATGCCTCAATTTACCTTTATGTCTTATGATTTCTATGAGTTATTCATAAACCTTATTATTTCAAGAGGTATTTTCAAGCACTTATGTTTTATGAGTAAAGTATGATTTCATTGATTCTTATGTATACATGGACTAATGTTTTCTTTCCTTGTTTTATAACCCTTACTGAGCTTTTGATGATCATCCCAAGTTTTTGAAATGTTTTTCACAGGACATAAAGTGGAATAGGGTCAAGGATGGGATCAAGTAAATGGCATGCTGTCTAAAACATGGAACTAGACATGACTCTTTTGTTCAAGAGTTTTTATTTTGTGGAAAAAATGGAAACGGAGTAGATGTGTCTACTTTGTAAATGTTTGAGATGTAATAGTTATCTCCTAATTCTCTAAAACTCTAAACCTAAAAATATCCTCAATGTGAATTATTCATTTAATTCAATATTATGTAATGTTTTAAGGCCGGGTCCTTATATTACCTTTATGAAAATCATATAAAAACTACCTTACCCATAAGAAACCCATAAAAAAGGATTATCCTTATATAGATCATATAATCTCTATATTAACCCTATGATACACATTAAAATAATGATTTTCCATTATGAAATACCTAAAATACACCGAGCATAATGATAGGAGGCACTTACACTTACGTTGAACAAATACCATGTGTAAGGTAAAAAAAGTATGTTAAAAATTATTTAATTATAATTAAATTAACATATAAAAAAACATAAAGTTTTTTCTATGTAAAATTAAAAAAACAAGGAAAATACATATCATATTCTGTAGATATGAAAACTAAAAAAATTATAAACAAAAGAACATATTAGAAAAAAAAATCATGTAGGTAAAATTCTCTCACCCATAATGCTTTATTCCCGCATAAATAGGTCATGATTCTGATATCACAATGAGCAAAGAAAAAATCCTCAAAAAAATGATTTATATTCCCACATCGTTTGGTTATCTACCCTTCATGACCACGATACATGAATAAAAGTGATTGTTTTACCACACAGTTATTTATCCTTACGATCCATAAATTGAACTTGAAAAAAGAACATTAATTTTATAGGTTTAAGGTCAATATCATTCCATTTAAACATAAAGAGAGGGTTTGGTTGAAACCTCCTCAGTTTGAAAACATGTAACACATCATAAACTAATTTTAAGAGAGATGAAAGTTCAGTTGATTATCCACCCTACCAAGATTTTCAATGATCACCATATGGAATGAAAAACCCTGGTGTTGATATTCCCTTCTCACTCAAAATTGTATATCCCAAAAGAATCTATATTTAGTGGTAGAGACCTAACCACTCACATAAACCTCCAATGGAAAATGATTTAGTTTTCATAACATATATTGTGGCATAGAACTATATCCAACCATTACCGAGATAACTACACTTTCACATTCACCCATGAACAATACATGGTCCAACTAAATGATTTTCCCCTACAATTACATAACATCAATAATATTCACAAGGCTACCCATATGACACTTTATAGTCTAAAACCTTAATCATAGAGCATGGAAGATTTGAAACCTAAAAGATAATGAAAACAATACTGCACACATGAGACCTATCTTCTAGAATTAGATGATTTTTATAGTCAATATTTCTATATAATAATAAATTGATATTGGTACATAAAATGGGAACCCATTTAATTTAGAAAACCATTTCAAACTTGAGAAGTAATTCATGGGTATCTATAATAAATAGTCATTTCAAGAACACCATAGAGTTTCATATCCCCACAAAAATAATGTTCAATATTTTATGCATAACCATATCCTTGGTAGGAATTACTTGAGTCAATTTCTAAAATAATTTTTATGAGTACCAAAATCATATCTCCTTCCCCACTATGATTTTATGGTTTTCTAATTATAATTAATTTGAATTATTTATCCAATTTCATTAATTAAATAGTTTTGGAAACATAAAAATGGAATGTTTATGGTGTTAACCTATAATTTTCTAGTTGGTGGGGCATCGTGACCTAAAGTTTGTAATTGAAATTATCTATCTATCCACTAAAAATGATGTCTCAAATCATGAAACATCCTGATAACCCCACAGTTTATGGGAAAACTATAATCAAATCTAAAATTAATAAATTCATATATTTAATAAACTATAATAAGAAAATTCTTATGAAGACATAATTACTCATCCATAGACCTAATAAAAAACCCATGGTCTAAACCATAAGATATTTCATAGAAAATTATTCATACTGGTGTCCACAACATGTGTGATCTAAATCCAATTGTGCACGGAAAATAGTTTTTATATATGATAAGATAATGAGTACTCTAGAGGCTCATATACACCTAGTAAATTTTTCAATAATCATTTCACATGGATCTCTCTCCATTGATTCATCATATCCATATTTTTTAAAACCTTCTCACAGTGTGTATGAGCACAACTCCTACTTTGGGAGTTTATCAAATATCAAGATCGATGAAGTAAAATTACTTAACCTAAAATTTATATCATAGGATTATATTGCTCAAGGAAAAGTATATTTTAGGATTATATGATCCAAATATGTCATAAAAATATCTCTAATGTTTTAGTTTAACTAAGATATATGGGCATGTAAAACTATGATCAATGTAAGGTCACAGTGAGAATAATTATTTTCATGAGGGTTTAATTTTTGAAAGCCTTAATCCATCACCCATTTTCTGACATCATGAAATGTCCCAACACAATTATTGAGGGTTAAAAGTAATAAATACAAGTCCTAACTAGGAGTATCCTGAACTAACACTGGGTCAGAATCAAACCCAACTCCCAACCATAAAAAGAACATATAGGTTCCAGATTATACAACATGAGGATGTAAGGAAAACGTTGACCTAATATAGGTCACACTTTCATTTATTTTAAGACTAAAATGGTGCAAAAAACTAATATATAGCCAAATATAAGAGAGTATTAGAAATAAAATCTATCATTACACATTGAATTAATAAAAAAACCCATACGATCACTATCCCTAACCAAGGGAATCCAACATTCACTTGCATAGAAAATAGGAATGAACCATATCATTCCTTCAAAAAGGATTCATTAGGATATCATAATCCATAAAACTAGATCTGACACGTCTCACATAATTAGGTCAAACTAAAAAATATATAAGACTTCATAATAAACTATATAGCTCTGGTCATGGGTCATAAAACTAGGCTTATGGTAAATCGGGTTTTAAAATAACATCCTAATAGTACCCACTATATAACTGATAATAACATATCACCCATGGATCTCTCATCCAAACAAGTCATCAAACTAAATACCTTTTCCCATTAAAATACCCAATGTTCACCATGTTTAAGCCACTAATCCTTAACCTAATTCAAAAAAAATCAACACAAACCTAGATCATGGAGAAATGTTCAAAGAGTGAAATGAAACGATGAGGAAAGAAGACAATCAGGATGGCCGCTATTCTCAATGAAGCAACACAAAGAAGACATCAAAAATAAAAAAAATAAGGCTACACCAAAACTACACCCACTTAAAAACAAGTCGTTCTAAACTCTAATGGATTATCACACAAATCATTGGATACACCTGAGATTCAAATAATCCAATGGAAAATAAGAATACCTTGAAAATAATTCCCTAAAGACCCATCTATCCAACCAAACTTATTTTTTCATCTGGTCATAAAAAAATTGAATCATCTTTATTAACCTCAATTACATCCATCATTTGAACATAAATTCGGAATAAAAATGTCACCACCACCTTCAAAGTCTTGGAAAAACTAGAAATATTAGGAAAAAGGTCTATTATTGAGGAAAGAATCACCCTCTACCTCAAGAATACACCTAAAGACTCACTCAAACCCCACATGATTTGAACTAGATCTGTTAATTTACTTTAGATAAAATAAGATAATCCCTACACATAATAGAGGGACATGTCAAAGATATAATTAAACAAATGAAGTAAACTATTTTGATGATGTTTGAGAACAAAGCCACATTAGGAGAAGAAACCTTTTTTATAATCTATTTATAATTTAAACTACAAAACACCATTTCAAAATGAGTATTAAAAATGATCCATTTAATAATAAATAACATTAATTAACATATAAATGGATTAAAAAAGTGGAAAATTTCACAATTCCTCAATTAAAAGATGAAACATGGTACCATTTTAAATCAAAAAAATTAATCATGGTTCATTTCCATCTTGAATTACATTATCCGATATTGGTTTTATTTTAAAAATGAACCATAATCCATGTTATAAGACTCTTTTTATTCTGGAATCTTTTTTAAATTTATCATTCCACTCCTAAAAAAATTTACCCTTCTATATTACATATTGAAAAAAAAATAGATTTTTATATAAAACCATAAAATATAGAAATATACAACATAAAAAACAACCATGTCATTATAATCATTTAAATATTATTGAAAACATTATTAAAGGTTGTGATTTTATTTCATAAAAATCATTGAAATGTTTTTATACTAAAAAAATTCCATGTTTTAAAGAATAATGAACTATTTCCAAAAAAAATATCTTGAAAAAAAAGTATCACCTCGCATATAAGCTATGAAGAATAAAATTTGAAACAAAAAATATCAATAAATCAATTTTAACAGAAGAAACTAGTTTTGTTATACCCTTAAAATAAAATAATTCCATAACTTTTAGTCAAACTTATTTCTAATATCCACATATCCCAAGAATAGCCTTGATTCATTTCTCTTTAATGGGATTCACATAAATAATCCATGAATCATGGGTTTTAGATGAAAAAAAAAGGATGGGGAATTGTGTTGATCCTAGTGAATTGGTTGATGGACATGTTTACGCATTATATAACCCCATTAACTCTTTCAAACCCAATTTCCTAGGCACTGAAAGGTATTTTAGGCTATCCAAAATGATTTCACAACTAGATTCATTTTTAAGTTTACACCCAAAACCAAGGATAATGATAAAGACATACAACACATGTCAATGAGGATTATAATTCATCACATCAAACCATAACTCCTCAAAAACCTCAAATAGAAAAAAAATATTATGAATTCATGTGTTTAAACAAATGACATCATGAAAAGTGGTGCTTGAGAACCTACTCGAGATTTACACATTGAGCTTCGATAAGCCCTAGGTCCAGTATACCATAAAACCTAAACCAAGCCTAAGTAGTGTCATAACAATTCATATTTGTCATTCCACTGATACCATTTTGTAAACATCCTGGGAAAACCAAATATGTCACCTGAGATGGATCTAAAAAATACCTAAAGCATGTTTCCAATCACCGTATATTGAAAAAAAATCACTTGGGTGTGAACATATAAAACCTTGTGAATGAATTTACCCATAATAATAACATAATATGTCATATATATACTAGGAAAAAAAATAAAAACAATTATTTTAGTTATATAATAACTATACACATCCATGAGACATATAAGTAAAATCTAAAAAAGAAAAAACCTGAATTCAAATCCATGAAGGAATAAAACTAAGTCTCTCTATGACTAAATATCACCACTATAATAATACAATATATAGGAAATATCAACCAATAGAATTCACCATTCCACATGACATACTTTCCTTTACCTTATCCCTTCAAAAAAAAGGATACAAATTCTCAAAAGAAAAAAAATTGGGTTTGAGCACTAAAGGTCTGTATGATACCACCAAAGAATCTATAAAATGTCTATCACCTAGTAACAATTAGTTCTATATCTAAAACAAAACTGGTTTATAAATAACTTCACATGTACATAATATCCTTTGGTTTATTTTCAAAACATTAGTCATTCAAAAACACATGAATTTGAATATAAATTAGAATAATAAATAGAGGATAGAAACCACAACAATATTATCCTAAAATATATTATGTTGATCATATGATGAATTGAAAGAACTGGGAACACCCTAAGAGAGAAGGGGTGAATTAGGGTGTCAACTTTTTATTTTTAAAGTTATGGATCTTGTTCCCACATTGGTAGGAACTTGATAAATCTATCAAATAAATGAAATCAGGGAGATGACAGAGCACTTTTACTTGGTTCACTATAAAGGTCTACGTCCAAGGAGCATACGCTGATAGTGTGTCGGTCGTACCAAAATCCACTAATCTTTACTTGTTTTAGGATTACAAGATTTGTTCATAGTCACTTTTTTCCTGGCACACAACCTTTATAAAGGTTTAGGTATAGCTCAATGTGTCCCTCAGATCACTTCCCTTAGATCCACCTAGATCACTTCTTTGAGAGAAGTCAAACTCAGTTTATGGACTTGAAGGTCACTTCAATAGATTTAAATTGAAGTCTTTGTCTTTGTTCATCATGAGACACTGCTTGCATCGAAGTCCTAAAGTGATACACTTGAAATCACTGAACCACTAAACCATATATTCAGAACACATAATCAGCTTACATTGACAATTGTTCCCAACACCTACCCTTTGGGCGCAAGATCTTACTTTTGCGCACAATATTTTCCTTTGCGTGCAAGATCCACTATTAGCACACAAGATTTTCTTTTTGAGCAGAAATATTTTGCGCAACTAAAACATTTATGCACAACTTCACCTTTTACGTGCAACTTCAACTTTTATACGCAACTTTAACTTTTCCACACAACTTCACCTTTTATGCGTAACTTAAACTTTTACGTGTAACTTCAACTTTTACGTGCAACTTTATTTTCGCACAACTTTTATGTGCATATGAGCTTGGATATTCACTATGTCTTCATTCATACCAAATGAGGGGGGTCACCTCTTATTTATATTCATCATCGACCCCCATGCACAAAACCCACCGTGTCGCACAAAACCTCTCATTTTACATACAATGCTTTTCGTGCAGGAACCGTTTTCTACGCACATCTCCAGATTTTTCGCACAACTCATGCCTTTTCCATTTTTCCACATTCTGATCCCAAAATATTCCTTGCGTGCAAGTTTCCAAAACACCTATAATTTTTCTTGAAACTTCCTTTTCCAAACACACATTTCTCTATTTTCTGATTTTCATACCCAAAAAATTGGCAAACACTGGGAAATGACGCCACCTTCAATATTGTTGTTTGCTTGAAATGTATGATCCCTTTCTTAGAAAAAATTATGAACTTCCAATGAGGATTGATAGTAGATACAAAACAAAGTCCATTTCTTGCATAAAACATTCATGGTTCCAACAATCTCCCCCTTTGGGTTTGTTAGCAATCACTAGATGAATTCAATAGAGCACTAGCCACAAGAAAAACCTGAAATGCAAGAATCAAATCAACCAACACTCTAAGTCTACATGAGCAATGCTCGGTATAGAAAATAAGAGGGGAAGCTTGAATTGGGTTACCATGTATTGGAATTATTAAAGATGCCCAATCTATTATTCTATCACCGAATTCTCATCATGTCACAGAAGCATTACATGTCCAATGTATTCCTTCTCCTCCTAACACCGAATTCTCATCGTGTCACAGAAGCATTACATGTCCATCACATGACCTGAATTTATTCCTTCTCCCCTATTGACAATAAACCCAAAGGCAAGTATTTGTTCATTGTATATCTCAAAACACCCCTAGATAGTATCTCCCCCATAAACCTGCACCACATCAACAAATAGATTAAAAAAATTAACATAACAAGGGAGAGGGGTTTCGTAACCTCATTATGCACTGGGAGGTGGATGAACACTGAGGTTCAACCAATATTTCTCAAACATAGGTGTTGATGGTGTCTTGGTCAGGATATCAGCCACTTTTTCATTAGTTCCCACATGATCCATTTTAATCATGCCTTGTTCAACTTTTTCCTTAGTAAATTGATATATGATTTCAATATGTTTTGTACGAGAATTCTGAATAGGATTATTCATAAGATCAATTTCTCTCTTGTTGTCACATTAAATCACCATTGGTTGTTTCACCTCATCACTAATATCTATCATTTGTTGCTTCATCCATAGTAGTTGAGTGCATGCCTTTGTTAAGGAGATATACTCAGATTTAGTAGTACTAAGAGAAGTAATTTCTTGTTTCTTTCTCAACTATCCAACACATTTCTTCCCAATATAGAATGATCCTTGTTTTTGTGGGTGCAGTCCAATCCCCAATGATGTTGGATTGATCAATTAATGCTCTTTGATTTTTCCTCTGAGATTCAACTAAATTCTCTCCAGCTATGGTTTTAACTTCAGATTCTTCTTTGGAGTCAACATCACAATGTGACTCTTGAGAGTTTTGTGCACCTTCTTCTATTTTTGTATTTTCATTTACTCCATGTTCACATTATTCCTCATCTTCTATCTCATCGGTATAGGAATTATTTGAATCATTTGGGTTTTTGTCTTAAATGATCTCAACATCAATGCTTTCCACAATCCTCCCCAAGATCTTTTTAAAACACTTGTAAGCCTTACTGTTCATTCAATATCCAAAAAATATTCCTTCATCTACATTGTCACCAAACTTCCATTGATTTACTTCTTTATTTCGGATGAAACATTTTCTTCTGAAAACATGAAAGTATTTCAAAGAAGGATTCCTTCCATGCCAAAATTCATATGGTGTCTTTATTTCTCCCATGTAAAGCCTCGTTTGATTTTGAATGTGCACTACAGATTCAACATCTTATTTCCAGTAATGGAGAGAGATACGACTCTCAACTATCATAGTCATGGCCATGTTGTTAACCTATCGATTCCAACGCTCAACAACTCCATTTTGCTATGAAGTTCTCACAAAAACTACCTCATTCCATATTTGATGTTTCTCTAGGTAATTCTCAAAATCAATGGATGTGTATTCTTCTCTATTATCAGATCGCATCAATCTAATTGTCCGTCCAGTATCATTCTCGGTAATTTAGTGATAAGTTTTCATGCAATCATTTAATTTTTGCTTCCTGTGAATAACCATTACACAAGACATTATACTATAATCATCAATTAAAAGTACTAAGTAACTATCTCCATGAGTTCCAACAATGTTTATCGGGCCACATACTTCCTTATGGATGAGATCACGAAGGTGTGATGCACTTTTCTTCTTTGAACAATATGAACTACAGACTATCTTCCCCCGTATGAAATTATCACAAGTCTTTTCCCATTCACATTTCAGAATGGGGATATCCATGACTATCTTCAGCTTAGATATATTTTACATGTCTTGTCGGTTAATGTTACCCAGCCTTCAATGCCATAGGTTATTTTCTTCCTCAATAGTCATGTAGAAAATGTTTTGTTTACTATCAACCTGATATAGGTTTCCTTCTGTTCTGCATCCCTTCATAAGTAAATTTCACATCCTTCCCTTGATAGTGTAGCCTTTCTGATTAAAAGTAATTATAAGTAATAAGTCATAGATTTGACTCACACTGATGAGATTATGACATAGGCCATCCACATAAAGGACTTCAGTTTTCTTTATGTCTTCCTTAGCCAGTTCAGTACTTCCACTACCTTTTATTTTTAGAGCTCCATCATTACCAAAAGGTATTCTTCCATCAACCCTCCTCTTGATATCTGTTAACAGGCCTGCATTGCCTGTCATATGAGATGAACAACCGCTATATAGAATCTAGATATTTTTTCTTTTTTAGCTTTGATTTCTACCTCTACAAGGTTGGATTTCTCAATTTTCTTCTTTTCATTACATGAGACATTGGATTGATTGTAGTACATTGATGGCCTTTCAATTCTCTCTTTCGTGTACATGGGTTCTTCATAGTAGAAATCTTATTCTAGAGGAGGAAACTTATTTGTAAGAGCAACAATGTATTATTGACAATATTTGACTTGTCTCAGAATTCAGTATGAGGATTCCATGTCCATCATCTTCCTTCAATCAATAGATTTATGTCCAACATTAGAACAAAAAAAACATTATACATAGAAATTGTTTCATCTAAAATAATTAGGATATGAATTTTTTTCTTCTTTGTTGAACTCCCATATCTTATCCATTAAAATAGATTCTTTATTATTTACAATAAGACATGGTATGGACCAGATATCCATAGAATTGACACTTCATGAGAGGAAATGTTTTCTCACTTCTATTTATCCTAATTACTTCTTCTGTGGGATAAAAGTTTAACTTCATCTTATTGTTGGAGGCTTAAGGATTGTATTTTGTTCTTATTTTAGATTGAATTAGGGGTTTCTTTTTCAGCATTTTAGGTGAATTTTCCATATGACCCACTTTAAACTTGCCTTTATTTTGGTCACATTGATTTGCATCATTTAATGATTCAACCTCACAACTGATTCCACTATTTTCTATGTATGTGGGTCTTTAATCATTCAAAATCTTTGCGACTCCATTGGAGCTATGTTTTTCTCTCTCCAACAGATCAGAATCTAAGAACCTTCCAAACTGTATTTTCCTCCTTGATTAATTTAAAATTGATTCACTCTCAAGTTTACTCCTAAGAGTAACAACTTTCTCTTCAAGACCCTCAGCAACCTTGGAATTTTCTTCCAATCTCGAGGTGAGGTCATTGATGAATTTTTATTTCTCTTCAATTATCATCTTCAGATCCACTAAATCATTAGTGCTTTCAAGGATTTTAGATTGTACTTTCAAAAATTCTTCCAGTTGTTCAATTTTATCATCAATATGATCAACATATTCAGATGATTATTCTAAAATTGATTTCCACTTATTCCAACTCTTACATTTAATCTTAATCTTACTAAAATATCCTTAAGTTGCAACTCAGAATTGGAATTAGTTGTGAACTGATTGTCTCCACCATTATGTTTTGATGGTTCTAATTTTTCAACGGTAGCCATCATGGAAGCATGGTTTCCAGTTTTAAATTCTGGTTCTTCTTGTTTATAGAATTCATTATCATCATCATTCTCTTCATATAAAAAAACTATTCTTCAGTACTTTCTTTCTAGATTTTAAGTATCTCTTTTTTAAAAACCTTTTCTGAGGCTTCTTAATGTTTTTATCTTTGTTATCTTCATCTTCGATCTTTCTTAAGCATTAAGAGGCAATGTGCCCACCTTTTCCACAATGAAAGCAAGCTAGAGGTATCTTCCCTTTGAATTTACCTTTTCCCTTCTGGAACTTCTTGGAAATGAGAGAAAGAATTTCTTTTTCCTCATAGTATTGACCACAAATATATTTTGAAATTTTCAGTTTCTCCATGGCTTTTAATTTCATTTCCTTGATCACTCAAGTCATAGCATCTTCTGGATTGACTATCATTTCATATTCCACCAGGATGATCACCAAATCATCCAGATAAATTTTGTAAAAATCTCTTTCCTCAAGGTATGACACCTTTTCATTGTACAGGGGTTGAAGTCTTCTCAATATTTTCTTTACTATATCAATGTCTTTGATTTATTTTCCTAGAACCCGAATTGCATCAACCAGTTCAGTAATTCAATTGAATAAGGGGTCTATATTCTCATCGGGATGCATCTTCAGATCATCAAACATATTGTGCAATACATATAGTTTTTCCTCCTTTACTTTGATATCTCCTTCATAAATATTTTCAAGTTTATCCCATGTGGAATTTTATGAGGTGAAACTCATCACCTTTATATAGATCTGAACAGAAAGGGCTTTAATGAGAGCATTATTTGCTTTAGCATCTACATCAAGAATCTTCTTGTCTGGATCAGTCATAACCAGCCCTATTTGGTAAGTAACTTTTATTCCTTTCACAGTGGAAAATAGGACTTCCATTCCAAGGGATATTATATGAGATCTCATTCTGTTCTTCCAAATCTGATAATTAATTCCCTCAAAGAGGTATACTCCCCTAACACTGGCTGAATTTTCCATGATAGTATAAGACAGATCAAACACAAGAAACCTCCCTCTGTTACCTCTTGAAGGACCCTGGAAAACCCTGAGAGGGGATGGGTAAATCAGGGTGTCAACTTTTTCTTTTTAAAGTTTTGTATCTTGTTCTCACAATGGTAGAAACTTGATAAATATATCAAACAAATGAAAGTAGGGAGATTACATAGTACTTTTACTTGGTTCACCACAAAGGGCTACGTCCAAGGAGCATATGCCGACAGTGTGTCGGTCGTACCAAAATCCAATAATCTTTAATAGTTTGAGGATTAAAAGATTCGATCACAGTCACATTGTGCTAGGCACACAACCTTTAAAAAGGTTCAGGGATAGCTCACTACATCCCTCATATCACTTCCCTCAACTCCCCCTAACTCACTAACTTAAGAGAAGTCAAACTCAGTTTATTAACTTGAAGCTCACTTCAATAGATTTGAATTGAATTCTTCATCTATGTTCAGCATGAGAAACTGCTTTCACTTATGTCTTGAACTAATGCACTTGAAATCACTGAACCACTAAATTGGATATTCAAAACATGTAATCAGCTTACACTGACAATTGTGCGGAACACCTACCCTTTGTGTGCAAGATCTTACTTTTGCGTGTAATATTTTCCATTGTGCGTAAGATCCACAATTAGCATGCAAGATTTTCTTTTTGTGAACCAATATTTTGAGAAGCTAAAACCTTTATGTGAAACTTCACCTTTTATGTGCAACTTCAACTTTTACGCACAACTTTAACTTTTTCACGCAACTTCACCTTTTACGCGCAACTTCAAATTTTATGCACAATTTCTTTTTTGCGCAACTTTTACACACATCTAAGCTCAGATATTTGCTAAGTCTTAAGCCATACCAAATTATGGGTTCACCTCTTATTTATAGGCATCACTGACCCCCATGCACAAAACCCACCATGTCATGCAAAACCTCTCATTCTGCGTGCAATGCTTTTCAGACAGAAACTGTTTTCCGCGTACATCTCCAGATGTTTTGTGCAGCTCATGCCTTTTCCTTTTTTCCACATTCTGGTCCTAAAACATGAATTGTTTGAAAGTTTCCAAAAAACCTAAAATTTTTCATGCAACTTTATTTTCCAAACACAAATTTCTCTATTTTCTGATTTTTAGGCCCAAAAATTTGGCAAACACTAGAAAATGTCACCACCTTCAATACTATTGTTTGCTTGAACTGTATGATCCCTTTCCTGGAAAACATTTTGAAGATCCAATAAGGATTGACAAAAAACAAAAACCAAACTTCATTTCTTGCATAAAACGTTTATGGTTCCAATAATCTCCCCCTTTGGGTTTGTTGGAAATCACCAGATGAATTCAATAGAGAACCAGCCACAAGAAAAACCTGAAATGCAATAATCAACTTATCCAATACTCTAAGTCTATGTGAGAAATGTTTGTTGTGGAAAAAAAGAGCGGAAGCTTGAATTGGGTTCCTATGTTTTAGAATTCTTACAGATGCCCAAGCTATTATTCTATCACAAAATTCTCATCATTTCGTAGAAGCATTACATGTCCAATGTATTCCTTCTCCTTCTAACACTGAATTCTCATTGTATCACAGAAGCATTACATGTACATCACATGAACTAAATTTATTCCTTCTCTCCCATTGAAAATAAACCCAAATAACAGTATTTTTTCATTGTACAACTCAAAAAAACCCCATGGATAGTATCTCCCCCATAAACCTGCATCACATCCACAAAAAGATTAAAAACAGTTAACATAACTAGGGAGAGGGGTTTCGTAACCTCCTTCTACACTGGGAGGTGGCTGAACACCAAGGTTCAACCGATGTTTCACAAACATAGCCATTGATAATGGCTTGGTCAGGATATCATCCACTTTCTTATCAGTTCCCACATGATCCATTTTAATCACGCCTTTTTCAACTTTTTCCTTAATAATGAGATATTTGATTTCAATATATTTTGTATGAGAATGCTAAAAAGGATTCTTCGTAAGATCAATTGCACTCTTTTTATCACATTAAATCACTCTTGTTTGTTTCACCTCATCACCAATATCTATCAATTGTTGTTTCATCCATAGTAGTTGAGTTCATACCTTTGTAATGGAGATATACTCAACTTCAACAGTACTAATAGAAGTACTTTCTTGTTTCTCTCTCAACCATCCCACAAATTTCTGCCCAATATAGAATTCTCCTCCACTGGTGGACTTTCTGTCCACTACTTCTCTAGCCCAATCAGCATCAGAAAACGTTGATAATTCATTATCCCTTCCTACAACAAAGTATAACCTTTAATTATGAGTACCTTGAATGTACCCCATGATTATTTTTACTGTTGTAACCCATAATTATTAGTACCTTGAATGTACCCCATGATTATTTTTACTGCTATCATATGGTCTTTGTTCAGATTACTCTAAAATCGGGCTACTAAGCATGTTGCAAAGACAATATCAGGTCGTGTCGCCATTAGGTATAGTAAGATTCCAATAATCCTATTGTACATGGTGGGATCTATAGAGGTCCCATCCTCATGTTTTCCATGTTTGGTTCCAACCATAATTGGAGTTGACATTGGTTTGGAGTCATTCATATTAAATTTATTTAGCAGCTCTCTTGCATAGTTTTCCTGAGAAATGAAAGTGAAATACTTATTTTGAATCACATATAGCCCCAAGAAATATGTGAGCTACCCAATCATAGAAATTTCAAATTCTGATTTCATGTGATTGGAAAATTCATCCATTGATTTCTGCCCTACTACCACTAAATAGAATGTCATCAACACAAACTAGAACCATGAACTAGTCTTTCAGAGAATTCTTCACAAAGAGACCGTGATCTATTCCTTATATTTTGAATTCCATCTCTTTGAGATAAAAATTCAGCTTGGAATACCATGTTCATGGTTCATACTTCAAACCATAGAGGGCCTTCTTTAGTTTACAAACCTTTTTTCATCATTACCAAGAAGAAAACCCACTGGTTGTTTATATAGACTTATTCTTTGAGAACACCATTCAAGAATGTTGTCTTAACATCCATTTGATATTTTTTATATCCTCTTTGGATTTTCAAGGAAAGAAAAATCATAATTGACTCTAGTCTTTCTACTCGAGAAAATGTTTCCTCAACATCAACACCTTCAATCTGTGAATATCCCTTACACACCAGTCGCACCTTATTTTGGATCACATTACCATGATCATCATATTTGTTCTTAAAGATCCAATTTGTACCAATTTCATTATAAACTTTGGGTCTCTTGACCATATACCATGTCTGATTTTTGTCAATATGATCTAACTCTTCATTCATGGCCTTCACCCATGATTCATCCTTTGCAGCTTCTACAAATGAGGATGGTTCCACAACTGATAGAAATATAGATTGTGCATTAATCTTCATTCTCCTTTTTTGTGTGGGTGAATTCCAATCCCCAATGATATTGGATTGATCAATTTCTACTCTTAGATTCCTCATCTAAGATTCAACTGAATTATCTCCAGCTATGGTTTCAACTTCAGATTCTTTTTCTGAGTCAACATCACGATGTGAATCCTAATATTTTTGTACACCTTCCTCTATTTCATTATTTTCATTTACTCCATGTCTGCATTCTTCCTCATCTTTTATCTCATCAGCTTTGGAATTATTTGAATCATTTGGGGTTTTGTCTTCAATGATCATAACATCACTTCTTTCCCCAATCCTCTCCAAGCACTTATTGAAACACTTTTAAGCTTTGTTATTCATTGGATATCCAAGATATATTCCTTCATCTGCATTGTCACCAAACTTCCCTTGATATCGTTATTTATTTTGGATGAAACATTTACTTACGAAATCATGAAAATATTTCATAGAAGGCTTCCTTCCATGACACAATTCATATGGTTTCTTAGTTTCTCCCATATATTGCCCCATTTGATTTTGAATGTGTGCTAAAACTTCAGCAGCTTATTTCCAGTAATGGAAAGAGATATGACTCTCAACTAGAATAGTCCTGGCCATATTGTTGACTTGTTAATTCTGACACTCAAAAACTTTATTTTGTTGCGGATTTCTCACAGAAGATACCTCATGTCGTATTCCATGTTTTTCTAGGTAATTATAAAACTCAATGGATGTGTATTCTCCTCCATTTTTAGATTGTAGGACTATGATTGTTCATCCAGTATCATTCTTGAAAATTTGGTGGTAAGTTTTCATACAATCAAGTACTTGTCACTTCCTGTGAATAACCATTACACAAGCCATTAAACTATAATCATCAATGAAAATTATGAAGTACCTCTCTCCATGAGTTCCGACAATGTTTATCGGGCACCATACGTCTGTATGGATGAGATCAAGAAGGTGTGATTCCATTTTCTTCTTTGGCCGATATGAACTACAAACTATCTTCCCCCGAATGCAAGCATCACAAGTCTTTTCCCATTCAAATTTCTGAATGGTGATATCCATGACTATATTCAACTTAGATATCTTTTCCATGTGTTGTTGGTTAATGTTCCCCAGCCTCTGATGCCACAGGTTATTTTCTTCCTCAATAGTCATGTAGAAAAAAATTTCATTACTATCAACCTGATATAGGTTTCCTTCTGTTCTACATACCTTCATAAGTGAATTTCATGTCCTTCCCTTAATAGTTCATCCTTTCTAATTAAAAGTAATTATAAGTCCTGAGTCACAGAGTTGACTCACGCTGAGGAGATTATGATGTAGGCCATCCACATAAAGGACTTCAGTTTTCTTTAACTCTCTATTAGCCAGTTCAGTAATTCCACTGTCTTTTATTTTTAGAGCTCCATCATTACCAAACCATACTGTCCCATCAACCCTCCTCTTGACATCTATTAACAGGCCAGTATTACCTGTCGTATGAGATAAACACCCACTATCTAGAATCCAGGTGTGGTTTATTTTTGTAGCTTTGATGGCTACCTCTGAAAGGTTATATTTCTCAATTTTATTATTTTATTTCCATGAGACATTGGATTGAGTGTAGTAAATTGATGAACTTTCAATTATCTCTTCCATGTACATGGGTTCTTCCTAGTCGAAATCTTCTTCCAGAGGAGAAAACCTATTTGTAATATCAACACAATCTTTTTTACGAACTTTGACTTGTCTCAGACTTTGGTATGAGGTGTCCATGTCCCTCCTCTACTTGAAATCAATGGACTTATGATCAAATTTAGAAGAACAAAAACAATATCTATAGAAATTTATTTATCTAAAAGAATTAGGATGTTAATTTTTTCTCTTTTTTTGAACTCCCGTCTCTTCTTCATTCAAATAGATTCTTGCCACTTCGCAATAAGACATGGTATGGCCCAGATATCCATAGAAATGACACTTCATGAGAGGAAATTTCGTCTCACTTATTTTTATCCTAATTCCTTCTTCCATGGGATAATATTTTGACTACATCTTATTCCTAGAGGCTTGAGGATTGTATTATGTTCTTCTTTCAGATTAAATTGGGGGTTTCTTTTTCATCACTTCAGGTGAATTTTCCACATGACCCACTTTTAGCTTGCCTTTGTTTTGGTCACCTTTATTTGCAGCATTAGACGATTTTGCTTCATAACCTATTCCACTATTTCCCATTTAAGTAGTTATTTGATCATTCAAAATATTTTCAACTCTATTACAACCACATTTTTCTCTCTTCAGAAGCTAATAATCTTAGAACCTTCCAAAGTGTATTTTATTTCCTGATTATTTTGAAATTGATTCACTCTAAAATTTACTCATAAGAGTAAAAACTTACTCTTCAATACCCTCAGTAGTATTAAACTTTTATTCCAGTTTGGAGGTGAGGTCATTGATAAATTTTTCTTACTCTTTAATTCTCAGCTTTATATCCACTACATCATCAGTGCTTTCAAGCATTTTAGACTATACATTTACAAATTCTTCCAGTCATTCAATTCCATCTTTGAGGTGATCAACATATTTAGTGATTCTTCTACAATTGATTTCCACTTATTGCAACTCTTACATTTAATATTAAGCTTACTAACAGTATCTTTAAATTGCAACTTGGGATTGGAATTCGTTGTGAACTGATTGTATCCACCATTATATTTTGATGGTTCTGATTTTTCAACATTGGCTATCATGGAAGAATGGTTTCAAGTTTTAAATTCTGGTTCTTCTTCTTCACATAATTCATTATGATCATGTTCCTCTTCATAGACAAAACTCTTCTTCAGTACTTTCTTTCTATATTTAAAGTCTCACTTTTTGAGAAACCTTTTCTGTGGCTTCTCAATGTTTTTATCTTTTCTATCTTCATCATTGATCTTTATTAAGAACTGAGAGGAAATGTGCCCAACTTTTCCACAAAGAAAGAGAGCTAGAGGTAACTTCCCTTTTAATTTCCCTTTTCCCTTATAGAACTTCTTTGCAATGAGTGAAATAATTTCTTTTTTCTCATCATCTTCACCACTATTATCTTTTGAAATTTTTAGTTTATCCATGGATTTGAATGCCATTTCCTTTCTTACTTGAGTCGTAGCATCTTCTGGTTTGACTCTCATTTCATATGCCACCAGGCTACTTAGAAGATCATCCAGAGAAAGTTTGGAAAGATCTCTTTCCTCAAGGGCTGACACCTTTGATTTGTACAGGGATGGAAGTCTTATCAATATGTTATTTACAATCTCAACACCTTTTATTTCTTCTCCTAGAACCCTAATTTCTCCAACCACTTTAGTAATTCTATTGAAGGAGTCTACATTCTCATTAGGATGCATCTTCATATAATCAAACCTATTGTGCAAGACTTATAGTTTTTCCTCTAATTTTATATCTCCTTTATAAATGTTTTCAATTTTATCCCACATGGACTTTATTGAGGTGAAACTCATTTCCTTTAGATAAATCTGATCAGAAATGGTTGTGATGAGAGCATTATACACTTTAGCATTTGCATCAATAATTTTCCTATCAGTATCAGTTATAACCCGCCCTGTTGGATTAGTAACTTGTATTCCTTGAACTGTGGAAAATAGTACTTCCATTCCAAGGGATCTTAGATGATATTTCATTATGTTCTTACAAATATAACAATTAATTCCCTTAAAGAGGGGGACTCCCTTGACACTGGCTGAATTCTCCATGATAGTATAAGATAGATCAAACACCAGCAACCTTCCTCTGATACCACTTGAAGGACCCTAAAACACCCTGAGAGGGGAGGGGTGAATCAGGGTGTCAAATTTTTCTTTTTAAAGTTGTGGATATTGTTCCCACATTAGTAGGAACATGATAAATCTATCAAACAAATGAAAGCAGAGAGATGACATAACACTTTTACTTGGTTCACCACAAAGGGATACATCCAAGGAGAATATGCCGACAGTGTGTCGGTAGTACCAAAATCCACTAATCTTTACTAGTTTTAGGATTACAAGATTCGGTCAAAGTCACTCTATTCTAGGAACACTGCCTTTACAAAGGTTTAGGGATAGCTTATTGTGTCCCTCGAATCACTTCCCTCGACTCTCCCTATTTCACTACCTTGATAGAAGTCGAACTCAGTTTATCGACTTGAAGGTAGCTTCAATAGATTTTCATTGAAGTCTTTGTCTATGTTCATCATGAGACACTACTTGCATCAAAGTCCAAAACTATTTCACTTGAAAGCACTGAAATGTTGAACCGGTTATTCAGAACATGTAATCAGCTTACACTGACAATTGTGTGCAACACCTACCCTTTGTACACAATATCTTACTTTTCCGCGCAATATTTTCCATTGTGTGCAAGATCCACTATTAGTGCACAAGGTTTTCTTTTTGCACGTAAATATTTCTCACAACTAAAACCTTTATGTGAAACTTCACCTTTTACACACAACTTCAAATTTTACACGCAACTTCATATTTTCCACGCAAATTCACCTTTTATGCACAACTTAAACTTTTAGGCGCAACTTCAACTTTTACGCGCAACTTCATTTTCATGAAACTTTTATGCACATCTGAGCTTGAATCTTCACTAAGTCTTTAGTCGTACTGAATGAGGGGGTTACATCTTATTTATAGGCATCATCTACCCCTGCGCGCAAAACCCACCGTGTCGAGAAAAACCTCTCATTCTGCGCACAATGATTTTCGCGCAGGAGTTGTTTTCCATGCACATCTCCATATTTTTCATGCAACTGCCTTTTCCATTTTTCCATGTTTTGATCCCAAAAAATGCCTTGCGCACAAGTATCCAAAGAACTTACAATTTTGCGCAAAACTTCTTTTTCCAAACACACATTTCTCATTTTTTTCGATTTTCAGGCCCAAAAATTGAGCAAACACTGGGAAATGACACCACCTTCAATAATATTATTTGTATGAACTGTATGGTCCCTTTCCTAGAAAAAATTATGATCTTCTAATGAGGATTGACAAAAAACATAAATCAAACTCTATTTATTTTATAAAATGGTTGTGGTTTCAACATGAATGGTACAAAAATGTATCCAAGAAAATATAATCTTGTTTGAGGGTTCCATTTCCACAGACCAAAAACCATAAGATAAACATAAATAATAATATGGATGGATTTAATCAAAGTAATGATTACACATATGTTAACTATTTGAGTATATCAAGAAAGATACATCAGTGAAAAACATAATTCATGAAACATCATTAGGCTCTATCCTAAGGGGATACATTGTTAGGAAAAATAAGAAACACTATTCTTATGATTGAATCCTATCAATATCTAGTCCTTCTATTATCTGTCAATAGCAAGATAACCTTTTTCCACCACAGCCTCATCAAAATTTATTTAAAATCCCAAGTTTTTTTATACACACTAAGGATTGTATATGTTCATACCCAAGGATCCATAATGTTTCAATGTTCCATATTTCCAAAAAAAACATAAAACATACTCACAGTTTTACTAAACATTTTTACAAAAGAAGTATCATCACAACTATTCTTCTGAAATCCATCTTAAAATATCAATCATTATATAATTTCATAAAAAATAATGAAAAAAATTGTTTTTAATGAAAGAAAATTTTAAAAACAAATTATACTACTGAGAATTTATATATCAATATTTTCCAAAAATCAAATAAATTTTAAAGAACATTATGTATATCATATGGAAACACCAATATAAAGAGAATACTATGTCAAAAAAAATTTGGTTTATTGAATAGAAAAACTTCTATAGATGGTTGAGTATTGAATGTTCAAGGAAAAATGACCTATATCCCTTCCCATTTATTCCCTAGTTTTGAATAATGAAAAATGATCCAAGGAAACATGATCAAATTATATTGTAACTGAACAACCAAAACTATTCCAAGAGAATACAAGTAAATGAAGGATAGTGATAGTTTTTACATTTTAAAATAAATACTCTAGGAATGGAATCATTAAAACCCCAACATTATTAATTCAAATTAATTTTTCATTTCTCTCGAATCATAAAGATATAATGTTTAAATTCATTTGAAATTGGACTTCCTACCTCTATAAAGATAAAAAGGATTAAAATCCCATTTTTTACTAACATAATAATTTATAAAGGAAATTAAATGGTCATTATAGTGACGTAGAAATTAAAAGGATGTTTATTATTTATTTTTCACCTAATAAGGGCACTGTGTAAGGGCAACATGATTTTACCCTTACATGGATCACAGTTTTTTGGTGAGGGTATAGAGTTTACATTATGTAAATATTTATGGAAACAACTTAACATTGTGTAGCACTATAGTACCCTTACATATCATTTAAAATTGTGGAGATACCCTGATGTGAATCATGGGAGACCCTTACACACCACATGAAACCAAAGAGTTTCCCTAACACAAACATTCAAAAATAGATGTTACCCTTATGATTCTCACCATAACTTTACACTATGACTTAGGTACCCTTACATAGTCTTTTAAAATGGGATAATACACTTATAAAACACATTGGATTTACCCTTACATAGTTACCCTTACACATAAAATGGAAAAAAGGGGTTACCTTTACACAACTAATAGAAAACATCCCTAACCATAAATAAACTCATATATACAGATTCATACCATTATAAATTCTATATACACAAGTTCTTAGCATTATATAGACCATAAAGTCTCCAACATACCAATAAATAGATAATTAAAAGAATGATTTTTCCTTATTCATCACCTAAAAACCACCATGTGTAATGGTAGGAGTCGCTTACCTTATATAGACCATATACCATGCCTAAGGGTAAAAATTAAGTTAAAAATAATTTTATTTCAATTCAGAGGACTTAAAATATAAAAATATAATTGGGTTATAAGATAATTTAAAACCAAATATAAATAAAAATAATTCTCAACATATTTTAATCCAAAATAAAAAATCATAATCTAAATAACATATGAGAAGGAAATGGTCGGGATGGTAAAATATTATCCCCCCGCCACTAGTCGATAGACTCTAATGTACAAGGATGTTATCCTGTGGTGACATTGAGACATTGGTCTAGTTAATATTCATTAGGTTCTTTTATGGGACATTATAATGTTCTATCAAATATGATTTTAATTAACTTACTATTTTGGGTATGGTAGAAATGTCACATGGGAATGTGTTTGAGATTGTGATGTACTCTAGACCGGTGTGTCAATAACACCATTTTTATGGGAAATAAAGTTTATATGAGATGTGATTGATGTTCATGGTAAGAAATGTTACAATTATTTTATTTCACCTCTAGTGATGCACATGGAGTTTTGAGGTTTATTATTTGTTATGGATTTTTGTCTTGGTCATAATGGTAATAGGAATCTAATGCATTATGATTTTTCTTATAGGATTCACATGATAGATATACCTTCCAATGATGATTTTTTCATTGGAGAAAGAGTCCCAACTATTTAATGTGTTGAAAAATCTCATACAATGTTCCTATATAAGTTATTGGTGTAATTATACTTATCTAAAATGATATGATTATATTCATTTTCAATGGAAGGTCATGTGTATTCTATGGAAGGAAGATCAATGAGGAAGATTATATAGTATGATGTGTAAAGAAGGTGCAATGACCCAAGTAGTTTTATGTTGTAATTTTATTCCCTTATAGTAAACTTGTAGTGAGTGATTTTAATTCACGTTATGTTATTTATAGTGTGAGTAATAACTTATATGGAATTTTACCATACTCAATGGAATGTAATTTTACATAACAGATTTAGTGATAGGGATTCCTTTGATATAGATCATTTATAAAGATACCCCTATAAATATATATGTGTATCTATGTGTTTCTATTCCATTATATGAGACATGATTCACCACAAAGTAGTCTAATAGTATATATTCTAAGAGAGGGTGGGTGACTTAGAGTGGGTGGTGATTTTTGAATGGAATGCTTGATGTGACAACTTATATGACACCCCAGAATGGTTATGGTGATTCTAGATGTTTTGATATATGATATAGAAATATATTATGTTTTCCATTAGATATAACATATGATTTATGGGTTTTTTTGGAGAGCCAAGTGACCCTTCATCCATTACTAAGGATTTTTTAGTGATGCAGTTCCTCAGAATTTATTAAGGAAACCCATGATAGTGGTTAACCTATGAATGTGAACACCCTTAAATGGGTTTGAAAAAAATCAGGATGGATTACTTTGGTTTTCATGGGAAAATATCCTTGATAAATAAAGTTATGGTTTGAATATGGATCTCTGGAGAAGGACTAATCAAGTGTCATGACCTATTAAATTATGATGTGCTTTCGATTTTAGTGAGAGTGTTGATAAAATTTGTGTATTTCTAGAAGTAATTATCTTAGTGAGTGAATTTTAGATACACCATGAAACTATTGGAGTTCCCAGTGTTGATGATGAGTTCCTATGGTATTTCTGGTTGAACAAAATAGGATTGTGGTAAGAGAGTTTTTGGTGGTTTTATGTGGTTAACCTTGGCATATGTGAGATTTCAGAGATTTTTAGATGAATCAATAAGGATAACTTGATATTTTATGACATTGATATTCCATTTATTATGGTATGCTAGATTTCAATGTTGTGAGACTCATTAATTCATGAATTGGGTTTTCAAATGGGTTATTAGAGATCATTATATTTCTTGGGTTTCAATTAGATCAATGTAATGCATGTTATTTTTTTATAGTACTAGTTAGAATTCAAATCAGTATCTTCCATGTGTTTGACAGGGGATAATAAATTCTAACAGGATTTATTGAGAATGTATTAGGAAAAGTGGGACACATCATTTTAATATCAATCCTAACATATAATGGCATAGGATTTACATATATAGATATTAAATCTTTTAGATTAATAATCATTACAATACAAAAGTATAAACCTAAGTATAATAAAGATATAGTTCCTTTGGAAATTTGGAAACATAAAAAACTAGTTCGTAAGAGTTATAAATAATCCCTCACATATTTCCCCATAACTAGATTCATAGTTGTACATATCATACGTAATACCTATCTTTATAATGTGGGGAAATAAAATATAATAATGGGTGAGATCATATGCTCAGTAATTTTAAACAATGGAAATAAATTAATAAAATGTGATCATATAGGTAAGAGAACATGAACATAACATAGGAAAACCATACATTACATATCAAATATCAAAATATTGATTCATATAATAATGAATGAAAGTTAACAAGACTTTAATAATAAGAAAATAAAATAAAATGGTCCATGCGAGAATAAAATTGACATAAGACATAGAATTGTGTCAAACACATAATCATAGAAAATCATTTACATAGTAGTCAAGGATCATTACCAAAACATTCATAGTAAAATGGGTTCAATCCCAAATATATCATAGTAGTAAGGGTTCACTCCTAAGACTATAATAGTGGAAAAATTCAATTACTGAAATGGGTTTACTCCACATTCTAGTCATGTTTATCTCACTCTTTACCTGATTCATTAGAGAGAGAGAGAGAGATAGGTTCCACCTATATTTGGTTATAACATAACCATTTTACTTTGTTATATTATATCCACTATCCATAGATATAACATAACCACCATAAAATAATGAAAACCATAAATAAGTGTTCCAAAAAATCATAAAACATTAATTACATCAGAACCAATGAAAAAGGAGTGGGTTTCATAAACATTTCATCATAGCATAACCTGTGGAAAATGAATGGGTTTCGTAATCATTTCACCATTTCATCATAGAATAACCCATTGAAAAATAAGTGGGTTTCATAAACATTTTATCGTGGTATATCCTATGTAAGAGAAACATGTTTCATAAAAATATTCTTGTGATAATAAAAAACCATTTAGAGAAATAATAAGAATGGTATCCTTAAATCATATCCCCAGTAAAGCATAAGTAACATAAAAGAATGTCATAGTTGATGGAAAATTATTTTGAAAATAAAAAAACATGTATCATTTATTGAGGAAAATAAATGTTCCTCTTTGAAAAAAAACCAAAATCCATTTCATTGAAAATAACCTTGGAAACTTATTAAGTAATCTTTAAAAATTATTTAAAACATTTCTTGTGGAAAATAACTTTTCAGTTTGAAATAATTTATTTCAAATTTAAAATTTACAAAATAAAAAGGAAAACATTTTATTTTAAAACAAATTTTACAACATTTATGTGATGGTTAAAATCATTGAACTCTCATGATATTAATAAATATTTTTCATGTTTTGTATATTAAAACAATGATTCCTTTCATATTTTCAGTAAAATATAAAAGATTATTTTTTTAAAAATAAAAATATGATTCTTTAACATAATTTTTTTAAAACAATTAAAATGGGTAAAAATTTATTTAATAAATCATTTAGATAATTTGAATTATTTTATTTGAATTATTTTTAGAAAACATATATTTCTAAGAAAAAAAAGGTTTTCAACTAAATAAAGAAATAAATAAAAATTATATTTAAAAAATAATTTGAACTCTTGATTACATAAAGATATAGAAATAAAGGGAAACCATTTATTCTAATTAAATAACCATAGGAGAATAAAATTCAAGAGTTTTATAGATATATTTTATAATACTTTATCATTGGATTCATAAATAGAAATAGTCTTCATAAACGATGATATTATATCATAAAAACCTTACCACATTGGTAACTTTGGATCATAGTCTCTATGAATGAAATACATTAAATGTTACTACAAAATTAGAAGAATAAATGAATTCCTGAAATTACATGCCAACAAGGCTATATATACACCTCAAAAAAAATATAGGTGCATAATACAACATTTTTCTTAAAGAAGGAAAATTCATACAAAAATAATTTACTACAATGGTAACTTTGAAACCATGAACCCCATGAAAGAGAGATTCTATAGTGGATATGAAAATAAACATAATTTTAATGATAATAATCAAAATATAAATTCTTGTTATGGATATTCACCACATAAAAGAAACACATGGTGAACATGGCATGTGTCTCACAAAAAATTAATGTGACACGAAAATCCCTTACCTTAATTCTAAACTTCCTTCGTAAATATTTAAACTTATTATATAATAAATATAATTTAATTACACATGTATTGGGGGAAAATAGTTATAAATATAATACTATATATGATATAATTATGAAATTTTTTACAGACTTATTAATAATCCCTTGTTAAAATTACTTTTCATGTAATAACTACTTCATTTTCATGTTTGTTTTGGTTTCATACTTTCAGCCATCTTACTCTGATCATGGTTCTATCATATCCATAATTATAACCATGATATAAATATCATATATATTAATTATATATTTAATTATAGTAATATAAAAAAATATATATAAAAACTGAAATAGGTCGTTCATATAGATGGTAGGTCGTATGTACACATAAATTTTTTTTCTATTTTCTAATTAGATGAAATGAATGAAAGGTAAAAACAATAGTACCATTATATAAAAAAATTATTTCTTATATATCACATATATTTATTAATTTTATCCTAATTACCTTCCACTCAAAGAAATTGTGAAAAATGAATCACATCACTTTTTGATGTGGTAGTCTGTCGTATATACGAATGATGTTATCGTATCCACCGCAGAATTGAATGTAAGAAGTTATATGTGGTATCATAATTAAATAGATATAAATTTTTTACAAATACAATCTATATAATATATATTCACTTAATCTATCATTATTACCATCCAATTAGAATGGAAATGAGAAACACATCACATCGGTTCGTGAGATGGTAGTCCTTCGTACACACGAAAAAAACGTTATTATTTTTCATGTGTTCGAAGGTAAGAAGTTATATGTGGTATTATAATTATAGGGGTATAATAATATCATTAATATCACATATATATATATATTATACATCATTATATCATGTATTTATAGGTTTCTATGGAAAACAAATAACATCGGTTTATGAGGCATTAGTTTGTTTTACACACGAGTGATGATTCAGTATCCCATTTGATGGAAGAGGAGAATGATTTTTATTAATCAATTAATAGGGTAAATTTTCATTATATGGAATATTCAAATGGTATTATATAATCATTTTTAAATAATAATTCAATGGGTTTAATGATGAAATAAAAGAAAACACTCAATTAGAGGCGTTACCTATTTTTTAGACAACTTCTTTTGGTTTGCATCAAAAGTATTCATAGGTTCACCTTATAACCAAATTAAGGATTGTAGGATGAGATTATGGAATTAATGATTTTATTTGGGAATCCCTCATCCAAGAATGGAAAATATGGTTGATCAATCCTTCTTGTTGTGGTTTTCTTGTGTATTTAGAAGGTGCGCAACCATGAAAGACATCACAGGTCTCACACCTCTCTCCATAGTTTGATTCTATAGACCAAATTTATTATCTTTGATCTAAATTATCTTCATAATAATCATGTAGTTGTTCCTTCCCTTCTCCGTTAGACTAATAACTTTTGCTCTTCAGTTTCTTCATCCCCTACACAGTCTGGTTCCTAGGTTAGATGGTACCCTAAATTTTGTGGGCTCAAACTTAACACTGATGGGGCTTGCGGCCAGGGGGCATGAGGGGAGGATGGGTTGTTTGGGGTCATTATAGTTTTTTTATCTTTTATTTCAATGCCTATTATAGGGATAGCTACTCCCTTATGGCATAAGGAAATTCCATGCACAACAACTTAGATCTTTACC
The DNA here is from genome assembly GCA_963277665.1 of Viscum album. Lineage (NCBI taxonomy): Eukaryota > Viridiplantae > Streptophyta > Magnoliopsida > Santalales > Viscaceae > Viscum > Viscum album. The sequence goes on from OY728131.1 coordinate 188,148,713, forward strand.
TCTCAAAATTCCTTCCCATGAATTTAGTGGAGATAGAATCTAAAATCATCTGGGGTTCCCTTAAGGGTGACATCTCTCCTTCTTGGAATATCACCTATCTCATTCACAAATGCAGGACTCTTCTCTCCCATGACACCAATATTATTCATATGTGGTGGGAGGGTAACCATCTGGATGAATTCATAACCTCTAGGGCACCTCATGATCCTCCTATTTTTATGTTAAATTCCCTTGGATCCTTTCCTCTGAGTGGTGTGGACATCACTATTGGGGATTCTCTCAGTATTCACTTCTATAGGCCTCCTTGATTTTTTTGAATTTTTTTATTGTTGTCTACTAGTTTGATTTGTTCTTGTACTTATCCCCTTTAAAATAAATAAAAACATTTATTAATATATATATATATATATATAATGGGTGTTGTAAGTGTGAAGACGAGAGGATATGGATGTCCTTTTATAACTAAGGTGTGTATCACACTTGTAATTTTTGGAAAAAAAGGGGAACACATGTTTTCAACATGAAAAAGAGGTAAAAATGGATATTTATCCAAACATAGTGGTGATAAGGTGGAAATAGGTCCATAAAATTGGTTTTCGAAAATATTTTGGTGATTTATAACCCTTTTCATTTTAATTTATCCCCAATGTGAACCCATTTTCACCTAAATCACGGTAATTAATGATTAATGATTTTACAATTCATAATGATAAAAAATTAAATTTACCATATTATAAAATATTAATTAAAAAATATAATTAATTTTTCCATTTTTTAAAATTCCATTCAAAGAAGTGGTAAATTTTAAATTAAAACTAATCCTACAAACATGATGAAAAAACTTATTTCAATGAGAAAATCACCAAAATCTTAAAAAGTTTTTATATAAAAATTCAATATTAAATTGATTTTGATGACATAAATTGGATTAATAGATAAAATATTGAAATAATTATTATTTTAAAACCATATTAAAATAATTTTTACATTTTTATAGGATTTAATATAAATATCAATTCTTAATAAAAACCAGTATTTTTCCCTTTTCATTGAAAAAATCAACTTATCATAAATTTATAAAAAAATTACTATAAGATAATTTTGACATGATTAATTAAAAATTTTATTTCAATTAAAAAAATTATAAATAGAATAAAAAAATTAAAATAAATTCACAAAAGGTGACAAAACTTCTTTTTAGTAAAATACATTTTTAAGGGAAAATTGATTTATTCTTATCTCGTATCTAAAAAACACATAAGATGAATTGAAATTATTTTATTGAATATATAATATATAAATTAAATTAAAATCATTCACAAAATATTTTTTTATAATTTATTTTGTTAAAACATGATTGTGTGTATAAAAATAGTTTCTCATAAAAATATATCCCTTATTTTAAAATAGTTTTTATTATAATTTATATTTAATTAGACAAAAAATAATTTATTTTACATACATGTGAAAACCATATATTATAACAGCTTTTTAAATCCTATTAATACATTCTATTTCAATGGATAGGCGATAACTGTCATATAAAATAATAATATTTTAATAGTATTTCATGCTTCTTTTAAGCTCAGTATTGCCTGTAACACAAGAAAAACTTATTGTTGCATGTAATGAAAATTATACAAAAGGGTAAATTTATTTTAAATAAATTTAAAAATAAACAAGGTGTTACATGATAAAATTTAGAATTTTTGGTGGTTTGATAATTCATCCCTCAGTAAGAATGAGGTTTCAATGGTTTTCATGGATGGAATTCCCATGAAAATGAAGTAGACAACGAATACATGTTCTGTGTTAGAATTTAGTCATGAGAGAGTATACACATGTCACTTGATATTCTCAGTGGTGGATGTGTCATTTCCCTTGATGATAAACGGGTTTTATTTATTGATGCACATATAAGGATGCTACTATAGTGGGTTTCAGGATGTTGATTTAGTGATACAACCCTCTCATGAGAGGTATTGGGTGTCTATGTATTCAACAGATGATCATTTTGGAATGGATATAGTAGAAAATAATAGATATGGGTTCATATGTATTCATTATATAATTTCATATGAAACATTGGGTATGATTTTTGAAGGATTTTGGACATTGACATCAATTTAGGGATGAATTTGGGGAAATTCGGGATTCCTTTGGATCGGTGGTGTGTCGATGCATGTTGTATTCCATGAATATGGATATGTATGGTTTAGGAATCAACCATAATGTTACACTATGATTTAGGATGAAACATTAGTAGATTTTTTAGGATTTTTCTAGTTTTCTTCAAGAGTATAGGCCTTGTGATTAAGTCTTTCGGTTGATGCATTGGTGAGGGTAGATGAGTGTTTTAAGGCAGGTTGGCCTAAAGAGGTACGAATTGTGTTCTTGGGTGGAATTGGATAAGGTGGGATAGAAACCACATTGTCCATGAAAATATTGGATACAATGGTTATATTTTTATCTTTTTATAGGTATTTTCAAGTAACAACATTCATATTTTGGATATTTCATAGATGAAATGTACACATCCAATTTGACTTGGAATTGTGAAAAAAAATTACTTGTGTTGATTGAAATTTTATCATTTCTTGAAGTGTGGAATTTTGGTACCCATTCTGAGTGTTTCATTGGACCACTAATAGTGTATTTCGGAAGTAAATTCCATTGGTGGTGTGACCCCTTAGTTAAGAATTGTCTTTATAAACTAGGTCATACTATGGGTAGCACCATAGGTTAGATGATCAAATGGTAGAAGACAGCTCGAGTATATAATGATAGATGGGAACATGAAAGTGTTTTCATGGTTTTTTAATAATTAATTTTATGGATGGATCATGTTTTGGAGAATTGATTCCCTTATTTTATAATTGTGTTATGGAATCATGCTTGGTATTGAAGAATTTAATAATGGATTTGTATTTGAATTTTTGACCTATATAGGTCAATAGATTCAATTTGATAACCACTAAGCCTTCTCTAGGATGATAAATATTATTGTGAAGAGGTTTTAAAAACTCTTTCTCATATGGGTCTTGAATTTCATTGGAAATTTGAATTTATAGTTGGTAGAGGTTGAATATTATAAACTAGAATTAAAAATGGAATTCCAGGAATTTAAACCCCTCAAATTTATTTTTTCAGCCCTAGAATTAGGCATATATTGTGGGATAGGTTTTTGGGATATCCTTAGAGGGTTGTAGAGGTTTCAGCTGGCCAATCCCACCTACATACAGGAGGTGTCCACCAAATATACATTGGTACTTTTGGATGAAAATTTACAAATTTTCCCTTGAGTTTTTATAATGGGAACATCCTCTAATCTCTATCATTTGTTCTCACAACCCCAACTAGCCAATATTCCTTCTTTATTGGTTATTCTTCAATTTTTACCATTAATGATGTGTTTTTATGATGATATAAGGTTAATTACAACATATAATACCTTTACATTTCCACATTATCCTCTAGTTATTTATTTCATTATTGTCTCATAACAGTTTTCATACAAATTTCATCGGATCATGGAGGAATTTTTTGAATGATATAAGGATTTCATGTTTTCGGGTAAGAGGAAATCACATAATACCATATACATACTTTCACTTAGATATTTGATGAATGTACATATCCCTATGGTTTTCTCTATATTATTATTCATAATTAGATTTAAATTATTATGTAATATATTTTAATGTTTTGGTATTGTGATAAAAATATTTTCATGGGAGATTAGTGGACCTCCCCCTGATTTTGGTTGTAATTTCTACATGATTATAGTGATTAGTAAGTATTTCGGTGAGTTTTAATTTTTTATTTGAGTTGATTAATTAACTTTAAATGTTATAAATTGATATAATTCATTGGTTTTATTGATTTATATTCTAAATAATGGGGTTATACAAGTATGTTCATGGAATTTAGATACTAGGTTTTTAATTAACAATCTAAAAGTATTAAATTTTTGTTGGGGTCCTAGAACATACCCTGGGGAATTTATACTTCTTATATTCTTTTGTAATGGTGGTCTCACCACTATAGTCATTCTACTTTTTATTTATTAAATTTTATATATAATTTAAATTGAAATTTTAATGTTTAATTGATGTCCCTGGACCATAGAACAAAGCACCTAGGCCACTATGGACCTAATGCATTAGAATAATTCATTTTCTACTGATGGTTATGGAAAAGACAAAATGAGTTTCCCTAGACATGTTGATCCATATTTTTTGGCATGAAATGACTATGTATGAATTAGTGTCCCTAAGGTAGGAACCCTTATCCACATCCTTATAGAGTTGTGGTAAGAATTTTATGGAAAAATGAAATAGGGTTTAGAGAACCTTTTTATATTTCATGTGGTCCTTTCTCATAGAGTAAGGTTATTCTTTTTTAATGGTCAATCATAATGGGACTTAACATGACCCTTATGATAACATAGATCCATTAGTCTTGGGAAATTTTTTTATTTGGTGAGAGATCTTTTCCCTTCAGATGTCATTGACAATGTGGATAGAGTGGGGGTAGGATGAATGGGATGAGTGAGAAGACTCAACCAGATCTCCTTTGACACTAATATGGATCGTAAATCATCTTTTTATGATATAAAATTTGAGTATTACCATCATATCTCATGAAATTTTTCTATGTCTATGATTCCATTAAGTACTATTATGTCCCATGAGCATTGGATGATGACCCATAAGATAATATTGAGACTAAGGACCACATGTAGGGTTTATTTTTTATTGAATTCTATATGGAAAAATATATGTTACCTTGATGACTTACAAAGACTAAGTGGGTGTGTCTTGTTATTGTTAGTGATGAATGTGGGTGACACAGTTAAACTTGATTCTTAATGTGAACCATGGATTATATAGTGGTAGAGGAAGTTTAGGTGTGTTATTTACCATTGATTATTAATTTTCTATATGTTGTGTGTCACGTTCCTAAGAGTAGGTTTTGTTATTAAACATATAGAAAACTCATTAGGGTGGATTTATATATTGTTTGAAATTAAAATACCATTAGTGGTGGTCTAGAAAACTCCCTTTGTAGAGGTTGTGAAACTAAATAAAACACCCATTGTATGGTGGTCCTCAATACTATTGGTGGGGATTCAAGGGATTAATATCTAGGATTATATTGGTTTCAGACAAAAGATATTTCCTTTCATGTGCTATCTATTTTTATATTTTAGGTTATTTTGCGGGCATGGTCATGTTCCCATCATGATTGGGGCTCACCTACTGTGAAATATTATATAAAATAATGGATCATTCCTCGGGGTTTTATTCAATAATGGGACATTCTGTAGGTTTTTATACTATATATTATGGTGAATTAGGACCCTATGTCATTATATTATATATTGGGGTGGATCAGACTCCAAGGTAATTATATTTTATACTTGGGTGGATTAGGTCCCCATTTCATTACCAATATACATGGGTAAACGACTCATGTATCATTATTATGGTTGGAACAATCATTGCAACAAACTCAAAGACTCCAAAACATGAAAAATTAGGTTTGTTCGATCAAATTCATTGAAAAAATTATCAATGGTGGTTTATTTTTTTATTAAAATAGCTTTTATTTACTCAAATCATGACACATTCACACATAACTTCATTTTTTGTAAGTATGGGATGATGTTGATGGTTCTCTACTGAGTTTTGTACTCAAAATATCCTTAGGAAACCATTTTACTTTAGTAAACTGGAATACTCTCACATGTTTTAGGTATAGGATTGGTCAAGTCCTAAGTTTTTTCTAATCGATCAAGATAGCTCAATGACTAGGAAAATGTGGTGCTTGGATTTGGGAGTAGGTACTCACTATATTTCATTTCTTATATTTATCTAGTATATGTGATCAATCCAATTGTAGTTTAGTCTTGTAGGATTGGAATGCCCATTCGAGTTATACATTTATTTACATTTTTATATATAATTTCCTTCTTATATACATTAAATTATTTTAGTTATATGTTAGTTGATTTTTGGTTATTTATATTTTATTATGAACTCTGATACATGGGTTATAGTCTTTTTATAGTACTAAATTAGACCCCCAATTTTAATTGGAAGCCTTTGGTCCATCAAGAGGAATGACAGAGGCCACATGGTGCCACTAGTCTAGTTACAATTTATAACAAGATGAGATGGGACATTACAATAACCTTGACTGAATGAAGTAACTTGTTTACCCTCAATAAGGTTTAACCTCTCATGTTCATTTAATAAGGCATCAAAAATCATCATTTATAGGGTCAACATATTCAATAGTTTTAGATGGGATTACATAGAAATTCATCAATGGAATTTCCCTTATAATTTTATAAATGTTAAATTTGACAAATGATGAAAACAAACCTTTTATTATAATAATATCTACATTACATTTAGAAAATAAAAATGTTCCTAATAAGTGAATGTATTACAATTTGACAAACAATATAAAACAAGATAAAAAATATTAAAAATTTGATATGCTTGATCCTCCAAAATAACCTCACTCATGAACAACACTATTTGAGTGAGGAAGAATGTTATCCATCCAATATGTATTTTGAAAATGAAAAACTATAACCATGATATAAATATCAGTGAATGAATAGTTAATTAAATATGATGTGTTTATAGTATGTTTGGAACCCATATGACCTTTATTAATTTAACCATTGTAATAATAATCTAACCATTGAAATTATAACCTGATAATTGGAATAGTAATCTGACACATTGAATTGTAATCGATTCATAGGAAATATTAATCTGAATGTTAGAATAGTATCCTAACTTTTGAAAGTGTAATATAATATTTATGGTCTTATAAAATGAAAATATGACATATTTATATCATGATACAAGTAAAATAATTATTTAAAAATTATAAAATAAGTGTTCTTATTTTTGAAAAAAACATATTTAATTTAATTTTTTTAAAACAATATAGTGATTTATAAAAAAAATTAAAAAAAATGTTTATATAAATTAATATCATGTTTTACACTAACATTAATATAATTTTATGAGACTATGTGTAATTTGAAAAAGGTTTATAAAATTGGTCGTATTATTAAAATTTGTATTTTTCAATTAAATGATGATTTTATTTAAAAATTAGATTTCTCAAATTTAAAAAACTATTTTCATAAAATGTATTTTATTTTTATAGTATAAAAATTGAAAAAAAATTAGGTTAAATTTTTGGTATTTTTCAAAAATAGTTGAATTTTTATAAATAGTGAAATAAAACATGGTATTTAATTATATAACCTAAATACATGAATTTTTGAGTCATGGGTCATATAATAACTCTTTATTTAGAACTTGCATTAAAATTTTACTATATATATTAATATGAATAAGTACTGCTAATAGTCTTGATGCAAAATAAAATACTAGTAAATATAATATCCAAAAATACCCTTCTTCTCCCCTTATAAATACCACCCCTTAAAACCCTATCTTCTAACAACATATAAGACTTGGACATTTTCAAATTTATATCCAAATATATTTTCAAATCTATCCCTTATTTTTTAGTTCCATTAGTATCACCCAAAGAACAATTCTAAGTGCCTTATGGAGTATTTCAAGTAGGCGGCATTCAAGAGGAAATGTTCTCAATTTACCTCTTCAAAATTCATTTTTTATTATACCTTATCCTTGAAATAATCATAAAACATGGAATAATAAATAAAAGAATCATATATATACTATAATTTTATTTTTATAATGAAATATCTACCATCCTCCCCTTTCTCATATCAAATTATTCTAAAAAACAAAACAATTTTCTATATTATGTCTGTTCACAGGCATTATGGATGGTGACTTTTAATTTTCCTCTACCACCTTAATATAAGGTTTATATTTACATATGATGGTTAAAAATTTAATAATTATGTATATTTTATATTTTTTTGAATTCTAGAATTAATATATATTCCTAATATTAAATAAAATGAAACGAGCTCACAATGGAAGGTAAAACTGATTAAATGAAATAACAATATAACTCTGTTGTTTTTACAAATATACACATCCCTTTTTCAGAATAAATATGGGTATTTGGGAAAATTTAAATTTATATGATTAAATTAATATTATTTTATTTCACTAATATATTTTTTTCACAATTTATAAGAACAACAATAACTATCCACAACTGATCTGACCTCGGAACCATGAAACGAACACTCCAGGAACAACATTAAAAATTATATCTTATTTAAATTTTTATAAGTGAAAATAATAAAATAATAAAAAATAAAATATAGATTTAAAATTTTAAATTTAATTAATTAATTATTCTAATTTTATTATCCTATACATTAAGTTCAAGTGAAGAACAGATTCGAATATAAGGTAAGAGATCACTTCGAACCAATCTTTTTTATTGTTTTATGAACCTTATCACTCTAACTAACTTTCAAAAAATCATTAATGTTATGTAATGATTATAAATTATTTATTTATACCCCTTAAATATATACCTATCTTATCCATCCACCCATACATTGTGTAATATGTTTTATAAGTTCTTCTCTCAAATACAATCCATTTCTTTCCATGTGTAATTTTTTATGTTTATACCTTAAGATTTATTTGATTTTGTGGAACACATAAGAATATAAATATTATTATGGGTTCACCTAGATAGTTATCTAATTAATTAGGTACTTTTTTATCACGAGATGTTATGTATGGGAATAGGGAGTGTTCCTAATCAATTATGGGACTCTGTCCACCATGTGATGTTTCCTCGACAGATAATCATGACGTATGTTTATGTCCTGATATATGGTGCTTCCACTCTTCTATATTTATGTTATCTAATGATACCATGTTCATTAAGTTACTCCCTCATGTGATTACTCATAGGCCTTCTCTTTTATGATTTCATTTTATGTTGTTTTACTCACATGTTATGATTCATTATCATGTTTATTCCATTATTGGGATTTTTATCTCTTCCTTTTGTTTTTGTATTCCCTAGATTATCCTATGTAGTTTTAGGATCTCAGAATTATTTATAATAAAATTATATAGATTAAAATAATTATTTTTTTATTTTATTTTCACTTTGATATATTATGAACCTGGTCTTCTAAATGCAGTATGATTTCATATGCGTTAGTTGAATTTAATAGATATTTAGATTAAAAATAATTTCATAATATGTTTATGAGGTTTTTATTTCTATATTTGGTTAGATAGGATTTCTTAATTATTTTTGGAGATTAATACTAGAATAATTTTTTCAAAATCCTAAGGTAAATTCTATTAATATGAAAATATCCATGATTATTAGTGAAGTATAGACATAGTGGTTTCCATGAAATTAAATCCATCTCTGGATATTAAAAGTGGGTGTGGAATAGGAATATTTGTATGTAGGAATAATAACCCCATAAAAGGAATGTTGGGAATTAAATCAATCATTTCCTGGTGTATGAAAATAAGGCCTTACTGGACACATGACTTGAAACTCTTAGGGGATATGCATTGGAAATTCTAAAAATCATTATAAACCATTTAATGGACTTGGTCAAATTTTTAGTTTAGAAAAAATAATAGATAAATTAATATAGATTAATAAGATTTAAACCCAAATACTCATAAGTTAGGATTTATATTTCCTTGATAAACTATACCTTATATTTTTATATTTTCTATTTTATATGGTTTTTCATTTGATTATTCTCATCATGTTTTAATTTATTTTAGTTACTGGAAATAAATAGAAGGAATCCTTCAAATAACCAACATGATTTAATTCCCTAATGATATTCCTAGCCATATGGTAACAATAATTGGGAAAATCAGGGAATTACTAGACCAGCTAACTCATACTATGAATAATAACGTGAATCATGTGGAACACACTCCTTCTCATAAGAAAGAAAAATATGCAGTCTAATCCTTTATTTATAAAGGCCTCCTACCATTAGTGGTTCTTATGATCACATCATCATAGAATAATGGATTTACTCCATTTAAAAGAAATTACCCATCCTCCAATGCTCATAATAAGATAATTTCATACTATTTTTCTATCATCATGAAGGGTATGTTTATTAGTGGTTGATACTAATCACGAATATAATGTCCTAAGAAGATACTGATTTCAAAAAATGGGAAGGATTCAAGAAATTTTTATTCAATAAATATTTTCCCTGAAGAAAATAAAATATGATTCTATTTGGGAGTATGAGGGAAACTTTATAAGGCTTGTGTTGTATGCCTCCATCTATTTCATGAAAACTAAAATAAAGGTGAAATTATTATTTATTAGGATAATGGTTAGTGTATGAAAAGGTATAGCAATTTGATACTTTGTTAGTAATTAATATATTGTCTATTATACCCATAAGTTTGATATGGATATTTATGACACTCACTGGTCTCTTTGGGGTAGAGATAAAATGCATAAAATGGATTTTATTTTAGGGGTATTAATTGATAACTCTAATGGTAGAAATAAAACCCAACATCCCACTTGTAAAAAATGTGGGAAGAAGCATCTTTGAAACTCTCTCAAGGGAACTAAGTGGTTCTTCAAAATTAGAAAAGAGGGGAATCCAACTAATCAATGTCTAAGAAATATGAATAAACCTATGCATGTGATTGATGAAAATAAGGTTCGGATTATCGATCATATTTCTGTATAGTTCATCAATTGTATGGAAGATGGGAATTATGCGAACCAATTCAATAATAATTGGGTTTTCATACATAATCAATGAAAAAAACATCTAAGTATGAGAGTTAATGGAAGGGAATATGTTATCTCTATTTTCGAGGTGGATCTTGACAACAATTTAGTGATAGGTTCACTAGTTATTCATTCAGGAATATAGAACATACTATTAAATTTTGGTTCTATCAATTCTTCCATATCTTCCATATTTAGTAAAACTATTTAAACCCTAACTCAAAAATATGGGGTTTCTATATCTGTGAGAATATAAAAAAGGAGAAATTATTTCATCCTAATTATATAACTTAACCCTTATTCAATGTTTGTTTATCGAACCTCCCATGTCTTAATACCTTTAGTGGTTTTTTATTATATATTGTTTATGGATTAGACATCCTTATATAAATACATTATCAACTTTTGGGAGAGGGAGATCACTCTTCACATCCAAAGTCATCGTCCAATTCTATAAATATGTATAGAGGAGGATGAATATATTTTTGGATCTTCATATCAAGAGTTTATATTATTTCTTTATGAGAAATAATATGTATCTCAATTGATTGCAACCAATGAGAGAATCATTCTTTAATACATGCCCATTATGTGGTAGTATACTAATGTATTCCCTAAAGAGTGCCTATTCTTCCTCCTAACTGAGAGGATGGGTTCTCAATGGAACTTATACATGGATCAATAATCATATCAAAGGATCTTTATAAAATGAAAACCATTAAGATATATGAATCAAAGAATCATTTATAGGATAATCTAGAAAAGTTGTTTATACACCTGAGTACTTCACCACAGGGTTCACTGATCATCTTCATCAAGAAGAGGGATGAGTCAATGTGCCTCTTCATTGATTTTCATGATCACAAAAAATAATGATAAAGAAAATGTATCCCCTTCCATGGATGGATGAATTGTTTGATTAACTACAAAGAGCCCGGTATTTTTTATGGTAGGCCATTAGTTAGGTTTTCACCAATTAATGGATAATAAGAATGGTATTTCCAAAACTCCCATTCAAACACATTGTGGACACTATGAGATCATAGTGATACCCTTCAGACTCAATAATTATCCTATAATAATAAATGACATAATGAATATAGTAATTATATTTTACATTGATTTTTTTTTGTTTTTATAGATTACATTTCTATGTACTATAAAATATAGAAGGAGACTAGGGATAAATTGAATGAAATTACATGGTCATTGTGAAAGGAGAATCTATATTGAATGTATAGTAAATGTGAGTTATAGATGCATGAAGTATCATTCTTAGAGAATGCTATCAACAACAGAGGGATATATGTAGACCCTTCTATTACAATTGAAATTGAGGAGTGACCAAGAACAAGTTTTTTAATATAGATCCATATATTTTTTGGACTATTTGTGTATTACCAATGATTTTTGAGAATTATCTCATGATTATCAAACCTACTAACCAAGTTTATCCAGTAGGGAGTTAATTGTTTAGGTCCAACTAATATGAATATAGATTCATGGAATTGAAAAATTGTCTTATCACCACACAATTCCTCATGATACCCTCAAATGAGGAATATTTCATGGTATAAAATGATGATTCAAAATTAGATTAGGTTGGTTATAGATGTAGAATGAAAATGTGATAGCCTATTCCTCAAGAAAATTAGAATATCCTGAGTAAAAAATAAAAAACATGATCTGGAGTTGGTTTTAGTGATATTCACATTGAAAATCTAGAAGAATTATCGATAGGTTGAGAAGTGTTAAATATATATACATTATATGAGCCTCAAGTATATATTCATAAATAATTAACTTAATATTTTCCTGTAAATATGGTTAGATATTATCAATTACTATGATAGTTCAATCCACTATCATCCTAGGAAAAAAATAGTGTGGAATATTATCTATATATAAAGGACTGTGAAAAGTTATCAATTATGCAAATTAAGAAGGATCTAATATTCTTAGAAATTCAAAGGATATACCTAGGAATCATAATGTATTGAACATAATCACTCCATTCACTACTAAAAAATAGGTTTATCCAGCACTAGGTATTTAAAATCACTAGCTAAAAACACTGTTAAAGATCCCCTTTGTCAGCGTTAAAAAAAGAACTATTAAAAGGGGTCTTTAACAGTGCTAAAAAATGCTATTAAAGGGGGACTTTTATCAGTGCTTGTAAAAAATCACTGATAAATGGGGACTTTTATCAGCGCTGGTAAAAAACTACTTATAAGGTGGGGTTATCAGTGCTTTTTAAGAAGTGTTGATAAAGATCTCCCTTTATCAGTGATTTTTTATAAGCGCTGATAAAAGTATACTTAAAAAATATTTCATTAAAAACAATATATTAATATATAAAAATATTTATATTATTATAAATATAATATATATTTTTTTAAATATGTTTTCAATAAGGTAAATATGCATTTACACTAAATATATAAGATAATTAGTAAAAATGGTTTCTAAAATAACTAAAAATATATTTTTTATTAATAATTTTCTTATTATTACTGATTAATAATCATTTAATATCAATTTGAATAAAAAATCAAAAAATCAATAAAATATCTAAAATAAGTTGAAAACGTAACTCAAACTTCAAACTATCATAACTTTTTATCCAAGTGTCCGTTTGGGCTCTACCACATATCAAATCGAAGAATGTGATGGTCTCTACAACCTGGTGACTCAAATTAAATGCTAATTCAAGTTTTTAGAGGCCAAAAAAGGCCTATAATTCCTAAAAATGGAGTTTTTAGTTGTGGCACCTTGATTTTTTAACATTTGATGGAGTTTCAGTCTTGTTTAAGGGGGGATTTTTCTCTTTTTCAATGGGGATATAATTTATTCCTAGGTATTACATTAATATTGATATTATAGATTTTAAATTTTATCACTTTTCACAATTTACTATTATTTATAATCAAATATATAACAATATATACATATTTTGTTATATATTCACACATAAAAGTTTAATTTTGTATATATATTATTAAATATATTTACATATATAAAATAAATTTATTAATATACAAATGTATATATAATTATATGGGTAAATATTTAATGAAATATATATAAATATATAGATATATCATAAAATGTAAAACAAAATAGTATAGGGGAGTGGAAAAGTCGCTAGTCTATAAGATAGAGGTCTTAGGTTCGAAACTCGTTGGAGTTAGGGTGTGTGGGGGAGGGTTGGATTACTTAAATCACTGGTAAAGGGGTGCGGGAAGCACGGATCAAGGGTGGTTTAGGGGAAGCACTGATGGGGGGGGCTGGTGGTGCATGTAAAGAAAAATTAACTAAAAATTAAAAAAAATTATACCCTTTATCAATGGGGCCTTTATCAACACTTTTTTGAACCATTAAATTCCACCTTTAATAGCACTTTTTTTATTGCTAATAAAATTGGCCTCTAAAATAACTAAAAATATGTTAATGGAACCTTTTAACGACGCCTTTTTAGCACTGTTAACAGTGTCCTTTAACAACACTTGTTTATCACAGATAACAAATTAAGGCTTTTAATAAGGTCCGTTTATCAGTGATTTTTTAGCACTGATAATATCCTATTATAGTGTTGTTAAAGGAAGTTTTTTTATAGTGGTTATCAAATTATTTCTCAAGAATTATTCCAATATAATACAAGGAATTCTCAAAGATATGATATGGAAATAAATAAAAAGTTGTAAGCTGTAAGAAAAGAAAAATCCTTAAAGTTAAAAATTTATGATTAAGGATTTATAATATTTGGTTCATAACTATGTATACCATAAAATAAATATATAATGAAGGGAATATTAAATTATTCACATAGATTGACTTTCTCTATCCACTTAGAGAGCATGAAGATGTCTAAATATCTCATAGATCACTATTGGTTGGACAATATATAGAAGGAGATCATTGAATATACATAAAACATCCTAGTAGGCATAGGATGAAAGGAAGATGTCTAAGGGGATAATGCTACCATTAACCATACCAGAATGAATATGGGAAAAATTTAAAATGGACTTTGACAAATGTATTTCAAATAAATCAATAGATAATAATGATTTATGGGTTATGGTGGATCATATTAAAAATATGTATCATTTAATCTATATTTCATAGGACTTCCTATGTGATAAACTTGAAATCATGCACATCAAATAAGTTATTAGAATATATGGAACACAACTATCAATTGTATTTGATCGAGATTAAATATGTACCCCCATTTTTTGGAAGAATCTTTTTCATGCTCCAAACATTGATTAAAACATCAGCATGACTTTTTACCCCTAAACTAATGGTAAATATGAGTAGACTATCCAGACACTGGAATACATATTGTGAACATGCTCGATGGACCTCAATTGAGGATGGTTTCAACTTCCTTCATTGGATATGTTCTCATACAATAATAGTTTCCACTTAAGAATCAAAATAGATCCATATGAAGAACATTATGATAATTGATGTAAAACACATGCATATTGGGATGAAGTTGGAGAACACAATATTTTAATACCTAAAATTTTCAACAAAATGGAAAAAATTTCAAGACCATTCAGAAGCACTTTAGGGATAATTAGATTAAATAGAAGATCTATATTGAAAATAATCAATGATACCAGTATTTTATGACTATAGATAATGTATTCCTCTACATATCTATATGGAAGTGATTTGGGATGAAGGGTAAGCTAACTACCTGGTATATTTTCCCCTTTGAAATTCTTGATCACATCAAAGTTTTGTTCTATCAACTAGGAATCCCACTATCCCTTTCTTAATTACATGATGTATTACACATATCCCACTTGAGTATGTATATAAAAGATACCTCACATGCCCATAATGCATAGGTGGTACAGGTGGAAAATGAACTCTCATATGGGGAACAAAAGAAGAATATATTATACCATTGACTTAATATTCTATGAAATAAGGAAAATAACCATGTTAAAGTACTGTAGAGAAACTATAAGTACTAGGAGGTTACATGGGATCTACAGGAATCTATTATGCAAAATTATCTTCGTCCATTTTCACCTTAGTCTGTAAAATGAAAAATTGGGGGCAAAATTTCTTAAAGGGGGGAGGGTGGACAATGTAATGACCTATAATTCTATCAAAGAAATTTCCCATATGATTTTATAAATTTGTCATTAACCACATGATGAAAAGAACACAACATTTTATTATATTAATTTGAAAATTAAATTTAGAGAATAAAATTGTTTAAAATAATTTAATGTATTATAATGTGAAAAAAAATATAAATCAAGATAACAAAAATATGAAAATTTGGATCTTCTCGATCCACCATAATGACTGTTGTCACAAATAAAAGTATAGAGATTATGAATAATTTCATCAATAAAATATTCATATTTAAAATGAAAATATATAACCTTGAGGGAAATTTTTACCATTTAACCCTTTTTATATCCTCTTATTCAAAAAAACAAATTCATTATCCATATTATGTTGGTTCACCACCTTCATTGATGATGGGTTTTAGTTTTTCCATGCAACCTTCATGGAATGTTTAAATTCACTTATAATGTTTTATATGAAGTAATTTTTTATAGTTTAAATTTTTTTAAACTATTTAATTAATATATGGAAATAATTATAAATAAAATGAAACTAGTTCGTGAGGGTCGATAAAACCACCTAAATGAACAAACTATTTAATGTTGATGTTTTTACGCAAATAATCATCCATATGTTAAAAAACATATGGATATTTGGTACCATTTAAATTTATAGAACTAATTAAATACCATTAAATTTCACTTATGTAGTTTTATTCCCATTTTACAATAACATCAATGATTATCAATAGGTGATACGGCCATTGAACCATGAAACGAATGCTCCCAAAACAATAAAATTAAACATTATATATCAGTTACATTATTATAACTAAAAATAATAAAATTATAATAACTAAAATATAGATTTAAAAGGTCATTAAATAAATAATTAATTAATCAAATTTGATTATATATTATGTTTATTTCAAGTGAAGAACGGATTTTGACATAAGTAAGGGATCTCTCTGAATCACACTTTTTCTTTGGGTTATGAACTTTTTATCAATATATCACATTTATATTTCTTTTATGTTATTTAATACTTCTAAATTATATATATATATGTCTCATTCATGTATAACTAACTTATCCTCCCTTTCATTGATTTGGTAATACATTCCATAAGTTCGTCTCTCAAATGCAACCAATTTATTTCTAGGGTAAATTTTTATGTTTATTTCTTAAGATTGATTTCATTTTGTGGAAAAATTAAACATGTAAATGTTGAAATAGGTTCACCAATAGATAACTCCAATTCATTGTGTAATTTTTTTCTCTTCATATATTATTTATAGGATTAGGGAGTGAACTAATCCATTATGGGCCTTCTCCAACCACGTGATGTTTTCTCGATTCTTAGAATTGACTTATAGTTATTCAATGTAATATGTTGTTTCAACTCTTCTGTGTTTCAATGATCTTATAATTCCTTGTAAATTATGGTATTATCCCATGTGATTATTCATGAGCCTTATCTTTTATGATATTATGATATGTTATTCAAATCTAATATAATGATTCTTAATCATGTTTATTACCTAATATTTATTTTTATTTCACCCCATTTATATATTTATAAGAATATCCTATGTAGTTTTAGGACATAAAAGGGATTTATGATCTCATTATGAAGATTAAAATAATTACATTTTATTATTTCTTCACATTGATGTATTATGTACCTAGTCATCCAAAGAAACTAGGATTTTCAATCCTTGTATTGTATTTAGTGGATAGTTAGTTAAAAATCATGTCACAATATGTGTATAAGGATTAATTTTCTATAATAGAGAATTGGATAAAGCATTTAAAGAAGATAGTTATAGAATTGTATTGTTCTTAGAAGTAATAAGGTGTCGTGGTTGCATGTATTTTATGGAGATTTAATGACCAATTATGTTCCCTAATTAAAAATATAAAAAAGAAATAGGATACATAAATCATATAATTGAATGACTTTAATGCGATTTTTATGTATATTTCATACACTATGTTATAGTGTGAAAATATGGAAATGAAATTTGTTAAATTTAGGGAAAAATTACTAAGTGATGGTGGCTGAGTATGAGGAAAGTTTCATGAGGTTAACAAATTTTGTTTCAGATTATCTACGTAACTTGGAATGAAATATTTATTGTTTATTTGATGGTTTAAGGAAATAATAAAATCATCATTAGTATCTTATTATTTTTTATCATATGAAGAGATTGTAACAACTATCCATTCTAAGAAATTATTTTTTAAATGATTTATTATAATAGGAAATCTAAGATGAATAGTATGTTTTATCACTATATTTAAATAATTATTGAAATGTAAAATAAATTAAGGGTGGAGTTACCTATATATAATAAATATAAAATTAAAGACACAGGGGGATACTTATGTTGGTTGGATATAAGATTTAAATATTGAGATGAAGGTCAAAATGCTCACGAGTGTCAAGGAAGGAGAGATAAAATCATTATGAAATGCATAAACTATAAATCTAAGGGACATTACACTAATCAATTCCACATGATCCAATTGAATATACTACATAATATCCTTATAGTCAAGGTGTAACTTTTGTAATAACCATATCTAAATTTGAAGCTCTAAATACTATTATATTTGGTACTTTGATTTTACACTAAAATTTAGCTACTACATTATTTGATTCTAGATCACAACAATATTTTATATCTTGGATGTTGTTAAATAATATTAAATCACCCATAATTCCTTATTTTATTATGTATATGATATAATTATGAGTGGTACTTTGATTACAACAAATATATACTAGTTAGTTAAAATTAAAATTCATGGGAATCACCTATTTGAAAATATAATCATTATACCTATGGTGTATTTTGGCGTAATCATGAGGATGGATTGTCTCTCTAATTATAAATAATGAATTTATTTTAATTATAATGAAGTTAGAATTAGTGAGGTAATTATGGAATTACTTTTTTGTAAGGGAGATTGCATTACTAGGATCTTTTCAGGAAGCACACCTTATAGTCAATCATAATGAAACTGTAGTGGAATAAATAGATCAAATTCAGTCAATAAATTTTAAAAAGGATTTCATAATAGAAGTCAACCCCATTTTTCATGAACATGTTATTGTATTACTGATTATTTTCTTGTATTCCCCCCCTCCCGATTGAGAACTTTAATTCTCCATTGATATTTTCCTTGAAGTGAAAACCATATATAATCCACCATATTAAATTTCCCTAGTGGAGTTAGTTAATTTAAATTTGGAAATAAAAGACCTATTTTATAAAGGGTACATTCATCCAAGTGTTTCACCATGGGGATCACCTTTCTTTGTGAATATGAAGGATGGTTCAATGAGGTCGTGTGTTGATTATTAGGAATCAAAGGAATTAATATAAAGAAAAATTCCATGTATTTATGACCTCTTTGATGAAATTAAAGGGACATAATACATTTTTAACAATGATATTGTTTAAATTTATTAAATTTTAATTGTAAGAAAGATGATATCCCAAAATAGAATTCTCTATAACTTATGATCATTATGAGTTAATTGTAATGAATTTTGGGAAACCTAATGTATTACATATATTTATGATTTTTATAAATAGGGTATTTAAGGATTATCATATCATATTTTTGGTGGTGTTTATTGATGATATTCTTATATACTCAAAGATTTATGAGGAGTATAAAATTAATTTGAAAATAATCGAAGAGACTTGAGGAAAAATAATATATATGGGAAATTTAATAAATATAAATTTTGGATTCAATAAGTATTTTTCCAAGAAAATATTATTTCTAGGTATGATATATCTATTGATCCTTCTGAAAAAAAATTTCCCATGGAATAAACAATACCCACCCACATAAATAAAATATGTAGTTTCATTACCCTAGCATGACACTCTCAGTTGTCTATTGAAATAATTTCTTGATTAGTTTATCCATTAACCAAGATAAAATGTATGTGATTTAAATTTACATTAAAAAATGAATATAAAGACAGAATTGAGGATTTAACAAGGATATTTGAAATTTAACCTATATTAACTGTTGTATCTAGTAAACAAGGGTGTGTTATTTACAATGAAATGTTAGGGAACTGTCTTGGATGCGTTCAAATATAAAATGATATGGTGTTTGATTATGAATCTCTACAATTTTAATATAATGAGATTAATTTTCTAAATCATTATTTTGAGTTAGAAGTGGTGATATTTACATTAAATATATATATATATAAATATATGGAGTGAGATAAGATATATACAATAATAAAAAGATATTGAAAAATAACATTATATATAAAAATCATAATATGTGGAAAAGGGGATACTTGTAAGAAATCAAGGATTATGATTACGATAAATTTTATAATGAAAGGAAAGAAAATATGGTAGCATATGCATTGTGTATAGAATAACATGTTATCTTATACATTATGTGGGTGAAGAATGATTAAATTCTAAAGGATTTGGTAATGATGGACTTGTGTATTGATAGGGAATGTGAAAAATCATTTTAATTTTTTTAATTACCAAAAATTATTTATTAGAGTGGATTAAGAAATTTCAAAAAAATTATTCATCCCCAATAAATAATATGGAAGATGTGATCAATGATAAATTATCAGACTTTAACATCACTTATGATGGAGTTGTAAGGTTTTGTAAAATTTCATGTTTTATAAATAAACCAGAGTTGAAAGATGGTCAATAGGATGAGTCTCATTGATAAAATATCATTATACATCCTAGCAATAAAATGATGTGTATATATAACTAGGATAATTTTTTTGGGGGATATATATAGTGATATATTGTTGATTATATTACATGATGGTAAGTGTGCCAACAAGTGAAGGCTGAAAGGAAATCTCCCAAAGGGGTAATACATAATTTATATATACCCAAGTAAAAGTAGGATAATATTAAAATGTATTTGATCTCTCATATACCTATAAAATATAAGGAGAATAATTAAGTCTGTGTCATTGTAGATTGTCTTAAAAATTCATATCATCTTGTAACAGGTCAAGAAGATTTTCCTCCTGATCATATTGCTACGTTGTATATAAAAAATGTTGTGATACATCAAGGAACACCATTAGCAGTAGTATTTGATCATGATACATGGTTGAAATGAAAAATTTTGTGGAGTCTCCATAAGGATTTAAATACATATCTTAATCTTAACACAAAATTTCATTGTCAAATTGAATGAAAGTCTGAATGGACTATCAAAACATTGGAAAATATGTTATGGTAATTTTTTCTTCAATTACAATGATGTTGGGATTAGTATTTACCTATATTGGTTTTTTTATACACTAATAGTTAATACTATAGTAAAAAATTTACACGATAAGAATCTTTGTATGGAAAGATATGTCATACACTAATATGTTGTGTTGAAGTTAGAGAAATGAAGTTAATTGTCCTAGAAGATGTGAATAAAACAAAAATGATTGTAATATACATCAAAAATAATATAAAAGGATGCTCAAAGTAGATATAAATTTCATTTTTAAAAATAAAAGAGGGATAATTAATTAGATTTATGGGACCATAAATTCATATTTTTATTTCCATGAAATTTTTTAATGTGATTTGGGAAGAAATATTATCCAATTCCAAGGTGTCATGGGTTGTATGGAATATTAAAATAGATAATAGTTATGTCATGTCTATTATCTATTTCAAAAAAAATATTTTCTAAGTTCATGGTGATCTCCATATATCATATATAATGATATATATTCTAGATCCCTCACATATTCTTAAGTATGATCATGTTCAGTTTGATCCCAGCCTATAATTCAGTGAATAGTTGTTTCATACTCTTTATATAATAGATCATATACTGTAAAATCATAAAAATTGACTAGTGGGGTTTTTCTTGAAGAATCACTAGCTACAAGAATCAACACATGAACATGAGGATACAATGACACCTCCTTTAATTAGTTTTTTATATATTTATAAACAAATTTGAAGATGGAATTATTATTTAGGGGAGAATTTAATAGTCAGAAAATTATATTAAATAATAATCATATTTTTATTCGAAATTTTGAAATGAATAAAATGAAAAAAATTATTCATATTTATATAAATAACGATTTAAACGGAAAAAAAAACATAATTAATTTATAATATAAATACCTCATGGATTATATTAGGCAATTTCAATAACAACTATAATATGAATAATAAAAAATATAAATAATAAAATCCATGGAATCAATGTATTTATAGAATTATAAATGAAATGTATTATATAGGCTATTAGATTAAATGAATTTATATGAAATAAATATGGCCATCACTAAACTGTTTCTAGATTATAACTATTTATATGTTTGAGAGTTTGGAATTATGGTCATCAGTAATTTTACAGTTACAAATTTATGGTTTTAATTAGTATATATTATGGGAAATGAAAAAATATAAGCAATGTAGATGAGAGAAATTGTAGACTCAACCAATGAGTAAATCCCTTATCATTTTCATTTATCTAAGATAGGTAATGAGGTAGAATCACTAGGGTTCACCCTTAAACAAGCCTAAGTAGAACTTCAACAACTAAGGGTAGAGAAGAATCATCTATGAAAAAAGAATAATTTGGTAGATATAACTCCAAGGTTAATGATTATTTAAACACCCAATGAAGGCACTACCATTTCACACCTAACCATTTTATATAATTATTTTATGATAAGGTTCAATGTATTTAGGGGTAATGTAATGTTAAATTCTAAATTATTTTACAAATGAAATGGAGTTTACTCTGATACCAATTTTTTTCAAATGTATCACACTTATATAAATTTTAATATTTAGATTATTATAGGTTTAAAAATAAAAAAAATATTCATACATGGAATTAGGTCATCAAAATAATGTATGGGTGAAATTTGGTATTTTTTTTGTAAAAATCATAAAATATGAAAAAAAAAATATGATATGTTTGAAATATTATATATGTTATATTGAATCAAATAATCCAATATAGTTCTATTTTAAAAAAAATAAACTAAACATTATAGTTGATCAATAATGGATGTAATGGGGTGCTATAGTTGTAGTGGAGAACTAAATATGATGAAAAAATAAAATGTTTATTCCCTTTTTGAATGAAATTCCTCTAAGAAAACATATAAATACCCACCCCCAATTCACGTTTATACCACAAAAAAATCAATATTATCTCTTTAGATCTCTCTCAATGAGTTTCTCCCATATCTCTTTCTTTAACCATGAGAATTTTAGTGGGATATAAGGGTCAAATTTATGTTATGACTCCCAAGAGAGGTAAGGGTTCCTATTTATCTATTTTTATTTCCTATTTCAATTTATTTTGTTATATTATCATTTAAAAATATTTTATATATAATTTAAATATTTTAATAACATTTTATTATCATCTATTTAATATATTGTTAATGTAAGATTCCTTATAACCTATCATTGTAATATTTTCATAAGTTTTTTTTATCTCAATTTAAGAGACCCTAATACCTTCTTATCATTTATTTATGTAATCTTATAAAATTCATTTCCATTTCAATGTGAAATGTTATTATGATTCATTATTTTAAATTCTTTATCATATTATCAATGAGGGATCATTATTCCCTCTTATTATTGTACCTCTGTAATTCATTATAATATTCATTCATAAGTGGAAACCCTCTGGCATAAATATAAATATAGAGAAGCATCCTAAAATTTTATTAAAATGAATAGTGTGTTGTTTCCTAGAAATTAAATCATTATATATATACTACAAGTGTCTATAGTCTATGTAACATATTTACCAAGAGGTAATAATCCTTAAAATTATTGGTTTGGTATTAACTCAATATTTACTCGGTGCAAAACAAAATGTTTCTAAATACACACCCGATTCGACACTCATGGGGGGAATTATTTGTATGATTCACAAATACTTTATGAACCTAATTATGGATTTCAATACTTTTTTATAATCTAAAAATAAAATTTCAATTTATGCATCTAAAGTATGTGAGTATTGAAGATAATCCAGATGTGTGGGTTATGGTGGAATTTATGTATCATTGTTTTAGTCTCATACTATTCCTATCTATTAAACTCAATGAATATTTACTATTTATATCATTATACCATGAATATAAATTTCACTACTAACTTTTTACCATTCCATTGATATGGGTACATTACACTACATTGTGAATATCATTTATTTTCTATGTTGATTGTAATATATTCACCTAGATAACCATATTATTGGATATATTAGTGAAATTTCAGATTAATTATATGAATAATTTCATTATATATTGTTATTTATTTAATATACATTATTATGCATGGTTTTCCTTAGGGAAAATTATGAAATATATTTCTTATCCATTATCTTCACATGATGGATTCAGTGGACTTATTATGTGATAAGTGGGGTCCAAAATTATATATTTCCTTTATATTTATGTTTTTTGGATGACACAAACTAGTTTGGGTATTTGGTGTAATCCATACCCATTAATTAATGGTTTATTGAACACAGTTTTGTAACCTATGCTTATGGAATCTGAAATTATTCATTCCAATCATTTACATTATTATGAGATCATTAAATTTTATATATGTGATTATTGACTTTTCCATCCATAGATTATCTTATTATTAGGTATTTATTGTTATCATATCATTTAATTTTTTACTCTCTATGTATTGCATATTCAATCATTATGCCATGTTGGCATCCATTGAATGCTATCCCTTTCATAGAATTTGATCTCACCCATTACTTTTGTTTCATATTTCCCAAATATATGAAGTTGAATACTCTATACGGTCAACACTATAGATAACAGTGAGGAATTATAATTTTTACTAAAATGATATAATCTATAATGTTGTAATATAATTCTTATGTATTTATTCTCATAAGGATTGTTGAACCTTGATCTTTTGAATTTAATCCCAGGTGACTTGATTACTGTGTAATAAATAACCCACCTACTTTGGGTTTCCAGGGTTGGGGGTGTTACAATTTTAACCAGTTTTAATAGAATAAATATAAAAATTCTAAAGATCAATGTGTTTCCAACATAAAATATTAGAATATATATATATATATATATTATGAGCTAATTAGAAGCGGAAGAGTTGAAAAATATGTATAATTTTTTGAGAAGATGATAATACCACTTATATGTATATTCCACCATCGGTGATTATTGAAGAGAGTGTTAACAACATGATTTCCCACCTGTTCAAATATATTCTAGAAATTGAAGAAAAATAACTATGATATTAAAATTTAGAGTATAATTCCATAACTATTAAATATCATATGTGTTGACTTTCTTGACAAATTAAATGTAAGAAATTGTTGAAGTGATTGTTGGGTATGTAAGAAACAAAATTTATATGAAAATTATTTCAAAAAAAGGAATAAATATCTAATAATTTTTATCTGAAAGTGTATTTTATTAACTCTTGATATTAATTCAAGGAGGGACCAACCTAATCTAGTTGTTCAAGAAAGATTTGTTTGGTGCTACTATATGAAGATAATTGAGTTGGTTCTTATTGAGCTTGTTTGTGTCATGCATATAATATGTTTTTTGTTTGGAGTCATGTGTTCAAGGCCATCCTTTTACCTTGGGTTTTCCTGATAATAAGAGGTTTTCAATTTGTTTGTTAGATAACAACCACCATAAACGAAGGGCTATCTCATACTTTGTGATCAAACCTCATAAAATATTTGTGCCTTTGTTATTTAAGATTTCTAAATTAATTGAATGCATAAGGTTTAAGTGTGAGATTATAGTGTTATATAAATTCACTATAATAATTGTATGGGAAAATATAGGTGGGTTTTAATAGATTATATCCATCCATATTAATTTAACTCCCATATTGATGTGGTTGAACTTGTCCTGTGGGAAAAAAATTAAATGTAATATTCCTGAACTCAAGTGATTCCTAAAGTTTTTCTCTAAGAGGCATCCATTATTATCTATATATTAAACCCTAAAATGGAATTATTTAATGAAATATATTTTTAATGCCTTTTAATATGCCTTATTTACATGAGTAAGGGGTTCCCAAGTAGATAAGTCCTTTGGTAGAACTTCCAGTCAGTTTGTAACATTATTTGTCATGTGGAAATGATTATGAGTGTGCAATTTGAACATAAAATCTGATTTGAATGGGATATATTATTTGTAATGGTTATAGAATACCCATGTTAACCAGTTGATATATTTTTTTTAATCATTGGGTCACTCAAATTGGGTTGAGGTTGTAACCTATTTTTCATGGTTTTGGAAAGTAGAACTAGGAGAAGAATGTTAGAATAAAATTTTTCTATGTATCATGCTCTCTTAAGTGGGGGACTGGGGTATGTTATATATGAAAATTTAAAAGGAATTCTTCTATGGCATGGACAGTATGAGTAAACATGTGACCTCATATTGGGTAAAATGATGGTTCATGGAGGGTATTTTTTCAAATTCTTAGAGCATGGTTGGGTGGGAAAAAGAAATAAAGTGATTGAATCATCATGGGATAGTTGTGGTAGGACTATTAATAAAATAAGAATCCATGTAAGGTCCCTTTATACTAGTATATTGTTCCTTTCTATGGGACTAGTGTAGTGAATTAATTCATCTGCATATAATTGACTAATCATGGTTGGTAGATTGGCATTAGTATGATGGATTTGGAATCATCAATGATAATGGATATAACTACAACCTATATGTAATGGTTGGAATTTAGTGAGATGAATTAGGATTTATGTTATTATGGTAATTATTTATCCAGAAACTAGGTATCAATGGTATTTTAGAAGAGAGATAGGTTATGGGGATATGTTTTTCCTAAATTGTATTATGTTATCCTAACCATGTTGATGCAGTGAGTCTATGGGTAATGCTATTGTTGATGTAATAACCTAGAGACCTTGAAACTGGGTTGTCATTTTATACCACCCATATGATTTTTTATTATATAGTTATAGGGAGATCACAAATAAGTTATTGGATTGATAGTTTCTTAGATATGTTGGCCTAGATATATTAAGTCTTTTCCTATCTAATTATATATATATATATATGATATTCTCTCTTCTAAATCATTCTTCAAGACTCTATGGGTGTTCATGGATGACTGAGAGTGACCCCGAATTCTCATACATGTGGGTATGGATATATTATACCTTTAACTGATGAATTTTCTATATACATTTCTCATTAAGAATCCTAATTTAAATTGATTTATTTTAATATATTGTGTCTTATAAATTATTTTTCTAGAAATAAATCCTTACTACTTTTTGTATATCTAGAGTGATAAAACAAATCCAAATTTATCATTTTACAATGTAGGTGGGGTTATGAATTCTAGTGTTTGGAAAAACACATGAATATATGGTATAATTTCTAGCATACTATGTGTTGCTCGTGAATTTATTTTTATATGTACATACGTATATATTTTGTTGTATATAAGGGACATTGTTAGTGATTACGTAATGAATTTTATGCTAACAACTGTCATGTACACACTGGTGGACATACAAAACATATTTTTACCATAAATGACTATTCACAGGTTGAATAAAAGATCATGGAGAATTCGAATGATGGTGTTTAGGATATAGGTATAAGGATTCACTCATGGTGTTATGATTATGCATATAACATTATTTAGGTAACCCTTTTTTTATCTAGGTATACTTAACATGGGTTAATTTTTTTATAGAATGTTAATGTTGTATGTTATTTATGGTTAACTCATGGTTGTAATCCACTATGATTACTCAATTTTATATGATGGTTTTTTTGTTCACCTATTATTATATTTAATGATATATTAAGAATAGTCTACCCAATGTTTATTGAGATTCTAAAAACCAGTAAACAAATTCTACAAAAAATGAGGTGTGCCTAATGTAACTCAGTGCCACTAGCTAGGTCACTGTATAAGAAGAACCAGTACAGACTATTTTAAAAATTATTTTTGATAGTATAGTGGTTGTGTTACTATAAGTGATAGAGAATATGTAGTTATAAAAACTCTAAACAAGGTAATTACCCCAGCCTTATATGTCGTGAACACCTATGTGATAGATGTCCATGTTACAAAGAATATGGGAATATTTTAATGTTGTTAAACTATTATAGATCATATGTTATACATATATAATTTGTTGGTTTTAGGTTTTTATTTATTATTTTACTCTTAGATTAAGGCGGAATGAATGCATTTGTCTATTCTTCAAAATCGTAGACTAGGGTGGAAGGACTGCATGTGTTCGTGCATCAAACATGGATATATTTTGATGTGTGTACATTTCTTCAGCATAGATCTATTTTTTGTATATAATCCGATGTTCAAAATTTATATATTTTATTAATGAATCCATTTTTCTTTTTTATTTATGTATATATGTTTATAATGGTTCCATCTTTTATATCATATTTATCTTATATGTTATTGATGGTTATGAAATGACCAGGCCCATTAGAACACCATTTATTCTTGTACTAAATTGATTATCCCACCATAATCCATCCTAAAATATGATTTGTGTTGATGAATAACACCAAGAAGGCCTCTCACACATATGGGAGTTATTATTCGAACAAAACTTTATATAACCACCAATATCTAGTATATAATATAAAGTATCCTAAAAAGTCATAATAATCATCTATAATATTACATCCATGCAAAAAAAATTATTCAAATATAAAAGTATGAAAATTTTAACACTTAAAAAACTAAAGATAATAATAATTTCCAAACATCATAAAAAATGTTATAACATCAAAGAAATGATAGGGGTAATTAAAATAAATAATATCCCCTGACCCATAACTTCTATTATAGACTATCATCATAAGAAAACACTAATCTCTAGCTCCACTAACTCCATGAAAACCAAATTCCTCTCTAAAATATTTGCCACATTCATAAACCTAACACATATGGGAAGGAATTACCATGTACGATTTGATATAAAAATACTTGGTATAATTCATTGAAAACACCATAAATGTGGAGGAAATGGTAGGTCAACTCAAATTTCATGAGCGATAGTGTAGTATAATAACCATGGAAATATAGATATTCTTTAAGGATAGGTAACCTAAGAGTAAAAGGATGTTCTATTCATCACATATCATTGTTACCACGGTTTGAGAGAATATAGTTCATGTATGGATCTTCCCGATATCACTTTTCTCACTTCTCGCTTATCTTTTCTTCCTTCAGTGATTCATCCAGTGCAATCAGATGCAGTGATTTCTACTCTAGTTCTCTTGAATATATATTCTGCTAATTGTGATGTTAAGTCCTTTAAAGAGGTTCTTGCAGGCCCATCGGATCCTTCTCCCTGGATTGATCTCCCTTCCATATCATCTATCCCACTAGCACCTCGGTGTGGTCCAAATCTGAACATCAATGTGGTTCATGATGCTTTCCCCTCACATGGTGGTCAAGGGATGCTCATTTCGAGAAGGATTCAATAATGGAGGTGGTATGGGTTTGTCTTCTAGGACTGCCTCTACCTCTCCATAATCCCATGATTCTTCAATTAGTGTGTGACCATTTGGATATAACAAATATAACAAATATATTAAATATAACAAATATAATTAATATAATTAATATAATGAATCTAATAACCATAGAAATATAGATATTAGTTAAGGATAGGTAACCTAAGAGTAAAAGGATATTCTAGTCATCACATATCATTATTTACATGATTTGAGATAATATAGTTCATGGATAGATCTTCTTGAGATCACTTTGTTCACTTCTCGCTTCTCTTGTCTTCCTTTAGTAATTCCTCCAGTGCAATCAGATGCGGTTAATTCTGCTCCAGTGCCCCTGAATATATCTTTCACCGATTGCGATGCTAAGTCATTCAGAGAGGTTCTTGCAGGCCCATCATCTCCTTCTCCCTGGATTGATCTCCCTTCCATGTCATCTTTTTGGCTATACAAGTCGAGAAATATGATAGGAAGAAATTATCACACAAAGCAACAAAGTATTTCAAGCTTTGTATTTCACATATATTTCATGGACTACAATTGCATCAATATATAGACCAAAAACAATGCATAACATTTATGAGGTAAAAAAACATTAAAGGCATGCAAAGGAAAAATAGACGGATGCAGACACGTGGGGAGAAAAATGCATATAACTGACGCATATAGAGAATACACGCTTCATGGAAAACACCGGCTTCTTGGGAAGAAACCATAGATGCCTTTATGGTTTGGATTTCCAACACTCCCCTTCAAACCAAAACCGGCTTCATCCCAAGCATCATTCTGAGTTTTTTGAATGCATATGTCGGTAATGACTTTGTGAAAATATCATCCACCTATTCCGTAGTATGACAATATTCAAATTTTATCATTTTCTGCTTCACATGATCTCTCAAAAAATGGAATCAGGTATCAAAATGTTTGTTTCTTCGATAATGCGCTGGATTTTTAGAAAGTTCAATTACTAACTTATTATCCATATATATCACTGTGGATCCATCCTACAAATTCTTCATCTCCTTTAATATATTTCTCAACTATATTCCTTCAAAAATGGTGGATAATGCCGCCGCATACTCTACTTCACATGTGGATAAGGCCACCACACTTTACTTCCTTGAATTCCATGTGGAAGTAGTCGATCCAAGAAAAAATACATACATGGTGGTGCTTTTTCTTTCATCTTGGTCACCTCCCCAATCACTATCTGAGTAACCATATAGATTTTCTTCTTCATTGTATGGATAAAACAGAACAAAATCCATTGTTCCTTTGACGTACCTGAGGATTCATTTTTCTGTTAGCTAGTGTGACTCTTCTGGTGCTTCCATATATCTTATTAGAATACCAACATTGTAGACAATATTTGTCCTTGTGATTTTGAGATACCTCAGGATTCCAATAAAACTTTTGAACAAATTCAAGTAAATGATTCTTCTTTCTCCATCTTTTTTTAGTTTTAAACCTATTGATACAAGTGTTTTTACAGTGTTGTAGTTGGCATCTTGAACTTTTCAAGCAACTCCTTGGAATAACTTTTCTAAGATATATAGATGTAGCCATGTTTTTGCTTTACATATATTCCTAAAAAAAGACCTAAGACCTACATCAGTAATATATAACTCCTTGAACATGTCCCCCTTGAATTCATCAAACATCGGTTGACTATTCCCTTTAAATAGTAAATAATCAACATACAAGCATGCAATAAGTATATCTCCACAATCATTCTCCTTGATGTAAACTGCATGATCATATGGACATTGGGTGAATCCGTTCTCTCGAATATAGTTTTCGATACATGCATTCCAATCACGTGGAGCTTGCTTCAACCCATAAAGATCATTCCTCAGACGATACACCTTTCCTTTCTCCCCTTGCATAATAAAGCCTTCGGGCTAGTCAACAGAGACCTCTTCTGCTAGAATTCCATTTAGGAATGCAGAATTCATATCCAGTTGGTAGATCATCCAACTGTGATGAACAGTGAGGGATATAATTATCCTCACAGTGTTAAGGAGAGCAATTGGAGAAAATACTTCTTCATAGTCCACCTCGTACTTCTGTTTGTACCCATTTGCTACAAGCCTTGCCTTATATTGATCCATCTCACCATCATCATTTCACTTTATCTTGTACACCCATTTGACGTTGATGATCTTATAAATCTTAGGAAGTGTAGTCATCTCCCATGTGTTATTTTTCTCTATGGAATGAATTTCTTCTTCCATATAGATTCTATAAAATTCTTCTCCTAAGGCTTCCTGAAACATCAGAGGCTCATGATCTACATACATGAAAAAAATATTTACCTCTTCGGTTTTCTCATAGATGTTGATTAGTATTTTCATTTTTATTGGCACCATGGGTGAGGATGAGCTCACCGAGTTTTGACTTGATGGAGTCCTCTCAGGAGTGATGGAACGTAATCCTGAATTTCCATGTTCTGATGATGCGACTGAGGAAGGTGTAGCGGGCGTTTTCTCATGGTGATCATGCTTTTCTTCAGAATATTCTATTTCAACTGGAATTTCTTTGTTTGATTCTTCATCATTCCATTTCCACGTTTCTTCCTCAAAAAATACCACATCTATCTACTCACTACTACTTTGTGTTTAGTGCATTGTAGAGTTTTTAGGCTTTGGATACCCTATAGTATCCAATGAATATGCACTTTTCGCCACGATCATCAAGCTTCCTTCTTCTTGCTTCTAAAACTTGAGTGTAGGTGACACACCCAAAGATTCTTAGGTGCGCCACGCTCGTTTTGTAGCCACACCATGCCTATTATGGTGTCAAGTTTCTAATGCTTTTGGTTGGACACCAATTTAGCAGGTAGAAAGTACATGCCACTACCTCTACCTAGAATCTCTTTGGCATCCCTTTCTCCTTGAACATGGTCCTCTTCATGTTAAGGATGGTGTGATTATTTATTTCTGCAATTCCATTCTGTTGTGGTGTGTAGGCTACAGTGTATTACTTCTTAATTCCATTTTCCCTAAAAAAAACTCTCGAAATGTATTTGTAGTATATTCTCCACCTCTTTCGGATCTGAGTAATTTGATTTTGTAACCACTTTTAGCTTCAACACAAGCTTTGAAAATTTTAAATACAGTAAAAGCAGAAGATTTTTCCTTGATGCAATACACTGATATTTTCCAGCCAGAATCATCAATGAGGGTAATAAAATACCTATTACCTTTAAGTGAGTGTGTTTCAATTGGTCCGCAAATATCATTGTGAACCAACCGAAGTGGTTTCTTTGCTCTTTTGGACACTCCACTTGGGTAGGAGTTCCTTTGTTGTCTGCCGAGTGTACACACCTCACACACATGATTTGGAACTTCAATTGTCGGCAAGCCACACACCATGATTGATGAGGATAGAAGCTTAAGGCTGCTGAAATACAATTTCCCAAAGAGTATATTTCATCTCCATGAGTAATTCTTCATGATTCCAAATAGACACTTCTCATCCTTTGTGTTAATATGCAGTGGAAACATGCGATTCTTCACCATTTTGAATTGTGAAACAAGACTCTTTTGAGCATATCTTATATAAAAAAGAAAAGTTTTCCAAGTGTATGACATACCCCTTCTTAAGGAGTTGGTCGAGACCGATGATATTATTTTTTATGCTTGGTACGTAATACACATTAGAAATGTAATTCAACTCACCAGTCTTCAGATAGATTTTTATCTTACATTTTCCAATCATGAGTACCTTTGATGAGTCTGAAAATCTCATGTCTCCATGAACTTCTTCTATGAGTTCCTTGAATAATTATTTGTTACCACTCATATGGTTTCTTTCCCCCGTGTTGAGATACCACACATCGGGCCGTTCACTTTCATTTTTTTGTGTGAGGAGGAGTGTGGTACCTTCTTCTTCATAATGAGTTGCTTAAACATAGTTAGATCATTCATCATGATCCATTTTCTCCAAAACTCTGTATCATAATGGCCAAAAAAATTTCAATTGTGGAATTGGATGCTCTTTATGTTTCCATGACCACGTGTGAATTGGCCTCCACGATTTCCTCTTCCATGGAAACTATAAAAATTTTGTTGATTTTGTTGATAGATTAAATGTTATCCATTCCCTCTACCTATTGCACGATGACCGCCTTTTTGTGGTTGACCATTCTTTTGTTCTTATAGAGTTAACTTGGACTTTATGACATGCTAAAACGTTGAACCTGCATTCTTTTTCATTCATTTCTCATGCACTTGAAATGACACCATCAGTTCTTCAATAGAAAGTTTCTCCAAATCCTTTGATTCTTTGATTGGAACAACCACATGCTCAAACTTGGTTGTGAGAGATCAGAGTGATTTTTCAATAAATCGAATGACCTCCACTTTTTCACCATTCATTTTCAAATTTTTAATAATAAAAATCAAGTGTGAGAAGTAGTCGGATATACTCTCACCTTCTTTTATGTGTGCCACTTTGAACTCTGCTCTTAATGTTTGAAGACGTAACTGCTTCACTCGATCAACACCCTTGAAGATGGTACAAAGGGTATCCCAATCTAGCTTGCTTGAAGTTGCTTTAGCAATATTTTCGAACGTTGATTCATCTAAGCCTTGATAGAGGAGGAACAACGCATTGTTGTCTTTCTTCCTTTGATTTTTTGAGAGCCATCTTTTCTTCATTTGTGAAGGCGACTTCTTTCTCTATAGTGGGTACTTCATACCTGTCAGTGACGATCTCCCATAATTCTTGTGATCCGAACAATACCTTCATTTGGATGCACCACCTCTCATAGTTTTCCTTAGACAGCTTTAGAACTTGTGGCTAGATTGCATCCATCTTTAAAAAATTTGAGGATGTCTTGGTAACATAGCTCTTATACCGGTTTGTTAGCTATACAAGTTGAGAAATATGAGAGGAAGAAACTGGCACACAATAAAACAAAGGATTTCAAGATTTTTATTTCACATATATTTCACGGACTACAATTACATCAATATATAAAGACCCAAAAAATCACGTAGCATTTATGAGGTAAAAAAACATTAAATTCATGCAAAGGAAAAATAGACAGGTGTAGAAGTGTGGGGAGAAAAACGCATATAACTAATACGTATGGAGAATACACACTACATGAAAAACATAGGATTCTTAGGATGAAACCACGAATACATTTATAGTTTGCATTTTCAACACGTCTATCCCACTAGCTCCTCTGTGTGGTCTAGATCTGAACATTGATGTGGTTTCTGATGCTTTCCCCTCACATGGTGATCATGGGATTCTCATTTCGAGAAGAAGTTAGGCATGGAGGCATTATGGGTTTTTCTTTTAGTACTACCTTTACCTCTCTATAATCCCTCGATTATTTAATTAGTGTGTGACCCTTTGGTGAAATACATGTGCTCGGATGGTAACACTCGGTGTCTTCAGTTGGATTTGAATCATTGTATTTTCATGGAGCTTTATGTGAATTAAGTTTCTTAGTTCATAATTTTATTTTTTCATATTAAAATTATGGTTTAATATACTGCCATTTAATTGTTATATGCCCCATGTGTTATTTTCCTGGACCATTTGTGTGGGACGAGTTTTATTGCGACATGTCTCATGGGAATGCCACATTATCAATCTGTGTTTTTTTGGTTTCCCTAATCTCCTGACCGTCAATTATTTCCATCGCCCATTCCCATCTAGGAGTCCACATGTACTTGGTTTGTTTGAACCGCTGCAATATTCTTTCGGCTGGGTGGTTTTGCACTGTTTTTGTGCCATCCCTGGATTGGGAAGGCGATTAGGGTTTTCATCCGTTTATAGGGGGTTCCATCACCCCTGCTTTGGTTGTTCCCAATATAAGAACAGTATTTAGCTTCTTTGATCCATGTGGTGGTGTGTTTCGGTATTCCTTGTCATGCCCTAGTGATCGGCTCCTGGTTCTATGCTTAAGACTTCTTCTCAGAGCACTCGTCCTTGCTTGTTGTTCTCCTTTGGCGCCTACCCCACGGCCAGATCTAGGTGCAGACAAAAACCCTTCCCCGATAGAAGATGTTCAGCCTTTGGTGATGATTTTTAAAACCGTGAGAGGATCAAGTCACTACTGGTTCAACAAGATCTAGGAGGCTGTGTTTCCTTCATCTGCGTGAAGTGATTAGGACCGCCAGACTAGTTGTCATCTAGCATTATGAGTATTGTTTACAATTTCTTTTCCATTTGAGATTAGTAATTTTTCTACTCGGTTTCTGTCTTGCTGGTTGGTCTGGTTCTTGTACTGATTTTTTTTTGAGAAATTAATAAATGGCATGCGTGAGTTGTGTTCTTGTCGTGCAGTAGGTCCCCTAAGGGGTTGAAGCACATTAAATCCCTGTGTCTATTTACTATTTCATCACTTTTTGTTTTGTTTTGGTTCTAGCGATATTGAAATCACAAGTCCAGGTTGGTCCTTGTTTAATTTTTGGTTGTTCGGATAGATTGCACTGCTAGTTTTTTGTTCCGCTACCCCAACATACCACAAAAAGTGGTATTATATCCTTTTTGGCTGTTGTGTTGTTTGATTTTGAAAATCTGGTTGCTTTCCCTTTAAATTTTAGTTTCTTTAATTGTTTTACATTCCGGTATTCTGTTTACATCCCTGTTACAATTGCTGTTTCCAGTTAGCTACCCCTGCTTATAATTTTATCAATCTGTCTTGTTGTATTCTGATTAGAGTTTATTGCAGTATGTGTACAGTTTATTAATTTGGGGTTTCTCGCATTTTATTTGCATATGTATTTCTATTTAATTATTCCTTTTTAAATAGAATTCTATTTGTTAATAGAAACCATTGTATTCATTGAAATCCTCTGATATTTGTATCTCACAGTTACGTTTACCCAATGGGATTGGTCGGTTATTGGGGTCGTACGCCAAACATTGTCCCCAACCACTTGACATCCACTCATCTGGATAAACATGACTACAATGCGATACAAAATTGAGAAATTCGATGGAGACAAAAATTTCAATTTGTGGAGAATTAAAATGAGAGCATTTCTCGTTCAACAAGGCTTAATTGATGTCCTATGTGGGCCCAAGAAACCCATTACAACTATTAATCAAACTGGTCAGACCGTAGTAGAATACCAAGAAGTCCCCCTTGATGTACTTGTTAAAGCCCATAGCTCCCTTTTTCTTTCACTGTGATATAAGGTCCTTAGAGAATTTGTTTTCGAGTCCGCTGTTGCTATAATTTGGTTAAAATTAAAGAAATTGTATATGACTGCTTCATTAGTTGATAGACTGTATAAAAAACATTGCATGTTTACTTTTAAGATGAATCCTGGTAGTTCTATCAAATCTCATCCTGGCGAGTTTAATAAAATCACGCTAGATCTTGCCAATATAAATGTAGCAGTTGATGATGAGGATCAGGACATGATCTTCTTAATTTATCTTGACAACAGTTATAGTTCTTTGGTAGATAATATGTTGTACGGTAGGGACTCACTGACACTAGAAGAGGTTAAGTCGGCTCTTCTTTCAAAAGATTTTCAAGCCAAGAATGGGTTAGGATCACAGGGAGAGGGACTCAATGCTATGGGTAGAACAAGCGATAGGGGACAAGGGAAAAGCAGTGATAAGGGTAAAAAGAAAGGTGTAGGTTAGTTTAGGACACTGAAGTGCTGTCAGTGTGGGAAACCATGACACTTTAAAAGGGATTGTCCTGGAAGGAATGGTTCAATGGGTGATGGGGCTCAAACTAATATAATTGAGCCTGGTTTCGATGATGTCTTTGTTCTGTAGTGTGTCTAGTGTGTCGCAGGGGGGCAGTGTTGTGGGTTCAAATCTGGGTTTTGTTTTCTTCTTTGTGTCCTAGGTGTGTTAGGCCTCTCGGGAGGTAACCTGGTGTGAGGATAGTATAGCGTTGGGCAGTGGTCAAGAGAATCAAATCATGGTAGGTGTCTGTAAAGACCCGTAAAATTCAAGGAAATTTTTTTCTTAATTTTCTTGGGAATTTTACAAGAACGCATTTTCTGACGGCACCTAATTCCGAGGCCCGGTGTGCCCAGAATCTTTTTCTGAAGTTTAGCTCGGGTACGTTCAGTGAACGAACGAGCGGGTTTTTCTAACTTTTGAACCGGTGCTCGGAATCGAATTCTGAGGGCACCGATGGAATCGCAGCGCCTCTAATTGCTTAGAAACACCTTTTCTAGAGTTGTGTTTGTTCGGGTGTGTTTTTTAATTTTTGGGCTTAAGTTAAGGAATAAAATAAAAGTGGTGCAACTGATTTTTATTTTATTTTGATTAACTTAAGTTAAGTGGATGATGTGGGACCCACAATATCCTACCCACTAGGTATGATATTTTTGAGGTGGTTCCCACACGAGCTCCACCGTTTCTTTTCTTCCTAAACCCCCTTCTTTATTAAGGTAACACACCCGCACCCCTACTAATTGGAAGTCAACCCATGCGTTTCTCTGGTTAATAAACGCCTCATTAATTTGGGCGGTTAAATCGTTGCAATTAATTATTTTAATCAATTGTTTCTTTTTGAAATTCAAATTTTGGATTGTGCGTTAATAAAATAAGACAACTCTTATTTTATTAGGGGTTGGTTGTGCAAGAGGGTTTGGGGAAAATTCTCTCAAGTCGTGAAGTTCTTCCTCCTCGACGAAGAACACGAAGAACGCGAAGAACGCGAAGAACGCCAGATCCTCGGAGATCGACGACGTGACGCTTCTTCCGTGACGTTCCTTCTTCTGTGATGCTTCTTCCCTGATGCTTCTCTGTGACGCGACGATCCTCCCTCCGCGACGCCTTCTTCCGCGACGGTTATTTCCGCGACAAATCCTCGCTCATCAAATTCGACGAGGTAGGGATTTATTTTAATTGTTGTTCGTTAATTATTCTGTTTCCTTTCTTCATTTCTATTGGAGCCGACTGATACCGCAATAACGAGAGGGGGTCGGACCGCACGAACACAGCCGACCCTCCTCTCCCCTTTGGTTGTTTGATGTTGTTTGCGGCACGAACAAGGCAACGCGGTGCCGAAGCACCGTGCGGAAATATTAAAGAAAGGGAGAGAAGCCGTGCCGTCGCGCCGCATCGTTGAAGACGAACCAAAGACGCAGCATAGTCACGCCACACCAGAGAACTAAAAAAGAACTGCGGCCGGAGCGGGGTCGCGGCGGAGCGGGGAGACCGGCATCCGGTTCCGGGCCGCTGGCGTCGGAGTAGGGGGACCAGCCAGCGCCGGTCCTGTGGCGGCAGCAGCCGGCCGGCCAGAGCGGGCCGGCCGGTCAGGGGAAAACCGGGGGTTCGTAACCCCCAGTCGGCTAGCAGGTGCGGCCCCCCACATGGGGGCTGCAAGTTATCAACGCGGGGGGGCAGCGCCCCCCCCCCCCCCCCCCCCCTCACCGCTCGGCCGTTACGGCTGAGCCGCCTAGCCACTGGCTGCGCCAACGTGCCGGGCCGGACTACCCAGGCCAGGCCAGGTCGCGCTAGCCGGGTCAGGCCACGACCAAGCGGGCCAGACCCCGGTTCGAGCCGACCCTGGGGGTATCGGGCCGGGTTGGACCGGGCCCGAACCCCCTAATACCGAACCTCTTTCGGTCTTCTGCCCATAACTTGGGCTGCGGACCTCTGATCAATACACCGTTAGCTGCGATGCGATCCTTGGATCAAGACGGTATTTTCGGTATATTACACTCAGGGTTTCGGAGAACTTTGGGTTCGGCCGGGTTGGTTCGTACACGAAACCAACCGGGCCCTCGGAGCAGAAACACTTATAACTTGAGATCCGGACGTCCGATTGACGTGTCGTCAACTTTGTTGGATTCCTCTTAGTGAGACGGACCTTTTGGATTACTCCACTCGAGGTTTGGATGCAGGTGGAGTACGGTCAGGTTGGTTTTGACTTAAAAACCAATCGGGCCCCTGGGACGAAAAAGCCAATAACTCTCAGACCGGGCGTCCGATTGACGCGCCGTCTATGACGTTGAGTTCCTGTTGAAGATATGGATCTTTTGGATACATCAACTCCGGACTATGTGTCAGTTGATGTATCAGCCCCTCGGATCGTGGAGCGGACCCTCCCGAACGAGCTTGCTGTGTGCGGGAACCCAAGAGCTGGTTGCGACTGCGACGATGATGACGACTGTACAAAAATCCTCCGTGGATTCGATGGAGACGACTACAGCAATCAGCGGTCCTATGTGGATCAGTGCTACCGATCCTGTGTGGGTCAGATCCTGTGTGGGTCAGCGCTCAGCGGTCCTGTGTGGGCCAGTGCCTACAGATCCTGTGTGGGTCTGATCCTGTGTGGTTCATTGCGGGAGTTAGTTACCTATCGATCCTGTGTGGGTCAGATCCTTTGTGGGTCATTGCGGGGGTTAGTACCTATCGATCTTGTGTGGGTCTGACGGCTTAGATGAATCAGTGGCTACATCTGATCATCTCTATCATCATACGAATAAGTATACCTGTGTGAGCTGAGTCTTGATTTTCAATCCTTATCTTCGATAAGATTGACTTGATATCCTGTATAGATTATGTTATGCTTTCCTGTGTGGATTTAGTTGTGTTATCCTGTGTGGACTGGGTTTTACTTGGGCTCGGATGTTGGATCTGAACTGGAATTGATGACTTAGGTATATGTATGGGCATATACCTAAGTGGTGTCGGATGTTACTTCGTGATTGTATCTTCCTTTGTGGATTATCCTCTGTGGATTCTGGGAGACCTTCGGGGGTCTTGGGGTCCCTACTGAGTAGCTTATACTCACCCCTGCACAGGCCATGCCTGCACTACGTTGTGTTGGTTGCAGACGACAGACAACGCTGATCGTGGTTGAGGCACGAGGAGCAGGTTGGTACCCGGAGGTGGACCACTGGGCGGGACGTACTCGGAGTGGACGGCTGGACCCGAGGAGCTGTGGAGGCTATCTGTACCCACCCTTCAGGTGGTACTTCCAGTGGACGGCTCGACGCTGCGGCTTTACTTTTCAGTTGTTGTACTCTCTTTTCATTTGTACTTTACCTTCAGTTTGGGTTTGTATTATGGCCCACTTACATTTCTGCACTTACTGTTGTACCCAGTTTTTACTTAGTGTTTACTTCTGCTTTCTTGCTCTGTGGTGTTTGTTTACTTTACAAAGGAAATGCCTTCCCTTTTTACCGGGAATTACGCCTTGGTTCTAGTCGCCAGCCCCTGGCATATGGAAGGCGGACTTGGGGTAGTCACGGCACAGGCCCCGAGGACGGGTCGTGACAAATTGGTATCAGAGGAGTTCG
Organism: Viscum album; assembly: GCA_963277665.1. Lineage (NCBI taxonomy): Eukaryota > Viridiplantae > Streptophyta > Magnoliopsida > Santalales > Viscaceae > Viscum > Viscum album. Next base: position 188,189,356 of record OY728131.1, read on the forward strand.
GTTCTACCGCATTACTCAGGACTCTGATCTTTTTCTATGTGAAACAATAGTGTTAAGAGTATTGAGTGTGGTTATCAGTACAGGAAGTCCAGTGTTGGCGCGGCAGCCGACGTATCCATACACCAGGACCCTGACTTCTGATTTCCGACTTAATGCACGAAAACATTGATTGCTTGTGTGCTTCAAGTTTTCTTTGTGATTACTTTATATCAGCTCACCAGGTATATTGTTTGACCATGACACACCTGTTTCTTTTCCGAATGGCCCCACGACGGCAGTCAGCTAGGGTTCCAAGAGTTGTGCGTGACGACAGCCCACCGAGCGACGAGGTCTCGGTACAGGGCCCTTTGACAGCAGAGGCACCGGCGACACCTCTACCTGCCGAGCCACCGATGCTACCAGCCCCATCCGCTGACGATGCATGTCGCCTTAGTGCACTTCACGAGTTTCAGCATCAGCTACCGCCCAGGTTTCACGGGGAGATGGACCTCAGGCAGCCAAGGATTGGCTGGAGGCAGTTGTACGGGTTTTCAGATTAGTGAGGACACCAGCAGACCTCATGGTGATCCTCGCTGTGATCCTACTGCACGCGGCAGCAGGCAGATGGTAGATCTTGATGCTCCAGGTGTACGATGAGGCATCTCTTCTCTGGACGGACTTTGAGAGCCTCTTCCACTCGGAGTTCGTCCCATCCACCCTCCGTGCGGTGCGCATCTAGGAGCTTATACAGCTACGGCAGGGCAGCTTGACAGTCAACTAGTACTCGGCGAGATTTACAGATCTCTCGCACTATTCGACGGACATGGTATAGGACCCATTCTTCCAGGAACGAACCTTCGAGCAGGGATTGAGACAGGAGATCAGGGCATCTTTGATCTCCCTCAGCATTCCGACTCAGGCAGGGGTACTGGAGCGAGCCCTTATGATCGAGAGATTTCTTGCTGAGCCTACTTTAGCAGCAAGACCTGCCATAGGGTGGCACGTAGCAGAGTCTTCTGCAGTAGGCAGTCGACGGATGACTCATGGGTCCAGGAAAACCAGACCCTCAGGCAGACGACCTTAGGACACTGGCTCAGTGGTGCGGGGCACACAGTGCGGAGTCAGTCTTTCAAGAGGCAGACAGTGCTACGCATGCGGCGGGTAGGGCCACATGGCTCGTGACTGCCCGACCAGTCGTGCGGAGGAGCAGCAGACGGTTGAGGGACTACCCAGGCAGAGGCAGAGGGTCGACCGTGGAGGTCCACAGGGAGCAGGCGGACGAGGCAGAGGAGCTAGCCGAGCAGCAGGTGGTGGGCGACGCTTTGAGGCTCTACCACCACCACCGCCAGGAGGTCCACCCCGACCACAGGGAGCTGGCGGGCAGAGACAGGCACAACTTCAAGCAGTGGAGGCCTACGACCACGGTGCGCCCGAGATTATTCGAGGTACTATCTTTGTCTATTCCACCCTTGCTGCAGTTCTTATAGACACATGAGCGAGTCATTCTTTCATAGCCGATGCCCTTGTTCGGAGCTCGGAGATTCCGACAGAGCCGTTGGCTCGATCCTTATGGCTAGAGAATCCTACGGGAGCGGACTCGATGATTACGCACTGGTGCCGGTAGTGTGAGCTTACTCTAGGAGGTGAGAGCTTCGGCTGGGATATTCTTGTAGCGGCATCGAGGCCTTACGACGTCATCTTGGGCATGGATTGGTTATCTACAGTTCATGCTCAGATCGACTGTATTAGGCACAAGCTGCGATGTGTACGCACCGAAGGGAGCAGTTTCACCTTCACCGGCGATAAGGGAGCCTTCGCAGCACAGGATGGACTCCCGTAGAGGAGAGGACAGCCCATCACTCATCAGTTGGCTAGCCTCATCCTAGGAGCAGTTGACATGTGGAGTCCTAGTTTTCCTGCAGTGGTGGATCAGTATGCGGACATTTTTCCTGATGACGTTCCAGGACTACCTCCTCGCAGAGAGGTAGACTTTTATATTGATCTGTACCCCGGGACAGCCCCGATATCCTCCCCAGCATATCGGATGGCTCCTTTCGAGCTTCGAGAGCTACGGGTATAGTTGGAGGACTTACAGGGAAAGGGATTCATCTGACCCAATGTTTCACCCTGGGCATCCCCGATATTGTTCGCCAAGAAGGCGGACGGGAGCTTGTGACTTTGTGTCGACTATCTTCGCCTGAACCAGGTGACAGTGAGAAACAAGTATCCACTACCGAGGATTGATGACCTCTTCGATCAGCTCAAGGGAGCACGGTGGTTCTCGAAGATAGACCTCAGGTCAGGCTATCATCAGCTCAGAATTCGGGACGAGGACGTGCAGAAGACGGCCTTCAGATGTCGGTATAGCCACTATGAGTTCTTGGTTATGTCATTCAATGTAACCAATGCTCCCGTAGTTTTCATGGGCCTCATGAACAGGATATTTCAGCCATACCTCGATCGATTTTTCATGGTCTTCATCGACGACATTTTGATATACTCGACGACTGAGGAGGAGAGTGCCTACCACTTGCGGGTTGTACTGGACACACTCCGAGAGCACCAGCTTTATGGTAATCTCTCAAAGTGTCAGTTCTGGATACGCGAGGTCCACTTCTTGGGACATGTCATCTCTGATGTGGTAGTTGCAGTGGATCCTGCGAAGATCGAGGCAGTGCTAGCTTGGGAGCCACCCAGGAGCGTGAAAGAGGTGCGGAGTTTCTTGGGTCTAGCTGGGTACTATCGGAGATTTGTGCTAGACTTATCCAGAGTTGCAGCACCACTCTCATCTTTGACAAAGAAGGGGAAACCCTTTGTGGGGTCAGACAGATATCAGAAGAGCTTCCAGGAGCTGAGACAGAGATTGACCAGTGTGTCTATCTTGAGGCTACCGGAGGAGGGAGTAGGGTACTTAGTCTACTGTGATGCATCAGGTACTGGACTCGGATGTGTCCTGATGCAGGAGCGGGCAGTTATCGCTTATGGATCACGTCAGTTGAGGCCGCATGAGCAGAACTATGCTACCCATGACCTGGAGTTGGCAACAGTGGTCTTCGCTCTGAAGATGTGGTGACACTATCTGATGGGAGAGCGCTTTATAGTCTATTCTGACCATCAGAGTCTCAGGTACATCTTCTCGCAAAAGGACCTAAACCTGAGACAGTAACTATGGCCCGAGTTCCTCCAGGAATATGACTTTGAGATAGTCTATACCCTTTGAAATGGGAACGTAGTAGCCGATGCACTCAGCAGGAGGTCGGGCATTCAGCTACTTGGGGAGGCGACGGAGCAGCTAGCCGCTTTGCAGATATTCTTCATGGATAGAGATGGAGCAGCCTTCCTTCAGTCGCTCACAATCACTCCTCCACTACTGCAGCGGGTCAGAGAGGCACAACGTGGGGATGCTGACTGCGAGACGCGGCATGCGCAGATATCCTCAGGACAGGCACCTGATGGTTTCTCTATAAGAGGAGAGCATGACGTCCTTTTCAAAGGACGTACCTTGGTACCAGTTGCTTTACAGGAGGAGTTGCTGAGAGAGTTTCACACTTCCCCTTTGCCAGTACATCCTGGAGTGGCGAAGATGTACCTGGATCTCAAACGACAGCACTGGTGGTCGGGCATGAAGAAGGTTGTGGAAGAGTTCGTTTCTCGATTCCTCACCTGCCAGTAGGTGAAGGCAGAGCACCAGGTACCAGCAGGCTTGGTACAGCCCTTGGAGGTCCCGGAGTGGAAGTGGGACGGCATATCTATAGACTTCGTGATTGGACTTCCACGCACTTCCAGAGGTGACGACTCCATTTGGGTGATTGTCAACCGACTCACCAAGTCGGATCACTTCTTACCCATCATAGAGCAGGGCTCAGTAGAGAGCTTGGGACATCTCAAAGTTCAGGAGATTGTACGGCTTCACGGTGTGACATCATCTATCGTCTCCGATCGAGATGCTCGCTTTACTTCCCGGCTTTGGAAGGGGTTGCAGGAGGCATTCGGGACGCAGCTACGTCTGAGCACCGCCTTTCACCCTCAGACAGATGGTCAGACAGAGAGGACCATTCAGACTCTCGAGGACATGCTCTGTGCATGTGTCCTCGACTTTGGTCGCAGCTGGGAGGACCACCTACCCTTGGTGGAGTTCGCGTACAACAACAGCTACCACTCCACCATCGGGATGGCACCATATGAGGCGTTGTACGACCGACCTTGCAGATCTCCTCTATGATGGACAGACCCTGGGGAGTCAGCACTTGTGGGACCGGAGATGGTCCAGGCCACGATAGAGAAGGTCCAGGTCATCCAAGAGCGGATGAGGCTAACTCAGAGCCGGCAGAAGTCTTATGCTGACAGGAGGTGGAGGCCACTAGAGTTCGAGGATGGCGACCACGTCTTCTTGCGGGGCTCATCTCGATGTGGATTACGGATATTTGGCCGAGGCGGCAAGTTGTCTCCATGCTTTATCGGACCATTCCATCTCCTTAGCAGGATTGGCGAGGTGGATTATCGCATAGCTCTACCACCTCAGTTGCACCGGGTGCACGACGTCTTCCATGTATCCCAGCTGAGGAGATACGTGCAAGACCCAACGCATATCATTGACCATGGGGAGCTGGACATTGATGATGGGGAGACTTTTGCGGAGGTCCCGGTGGAGATTGAGGATCGACAAGAGCGGGTCCTACGTGGATGGTCGATTCCTCTAGTGCGCATCAGATAGAAGCACGGGGACCTCCAGGGGAGCACTTGGGAGCGGGAGGCTCAGATGCGTGCTCAGTGCCCACATTTGTTTCCCTAGTTTATGATGTATATTTACGAGGACGTAAAGCCCTAAGGTAGGAGTGATGTAAAGACCCGTAAAATTCAAGGAAATTTTTTTCTTAATTTTCTTGGGAATTTTACAAGAACGCGGTTTCTGACGGCACCTAATTCTGAGGCCCGGTATGCCCGAAATCTTTTTCCGAATTTTAGCTCGGGTACGTTCGGTGAACGAACGAGTGGGTTTTTCTAACTTTTGAACCGGTGCTCGGAATCGAATTCTGAGGGCACCGATGGAATCGCAGCGCCGATAATTGCTTAGAAACACCTTTTCCGGAGTTGCGTTTGCTCGGGTGTGGTTTTTAATTTTTGGGGTTAAGTTAAGGAATAAAATAAAAGTGGTGAAATCGTTTTTGATTTTATTTTGCTTAACTTAAGTTAAGTGGATGATGTGGGACCCATAATATCCTACCCACTAGGTAGGATATTTTTGAGGTGGGGCCCACACGATCCCCACCGTTTCTTTTCTTCCTAAACCCCCTTCTTTATTAAGGTAACGCACCTGTACCCCTACTAATTAGAAGTCAACCCATGCGTTTCTCTGGTTAATAAACGCCTCATTAATTTGGGCGGTTAAATTGTTGCAATTAATTCTTTTAATTGATTGTTTCTTTTTGAAATTCAAACGTTGGCTTGTGCGTTAATAAAATAAGACAATTCTTATTTTATTAGGGGTTGGTTGTGCAAGAGGGTTTGGGGAGAATTCTCTCAAGTCGTGAAGTTCTTCCTCCTCGACGAAGAACGCGAAGAATGCGAAGGACGCGAAGAATGCCAGATCCTCAGAGATCGACGACGCGACGCTTCTTCCGTGATGTTCCTTCTTCCGCGACGCTTCTTCCGCGACGCTTCTCCGCGACGCGACAATCCTCCCTCCGCGACGCCTTCTTCCGCGACGGTTATTTCCGCGATGAATCCTCGCTCATCGAATTCGAAAAGGTAGGGATTTATTTTAATTATTGTTCGTGAATTCTTTTGTTGCCTTTCTTCATTCCTATTGGAGCCGCCTAATACCGCAATAACGGGAGGGGGTCGGACCGCACGAACACGGCCGACCCTCCTCTCCCCTTTGGTTGTTTGATGTTGTTTGTGGAACGAACAAGGCAACGCGGTGCCGAAGCACCGCGCTGAAATATTAAAGAAAGGGGGAGAAGCGGTGTCGTCGCGTCGCGCCGTTGAAGACGAACCAAAGACGCGGCGCAGTCGCGCCACGCCGGAGAACTACAAAAGCGTTGTGGCCGAAGCAGGGCCGCGGAGGAGGGGCGTGGCGCCGTCGTGTCGTGCCGGACGGACCAAGGCCGCGGTAGAGCGGGGAGACCGACGGCCGGTTCCGGGCCGCCGGCATCGGAGCAGGGGGACCGGCCAGCGCCGGTCCGGTGGCGGCAGCAGCCGGCTGGCCAGAGCGGGCCGGACGGTCAAGGGAAAACCGGGGGTTCGTAACCCCCGGTCGGCCAGCAGGTGCGGCCCCCCACATGGGGGCCGCGGGTTCTCAACGCGGGGGGGGGGGGGGGGGGGGGGGGTAGCGCCCCCCCCCCCCCCCCACCGCTCGGCCGTTACGGCCGAGCCGCCTAGCCGCTGGCTGCGCCAACGCGCCGGACCGGGCCGCCCAGGTCGGACCGGGCCGCCCAGGCCGGGCCGCGCCAAAGCCGGCCGGACCCGGACCCGGTTCAGGTCGACCCAGTTCGGGCCGACCCTGGGGGTATCGAGCCGGGTCGGACCGGGCCCGAACCCCCTAATACCGAACCTCTTTCGGTCTTCTGCCCATAACTTGGGCTGCGGATTTCCGATCAACGTACCGTTAGCTGCGATATGATCCTTGGATCGAGACGGTATTTTCGGTATATTACACTCAGGGTTTTGGAGAACTTTGGGTTTAGCCGGATTGGTTCGTACACGAAACCAACCGGGCCCTCAGAGCGGAAACACTTATAACTTGAGCTCCGGACGTCCGATTGATGTGCCGTCAACTTTATTGGATTCCTCATAGTGAGACGGACCTTTTGGCTTAATCCGCTCGAGGTTTTGACGTAGGTGGAGTACGGTTGGGTTGGTTTTGACTTAAAAACCAACCGGGCCCCTGAGATGAAAAAGCCAATAACTCTCAGACCGGGCGTCCGATTGATGCTCTGTCTGTGACGTTGAGTTCCTGTTGACGATACGGAACTTTTGGAAAGATTAACTCCGGACTATGTGTCAGTTGATGTATCAGCCCCTCGGCTCATGGAGTGGACCCTCCCGAACGAGCTTGTTGTATGCGAGAACCCTAGAGCTGGCTGCGACTGCGATGACGATGACGACTGTACAGAAATCCTCCATCGATTCGACGCGACGACTACACCACTCAGCGGTCCTACGTGGATCAGTGCTATCGATCCTGTGTGGGTCAAATCCTGTGTGGGTCAGCGCTCAGCGGTCCTGTGTGGGCCAGCGCCTACAGATCCTGTGTGGGTCTGATCATGTGTGGGTCATTGCGGGGGTTAGTTACCTATCGATCATGTGTGGGTCAGATCCTTTGTGGGTCATTGCGGGGGTTAGTACCTATCGATCCTTTGTGGGTCTGACGGCTTAGATGAATCAGTGGCTACATCTGATCATCTCTATCGTCATACGAAGAAGTATACCTATGTGAGCTGAGTCTTGATTTTCAATCCTTATCTTCGATAAGATTGAATTGATATCCTGTGTGGATTATGTTATGCTTTCCTGTGTGGATTTGGTTGTGTTCTCCTGTGTGGACTGGGTTGTATTTGGGCTCGGATGTTGGAGTCGAACTGGAATTGATGACTTAGGTATATGTATGGGCATATACCTAAGTGGTGTCGGATGTTACTTCATGATTGTATCTTACTTTGTGGATTATCCTCTGTGGATTCTGGGAGACCTTCGGGGGTCTCGGGGTCCCTACTGAGTAGCTTATACTCACCCCTGCACAGGTCATGCCCGCACTACGTTGTGTTGGTTGCAGACGACAGACATCGTTGATCGTGGTTGAGGCACGAGGAGCAGGTCGGTACCCGAAGTTGGACCACTGGGCGGGACGTACTCGGAGCGGACGGCTGGACCCGAGGAGCTGTGGAGGCTATCTGTACCCACCCTTCAGGTGGGACTTCCAATGGACGGCTCGACGCTGCGGCTTTACTTTTCAGTTGTTGTACTCTCTTTTCATTTGTACTTTACCATCAGTTTGGGTTTGTATTCTGACCCACTTACTTTTCCGCACTTACTGTTGTACCCAGTTTTTACTTAGTGTTTACTTCTGCTTGCTTGCTCTGTGGTGTTTGTTTACTTTACAAAGGCAATGCCTTACCTTTTTACCAGGAATTACGCCTTGGTGCTAGTCGCCAGCCCCTGGCCTATGGAAGGCGGGCTTGGGGTAGTCACGACACGGGCACCGAGGATGGGTCGTGACAGTGTCTTATTGATCACCAGACTTCATGATGGGGGTGCTGCTGGTATCTCTTTGTCGACATTAGATGGGTACCTGAGAATTAGGTGCTTGATGTCACGGCTGGGCTAGGCTAGGATGGTTTTTTCCTAGGTCGGTAGCGGGCTGCCCTTTGCTTTCTGGGTTTGTTTCCTTGTGGTTATGAGTTGGCTCTAGGATCGGGGCTATATGGGTTATACAGTGGTTGAGGTTAGGAGGTGTCTTCCCCTGTTTCACAGTTCTAGGCAGTTTCTTTTCCCCAGGTGGAGAGTTTTTTGGGTCTGCCTTATATTCAGGTGGAGTGAGTGTTTTGCTTGCTCTGAGTCTTGTGCTTGTTTGCTTGTTTGTTTTCTTTTGCATGAGTTGTTTTCTTTACTACTACTTCTTGCATATAAATTGTTGAGTTTATGTTCATACTTTGTATTGTTGTTATACTTTGAGGATTGGTACTGCTGTATTTGTTGCTTGTGTGCAGGTACCAGTTTGCATTATGGAACTTCCTTGATGGCAGGATCTCAACAGCCAGCTTAGGTAAGTGCAGGTATGCATTTTGTTTATGTTCATAGAGTTTATTTCTAAGCATGTTTAAGTAGTAGTTTAGATTGAAATGATGTGGGAAAATGTGTATCACATTGATACACATGTTAAACATAAGCAGTTAATGGTTTGACTAGAACTGTTTATCGTCGTTTTTGTTTTTCTTAGGTTGTGTAACATGATTGCCCGATTCAATTCATAGGTTAGGTGTAAGAACATCGCCAAATTTTAATTGAAAATGGTGGAGATTTTTGAATTAAGTTTCTTAATTCATTGTTTTATTTTTTTCATAATAAAAATGTGGTTTAATATACTGCCATTTAATTCTTATATGCACCATGTATTTGCCTGGACCATTTGTGTGGGCTGCGTTTTATTACAGCCTGTCTCATGGGAATGCCACAATGGCAATCCGTGTTTTTTTGGTTGCCCTAATCTCTTGACCTTCGATTGCTTCCACCACCCATTACCATCTAGGCGTCCACCTGTATTCGGTCTGTTTGAACCGGTGCAGGATTCTTTCGGCTGGGTGGTTTCACACTATTTTCGTGGCAGTCATGGATTGGTCAGGTGGTTAGTGTTTTCATCCTTTCACAGGGGGTTTCATCACCCCCTGCTTCGGTCGTTCCTGATGTAAGAACATCATTCGACTTCTTTGGCTCCCTGCGGTGGTGTGTTTCGGTCTTCCTCGGCGAGTCTTAGCGATCGGCTCTTGGTTCTGTGCTTAAGCCTCCTTCTCAGAGAACTCGTCCTTGCCTGTTGTTCTCATTCAGCGCCTACCCCATGACCAGATCTAGGTGGAGACAATGACCATTCCTCGACGGAAGATGTGCGGCCTTTGGTGAAGATTTTCAGAACCGTGAGAGGAGCAAGTCACTACTGCTTCAACAAGATCCAGGAGGCTGCGTTTTCGTCATTCGCGTGAAGCGATCAGGACCACCTGACCAGTTGTCGTCCAACATTGCCAGTATTGTTTAAAATTTCTTTTCCATTTGAGATTTGTAATTTTTATGCTCGTTTTCTGTCTTGCTGGTTGGTTCGGTTCTTGTACTGATTTCTTTTAAGCAATTAATAAATGGCGTGTGTGGGTGGTGTTCTTGCCGTGCAGTAGGTCACCTAAGAGGCCGAAACACGTTAAATCCTTGTATCCATTTACTATTTCAGCACTTTCTGTTTTGTTTTGGTTCCTTCAATATCGAAATCACCGTTCCAGGTCGGTTTTTGGTTTAATTTGTGATTTTATGGCTTGATTGCACTGCTGATTTTTTTTGTTCCGGTGCCCCAACATACCACAACACTTCATGTGTCTAGTTCTATTCCCTCAACAGTTATGATTCCTTCTGGAGACGATCTTTCATGGTGGAAACGAGTCTTCTATCAAGATTTTCTAAGGTTCTGCATTGAATGCCATCTTCAGGGTCATCCATCTGATGTGTGTGGAAGAAGCAGGTTGGGATTCAAGGTGAAAAATCCAGTGGTCTCCTGGGATTCTGGTGAATTGTTATCTACAAATGACACACCTGTTTAGGGAGCTTCTGAGTCTAGCTATTCAAGGTTGTCGATCGAGCTCTGGCGGCAGTCCCGGCTGCGGACTCCAGTTCTGTTATTCAAATAGAAGCGGGCTTTTTGAATTTCGTAATAAAAATTCACGTGCCTGTGTTGAAATTGAGTGAACCGCCCGTTGTTTCGTCTGGGCCCCAGGACCTCCCTGCAACGACCGTCAGATCGGACCCGGTTGTGCCTTGCGATCGCGATTCTGGATGCCTTTCCTTGGTTCCAGCTCATGATCAACCGGCTACGCAGGTGATTCTTCTCGGTTTCAGTGGCCAGCGTCCGAGTTCTCCGACTGGGTCGCCAAATTTTTCCCGAGGTTTCAATATGAAGAATGGTGGAGTCGAGGCGTTCTATTCTTCCAGGAGGTCTCCGGAGAAGAGGTTGACAGTTTCTCTCTTTCCGGAGAGGATGTTGTCAGCGTCTCTCCCTCTGGGAGGATATTTCAACAGATTCTCAGTGTTAGCCGAAGATGAAGAGGATGTGGATCATGTCTCTCTAGTGGTTAAGTGTGGGTGTAAAAAGGCGGCTGATCCTCAGTCGGTTCCATGCTGACACATCACCAGATCAATGTCGAAAGATGCTTCAACTCCTAGGTCTCACTCGAAAATAGCTTCTCGTCGTCGCGTGGCCAGGAACTTTCTTTCTTAATAGTTTCTATCTTCATTTGGAATTCCCGAGGTATGGGAGCTCGGGTTAAATTAGCTTTCATCGCGTCCTAGTCACGTCGTCTTCATGCTTCAATAGCCACGATTTTAGAACCAAATCAAGGTATCGACCATCTTCCTCTTCTGGTTAGAGCTATGGGTTTTCAGGATATATGCATTCAAGTCCTTGAAACACTCATATATGGATATTCAGGAAACAAGGTAAATCTGTTGAGTTGGTTGATGCTTCGAAGCAGCATATTACCACCAAAATTCACAAAGGGGGTAAGCAGTTTTTCTATTTCTCTTTCGTTTATGATAAATGTGATGTCGATGCCAGAATGGAGTTATGCAAAAAACACTCACTTTTCCAGCCAGGTCATCTCCTCTGGTTTATATAGGGGAGACTTCAATACCATTGCGGAGGCATCCAAGGAACGAGGCGGTTTGGATTTCTCTAACAAACCAATGAGGGACTTTAATGCCTTCATGGCTGACAATGGTTTGGTGGATTTGGGATACTCTGGTAGAAAATTCACATGGTGCAATAAGAGGAAAGGGAGCAGAAGGGTCGGGTGCAGGCATGATAGGTGTCTCTCCAACATTCAAGGGTTGGATTCCTATGCGATTTCCTCAGTTACGCATCTAACCAAGATCAATATCATACCACAACCTTCTGTTAGAGAATTTGGAAAAGGATAATATGAGGTATAGCGGATTTCATTATTCTTCCAATTGGCATAAAATTGATGGCTTTATGCAGATGGTCAAGAGGACCTAGGATAAACCGGAAAGGGGTTCAACTTGGATTGGTTTGGTGCAGTGGCTGCAGCGTCTAAAAAAGGATGTGCAAGCTTGGTTCAATAATAGATCTGATGGGGATACGGACCTAGAACAGCTTATAGAAGATATTTACATTCTAGAGGAGGACCTTCAGAATAGTTTGAGTGATGATTTTTTTCTTATTTTGACTGAAGAACAAAATTTGTTAATAACTAAATTATTGGAAATTGAGAGATTATGTGGGGAAAAGTCTAGAGAACTTTGGCTCAAGGAGGGGGATCAGAACACCGTCTATTTTCAGGCATGTCTGAAAAAGAGGAAGGTTGTTAGGAAAATTAATATTAAACTTGAGGATGGCTCCTTTTCATCAGATGTTTATATGGCAGGAAAGAAAACGTTGGAAAACATTGAAAATCTTCTAGCTGGTCAGATTAGTGGCAGGATTCAGGGTCAAGGTAGGGATGAGGAGGAAGACAGGTTCATGTCCTGCATTCTGTGTTTGGGGGAGGATAGAGATAATGCGTTGTTAACTTTTATTCTAGAGGAGGATGAGATTAAAGATACGGTGCTCAACATGAATCATGAAAGTGGTCTTGGTCCTGATGGGTTTCCTGGCATTTTTATGCTGTGGCTTGGGATTTATCAAGCCTCAGGATGGAGATGCAGTGAAGGAGTTTTTTTCAGAGGAGCATTGCATAGAGCTTTTTGTTTCTCTAGGGTTGTTTTGATTCCTAATGTAAAAGATCTCATTTCAGTCAACCAATATAGACCAATCTGTTTATGCAATTATTCTTATAAAATTCTTCCTAGAAGTAGGAGACTTAGTGGTGTTGTTTCTAGATTAATCTCATAAGATAAAATGGCTTTGTGAAAGGAAAGAGCATTCAGGGGGGGGGGGGGGGGCATTGGTATTGCTAATGAGATGGTGGATGGTCTGAATAAAAGGATAGTTGGCTCCAATGTTATCATAAAGGTGGATATAGAATAAGTATATGATAGATTGCAATTGAGATACATTATTCAAGTCATGAGGAAAATTGGTTTTGAAGATTAGTTTTGTGATCTTTGTTTCAGGTGTTATGCTTCCCCGTGGCTAACTATCTCATCGATGGGAAAAAACTTCAGCTTTAAATCAGTTTGTGTTTAAAGGAAAGGAAATCTGTCATCATCTAGTCTGTTTATCTTGGCATAGGAGGCTCTTACTAGGAACATTAAAAGAGGTTTGGAGGAGGGGATGATCATGCCTTTCAAAAATAAGTTCGGGAGTGGAATGATTTCACACATGTTATTTGGTGATGACATGTTATTTTTTTTCAATAGCAGGCTAAAATCAGTGAGAGGTCTCAACCAAATTTTGTCATCTTATAGCATCTTGAGTGGCCAATTCTTCAATCAAGGGAAAATTAGTGTTTTTATTTCCAATAAATGTTTAAGAAGGTGTATCATTATAATACAAGATAAACTTGGCATACAAAGGAGGCATGTTCCAATAGAGTATCTTAGGGTTTCAATATCAAATGGAAGAATTAAAAAGGCCTTTTTTGATGGCATCATCAAGAGGGTCTCCAAAAGGATATGTAATTGTAAAAATTAATTCCTATCATTTGGAGCAAGAATCACATTGATTAATAGTTTCCTCAACTTGATACCTATGCATATTATTTCAATATTCTAACCACCAAAAGGGACCATTAGAAAATTAGAGATGATCCTGATTGCCTTTTGTGGGATTCTAATCAGACAAGAAAATGTCATTGGGCATCATGGAAGCGGCTTGAAAAATTGATCTATGAAGGTGGCATTAATCTGCCGAGTGTCTCGGAAACCATGAACGCTCTTCAAGCCGAAGTGGCATGAGAAATTTTTGAAGGGAATTCCTTTTGGGATCATTTTTTGAGAGAATGACGTGGAGAGAACTGGGAGGATTGGTCCAGTTGAAATAAAAGACTCTCCAACTTAGCTCGCTGCATGGTCAGTCACATGGAAATTCTGGAGGACAAGGTAAGATGGGTGATTGGGCGCGGTGATATTAATTTTTGGAAGGCCTATGGGTGGGGGAAGCTCTGTTGTCCCCTAATGTCCTTCATCGAATCTATTATTTAAGGAGGCCATTAGAGATACAAATTTTATTAATGTTGTCCTCAAGGATGAATAGAAGGAACTCTATAGGAACATTTGTTTGGAAGATGTATTGGGCATGTGTGTTTTATGTGATCTTCTTATGGGATTTTCAGCAGTAAAGATTATGAAGATGCTATGCATGTTAGTATTGAGGTGGATAACTGGGCAATGAGAATTTGGTGCAAGGAGGTACCGATCGAGATGAATTTTCTCATTTGGCGAATCAAGAATGGTGCTGTTCCACAGACTATAAGGTGCGGAAGAAGGGAGTGAGTTTGGATTCTAAATGTTAGTGTTGTGTTCTACTGTAACAAGAATCCTCATGGCATCAGTTTTTTAAGGGAGACTGGCTAAAGCAAACCTAGGGGAATTTCACGAATATCCACGGGGACGGAGATACAATGTCAGAGGATATAAAAAATTAGTATCTCGGGACTGGTCTTCATGTGTGTAGCCAGGGAGTTCTCCATGTATGTAACCTTGTAAAAGTTGGATCATGTAACCTAGTGAATATGCAATCTAGTTCAAAAGTACACACAATGTGATATTTAAATTAGGTCTTGAAATCCTAGCCACTAAATGCTAGAAATGGGGTGTCGTAAAAACTACTAGCCACGTAATCACTAATTCATGATGTTGAAACCCTATCTACTCGAAACACCCTCCGCAGCTTCCACCATGAATTCTATCATTATCTAAATATATCCTCGATGGTCAGACTATCATCACCCCACAATTTATATCCACTTCAATTACACTCATTCACTGTTCATTTAACCCCATTCTAGAGTTGCACCCAGGGGTCGTCCATCATCAATCTTCTACAACCTTGACATTATGGTGACTAACCTATTCCACGTTCACACCAAGATTTTGTTACCAATTTTTCACTAATTGATCCATCGTTCAACGTTTCAATCATCTAATTGTCATCCATTACGAAGGCTGATGAAAATTGTTCATCATGATAATAAGAATGGACATGTTGGGAAATAATGGAATTGGTGGTTGTTTTGATTTAAACCACCAGAAATTCGATTTTAATTTGGTTCATTAATGAAAATAATAGATCACACATTTTCTATGATAACTATGGAAAATATATTCTCAAATTCTATATAGCAATAAGAATCCATGATGAATAATTATATACAATTCAAGAAATAATCATGATTGTCAATATTCATAGAAAAAAGTTTCAATAATATAGAAGATATGGAAATTGTCTCACTTATAATAATATTATAATAAATCACATGAAGAAATAGTTAATGAATAACATAAATCATGCTACATCATTAGTGGATCTTTTATACATAATTGATTCAATCCGAATCCAAATGTTCATTATCTCCACAATGAACTATTCTCCAATTGCACATATCTAGAGTGATCATGGTGTTGATGGATAATCATCTAAAATGATGAATAATATTGAAATTTTAGGGGAAATTTCAGGTTAGTGTATCAATGTCAAGACACATTTTGATAAAGCCCCAAAATGGACCTGTGCATGTCTTAAAAATCCAACAAACACTAAACTAATCTTAGAAAAAAAAACATATTCTAAAAAAAATTGAAGTGTCTTAATTTCTATATGGGAAACCATTTAGGAAATAATAATTATTTATCTCATTTATATGTTCATGGATAAAAACAATATATTTAATATATTAATTATTTTTCAAAGACACGTGATGATTTGAATGATGAACCAACCATATGACCACCTTCATAAATTCTATTAGAAATATTTAAAGATTTTGAAATAAAAAATATAGGCCACTATTGGTGAACTCATATATTATTCCCCATGCATAATATTATGTTATATGATGGACTTTTTATATTATCTATTGATATATTTATCAATATCGAGAATATATTCTCCCCAATGTTGGTTGTAGACTCCTGTCACTTGTTAACGACCTCTAGGGGAAGGAACATTTCACTTGTGGTCACGTTGAAACACCGACTATGCATGTATTATAGAAGACCTAGGTCTATGTGTTATATAATCATTTATAAAATTATAGTGAATCCAATAATTTATCATAGATAATTTTATTCCACCAATTCACTAGTGAATAAATCTATCATAACAAATATCCCAAGATATCGAAGCAACTCTATACAACATTTTTTTAGAACTATCAACACTATCAAGATTTGTCACCATTGACACCCTCATATATATATAATACCCTTTTGAGCTATGTAATTTTTATTTTAAAAATATTTTCTAGTTTGATTCGTTTTAGGGTGGAGTTGGACATTAACTATTTTTTTTGAAGGTTTATGAGATTATTCATGTTTGTGGAACCATGCATGATTCCTAGGTGGTTGTGTTAGTTTGTTTATGAAATCCAATAGAAAATTTATTATTATATGGACCATATATGTCTACTATTAATGATAGAAAATTTTGTCTGGTTATGAATGCACAACCTTGTGCATTTTCGATAAGACTGTGAAATTTGGAAGTGTAGTCAATTAAAAACCCTCATAAAACTCATATCTATTTACAATTATCATTTTTTAATTCCATTAGTTTTCTATATCATGGATTTATCAATTTATAGTAGTATGAGATATGACTTTTGGTAGACATGTCCCTCTAAAAATGTTCTCTCTCATATATTTATGTAGTTTTGGCCGGATTGATGGAATGTTACCTGAAGACATCTCCTCTAATGTTTATTGTTGTTTTTTCATTCATAAAAGACAATGTAAGAAGGGTTTGGATAAAATTGGATGATTAACCATAGATAAATTGGTAATTTATGTACTGAATTTTTCAGACGTATACGTGGATCGAGGATATCAAGTATGAAGTTGTCATTCTATGATATCACCCGATTGAGGTATGTGGATTCCCCTATATTTTTTATTTTTAGATATTCATTAATCATGGTGTGACTTTTTAATTTTATAATTTAATCAGTTGATAATTATTTAATGATAGTGGTATTCTTATTATAAAAAAATGGTAATTGGCATGAGTGTTTTGGGTGAACAGAAAAACAATTTATTTCCAGTTATGTTCATACATTATAAAAAATTGATGAAATGATAAAGTGTCCTTTCATATTATTATTTCTAGAGGTATTGATCTTCGTAGATAATGTAATCATCATTTTTTTGATGATATGGTTGGGTGATGTAGCATCCCGACCCACATGCCATTAAACCAAGCCCCAAGAAGGTGGGTCACATGACCTCAAGCGCATCTCCCCAAATGTCATAGGCTACTGACTAGCAGCGAGTGCCTTAGGTGTGTACGTGGGGAGACTATGCCCTCATATGATTAGGTATAACACAACGGTAAACAATATAAATTAAATAGAGGAAGCAATAAGAACCACAAGTAGCAGCAAAAGTAAAACAAATAAGTAGTGCAATAAAATGGAAGAACTAGAAGAAGGTAAATAATCAAAATAGATGTGATAATGATGTCATATCATGAGTTGATACAAAAATAATAGTATAGTGGAACATGAGTGCAATCATATATAGCAAGCTATCAAAAAGTGCGAAAATGGAAAAAACTGCTACAACAACATCTCGAGCATGAGCTTGGTCCTCTGTCCCCAATCTCCATCCTAAGCAATAAGAAAACACTCAAGCATCATAATCAACATGTTCCCTTTATCCATACCTGTGAGCATAGAGTCTACTCGGGTACCAAAAGTCACTCGAGTAGGGTGTGAGATATGTATCCCAGTAGGCTGATACCCACAATGTCTGGACCTGTCCATTTCATGCTACAACCAAAGAAGTGTGCCAATATATAATATGTTGCAAGTAGTTAAATAAATAGAATAACTGCAACTTGGTCTGGGTTCTAGAGCAGACACTCGTTCCATACCACCTGCTTCGACCTGAGCTGAAAGTCTGAATAGGGTACATATGAAAGACAAAATACATATACAAGGGCCAAAGTAAACACAACAAGCCAAGAAGGTATACCCCCAAGATTGTACTTTGGATTGGGGTCTAATTCATATGTCATCATCCAAGAGTGCTAAAAAGAAAAATAAAGATATCACAAAAGCATAAGAAAATTCTACGTAATATTAATAAATGAATCTCATTCAATTCAAGCAAATACATCAATTCCAGTGGTGCAGTTCGAGCTCATCCCTGGAAATCTAAACATAATCCCTTATGTCACTATGATACATTTGATATAGACCAATACCACCAAGCCCATCCAAGGTGACCCTGTCGGCATCCCAAGTATCATTGTGAGGCATGGTGAACTCTGAGTCCGTGCCAAATATCTCACAAAGGGGACTGGGTCTCACCTGAGGAATGGTATAACCATATTTCCAACAGGTCCTTCCTCGGTTGCTCCCCAAGGGAACCAGCCTCACTCACGAGCATAATAAATCCTGCCTAACAAGCCAAATTATCGCTCTCAGAGCGTCAAGTAGTAATCCACCAAGCACGACGAGTCCATCCATGAAATCCTTAACTCGGATTCATATCCTCTCCAACCCATATCGAATGAACCATATAAAGCAAGGCATGTAACTCACAACACTACAAGAAAACCACCGTTTAGCGGCGGTTTTAAAAACCGTCGCGAAACGCGTTTTCGGGCCGTCATTTCGCGGCGGTTTTAAGAACCGCCGCGAAAAAACCGCCGCTAAACGGCAATTTTTTTTTAATTTTTTTTTTAATTTTTTATTTTAATTTTATTCGAGGATTAGCGGTGGTTTTTTAAAAAACCGCCGCGAAATAGCGGCGGTTTCGGTAAAACCGCCGCGAAATAGCGGCGGTTTCGGTAAAACCGCCGCGAAATAGCGGCGGTTTCGGTAAAACCGCCGCTAAATGAAATGAAAAAAATAAAAAAACGTGAGAAACCCCGAAATCACTAAAACGACCATAACTTTTGATCCGGGCGTCCGTTGAAGCGCCACGACCAGTCAAATCGAAGCTCATGAAGAGATCTACATGCACATATAATCAAAACCGTGAGACGGTTTAAGGTGTGGAAGATATCAGAGTTATAAAAAAGTTGAAAAAAGTTCTCCAACTTCAAACGGCCATAACTTTCGCTCCGGGTGTCCGTTTGGGCTCTACCACATATCAAATCGAAGCCAGTGAAGAGAGCTACGCACCGGTCTGACACAAGCTTGCTTCTGTTGGGTTTTTCGACCCCAAAAACCCCTCCGGAGGCCTTCAAAACCCCATTTCCGTCACCGGTATCCCGTCAAACTTGTCTTCAAACAGACCTAACTTTCGATCCGCGTGTCAGTTTGGCCTCCTCCACCTGCCAGATCATAGCTCGTTCCATGAGCTTTAGTTTGATTGGTCGCGACGCCTACATGCACTTCTAGATCATATGTTATGGCCTTTTTAGTGGGTATCGGGTTTGTTATGTTTTTCAGTGTCTCGTTTCTAGCACGCGTTCTCCGTCAGCTTTTTTTAAATGGTCATAACTTCTGATCCGTCTGTCCATTCAGACTCTTTCACCTTTCAGGTTGAAGAGCGTTTCAGGATCTTTGATTTAACAGGTCGCGGATCTAAAACGGACTCTCGGATCATAAGTTATCTCCGTTAATATGAGTCCAATGTTTTTGTCTCTTTATGACCGTTTTGACGGGTTTTAACGGTAGCTCCATTTATTACTGTTTATTTGGGTTTCCATGACTTTTTATCTTTATCAATGGTTTTTTATGGGTTATTATGATAATTAGGTTGAATTATTAAGGAGTTTTCCAGAGTTGTCATGAGTTTTCATGCGTTCTCATTTTTTCTAATGCCTCATTCTTCATATGCTTCTCCATCCTTTTTCATGCGTTTTCATGATTTTTCATCCCTTATCACGTCTTTTCATACTTTTTCATGTGTTTCCTTTATTATTTATTATTTATTATTTATAATATACATTAATTTATTTATTATCTATTATTTGTAACTGGTTATTTATTATTTATTATTTATTATTTATTATTTAGTATTTATATTTTTTTATTAGTTATTATTTATTATTTATATTTATTTATTATTTATTTTTGTTTATTATTTATATTTATTTATTATTTATTATTTATTATTTATTATTTATTATTTATTATTTATTATTTATTATTTAGTATTTATATTTATTCATTATTTATTATTTATTATTTATATTTATTTATTATTTATTATTTATTATTTATTATTTATTATTTATTATTTATTATTTATATTTATTTATTATTTATATTTATATTTATATTTATTTATTATTTATTATTGATATTTATTTATTATTTATATTTATTTATTATTTATATTTATTTATTATTTATTATTTATATTAATTTATTATTTATTATTTATTATTTATATTTATTTATTATTTATTATTTTCTATTTATTATTTATTAATTATATTTATTTATTATTTATTATTTATTTATTATTTTTGTTTATTATTTATATTTAGTTATTATTTATTATTTATTATTTATTATTTATTATTTATTATTTATTATTTATTATTTATTATTTATTATTTAGTATTTATATTTATATTTATTATTTATTATTTATATTTATATTTATTTATTATTTATTATTTACTATTTATTATTTATTATTTATTATTTATTATTTATATTTATTTATTATTTATTATTTACTATTTATTATTTATTATTTATATTTATTTATTATTTATTATTTATTATTTATTATTTATATTTTTTATTTTTTATTTTTTATTTATATTTATATTTATTTATTATTTATTATTTATTATTTATATTTATTAATTATTTAAATTTATTTATTATTTATATTTATTTATTATTTATATTTATTTATTATTTATATTTATTTATATTTATTTATTATTTATTATTTATATTAATTTATTATTTATTATTTATTATTTATTATTTATTATTTATTATTTTCTATTTATTATTTATTATTTATATTTATTTATTATTTATTATTTATTATTTATATTTATTTATTAGTTATTATTTATTAGTTATTATTTATTAGTTATTATTTATTATTTATTATTTATTATTTATTATTTATTATTTATTATTTATTATTTATTATTTATATTTATTTATTATTTATTATTTTCTATTTATTATTTATTATTTATATTTATTTTTATTATTTATTATTTATTATTTATTATTTATTATTTATATTTATTATTTTTTATTTATTATTTATATTTATATTTATTTATTATTTATTATTTATTATTTATTATTTATATTTATTTATTATTTATTATTTATTATTTATTATTTATTATTTATTATTTATTATTTATTATTTATTATTTATTATTTATATTTATTTATTATTTATTATTTATATTTATTTATTATTTATTATTTATTATTTATTATTTATTATTTATTATTTATTATTTATTATATATATTTATTTATTATTTATATTTATTTATTATTTATATTTATTTATTATTTATATTTATTTATTATTTATATTTATTTATTATTTATTATTTATATTTATTTATTATTTATTGTTTATATTTATTTATTATTTATTATTTTCTATTTATTATTTATTATTTATATTTATTTATTATTTATTATTTATTATTTATATTTATTTATTATTTATTATTTTCTATTTATTATTTATTATTTATATTTATTTATTATTTATTATTTATTATTTATTATTTATTATTTATATTTATTATTTATTATTTATTATTTATATATATATTTATTTATTATTTATTATTTATTATTTATTATTTATATTTATTTATTATTTATTTTTATTTATTATTTATATTTATTTATTATTTATTATTTATTATTTATATTTATTTATTATTTAAATTTATTTATTATTTAAATTTATTTATATTTATTTATTATTTATATTTATTTATTATTTATATTTATTTATATTTATTTATTATTTATTATTTATATTAATTTATTATTTATTATTTATTATTTATTATTTATTTATTATTTATTATTTTCTATTTATTATTTATTATTTATATTTATTTATTAGTTATTATTTTTTAGTTATTATTTATTATTTATTATTTATATTTATTTATTATTTATTATTTATTTATTATTTATTATTTATTATTTATTATTTATTATTTATTATTTATTATTTTATATATTTATTTATTATTTATTATTTATATTTATTTATTATTTATATTTATTTATTATTTATTATTTATATTTATTATTCCTTATTCCTTATTTATTATTTATTATTTATTATTATTGAGTTTATATTTATTATTTATGTATTATTTGTTTTTTCAATTAATATATATAAGTATATTAAATTCTGTTTATTAAACACATGACGAGCTTGCTGGAGTGGTAAAGTCTTTGGAAAATATGCAAGAGGTTAGGGGTTCAAATCTCACCAAACGCAGAATTTATTTATATTGCATTGGTATGCATGTGCATGGGCATGTGCATGTGCATGCGCATGTGCATGGATAAATAAATAAATAAAATAAATATGAAATAAATATATAAATATATAAAATAAAAATTAAAAAAAATAAGAAAAATAAAAAAAAAATAAAAAAAAAGTAAGGAAAAAAAAAATAAAAATAAAAATAAAAAAATAAAAAAAACCGCTGCCAATCGATTTAGCGGAGGTTTAAACCGCCGCTAAACGAAAAAAAAGCCGCCGCTAAATGCCTTTTTTCTCGTAGTGCAACAATATATTTATAATTTCCTGCCAACACAAAAGCCTCTCCATGTCAAATGATTACCATATAATCAAGCTATGCAGTTTAAGAATATCAACCATGACACAATTCACATTGCAAGGTAATAACCATTTCTCATAAAAGGGGCACAAGAGACAATCATAACATTTAAATAATTGCATGTCATCACATGCAATTTAATATAACAGGATATCAATCTTATCATTTAATCAAGCATTGCAATTTAAGCCAAACAACAATGACATAATTTATATAGCAAGGAAACCAAGCATGTCTAATAACACCAAACACTATTTTTAGTTTAGAAGATAGCGCACCTCCGTTGGAGGGGTTTTATTATAAAAACATAATATTGCATAATCAAACAAATCATTTAAATATATTAACATTTATTGTAAACTCATTCAGCACTAATTAAATACAAGGCAATATGTCAAGGCAAAAGCGTCAAGCATAGCATGTAGACGATCACATGACATCACTAACATTTAAATATCACAAGATAAGGAGCTTACCAAAGCTTCACACCTATAGTTCCTTCCACTAAACAAGGAACGAGCAATTATATAGGTCACATGTCATTAATGACATTCCAAACTCACAAGCTAACGAGTTTTCCAAACAAAACAATTCAAGTATTTAAACATGGTGTAAGGAATTAGCATAATTCATAAGGAAATAAGCTTAAGCATTTGAGTACTATATCATTAAGAAAAGCACTTTGCTTGAAGTATTATCATTTAGCATAAGGTAGGTTGTTCATGTAATTAAAATGATCCATTTAGAATGTAATGAATTTGTTAAAGCATGCCAAATGCATATGGCACAACACAAGGTCCAATTAATTATAATTGAACATGGGAATTTCCAAAGGGAACCTACTTTATGGTCTATTACTCATTCTAAACCATTTATAAATTTTAAACATCAGCCCATGGTGAAACACAACTCAAGGCAATGGTGATTTAGGCCAAAATGGATGGCGCGCCCAAAAGGGGTGGCCGAAGGTGAAGCGAACGCCCCATGGAGGGGTTTCACCTCAAGCGAGGGTCACTACGGACACTATAAAGAATTTAAATAAATTTAATATATGACATCAAAGCTTCACCGAGAGGTTCCAGTAAGCGGCAAAAAGGTTCAATGTCAAAGGGGTGGCCAATGGCGAGTGAACACCCCATGAATGGGTATCGCCACATGAGAGGGTCACTACAGACATGACAAAGCATCCAAATTAATTTAATCTCTGATATCAAGCTTCGTTGAAGGCTCCCGATGAGTGGCACAACGACACAATGCTAAAAATACACAAAATGAGTGGGAAAAAGAGTATACGCCCTGCCTCCTAGTCGTGGTACTCGACATGTTCAATAAAAAGCTTTGATTCAACCTAAAACAAGAGAAATCAGATGATTTAGGAAAACCCCCAAAATAGGGAAAACAGCCTTTTTCTCAAAGATATCCCAATGGCGAGGAAATGAATCCTTAAATATAGGAGTGTGGAAGATAGGGATTACTGTGAGATTTCCAACGGATCCAGTGGTGATGAAAATAGATAAAAAATGGAGGTGAACATCAAAACCCCCCAAGCTTGGAGGAGGAGAAGTCGACCACACCCCAAGAGGGAGGGAGGCCATGCATGGAAGGAGGAGGAAGAGAGAAGGGAAACTATAAAAAAAGGAATGAAAAAATGAAATAAAATAAAATAAAGATAAATGAAAATAAAATAAACGAAAATAAAATAAAATAAAAATAAAATAAGGGGGAAAACCCTATTTTATTTTTTCTACGCACAAGACACTGCACATGGAACATGCGCATGGTTTAAATAACCGTGTGAAAAATGTGCATCTTCCCACTTTCTAGAACCTGCAACAAGCC
The DNA here is from genome assembly GCA_963277665.1 of Viscum album. Classification (NCBI taxonomy): domain Eukaryota; kingdom Viridiplantae; phylum Streptophyta; class Magnoliopsida; order Santalales; family Viscaceae; genus Viscum; species Viscum album. The sequence continues at coordinate 188,213,807 of OY728131.1, forward strand.
GCACGAGCATACACCCTAGGTTGTGCGGTTCCAGAAAATAGTGCGGCCCATTCAGTCTTCCTCGTTTTTGGTGTTCCGGACTTCAAACGAGTCCCAGACACACCCGAGATCTCATTTTTTTTCCTGAGGATTTTTTAAAAGGGCCATTTTAAAGAAATAAATCAAAAAAAAAAATTAAACGATCCGTACCTTAGATAAAGCAGGGATGTTACAACCTCCCCACCTTAGAACTTCCCATCCTTGAGAAGCCTTTGAGAACGACGAAAACATCACCTGACATACTAGGGTCATGAATTTTTGTTCAAACGGTCGCGTTTTGTTTCCAAATGCCAAACACAACTTTAAGATTCACCTTAACACACAACACATAAGCCATAGAACTCAAACCAACACCCGAACTCCCACCAATGTATGGAGACAGAGATTTTTCTGAGTTCGTCAAACTAGAGGCACGATGAAATCATCGTCTCCTCATCAAACCAGCCTATGGCACTTCATCACAGTTTCTGATAATAGTTTCCAATTCCGAACAATGGTATTCTCACCATCAAAATTATCTTTTAACACATGACTATAGCGTTCCAATGACGCTCATGGCATGGAACAAAAAACGCGAACCGATCAAGGGGTTGAGTCAAGGGAGACCTCTTTTAAACAAAACCAGAGGAAGAAAAGTCAAGACACTACCGAAATGCTCGGTTTAGATGGTCAACAAATACAAAAAGTTAAACCTAGAGCATTTTAAACAAAACAAGCTCAGGATTTTCTCATAGCATACTCACTGAGGCTAGCAACCAGTTTATATTGATGTCTCTAGCCCAAAGGCTACACAAGATGTTGTGCCTCGATACGATCATAGAAAAATCCCCTTGGTCGACACATTTGGATCATCATGGTTAAAACACCCCCTTCCGAGCCCGTCTAAAAACCAGGGTATCCTCAATGTTGAGAACCAGAATCCAAGGAGATCATCCAAGGAAAACCACATTCAACACTTACGATTGAGATGTCGGTATAGGCCGAATGCCTTACCTCAAGAACATTTATTGAACCCATGAGGCAAATGACTGACAGTCAAGTCAAGATGAGAACAACTGGTGTCCATGAGTCTGTCCCAGGTGTTCCTACTTGGTAAAAAATAGGTATCACTCAGGATCAACCAGACCTTTAAAACAACCAAACTTCTGGAGCGTGACTTTGATCAAAACCACTAGAACAAGCCCAACTGCTTTTTAAAACATTAGCGTGGTATAAGACCAACGCTCTCTCAGTGTACCCAGATGATACCAAGATAGGGGACATAATCACCTTCAATCCAAGAGTAAACTAAGAGGTTTAAATGACCTCCAAAAAGGATTTGATACATTTTATCTTTAAGAAGGTAGAAGTGCTTCGAACATTTTCAAACCAACCATAGAAAGGAAAAAGGAAGGAAAATAGAACCATTACAAGTTGAATTTCTTAGAAGCGCTCGACTACACCTATCAACTCAAGAATTCTAGAGGAAGTTCACACTAAGATAGACCCGTGATGTATCTCATTTCACATTCCCACATGAAAAGGCATTAGGTGTAAAAGCCAAAACAACAGGACAATATGTCAAACACCTAATTATTTTTAAAACATCATTATGAACATTGGAATGATCGAGGACCATTATTAACGCACAAGTCACTATACTCCTGAGATGACTGGTATTAAAAGCGTAACAACACCAATGTATACGGTTAACACTAAACTCATATGGTTCGATGCACCATTTAATAGGACAATGAGTACCATGTATATCGACACATACTACCCTAAGATTATGTGAGAAAAAAGACACATCCATGATACTATCCATAGGTTTATCGACCATATGAATTCAAGTATCTGATGTTCCATGCCAAATATTAACCAAATACTAACATTACTCATACAACTGAAGAACAGACTGACGATCTCCCAAGCCATCCATCAATGAAAATCTAGGAGAGGAAGGGTCACATGACTTACTAAGTGGTCAACCATGCCCTTGGCACACCCATCCCACTAGAACCAAGCATTTTGAAAATATCATGTTTAGAGAAATATCACAACACATGACCACCTGTCAAAACAAGGGTGTTGTTTTCAAACCAAGAGTCCTATATGGGACTATGGAACCCAAGTAGTACCACTTAATGGAAACTGTTCGTAAGAAAAAAGCAGGGGTTTTAAAGATTTTCAGATTCTACCTACCAAGGCTATCCCCTAATAGAAGAGGGTCAAACCAATAACACCACTTAAGAAGGGTGGGAATTGACATAAAGGCTACCAGAATAGTACCTCTAACTATAGATGGACCTAAACTATACTCCCTTGGCACTATCCTCTCTCAGATTCTGCGGAAATAAGTGATCATAAAAATCCATTCGAAGGTTTGACCAAACCATATCTCAGTAATTCTCTCACTGCAGAACAACATCCCACCAATGATTGGAGAAGTCATGAAGTATATAGACAACAAGATTGACCCTCATCTTTTGAGGTGTCTTGAGATGATCGAAGATGGATATCATAGCTTATATCCATGGATCTGTAGCATGAGTACCACCATCCCCTGAGAAGGTGGGAGGATGCTGCTACTGAAAGTCCTAAGTAAGCTCTACCATAGTTGAGATAGGCCTGGGAGCACTCTGAATAGTCTACATGAACCTCAAAAAAACTATCTTTGAACTGAGTATCGGTGTCCAGTGGATAATTAGATGGAGGTTTCATAGGAGGCACTACAAGAGGTACTACGGGTGGCTCAGGCCCCACCACCTCTAGAGTATGCTCATCGCCACTCTCTTGGCATACAATATGAGGAAGTCAAAGTGGGGTAACTCTACAATTCCCAAGCATGCACCTCCCCAAAACATGACATAGAAAATGATAAAGCGATAAAGAGGACATGTGCATAGCCTGACTCTGAGCATAACATAACAGACATGTCGGTCCAAGAGTCGGGTCTAGATAAGAATGAAAGTAGACCTCAGAAGGATCACTAAGACATGACCTACCGCCCATTTCCCAGGTAAAGATCAAGTAAAGGTATCACATTTCAAGAGTTATTTTCATTTTAATAGGTAGAATTACTTTATTTCATTTAAACATTTAATTTCTTTTGAACATATTGAATTAGGTGGATCATCATTCCAATTTTTAAGGGCCCATACGCCATATAAATTGAAATTGGATGTCTAATTAATCCAAATAATAACAAGATCCTGCATAATAAACTAGAACAATTCTACATTTATAACAAAGAAATCACTAAAGGATATGATAACTAGGAACATCAGTAATCACATGTAAACATGCAACGCATACTGAAAATAGATATGGCATGGCAATATGCTTGACATTTTAAATTCCTATGGTGCCTAGTATAATGCATGTAATGAAATTCCCTCATTTCATCGGGATGAATTAATATAAATCATAATCTCAATAATACCAATATCAATAATAGCACAAAACAAGTGCATCACCAAACTGTGAAGTCATATCAATGATAAATGTTATAATCAATAACCGTAATTCCCATCCTAGGCAATTTAGGGTTCCCTTGTACATGGGTTAGCTACATCCAAGCACAAGTTAAATTCCAAATTCCTATGTTCTATTCTCCTATCTAACCCAAACAGTAATAAAAAAAGAAAATAAGCTATGATACCACTTTGCAGTGTCCCTCCCTGAGTGCCACTGAACCGGGTCCTGAGAAGATGGGCCACATGACCTCAAGCGCATCTCCTTGAATGCTAGAGGCTACCGACTAGCAGTAGGGGCCTTAGGTGTGTATGTGGGGAGACAATTCCCTTATAGGATTAGGCATAACAAAATGGTAAACAATATAAATCAAATAGCAGAAGCAATAAGAACAAAAGATTGAAGCGGAATTAAAACAAATAAGCATTGAAAAAATAAGGAACAACTAGAGGAAGATGAATAATCATAATAGATATGATAATGATGTCATGTCATGAGTCGATAAAAAAATAAGTGTACAAGGAAATACGGGTGCAATCCTATATAGCATGCTATCAAAAGTGTAAAAACGGAAAAAAACTGCTGCAACAGTATCTTGAGCATGGGCTCAGTCCTCTACCCCAAATCTCCATCCTAAGTAGCAAGAAAACACTCAATCATTGGAGCCATCATGATTCCCTTTATCCATCCCTGTGAGCATAGAGTTTACTCATGTACAAAATGGCGCCTGAGAAGGGTGGGAGATATGAATCCTAGTAGGCTGGCACCCACGGTGTCTAGACCATCCATTTCATGCTATAATAAAATAAGTGTGCCAATATATAACATGAAGAAATTAGTTAAATAAATAGAATAACTACAACTTGGTCTGGGTTACAGAGAAGACACTCGTCCCATACCACCACCTTAGACCTATGAAAAAAGTATGAATTGGGTACATGTGAAAGGTAGAATACATATACAAGGGCCAAAGTAAACACAACAATCCAAGAAGGCATACCCCATCTTGTGCTTTGTTTTTGGGTCCAATTCATATGTCATCATCCAAGCATACTAAAAAGAAAAAAAGAGGTATCATAAAATCATAATCAAACTCTATGAAATATTAATAAATTCATCTCATGTATTTCAAGAAAATATGTCAATTCTAGTGGTGGAGTTTGAGCCAATCCCTGGTGATCTAAACAAAATCCCATGTGTTAGTAAAATACATACGATATAGACCAAAACCATCGAGCCTGTCCCAAGTGACACTGTCGGCGTCCCAAGTATCGCTGCGAGGCATGGCGAACTCCAAGTCCGTGCCAAACATCTCACATGGGGGACCAAGTCTCACCTGAGGCATGGTATAACCATCTTTCCAATAGGTCTGTCCTCAGTTGCTCACCTAGGGAATCGAACTCACTCACGAGCATAATAAATCCCATCTGGAAAGCCTATACTTGGAAAGATAAAGTATCACTCCTGGTGCGTCAAATAATTTCCCATTGATCACGGTGATTCCATCCATGAAATCCTTAACTTGGGATTTATATACTCTCCTGTCCCATATCGAATTATCCATATCAAGCAAGGCATATAACTCATGGAAATGATTTTATAATTGCATGCCAACAAAGAAGAATCTCCATGTCACATGCTTACCATATAATCAAGCTATGCAGTTTAAGAAAATCAACCATAGAACAATTCAAATTGCAAGGTAATAACCATTTCTCATAAATAGGGCATAAACGACAAGCATATCATTTAAATAATTACATGTCATGATATGAAATTTAATATAACAACCTAGTAATCTTATCATTTAATCAAGCTTTGCAATTTAATCCAAACAACAATGGCATAATTTATATAACAAGGCAACCAAGCATGTTTAATTACACAAAACACTATTTTTAGATTAGAAGACAACACACCTCTGTTGGGGGGGTTTTATTATAAAAACATGATATTACTTAATCAAACAATTCATTTAAATATGTTAACATTTATTCTAAATTTATTCACCACTAATTAAATATAAGGAAATATCTCAAGGAATAAGTGTCAAACATAGCATGTAGACAATCACATGTCATCACTAATATTTAAATATCACAATACAAGGAGCTTACCCTAGCTTCACACATATATTTCAAGACACTAAACAAGGCACAAAAAATTATTTAGGTCACATGTCATCAATGACATTCCAAACTCACAAGCTAAAAAGCTTTCCAAATAAAAAAATTCAAGTATTTAAACAAGGCATATGACATTAGCATAATTCATAAGGAAATAAGATTAAGAATTTGAGTACTATATCATTAAGCAAAGCACTTTTCATGAAGTATAAGCATTTAGCATAAGGTAAGGTGTTCATGTAATTGAAATGATCCATTTAGAATGTAAGGAATTTGTTAAAGCATGCCAAAGGAACATGGAATAACACAAGGTCCAATTAATTATAATTGAACATGGTAATTTCTAAAGTGAACCTAATTCATGGTCCATTACTAATTCGAAACCATTTATAAATTTTAAACACCAACCCATGGTGAAACAAAACTTAAGGAAATGGTGATTTAGGCTAAAATGGATGGCACATCAAAAAGGGGTGGCTGAAGGAGAAGCGAACACCCCATGAATGGGTTTCCCTGTAAGAGAGGGTCACTAAAAACACTCTAATGAATTTAAATAAATTTAATATACGAAACCAAAGCTTCACCGGGAGGTTCTGGTGAGCGGTAAAATGACGCAACATTAAAGGGGTGGCCAATGGTGAGCGAACACCCCATGAATGGGTTTCACCGCATGTGAGGGTCACTAAGAACATGGAAAAGCATCTAAATTAATTTAATACGCTATATCAAGATTCTTTGGAGGTTCCTGACGAGCAGCACAATAGCATGATGTTAAAAATACACGAAATGAGCGGAAAAAATAGTAGATGTCCTACCTCGCAGCTGTGGTACTCCACACATCAGATAACAAGCTTTGATTTAACCTAAAATGTCAGAGAAACAAACGATTTAGAAAAACCCCCAAAATATGGCAAAAAACTTTTACATGAAGATAAATAAGCGGAGAGGAAAGGAAAATTTAAATAGATGAGTGTGGAATATAGAGCATACTATGAGATTTCTAGCGCATCTGATGGTGATAAAACACATAAAAAATGGAGGCGCAACATTTAAAACCCCCAAGATTGGAGGAGGAGAAGTCCACAAAACCCCAAGAGGAAGGGAGGCCATGTGTAGAAGGAAGAGGAAGATAGAAGGATGAAAAAAAATAAAAGAAAGGAAAGAGAAAATAAAATAAAATAAAAATAAAATAGGGGAAACCCTATTTTATTTTTTATGTGCACAAGTCATTATGCATGGATGGGGAACACACTTTAAATAACCACATGAAAATTGTGCGTATTTCCACTTTCTAGAACCCACAATAGGCTTCACGGGTGTACGCCCAGGGTCATGGGGTTCCAAACAAGCGCACGACCCAGTCGGCCTTCCACATTTTTGGTGCATCGAACTTCAAACGAGTCCCAGACACACCCATGATCTCATTTTTTTCCTCAGACACATTTTTTAAAAGGTCCATTTTAATGAAATAAATTTAAAAAAAATTAAATGGTCTACACCTTATATAAATCAAGGATGTTATAGTTGAATTTTTATAAATGAGTTTAATTCCTTCTTGATTTTAGGTACCTTGACATGGAAAAGAAAGACTATAATTCCAACATCAGTGTAGGTGCCATTGGAATTGGTGCCCATAAACCAACATATTTTTACATTAAGATTAAATAAATTAATTAATTTTAATACTTATAATCTTTTTATCACATAATTTTTTTCCACACAACATAGTATGTGGTAATTTTTTAAGAGTAATTATCACACCAAAAGTTCATAGTAGTTTCCCTCTTTAACAAGAACCAAGAAGTTCAAAAAATCACTTTTAAATATATGATCGATAATCTAGTGGAACCTTTGATGGGACACAAATGATATATCCCATAATGGGTGAAAAAACTTTGGAAGTTGAGGTAAATTCTCATGGTGTACACACTTATTAATTTCTGGTGCAGGAGATTATGCAGACACAACCCACCAATACAAAACCAGAATATATATATATATGTGTGTGTCATTGGATGTTCCTATCTACAGATGTGAATATTGATCCATAGAAATTAAGAGTATTAATAATGGATATTATTAGTCACATACTCTGATGTATCGATGAGAACCATGATGACATATGTTTATAATGATGTGAGATATGTTGGGTGCATCAAAAGTGATGTTGTGTTAATGAATAACATGAGAAATAATTTTTTACCTTCAATTAAATAACATAATTTGATATTTTAGGCCATTTTATGGGAGTTAAAGATCCAAAATAAATCTATGTTCATGGTGTTCTATAATAAGGATCATTTCCCTTATGTCAAAAAAACAATCATCGAGCACATTGGTTAATGACACCAACATGCAACCTGATTGATTAAAGATATCATGGTACATTTTGTTTCCTTTTTTAGAAAACGTCCATCAACCAAAAGGCTGAGGAAATTATTCATAAAAGATAAGAAATTTACAAGAGGAAAAAAATGCGGGATCTTATTACAATCAACCTAATAAAGAGGGAGCAGGGCCATAGAAATGGTATCAGACCAGGTAATAGGCTCACAAACTACCTTGTTTGAAAGACTATCCACTACCATGTTCGTCTTCTGATAAAAATGTGTGATGAAGAAGTTGAGGCTTGAAATATTCTTCATGCATTCCATCCACTTTGTTGTAAGCCTCTAAGAGATATTCATTTCACCATTTCTGTTGGCCTTTATCCAATGAGAGAAAGGAGGTATCCAAAAACACCTCAATAGTACTGAACAAGGTCTAAAATTACCATGTACTCCCAGATTTTTCAAAACCATACAATTCGGTATATTGTTGTTACACTCCCTGATACTAGAATCGTACATATCCCTTATAGTAGAACAAAATTTCTTCGTGACCAACATTAGAACACAGCCTTTTCCTGAGTGCAAAGAAGCATTGTGGTGCCACCAAATGGCATGTAGACTTTTAGTTATAACCACACAGAGGAGAGCACACACCTATGGTGAGAGCTGGATAACCGAACAACAGCGAAGAAGGGCCTGAAGTCCCGAAAATCAAATCCCATCCAGATCAAAAGCATCCAGAACATCCTTCCAAATGGCTGAGGCCGTTGCATAACTAAAGAAGAGGTGATCCACATCCTCCTTGTGCTGATGGCACATAACACACCTGGAACAAAGATGCAGACCAAACATTTGGAAAACCTCATCAGTGGCTAACCTGTTATAATCCAGCTTCCATATAAGAGTTTGACGTGAAGGCCTAATCCATTTTTTGTTGAAAATAGATAACTAGTTATTGTCAGTATGATGGCCCGTGGTGACATGTAGATAATAGAGTTTACTAGATAGAACTCCATTTCTAGCCATCTCCCAAGACAAAAAATTAGGGCAGGAGACAAAATCATAATGACCAATCATAGAATGAAGTTCAACCGTCATGGTTGATGGAGAATCATCAAAAAAAATTTAATAGTGACCTGCTCACCTGATCCCAGAACAGCAGACTAGAAATCTTCAGAGAGAATATCACAAGTCCAATTATCAAGCCAGAACTTAAAATTAGAGGTCCTGTTCACAATCCATCTAGATAAGGTCATGATATTCTGAAATGAAGATTTAACTGCTAGACTGAGAGAAGAGTCAATGTAAACGTTACTTCCTTGCCTTAATTTGTCAGCAAAACGATCTTTAAGGAAACCCATTGATTCTGAATTAATGTGAATGATATTCCAGACAAGGAAATCTTGAAGAGAATCATTAAAGAGGGAAATATTCTTTATACCCATGACACCGTTATGTAAAAGGTTACAACAAACCTTCCAAGGAACAATGACCATTTTCCTCTCAAGGATATTACCATTGTAAATAAAATTCTTGATGGAAATATTTAGTTGTTTGAGAATCCCCATCATCCGTTTATATACCATGAAAGAGTATACCAATTTAGAAATAATAATAGACTTCACCAAACTAATTCACCCAACCATAGAGAGACTCTTCCCTTTCCAGGTTGAGAGCTTCCCGTTGACCCTATCCATAATTTTAGAGAAGAAAGAAGCTCTAGGACACCCCCAAAATACTGGAAAACTTAGATACTAAAATGGTAAGGACCCTTCCCTGATTCCCAACTCTAAAAGAATCCAATGCTTCCTAGAAATAGAGAACCTCTTCCCAAAATGTATGGAATATTTATCCGAACTGATACATTGACCAAAAACACTTTAATAACGGTGAAGGATTTTCTTCAAGACACGAACATTCTTCTTTCCAGCCTATAGGAAGATAATGATATCATCAACATAGATGAGATGGGAGTGGAGAATGAGGGACCTGGACACTTGTATTGGCTTAAGATGATCCTGAGAGACCATGTGAGTAATGAGTCCACCGAGATAATCTTCAGTGATAGAAAAAAGAAGGGTTGAGAGGGGATCACCCTAATAGACACCTCTAGAGCAAGCAAAGTAACCTTTAGGGGAGCCATTTAAAAGTATCGAGACATGATCATATCTAAAGAGGGAAGAAATCCATCTAATAAATATGTCATTAAATCCAACACTTCCAAGAACCTTATAAATAAAGGTCCAATCCAGAGTATCAAAGGCCTTTTTAATGTCAAGATTGAGAGAAATTCTACCTCCTCTTGCAGGATTCCTGAGCAGATTCAGACATTATGAAGTAAAACAAATGCATTCCTGAATATATATTCCTTTGATAAATCCAAATTGGTTCCAAGAATCAGTATTAGATGCAATACTTGAGATCCTATTATCAATATTCTTACTTATGACCTTATAACTTGTGTTTACCAAGACAATTGGCCTAAAAAGGTGAATCTCACATGAATTTTCAACTTTAGGAATTAAGGAGATAAACTGCACATTGAGGCCCTAAGGGAGAACTCCTAAGGTAAAAAAAGTGGAGTCAAATTTGCATACATCAAATTTAATGATATCCCAATACTTTTGATAAAAGAGGATGTTGAAGCCTTCTGGACTCGGAGCACTAGAGGTGTTGATGTTGAAACATCATTATTAATCTAAAACTCCAAAGGAGGACTAGTGAGAATGAGATTATTAGTAGCGATAACCAGGGATGGGATGATACCATCCATCAGAGATCCCCCCAAAGCAGGCTCATTGGAAATCCTAGTGAAATATTCAAAAATATAATCAGAAATGTATTTTTTATTGTCTAAGATTTGATCCCAAAACTTTAGAAAGGATAAGGGACGATTAGGATTCATAATTCTTTGAAGAGAATTGATGAAATTTGTATTTTGATCCCCTTCTTGAAGCCACATTATTTTTAAGGTCTCCTTAAGAATATTCTCTTTCATATAAAAGAGAGAGTTCAATTTGGAAGCAAGAATATCTTCCTTATAAAAATCTATATTGAAATCCACTTTAGAGGCTTAATCTTGAAGTTGTTGGAGAGAAGATTCAAGACAAAAAATTTCCTTTTCAATCTCACTATAAGTATCCCTGCTCCAAACTTTTAAAGTGCACTTAAGCATTTTCATTTGGAAAGAAAATCAGAACCTTTCATTCTATTCCAGGAGATTTCAATCAGCCTACTACATTCACTTTGAAGTGCCCAAAGATCGTTGAAACAAAAAGGAAGAGTCATGTGGAGCTCCCTACCCTTAAAACTAACTAGGATCAGGTGGTGATCAGAAGCAATTTTAGGAAGAGTAGTGTAGGAAATTGAGTCCCATTTTTCCAAGGAAAAATTATTCACAAAGGCTCGATCAAGCTTACTAGCAATCATATGGTTGAGATATCTCCTGTACCAGGTGTACTTGGCACCAACCAAACTAACCTCAGTCAGTTCATTTTCATCCACACATCCTTTTAATTCCCTAATAGAAATTTGAGAATGTACAGGGCCCATTTTTTCACGAGAACAAAGGACTATATTGAAATAACCAACAATAAACCAAGGGGAAGAGATGCCTCTAAAATTTTCAAGTTCCTTCCATAAAATCCTATGGTCCAGATACCTGTTTTTAGTATAAATCAAAGAGCCAACCAACTGCTCAGAATCCCACTGTAAAGAGAAAGAAATCACCTACTCATTAATGGAGATAGTATCAACTATGCCAATGGAATCATGAGAAAATACCTATATACTATCATCCTGACCAACTAAACCATTGGTAGCAACCAAAAGAAAACCACACATATTGAGACCCGCAAAAGCCAATAAATATCAGGATTTTGGTTCAGAAATTCCAAGTAACTTTGGTGTGTGAATCTGAATATTCCTATCATGGTAGAATGATTATATTAAACAATAAGAATCTATATAAGGTTTTCTGTGACTATTCTATTAACTTCTTTCTCTATGAGTTCCTTAGAAAATTCTCTCTATATTCCACCAATATTTATTAAAGATAATATTTTTTAGGAGAATATTTAATAAATATTTATTTTCTATTTTTTGAATATAATATTTATATATTTATTCATGAATAATAAAGTGACATTAATTTTTAAATAAATATTAATTATTCAGTAATTGATAAGTATTATAGATGAATTTTGGTTCATGTTTATAGTTCTGGTGAGAATCAATATTTTAAATATAATTTTAACACATTTTAAATAATTTATTCAAGAAAGAATATTTAATTAATTTGATAGTTTATCACATGTAAATATATAATAATATTATTAATATTATTATAGAAATGGTGTTAAATGGGGATTAGGGAAATAATTTGGTCCCATGTTCAATTACTATTTTCTAACCCTATCACTATTTTAACCAAATTATATTATTTCCAAGACTAAGGGAAGCCACTTTGTTTTTGGTTGTGCATAAAAAAAGGAGAATTCTCTCAATCCCTAGAGAGACACATTCTGAGAACAAACTCAAAAATCGATAGTGGTCCTCCTCTACAACAGATCTCGATTATAGAGTGATCAAGAATAATACTTATTGGAATTAATTCTCATGACGATCAAGTATGAAGGACATAAGCTTTAGGATCATTCACACTTGAATTTGAAGATTCCTATGACAATGATTAGAGGTTTGTGGTACCTGTGTGGATCATCATTAGAGGGAATCTACAATTGTATCATGTAACACAATTTAGTAAGATATGGAGATGTTGTCAAATTCATTAAACAAGAATGAATCCATCACAATGTAATTCTTTAAATACTTCAAATAAATATAAATCTTTATGTGATGATCCAACATTTGGTTCTGACATTATCATGTCAATTAATATTTTATTTTATATTATTAGTCATAACATTATTTTTTAGTTTAATTTTTTGATTAATCATCGATTACGGAAAAAAATCAAAGTTCATCATACCCTAATGGTGCTTCCATTTTCCCTAGAAACAAGTGGTATTAGAGAAGTCATATAATATCTTAAAAATATTTAATGCCTTTTTATTGATTTACATATTTACCATTAGTTTTCAATTCTGGTGTAATCTTTCTTTAATCCAAATCAAGAGATCTTCTCATCATATTATTTTTTCTTGAATATATAATAAATGAATGGAATAATTTTGATTGGATAACATTTGATTAACAAATCCAATTATTCTAAGTATTCATTCTGGATAGAAAAGGAATTCACAATGTGTTTCCCATAGTTACACATTGTGTATCCTATAAGTATATACCTTTTACCCTTGTTTAATGTATTAGGATGAATCATGAATTAATTTTTAGAATATTACATTGATTTCACATCATGTTTATTTAATACAAAGTATGTTGACTAGGCCAACCTGGCACACATTTATTCAGACTGCATGGTGTGTAACTTATGTGCATGACATATAATCTATTAGTCAATGATTATCTATGTGGTTCTATATGGAATGTTCAACTAATAAACAAGTAAATTAGATATAATACGATGTGTATCCCTTAGACACACTTTTCACTCTATTAATTTGATTGACAATACATTCCTAGTATCTTGGAGTGTGTCAAGGGTAGATGGTGAAGGAATTTACACGACATGTAGATAGACAACACACATTGTGTATATTAACTGATTATGCAGAATTTAAAATTAATTTATTATACAACTTAAACCTTATCATCATTTGTTTTATGTTCCATTTATTTTACTCATTAACACTATGTAATGGGTTATATATATATATATTAATTTTTTTTATCTAATTTATATGTAATATTTGGAACTATATTTTGTGTATAGTCATAGTACATTGATTAATCTGCATGTATTGAAATGCAACATGCTATGTAAATAACATGTGTTCCATGTTTCATTCATTTCAAATTACACACCATGAGATTTCATGAAAGGATGTGTATTCTACATGATGCATGAGTAAAAAACATATGAATGTGATACACACTGGGTAGTTTAGATGGGTACTATCTATGTTTCCAATAAGGTAGATATTTTTTACACTGTCAATTTAAATTAAATTTAATTAATTTGATGAAAATTATTATGGATGAGAATATCAAAAAATATTTCATGAGAATTAAGATAAAATAATTCATTATTCAAAGAATACAATTAATTGAATTTAGTGTGATTTATCTTAATTTAGAATGATTGGGAATAAATGATAATTTATTAAATGTGTAACTCATTTAATGTGTGTGGATGACCATGATCATTGTATAGACTATTATATGTGATTGTTTTCCATTTAATATTTAATTTAATTTAATTAATTATGTGTGTGTGATATCTCCTCTCATTAGATATGGGAATACACCACCATAATTTCTATTATTGTAAAACCCTAAACAGATGCTTTGGTTCCCCTCACATGTGTGTGTGTGAAGGATTTTGTAGTTGATGGAGATACCATGTTAGTGGAGGAGATTCATGTATAGAGATGTTGAAAAACCAATACAGGTGGTACATGGGCAGTTTTGTGGAAAGCAGCAACATGAAACACATCTTGGTTCATAGTGTTTTCCCCCAAGTTGATGGTCACTTTATCATCCTCTAGATAAACACACCATTATGAAAAGATCATGATCATACCACACTTATTATTTTATTTTTATCATGTTAGATGGATAATTTTATTATGGATATTTTTTCATGTTCACATGAATTATTGAATAAGAAAGAATGCAAGATAGAAATAAGATTAATTATATTATGTGTTATATTTATCAAAGACATGGTTTATCACTTCAGAAAATCTGCTAAATAATAAAAAGAACATAATTAAAGTAAATTAGTTACTTTACAAAAAATATTTAAATCCATTAATTATATATATTAAGATTTTATATCTATACGATTCTCTAGTATGACTCGAAAAGGTAAAAAGTTTATGTCCAAACTCTATTTTGGTGAATTAAATTACCAGAGAATTTATATTTTTAGTTTTGAGTTGACTTAACATAGTTTTAATTAAGAATTTGTTGCCTCTATGACACTTAGTGCACCTAGAATGAAAAGTGTTGCGGGAATATTTTTTCAGATTTTAGGATTGGGGAGTCTAGTCAACAAATCAAGGAACAATGAATTAATATTGTAGGAATGGTTATCCTTTCTAAATACCTTCAAATAGTTTGATAGACCTATTTTTGGGTTATGAGAATTGGTATAAAGACACGTGCCACTAAATTATCTAAAAAATGATATTTCAAAACTAATGGTGATGTATAATAAGTTTTGATAAAATAGTGGGAGATTAATAAATTTAATATATATTATATAATTTTATAAATTGAGTAAATCACTAAAATTTAGTAGTTCATAAATGTAGAAATGAAAATACACATGACTTTAACCATATCACTACGATATATACATGAGAAAGATAACCTTATCATATTAATTAATTTCTATGAAAGTAAATGGTGTTTTTTCATAATTTTATTCCATTAATGGAATTTATATGCATAGGAAAACCCTGATCCTAAAGTTTCTGGCCTTGAGGCTAGTGAGGAATAATTTTCAAGGTATGAGAAAAATTTGTATGGCACCACATATTTTCAATGTTTCATTCTATCTCCAATATCCAATTAGATTAAAAATAATTAAGAGTATATGGATACATATAACTTGATTTCTCACCTCCATGATCTCTATCCATAAAAGGAGAGAGAAGAGATATAATATATATCTAATTCACTATTTATAGGAAAACATAGAGAGTCTACACCAGCTCAGCCTCATGTAGTTAAGATGATTGTCTATATGAAGCGCTTTGACATATAGGGCATTAAATTTCCTGATTAGACATACATATATCACATAATTTACTCACTACCTAAATACTTATCTAGTTTTAATGTGAATTATAACATGAAAGATAATAAGAAGTCACTTTCATAACTTTGTACACTCATTTGAAAAGTTGAAACGGACATGAGGCATGAAGAAATCATAATAATAATGGTGAATATGAAATGTAAGAATAGGGAAATGGTTCCCAAGACTCACTAAAATTCTAAATCTCCTAAGTAAAATTCTTTTATAAAGAATATGATCAAATGGAAGGAAATAGAAATAAGATTCTATATTTTTTTCATGTGGAACACAAGGCTACTGGAAGAATAATTACACCAAGATGAAAGGGGATTCTAAAGGTGTTATCATTATCGAGTATAATATTTCCGTATCTACAAATTGTGTATTATATATATATATATTACTTCACATATATATATATAAATTAAGAATTAAATTATATTTTAAAATTAATCTCGAGGATAGGTGGATCTTCAAGAATCCAATAGAGTAAGACTTACTTCCTTTGATATAGGAGATTACCATATTCTATTTCCAACCAGAAATATTTTGGTTTTAAAGAATTGTTAAATTTTTTAAAGTGTTATTAATAACATCATATAAATTTATTTCCTAGATATGGATAGATTTATTTTCAAATATGGAAATAAATATATCTTATTTTAAAAAGAAATCATTATTTAATATATGAAACAACTAAATATTGGTCTTAATTTACTAAATTATGAAAAATAATAAAGATATTTGAAAAAAATAATGTTCACAAAGATCATATATCACCCAGTGGTGGCATCATCATCATGACCATGTAAATGAAAAGCACCTAACAATTCTCTATCAAGATGGTTATATAGACTATTTTTAGCTAAGAACAAATTAAATATGTCATTCTTGTTTTCAAGGAAATATGACCAAACCACCATTCAGTGGACTGAATTAAAGGGCCATAATGATTTTGGGGTTATTTTTTCTTAATGTGTGTATATATTTTATAGTGGAATCTAGAGGTGGATATTATTACTTTACAACTATTACAAATTAATTGAGTATATGTGGTTTTTTACACATGATGAGGTATAATTCCGAGTCCTTTGAGAAATTAAAATAATTAAAGAATATGGTAGGGAATAAGTGTGGTAAGAAGATAAACAAGTTTTGATCTGATTGAGGTGGTGAATATCTTAAACAAGAGTATATAAACTTCATAGAAGAGTTTTGGATTCTATTCCAAGTAACTCTACCTTATACTTCACAGTGGAATGATGTTAGTTGGAGTGCAGTCATTATCCTAGTAATATATGTCAGTGGAATATTAACTATTGGAAATGGTATACCATTCATATAATTAGTTAAACAAGTTTTTCTCTGCGAAGGACATAGGTGAAGTAGCCAAATTTAAAGGGATCGTAATGATTGGTGATAAATCCAAGAGGATAATTTGAATAACTCAAGGAAAATATATTTATCAGACACTAATGATATTTTTTATTTATTAGTTAAAGAGAGGATTAGTTCTAGTGAAAAATGGTATGCATATTTCCAAGAAAATTTGTCCTTAAACAAAAGAGGAGAAATAGGTAATGGGTATGATCTTTTACATATTTATAGTGAGATAAATCATGTACATAGTGTTATGTAAAACTATTGATATTGGATATGAATTGAGAATTGTAAAAAGATATCAATATGATTTAGTTAAATATCAATGACCACTTATTAAGTTTATCCATATGAATCTGAGAAGAAATATGGATATGTTTCTAGTTTATGGATGAGATGAGGAACTAGTCATAAATATTTATACTAAAGTGATTTTTTAAATAGACTAGTTTGACCATAAGTCATAATTAGAATATATATTTAGTCTCAATGCAGTTGATGTGATTTAGAAGAGTTCAAACCATCCAATTTTGATCAATTTTATAGTGGATTCAATGTATATAGTTGCTTCTAATGTATCCAAATTTATACAACCTTTTCTAAAAGATTTATGTGGTACCAAGTATTAAAAATCCTTTCATGTTGTTTTGAGATATTACTGTAGTGGTGGATCTTGAAAAGGATCAAAGGTCATGACAAAAGAAAAATAAGATACTCTAGAACTATCACCTCTTGATGGATTTCTCATAGACAGTTGAATTTGAATTAGGATAATTTTTAATTGAAGAAAATTTGGTAGACCCATTAAATAAATCTTTATCTTAGTATATGAATGAGTATCATGTGAGAGCTAGTGGAAAAAAATTTGTTAGTTTTTTTCTCTAGTGAAAGTGGGATTCATTTAGAATTGGTGCCCTAGAACTAATATATGTTTACATTATAATTAAATCTGTTTAATTTTTTAATATAAATAAACTTTTTATTACATTAATATTGTTCTTATATGTGATTTATTATTTGACGATTTCATAAGAGTAATTATTGCAATGATAGGTCAAAGTAGTTCCCTGTTATGATGAGAACCAAAAAATTAAATGTTAGTGTTCTCAAATATATGTTCTATAGATAGATGATAATTTTTTATAGAACATTAATGAGTTATTCTATCATGGGTGGAGACTCATAGAACTTTTAGGCATGTTCTCATGCTATATGCCCTTCGTAATTTCCAGTGTAGGATATTAAAACAACAAGACCTGCTAGTAAAAAATACACATTTATATTTATCATTGGATTTTCATATTCATCGATGAGTGTATTGATCCTAAGACATTAATATTTTTATTAATAGACATCATTAGATTATATAAATTATTTATTGATGACATTAATGACTATATATGTTAATGGATAATTACTATTTATTGGGTGCATAACGAGTGATATTGCATTAATGAATAACATTGGAAAGGATTTGTCCCTTTTTTCCTTTAATGGGAGTTGATTTCTCATACCCTTTGATGTGAAATAGCCTAAATAAATTCATATCCATAGTGTTTTGTGGTTAGGTATGTTTCTATAAACTCAATGAAATAAACTTTGAGACCATAGGTTGATTACAACACCATGCTACCTGCTTGATTAGTGATTTCATAATAAAGGGATTATATTACATAGTAAGCATTTGGATAAAAATATAAACCATGAAATATCACATTAGACAGCCACACTTTCCAAAATATAAGCTCATGAAATTATACATGGTTTAAAATCAAAATCAGGGCATGCTAAATTATTTGATATTAAGTTTCAAAGTGTACAATTTCTATTATCATGTTCAAGGTTAATGAAATTTTTCCTTCCATTAAGGTACACATTTTTTTTCAAATAATTCATTTTTTGACACAAAAGAAATTTTATTTTATCTCCCCCAACTTAAAATAACACCGACCCCAATGCTTAAAGAAAAGAAAATTTAGAAGGGGTTAGAGGAAGATAATGGGAGTTCAAAAAGGAAATTGAAAATGAGGATCATGGAATGAAGTCACCTGGTGTTTGAAGTTGGAATTCTTGTTACTCTCTTTTAATCCCTTGATCTCGATGTCACTCTGAGAATTCCTTATTGGAAACAAAAGGAAAAACAAACAAAAAAACAAAAAAACAAACAATATATATATATATATATAATAAAGAAAGTAAAATATAAGTATATATAAAAATTTTTTTGAATAAGGAAGCACAATAATCCGTAGGTCAGTGGTAAGAGCATGCCCATGTCTCCCTTCAGTCCCGAGTTCGATTCCTTACGGCTTCACCGGTTGTGATGAGGTTTGACCCACAACCTAAGACGTGTCATTTATTATTATTATTATATTATTATTATTATTTTTTATTTTAATTTTAACGTACAAACAAATAAAAATAAAATAAAATAAACTGATGATACATTGTCCTCTTTTTAAATTTTTGGGTAAGGTATTACTTAAGGATCACACCACATGACATGGATGAATATGACACTCCCCTTTCATACCCATCCATACTCATAATAGAAGAATAGGTCAACAATCTATTTTTTTAAATATCAAAATGATTCATTAATCCATTTTTTTTAAAAAAAGATGATTCACAATGATGAAAACCACGAGTTGCCTCCCATGAAGCACTTTGGTTTAAAGTTTCTATCCCAACTTAGACCCTTAATTATTTAAGTATTTTCCTCATCTAAGGTTGGTTCACACAAGTTTTCATCAAATTAATTTTTTTGGAATGGTTCAATGAATGATTTGACTCTATGACCATTAGCTTTAATGGTTTGACTATTGCTGGGATCTTGAATTTCTACATCCCCATGGGGGTACACCTTATGCACTATGTATGGACCTGACCATTTAGACCTCAACTTTCTCGAGTGTAAATGAAGTTTAGAACTATAAAAAAAAATAGGTTTACCCGGTACAATGTGTTTGGTTTTTTAGATTTTGAGATTGGTAGGCTTGTGCTTTAGCTTTATTGATCCTTGAATTTTCATAAGCCTCCATCCTATGTTCTTCAAGTTCATTGAGATGTAATTTACTTTTTGTTTCAGCCAATGAGAGGTAATAATTAATTTTATAAATTACCCAAAAGTCCTTATGTTCAATCTCCACTGGAAAATTTCATTCTTTTCCATAAACCATCCTATATGGGGACATTCCTAAAATGGTTTTATATACAGTTCGATAGGCCTAAAGAGCATCCAAGAGTTTCTAGGACCAATATTTCATTGATGGATTGAAAGTTTTTTCAAGAATATTCTTAATCTCCATATTTGCTAACTCAGCTTGACCATTGGTTTGAGGATGGTATGTAATGGAAACTTTATGAGAAATCCCATACTTAAAAATGAGTGAAGAGAATGGACGGTTTCAGAAATGGGTTACTCGATCAGTCATTATAGCCCTAGGAATTCAAAATTGAGAAAATATGTTCTCTTTCAGAAATTAGATCACAACACGATGGTCATTAGACTTGGTGGGAATGGCTTCAACCCATTTTGAGACATAATCAATAGCTAAGAGGATGTAGAGGTATCCCCTAGAGTTTGGGAAATGACCCATGAAATTGATTCCCCAGCAGTCAAAGATTTCAATCACTAAGATGGGAGTGAGTGGTATTTGATTCCTTTTTGTGATTGACCCTACTTGTTGACACTTAGGAAAACTTTGAAAAAATGTGTAGGAGTCCCTTGAGAGGGTGGGCTAGAAGAGACCACACTGAAGAATCTTAGAAGATGTTTTCCTAGAGGAAAAGTGACCTCCACATGCCTCACTATGACAAAATTTAAGGATGGGATCTTGTTCAGATTCTGGCACACACCTTCTAATGACTTGGTCAAGGAAGAACTTATAGAGGTATGGATCATCAAACACATAGTGTCTAACATCAAAAATGAATTTACTTTTAGATTGAGTCCCTACGAATTTTGATATGAATCTTGTAACTAAGAAATTGGCTATGTCGGTATACCAAGGTCCGTCACTCACAGAGTATAGGTGGTCATTAGGAAATGAATCAGACACAGAATGGTGATTTGAGTTGTCTTTTAATTCCATCCTAGAGAGGTGATCAAATACAACATTTTAAACACCCTTTTTATCCTTGATTGTGAGGTCAAATTCTTGTAAGGGAATGACCCACCTAATCAGTCTAGCCACAACATCTTGTTTTTGGAAGAATTATTTTAGTATAGAATGGTCAGTGAACACAATGATGGGTGATCCTAAGAGGTAGGACCTAAACTTCTCTAAGGGAAAAAATATATCAAGTAACTCCTTTTCAGTGTTGGTGTAGTTTATTTGGGCATCATTTAAGGATTTTCTTTCATAAGCAATGAAATAAGGAGTTTTATCACAATGTTGTCCTAACACTTCTCCTACAGCAAAGTCACTGGCATCACACATAAGTTCGAAAGGTAGGTTAAAATTTTGAGATTTCATAATGGGAGGAGAGGTGAGAGAGGATTTGAGGGTTGAGAATGAACCCTGAAAACTTTATATCTAAACAAATAGAGCATACTTTACTAATAGAGTACAAAGGGGACGATAGATTGAACTAAATTCCTTGATGAATCAGCATGTCCTAAAAAAGACCTCAATTCACTAACAGTTCTAGGTGATGGAAGGTGAAGAATTATGCCAACCATTACTTTATCAACTTCAATCCTCCTATCCAAGACTATATATACAAGGACTAATCCCTATTTAACCATGAGATGACATTTTTTCCCAGTTTAGGACCAAATTCGTTTCTTCACATCTAGAAAAAAATCTCTCCACATTCCTAAGACATCCCTCAAATGTATCCCCAAAGATAGAGAAGTCATCCATGAAGACCTCAAGAAAATCCCCTACCAGGTCTGAGAATATTCCCATCATGCACCGCTGGAAGGTTCTAGGGGAATTGCATAACCTGAAGGGAATTAATTTGAAGGAAAAGGTGCCGAATGGACATGTGAATGTAGTCTTACCTTGATCCTCTAGGGAGACCTAAATTTGATTATACCCTACGTACCCATCTAAGAAACAGTAGAAGGCATGACCTGCCACTCTCTCAAGGACTTGGTCAATGAATGGCAAGGGGAAATGGTCCTTAGTGAATGAGTTTAGCTTCCTCTAATCAATTAATACCCTCCATCCACTTCTCACCCTAGTTGGAGGAATCTCTGCATACTTATTAGTTATCACTGTGATTCCCTCCTTCTTGGAAACCACTTGGATTGGGCTGACCCACTCACTCTCAGCTATGGGATATATGATACCAGCTTTTAACAATTTCAGAAGTTCTTTTCTCACTACTTCCATGATATTAGGATTGAGTCGCCATTGAGGTTGACTACATAGCTTTGAATCAGATTACAGAACAATCCTATGAGTCCTGATAAGTGGGATAATCCCAGGAATATCAGACAGGGTCCAACCAAGGGCTTTCTTATGTTTACTGAGGAAATCTAGAAGCATCCTCTCATGATTGGCTTCAAGAGAAGAAGAAATGTCAACATGATGTGTTTTATTGTCCCCTAGGAAGGCATACTTGAGTGAAACATGAAGTTTCTTCAATTCAAGATCAGGTTGGTTCAGAATTTCAGCAGAATATTGGGGCATTAGATCAAGACAAATTTTATTTCCTAGAGTTTTAGATAGGATTGAATCCTCACATGTAGAAGTTTCTGCTACTAGATTTTCTTGATCATATTTAGGGAAGGAAGTTGGAGTGGTCTCCATGAAAGTGGTTTCCTGAAAGGTTTCAATGATTTTTGGACCTAAGACTTCATCATAAGAGAAATTTGAAAATGATTCAAGCCAAGGAGATAAAATTCCTTTATGTAAACAAAGGAAGTCAATCTCATCCTGAATTAAACATCCATCAAATATTCATTGATGTTCTATGTATTAATTATCAATGCTTACTATCATGTTTACTTCATGAATGTCCTTAGCATCCCCTATTTGTGAGCTTTCATTATAGATGTTCAAGTCTAGACTCATGTTTCCAAAGGTGATGGTCATGTTCCCATTTCAGACTCAGATAATAGAGTTGATTGTTGCAAGGAAGGGACGACCAAGGATGATTGGGGTTTGTTCCTTATTTACTATGTTTGGATGGTTTTCAAGGACAATGAAGTTAGTAGGGTAGATGAAGTTTTCAACCTTTACCAGAATTTCCTTTAAAATCCCCATCGGAACCCTAATGCTACGATCAACAAGTTGAAGTGTGATAGATGTGGGTTGGATCTCTTCTAGGCCTACCTAGCAGTACACAACATAGGGGATGAGATTGACACTAGTACCTAGGTCACACAAGGCCTTGAAAACCTTGCTCTCTCACAGTTCAACATTGATGTAAGGGAAACCCGGGTCTTTCAACTTAGGAGTAATGGTACCTTGAATGGTGGTACTCACATTAGCTTCCAAAAGGACTTGTTTTTTTATGTGAAAATATTCTTTTAAAAGTGCACAAGTCCTTAAGGTACTTTGATTAGGCAGGTATGGTTTGGATTGCATCGAGAAGGGGAATGTTCAACATGACTTGTGAGAATATTTCCTTCAATTTTTCACTCAATTCAGGCTTGGTTTCCCCCCCCCCATGCATTGAGGAAATGGTGCAGGTTGTGGGGTTGTTTTTTGAAGAGTTTTTCTTTCACATTGTTATCAGTTTCATCAGTTTTATCTTTTGGTTCATTTGAATTTTCATTAGATTTTGAATCTTCACGTGGTTTCTGACTTATTTGTTCGAGTTTCTCAATTGATTTCCCACTTTTAAAAACAATCACAACCTTTAGTTGTTCATGAGTTGTTTGAGTACAACTTGACTCTCCCCTTAAAGTTGAGGACAGTACCGCCAGAGTAGTCATGAGTGCCTTTCCAGTTTTGATGGTTTGAAGTTATTATTTTAGGTAAGAGACTTCCAAGTTCATCCTTTCCATTTATTAGCACAGTTTTTCTAGTAGGCTTTGTGGAACAGTTTGGGTTGGTGCTTGAGAAGATTGGTTTATCCCTGGGGGATATTTTTGAGGTGGGATGGTTTGTTGAAAATGTACTAGTGGCTGTTGGTATTGGATAGGTTGGATTTTGAATTGTTATGGGTTTGGTAGTTCTGATGGGGGTAAGGATTTTTTCCCTGTGGTT
Organism: Viscum album; assembly: GCA_963277665.1. Lineage (NCBI taxonomy): Eukaryota > Viridiplantae > Streptophyta > Magnoliopsida > Santalales > Viscaceae > Viscum > Viscum album. The sequence continues at coordinate 188,238,195 of OY728131.1, forward strand.
GGATAGGTTGCTGGTTATCTTTCCAGCGGAAGCCTGGGTGGTCATTATACCTTGGTTTGAAGGTGTTTTGGTATTACTGGGGTTCCTTCTAAAAGAACATCCTTGATGGATGGAATGGTTGGGAATTTGTCTGTCTTATGGTCATGTTTTTTAAAAATTGTGCAAACGTGGTCTACAGTTTGGATTTCATGGACTTTCCTAAGGTCTATCTCTTCAACATTCCTAGAGAGTGCAGCGAGATTAGCCCTAAGGATTTCCTCTTCTCCATGTGTATGAATTCTAGTAGTTCTTTCTGGCTTTTCAGAATAAGGTGAAGTTCCCCATGTTTGTTTTTGTTCATCAAGGCTTTCTAGATACTTGTAATCATCATTTGGGGCTTTGTTTTTAAAGGTTACATTACGCATCATGTCTGTGAATTGTTTGTTCCCCGAACCCAACCCTTCATATAAAATTATCACTTGTTCAGGAATAGAAAAACCATGGCGTGGAACCATGTTTAGAGTGTCTTTGAACCCCTCCCATGTTTCATAGAATGACTCTCCCTCTTTTTCAAAAATGGTTTGGATACTCTTTTTAAGTGGAATTGTTTTGTGGTGGGGAATGTATTTTTTGTAGAATTATCTTTGTAGTTGGTCCCAAGAGTTGATGGATGATGGTATCAAATTTTTTAGCCAATTTTTAGCTTGATACTTTAAAGAAAAAGGAAATAGCCTCATCTTAGATGATTCTAGTTGATGTGGGGGACACATGGTTTCTGTAATGTCATTGATCTCTTTAACATGAAGGTAGGGCATCTCAGACTCCATTCCATGGAATGTGGGAAGGTGGTTTAGGACATGGGGTTTAAAGATGTAGTTGTAATCTCCTAAGGAGTTGTATCTAACTCATGAGGGGGAATTGGTCTAGGTTGGTGTGAGGTAGTCATTCATGGTTGGATCGACTACATTCCCCATGTTTGGGGCTACCTCATTTGGATTTCCATTTTGGTTTCCACCTGGGTTTTTGATTTGGTTTCATTGAAGACCTTTGATTGAAATGGGATCAATTTTGGACTCTCTAATATCAAGAGTATTAGGATCTAATGGAAACAATCCCCTAGGTTCACTTTACTCCCCAACCCTAGGACTATCCACCCTAACTAGACGGTTTGATTGATCGCGGGTGTTGGAAAACATGCGCCAATAGAAGAAAAAAAAACGAGAAAGAGACAAGATAAGAGATCTTGGGTGAGAATAAAAGAAATGGGGTAGAATAGAATGGGTGTTGATATGACTTACTTGGGTGCCCGAAAATGGCTCCAAAACTTGATTCACGCTCAGATTTACCCAAGATATGAAGGTAGAATGGTCCTTGTAGATTAGCTTGGGTTATCGAATCTTCAGAGACCTAAGAAGTAACCTAAAAACACGTACATTCTATGGATTGTTTTTGGCTATGAAGTGGCCAACTATGGTTGATTTTAGATGGGTTTAAGGTATCACTAACAGATTTAAGTTAATTCAAATTAATATAATGATTTGATCCTAGGTTTTCTCTTGGGGTGGATGGGATGAATTCATTTTTTAATGATTTCAATTTCTTATATTTGAGATGGGTTCATTTAAGAAGATCAAACAACTTCATAACTTACTAGTTTAATACTCACACCATTTAATACCAATCACCTATACACTTGAAGGATCAATGTTTTGAGCACTTCAAGGTAAAGGTTCGTATTAGCACTTGAAGTGTGTGGCCTTAAATTTAACAAGGATGAAAGAGTCTAAAGATATTCAAAAAAAAATCTCAATTAAAAGAAGTGATTAGAAATTAATGGAGTGAGAAATAACATCCAAACCATCACCTTTCTACTCCCTCGTATCAACACAAAAAATAGTTATCCCTCCATTGATTCTATGGTTTCAATGGAAGCAGAAAGTAGACTCATGAGGGAGGAATTGGAGAAGTAAAAAAAAAACAATAAAAAGAAAGCAATCACTCCACCATTGTGTGAAGAATATCACAAGGTATGGTGTGAATAAATTCACACCTTAAGGAAATGATATCAAAGTGATAAGAATAAAATAGAATAAGAGGAAAAGAAGAAATTTTATTAAGAACTAAGGTGATTTGAACAACTTACATGAGAAAGAAGAATGTTACAAAGCCAAATAGACATAATAACATTACAATGAAAACAAAGCTTCCAAGATCCTGAAATCCTCTACAAACACTGCCTTAAATGGGAAATTTTGAAGCCTTGGGTCGAGCCTACAAAAGTGGAAATCCCCACAATTAATGTTGGTGGGCCCAGGTGGGTGGAAAGTTATGAGAGAGTAGACTTTTCCACCCTTGACATGAGGTGGAAGCCAACTTGCTTCCACTGGACAGAGGTGCCTGGAAGACCTTCTAGATGGCTGAATTGGAGTATCCCACAGAAGAAAAAAATATATCTTTAGATGTATCCTAGATCTTTGTAAAATTTCATCCTAAAAGAATATGTTTTTTCTGAGATGATTAAATTAGTGGTACGATTTTATGGGCCTCAGAATCTGGCGTAGAATTTTATCTCCAAATTTGGCCACCTAATAACCACTATGAAGGATAAATTAGCACCAGCTCATGAATAATGATTTGTTCCTATATATGTCTTCTAGAATCCCATGAAATTTGGGCTTCATTGGGACTATAATTTGGGCCCCACATTCTATCAGTGGGATGGTGTCTAATCTGCTTTCTCCAGAATTGTTTGCATGAAATCCCATTTTGTTGGTCTTCCAATGTGGATCTTCCAACACTACACAAGTATTAATTGTTCCCAATACAATTAGAAACCTGAAAATTAAATATGAAAATAAAATCAATATCATTGGTTACTTTAAATGATTTTCAAAAATGTACCACATAATAGTGCATTTTAAGAAGGAATTACAATCATAATGTGAAATGATGTTCAAATTGTAAAATGAACTAAAATAGTGTTTATGAATAATAAAGCCCATGAATATTATATATATTAACAATTAATATGAGCCTCATTTAGTGGATAATCACACCCCCCAACTTGATTTTTGCTAGTCCCAAGAAAAATATATCTCAACAATATGAAATTCAAATTCCTTTTTCCAAAAACATTTTAAGACACAATGATCACCAAAAAACATTATACCAAACAATCATGAAACCCATAAAAATATTTTAATACATGATAGTTTCATAAGAAGATCCCAAACCCAAGCCCATTCCTTTGTTCAAATTCAATGCCATATTTCATCCAATATCAATTAAGACTGATGATGTATTGTGCATCACATTAGACATGGGGGTTCATCTTTATTCAAGAGGGAGATGATGGAAGCACTAGGTGGAATCACATTTAAATATTAAGATGAGTATTAAAAAAAAATTTATTGTATTTTTTTTATTGTATTATTTGTTTTTTTCAATTTTTCTATGGTAATTGAAATTGAACTCAAAAGAGTCAACCCCTGTAGCAAGACTTTGCTGATGAATCCCAGGCTCAAAGACCTTAGGGCGCCAAGTGAAGCCCACATAATCGGGCATCATCTCGAGTTAACTCAGTCAAAAAAATTCAAATTACTAAAAATAGCGATAAAGTTACTAACTCTAGGCCAAACAACTATGGAGTCATGATCCCCAAGTTCCGAAAGCCACACATTAAGTCATTTCATTTCTCTACACGAAAATTTATTGTTTTTTAAATTTTTTTTTATTGAATACTCATATTAAAACTAAAATGATAAAAAAACCTATGCTATTTATTTGTGGGACCCCATGAACTCAGACTAATACCCCACTATCCAAAGGACGTGCGTTGTGATTTTTTTATTTGGATGAAAATATAAACCATGAAATATCACTTTATACAGCCACACCTTCCAAAATCTATAATCATTAAATTATACATGGATTAAAATCAAAATCAGGGCATGATAAATTATTTGATATTCAGTTTCCAAGTTTACAATGTCTATTATCATGTTCAAGGTTAAATAAATTTTTTCTTCCATTAAGGAACACTTTTTTTTTCAAATCATTCATTTTTTTGGACACAATTTTTTTTTAATCTCCCCCAAACTTAAAATAACACTGTCCCCAGTGTTTAAAGAAAAAAAAATTTATAAGGGGATAAAGGAAGAGAATAAGAGTTCAAAAAGGAAATTGAAAATGAGGATCATGGAATGAAGTCACCTGGTGGTTGAAGTTGAAATTCTTGTTGCTCCCTTTTAATCCCTTGATCACAATGTCACTCTGAGAATTCCCTAGTGGAAAAAAAGGAAAAAAACTATATATATATATATATATATATTTATATAATAAAGAAAGTAAAATACAATTATATATATAAAAATTATAGAATAAGGAAGCATAATAAGCCGTAGGTCTGTGGTAAGTGCACACCCCTGTCTCCCTTCGGTCCCACGTTCGATTCCCCACGGTTTCACCAGTTGTGATGGTGTTTGACCCATGACCTATGACGTTTCCTTTAGTATTATTATTATTATTATATTTGTATTTGTTTTTTTGTATTTTTATTTTAACCTACAAACACATAAAAATAAAATAAAATAAACTGATGATACATTGTCTTCTTTTTAAATTTCTGGGTAAGGTATTACTCAAGGATCACACCACGTGACCCAGATGAATATGGAACTCCCCTTTCATACCCATCCATACTCATAATAGAAGAACATGTCAACAATCTATTTTTTTAAATATCAAAACGATTCATTAATCCTATTTTTTTTTAAAAAAAGATGATTCACAATGATGAAAACCACGGGTTGCCTCCCTTACACCGCTTTGGTTTAATGTTGCTAGCCCGACTTAGACCCTTAATTATTTAAGTATTTTCCTCATCTAAGGTTGGTTCACACAAGTTTTCATCAACTTCATTTTTTTGGAATGGTTCAATGAATGGTTTGACTCTATTACCATTAACTTTAAAGATTTGACCATTGGTGGGATCTTGAATTTCCACAGCCCCATGGGGGTACACCTTATGAACTATGTATGGACCTGACCATCTAGACCTCAACTTTCCCAGGTGTAAATAATGTTTAGAACTATACAAAATAATAGGTTTAACCGGTACAATGTGTTTGGCTTTTTAGACTTTGAGATTGGTAGGCTTTTACTTTAGCTTTATTGATCCTTGAATTTTCATAATCCTCCATCTTAAGTTCTTTAAGTTCATTGAGATCTAATTTCTTTTTTGATTCGGCCAATGAGAGTTCAAAATTCATTTTCTTAATTTCCCAAAAGGCCTTATGTTCAATATCCACTAGAAAATGGCATGCTTTACCATAAACCAACCTATTTGGGGACATTCCTAAAATGGTTTTACATGTGGTTCGATAGGCCCAAAGATCATCCAATAGTTTCTCAGACCAATCTTTCCTAGAAGGTTTGGCAGTTTTTTCATGAATATTCTTAATCTCCCTATTTTCTAACTCAGCTTGACCATTGATTTGAGGATGGTATGCAGTGAAAAATTTATGAGAAATCCCATAATTAGACTTGAGTGAAGAGAATGGACGGTTGTAGAAATGGGTTCCTCGATCACTCAATATAGCCCTAGGAATTCTAAATCGAGAAAATATGTGCTCTTTCATAAATAGGATCACAACATTATGGTCATTAGACTTGGTGGGATTGGATTCAACCAATTTTGAGACATAATCAACAGCTAAGAGGATATAAGGGTGTCCCCTAGAGTTTGGGAAAGGACCCATGAAATCGATTCCCCAACAGTCAAAGATTTCAATCACTAATATGGGAGCGAGTGGAATTTGATACCTTTTTGTGATTGACCCTACTTGTTGAAACTTGGAACAACTTTGACAAAATGTGTAGGAGTCCCTTGAGAGGGTGGGACAAAAGATACCATAATGAAGACTCTTAGCAGATGTTTTCTTAGAGGAAAAGTGACCTCCACATGCCTCACTATGACAGAATTTAAGGATGGACTCTTGTTCAGATTATGGGACACACCTCCTAATGACTTGGTCAGGGCAGAACTTATAGAGGTATGGATCATCAAACACATAGTTTATAACATTAGAAAGGAATTTCCTTCGATCTTGAGTCCATAAGAATTTTAGAATGACTCCTGTAACTAAGAAATTAGCTATGTCGGCATACTAAGGGCAGTCACTCACAGAGTATAGGTGTTCATCCGGAAATGAATTACACACAGAAAGATGATTTGAGTTGTCTTCGAATTTCATCCTAGAGAGGTGATCATCTACAACATTTTCCACACCCTTTTTATCCTTGATTGTGAGGTTAAATTCTTGTAAGAGAAGGACCCACCTAATCAGTCAAGCCTTAGAATCTTGTTTTTGGAAGAGGTTTTTTAGTGAAGAATGGTTAGTGAACACATTGATGGGGGATCCTAGGAGGTAGGACCTAGACTTCTCTAAGGAAAACACAATATCAAGTAACTCCTTATCAGTGTTGGTGTAGTCGATTTGGGCATCATTTAAGGATTTTCTTACATAAGAAATGACATAAGAAGTTTTATCACAACGTTGTCCTAACATTTCTCCTACAGAAAAGTCACTTTCATCACACATAAGTTTGAAAGGTAGGTTCCAATTTGGAGATTCCATAATGCGAGGAGAGATTATAGAGGATTTGAGGGTTGATAATGAACCCTCACAGCTTTCTGTCCAAACAAATGAAGCATCCTTTTGTAGTAGAGCACAAAGGGGACAAGAAATTGAACTAAAGTCCTTGATAAATATTCTATAGAAACGAGCATGTCCTAAGAAATACCACACTTTCTTAACTATTTTGGGTGATGGAAGGTGACAAATGATGTCAACCTTTTCTTTATCAACTTCAATTCCCCTACCCGAGACTATATGGCCAAGGACTAATCACTGTTTAACCATGAAATGGCATTTTTCCCAGTTTAGGACCATATTCCTTTCTTCACATCTGGACAAAACTCTCTCCACATTCCTAAGACATCCCTCAAATGTATTCCCAAAGAAATAGAAGTCATCCGTGAAGACCTTAAGAAAATCCCCTACCATGTCTGAGAATATTCCCATTATGCACTGCTGGAAGGTTCCAGGGGCATTGCCTAACCTGAAGGGAATGCGTTTGAAAGAAAAGGTGCTGAATGGACATGTGAATGTAGTCTTCCCTTGATAATCTAGGGAGACCTCAATTTGATTATACCCCGAGTACCAATCTAAGAAACAGTAGAAGGAATGACCTTCCACCCTCTCAAGGACTTGGTAAATTAATGGGAAGGGGAAATGGTCATTCTTGGTGAATGAGTTTAGCTTCCTATAGTCAATGCAGACCCTCCATCCACTGCTCACCCTAGTTAGAAGAATCTCTCCATCCTTATTGGTTATCACTGTGATTCATGCCTTCTTGGGAACCACTTGGATTGGGCTGACCCACTCACTCTCAGCTATGGGATATATGATACCAGATTTTAACAATTTCAGAAGTTATTTTCTCACTACTTCCATGAGATTAGGATTGATTCACCGTTGAGGTTGATAACATGGATTTGAATCAGATTCCAAAACATTCATATTAGTCCCGATAAGTGGGCTAATCCCAGGAATATCATACAGGGTCTAACCAAAAGATTTCTTATGTTTTCTTGAGGACATATAGAATCATCCTCTCATGATTGGATTCAAGAGAAGAATAAATGACAATAGGATGTGTTTGATTGTCCCCTAGGAAGTAATACTTGAGTTCAGCAGGAAGTTCCTTCAATTCAAGATCAGGTTGGTTCATAATTTCATTAGAATATTGGGACATTAGATCAAGATAAATTTTGTTTCCTAGTGTTTTAGATTGGATTGAATCCCCACATGTAGAAGTTTCAGCTACTAGACTTGATTGATCTGGTTTAGGGAAGGAATTTGGAGTGTTCTCCATGAAATTGGTTTCCTGAAAGTTTTCACTGATTGTTAGACCTAAGACTTCATAATAAGAGAAATTTAAAAATGATTCAAGCCAAAGAGATAAAATTACTTTTTGTAAACAAAAGAATTTAATCTCATCCCAACCTAAACATCCATAAAATATTCCTTGATGTTCTATGGATTCATTATCAATGCTTCCTATCATGTTTACTTCATGAATGTCCTCTTTATCCTCTATTTGTGAGCTTAAATTATAGTTGTTAAAGTCTAGACTCATGTTTCCAAAGGTGATGGTCATGTTCCCATTTCGGACTCGAATAACTGTGTTTATTGTTGCAAGGAATAGACGACCAAGGATGATTGGGGTTTTTTCCTTATTTACTAAGTTTGGATGGTTGTCAAGGACAATTAAGTCAGCAGGGTAGATGAAGTTTTCAGTCTTTACTAGAATTTCCTTTAAAATCCCCCTTGGATCTCTAATGCTATGATCAACAAGTTAAAGTGTGACAGATGTGGTTTGGAGCTCTTCTAGGCCAAACTGACAGTACACAGCATAGGGGATGCGATTGACACTAGCACCTAGGTCACACAAGGCCTTGAAAACTTTGCTCTCTCCTAGTTCAAAATTCATGTAAGGGCAACCTGGGTCTTTCAACTTAGGAGGAATGGTCCCTTGAATGGTGGTACTCACATTAGCTACCAAAAGGACTTGTTTTTTATGTGAAAATTTTATTTTAAAAGTGCACAAGTCCTTAAAGAACTTTGATTAGGTAGGTATGGTTTGGATTTCATCGATAAGGGGAATGTTCAACTTGACTTGTGAGAATATTTCCCTTAATTTTTCACTCAATTCAGGTTTGGTTCCCCCCCATGCATTGAGGAAACGGTTCAGGTTATGGGGTTGTTTGTTGAAGATTTGTTTCTTTCACATTGTTATCAGTTTCCTCAGTCTGATCTTGTGGTTCATTTGAATTTTCATTAGATTTTGAAGCTTCAAATGGTTTCTTACTTATTTTTTCAGGTTTCTCAATTGATTTCCCACTTCTTAAAATAGTCACATCATTCAGTTGTTCATGATTTTTTTGAGTACAACATGAATCTCCCCTTGAAGTTGAGGATGGTACCGCCTGAGTAGGCATGAGTGCCTTTCTAGTTTTGGAGGTTTGAAGTTCATGTTTTAGGGATTAGACTTATGAGTTCATCCTTTCCATTTGTTTGCACAGTTGTTCTATTAGGATTTGTGGAACAGTTTGGGTTGGTGCTTGAGAATATTGTTTTATCCCTGGGGGATATTTTGGAGGTGGGATGGTTTGTTGAAAATGGACCGGTGGATATTGGTTTTGGATTGGTTGGGTTTGGAACTGGTTATGGGTTTGGTAGTTCTAATTGGGGTAAGGATTTTTTCCCTGTGGTTGGATAGGTTGTTGGTTATCTTTCCAGCGGAAGCCTGGGTGGTCATTATACCTTGGGTTGAAGGTGTTTTGGTATTGAGGATTTTGAAAGTTCATAGCATTTACTTCTGCTGGGGGTCCTCCTAAAAGAACATCCTTGATGGGTGGAATGGTTGGGAAGTTTTCTGTCTTATGGTCATGTTTGTCACATATTGTGCAAACAGGATCTACAGTTTGGATTTCATGTACTTTCCTAAGGTCTATCTCTTCAAACTTCCTAGAGAGTGTTGCGAGTTTAGCCCTATTGATTTCCTCTTCTATAATTATATGAATTCCAGTAGTTCTTTGTGGCTTTTCAGAATAAGGTTAAGTTACCCATGTTTGGTTTTGTTCAGCAAGGCTTTCTAGATACTTGTAAGCATCATTTGGGGCTTTGTTTTTTAAGGTTACATTATAAATCATGTCAATGAATTTTTTATTCCCCATACCCAACCCTTCATATAAAATTCTCACTTGTTCAGGAATAGAAAACAATGGTGTGGAACCATGTTTAGAGTGTCTTTGAACCTATCCCATGTTTCATATAATGAGTCTCCATCTTTTTCAAAAAAGTTTTGGATACTCTTTTTAAGCGCAATTGTTTTGTGGTGGGGAAAGTATTTTTTGTAGAATTCTATTTGTAGTTGGTCCCAAGAGTTGAAGGATGATGGTATCAAATATTTTAGCCATTTTTAGCTCAATCATTTAAAGAAAAAGGAAATAGCATCATCTTAGCTAATTCTAGATGATGTGGGGGACACATGGTTTCTACAATGTCATTGAACTCTTTAACGTGAAGGTAGGGCATCTTGGACTCCATTCCATGGAATGTGAGAAGGTGGTTTAGGACATGGGGTTTAAAGATTTAGTTGGAATATCCTATAGAGTTGTGTCTAATGCATTAGGAGGAATTGGTCCAGGCAGGTGTGAGGTAGTCATTCATGGTTTGATCAACCACATTCCCCAAGTTTGGGGATGCCTCATTTGGATTTCCATTTTTGGTTTCCACCTGGGTTTGGAGTTGGTTTCTTTGAAGATATTCCATTGAAATAGGATCAATTTTGGACTCTGTAATATCAAGAGTATTACGATCTAATGGAAAAAATCCCCTAGGTTCACTTGACTCCCCAACCCTAGGTCTTTCCACCCTAATTAGATGGTTTGATTGATCGCAGGTGTAGGCGGACATGCGCCAAAAGTAGAAAAAAATGAGAAAGGGACAAGATAAGAGATCTTGGGTGAGAATAGAAGAAACAGGGGAGAATAGAATGGGTATTGATATGAATTACTTGGGTCCTAGACAACGGTTCCAAAATTTGATTCACGCTCAAATTTACCCAATAGATAAAGTTAGAATGGTCCTTATAGTTTAGCATGGGTTATCGAATCCTCAGAGACCTAAGAAGTAACCTACAGACACGTACCTTTTATGGATTTATTTTGGATATGAAGTGGCCAACTTTGGTTGATTTTATATGGGTTTAAGGTATCACTAACATATTTAATTTAATTCAAATTAAGATAATGAGTTGATCCTAGGTTTTCTCTTGGGGTGGATTGGATTAATTCATTTTTTAATGATTTCAATTTCTTATATTTTAGTTGGGTTCATTTAAGAAGATCAAAAAAAATCATCACTTATTGGTTTAATACCTACACCATTTAATAATAATCACCTATACACTTGAAGGATCAAAGTTTTGATCACTTCAAGGTAAAGTTTCGTAATAGCACTTGAAGTGTGTGACCTTAAATTCAACAAGGATGAAGGAGTTTAAAGATCTTCAAAAAAAATTCTCAAATAAAAGAAGTGATTAGAAATTAATAGAGTGATAAATAACATCCAAACCATCCCCTTAATACTCCCTTAGATCAACCCATAAAATAGTTTACCATCCATTGATTCTATGGTTTCAATGGAAGCCGAAAGTAGACTCATGAGGGAGGAGATGGAGAAGTAAAAAAAATAATAAAAATAAAGAAATCACTCCACCGTTGTGTGAAGAATATCACACAGTATGGTGTGAATAAATTCACAACTTAATTAAACTATATAAATGTGATAAGAAGAAAACAGAATAAGAGGAAAGGAAGAAATTTTATTAAGAACTAAGGTGATTCGAACAACTTACACGAGAAAGAAGAATTTTACAAAGCCAAATTGACATAATAACATTACAATGAAAACAAAGCTTAAAATATCTTCACCTACTCTACCACCACTGCCTTAAATAGGAAATTTTGAAGCCTTGGGTCTATCCTACAACAGTGTAAGTCACCACAATTAATTTTGGTGGGCCTAGGTGTGTCTAAAGTTAAGAGAGAGTAGACTTTTCCACCCTTGACTCGAGGTGGCAGCCAGCTTGGTTGTACCGAACAGAGGTGCCTGGAAGACCTTCTATATGGGAGAATTGGAGTGGGTCATAGAATAAAAACATAAACCTACTTATATCTCCTAGATCTTTGTAAAATTTCATCCCAATAAAATATGTGGTTTCCAAGATATGATTAAATTGGTGGGATGATTTTATGGGCCTCAGAATCTGGACCAAAATTATATCTCCAAATTGGTACGCCTTAATAACCACCATGAAGGCCTAATTATCACTATCTCAAGAAAAATTATTTGTTCCTATATATTTATTCTATCAGCCCATGAATTTTGGGCTTCATTGGGACTGTATGTTGGGCCCCAAATTCTCATCAGTGGGCTGGTGTCCAATTTGCCTTCTCCAGAATTGTTTGCATGAAATCCCATTTTGGTGGTCTTCTAATGTGGATCTTCCAACACTCCACAAATATGAATTGTTAAAAATATAATTAGAAACCATAAAATTAAATATGAAAATTAAATCAAGATCAATGGTTACTTTAAATGATGTTAAAATATGTACCACATAATAGTGCATTTTAAGAAGGAATTACAATCATAATGTGAAACGATGTTCAAAGTGTAAAATGCACTAAAATGGTGTTTATTAATAATAAATCACATGAATATTATATATATTAACAATGAATATTAGCCTTATTTAGTGTCTAATCACACCCCTCAAATTGAGTTTTTCTAGTCCCGAGTAAAATATATCTCGACAATATGAAATTCAAATTCCCTTTTCCAAAAACATGTTAATACATAATGATCAACAAAAATACTTATACCAAAAAATCATGAAACCCATCAAAATATTTTAATACATGATAGTTTCATAAGAAGATCTCAATTCCGATCCCATTCCTTTATTCAAATTCATCACCATATTTCATCCAATATCAATTAAGAGTGATGATGTGTTGTGCATCACATTAGACATGGGGGTTCATCTTTATTCAAGAGGGAAATTATATAAGCGATAGGTGGAATCACATTTCAATATTAAGATGAGTGTTCAATTTTTTTTTTATTGTATTTTCTGTTTTATAAATTTTTCCATGGTAATTGAAATTGCACTCAAAAGAGTCAACCCCTGTAGCGAGACTTTGCCGATGACTCCCAGGATAAAAGACCTTAGGGCACCAAGTGAAGCCCATATACTCGGGCATCATATCAAGTCAAATCAGTCAAAAAAAAATTCAAATTACCAAAAATAGAGATAAAATTACTAACTCTAGGCCAGACAAATATGGAGTCATGATCCCCATGTGCCGAAAGCCACACATTAGGTCATTTCATTGCTCAACATGAGAATTTATTTATTTTTAATTTTTTTATTGAATACTCATATTAAAACTAAAATGATCACCAAACCTATGCTATTTATTTGGGGGACCCCATGAACTCAAACTAATACCCCACTATCCAAAGGATGTTCATTGTGATTTTTTTATTTGGATGAAAATATAAACCATGAAATATCACATTAGAAAGCCACACTTTCCAAAATCTATGCTCATGAAATTGTACATGGATTAAAATCAAAATCAGGTCATACTAAATTATTTGATATTCAGTTTCAAAGTGTACAATTTCTATTATCATGTTCAAGGTTAAATAATTTTTTCCTTTCATTAAGGCACAATTTTTTTTAAATAATTTTTTTGACACAATAGCAATTTTATTTTATCTCCCCCCAACATAAAATAAAACTATCCCCAGTGTTTAAAGAAAAAAAATTTAGAAGGGGGTAGAGGCAGAGAATGGGAGTTCAAAAAGGAAATTTAAAACAAGGATCATGGAATGAAGTCACTTGGTGGTTGAAGTTGAAATTCTTGTTTCTCCCTTTTAATCCCTTGATATCAATGTCACTATGAGAATTATCTAGGGGAAAAAAAAGGAAAAATAAAAAAATAAACAAAAAAATCTATATATATATATATTTATATAATAAAGAAAGTAAAATATAAGTATATATATATAAATTATAGAATAAGGATGCACAATAAGTCATAGGTTAGTGGCAAGAAAATGCCCCTATCTCCCTTCGGTCCTGGGTTCGATTCCCCGAGGATTCGACGGTTGTGATGGGGTTTGACCCACGACCTACGATGTGTCCTTATTTTTTTTATTATTATATTCTTATTATTTTTGTATTTTTATTTTAACCTAAAAACATATAAAAATAAAATAAATTAAAGTGATGATACATTGTCTTCTTTTTAAATTTCTGGGTAAGGTATTACTCAAGGATCACACCACGTGACACAGATGGATATGGCGCTCCTCTTTCATACCCATCCATACTCATAATAGAAGAACATATCAACAGTCTATTTTTTTTTCTAAATATCAAAATGATTCATTAATCCTATTTTTTTTAAAAAGATGATTCACAATGATGAAAACTACGGGTTTCCTCCCGTGCAACACATTGGTTTAATGTCTCTAGATCGACTTAGACCCTTAATTATTTAAGTATTTTCATCATCTAAGGTTGGTTCACACAAGTTTTCTTCAAATTCATTTTTTTGTAATGGTTCAATGAATGGGTTGACTCTATGACCATTAACTTTAAATGTTTGACCATTGGTGGGATCTTGAATTTCTACAACCCCATGGGGGTACACCTTATGGACTATGTATGGACCTGACCATCTAGACTTCAACTTTCGTAGGTGTAAATGAAGTTTAGAACTATACAAAAGAATAGGTTTACCCAGTAAAATGTGTTTGGTTTTTTAGATTTTGAGATTTTTAGGATTGTACTTTAGCATTATTGATCCTTGAATTTTCATAAGCCTCCATCCTAAGTTCTTCAAGTTCATTGAGATCTAATTTCCTTTTTTTCATCCAATGAGAGGTCATAATTCATTTTCTTAATTTCCCAAAAGTCCTTATGTTCAATCTCCACTGGAAAATGGAATGATTTACCCTAAACCAACCTATATGGGGACATTCATAAAATGGTTTTATATGAGATTCGATAGGCCCAAAGAGGACCCAAGAGTTTCTCGGACCAATCTTTCCTAGAAGGATTGACAGTTTTTTCAAGAATATTATTAATATTCCTATTTTCTAACTCAACATTACCATTGGTTTGAGAATGGTATGCAATGGAAACTTTATGATAAATCCTATACTTACACATGAGTGAAGAGAATGGAAGGTTTTAGAAATGGGTTCCTTGATCACTCATTATAGCCCTAGTAATTCCAAATCGAAAAAATATGTGCTCTTTCAGAAATCAGATCACAACATGATGGTCATTAGACTTGGTGGGATTTTCTTCAACCCATTTTGAGACATAATCAATATCTAAGAGGATTTAGAGGTATCCCCTAGAGTTTGGTAAAGGACCCATGAAATCGATTCCCCAACAGTCAAAGATTTCAATCACTAAGATGGGAGTGAGTGGAATTTGTTTCCTTTTTGTGATTGAACCTACTTGTTGAAACATAGTACAACTGTGAAAAAATGTGTAGGAGTCCCTTAAGAGGGTGGGCCAGAAGAGAACACACTGAATAATCTTAGGAGATGTTTTCTTAGAGGAAAAGTGACCTCCACATGCCTCACTATGACAGAATTTAAGGATGGACTCTTGTTCAGATTCTGGGACACACCTCCTAATGACTTGTTCAGGGCAGAACTTATAGAGGTATAGATCATCAAACACATAGTGTCTAACATCAGAAAGCAATTTCCTTCGATCTTGAATCCCTAAGAATTTTGGAATGACTCCCGTAACTAAGAAATTGGCTATGTCAGCATGCCAAGGGTAGTCACTCACAGAGTATAGGTGTTCATTAGGAAATGAATCAAACACAGGAAGGTGATTTTAGTTGTCTTTGAATTCCATCCTAGAGTCGTGACCAACAACAAAATTTTTAACACCCTTTTTATCCTTGATTGTGAGGTAAAATTATTGTATGATTAGGACCCACATAATCAGTCTATCATTAACATCTTGTTTTTGGAAGAGGTATTTTAGTATAGAATGGTTAGAGAACATAGTGATGGGGGATCCTATGAGGTATTAACTAAACTTATATAAGGAAAACACAATAGCAAGTAACTCCCTTTCAGTGGTGGTGTAGTTGATTTGAGAATCATTTAAGGATTTTCTTGCATAAGCAATGACATAAGAAGTTTTATCACAACATTTTACTAACACTGATCCTACAACAAAGTCACTGGAATCACACATAAGTTCGAAAGGTAGGTTCCAATTTGGAGATTTCATAATGGGAGGAGAGGTGAGAGAGGGTTTGAGGGTTGAGAATGAACCCTCGTAGCTTTATTTACAAACAAATGGAGCATCCTTTACTAGCAGAGCACAAAGGGAACGAGAGATTGAACTAAAGTCCTTGATGAATCTTCTATAGAAACCAGCATGTCCTAAGAAAGATCTCACTTCCTTAATAGTACTAGGTGATGGAAGGTGATGAATGATTTCAAACTTTTCTTTATCAACTTCAATCCCCCTACCCGAGACTATATGGCCAAGGACTAATCACTGTTTATCCATGAAATGGAATTTTTCCCTGGTTAGGACCAGATTCGTTTCTTTACATCTAGAGAAAACTCTCTCCACATTCCTAAGACATCCCTCAAATGTATCCCCAAATACAGAGAAGTCATCCATGAAGACCTCAAGAAAATACCCTACCATGTCTGAGAATATTCCCATCATGTACCACTAGAAGGTTCCAAGGGCATTTCATAACCCGAAGGGCTTGCGTTTGAAGGAAAAGGTGCTGAATGGACATGTGAATGTAGTCTTCCCTTAATCCTCTAGGGAGACCTCAATTTGATTATACCCCAAGTAACCATCTAAGAAACAGTAGAAGGCATGAACTTCCACTCTCTCAAGGACATGGTCAATGAATGGTAAGGGAAAATGATCCTTCTTGGTGAATGAGTTTAGCTTCCTATAGTGAATGTAGACCCTCCGTCCACTGATCAACCTAGTTGGAAGAATCTCTCCATCCTTATTGGTTATCATTGTGATTCCTGCCTTCTTGTGAACCACTTGGATAGCACTGACCCACTCACTCTTAGCTATGGGATACATGATACCAACTTTTAACAATTTCATAAGTTCTTTTCTCACTACTTCCATGAGATTAGGATTGAGTCACCATTGAGGTTGACGACATGGCTTTGAATCAGATTCCAGAACAATCCTATGAGTCCCGATAAGTGGGATAATCCCAGGAATACCAGACAGGGTCCAACCAAGGGATTTCTTATGTTATCTGAGGACATCTAGAAGCATCCTCTCATGATTGTATTCAAAAGAAGAATAAATGAAAATAGGATGTTTTTGATTGTCTCCTAGGAAGGAATACTTAATTTTACTGGGAAGTTCCTTCAATTCATGATCAGATTGGTTCATAATTTCAGTAGAAGATTGGGACATTGGACCAAGATAGATTTTGTTTCCTCGAGTTTTAGATAGGATTTAATCCCCACCTGTAGAAGTTTCAGCTACTAGATTGGCTTGATCATATTTAGGGAAGGAATTTGGAGTGGTCTCAATGAAAGTGGTTTCCTGAAAGGATTCACTATTTTTTTGAACTAAGACTTCATCATAAGAGAAATATGAAAATGATTCATGCAAAGTAGATAAACTTCCTTTATGTAAATAAAGGAATTCAATCTCATCCTGACTTAAACATCCATCAAATATTCTTTTATGTTCTATGGAGTCATTATCAATGCTTCTTATCATGTTTACTTCATGAATTTCCTTGTCATCCCCTATTTGGGATATTTCATTATAGATGTTCAAGTATAGACTCATGTTTCCAAAGGTGATGGTCATGTTCCCATTTATGACTCAGATAATAGAGTTTATTGTTGCAAGGAAGGGATGACAAAGGATGATTGGGGTTTTTTCCTTATTTCCTAAGTTTGTATGGTTGTTAAGTATAATGAAGTCAGTAGGGTAGATGGAGTTTTCATCCTTTAACAGAATTTCCTTTAAAATCCCCTTTGGAACCCTAATGCTATGATCAGCAAGTTGAAGTGTGACAGATGTGTGTTGGAGCTCTTCTAGGCCTAATTGGCAGTACATAACATAGTGGATGAGATTGAAACTAGAACCTAGGTCACAAAAGGCCTTGACAACTTTTTCCTCTCCTAGTTCAACATTGATGTAAGGGCAACCTGAGTCTTTCAACTTAGGCGGAATGATCCCTTAAATGGTGGTACTCACATTAGCTGCCAAAAGGACTCAGTTTTTATGTGAAAATTTTCTTTTAAAAGTGCACAAGTCCATAAGTTACTTTGAGTAGGAAGGTATGGTTTGGATTTCATCGAGAAGGGGAATGTTCAACTTGAATTTTGAAAAGATTTCCCTCAATGTTTCACTCAATTCAGGCTTGTTTCCCCCCCCATGCGTTGAGGAAATGGTGCAGGTTGTTGGGTTGTTAGTTGAAGAGTTGTTTCTTTAAAATTTTTATCAGTTTCCTCAGTTTGACCTTGTGGTTCATTTGAATTTTCATTAGAGTTTGAAGCTTCACATGGTTTCTGACTTATTTGTTCAAGTTTCTCAATTTATTTCCCATTTCTTAAAACAGTCACAGCCTTTAGTTGTTCATGAGTTGTTTGAGTACCACTTGACTCTCCCCTTTAATTTGAGGATGGTAATTCTTGAGTAGGCATGGGTGCCTTTCCAGTTTTGATGGTTTGAAGTTCTTGTTTTAGGGAAGATACTTCCGAGTTCATCCTTTCCATTTGTTTGCATAGTTGTTCTAGTAGTCTTTGTGGAACAGTTTGGGTTGTTTCTTGAGAATATTGGTTTATCCCTGGGAGATATTTTAGAGGTGGGATTGTTTTTTGAAAATGGACCGGTGGATTTTGGTATTGGATATGTTGGGTTTGGAACTGGTTATGGGTTTGGTAGTTCTGATGGGGGTAAGTATTTTGTCCCCGTGGTTGGCTAGGTTGCTATTTATCTTTCCAGCGGAAGCCTGGGTGGTCATTATACCTTGGGTTGAAGGTGTTTTGGTATTGAGGATTTTGAAAGTTCAAAGCATTTACTTCCACTGGGGGTCCTAAAATTATATCCTTGATGGATGGAATGGTTCTGCAGTTTTCTGTCATATGGTCATGTTTTTCACAAATTGTGCTAACATGTTCTACATTTTGGATTTCATGGACTTTCCTAATATCTATCTATTAAACCTTCCAAGAGAGTGATGTGAGTTTATCCCTAAGGCTTTCCACTTCTCTAAGTGTATGAATTCCAATAGTTCTTTGTGGATTTTCAGAATAAGATGAAGTTACCCAAGTTTGGTTTTGTTCAGCAAGGCTTTCTAGATACTCGTAAGCATCATTTGAGGATTTGTTTTTAACGGTTCCATTACACATCATGTCAATGAATTGTCTGTTCCCAGAACCCAACCCTTCATATAAAATTCTAACTTGTTTAGGAATAGAAAAACCATAGTGTAGAACCATGTTTAGAGTGTCTTTGAACTTCTCCCATGTTTCAAAGAATGACTCTCCCTCTTTTTCAAAATATATTTGGATACTCTTTTTAAGTGCAATTGTTTTGTGGTGAGGAAAGTGTTTTTTTTAGAATTCTATTTGTAGTTGGTCCCAAGAGTTGATGGATGATGGTCTCAAATTTTTTATCCAATTTTTAGCTCGATCATTTAAAAAAAAATGAAATAGCCTCATCTTAGCTAATTCTTGTTGATGCGGGGTAAAAATGGTTTCTACAATGTCATTGAACTCTTTAACGTGAAGGTAGGGAATCTCGGACTCTATTCCATAGAATGTGGGAACGTGGTTTAGGAGATAGGGTTTAAAGATGTAGTTGGAATCTTTTATGGAGTTGTTTCTAATGCATGATGGGGCATTGGTACAGTCAGGTGTGAGTTAGTCATTCATGGTTTGATCGACCACATTTCCCAAGTTTGGGGCTCCCTCATTTGGATTTCCATTTTGGTTTCCACCCAGGTTTATGAGTTGGTTTCTTTGAAGAACTTCCATTGAATTGAGCTAAATTTTGGACTCTAGAATATCAATAGTATTAGTATCTAATGGAAAAAATCCCCTAGATTCACTTTAATCCCCAACCCTAGGAATTTCCACCCTAAGTAGACGGTTTGATTGATCGCGGGTGTAGGTGGATATGCACCAAAAGAAGAAGAAAAAACGATAAAGAGACAAGATAAGAGATCTTGGGTGAGAATAGAAGAAATGGGGGAGAATAGAATGAGTGTTGAGATGACTTACTTGGGTCCCCGACAACAGTGCCAAAATTTTATTCATGCTCAAATTTACCCAAGAGATACAGGTAGAACAATCCTTGTAGTTTAGCTTGGGATATCAAATCCTCAGAGACCTAAGAAGTAACCTACAGACACGTACAATCTATGGATTGTTTTTGGCTATGAATTGGCTAACTTGGGTTGATTTTAGATGGGTTTAAGGTATCACTAACAGATTTAAGTTAATTCTAATTAAGATAATGAGTTGATCCTAGGTTATCTCTTGGGGTGGATTGGATGAATTCATTTTTTAATGATTTCAATTTCTTATATTTCAGATTATTTCATTTAATAAGATCAAAAAATATTATCACTTACTGGTTTAATACCTACAACATTTAATACTAATCCCATATACACTTTAAGGATAAAAGTTTTGAGCACTTCAAGGTAAAGGTTTGTATTAACACTTGATGTGTGTGACCTTAAATTCAACAAGGATGAAGGAGTTTAAAGATCTACAAACAAAATTATCAATTAAAAGAAGTGATTAGAAATTAATGGAGTGAGAAATAAAATCCAAACCAGCCCCTTTCTCCTCCCTTGGATCAACCCATAAAAGTGTTATCCCTCTATTGATTCTATGGTTTCAATGGAAGCAGAAAGTAGACTCATGAGGGAGGAATTGGGGAAGTAAAAAAATAATAACAAGAAAGTAATCAATCCACCGTGGTGTGAAGAATATCACAAGGTATGGTGTGAATAGATTCACACCTTAAGGCAATGATATAAAAGTGATAAGAAGAAAAAATAATAAGAGGAAGGGAAGAAATTTTATTAATAACTAAGGTGATTCGAACAACTTACATGAGAAAGAAGAACGTTACAAAGCCAAATCGACATAATAACATTACAATGAAAACAAAGCTTCAAAAATATTAAACTCCTCTACAAACACTTCCTTAAATAGGAAATTTTGAAGCCTTGGATCGAGCCTACAATAGTGGAAGTCACCAAAATTAATGGTGGTGGGCCTAGGTGGGTGGAAAGTTAAGAGAGAGTAGACTTTTCCACCCTTGACCCAAGGTGGATGCCAGCTTGCTTCCACCAAACAAAGGCACCTGGAAGACCTTACAACACTCCACAAGTATGAATTGTTCCCAATATAATTAGAAATCTGAAAATTAAATATGAAAATAAAATCAAGATCATTGGGTACTTTAAATGATGTTAAAAAATGTACCACATAATAGTGAATTTTAAGAAGGAATTACAATCATAATGTGAAATGATGTTTAAAGTATAAAATTCACTAAAATGGTGTTTATGAATAATAAATCACATGAATATTATATATATTAACAATGAATATTTGCCTCATTTAGCGGATAATCAACTATTTTTTGGTGATGTTGAAAATCATGTAAAATAATTTATTTATGCATCTAATCTCCAAAGATACTAGAACATTGGTTTCTCAAATGTGTTTTATCATGATATTTAAAAAATGTTAATATAAAATAATTTCATAAGTTTGTTTATTGTACCTGGAATTAATAAGTTGGTTTTAAATTATGAATTATTTATTTTTTTGAATTGGATATTATGAATAAGAAGATAGAACATAAAATAGCATTTGATGATCCAAATGCGGTCATTGAATAACTTAAAATGTAATTTTAGGAAATGAAGGTCTCACAATATTGGAATTATTATGATTAATTTCACTTATCATATGACTAACTACTATGATTATTTTTTCTTGATAAATTTTCATACAATTTTGGTTTTAGTAAGGGATTGTAGATTGAATCATTATTTTAGAGTGGTGATTGGTATGGTAAATAATGAAAAAATATTATTTGAGACAAATTATTTGAATTACATTATATCTTTAATGGTAAATAAGGTTATTATTTTATATCCTCAATGGATATATATTTAATTAATTTCAATATATAATATTTTCCTAAAATAGGTACACATTATATCCCTAAACTATTTCCCAATACATATTCTATAATTTTATCATTACAATAGAGGTTAATGATGGTTATATTTATAAGTAAAATTTATAAATTTATTAATTTAAATTAAATAAAAAGATATAATTTTTGAGTTTATAATGTAACATTTTTAATTGTGGTGAATTTCTGAGATTTTTCTAAAAGTGATTTTATAATAGTAAAATATCATAATTTTTTCAAAATTTTCATTTGTTTTATTTTAATAAAGAAATTTAAAAGTCCCTTTATCTTTTAGATTTATCCTAAAAATTAAAACAATATCACTTTTATTCAACATAATATATTTAATTTCATGGGATTTTCCATTATATTAGGTTTTAGAATAATATGTTTTAATTATAAAAGACAAATTTTCTAAGAAAAATATTTTTTGTTGTGATTTTCAAACTTAAATTAAAATATATTTCTGCCACTTCTAAAAAATTAATCTTGAAACATTGATCTAAAAATAGTAATTTTAGGGTTAAAATATAATAATGAGGTAAATTTAATTTTTGTTCATTATGAATAGTATAATTGGTAAAAATGTTGTCACCATAGTTAAGGTGTAAAACATGTTAATTAATGTTAAAACCATATGAAAAGCTCATAAAATATCATCATAGTTATTATTGGATGATAATATTTACACCATTATCCCTTATATTTAAAATTTAATTACTTAAGTTCTGCTTATCCATGAGTAAGACACTTATAATATTTGATAGTTAATAATAATTACAAGTGTTCCACTGAACTAATTAGTAAAAGGGATCCCCAATCCTCTATTATCAAATATAATTATTCCATATAGATCTACCAATATCTAACTAAATACTGTCCCATCTTCCTACCCTAATTATTAGAGGTCTTGGTCCCCAAAATACCAATTCAAAATGGATTATGGTGTACGAAAAAGAATGTTTCCCAGAGAATTAGTATAACTCTTGAATGAGTGTTTTTAGGTTTATTTATTCCTACACCTCATTCAAATAATCTATAACCATGATGATATGATATTTTTTAAAAGATGGAGTTGAAGCCTCTTTTTATTATGAAATTAAATGAATATTTCTATCTGAGTAGAGGGAGAACTATTACGTATCCCAAAGGCCTAATGCAAGGTGGCCCATGAAAATAGCTCAAAGGGCCAATGTAGCGTCATGCCTACATCATCTTTCCCATGTCTCTAGGCCCACATCACCACCCACCCACATCATGCCTACATCACTTCTTGTATTACCTCTTGTGTCACCACCTATGTTATAAATCCCCCAAGAAGATTTCTAGGATTAAAATCCTGGTCTTCTTGGATATAAGATTATGGGGTTTACCACTCAGGCACCACCCCAACTGCATGAGGATTTTAAAATGTAAATGTAATTAAGTAGATGTAACAACCATTTACCATCTATTTTCTCACCAATGGTAAATTAAAATGTTGCTCGTTTATACGTATGACCTACCATATCCACATAGAAGTCTAAATTATTTTAAATTACCATAATACATAAATCATTATAAATATATTAATAATGAATATATGATATATTTATGAAAAAATTTTTATTCTTTGAAAAATTTATATAATCTACTTTCTTACCTTTCCAAAAATTAAAATATTAGAACGTTGCTCGACTGTACATTTCGAATACCACCTCTATAATGAGATGTGATTAATTTTTCTTGTATTAAATTCATAGATGATTATAAAATTGTATTGAAAATATAAATATTATAATTATGTAATGATTAATTTTCTAGAGATAATTTAACTATGGTCCCATTGACTGTGGTCAAAGTACTGATGATATTTTGTGGTTGTAAACTAAAAAACCCAAAAATATAGAATGTGAAATTAATCAATTTACTAAAAATATATGGAAATATAATAAATGAATAAAAGGAATTATGAAATGAGAATGAACCAAAAAGTGTTCATCAATAATTTATAAAATTAATATATGTTTATTATGAATATGTTAAATTATATGGCGTGTTAGACTTAAGGTAATGGTGTATTATACAAATTAATTTATATTCCAATTTTTTTATTTTTAAATATATATTGATAGAAATTACAATATATTTCTATTTTAATGTTAATAAATATTAAAATTTTCTTATAATCTAGGGGTTTTACGTGGTTTCCTTTTATTTTACTCCCTTTGGTTCTTAAAACGACTAAGAATTTTTTTAAGGAAAACAATCCTTATTTCTAATTTTTTTCAGGAATTTTTCTCCTCCAAATCAATGTTCACAAAAATTATATTATTTTTTACTATGATAAAATGATTTTTTAAATTAATTTTCAACTTCATTTTTCTTTATTTGAAATGGTTTAAAATGAATCTTCTTATCATTTTCCAAACAAGGTACTGCTTAATTTTTACTAAAATTTTGAAATGAATGTTTTTCATTACTATTTACCAAATAAATATATTTCCCCTTATCATGAACATTATTTTATTTGGATATTACTTTATAATAATCGATGGTTATTTTAAAAGAATGGAATTTAATAAATAATTATGATATTTTTATATAAAATATTTTTTAAAATAGATTAATATTTTTCTCAAGTTTTCAAAGAATGGATCAAATGTTCTTTTAAATGTATTTTTTATCTATGTAAATATACATTGATTATTCTTATGAATTACTGGTGATATAATATCATTTTCCTATCCAACTTTTTACTATGGATGGATAATGATCTAGTTATTCTATTTATTGACTATGTAAAATGATAATATATTATATGATAGTTTTTCAAGATGAATGTTTTTATTGATTATGTGTTAAATTTTTCTTCATTTAATTCATATTATGAATTAATTAGACTTTTAATGTGATGTAAGGGGCCAATTATATCCCATAGATTCATCGGTGGGTTTCATGAGATAATATAGTTTGGGTATTTTGTGCACACAATTCCTATTTATGTATGATGTCCAGAATAAATCCATGATGATAAGATTTGGATTTTAGATAGTATCCATTTTATCATTATGAAACTAATTATTTTTATCTAGGTGATTATTTATGTTGTTATATTATTCATTGATATATTCCCCTTTTATGATATTAGTTATATGGATTATTTTACTATTGTTTCTCCCTAACAAATTATTCATGCTTTATCTATAAAATGATAACTTCTATTTTATAATTTCCCTTAAGGAGCATAAAATATCACCCTTTATTATGTTTTACTTTAATTATGATTCCAATAAGGGATATATGAATGATTTTAGGGGTATATACGAAGAAATAATAATTTTCTAACTATAATTTTATGTTTTACACCATTTTTCAAATGAAATGTAATAATCATATATTTATTAAGTCTCCTAATAATGTTAAACTATTTAATCCTAAATAATTGGTTACAATGTATCATCTACTAATGTAGTAAGATAGTTATAGGATTTGGGTTACTCGAAACAAGGTGTTACATTAGGTATCAAAGGAAGTGATGTATAAACATTAAGAACTAGATTTAGAAGATGATAAGTTAGAGAAAAAAAATCATGACATATTCTATGGATATATAGAAGTATAGAATAAAATAATGATGATTTTTAAGGTAGATAATACGTGGTTTCCTAGATATTATGTCAACATCCATATATTGACAAGTGAATGTGACTATAACAGAGAAACCATTGTGGGTAAACAACTAGAAAGATGTTTATTTAATATAAACTCAATCTTTACATAATTAATGATGAATGGGACTGTGAATCCACACAAAATATAAACACTCCTAGGGTTATGATATAGTTGATTCACATTCTCTTTATGAACTAGTATGAATGAATTGAAAATATTTTCATGATTTTAAGATCTTACTAATGATTCTAAACTATTAATGTGAGATTACCTATGCATAAATTTTAATTTTTTAATTTTTATGAAATATTTAGAATAATAAATTATAAATGAAAACAAATAATTTCTCAGGATAATACACAATAATCCATTGTTTATAAATTGTTCCTAGATGATGTAATGAAAATTGGTTCAATGCACGTAATATAAGATGATATTTTCCTCTTAGGAAAGACAATGAGTCTTGAGTTAGATATGAAAAAATTATAACTATATTTGGGAAGATGTATAAGGTTATTAACAACAATATTAATTTTTTAATGTGGCCTGATTATCCTCAATATGGTGCAATGATGTTTCACCTCTTCATGAGATTACGAAATCCATCAACCAATGAGACTACAAATCCATTTGTAGATGAGAAATGTATCATATAAATAGAAAAGATATATCTCACAGTGGGAAGTAGTAAATGTGATAAAATTATCATGAATGTTTATCATATAAAAGGTGAAACTTATCAATAGTTTTCATTGATACTAAAAAATGAGTCAAAGGAAATAAATAGTATGAAGTGGAATATTGAAAAGGATATATTCTATGAGAAACACTTTCCTCATAAGTAATGAGATGACATGGAAAGGAAATTTGTAAATCTATGGTAAAAGGTATGAGAAAATGTTGTCAAGTATAAAAAATCATTGTCATGTTTGGTGACACATGTAGTGAATTATGAACATAATCTAAGATGTAATATTTATGAATTCATTTTCATTCTTAAACCTAACCTTTGAATGGAATTAGTCTATAATAATTTTAAATATATGAGGATATAGTATCAAGTTACATCAAAAAAGAAAAATAATTCTTTATGTCTCATGTTTTCTTTGGAAAACCATAAATAAAATAGGCAGATGAGCACTCTAAGAAAATAATTTTTATAAAAGGGTATAAGGGAAGGGTATAATTTCAAACTTGTAATATTTATGGAATGAAACACTCTAAGATCCTGATATTTTTTGGATATTTATCAATATAATTTATAGGTACTATTTTCCTTTGGCTTGAGTAATTTTTTAGGTTTTATCTTGGGGGTGTTTGGGTGAAAAGTTGAAGAATTTGGTAGGAAGAGGGGAAGTGCATGGTTGGAACAAGGTTTTCCCAAACCATGTGCCTAGCCCAACAAACCGTGCACCCATGAGACAATGAATTTTGAATGGTTGGAATGCATTTTTCAAATAGTTCACCCTCTAAGTAGTAACCATGAACCCTCCTAGAAGAGGTGCATGGTTAAGGCATGTAAGAACCCGGTTCTTATTTTGAGGTACGAGTTTCTTCTTTTCACTTTTACTTAAGTGTTTTTGAGAAAATATGGAAAATGGGGAAATCCTAAATTTTGGAAGTACATGCCGTGTAATTTTTCCACACGCCGTGTACTTCTGGCTGTGTGGAATGAGTACATAGGGCGTGTGGCCATGCCGGGATGAAGGGTATAGGAATCGACTACACACCGTGTAGTGGTCCTTTACATGCCGCGTATTCAGTCGACATGACAAAATAGTAAGGCGGTGGAGCAGCTGCCAGCTGGGTGACAGTACACGCCGTGTACTCAGGAGTACATGCCGTGTACTCATGTCAATGGATGAACAGTTTGGCGGTGCCGCCATAGGAATAGTTAAATGATGAAAGTACACGCCGTGTACTTGGAAGTACACGCCTTGTACTTTATTTTTTTCACTTAAAATGGGTAGTAGCCTCCCCTGTTCATAGAGAAGGCTTAGAAACGGATGGGAGCTCGGGAGAGGATGGCCGAACCTTTGGAGATCTGCCGAGCGCACGTCGGGAATCCGTTTCCTCCTCGGACGTTCTCGTTGGAACCGCACAGGTAAGGGCTTCCATATCCTTGGGTACTTCTTACCAATTCTTCTCCAAATGGAAGTTATTTGGGTTTGAAAGATTTATCTTTTACCTCAGATCTACGTCATATTTGGGCGTTTCTGGGATCAAAGATCGTGTATAGCGCTCGTTGGATTTAAAGGTAGGTGGCTTGGTGTTTGTTTTTTTCCAACTGTTGTGTGTTTTGTGTATTTTAGTGCCACAAACCCATGTTGGGGTGTCATGTGGCTGAGGTCGTGGCTATTTTAATACCTAGAATTGTATAGGTGATTAAATAAAGTTGTAAAACTATTGTTGGGATCAGTGCTTAGATCCAGGACCACCCCGGGGTTGCATTCCTCTGTTTAGCCATTTGGCCAGGATACCCGTGGGTATGCCTCTAAAGTAATGGTTGTAGAATTTCCTTGATAGTAATTGCTTGTGAATGTTTATTTACATGTTGGGCATGGCCCTGTTACCTGTTTAGCCTGAGGGAAGTGTTGTGATTAGCCTGTGGGCAGTGTACTACTTAGCCTATGGGAAACTTCTTCCGTGCCTGTGGGCAGCTGATTCTGTGCCTATGGGCGACACTACTTACGCCTGTGGGAAATATCCACGTGCCTGTGGGCATATTCTTGTGTTGGATACTCTTTACCTGAGGGTAAGGGTTTATGTGTCTGAGGACTTTTGGTTGTTTTCTTAGAATATTCACTGTGGTGATATTTTAAATTAAATGATTAAATGGATATTAAAATGGAAATATAACTGGTTAAGTTAGTTACTTTCAATACTGCTTACTTTATTGCATTTTACTTATGCACACTGTTGTTGCATGATTTACACATAGTTGGGCACCGGCCTTTGGTGGATGCCTACTGGGAATTTATTTCTCACACCCTGTTTGGGTCAAGCTTTTCGGCCTAAACAGATTACGTTTCTGCAGGTATAGATAAGGTAAGAGTACTTATATAGGTACCTGATTGCTACTGGGGTATAGGAGAGCATGGGACCGAGCGTTGGCTCGCGATTCCATTGGCTATTATGTTATGCTTTTCTGTACTTGTATTTCAGTCGTATTATACTGCAGTGTAACATGTTATGACTGTTTTATAGAATAGTGACATGCTGCATCTTTATATATATATGACTATTGGTTTCCTTTTTGTTATAAGTTATCTATTTTAGTTATATATACTATTACTGCTTCTGCTATTGTTGTATGTTTTATTTCATTCCACTATGTTTCACTTTGAAAAATGAGGGTATAGTTTCCCCACTATCAGACCTGGGCCCTCGCTGCTAGTCGGCAGCCTCTGGCGTTTGGGGAAATGCGCTTGAGGTCATGCGGCGAACTGGGTTCGGGGCACCCGTTGCGTGGCACCCGGAACCGGGACATTACAAAGTGGTATCAGAGGGAGGTTCTTTTCTTTGACTTACTATTTGGAGCCTTAGTCAGGGATAGGATGAACGGTAGTTGGTAATAAGCTGTGCCCGGGCGTAACTAACCTGTGTATAGGGAAAAACCAATTTACCTACTATTGCAATTTTATTGATTTTACAATTTACAGTTGATTTGATTTTCACCGTTGGGTGATGCAATTGTGATTGTGTTGTTATATGTTATCCTTGGGTTCTATTTAGTTGCAACCCGATGAGATGAGGGTATGCCGTCTCATGCATCATTTAGGTACATGCTAAAATTCACATGCCATGCATAGTTTCCATGCCATGTAAGTGCATTAGAAATTGCATGTTGTTGTGATAGTTGTTGTACTAGTAAATCATGCTGTTGTGATAGCTTCTTGATAAATACCTGCTATGTGATAGGGTATTTTTGTGTGAGCCTGTTTATAGAATGAATGACAAACTTTGGTTTTTGGGGAGCATGGGCCCCCATTGACTGAAATTTGGTGTATCATTGACTATTTATTTCATAACACATATAAGATGCCACACTTTGATTCGTGGGGAGTATGGGCCCTCACGGATCAGAATTTGGCACTTAGGTGTTGTTTTTCAGTGTTTTATGGGTTCCAGAGAAGTTTCTGAGGCATAATGTTGGAAAACCCAGTATACACGCCGTGTAGTACTTTAGACACGTCATGTATGTTCTTCTGTTCGGGAAGAAAAATAAACTTTTTGAGTACACGCCGTGTACCCAGAGTAAACACTGTGTAGTCTCTTCTCATGTCACAAACCGTGTGGGCGACGACACGGGGAAGGGAAGACCTTGGGGAAAACACACCGTGTACTTGATGTACATGATGTGTGGTGTTGACCCGGAGTCCGGCCGTGTAACTAACAACACGGGTCAGTGAACTCTTTTCTAGAACATTCCGTGTCAATGAAGAACACGCCGTGTAGTGTGACCTGGGGACTCGGCCGTGTAACTAACAACATGGGTCGGTTTTACCTCTCCTTGAACACGCTATGTACCTGTGGGACACGCCGTGTAGTCTTGTCCGAGGACAGACCGTGTGGACTTAGTTGTGTGGTGGGGAAAACGGGGTAGTTGACACACCGTGTGCGGGGTGTAACACGCTGTGCAGTGTCAAGACGAGTAGTCGGCCGTGTCACAGACGACACGGCCAGTTGGAAAATAACACCATACATGCCGTGTATATGATATACACGCCGTGTAGTTTTTTTTTCAATGGGAGCTATGTAGATTATCCATGTAGAAAGACCCAGGAAGGGGAAGGGAAGTCAAGTACATGCCGTGTAGTCAGTATAAACACCATTTAGTCTTGTTTTGAAAATATTGAAATGTCATCTTCCTCTTGTTCCCTTTGTGGTTCCTTCATTTATAGTCTTGTTAAATCTTGATCTAAGGTGTGTTTTTGACCTCGTAGTGTCATGCCGCCTAGACGACCACATGTTGTTCGCCAGGAGAGTGGCGACGATTATAATCTAGAGACGGTGGGCCATGGGCTACCAGTGGATCCTCCAGCAGAGCCAGATGCGGTGCCGGATGTTATACTGGACACAGGCGCGAAGGCGTAGTTCCGTGAAGGCTTCATACGGTTCATGCAGGCCTTTCAGGGGGCACTGCAGGCTGCCACATCTATGGCCGAGCTGACTCGTCTTTCAGCAGCAACATCCACCTACGTTTTCGGGGGATGATAGACCAAAGGATATAGAGTCTTGTCTAGGATCGATGCAGACTATTTTCAAGCATCTTGAGACGCCTCTAGGGTGGAGGGTCAATCTCGCGACTTACATGCTGCGTGATTCCGCCAAGAGGTGGTGGGATGTTACCACCCAGTCAGAGCATCACAGAGACATGGCGTGGGAGGATTTTTAGGCAGTTTTCTATGACTTCTTCTTTCTCGAGACGCTGAGGGAAGATAGAGCTCGAGAGTTCATGAATCTGCAGCAGGGCGCTATGTCGGTGATGGAATATTCTTCTCGCTTTACCAAGATTCAGTGTTTTGCACCCGTTTTGGTGGGCGATGAGACGCTGAGAGCCAGACGCTTCGAGGATGGTCTCCGGTATGATATCCGAGCACTGGTGAATGTTTTAAGGTTTCCTACTGTACATGCTATTGTGAACCAGGCGCTGATTATAGATAGGAACCTGCGAGAATCGAGTGGTGTGGTCCAGGGCAGTTCATCACCAGTTACTGGTACTATTTCTGCTGGCAAGAGGAAGAGACAGATAAACTTCTCTTAGGATGGAGGTACCAGTCAGAAGAATACTTTAGGTGGCCAGGTCATGTGCTACCAGTGTGGTAGAGAGGGGCACAAGAGACCTCAGTGTCCACGAGACCCAGTGGAGTGCCGAGCTTGCGGCAGGATGGGTCATCTGCAGCGCTTTTTTGGGGCATTTCCACTAATGGCTAGTGAGAGGGGTTCTGTACAGACTCCATGTGCAGGAGCAGGACCCGGGGCTTCTTACCAGTCAGGGAACTGGAATACATCAAGGAAAGAAGGCAGAGATGGTGGTCTTGGCCGTGGTAGCCAGACACCAGGATCTTAGAGGCAGCAGGGCGGGACAACTCAGGGTAGCCAGGCTGTGTCGCAGGGCCGCGACACTGGGCAGACATATGCAGTGCAACAGACCCAGTAGGAGTAGGATCTCGGACCTTCTACAGTCAGGGGTACTATTCTAGTAGATTTTGTCTTATCTTCAGTACTTTTCGATACAGGTTCTACACATAGTTTTATATCTGTACCCGTTGTGGAGAGCCTTGGGCTCTGTGTTTCTACTTCTTCTACTATTATGACGCTAGACACTCCGTAGGGGACTAGAACGACTGGTGTGCATCAGTGCAAGGAGTTCCCCCTTGAGGTTGGTGGGTGTCACTTCCTTTGGGACCTCTATGTCTTAGAGATGACAACATATGATGTCATTATCAGGATGGACTGGTTGGTTCCCTTTCGAGCCTTTGTATACTTCTATCATCGCAGGGTGAGTTTCACGTCACCATAGGGTGGAGAGTTTCTATACAAGGGAGAATGAGATGTTCAGGCGAGTCGAGATGGACCATAGCATCATGGGAGAGGTGGAGTCACAGTCCAGATTGCGAGATTATATCTGGATGGCCAGGGGACTTGTCAGACATATTTCCCTCCAGTGGTTGATCATTTCAGGGATGTCTTCCCAGATGACTTTTCGGGTCTACTTATGGAGCGTGAGGTGGATTTCTCTATTGATATTGTTCCAGGAGCAGCACCAATGTCTATTCCTCCTTATAGGATGGCCACACCTGAGTTGCAGGAGCTCAAGAGGCAGTTAGGGGAGTTACAGTCAAAGGGTTTCATCCGAACCAATACTTATCCTTGGGGTTCTCCAATCCTTTTTGTGAAGAAGGCAGATGGTACTCTCAGACTCTATGTGGATTACCGAAAGCTGAACCAGTTGAGGGTTAGGAACCGATATCACTTGCCGAGGATCGATGATCTTTTTGATCAAATTCGTGGAGCACGAGTGTTCTCGAAGATTGACTTGAGATCCGGATATCATCAACTTCACGTTAGACCATCTGATATACCTCTCACTGCTTTCAGGAGCAGGTATGGTCTATACGAGTATACGGTTATGTTGTTCGAACTCATGAACGCGCTAACAGTTTTCATGGATATGATGAATCGTGTGTTCCATCCTTATCTTGACTATTTCGTGGTAGTATTCGTGGACGATATCTTGGTGTACTCTCACACTCGACATGACCATGCCACCCATCTTGAGGTCGTATTGAGTACACTGAGAGAGAATCATCTATATTTTAAGCTCTCAAAGTGCCACTTTTGGATGTACCAGATTCACTTCCTGAGTCATATCATCTTAGAGGCAAGAGTTTCCGTGGACCCAGAGAAGGTGAGAGCAGTAGTTTCTTGGGAGCAGCTGAAGAACGTGTTTCAGATATGGAGTTTCTTAGGGATGGATGGGTACTACAAGAGTTTTATACATGACTTCTACTGCTTAGCAGTGCTGTTGACGGGTTTGACTAAGAAGGGTGTGAAGTTCATTTGGTCAGAAGCTTGCGAGACAACCATTCAGGACCTGAAAGGAATATTGACACCTGCACCGATCCTGATACTCCCAGAGCAGGGGAAGAGCTATACAGTTTATTGTGACGCATCAGGGATTGGGCTGGGAGCAGTATTGATGAAGGGTGATCGATTTGTTGCGTACAGGTCTCGGTAGTTGATGCCACATGAGAGGAACTACCCAATGCATGATCTCGAGTTGGCTGTAGTTGTTCATGCGTTGCGCTGTTGGAAACATTATCTATTGGTAGAACGTTTTGTGGTTTTCATTGACCACAAAAGTCTCAAGTATATCTTTACTCAGCGTGACTTGAATCTGAGACAAAAAAGGTGGGTTGAGTACCTTCAGTCCTTCAATTTTGAGCTTGCCTATACACCTGGTAAAGGTAATGTAGTAGCTGATGCACTGAGTAGGAAGACTCAGATACAGGATGTGCAGGAGGCTAGTGGCGAGTGACAACTTATGGATTTGTTCTCTGAGATGTATTTGGAGGTGCACGACAGTCAGGGAAAAACTTGTCTTTCCTCTTTAACTGTGACTTCTACCCTCCTGGATAGAGTGAGGATGAGACAACTATCTGATTCAAAAGTCCTAGTTCTACGAGAGTCGGTGGAAAGTGAGGACCCTTCTCTTAGTTGGATGATAGGCGATGATGAGGTTCTGTGTTTCCATGGACGGGTATGGGTTCCAGGGGATATACGCGAGGAGCTAATGCGGGAGTTTCATGCTTCAGCTTGGGCAGTTCATCCCAGGGTTACCAAGATGTACCGAGACTTGAGACGTCAGTACTGGTGGCCAGGTATGAAGAGAGAAGTAGCTAGTTTTGTTATGAGGTGTTCCACCTGTCAGCAGGTGAAGGCGGAGCATCAGAGGCCAGCCGGACTGTTACAGCAGCTACCTATCCCGGAGTGGAAATGGGAGGATGTCGCGATGGATTTTGTGATTAGTTTTCTGAGGTCACGTCGAGGCAATAACGCCGTGTGGGTTTTTTTGGACAAACTCACGAAGGTAGCTCACTTTTTTCCGATCAAGGAGACCTTTAGTGTTGATGATCTCAGAAAGTTGTACATCTGAGAGATCTTACGTCTTCATGGGGTCCCTCGTTCTATCATTTCAGATAGGGATGCCTGTTTTACATATCGCTTCTGGAAGAGTTTTCAGAGGGCACTGGGTATACAGGTACTTCTGAGCACAACATACCACCCTCAGAAAGATGGTCAGTGAGAGCATACGATACAGGTGCTT
Source organism: Viscum album (assembly GCA_963277665.1). Classification (NCBI taxonomy): domain Eukaryota; kingdom Viridiplantae; phylum Streptophyta; class Magnoliopsida; order Santalales; family Viscaceae; genus Viscum; species Viscum album. The sequence continues at coordinate 188,272,582 of OY728131.1, forward strand.
GAGGACAAGCTGTGTGCATGCGTCCTAGACCTTGGGGGTTCTTGGGAGAAGCATATACCCCTAGTTGAGTTTTCCTACAATAACAGTTTTCAGGAAACTATTGAGATGTCACCATACGAGGATTTATATGGTAGGTCGTGCCGATCACCCTTGTGCTGGTTAGAGATAGGTGAGGTAGCTTTACTGGGACAATGTCTCGTGCAGGAGACTTCTGAGCTGGTCCAGTTGATTCAGAAGTGGATGGCTACCGTACAGTCTCGTTAGAAATATTATGCTGATCGCCACAGATGACCATTGGAGTTCATGGTCAGGGATCAAGTTTTCTTACGTGTTTCTCCGAGGCTGGGAAACAAGCGGATCAGGAGACAGGGTAAAATTTCACCGAGGTATGTGGGGCCATTTGATATTCTGGAGAGATTCGTGCTGGTTGCCTATCGGTTGTAGTTACCAAACTGGTACCGAGCCATGCATGATGTCTTCCATGTATCTCAGTTGCGCCGCTATCATTCAGACCCGTCTCACATTTTTTAGCCCGAGGAGGTTGAGCTTGAGTTAGATGCGTCCTTTGAGAAGTATCCAATTCGTATCGTTGAGAGGAGCACGAAGGTTCTCCGAGGCCGGTCAGTTCCTCTCGTACGGGTGTTATGGCAGCATGTCCGAGTGCAGGATGAAACCTGGGAGCGGGAGACCAATGTACGTGCTCAGTGGCCAGAGTTATTCTCTGCTATATCCTCTCCACCCTTGGAAGGGAAATTCGGGGATGAATTTCTTTAAGGGGGGAAGTTTTTAAGAACCCGGTTCTTATTTTGAGGTACTGGTTTCTTCTTTTCTCTTTTCCTTAAGTGTTTTCGAGAAACATGGAAAATGGGGAAATCATAAATTTTGGAAGTACACGCCATGTACTTTTTCCACATGTCGTGTACTTCTGGCTGTGTGGAATGAGTACACAGGGCGTGTGGCCATGGCGGGATGAAGGGTGTAAGAACTGACTACATGCCGTGTAGTAGTCCTTTACACGCCGTGTAGTCAGTCGACATGCCAAAACAGTAAGGTGGTGGAGAAGCCGCCAGCTGGGCAATAGTACATGCCGTGTACTCAGGAGTACATGCCGTGTACTCAAGTCGACGGATGAACAGTTTGGCGGTGCTGCCAGAGGAACATTTAAATGATGAAAGTACACACCGTGTACTTGGAAGTACACACAGTGTACTTTGTTTTTTTCGCTTAAAATGGGCAGTAGCCTCCCCTGTTCATAGGGAAGGCTTAGAACCAGACGGGAGCTCGGGAGAGGACCTCTGAACCTTTGGAGATCCGCTGAGCACACGTCGGGAATCCGTTTCCACCTCGGATGATCTCGTTGGAACCGCATGGGTAAGAGATTCCATTTCCTTGGGTACTTCTTACCAATTCTTCTCCAAACAGAAGTTATTTGGGTTTGAACAATTTATCTTTTACCTCAGATCTATGTCATATTTGGCCGTTTTTGGGATCGATGATCATTTATAGTGCTCGTTGGAGTTAAAGGTAGGTGGATTGGTGTTTGTTTTTTTCCAACTGCTGTGTGTTTTGTGTATTTTAGTTCCATGAACCCATGTTGGGGTGTCGTGTGGCTGAGGTCGTGGCTATTTTAATACCTATAATTGTATAGGTGATTAAATAAAGTTGTAAAACTGTTGTTGGGATCAGTGCTTGGATCGAGGACCACCCCGGGGGTGCATTCCTCTATTTAGCCGTTTGGCCAGGATACCCATGGGTATGCCTCTAAAGTAATGGTTGTAGAATTTACTTGAGAGGAATTGCTTGTGAATGTTTATTTACATGTTGGGCATGACCCAATTACCTGTTTAGCCTGAGGGAAGTGTTGTGATTAGCCTGTGGGCAGTGTACTACGTAGCCTGTGGGAAACTTCTTCTGTGCCTGTGGGCAGCTAATTCTGTGCCTGTGGGCGACACTACTTATGCCTATGAGCAATATCTGTGTGCCTGTGGGCAGATTCTTGTGTTGGATACTCTTTACCTGAGGGTAAGGGTTTACGTGTCTGAGGACTTCTGGCTGTTTTCTTAGAATATTCACTGTGGTGATATTTTAAATTAAATGATTAAATGAATATTAAAATGGAAATATAACTGGTTAAGTTAGTTACTTTCAGTACTACTTACTTTATTGCATTTTACTACTACACACTGTTGTTTCATGATTTACACACAGTTGGGCATGGGCCTTTGGTGGATACCTACTGGGAATTTATTTCTCACACCCTGTTTGGGTCACGCTTTTCGGCCCAAACAGATTACATTTCTACAGGTATATATAAGGGAAAGAGTCCTTATACAGGCACTTGATTGATGTTAGGGTGTAGGAGAGCATGGGAACGAGCATTGGCTCGCGATGCCGTTGGTTGTTCTATTATGCTTTTCTGTACTTGTATTTCAGTTGTATTGTACTGTAGTGTAACATGTTCTGACTGTTTTATAGAATAGTGACATGCTGCATCTTCATATATATATGACTGCTGGTTTCTTTTTTGTTATCAGTTATCCATTTCAGTTATATATACTGTTAATGCTTCTGCTGTTGTTGTATGTTTTATTTCATTCCGCTACGTTTCTCTTTGACAAATGAGGGCATATTTTCCCCACTATCAGACCTGATCCCTCGCTACTAGTTGGCAGCCTCTGGCATTTGGGAAAATGCACTTGAGGTCATGTGGCGAACTGGGTTCAGGGCACCCGTTGCGTGGCACCCGGAACTGGGACGTTACAAGGAACATGGTTTAGAAAACAACGTTCCCCGACCTAAGAAACCATTCACATAGTTTTAATTAGCCCAAAAAATGAGATTTTAAAAATTTGAACCCCCCATACTTCACCCCAATTTGACCCATCTAGGCCCTAACATATTAATATTGCTTTTGGAGGTTCCCAGATGGATTTATAGGTCTCTTGACCTCCATTATTTTTGATTCGATGCCTAGATCAAAGATATGAACCTATTTCGGTAAGAGAATCCCATCTAATGTGTTTTCCTCCCACTCTTCCATCCTTCTTTCATTCATTGAAGTGAATTTTTCTTATTTTTATTATGTATCTAGATCTAGGTTTAGATAGATATAATTTATTGAATCTTAGATCAATGTTTCAGATCTATATTGTGTTATTCGTCACAATTTTAGTTGTTCCACTTCAAATTGGGGATTTTCCATTGGTGTGTGCTAATCATAAAACATGAGGTAGGTGGTATATTATTCAAATCCAAATTCCTCATTGCAAATACATTTATGTAATTTTATAATTGATGTTAGATGCTTAACAATTGAATTTCTTTAATTGAATGAATTAATATGGTAAATTACTTAATTAAGGGATTGTGAATTGGAAAAATTAATTTTTTGAATTAATTATGGGATATTGATATTGTTGAATTATATTAATTAATTGATGAATTAATTATTGGGAATTGTTATGATTATGAAATTGATTGAATTGGAATATTTAATTTTTGAATTAATTATGGGATATTGAAATTGTTGAATTGTATTAAATAATTGTTAAATTAATTAATAGGAATTATTGTCATTATTTATTAATTGAATTAGAATAATTAATTATTGAATAAATTATAGGATATTGAGATTGTTATTTTTTATTAATTAATTGATAAATTAATTAATGGGAATTGTTATTATTATTAAATTTATTGAATTTTAATAATTAATTGTTGAATTAATTATGGGATATTGATATTTTTAAATTATATTAATTAATAGTTGAATTAGTTAATGTGGATTTTTTTGATTATGAAATTAATTGAATTGGATTAATTAATTTTTGAATAAATTAATAGATGTTCTGATTGAGGGATGTGATAAAAAGGTTAATGTGGATTAACCTTGATTGATGTGATATATTTTATATTGGTATATACGTGGTATTATGACATATGGGATATATGTGTTTGTGAAAAGGCCTACTGAATCAAAAGACCATATTGATAAATTGATTTATAAATATGTGTGGGACATGGACTACTGCATCAAAAGACCACAATGATGAATTGATTTATAAACATGTGTGGGACACGATCTGCTGCCTCAAAATCCCATAGTAAAGAATTTATTGAAAAATGTGTGTGGGATATGGTCTACTACATCAAATCCAATAGTGATGAATTGATTGATAAACAACATGTGGGATTGGGACTGAGGATCCAAATACCACTGGGATGTTAGATATGAATTTATACACCCATCAATTAGTATTGTACTATGGTTCCAAGTCATCATGATATGATTGAATGAGATGATAAATGATAATTGTGATATTGTGAAATGGTTTAGACTCCGACATTGGCCAAATCAGGTATTGAGGGTTCAGGAGTCCTCAGGAACCGAGAGGTTTATGTGGTTAAATAAAGAGTAATTGAATAAATTTAAACTGTTTACTTTATTTCTTGTACTATATTATTTATGAAAATTAATAAAATGTTATTGAATGGATATTTTTTTATACGTTGATGGTAGTTTCCTATTGAGTTTTACTCACACCCTACTCGGTCTTCCTACTCAGTACCTGAATAGATTTCATGGTTGTAGGTAAGGTTAAGGGAAAGGGCCCTGTATTTGATGGTTGAGTTGGGATGAAGTATGGATGAGGGAACCAAACTCGGTGTTGGGACCCTCTTGGGTGTTGTCAATAGCTTTATTTATTTTTTGTTTTTGGGTATTGACACTTGAAATGTATTTCTCATGACATATCTACTATTTAGTCATGGATATTTCATTTCCAATTTTGGTCATTATGTGATACTAGTTTATTTGGTTATATAATATATCGTTTGGTTATTGATTATTTATTTTTGATGTTGTACTACTTGATAAAGAGGTTATGTAACATCCCAAGAAACTATGTTTCATATAATGGAAAATTTTATATTACCCATTAATTGAACAAACTGGTTTCTTATGGAAAAGTAATAATAAAATTTTAAATTATTATGAAATAGAGTAAACACGCATAATGAACGAAAGGCTATTTATTTAAATGGGAACACCATAGTAATTACAATACACTGAGATCAAATGAGAAATTAATCTAACCAAAGATACCAATTAAAAACCCTATTAAGATTATAGGAAGGCCACTCAAAACAATGAGAACCTTGAGAAGATGATAGGGGTCCTTGGTATCCAATATAACAAACATAAGAATGGATGAAGCCACCACAGCCACACTAAGCACTAAAGGGATGACTTGAATCTTCTTATTCTTCTTCTTCTTCAATCACCTTAAGCTTATGACCCCCCAAGTCTTGGTTTTATAGGGAACCAACCTGTCCGTTACCTCATGTAGCCGTTGGAAACTCAACGGCTATAATTATAGTCACTAGTACTATAAGGTTTTAACTAAAGAAACCTGCTATAAGACTTAACAAGGCCATGAAAAAGCTACTAAGAATCACAACTTGACCAATTATATAATAAACGTCCCTCAGGTCTATCATTATGAAAAACGTAGTGGCATGAACTATAGCACATGTACTCAGCACCAAGGGAATGAAGAGATCCGTCCTTCTGATCCCAAGTGTGTTACATGTGTAAAAACCATAACTACGTATTTATAGGAGTCTTTATGACCATTACCTATTTACGTATCCATTAGAATCTTTAAACCTAATGATCGTTCGGTTTTTAAATTAACTAGGTTTATCTTTTATAAACTTGGGTTTTATAATATTATGGTATTTCGAACGTTTTAATATATCTAGATGTGTTATTTATATTTTCAAAAACATAGTTGTTTTTACAAATCCTAATGTTTATTTATATAGTTCTAAACCTAGTAATTTAAAATATCTTTTAAATATTATAAAGGATATAACTCCTAAAGAGGGTATTTTATAATGAATGGAACCAACATACCCTTGTTGGAATGGTTTGAAAATAAGGAGTATATTTTCTTAATCCTTTTAAAGCTTAGTATGTAAAGTATGAAATATATGTCTTCTAAAAAGAGTTTTATCAATTAGTAAGTATTTTATAGTTTAGAATTAAAATTTAGATTTTAAAATTTATAATTTATGAGTATAGGTTATATAATTTCAAACTATAGTTATTAATGTTTCATCTTTTAAATTAATAAAGAACCAACTGTTTAAACTTATTCTCACTATTTTAAACCTGTTTTTCAAGTTGTTTAATCAAATTTTTAATAAACAAATTATTAGAGACCCAGCCAGCTGAGGGAAGCCCTAAGGGCCAATACATCAAGGCCAAGACAGTTCCCCTGAGAGACCCGAGGTAGCGACCATCGGGGTCCCCTGAGTGTCTGGGCATGCAAGTAGGTGCCCAATCAAGTCTGAGTCAAGCATAGTCTGATCTAGTTTGCGTGTGGGCCCATGTGTAAGGACCATGGAGCACAATGCATGATGGTGGGACAAGACCCGCATGGGGCCCGTGTATAAGGACCCATGGTGTGTGTGTTCGTGTCATCGAGATGAGGTGGGAGCGCCTTGGCTTATAATCCGTGCTCAAAACTCAGTTCGTTTCGATGTGGGATGGCCAAATTTCGGTGACGCGTGATCTGAGCCGTCCGCCACATATCGTGCTCGATCTGAGCCGTTCGCACGATCGAAGCCACACAATCGCCCCACTTCGCTCGTGACCATCGATTTCCCGCAAGACATAATCTGAGACATTATTTTCTTTTTAAACGCTCGATCGAATCCCAAACTTCCGTAGCCGTCTGATCCAGAATAGAATGATCATGGCCGTCCATCCTTTTCTCCTTCATCCCGTGTCGTCTTCTTCCTTTGCAAGCCGAACCAACGGCTGTCTCTGTCACCACCACTCCCTCTCCACTACACCCAATTCCCATGAACCTCTAATAATCCCTTTAACCTCACCTTTCCACAGACCTACTCCCCTCTAATGCCTTGAATATTATCCTCCCAAGCTCCTCCTAGGGTAAGGTTATATAAAATATATATATACACGTTTGTTTTATTGTTTTCTCCCTAAAATTGAAGTCTCTATTGCACCCTCGATAGTCAAGTGGAGGGACCCCCCTATGGAGATCGAGCTGAGACCTCTTGGCCTTTTTAAAGTTCCTTCCATTCATATGAACCCCACAGGTTCATTTCCTTTCTCCTCTCCGTCTCTCTCTCAAGTTTCTATGGATCTTCAGCAAGCTTCCCGATCTCTTCCAGTCCAACTCTCCTCCTCCATCTCGGTAAGGGGATTAAACAATTTATTTCTTTGAATCAAAACCGATTATACACACACTATGTATAATCGGATATTATATATATATATATATATATAGATTCTTCCCAGAACTGGAGTTGTCCTTCTCCTTCTCTTTTAAAATAGGGTGTTCGGGTGGGGTGATCTTTTAAATGGTGTAAGGGTTTTATTTTAAAGGTTTTAGTTTTAAAAAACTTATATTGGGAGGTTCTTCATATACGATTTATAAGATACACACACACACACATATATATATATATATATGTATATACAAACATATTTCTATCTAGATCTCTCCAAGTGTATTTTCCAGAGGATTGCTTATGAAATTTTACATGAAATAATCTAATTTCAATTACATTCGCAAAACCCTATTTTATATATATAGTTTCATAATATATATGTTTTCCAAAACAGATCAATTATGATTTTTAAGTGATGAATACCCTTACTTAAATAATATTTTATATATGAACTAAGTTTTGGGTTTAAATGGAATTATGTTTAGAAAACCTAAATAAATAAATATATATATATATACACACATATATATGTACATATGGTTACATATGTAATAAACCCTATATGGATTTAGTTTTCAATTGATTAATTGATTAATGGTTTGAAATATCTAGTTCGTAAGGAATTAAGGGACCTTATTGTGTAGAAACCCATATATACACACTCGGTGTATATATGGTTATGTGTATATATCTTTATAATTATAATTTCCAAAACCCTATTTTTCAAGTAATAGTTACCAGGACTTTGTTTATGTTTTGATACATGTAATATTTTAATAAATGACAACTTTGGGGTTTGCTAAGCCAACATGTATTTTGTATATAAGTATATACTAATAAGCCTGTCTGATTAAATAAGTTTATCTAGAAATGACTTTAATGTGTTTTTTTATTTAAAAAGAATGTGTTTTGGATTGATTAAATAACATTAGAGGATTGATGGTTTATAGGATCATGTTATCATGTTGTATTCATTTATTGTTTTATGATAAAACTATTGCGGTGAATGTTAATAGTTAATCAAGTTATGGTTTAATTTATTTGAAAGTTCATTGACATGTTTATCGCAATAATTAATGGAAAATGTTTTCTTTAAGTATTTCATTTCCATGATATAATAATTTTAAAGAGTCATCATTTATCACCTCATGTGGCAAACCCTAATCATCCATCATTTTATGTGCTATCTTATGTGCAAAGAATTTTTACTATACTATGTAGGCCTTTGATTAATTATTGCCATATTTTCAGTGTTATGTCAAGTATATGAAGACTAAAGTATAATGGTTTCATTATTCATTTTATTTATTAGTGTACATAATGCATGAATATGACATATCTTGATAATGAACTAAGAATTAAATTACCTAAAGTGGTATGGGACACCTTGGGTAATATGAAGTAAAAGTTAAATATTCAAAGTGGTATGGGACACCTTGAATATCAGAACTTACTGATATATGAGGAATGTATTGGACTTCTGGGTTGGGGACCGGTTAAAAGAAATCCCTCCAAGTTGGGGACTAGTTAAAGTAATCCCTCCAGGTTAGGTACTGGTAAAAGTAAGTCCTCTGGGTTGGAGACCAGTAAAATTAAGCTCCTCGATTCATCGAAAGTTCTCATGAGACCGTTTATGTGGGTACTTACCCTTAGGTTAGGGAACGAGGCCTTGATACAGGGACATGAGTCCAGAATTATACGTTTCCTCACTATGTTTTAATATATGTGACCAACCAAGTGATTATTTGACTAGTAGAGTATCCTTGGTTAAAAACCCTTACCTATGAGTATGAGATTAAGTACACATGTCATATGAAGAGACAATAATGAAGCATGATCAGTTTTACTTTCCAGGATTTTAATGAAAATGTTAGCATTACATTAATCATGTCATAATGTGCATTTTTATAAGTTGTAGTGAAATTGTATATGCACAACTCTGATAATATTCTTGTCTAGTAGTATTTTTATACCTTGAATGTTATTATTATTTTAATTAGTAGAGTTCATGTAATTTAATATAAGTATTCTTACTTTGTTCATTAAGTGGATTTTAGCTAAGTGTTCAAATACTTGTGTATGAAGTGCTTTATCTGTTTTATATCAACCTTTGAAATGTCATGATGTTTTTCCTTTAAGGAATTATTTTATTTATGGGAAAGTAATTTCAAAGGTAGTTTTCAAAAACTGTATTTAAGTACTTTAAAAACTTCTTATTGAGTATTTAAATGCTCACCCTACATTTTAAATGAAAAGTTTTCAGGTTTCAGTAATGTCTTCAAAGAAGTTTCAGAATGCAGCTGGTTTTCCCAGAACCTGTACCTCACGATCCTCTGTAGCATGAGACATGATGTGATAAATGTAAATGTAATGTAATAATTATGGTACATTGTGTCTCATGGGCAACAGATCTGGACACTCGGGGGGGGGGGGGGGGTCCTTATAGTTGGTATCAGAGGATAGGTTCAGACAATTCTAGAAAACCAGGTAATAAAAATATATAGCTATGACTAAACCTTACTAAGTGGTTTTATTATAACTTTCAGATGGTATATGGAAAAGTGCCTACCAATCTATTATCACTCCCCACTTAATCCCTAGAGACCATTGTGTCTATAGCTAGTCAAGTGAATTTTCTTAACTATGCTCATATCCGCATGACGTGCAAACACATGTATGATGTGTCAAACTCACCTCGGGTGCTTCAACGACACCAGGGATTAGGATTTTATTACCTTCTTATGATGATGACCCAATTTACCTCCTATTTACATCGAGGATGATACCATGAAGGACTGTTTCGAGTGTTCACGAAAGGTGAGGAATTTAGATTTATGGCCTTCGACACATTTCAAGAAGCTACTGCTGCCGGTGACCTCTGAGCGACCTATCTTTGTCAGATTTGAACTACGGATTTTGGGGCCAGTTTTTGGAATTCAGGATGTTATAAGATGAGTCCACCCGACTGTCTTATAGGCAAAAAGTTTTTTTGGACGTTTCCCAACTTCATACCCCTCATGTTACACTCATGAGATGTCACAGGTGCCCCCATGAGTTTAATCCTGAATGGTCAGCCTGTGTTTGGTTTGGGGAGTTAGGGAGTTTTGCTTCTTTGTGTGGAGTTCGTATAATAGGTCATTAAAGGAAACACAGGCACTGATGTATAAACTTATGTGTTATTAAAATATTATATGTTTTCTTTTCCTATCTTTACTTTGTCTGAAATTTCAAAGTGAATTCTCACAAATATGTTTTCAGATGGCTGGACAAACAAATATATCATCCCTACCCGATGAAATTTTGGAGGATATCTTAATCAGAACGTGCACTGTGGACTATCCTTCTTTCCTCAACCTATGAGGATCATGTCAACTCATGTCCGATTTGACTAACAGCCATGAAATCCTTCGCTCCTGTCAATGGATTGACCATGTATTCCACCTCATCGCCATTACCCAACTCCCTTGTTATAGGTGGAGGGTGAGTCAATTCGAGGGTAATTTTTGATGTTTCACTCTGGCAAAAAAATTTTCTTCCAGAGCATGTTTCATAGTGGCTTCCCAATATGGGAACCTCAGATCAGCCTTTATGTTTCAGATTCTAAACCTCAGTTTTTTTAATCGCATCGTTCCAATGGAATATCTTGAGCGTGATGTAGTCCGGCGAAGCACCAGAGAATATGTACATTTGGACATCCCCAGATTTATTACCTCTCGAGCCTCCCTATGGAAGCATGTGTGTAGAATGCATGAGCAGGAGTTCAAAACATACTGCTCGAGGTGTATCTGGGCCCGTGAAGTATAGGAACTGAGTACCAACCTGGGTATTCCATTGATCGATCCAAATCTCCCATTTTGGTGATCATGATCGTCTGGGGAATTTCTTTTATAGTTTAGAATTACGAGGATGCAATTCTTTTTAGGGGGGGATAATGTAACATCCCAAGAATCTGTGTTTCATATAATGGTAAATTTTATATTACCCATTAATTGAACAAACTGGTTTCTTATGGAAAAGTAATAATAAAATTTTAATTTATTATGAAATAGAGTAAACACATAAAATGAATGAAAGGATCTTTATTCAAATGGGAACACCATAGTAATTACAATAGACTGAGATCAAATGGGAAATTAAGCTAACCAAAGATACCAATTAAAAACCCTATTAAGATTACAGGAATGCCACTCAAAACAATGAGAACCCCGAGAAGACGATAGGGGTCCTTGGTATCCATCATAAAGAACATAAGAATGGCCAAATCCATCATAGCCACACTAAGCACTAAAGGGATGACTTGAACCATCTTCTTCTTCTTCTTCTTCAATCACTTTAAGCTTAAGACACTCCAAGTCTTGGTTTTATAAGGCACCAATCTGATCGTTACCACAAGTAGCCGTTGGAAACTCAATGACTATAATTATAGTCGTTAGTCCTATAAGGTTTTAACTAAATACACCGACTACAAGACTTAACAATGCCACAAAAAGGATACTGAGAATCAAAACTTTACCAATTAGATAATAAACGTCCCTCTGGTATCATTATGAAAAACATAATGGAAAGAAATATAGCACATGTACTCAGCACCAAGGGAATGAAGAGATCCATCCTTCTGAACCCAAGTGTGTTACACGTGTAAACACCAGAACTACATATTTATTGGAGTCTTTATGACCATTACCTATTTATGTAGGCATTAGAATATTTAAACCTAATGATCATTGGGTTTTTAAATTAACGAGGTTTATCTTTTATAAACTTGGTTTTTATAATCTTATGTTATTTCGAACGTTTTAATATATCTAGATGTTTTAATTATATTTTAAATAACATAGTTGTTTTTACAAATCCTAATGTTTATTTATATAGATAAAAAACTAGTAATTTAAAATATATTTTAAATATTATAAATGATATAACTCCTATAGAGGGTATTTTATAAATAATGAAACCAACATACCCTTGTTGGCATGGTTTGAAAATAAGAAGTATATTTTCTTAAACCTTTTAAAGTTTAGTATGTAAATTATGAAATATTTGTCTTCTAAAAAGAGTTTTATCAATTAGTAAGTATTTTATAATTTAGAATTAAATTTTATATTTTAAAAATTATAATTTCTGAGTATAGATTATATAATTTCAAACTATATTTATTAATGTTTCATCTTTTAAATTAATAAAGAACATACTCTTTACACTTATAATCACTGTTTTAAACCTGTTTTTCAAGTTGTTTAATCAAATTTTTAATAATGAAATTATTAGAGACCCAGCTAGCCAAGGGAAACCCTAAGGGACAAGTCCTCAAGGCCATGACCGAGCCCCTGAGAGACCCGAGGTAGTGACCATCGGGGTCCCCCGAGCATCTAGGCATGCAAGTGGGTGCCCAATCAAGTCCGAGTCAAGCATAGTCTGATCTAGTTTGCGCGCGGGCTCGTGTGTAAGGCCCGTGGAGTACGGTGTGTGAGGGTGGGCCAAGGCCCGCATGGGGCCTCTGTATAAGGCCTCGTGGTGTGTGTGTTCATGTCATCAGGATGAGGCAGGAGCGCCCTGGCTTATAATCCGCGCTCGAAACTCAGTTTGTTTCGATGTGGGACGGTGAAATTTCGGTGACACATGATCTGAGCCACCCACCGCATCTCGTGCTCAATCTGAGACATTCGTGTGATTGAAGCCATGAGATTTCCCCACTTCTCCTGTGACCATCGATCTCCCACGAGACCTAATCAAAGCCGTTCTTTTCTTTTTAAATGCTCGATCAAATCCCACCCTTCTACAACCGTTCGATCCAGCATCGAATGATCCTGGACGTCCGTCATTTTCTCCTTCCTCCTGCATCGTCTTCTTCCTCCGCAAGCCGAACCAGTGGCTGTCTCCATCACCACCACTCCCTCTCCACTATACCCAACGCCCGTGACCCTCTAAAAATCCCTTTATCCTCACCTTTCCATGGTCCTACTCCCCTCTAACACCTCGAAGCTTATCCTCCCGAGCTCCTCCTCAGGTAAGGTTATATAATATATATATATATGTTTGTTTTATTGTTTTCTCCCCAAACTTCAAGTCTTGATTTCACCCTTAGTAGTCAAGTGGAGGGACCCCCCTATGGAGATCGATCCGAGACCTCTTGGCCTTTTTAAAGTTACTTCCATGCGTATGAACCCCACATGTTCATTTCCTTTATCCTCTCCGTCTCTCTCTCAAGTTTCTGTGGATCTTCAGCAAGCTTCCTAATCTCTTCCAATCCGACTCTCCTCCTCCATCTCGATAAGGGGATTAAACCATTTATTTCTATGAAGCAAAACCGATTATACACACACCGTGTATAATTGGATATTCTATATATATGTGTATATATAGATTCTTCCCAGAACTGGAGTTGTCCTTCTCCTTCTCTTTTAAAATAGGATGTTCAGGTGGGGTGATCTTTTAAATGGTTTAAGGGTTTTATTTTAAAGTTTTTAGTTTTACAAAACTTATATTGGGAGGTTTTTCATATAAAATTTATAAGATACACACACACACACACACACACACACATATATATATATGTATATACAAACATATTTCTATCTCGAGCTCTCCAAGTGTATTTTTCAGAGGATTGCTTATGAAATTTTACATGAAATAATCTACTTTCAATTACATTCACAAAACCCTGTTTTATATATATAGTTTTATAATATATATGTATTTAAATACAGATCAATTATGATTTTTAAGTGATTAATACCCTTCCTTGAATAATATTTTATATGCGAACTAAGTTTTGGGTTTAAATGGAATTATGTTTAGAAAACCTAAATTTATATATATATACATATATATACATATGGTTACATATGTAATGAACCCTATATGGATTTATTTTTCAATTGAGTAATTGATTAATGGTTTGAAATATCCAGTTCGTAAGGAATTAATGGACCTTATTGTGTAGAAACCCATATATACACCATCTGTTTATATATGGTTATGTGTATATATATTTATAATTATAAATTTCAAAACCCTATTTTTCAAGTAATAATTACCAGTACTTAGTTTATGTTTTGATACATGTAAGATTTTAATAAATGAAAACTTTGGTGTTTTCTAAGCAAACATGTATTTTGTATATAAGTATACACTAATAAGCCTGTCTGATTAAAGAAGTTTATCTAGAAATTCCCTTAATGTGTTTTTTTATTTAAAAAGAATGTGTTTTCTCTTGATTAAATTACATTAGAGGATTAAGGGTTTATGGGATCATGCTATCATGTTGTATTTATTTATTGTTTTATGATAATCCTGTTGCGGTTAATGTTAGTAGTTAATCAAGTTATGGTTTAATTTTTTTGCAAGTTCGATGAAATGTTTATCACAATAATAAATGGAATTTTTTTTATTTAAGTATTTAATTTCAATGATATAATAATTTTAAAGAGTCATTATTTATCACCTCATGTGGCAAAACCTAATCATCCATCATTTTATGTGCTATCTTATGTGCAAAGAATGTTTACTATACTATGTATTCCTTTGATTAATTATTTCTATATTTTCAGTGTTATGTCAAGTACATGTAGACTAAATGTATAATGGTTTCATTATTCATTTCATTTATTATTATAGATAATGCATGAATATGACATATCTTGATAATAAACTTAGAATTAAATTACTCAAAGTGGTATGGGAGACCTTGGGTAATATGAAGTAAAAGTTAAATATTCAAAGTGGTATGAGACACCTTGAATATCAGAACATACTAAAATATGAGGAAGGTATTGGATTTCCAGTTTGGGGACCGGTTAAAAGAAATCCCTCCAGGTTGGGGACTGGTTAAAGTAAGCCCTCCAAGTTAGGGACTGGTAAAAGTAAGCCCTCTGGGTTGGAAACTGGTAAAATTAAGCTCCACGATGCATCAAAAGTTCTCATGAGATAGTTTATGTGGGTACATACCCTTAGGTCAGGGAACGAGGCCTTGACATAGAGACATGATTCCAGAATTATACGTTTCCTCACTATGTTTTAATATATGTGACCGACCAAGTGATTATTTGACTAGTAGAGTATCCTTGGTTAAGAACCATTACCTATGAGTATGAGATTAAGTACAAATGGCATATGATGAGACATTAATGAAGCATGATCATTTTTCCTTTCTAGGATTTTAATTCAAATGTTAGAATTACATTAATCATGTCATAATGTGCATTTTTATAAGTTGTAGTGAACTTGTTTATGCACAACTCTGATAATATTATTGTCTAGTAGTATTTTCATATCTTGCATGTTATGCTTATTTTACTTAGTAGATTTCATGTAATTTCATACAAGTATGCTTTCTTTGTTCATTAAGTGGATTTTAGCTAAGTGTTCAAATACTTGTGTATGAAGTGCTTTATCTGTTTTATATCAACCTTTGAAATGTCATGATGTTTTTACTTTAAGGACTTATTTTAAGTATGGGAAAGTAATTTCAAAGGTATTTTTCAAAAACTATATTTAAGTACTTTCAAAACCCCTTACTAAGTATTTAAATGCTCACCCTACGTTTTAAATGAAAAATTTTCAGGTTCCAGTAATGTCTTCAAAGAAGTTTCAGAATGCAGCTGGTTTTCCCAGAACTTGTACCTCATGATCCTCTGTAGCATGAGACATGATGTGATAAATGTAAATGTAATGTAACAATTATGGTACATCGTGTCTCATGGTCACCGGCTCCGGACACTCGGGGGGCCGGGTCCTTACAGGTTATAGTCTCCCCATGATCGATATTAGACCCCCACTACTAGCCAGCAACCTCTAGTGTATGAGGAGGCATTCTTAAGGTCATGTAACTGATCGGCTTGGGGCACCAGTGTATGCCACCAAGGTTGAGACATTATAAAGTGGTGTCCTAGGTGGTTTATTTTTTTTTCTTTTCTTTTTTTGTAATATTTGGGAAAGGTATAAATGATAATAGGATGAGTCTGGCCTTGGTTAATACCTCATGCATGGGAGTAGCTACCCCATGTATGAGGGTAAAATCCAAGCAACATGGGTGGGATTGTTTTTATTAATCATGTAGTGGAGTAAGGGGGAATGAATTGTTGTGAACATTGTGAAACCCTCTTGTTAATTTTGTTAATGTGGTGTTATGTATCCCAAGAAATTTGTTTTGAATTCTTGAGATATTCCTTAATGATGATTCTTGTTGAGAGGATGGAAAAAGGACATGGTTAGAGATGATCCTCTAGTAGTGGAACCTAAGTCACCGATAGTGTCAGGTGAAGAAACATGAGAGAAGTTCTGGGACAACTTTTCATGCTTCATGCAATTTAGGGAGAGAGACCCAGAGTAGGTTGTGAGGAATATGTCTGACCTGACATGAGAGTTTCTGTTACAACACCATACAAAATTCAATAGAGAGGGTGGACCTAAGACAACATAGTTTTGGATTGAGTCCATCCAAACTATACTTGACCATTTGGAGACTACTACTATGAATAGGGTTAAGTTAACTACCTACATGTTGCATGGATCAGTGAAGAACTAGTGGGATGTTCAGGCTCAGATAGTACATAAAGACGATATGGATTGGAAGTAATTTCCGAAGAAGTTACTGGGGATCTTTTATCCAGAGATGATGATATAGGAGAGAGTATATGAGTTCATGAAGTTGACATAAGGAAGTATGTCTGTGATGGAATATGTTGGTAACTTTACAATCTTGCAGCTCTTTTCTCCATCACTGGTAGGGGATGAGATAGTTAAGGAAAGGCATTTCCAGGATGGTTTTAAATGTGATAGTAAGTCCCACATTGACATATTTTAGTTAAATAAGTTTGTTGAGGTGGTGGATTAGGATCTCATAGATGGGGGGAACATGAAGGAGGCTTTGAGTGGAGGACATGTGGTTGATGTTGGATGATCTAGAGGTACATCTTCCTAGGGTTGGAAGCTTCACTATAATAATATTGACCAGAGCAGTGGAAGGAAGAGTCGTGATGGGGAAGGATTAGTTACATAGGATCTCACCTAAGTTCTTTACCACCAGGTTGGTAGTTCGGGCCACTATCATATACACTATCCCCGAACAATAGTATAGTGCCGATCTATCAGCATTATGGTACGTCTATATATGTTTTTCAGGAACCCGTGAAAGAAAGGTAATGATGGAGTAGATAGAAAGAATTAGAGGGTGGGAAGGGGATCATCTACACCATATAGTTCAACTAGTTGGAGTAATATCAACAATCGTGGTCAAGGTAGTAGATGGGTTGATTCTAGGAAATTGTACCCATATCATCAGAGTGGTATAGCTCAGGGGACAGTTACATTCCATTCATCCTACACTTGTGGATAGTGAAGATGGACCGTCAATAGTAATATGTACTATTCTAGTATCTTATATGAATTCTAGTTTCTTATTTTATATTTACGCCTCTTATTATTTTATGTATGCACAAATTGTGAATGGTTTGAGATTGTCGATGGAGTTCTTTAGTGGGGTATGGATGATAGATACACCTTTAAGGGTAAGATCTAGAGACTTTTTTTTTCAAGGGGTGTTCTATTGAGATTAGAGAGTATCAATTTCTATGATATATTTATATTATGAACATTTTAGGCTTTGACCTAATTATGGTTATGGACTGGTTAGTTTTATATTTAGACCACATTGATTGATACCTAAGGACAATTAAATTTACGTATCCTAAGGGTAACAATTATATTCACCATGGAGAATGGGATATCCAGGAAGGTCATGTGGGGCCAGTTCATCAGCAACTGGGGTAGCTCACCCCCAAGGTTTCTAGTATGTTATTGGATGATGGGGGTGTAAATAAGGATATCTTTCCACCCAGAGTGGATAGGTTTCAACATTTGTTTTTAGAAGACTTCTTAGGGATTCCACCTAAGAGAGATGTGGAATTTATAATTGACCTCATGCCAGGGGCTGAGCCAGTTTCTATTCCACCAAACAGAATGACACCAACAAAGTTTCAATATCTTAAGAATCAGATGAAAGACTTGATGGATAAGGGATTTATCAGTCTGAGTACATCACCTTTGGTTTTTATAGTCTAATTTTCTAAAAGGCTGATGGGACTTTGAACTTGTGTGTTGATTATTAGAATTTGAACCGAATGATAGGAAAGAAATGATATCCTCTTCTGTTTATATAATATATTTTTAATCATTTGAGAGGAGATTTTGTTTTCTCAATGATTAACTTGATATCAGGGTATCATCAGTTGAGATTTAAGACTTTTTATATATCAAGGACTACTTTCAGTAGAAGTTATGGCCTGTATGTGTTCATCATAATGCTGTTTAGGTTGATGAATACACCAAAAAATTTTATGGCCTTGATGAACATAATATTTCACCCATACCTGGACCATTTTATGGTAGTGTTTGTGGATGAAATCTTGGAGTACTCCAAGACTCATAAAGATCATTCCCAATATCTTAACATCGTTATGAGTGCAATGAGAGAGCATTTAATATACACCAAGACATATAAATGTCAATTCTATATAGATCAGGTACACATCATGGGTCACATCATCTTATAGGAAGGTGTGTTAGTAGACCCAGATAAACTTCATAATTTAGTATCATGGGAGCATCCTAGGGATATTTTTGATATCCGTAACATTATGGGGTTAATAGGATATTATCATAAATTCATCAATGAATTTTACCATCTGGAACCACCAATTTTAGGCTTGAACAAAAAAGGGATAATGTTGGAATGGTCTGGAGCATGTAATAATACTTCCCAAGAGTTGAATAATCTCTTGAAAAAAAAACAAATCTTGATCATACCTGAGCTATGTGAGGAGTATATGGTATTTTTTGATACTCTAGGATCAGTATTTGAGATGTTTTTATGTCGGGATATTGAGTTATGGAATATGGTCCTTGGTAGTTGAGACCACATGAATAGAACGACCCTATACAAAACCTCAAATTAACAATAGCTGTTTATGCTCTAAACATTGGATACATTATCTGCTGGAAATTTTTTTAAACTATATACAAATAATTAGATCATAAATTATATCTTTTAATAGTGATATTCAAATCTCTAACAGTTAAGGTGGGTAGAGTATATGAAGCCATTAGATTTTGAGTTTGCATATATGTACATGAAGGGAAAAATTGTTGCTGATGCTTGGAGAAGGAAAACTCAGTCTCAGACAGTTCAGGAGTCTAGTGATAAGATTAAGATGATGTATTTACTAGCTGAGATTCATGTTCTATATTAGGAGAGTCCGGAGAAGATGACTCTTATATCAGTTTTAGTGGAATCTTAACATTTTATATGTATTAGAGAAATGCAGTATGAAGATCCAGAATTTTAGGCCTTGAAGGAAATCCTAGAAGGTGGGGAGTCACCTTCATATTGGAATATAGATGAGGATGATATATTCTATGTCAGGGATCATGTAGTTGTGATAAAGAACAAGATGTAGGAGATTAAGTGTGAATTTCATGCCTCAAAGTGGGTGGTACATCTAGGTGTGACCAAATTGTACCATGGCCTATAATGAATGTTTTGGTTTCTAGGAATGAAATAGGAGATAGTAGGGTTCATGTCCAACATATCTCAATACATGAAGCCTAAGAATCAATGTATAGGTGGTTTAATACATTCATTTCCCATTAAAGAATGAAATTGTTATAAAGTTAATATAGATTTTACGGTGGTTTTCCCAAGGAATCCTCGGAAGAATGACAATATTTGGGTGATTGTGGACCTGTTCACAAAGGTAGTGAATTTATTGCCTATACTGGAGACATTCTCAGTGGAGCAGTTGGAAGACTTGTACATTTGGGAAATTGTCCATCTGCACAGGGTTCCATAGAGCATTGTTTCAGACCATGACTCACATTTTACATCATGATTCTAATAGGTATTGTAGAAGGAACTTGGTACACAAGTTTTACTAAGTATGAATTTCACTCACATAAATTTGGGTAGTTGGAACAAACTATAAAGGTGGTTGAAGATATGAGTCGAGTGTGTGTCCTAGACATTGGAGGGTCTTGGGAAAATCACCTTGCACTGGTGCAGTTCACTTATAACTACAGTTATCATAAAAATATACAGATGGAACCATATGAGTCTCTTTATGGTAGGCCATGAAGATTAGTACTGTTGTAGATGGTGGTAGGTGAGTCATATTTGTTGGATCGAGTCTTGTGCAGAAGATGCCATATGAAGTTCAACTGATCCAGAAGCATATGACTATGAATCAGAGTAGAAAGGAGTCATACACTGATATACATAAATGACCCCTAGAGTTTACAAATAGTGATCATGTATTCCTCCGAGTATTTCTTAGATTATTTCACCACAGGATATAAAGATAGATAAAGTTAGTGCCTAGGTTTGTTGGTCCATTTGAGGTTGTGAAGAGAATCAGGCTAGTGGCATACTGATTGGCTCTTCCACAGAGGTACAGTGATATGAATGGAATTTTTCAGGTGAAAAAACTTTGTTTCTATCACCACAAACCTTCTCATGTGATCTATTTGGATGATGTTGAGTTTGAGATAAATGCGTTCTTTGAGGAGCATCTGATATATGTATTGACCATAGTGAGAAATTATTATGGTGGAAGATTGTGTTGATTGTTTGTTTATTATGGAAATATGGGCATGATCAAGAGGAAACATGGGAGATTGGAGGGATATGAGGGCTTAGTGGGCCGACCTTTTTTGTATTAGAATATTAGATATTCTTGGGAGTATAACTCATAGATGAGCTATTATAAGGTGAAGATATTTTAATATCCCAATCTTTTCTGGAGATTTCTTGAGCTCATTTAAATGTAATATTTTTCTTTGTTTTGAGTACTTTTTGTATGGGTTTTATCTTGGGGTGATTGGGTGAAAATTTAGAGATTTTTGAGCGAAGATGGGAAATGCACAGTTGGGGCACAACTTTCCCAAACTATGTGCTCACCCCAGAAAATTGAACACCCTTGAGACAGTGGAGTTTGCATGAATAGTGCCTGATTTTTTAAATGATGCACCCTATTAGTAGTAATCATGCATCACCCCTAGAATAGGATCATGGTTATGACACACAGTTTTGAAACCCATGAGCCCCTCCCAAGGGAAATATGCGTGTGATTTTAATTAGCCCAAAAAATAGATTTTAAAATTATTGAACCCATCAGACTTTGCCCCAATTCAACCCAACTCAAACCTAACCCATTCCTCTTGTTTTTGGAGGTTTCTATAATGATTCCAATGGCTCTGGACATCTGTTATTCCTGATTTGAAGCCCATATCAATGATATTAACCACTCCTGGTAAGAGATTGTCATCCTATTTGGTTTTCTCATGCTCTTTCATCCTTATTTCAATATTTGAAGGGACATTTTCCTCCATTTATTGTGGATCTGGACCTTGTTTTAGATAAATCTAATTTTTTTAACCATAGATCTAGGTTTTGGATCTAGACCATGTTCCTCACCATGATTTTGGTTTTTCCACTTCAAATTAGGGATTTTACATTGGCCTATGTTCATCGTCAAACTTTAGGTAGGTGGTCTATTATAAAAATCCCAAAGTATTGATTTCAATTATGTTTATGTAATTATAGACTTTTTATTTGAATATTAGCAACTTAATTTCTTAAATTGAATTAATTAATTTGGTAAATTAATTAATTAATGTATTTTGAATTGTAATAATTTATTTTTGAATTGATTATGGGATATTGAGGTTATTGAATTGTATTAATTAATTGTTGAATTAATTAATGGGAATTGTTGTGATTATGAAATTTATTATATTGGAGTAATTAATTATTGAATTAATTATGGGATATTGATATTGTTGAATTGTATTAATAAATTGTTGAATAAATTAATTGGAATTTTGGTGATTATGTAATTGATTTAATTGTAATAATTAATTGTTAAATTAATTATGGGATATTGACATTGTTGAATTGAATTAATTAATTGTTGAATTAATTAATAAGGATTTTTGTGATTATGAAAGTGATTGAATTAAATAATTAATTGATTAAATAATTTTGGGATATATATATTGTTTAATTTTATTAATTAATTATTTAATTAATTAATGAGAATTGTTGTGATTATGTAATTGATTGAATAAGAATAATTAAATGTTAAATTAATTAATAGATGTTTTGATTGTGGGATGTGACAAGAAGTTTAATGTGGATTAACCTTGATTGATGTGATATATGTGATATTGGTACATATGTGATATTGTGAAATATGATATATGCATGTTTGAGACATGGTCTACTTCATCAAAAGTTGATAGTGGTGAATTGTTTTATAAACATGTGCGGGACATGGTCTGCAACATGGAAATCCAATAGGGATGGATTGATTTATAAACATATATGGTACAAGGTCTACTGTATAAATATCCCATAGTGAATAACTGATTGATAAATGTGTGTGGGACATGTTCTACTTCATCAAAATCCCATGGCGATGAATTGATTAATAAAATAGGTGTGGGACAGTGACTCATGCTCTAAATACCCACAGGGTTTTAGACATGACATTCTACTCTCGTGAGTTGGAATTGGACTTTGATATGGTTGAATGAGATGATAATTGATAAATTTGATATTGTGAAACGGTTCTAACTACGATATATATAAAAGCAAGTATTTAGGGTTTGGGTGTCCTCGAGAACCCTAGTGTTTATATGGAATAAACATAATAAATTTATCATTTTACTTTATTTATTGCAACTTATTCTTTATAAAAATACATACACTGTTATTGATAGGATATTGTTTTAGACACCATTGGTGGTGGCCTACTAATTTGTACTCATACCCTACTTAGGCTGCTTGATCGGTACCCAAATAGATTTCATGGTTTAATGAAATGTTAAAGTCATGGGCCATATATTAGATGGCAGAGTCGGGATGGAGCATGGATAAGAAAACCAGACTCAATTTAGGGACCCACATGGGAGTATCAGGGTCTTTATTTATTTTTATTTAATTCATATTGACACTTGACATGTATTTTTCATAAAATATCTAGTATTTAATCATGGATATTTTATTTCCCAATTGGGTCATTATGTGATGCGAGATTCATTAGTTATTAGATATATAAATTGGTTATTGATTATTTATTTATGTTTTTTTTCTAATTGATAAAGAGGGTATAGTCTCCCCATGAATGATATTACACCATCACTGCTAGTTGGAAGCCTCTGGCGTACGGGGAGGCACACATGAGGTCATGTAACTAACTGACATAGGTAATCAGTGTGTGACACCTAAGTTGGGATGTTACAAACATCATGCAGCTTGCTTGATTGGAATGGGTGTTTTTTTCATGTGTGGAGATAAAGGAAATCAAGATCGTGATTGTAGGGGAAAGAAATAATCTAGAAATGTTCAATTCATTAACTGAATGAATATATGGAACTATTTGAAATAATTCTCCATATATTAATTTGTTTTTCCTAAACAATATTATGGGGGAATGGGAAGCTTCATGGATCAATAAAGCTAGGGTTTAAGCACCTAAATATAAGGTCGTTAGTACTTTGATGATAAAATGAAATGTAACTAATCTATTATTTGAATATAATTATTCATGTTGTTTTATATCTTACATGTTTTCTAAGAAAATTAAATAATTACCAATCACCTTATTAAGGGAGCTGTCAATCTATAATCCTCATTCAAATCATACTACAATAAGGATATGTCAGTTAGTTCTTAATTTGACACATGGAAATACTCAATTTTAAAACATTATTTTTATTCCTATCGTTAACTTTGATGTAATACTTTTTATGAATTGTATTTCAATTTATAATGAAAGAAATTATTTCCAAGAGAATGTTATTATTATTCATGATGATGATGTGGAATCCCTTATCTTTATATGGGACACATAATTATCTAAATCATGTTTGGATCCACCTCATGTATCTCCCCTTAATGAAATTATTAGAGAATAAGATCAGAAACAACCTATTAATTGGAAATGTATCCAAAAAATAGAGGATATAAATATTATACAAGAATACATTGATGTATATTCTGAAGAACTACTTGAACATCAACCAGAGCCTGAGGTTATGTTTTCTATTGATCTCATCCCTTATGAAAAATCAATATCTAAGAAAACATATAGGATTACCAAAATGGAATTAGTGGAACAAAAGAGACAACTACAAGAGTTGTGTTATAATTTATTTATATACCCCATTATTTCTCCATGGGGAGACCAAATTCTTTTTAGTTAAGAAGAAATGTGGATCTACGATATTGTGCATCGATTAATGGGAGATAAATGATATTAATATAAATAACATGAAATATATACCCCATACTAATGACTTATATGATCATGTTTAAAGATATTAGTATTTTTTAAATATTGATATTCATTCTAGGTATTAACAACTTAATTTAGGAAGGAGGATACGCCTAAGATTATATTATATATGATGTATGGGAATTATAAATTTATAGTAATTACCTTTTAATTGGATGTTGAACCCTCTATTTTTGTAGATATAATGAAATAAATTATTATCTAAATAATTTCATTGTGGTTTTAAATAATGATATCTTAGTATACTCTAAATTCATTGATGAGAATAATAACCATTTTGAATCATTCTTGATATTCTTAGAGGATAGTGTAAATATGGGAAATTTAAAAATTGTGAAGTCAACCTTTAGCGAGTTTATTTTCTTTAAAAAAATATCTCTATGGATTGAATACCAGTTTATCTTTCAAAGATAAAGGCTACGATAGAATGGAAAAAGATAATGAATATAACTGAGGTATGTAGTATCCTTAGATTATTAGGTTACAATCAATGATTTTTTTCAATATTTTATTTGATTAGATAACATGTTAACCATGCCGATACATAAAGGTGTTAATTTAAAATCACTAGAATAATGTAAATAATGTTTTGAAGAAATCAATATGATATTTTTCAATACACCGATATTGACATTACCATGGGGAAGGGTTTAATTTTTTTTATATATATAAACACATCAAAAAAGATACATTAATGTGTCCTTATGTAGAATGATATATTTTTTTCCTTTTTATAAAGGTAATTAATGATCCATAAACAGAATTATCCACCCCATGATCATGATTTGGAAGTGGTAATATTTGAATTGATGGTATGTATTCATTACCTTTGTTAATAAATATGTGAAATATATATAAATCAAAATTTTTTGATATACATATTCTCAATGAAATCACTTAACATGAGGAAAAGTGGATGGTTATAACTACTCAACGATTATGATTTCTCAATACAGTAAATCTTATGGAAGAAAAATATTGTGTTTGAGGCATTGAGTTTGAAAGATCATAAAGTTTTGACAAAATTGAGGATAGAAAAAGAGAACAAGTCCCATGATTTGGTAATTTTATATATTAGAATCATTATGAAAAGGAAAGCATCGAGTATATTCAAAATTATTTCTAGAATGTCCTTATTAGAGAAAATAAAAGTTTCCCAACGTGACGATAAGAATATAAAAAATAATATCAATTTCATGAATTATGGGATATTGGTAGACAACATCTAACAAGATTGTATATTGAAAATTTGAAATATGCTATGTTTTCTTTCCTATGAATGATTTTAAAAGTAAATTATTAGATAAATCTCACATATCAAATTTCTCTATAAACCTTGTTATCACTAAAATGTATTGGTATTTAAGGGAACATTTCTATATGGATAATATTTAATGGAAAATTTCATTCTATGTGTAAAGATGCTCGATTTTCCAACAAGTAAAGGCTAAGAGACAACATCCAAAAGGATTCATTAATCCTCTACCTATTCTATTCTGAAAATGGGATGATGTTAATATGGAATTTATCACTATAATTCTAAATAATCTTAGATATACTTAATCCCTATCAGTTATTATTTATTTACTTCCATGTTCTCACATTACCTCACTATAAGTTATGGAATAATTCTTGAGAACCCTATAAGACTCTATATAAATGATTTTTTGAGAATTTATAGTGAACATATTCTAATTGTATCTAATCATGATTCATGGTTTACATCAAAATTATAGAACACTCTTCAGAATCCACTTTACACTGAGAAACATTTGAACACCCCTAGTCATCTTAAAATTAATGGGTAGTCTGAATAGACTATTAAAAAATTAGAAGAAATTTTTGGGTCATGCAAAATTGACTTTTAATGTATGTGGGATCATTTGTTAGATTTGATGAAATTTGAAATTTATTGTAGCTTCCATGGAAATATATGAAGCATTGTATGGAAATGGGTTTTGTACTTAAACTTGGTGGGATGATTTTGGTGAGAGGAATCTTATAGGACCATATATCTTGGAATAAAAAATGGTGAATGGGATGACTATTCAGGATTATATTAACGTATCTCATAGTTGAAAAAAAACTATATTGATAAATGAATAATGTATTTAGAATTTCAATAGTGATATCATTATTTCCTAAAGGTATCTCCATGTAAGGTTCTTATATGTTTTTTGGAATGAAAGGAAAATATTCCCTTAGAAAATCAGTAATATTTTAATTCTAGAAAGAATTTGATCTGTGGATTACCATTAGGTTGTGACACCTAGAATATCTAAAGTTCATGATGTGTTTCATATCTCATTATCAAGGAAGTATATGTAATACCCAATGAAAGTGCTAAAATATGTTGAAATGGAATTAGAACAAGATTTTTCCTACTATAAAGGGAATATCCAAATTCATGAAACTAGATAGAATGTGTTGTGGAGTTAAAATATATGGATGGTGATGGTTCGTTGGTTATATAAAAAACTAGAATAGAAAAAAGGGATCCTAAAAAAGCTAATTAAGGATTTACCTCATTTATTTAATAATATAAATTAATAAAAAATTTCATGGATGAAATTTTTTGTGGGGGTAAAATTTAATACCAATATTACCCTATAACATAAAAACATTACATCACTAGACTATTTACCAATGTGCATCCCATTATTTTATCACTATAATTGGAATTGTTCATTGTTTTATTTAAATTTAAAATTTATAAATATTTTATATAAAATTAGATAAATCCTATATAAATTTTTATATTAGAATGATGAATTTAATTTATGGTAATTGTTTTTTATTTATCAAAAATAGTTTATTTTTTGGTGGATAGTGAAAAATACTCATAATCATCATCATTTTTTATAAATTTAAGAACAACTGTATGAGTAGAGTAAAAATAATAAAGTATAGGGGGGTATAATGGTGAATCCATAGGGAATCCCCTTGTACAATTTCCACACCTTTATGGGGAAGATATCCTTTGCTAGGGAAACCAGTGACTTACACGTAATGAGTGTCCATGAAAGAAAATAAGTACACAACTTTAACACCCTCATAGTAAGTGTGATTAACATATATGAATTTGTCTATGAGGC
Organism: Viscum album; assembly: GCA_963277665.1. NCBI lineage: Eukaryota > Viridiplantae > Streptophyta > Magnoliopsida > Santalales > Viscaceae > Viscum > Viscum album. The sequence continues at coordinate 188,300,291 of OY728131.1, forward strand.
TTAATCACTTTTGAATAAGATAGGATATAGACCATGGGATGGGTTTGAGCCATAAAAATAATTGTAGATGGTTTTGGATTCAATTTTTACTATAGAATGTTCAATGTTATTTTGGATACAGAGAACAAGACTTGCTAACATTTCCCTTGCTTTGTCTTGGATAGAATCACTGATCCCAAATAAATTACTGAAAGTGAGGGTAAAGGATCCTCTATAATATTAAATGATTCCACCTCCCCGCAATAATCATATTCTACATGATCCATTGGTCTTAAGATTGATCCCAAAATAGTGCTAATTCCAGCAGATCCATTGGCCTTAATGAGCACTAAGGGTGGTAGGGAGATGAGATCTAGTGTCCACATGGGATTATAAAGAGGGGTTTCAGCACATTTCATGGTTAAACAAGATAAAATGATCAATAAACATCTAGTTTTTAAAACAAGGTCTAATGTTGAGTAATATATTTCCTCATTTACGACTTTGTTCCTTTCTATCCAAATACACCAGCATCTCATTGCAATAATAATAACTCTCTCTTTATTATCAAGGTTGTTGTTATCTATACCTTGAAACTAGAGTTCAATGGATGAGGCTATTAAATATTCATTATTGTGAAAACTAGTGAACTAATCAAATTTTTTCCACACTACATGTGTCCAGTCTCATTCGAAGAATATATAGACATTTAATTCTTACAAGGGTTAAGCATAATAAAAACCCCTAGATATGAGGCTGATACCATTATTCTTAACATGATAATCTATTGATAGAGTGTTTTTTGGGATATACCATATAAAGATATCATTTTTTTTAGTGATATCCTTTAAAAAAAACCCCCAGTTATCTAGATCAATAATAATAAACACCAGTTAATAGTATTCTTTACCAGTAAAATAACCTGATGAAGAACCTAAAACAAAGCATCTAGTAGGGTATGTGGTTTGTTTAATGAGATTAAATATGGACTAGTAATCATAATCTAGGGTTTAATAGGTGAATCTAAAGTAATCTATGGCTTTCCAAAACATCATTTCCAGTGAGGTGCATCTAGATAATCCTAGATTAGATCCCTCCCAGTTATCATGCTAGAAGTTGATGTCACCTTGACATACAATCTAATGGATGTACCTTTGAAAACCAGAATATGATAATGTATAAATATCCATAAGGAGGATTATTTCCTTTTAAAATAACCCATATACTTTCCATACATGTTCACAATGAGACTTCACCATAGTGTCCACCCCTTTATCACTTTCCAAAATAGATTTTCATGAAAACCTTGAATCTCATTCAAGATTATACTGATGTTGATGTCCCCCTACTTCACCATTATCACCATCCTTTCACATAACACCCATTGGTGTTTACCATCTATGTGGGAATACCAGATGAAATAATTCATAATTTTCTTAATTCCAGTGATCATAGCTTTTAGAAAATTGAGAGAAGATTGTATATGGATGTAAATAAATGTAAGAACATTGTTTGCGAGAGTAGTTCTACCACCAAAGGAGAAAAAAAGTTCTTCCAATTACTGATGTGCACGATGATTATATAAACCACCATATTAAAGTATAAAATAATAATCCTTCTTAGGGATATAAGGGCCCCTATATGGTCCATATGGAAGCTACATCTGTTAATATCCAAATTTCTTTCTAGAGAGTTATACTACCACTCTATGAGTTGATTCAAAAGGAATAACCTAATTTTCTTTTAATTCACTAGTTTTATGATCTATTTGAGGTATTACTTCAATTTTATGTTGATAACATAGATAGACCACTTCCTCTTATTGAGAAAATTTATTGTTTGATTGGAAGAAATGATATGAGAAGTGCCACATTGGCGATTACTACACTGACAGGGAAGAATGCCACCATTAGAGGGGATTTTTTTATGAAGTGACAGAGGGTGTCCTTAATGAGAATTAATTGGTTGGGTGATATTGGATCTCCTTTACTAATCCCATACAATGATTTTAAGAAGCCTTAATTTTTTCCCATGAAGGATATAGGGAGTCATGAGGAACTAAAACACTTAAAAAGAAGATCATAGGACCATGTGGAAAATATCATTCAAGTGAGAACCTTAGGAATGAAGTTCCATTTAGGTATATAATAGTATTTATCTATATCCATCTTTATAGCAACATGGGGTTCAATAGACTTTAGTTTGACACATATTATAATCACCTAAGCCAAGACAATGGTGTAATTGATAAATCTCTCCTTAACGAACTTATTCTGTTCATTAGAAACCCCAAAAGGTAAATTCATAGATAAACGTCAATTGATGATGTTGTCCAACACCTTATAAAGGAAATTACACATGTTTATTATCTGGTAATGATTTATAAAGGATGGATATTTAACCTTATGAATACTAAATAGTGAAGTTTTAATGCCACATGCAGGAGATTACGACCACAAAATAATACATGCACTTCTTTCACTATGTGTCTCTTGACTAGGTCCCATAAATCCATATAAAATGTTCCTAAGTAACCTTCTATACCTGGAAATATATCATGGTTTAAATAAATAACATCATCATATATCTCCTTATCTTTCAATTTTCACTCCAAAAAATGATTGTCTTGAGAAGACACCATGAAGGGGATTACCATAAATAGCGTATGGCTTCCCATGGGATAGCCTCCTTGAAATTAGTGGTTTACTCCTATAAGTATGGACATGATGTGTATTTCATACATATCACCCCCAATGTCTTATTCATTAGTATATGTTTCATCATACTAGAGAATATTTGGTCTGATGTTCCAACTCTTTTCATTAACATAATATTAGAAAATGGCATTTTCTTATTTCTTTCCCACATTAATTTATACCTGGATTGATCATGTGACTGCTATTCATGTGCTAGGTTGAGATCAAAAAATAAATTCTTCATAAGAGAAACATCATTTAAGGTGGCCTCATTATATCCATTATCTATACTAGAATATATCCATTAAATCTCCAAATTTATAAAGTCCAACTCCTGGAAATAGGGGGTGTTGATCAAGGATTGAGGATCACTTTTAAGCCACCAGATCTTCTTAAGAATACCATTTCTAAAGATTTACTATAGAGTATTTTCCAACAAGGATCTCACCATAGGATGATATCCTGGAGCTGAGATACATTATTGAGAAAATAGAAAATTTTCTTCATGCTCAACTCTGGTATATAGTTCATTAAAGATTAGATAATGGTTATAAAGGTAATTATTCACATGTGTTTACTTGTTATCCTGGAATAATGACATAATATAGACAGCTACTAAACACCAATCAAGATGAAACCACATGTGACTACTCCCCTTATGGTGGTTACACCAAGTGAAATGATAATCTTTATATCCAAAATCTAAGAGACTGACATAGGACTCAAATGCCACAAAGTCCCATATAACCTTTCAAGAGTGGGAATCATGTCCCTTCTTCTCTGTTATGTCCATGAAAATATTAAATTCCCCTCTCACTAGACACTGTAAGTATCCTTGGTTGAAATAACGTAAATCAGTCCACAATGTCTCTCTAGAATGTTCCTAAAATTTGGAATATATGAAGGTAAAGAATAAACTATGAACCCTAGTACAAATTATCATGGAGATGAACTAATATAAAGATATCACTAGTCCTAATGAGATATTTAAATTCTAGAGGATCCAAATGTGCTGGTTTTTATGTTCCATGTGCATAAAATCTTTTACTTATATTCTATAAGAAAATATGTATATTATACTAGGCTACTACTTTGGATAAAAAACTTCCACTAAGGAGGACTTATGAATGGAAATCTTTTTGGAGATAAAATCAGTTTTAACCTGGGCACCCAGACCATGGGCATTCTATAGGAGAAAGGAGATTGTTAGAAAATATATTTCCTAGATCTAGCCCCAAGCATAGTAAAACCCTTATCTCTGAGTGGATAATGTATATATTCACTTTTCTATTGATAATAAGTACACATACCACTGTATAGAGTGGCCGAGTAGATTGTCAACTGGACATAGACATCTGGATATTATAAAGGTACTGATAGAGGGATAGAATTGGGTAGATCACCCTATAAATGTAATGATACAATATTAGGACATGGATATGGAAGCTCTAGGTCTTCCTAATCATGAAAATATTTCCCTAAAGATATTTACAAATATTTGGTATACTCACCATGTGATAATACACAATAAGGGTTGGGAGAGAGTACTAGAGAGCGACACGAAGAGCCAGGGTCTCGAGTATAGGGAGAATGATGAGGGGAAAAGTTGATGGTGATATATTTCCCTCAATTCTAACAATATCTATGCACTGGAGTTCTAACAAAAAACCAAGAGTTTAAGGAAACTATGGGTGCCTTCAGATTGCAAGGAACCAAGGCCATACATTGACTCACATTGTATTATGAGGAATTAGCTGGGGAATGGTATGATACAAGAATAGAATTAAAATCTTGAGTAGGATGATCAAAGGATAAAAAATCATATCCTCACCCACCTTCGATACATAGACCTGGCTGGGGAATGAGAATCCCATCATCCACTGGTTTCAAAACCACATATCTATTTAGGATAGATGAATGATGTGATTCATCAATGTTTTGATACGATCCTATAAAAAAAATATAGATCCTCGTATAGGTTGATGTAGAGTGACCCTATATGTGAAATTATATTCATAGAAGAGGAGGTTAAAAATAGAATAGGTCCTGATACCATTCATGCAAACCCTTCATCTGCAAAAGAATTCATGCTTGGAGAGGCAGATAGAGATAAAATTCCACACAGATCTGAGCTACTAAGGTTTCTTGAAAAAAAGGGTATAGTCATCCACATAGAGGAAAACACCTAGGGAGTATATAATTCCTCATAAGAAGGTGACATTGTTAATGGAAATAGAAATACTTAGAAGATTGATCCAAACCACCATTCGAGAGGAAACCTGCATATTGTGGAACTCCATCAAACAATAGAAGAGATAAAATCACCACCTCCTAACATATCTTGAATTCCAGGACCATTCCATGATGAATTCAACTTGATAGGTGATCATGATGTTGAAAGAACTGCAATTTTGGATATATACAATAGTTGGAGACTTTAAACCCAATGGGAGAATAAAGTCCTAAAAAAGATAGAGAGATGGATTGTCTTCCCCATATCTTAGCAGACCGGTCCACTCCAGACAATATGAAGTTTTCTTAATGTAATATTCAAGACCATATGTCATTATATCCCCCTCCCCCTTGATAGAATAAATCGGTTCAAAAAGAACTATCAGGATTTTAATTTCATTTTACCCAATTATTTTAAAATTTAATTATTCAACTTTTATAAAAAATTGACTCATGAATGTTGGATCTCATATTTTTAATTAAAAGGATCAAATTTATCAATGAGTTTAGTTTAATGTTTTTTTCAATATGAATAGAGACATTGGTAAAAATTGTGTCACTATATTAATGGGGTAAAACATGTTAATTAAGGTGGAAATATTATAACAAGGTTAAAAAATTTCAACTTAAGTCTTATTGTATGAAGGTATTTCGACTCATATTACTTTATATTTGTCACGACCCGTCCTCGGGACCCATTCCGTGACTACCCCAAGACCGTCTCCCATAGGCCAGGGGCTGGCGACTAGCACCAAGGCGTAAATACTGACAAACGGGGAAGGAATTTCCTTTATAAAGTAAACAAACACCATAGAGTAAGCAAACAGAAGTAAACACTAAGTAAAACTGGGTACAAAAGTAGTGTGGAAAAGTATGTGGGCCAGAATACAAACCCAAACTGAAAGTGAAGTACATCAACTGAAAGTAAAGCAGAAACGTCGAGCTGTCCACTAGAATCCCACCTGAAGGGTGGGTACAGATAGCCTCCTCAGCTCCTCAGGTTCAGCCATCCACTCCGTGTATGCCCTGCCCAGTGGTCTACCTCCAGGTACCGACTGCTCCGCTAGCCTCAACCACAATCAGCGCTGTCCGTCGTCTGCATCCAACACAACATAGTGAGGGAATAGCCTGTGCAGGGGTGAGTATACACTACTCAGTAGGGACCCCGAGACCCCCGAAGGTCTCCCAGAATCCAAAAAGGATAATCCACAAAGGAAAGATACAATCACGTGGTGACAACCAACACTACTTAGGTATATTCCCATACATATACCTAATTCATCAATTCTCGTTCGTCTCCAACATCCAAGCCCAAGTTCAATCATGTACAAACAGAAGAACACAAACCAATCCACATAGGAAAGCACAACCCAATCCACATAGGAAAGGAAGTCAATCATATCGAAGATAATGATTGAAAGTCAAGACTTAGCTCACACAAGTATACTTCTTCAGTGATAGAGATGATCAGATGTATCCACTGATTCATCTAGCTGGGACCCACGTAGGATACAAGTACTGTAGTCATCGCTGCCGAACCCATGGAGGATTCCTGTATGGTTGTCATCGTCGTCGAACCCACGGAGGATTCTAGTACGATAGTCTTCACAGTCGAACCCACAGAGGATTCCAGTACGGTTGTCATCACTACCGAACCCACGGAGGATTTCAGTGCAGTCATAGTCATTGAACCCACGAAGGATTCCAGTACGAAAGTATTCACCGTCGAACCCACATAGGATTTTAGTATGGTAGTATTCATCGTCGAACCCACAAAGGATTCCAGTACGAAAGTCTTCATCGTCGAACCCACAGAAAATTCCAGTACGAAAGTCTTCACCGTCGAACCCATATAAGATTTCAGTACGGTAGTCTTCATCGTCGAACCCACGAAGGATTCCAGTACGAAAGTCTTCATCGTCGAACCCACAGAGGATTCTAGTATGAAAGTCTTCACCGTTGAACCCACATAGGATTTCAGTACGGTAGTATTCATCGTCGAACCCACGGAGGATTTCAGTACGGTCTTCATCGCTGCCGAACCCACATAGGATTTCAGTGCAGCCATCACAGTCGCAGTCGCAGCCAGCTCTAGGGTTCCTGCACACAACATGCTCATTTCCAGGAGGGTCCGCTCCACGATCCAAGAAGGGTCGAAACATCAACTGACACGTAGTCCAGAGTTGATGTATCTCAAAGTTCCGTCTTGACAAGAGGAACTCAACGTGACAGACAACGCATCTATCGGACGCCCAGTATAAGAGTTATTGGCTTATTCGTTCCAGGGGCCCGGTTGGTTTTTAAGTCAAAACCAACCTGACCGCACTCCAACTGCGTCCAAACCTCGAGAGGAGTATTCCAAAAGGTCCGTCTCACTAAGAGGAATCCAACAAAGTCGACGGCATGTCCGGAGCTCAAGTTATAAGCGTTTTCGCTCCGAGGGCCCAGTTGGTTTTGCGTTCGAACCAACCCGTCCATACCCAAAGTTCTCCAAAACCTTGAGTGTAATATACCGAAACGACCGTCTCGATCCAAGGATAACATCACAACTGACGGTGCGTTGATCAGAGTTCCTCAACCCAATATATAGGCAAAATACCGAAAGTAGTCTGAAAATGGGGGGTTTGGGCGCGGCCCGGTCCGGTCCGCGCAACCCGACCCGGCCCGGCCGGGTGGCATGCTGGATCGGGAAGCGGCCGAGCATGGGGGGAACCGTCCCCCCCTTTTTCACCCCACGGATGCGGCATGCCTGCCGCGTCCTCCTCCTCCGGATCCCGCACGGCCGCGGGATCCGGCCGCCTGCCGCCGTGGCTTCAGCCGCGGCGGTTCCTCCTGTCGGCACGCCAGGCGCCGCCGCCTCCTGGAGGCTGGACGGTTCTGGTCACTGCCTCCAGCCGCCGGCGCCGCCGTGCCGGCGGGGTGCGCCGGCAGGGTCTTCCGTGGACCACCGGACACGCTCTGATGGTCCGTTTTACCTGCCGTCTTCGCCAGCGGTCCTCCCAAGACCCGCCCTTCACTGCGAAGCCTTGAAATCGCCTCTGAGGCCCATTCCGTCATCTCCCGTCAATCCGCACATCAATAAACAATTTGCGGAGGGTTGTCGGGCCGTGTTTGTTCGGCCCGCGCCCTCCGCGTTAGGTGTTATAAAGGGCAATCATTTAAACACATGCTTTTAATCATTGACGATGGTATAATTTATTCAAGTAAATTATACTAACACCCTACAATTAAATACCCACCACGAGGTTATATTTCACATAAAAACTATACACGAAGACCCCCTACCTCGAAGAAGTCGTCGAACGAGGTTTGCCGCAGGAAAGGGACGTCGCGGAAGACGACGTCGTGGAAGGAGGATCGTCGTCATCGCGGTACACGGTGTCGCAGAGAAGAGGATTGTCAGCGTCGTGGTACACGGCGTCGCATCATCGATCTCCAAGGATTCGGCGTTCTTCATCGTCCTTTGTCAGAGGCCGACGTTCTTCGTCGGCGACGGTGCGTTCTTCGCGTTCTTCAACGAGGAAGGAAGTTCTTCAAGACTGGAGTAAATCCTCTCCAATACTTCTCGCACAATGAAAACAACAATAATAAAATAAGGCTTTACCTTATTTTATTATTCATGCCATATATTTTTGAAAATCAAAATTAAAACACGATTTGATTATCGAGTGTTGACCAATTAATTAGGCGTTTAATAATCCAATTAAACGCGAGAGTTGACTTGGCATTTAAGAGGGGGGTGCGGGTGAGTTACTAAATTAAATTCACGTGGAAGGTAAAAGGAAATAAAGGGGCTAGGTCTTGTGTGGGCCCCACCTCACTAATATCCTACCTAGTGGAGTTAGGAACTAGTGGGTCCCACACCAACCTCCAAGCATAGGTTTAAACTACCTTAAATAAAAATAAAATTGGTTGCACAAATTTTATTTTATTCATTACCTAACCCACTATTTTTAATAACCACACCCAAGCAAACGCAACTCCAGAAAATGTGTTCTTAAGAAATTACTGGCTCTGCGGTTCCATTGGTGCCCTCAGAATTTGATTCCGAGCACCGGTCCAAAATTTAGAAAAACCCGCTTGCTCGTTCACTAAACGTACCCGAGCTAAAATTCAGAAATTGATTCCGGGAAAACCGGGCCTCAGAATCAGGTGCCGTTAGAAACTGTGTTCTTGTAAAATCCCAAAGAAAATTAAGAAAAAAATTTCCCTTGAATTTTACGGGTCTTTACATTACTCCCACCTCAGGGATTTACATCCCCGTAAAGATACATCATAAACTAGGAGAACAAAAGTGGGTACTGAGCACGCATCTGATCCTCCCGCTCCCAAGTGCTCTCCTGGAGGTTCCCGTGCTGCCATCTGATGCGCACTAGAGGAATCGACCGCCCATGTAGGACCTGCTCCTGTCGATCCTCGATCTCCACCGGACCTCTGCAAAAGTCACCCCATCATCAATGTCCAACTCCCCATGGTCGATGATATGCGTCGGGTCGTGCACGTATCTCCTCAGCTGAGATACATGGAAGACGTCCTGCACCCGGTGCAACTGAGTTGGTAGAGCCAAGCGATAAGCCACATCGCCTATCCCGCTGAGGACCTGGAATGGTCCGATGAAGCATGGAGATAACTTTCCGCCTCGGCCAAATCTCCGTAATCCACGTCGAGGTGAGACCCGCAGGAAAACGTGGTCACCATCCTCGAACTCTAGTGGCCTCTACCTCCTATCAGCATAAGACTTTTGTCGGCTCTGAGTTGTCCTCTTCCGCTCTTGGACGACCTGGACCTTCTCTGGTCCTACAAGAGCTGCTAATATTTTTTCTTTGCCGATAAGAGAAATATGGTCTCATCCCTTGGATGAACCACGTTCTATGCCTAATACAGCCAATCCCGACATGGATGATACTAATCCGTACCAAGGATGACGTCGTAAGGCCTCGACGCTACTAACAAGAGATCCAACCATTACTCTCTCCTCCAAGGGTTGAGTCACACAGTTAGCATCAGTGTGTGGTCACTGGGTCTCCCCCAGTAGGTATCTCAAAAGTGAGGGTCAAGTCAATAGTTTTAAACTGAAACCTCTCAGTAACTACACAAAGAGAGGACAGGAAAGTAAATGACAAAAATAAAGGTGTCTTTTTTTACTGCATCTCAAAGTACAAAGACACAAAGCATCCACAAAAAAATATCAACAAAGCTAGAAGCAACATGAACAAAAGTTTCCATGTCTGGAGCTAGTCCCACTCCTGTCCATCTACTCCCAAAGCTCTATGATCATAGACCTCAGCTGCCTGAAGTTGATCTCTTCCCTTTCCACCCGTTCCCTGCGGTTGGGGTGGTCTCCCAGGTGGTGGTGATGGTAGGGCCTCAAAGCGTTGTCCACCACCCGCTTCTCGGCCAGCTCCTCTGCCTCGCCCGCCTGCTCCCTGAGGACCATCATGGTCGACCCTCTGCCTCTTCCTGGGTGACCCCCCAACCATCTGCTACTCCTCTACATGGCAGGTCAGGTAGTCACGAGCCATGTGAACCTGCCCGCCACATGCGTAGCATTGCCTACTCCTCGTGTAGCTGGATCTCCTTCGTGTGCCCCGCACAACTGAATCTTCACCCTGAGATTTCCCATCTGATAGTCTGGACCATTTGGACATCTGTGTCACCTGTCTACTACCAGCTGCCTAAGACTCTGCTACGGGTTATCTTGCGGAGGGTCCTGCCGCTGGTTCCTGCTCGGTGATAAAACTCTCCACTAGAAGGGCTCTCTCCAACACCTCTTCTTGCGTCAGAATGTTGAGGGAGATCATCGAAACCCTGATCTCATGCCTTAGTCCCTTCTAGAAGGTCCGATCCCGGAAGAACGGGTCCCGTACCATATATATGGAGTAGCGCGAGAGATCGGTAAATATCGCCGAGTACTGGGCAATCGTCAAGCTGCCCTACCGTAGCTGTAGAATCTCCTGGATGCGCACCGCACGAAGGGTGGCTGGGACGAACTCCGAGCGGAAGAGGCTCTCAATGTCCGTCCAGAGGAGTGATGCCTCATCATGCACCGGGATAATCAAGATCCACCATCTGCCTGCTGCCGCGTGCAGGGGGCTCGCTGTGAGGATCACTATAAGGTCAGCTGGTGTCCCCACTAACCTGAAAACTCGCACAACCGCCTCCAACCAATCCTCGGCTACCTGAGGGTCTGTCTCCCCATGGAATCTAGGCGGTCTCTGATGCTGAAACTCGTGCAGTGAACTAAGGTGACGTGTACTATCAGCGGTTAGGGCTAGTAGCATCAGTGGCTCGGCGGGTAGAGGTACCGCCAGTGCCTCCGCTGAAAAAGGGCCCTACACCGAGGCCTCGTCGCTCGGTGGGCTGTCGGCTTGCACAAAACTCGGAACCCTAGCTGGCTGCCGTCGTGGGGCCATCCTGAAAAGAAACTGGTGCACCATGGTCAAAAAATATACCTGGTGAGTTGACTCAAAGTAATCACAAAGAAAACCTTTGAAACACACATGCAATCAATGTTTTCATGCACTGAGTCGGAAATCAGAAGTCAGGGTCCTGGTGTAAGGATACATCAACCGCCGCACCAACACTGGACTCCTTGGACTGATAACCACACTCAATACCCTTAACAATATTTCTTCACATAGAAGAAAGATTAGAGTCTAGAGTTCTGCGGTAGAATCGAACTCCTCTGATACCAATTTGTCACGACCTGTCCTCGGGACCCATGCCGTGACTACCCCAAGCCTGCCTCCCATTGGCCAGGGGCTGGCGATTACCACCAAGGCGTAAATCCTGACAAAAGGGGAAGGCATTGCCTTTATAAAGTAAATAAACACCACAGAGTAAGCAAGTAAAAGTAAACACTAAGTAAAACTGGGTACAAAAGTAGTGCGGAAAAGTATGTGGGCCAGAATACAAACCCAAACTGAAAGTAAAGTACAACAACTGAAAGTAAAGCAGCAACGTCGAGCTGTCCACTAGAATCCCACCAGAAGGGTGGGTACAGATATCCTCCTCAGCTCCTCGGGTTCATCCGTCTTCTCTGTGTATGCCCCGCCCAGTGGTCCACCTCCAGGTACTGACTGCTCCGCTAACCTCAACCACGATCAGCGTTGTCCGTCGTCTGCATCCAACACAACATAGTGAGGGCATAGCCCGTGCAGGGGTGAGTATACGCTACTCAGTAGGGACCTAGAGACCCCCGAAGGTATCCCAGAATCCACAAAGGATAATCCACAAAGAAAAGATACAATCACGGGGTGACAACCAACACTACTTAGGTATATGCCCATACATATACCTAAGTCATCAATTCGCGTTTGGCTCCAACATCTGAGCCCAAGTTCGATCACGTCCACACAAGAGAACACAAACCAATCCACATAGGAAAGCACAACCCAATCCACATAGGAAAGAAAGTCAATCATATTGAAGATAATGATTGAAAGTCAAGACTCAGCTCACACAGGTATACTTTTTCGGTGATAGAGATGATCATATGTAGCCACTGATTCATCAAGCTGGGACCCACATAGGATACAAGTACTGTAGTTGTCACCGCTGAACCCACAGAGGATTCTTGTATGGTTTTCGTCATCGTCAAACCCATGGAGGATTCTAGTATGATAGTCTTCACCGTCGAACCCACAGAGGATTCTAGTACGGTTTTCGTCACTGCCGAACCCACAGAGGATTTTAGTGCAGGCGTAGTCGTCGAACCCACGAAGGATTCCAGTACAAAAGTCTTCACTGTCGAACCCACATAGGATTTCAGTACGGTAGTCTTCATCGTCGAACCCACGTAGGATTCTAGTACGAAAGTCTTCATCGTCGAACCCACGGAGGATTCGAGTACGAAAGTCTTCACCGTCGAACCCACATAGGATTTCAGTATGGTAGTCTTCATCGTCGAACCCACGAAGGATTCCAATACGAAAGTCTTCATCGTCGAACCCACGGAGGATTCCAGTACAAAAGTATTCACCGTCGAACCCACATAAGATTTCAGTACGGTAGTCTTCATCATCGAACCCACAAAGGATTTCAGTACGGTCTTCTTCACTACCGAACCCACATAGGATTTTAGTGCACTCGTCACAGTCACAGTCGCAGCCAGCTCTAGGGTTCCCGAACACAACATACTCGTTTCCAAGAGGGTCCGCTCCACGAGCCAAGGGGGGTCTAACCATCAACTGACACATAGTTCGGATTTGATGTATCTTAAAGTTCCGTCTTGACAAGAGGAACTCAACGTGATAGACAGCGCGTCTATCGGACGCCCGGTCTGAGAGTTATTGGCTTTTTTGTTCTAGGGGCCCGGTTGGTTTTTAAGTCAAAACCAACCCGATCACACTTCAACTGCATCCAAACCTCGAGAGGAGTAATCCAAAAGGTCCGTCTCACTAATAGGAATCCAACAAAGTTGACGGCACATCAATCGGACGTCCGGAGCTCAAGTTATAAGCGTTTCCGCTCCGAGGGCCCGGTTGGTTTCGCGTTCGAACCAACCCGGCCGTATCCAAAGTCCTCCGAAACCTTGAGTGTAATATACCAAAACGACCATCTCGATCCAAGGATCACATCTCAACTTAAGGTGTGTCGATCGGAGGTCCGCAACACAAGATATGGGCAAAAGACCGAAAGTGGTCTGAAAATGGGGGGTCTGGGCCCAGTCCGACCCAGCCCAACCCCCCTGGGTCGGCCCGAACTGGGTCAACCCGACCCGGTTCCGGGTCCGACCCGGGTGGGCGCGGCCCGATCCAGTCCGCACAACCTGGCCCGACCCGGCCGGGTGGCACCCTGGCTCGGCCAGCGACCGAGCATGGGAGGAACCGTCCCCACACTTTTCGCCTGACGGACGCGGCGCGCCTGCCGCGTCCTCCTCCTCCGAATCCCGCGTGGCCGCGGGATCTGGACGCCTGCCTCCGTGGCGGTTCCTCCTAGTGGCGCGCTGGGTGTCGGCCGCCGCCTCCGGCCACCGGCGCCGCCGTGCCAGCGTGGCACGCTGGAAGGGTCTTCCGCGGACCACCGGACGCGCTCCGGTGGTCCGTTCTACCTTTCGTCTTTGCCAGAAGTCCTCTCGGGACCCACCCTTCACTGCGAAGCCTTCAAAACACCTCTAAGGCCCATCCCTTCATTGCCCGTCGATATGCACATCAATAAACAATCTACGGAGGGTTGTCGGGCCGTGTTTGTTCGGCCCGCGCCCTCCGCGTTAGGTGTTATCAAAGGCAATCATTTAAACACATGCTTTTAATCATTGACGATGGTATAATTTATTCAAGTAAATTATACTAACACACTGCAATTAAATACCAACCACGAGGGTATATTTCACACAAACACTATGCATGAAAACCCCCTACCTCGAAGAAGTCGTCGAACGAGGTTTGTCGCGGGAAATGGATGTCGTGGAAGACGACGTCACGGAAGGAGGATCGTAGGCGTCGCGGTACACGGCGTCACGTCGTCGATCTCTGAGGATTTGGAGTTCTTCGTCATCCTTCGTCGGAGGCCGGCGTTCTTCGTCGGCGACAGTGCGTTCTTCGCGTTCTTCAACGAGGAAGGACGTTCTTCATGATTGGAGTAAATCCTCTCAAATCCTTCTCTCACAACGAAAACAACAATAATAAAATAAGGCTTTTCCTTATTTTATTATTCATGCCATCTATTTTTGAAAATAAAATTTAAAACACGATTTAATTATCGAGCGTTGACCAATTAATGAGGCGTTTAATAATCCAATTAAAGGCGAGAGTTGACTTGGCATTTAAGAGTGGGGTGCGGGTGAGTTACTAAATTAAATGCACGTGGAAGGTAAACGGAAATAAAGGGGGTGGGGCTCGTGTTGGCCCCACCTCACTAATATCCTACCTAGTGGAGTTAGGAACTAGTGGGTCCCACCCCAACCTCCAAGCATAGGTTTAAACTACCTTAAATAAAAATAAAATTGGTTGCACAAATTTTATTTTATTCATTACGTAACCCACTATTTTTAATAACCACACCCGAGCAAACGAAACTCCAGAAAAGGTGTTCTTAAGCAATTACCGGTGCTGCGATTCCATTGGTGCCCTCAGAATTCGATTCTGAGCACTAGTTCAAAAGTTAGAAAAACCCGCTCGCTCATTCACTGAACGTACCCGAGCTAAACTTCGAAAATTGATTCCGGGCACACCGGCCCTTGGAATCAGGTGCCGTCAGAAACTGCGTTCTTTTAAAATCCCAAAGAAAATTTAGAAAAAAAATTCCCTAGAATTTTACGTGTCTTTAAAATATTTTAAATTTATTTTTTTATTTCCACTTATATATGAGTAAGACACTTATAATATTAAATATTCATGAATAATTACAAGTGTTCTAATCACCTAAATTATAAAAGTCCATATCCACTCCTCAATTATAAAAAATAATTATTCCTTTTATATCAATCGATATCTTCCCATAATACATCCAAAAATACATCCCTTCATACTAGAGTTATCAGTGTCAGAAAGAAAACTTCAAGATGGAATATTGTGTAATCCAAAGGAGGTTTCTCAATGTGGAGGTATAACTCTAAATCAAGTGTTATCATGTTTACTTATTCTTCAACCACCTCTAAAATGACTATGACCATTATGATATGGTAAAATTAGTATATTTCATATATTTAAATACGATTATATTATTTTAACCACCCTCTTTATCATTTCCATCATAAAGAAAAATTAGATCATCACTTATAAATATATATGACCAACTATCTCCAGGTGTATATGTAATTAATTTTTTATCACCACTTTACATTGAATGTCATTAATATGGAAATACATATTATATATTATATTTATGAAATAATTATGATTCTATAAATATAATATATCATCTAAATTCATACACTTCCTCCTATTAAAAAATTATAGCATCGATCATGCGTATGTGCAGACTACCACCTCTACAAAGTGACTAGTTCATTTCTTAAATTCCCCTTTAAATAATAAATCTAAAAATACATTTAATTTATATGAAAATTAATTATGAAATTATTAATATTTTGGATATAATGGAACCATAAAACCTTTGACCAAGGACAATGCACTGATGTTATTTTTAAGTTATAAACCAAAGAATCAAAAAATAGCCACTATGAATTTATCCAAATTTTCTAAATATACAAGATAGGATAATAAATGAAATAAAAGTGATTTTGAAAAGGGAATAAACATATAAAAGGTTTTTAGGAAAGTATAAAATCAATATATGTTTATTATACCTGAGTTAAAGTACATATTTGTAAAGTCAAACTCGAGGTAAGGGTTTATTACAAAATATTATTTTTATTCTGGGTTGTTTATGTTTAAATACCCATTGAAGGAAGTTCAAAATTATTTATCTTTTAATATATATATATATATATATTTAATTATTGTTGTTTTATATATTGATTTTACATGTTTTAGTTTAATTTTACATTCTATGGTACACAAAATGATTGAGAAATAGTTTTTATGGAAAACAAACCTTATTTGTCTTTTTCATCAGTATTTTTTCTCCTTAAGATCCATGTTCAATATGATGTTTCATAAATATATTTAATATGATACATTGGTTTTTTAAAGTCATTTTTAACTCTATTTTACTTTCTTTACAAACCATTAAAAGTAATCCACTTATATTTTTCCAACTGTGGTACTTTTGTCTATTTATAAAAAGTGTGAATAGAATCATTATTTTTTGAATTCACTAAATGAATAGAATTTATCACTATCATGAATATTATTTTATTTGAAGCTTAATTAATTTGTTTACATTTTTATTTTAAATGAAATTCATTTTCTCAATATTATGGATATTTATTTATAATATTAGAAAAAGTAGAGGATACTTCTTTAATGTTTACAATTAAAGGCTTGAATTTTATTTTAATGGTATTTTCATCTATTTCAATGCCCATTGACGATTATTATGCTTTAATGTTGATATAATATAATGATACCATCCACGTTATTTCTAAATATGGATTATATTCACGTTTTTCTATTTATTTGAGAGGGAAAACATTAACATATCATATGCCTATTTTTCAATACGAATGTTTATTTGATCATAGGATAAATTTTTATTAATTTGATTCCCATGATTAATGAATTAGACTTTTTATTTGATGGTGGGAACTATTATCGCCCATAAATGTATCAATATCTATCACGAGATAAACAAGTTTGGGTATTTGGAATACACCAAAACTATTTTTGTATTATGTATTGGTATGTAACCTCAATGGTAAGATTATGATGCATGAAATTATGTATTTTATCAGTATAGAACTAGTTATTTCTATCCATGTGATTATTTATGTTTTTATTTCATACTTGGATATATATCCATTTTATGATATTAGTTATATAACATATTTTATTATTGTTTATATCTATGATATTTTTTATTCTTGATTTATTCTATGATAAATTTTATTGTACGTTTTCCCTTACATAGAATATGATGTCACCCTTTATTCTATTTTCCTTTCCCCATGATACCATGAAATAATCTATGAGTGATTATATGGATACACTAAAATAATAATATATGTTATCCGTATAATTTTATGTTTTATTTTTTATTTTCAAGAGTAATGTCAGAATCATATATGTATTTAGTATCCTAATAAATCAAGACTATTTGATCCTTCATGATTCTATCTATTATATCATGGGCCAATATAGAAATATAACCAGTGGATCTTGGTTACTGAAGTCATGGATTTACATAAACTAGTGAAAAAACCTTATGGTATGATAATGGTATCCAAAGTATATAATTCATCACTAGTAGAATTATATATGAATGTACTTATTGTAAATATATTTTTTTCATTATTTACTGGAATTTAATAAAATTTTGGCCATGAAATAGATCACTATACATAGATCCCATGTTAATTTCTGTAATATATATGTATCATTCCATATCCCAAAACAACTAATGTTCATCTATCGAGCAAGGCTATCCTTAAATCCCTATGAAAATTACATCCATTATATGGGTCTTAATACCCAATCATGAGGGTTATTTAGCCTTAATGGTTTGGGAAATAGGATATTAAAGATAATCCTATTATTCTATAAT
Source organism: Viscum album (assembly GCA_963277665.1). Taxonomy (NCBI): domain Eukaryota; kingdom Viridiplantae; phylum Streptophyta; class Magnoliopsida; order Santalales; family Viscaceae; genus Viscum; species Viscum album. The sequence continues at coordinate 188,318,305 of OY728131.1, forward strand.
ATATCAATGTATTTCAACAATCATTTCATGTTCATCCTTTAGATTTTGGGGTTATGTTTCCAATAGAACACAAACCTTGTGCTATGTCCATATAAAATTGTTATAATCTAATGGTGTAACATCCCCAACATGGATCTCCCACACATGACCAATATTATTAGTTACATAACCTAAATCATGGCTACCCATATTCTAGATTGATATTTTCTTGGTTACATACCATATGAGGTTTAAAAAAATTATTACATGATTCCTAATGGTGAGATGTGTGTTTATATTTCATTCTCAAGTGTGAGAGTCTTGGTCAGATGTTTTTTTCAGGTTAATATACAATTTCTTTGATTCCTTATATGGTTAATTAATCCTAGAAAAATGAATCCTATATCAGTATGGGTGATTTTTACTAGGTAGTATAATCAACCAGTTAACATTAATATCTAGAATTGTGTTAATATTGGCTTAGATGACCTTGAGTGTCACCCTAAAGCTCAATGTTTGGAAGGTAATTTGATGGTTTTTACTAATTTATAAAGCAATGACCCTATTTATAATACTATTTCATGCACTATTTATTAAAGATATATCCGTTTCACATAGTGAGTGTCGACCCACTGAGTGGAAATCACACCCTATTCGAGCCATAGTTTGGTACTCATAGAGGCTTCATTAATGAGTGTCTGGACATGGTAAAGGGTCCATGTATATGATTAGTGAATTTATGGATGATAATAGAAAATTGAGATGGTATAGAGAGTGGGGTTTAATATCAAGGTTTATGGATTCATTATTTTGAATTCTTTTTTAGTCATTTTCGTTGTATGATTTACAATACCACATTTAGTTTGGCATTAATTAGGGCATGGCATGTTTTATTATTATTATTTATATTTTTTTTGTATTTATCTACCATCTATTGAATTTTAGTCCATGATTGATTCATCTTTTCTATTATTATTTAAATTATATTCTAGAATGTATAGTATTCCCACCATATTCATTACACCCTCACTGTTTTTTGGTAAACTCTAGTGTACATGGAGGTATGAATGGGATCACATAACTTCTCGTCTCGATCATGTGGATGAGAATCAGGATGGGGAAATTACAAAGTAGTATTATCACTCAGTTTATTTATGTTTCTTTACTATTTGGTTAAGGTATATAGTAAGTAATGATGTTTCAAGGATTAGTAATGAACTCATGTTTAGGAGAATATAAACCTTGTGAAATGGAAAAAACAATATTTTTGAGATAATATTATTGTTATTGATGTTCTATTATAACATTTGTGATTTTATTTCACCTTGGGTGATGAACATATTATGCGATGTTACTATTTTTTGAGATTTTCCTCATGGGCTAGTATGGCATGAGGTGAGTACACATACATAATAGCATGCATGTAGGGGATATATGATGACATGAATTGTTCATTATAGGAAAATGTTTATTACATGTGACATATATTCCTATCATAATTAGGAAAATTAATTCGGTGATATATTGTATAAAAATGAATAAATGAAATTTATGTGACTTAACAATTCACATAGAAATTTATGTTTTGGAGAAACCTTGGGTTATTTATTATCTTTTTCTATATTGACCTTATAAATTTTATCTTGTTGTGTATCATATGATATGACAAGGGTATTGTATTTTTAGAGAATTTAAATTCATGTTATACAGTCTTTGTGTTGATAATCAGGAGATTGATAATTAGAAAACCACCATATAGATGATCTAGATCTTCTTGCAGCTTCAAGGAATCAAATAGATGATCAACTTCCTAGAAGGTTCTAGTGGATCATATGATACATGGGGAGGAATAATACTCAGGTTTTAAAATCTATTTATAATCTCAAGTGTGTGTTTTAATTATATCATCAACCCACATTCAATGGAGAGGAATGAACCTAGGTTTCTATGTTCAGGATTAAGTACAAACAAATGATCTCTGATCATCTTGAGACACCTATGTGCAGGAGGGTAAAGATTTATTCTTATTTTCTATGAACTATATCCAAGAACTAGTGAGAAATCATAGTGAAAGACATAGGTATAGTTGAAATATATTATAATTACATAAAGTAAATGTTCATGATTGAATTTTATTCAAAGAAGCTAAGGAATGTGAGGGATCATGATTTCATACACCTAATGAAAAGAAGTATGGAAATGATTTATTAAACTATACATTTCACTGACTAGTAATGTTTTTATTTATATTTCATAGATAATAAGACAGTCTGGGTGAGGAATATTTATGATGGACATAATTATGAGATCTATTTATAAGTTACAAGTGTATGTATTTCTCTAGAGACTCAGTAACATGATGAATCAGGCTCTCATTATGGAAGAGAACATGAAGGAGGCATCGAGTAGTGGGTAGACAGTCTCAATATGACAATAAGGGAGTTCTTCATCAAGATATAAGAAGAATTTCTACGATAATTACAAGTATGGAAGTGGATTCTAGAGTAGCTAGTGGAGTGGTTGGTTATCTCAGGACCATGAACATAGAACATTATTTTACTATGTTAGGGATGGACACAAGTGACTCCATTATATTTTACCTACTATTATGTGATATAATAAAGGTAGGATGGTCCATATGTAGAGGTTTTATAGAACAACTTAGCAATCAAATAGATGTAGGGGATCGGGGGATCCACCGAATTTTGGTAATTACTCAACAACCCCTTAACATGATGGTATATGGAGTTACACCAGTCACTCAAACTGGGGTATGGGATGTAGAACCTTAATTTAGGAGTGATTGTATAAGGTGGAGAGAGAATATTAGGGGTTTTAGTACAGATTTTAGGGTGGAGTGGTGATTCCAATTTATGTTTTATAGTTTACTCCTACTAGTTTTGGTGAAATACCTTTGACTGTATGGGGTATGATTCTTGTGTCATCTATACTTGAAAATATTTTGTTTGATACAAGAGTGTCACAATGCTTCAAATATTATCAATTTTATAATTTTTTCTTTTTTCCTTTTAGAGAGATAAAATGGGGATTTTGGCTATTGACACTCTATTAGGGATGAGATTAGAGGGTATATACAACAAAATGACTTTTCTCTTGAAATTTATAACTTCTATTTTCTTGGATGATGTTTATATGGGAAATGGTAGGATTCAATTTCATTTTAGGAATATATTGGATAGTTCTATACAAGTATAATAGTAATTGTAGTCAAAGGAGGGTTAATTTTCTATCTTTATAAGGGGGTATCTATATCCATCATGGAGAATTATATCTTTAGTCTAGTCATGCATGGCCCATTCAATGCTTATTAGATCATCTCATAGCACAGATAGTGATCCTTATTATGGATAGTTGTGAGTTAGAGCATCATATTTTTCCTCCAATATTACACCATTTTCAAGACATCTTTCCAGATGAGTTCTCCAACTAACCACTCGAGTGGGAGAACAAGTTCATTATTGATATAGTGGTGGGGGAGAAATCAGTGTCCCTATCACCATACAAGATAACACCAGTGGATATTTGAGAGGTTCAATTGTTGTTGGAAGATCTATAAGCTAAGGTATTTTTACAACCTAGTATATAACCATGGTTTTCTCCTATTTTAATTAATAAGTTAAATGGGAATTTTAACTTCTATTTTTATTATCATAGGCTGACTGATATGATGGTCATGAACTTGTATCTCATTTCATGCATCAATGATCTCTTAAGTATATTGAGTAGTGATCAAATTTTCTCCAATATTGAATTCATTTTAGGGTACCATTAGTTGAGGTTGAGATTTTCAAACTTACCCTCAACATATTTTTAGAGTATTTTTTCTTATATGAGTTAATGGTAATGTCATTTTTTATAATGAAAACAATGGTAGTTTTCATAGCCTTAATGAATCAGATATTCCATCCATTTCAGGATTAATTGTATGTGTCTTTTTGTTGATGACATGTTGGTCTAATATCTGTATAAAAATGATCATTACCAACATATTGATGTTAACCTGAGTACACTATGGGAGTATTGGAATTCAATCTATCCATTTAAGTATCATTTCTAGATTAATAGAGTGCACTTATTAGGTAATTTCATCTTATAGGATATAATGTTTACTGGCTAGGAGAAGGTTTCAACTATGGTATCTTGGGATAAACCTATGAATATCTGAATTATTTGTAGATTTCTAGGTCTATCAGTCTATTACCAGCATTCAATCCTAGACTTATATTTTCTAGAATTGTTGATGTCTGGGTTGAATAATGATGGGGTGATTTTTTCTTGGTCAAATCATTAGGAGGATTCTCTCATATAATTTAATAAAATTTTGTAATCAACATTGATCCTTACCTTACCAAAGTTAGGTAATGAAAATATTGTGTACTAAGACTCATCACAAGTTAGGATCAGAGTAGTTATAATGTAATAGAATTGAGTGGTTGTTTATAGATCTAGATAGTTGGGGTTTTATGAATGGAATTATACTACTCATGGTTTGAAGATAACTATGGTGGTAGATTCTATATGATGTTGATGGTATTATAATTTTGGTGAGAGGTTTAGTGTATACACGTATCATAATATCCTTGAGTAGAACATTTCATAGTGGGACATGAAGATCCAGTAGAGGAGGTGGGTTGAGTATCTGTAGTCTTTCTCATTTTAGTTTTCCTACACACTAGGAAATGGAAACATCATTGTTGATGACTTGAGTATTAATATGAAGATATATGAAGCATCATAATCCTGTGATTAGTGTTAGGTTATAGCACTCTTTGGTGATATGAATTTGGATGTATCAGATTTAAAGGGACGACTCAATCTAAAATTAAAATTGGTTGTTCTGATGTATCTTGAGTGGATCAAGAGAGGAAAGTTATATGATCCAAAGGGTTCTCCTTTTTGGGACATTATCTATTATGGGTATCAACCATTAGGCTAGTCTCTTAGTAGCAGTGATGTTATTATAGTCTAGGGTTGTATATGGGTTCCTATGGGATTCTATGAGGATATGATATGGTAATTTCACACTTCTAAATGGGTATTACATCTCAGTTTTACGAATATGTATCATAATCTCTATAGGTAATACTAGGGATGAAGAAATATATAGAGGGATTCATGGAATAATGATTTACATGTTAGGAGTTGAAGAACAATCTCCAGGGACATTCTAGGATACTAAAACCTTTTCCCATTCATAGATAAAAGTGAGATAATGTCACTATATACATAATAATAGGATTTCCAAAGTCATCTTGGAAAATCAATGCAACATGGGTGATAATAGATTAACTGATGAAGGTATCTTACTTCTTTCCTAACACAAAGACCTTTATAGTCGATGATATGGTTAATCTCTATATGTAAATGACAGTTTAATAAATTTTTTTTGAGGTGTATCAATTATGATAAACATCATAATTTTACATCAATATTATAGAAGGTCCTTAAAATTATCCTAGGATTTTAAGAAATTTTAATAAAATCCTATCATCCTTAGATTGATGGAAAATCTGAGTAGACTTTATGAATATAAAGGTCATGTTACGAGCTTGTGTATTGGATTCTGGTTTCTCTTGGTAGTAGTATTGAAATATCATAGAGTTACATTATAAAAATTGATTCAAGGAATCACTCCAAATTGGCCCTTCCAACCCCTTGTATATGAGACCATTCTGTTCCACTTTGTGTTGGTTAGAGGATGGTCAGTAATTTTATGTCAGACTAATTATTATGTAGGAGACATCTAAGCAGGTTTAGTAGATGATAAAGTGTTTGGTAACTATATAGAGTATAAAAAAAATCATACAATGACCATAAAATATGAACACTAGAGTTAGAGTTTAATCACCATGTATTTACATAGGTGTTTTCTAGTATAGGAAAACATTGAATCAGAAAGTAGGGAAATAAAATGATTAGTATTTTTGGGTAGTTTGATATAGTTGATACGGTCATTCTAGTGGAATATCAACTGTCTCTTTGACTGAAATACAATTCTAGAAATGTAATTTTTCACATTTATAAATTTTATATATATCACTCATATACATCCCATGTGATAGATTTTGATGATGTTGGGTTGGATGATGATGTGTCCTTTTTGGAGAATCTAATTCATATCAGGGATCATGTTGAGAAAAATATCTGAGATAATTTCGTGCCTCTAGTGATATTTTAGTAAAATTATAGGAATGTTCAAGAGGATATAAATGAGAAGGGTGTTTTTATGAGAGAATAATGTCCATTTTATTCATAGTTAACCCATAGTGACTCATGGGGGAATATCTAGGGTACAATAAGTTATATGTTGGGGAGGTTGTAAGAACTTATCTTCACAATGGTTTGTTTCACTTTATATTTTTTGTGAACCTCATTATATATCTATCTATAAACTTTAATTTTGTAATCGACTCCCACTTATGGATTAAATAAATGTATTAGAGGTGTTCCATGGTGGTGGAGGATCCAAATTTTATAAAAGTTAGGGTTGTCCAGTAAAATTTTAGGTACTATAGGGTTACTATCTAGCTATTGTAGTCTATATGCCAGCTGGTGGGATACCCCTTAGAATGGTAAGGATAAAGTAATCCCACTAGAATACCAGTGAGACCCACCATCCATTTGGTAATATTTTCCACAAAGTTTATCCTATAGAAGACCCACAATCCATTCCATGGGGTAACTAGAATTTTATACACATTGGAGGAAAACACTAACTCACCAGTTGTGCCCCTATCTTCCAATGGTATTGGGATGTGCCATGCAAGTGAGGGGATAAAAAAATTCTCCACCCAAAAAACCCTCCTATTTCCTAATTAAACCCTCAAATGAACCTAATTCTGGTTTTCTAAATTTTGATGGTTCTTAATTTCACTCAAGGTTTCTACAACACATATCAATATTTTTCGAACCTATTCATTTCACTGGTGATCCAAAATCTATAAATTCTTTTTATTCCATTACTATTTTCCTCACATACTCTCCTTAAACCTATTCTTTTAGACTTGAATTTTTGTTTCAATCAATATAAATATGAGAACATGTTGTTGAATATTGATCTGGATACTCTATCATGGATCTATTAATCTCATTTCTTGAGGTGTGTGATTTAAAACAACACCATAATGTTTGTTTTGATTCCTATGTTATGTTCATCACGTGAAATCGCGTTGGCAGACAGTTCTTGTGACCAAATGTAATTGGTAACCCACTAAAATTGATGAAATATTTTTCTTAGATCTACCTTGGATTCTATTTGATACTTTTTCATTGATACTGGACATGCGACCACCCACATGGTGTGCTAACCATTGACATTAGAATGGGACCTAAATTGAATGAACCCACAACCCTATGAGGAGTCTTAAAGATATTATTAGTATGAATTAACCTGGAGAATTGGTTATCATGTGTATTACTGCTAATAGATACATAATTAATTACTTTTCACAAAAGTGGATAATTAGTTTGAAAACAAAATTAGCTTAATGTCATAATGGAATAGAGTCAAAATTGATATAAGATTGGTAATTGGACTTGATTAATTGATATGTGTATTACATTGTTACAACTAGATTGATAATTGGGTAATTTTTTTAATAAAAAAATTTCTTGTTACTTGGTATTTTATTAATTCATCAATATTGATTATGTTTACATGTTTGGAATATTTTTTGTTTAGTATTAAAAATGTATTAGATACCATGTTGTCTAATTATGTATCTTTGATTATGTTGATGTTTGGGTGCTAGGTGCATGGTTATATACTTCATGAGGACCAAATGCATGATAACATAATACCTATGGGAATGATATAGGGTTACATAGCACCTAAGGGTTTTACACATGGTGTATACTACCTAAGGGTGGGATGAATGTGTACATGCCATAAGAGGGATAGATGAATAGTCACCTAATGCCTAAGGGAGAGAGGTATGTTTATATTTAACACATGAGGGTGAGATTATTGGTTACATGATTTCTTGAGGAAAATACACACCATTCTTTATTCATGATACATAAGATTGATTCTTAATAGGAGAATCTAATAGCATTATGAGTCTTTCTTCCTATATAGGGGAATCCATCAATTGATAGAGGTATCTAACATTGTATCAAAGTATGTTTGGCATACCCCGAGTGTCAACATGAAAATCATGTTTAGGAAGGTTAGATGATGTTCTTCACTAATTTATAAATAAATCCCCATTTTAATCATTCTATTACATCAAATTTTTATTCAGACAATTTTGTTTAGATGTAGTAGGTGTTAGCCTATTGGTTTGTACTCACACCATGTTTAGGACTCCATTTGGTAACCAAGAAAATTTCATGGATGTGGGTCTAGACGAGGGAAAGGGTCTTAATATAAGATTGGGATTTTTCATATGGGATTGGAGTATGGAGATGGGTCTAGGCATGGGTTTCGAGACTAGGGTTTATGGAGTCCTTATTTTAGAGTATCTTTTTAGTTGTTTTCATGTATTAATTTTAACATAACATTTAGTTTTGGTATATTGTATGTTATGAAATAGTTTATTATAATTATTTGGATTATTAATATTTATTTTTCATCTATTGAGTTGTATGTCATGGTTGATTTATCATCTCCTTTGTGATTTATACTATATTACAGATCAAATATTCTACCAAATATATTAAAAACACACTCATTTATAGTTACAACCTATGTCATATGATAGAAAATGGTTGAGGTCACGTAACTACCCATATCAGTAATGTGAAGGATAACCAGGCTGGGGATGTTAAAAATTATTCCCAATGAATTGGAATAATTGATGAAAAATTTTAAGGGAATATAGAAAGGTTTTTTATACCCAACTACTCTAATATGTAGTGCATCAATACTATTTGTTAAGAAGTGGGATTGATCATTGTATCATTATATTGATTTCCAAGAACATATCAAGATCATAATAAAAAATATATAACATATACCCTATATTAATGATTTTTTTATCAACTTATAAGAGATATATACTTTTCAAAGATTAATCATTGATCTAGATATCATTAATTAATGTTTAAAATAGAGGATTTTCAAAATATATCCATTCAAATAATATTTGATTGCTATGAATTTATAAAGATTCCACTATGACTTACCAATTCACTTACTATATTCATAAAATTAATAAATTGTGTGTTTATATATTAAATTGATCAAAATATAGTAGTATTTATAGAATATATTCTCATATATTCTAAGGAAATTGAATATTATAAAGATAAATTATGGATTATAGTGAAGTCCTTGCGAAGGGAAAAAGTAAATTCCAAATTTAAAATTTTGAATTCTATAAACAAGAAGAGTCAATCTTGGTACACATAATTATAATCAATGAAATATATATAGATACTTTTGACATATAACTAACTAAATAATGGGCCAAACAAACCACTGTAACATATGTCTATAGTTTTTGTTGACTAGATGAATACTAAAGAAACGTTGAGATAAATTTCTCATTATTTACAAATCTAGTAACCATGTTAACTCGGATGGGAATCGAGTTCCTATACATATATGAATGTGAAGAAAATATTATGTTCATAATGATAAGGTTGGTTTATGAACCTATACTCACACTACACTGATGTTGAGAAAGGTTTATAATATATTTTTTTCATCCAAGATGGGATCAGGATATGCCCACATTAATAATTATAGTGGTATTTTATGCCTCACATCAATTAAATATTCCTAAGAAAAATTTTGTGACACATTATTTGGAGATATAAATGATAATACTTTCCTTAATTATTTGGAGGCCATAAAACTATGGTTAAATGTGTAATATATATATATATATTAATCAAAACATATTAAATAACATGTTCACATGGAAAATATTTAACAAGATAAAAAAATATGGTTAGAGTTTATCAATGATGATGATTGTTCAATAAATTACCCCCATGGTTAGAAAAACAGGGTTGAAAACACTATGAGTTGGAAGGATTATTCTACGTTATCATTGATGATGATTTAAATAGGCCCAATAATATTTTATTTTCAATGGAAAAACCATGAAATTATAATGGGAGGGGATAAATCCTAACATTCCCAACTAACTGCTCAACTATCCGTGTATGTGATGATCAAGGATGCATAAAAGAAGGACTTTGAGCTAGAAAAAATGTTATAGAATATTATAGAGTTCAAATGTCTCATGGTTATAATTAAAATATTCTTGAAATGAATATGTGTTCCATCAATACCAAAATTAAAGACGTTTTTTTGGATGACAAACATAGATCATAAATCTCTATCACTCATGGAATCACAATTATTTATAGAGATCTAAAGAATAATTTCTAGTGGGGAAACATGAATAGGTAGATTTAAAAGTATGTATCTCAATTCTTGGTATGATAACATGATAAAGAGGAATTAAAAAAATTATAATATTATGATGTAAACATTATTCATACCTATATGTATATGTAAAATAACACTATGGGTTTCATTATAGGTCTACTTATGACCACTAAATTCCATAATTTCATTTGGGTTATAGTTGATCACTGTAAAAATTCTGTAAATTAAATTTATATTCAAATTTTTTTTCTCTATCAACATGATAGGATATACATAATTTAAGTGGTAAGGCACCATTGAGTAATACACTAAATTGTATCTGATCATGATCTGGGGTTTACCCAGAAGTTATATAAAAGTATTAAATAAGAATTGGATACATAGATATTATTCAAAACTTTTTATCATCCTTATAATGATAATTGATCTAAAATAATCATCAAAAAATTAAGGGATATGATAGAATCCTCAATTGATTTTAAGGGAGGTTGGAATCAACATGTACCCCTAGTATATTACTCATAAAAAAGAAGTTTCCATTATAATATTAGGATGGAACCATATGAGGTTCTATGTGGGTAGGGGTGTATAACTATAACATGTTAAAATAAAGTTGAAGTGTTTTAGGTTGTGGTATATGATCTTACTAAAGATATTTTAAATAATATTCATACCATTCATGTATTATAAAAGATGGATTTTTTTTACAAAAGATCTATTCTTATAATCTTCAATGATATTTAGAGTTTGATGTCAGAGATAATATTTTAATTAGAATATAACTATGGTTGAGAGTTATTATATTTAGTAATATGGTAAAATTGATCCTTTGATACATTTTCACTTTTTAAATCCTTGATCATGTAGGGATGAAATCTTATTATATCATATTTCCACTAAAACTCTCACATGTGCATGATTTTTTCTATGTACCACTTTTGATAAAGTTCATACCTAATTATTCAAATCTACCAAATTTTGTGGTAGTGATACTAGAACATGATCTCTATTACAAGGATAAATTATTAAAAAACTTGTATCTTAGAGATAATTTACTATAAAAAATGACCATATACTAGGATACTGTTCTATAGAGGAATCATTTTTTTGAGGAAGAAAGATAATATCTTGAGGATGTAATGTGGTAGGGAGACCCTAATTTGTTTCCATTAGAGATAAAATAATTCAATATAGAAATTCATTTTATGGGGTGGAATGTAAAACACCATAGTTTTTCTATGTATATTTTCATTAAGTAAATTTTATGCTGAATAGATTGTTTCACATGAAACATTGAACCAAGATAAACCACGATACCACTTATTATGATAATTTTTTAAAATAATAGACAAAAATTAGTAAAATATGAGAATTTAAAATGAAAAATAAATAATAAAAGAATAAGTTTAATAAATATTTCATTAAATAAAAATGAAAAAAATGAAATATTTATCCTTATGGTTTACCATGAAGATCATCAAACAGATTGAATCATTTGAAATAAGGATGATAACTAGAAATATAATATATTGGTGAGATAGAATTAAATATATATAATGGATGATTTTAGTAATGTATGTAAGTTTATATATATACAGGGATCGAATATTACAATTATATATATGGTAATTATAAATAAAAAATTCAGATATTTTTTAAGGGAAATATGTTTGTTTAATATATGGTTGTTCACTATATCCATGGGTAGGTTGTGACACTAATAAAAATATAATTATTTTGTAATAAAACATAAATATAATATTTAATTTAAATATTTTATTAGAAAATATATTTTATGCATTACATATTACTATTATTTTTATAAAATAATGATTTGATGTATATAAAAAATTTATAGAAATACATTAATACCAAATGAATGATAAAGTTAAATGTTTAGAAGATTAATAACTAATTTTAATTATATGTTTAAATTAATTAATGTTAAAAAAGGATATTTTTAAAAGAACTGCTTTATAAAGTGTTGGGTTTTTTTATATTGATAAATTAAATGGACCACTTTTAAGTGAGGAATCTAATATAATGATTAAATGTATAATATTTATACTAACACTCACTTAATTTAAAATCAATTTAAAATTATATTACATAAAAATAATGGATTAAATATTAAATTTCAATGAAAATATTTATATATTTTTTATTTCATTTAAAAGATAAATATCCCATATTTATAAATTTAATTATATCAAATAAAGTCTATATTTTTAATCATTGTTTTGAATTTTTTTATGTTGTATAATTTCCTTTTTTGAAGGAAAATTAAGACACCAAATTTAAAATTGAGTAACCATGGTCTGGGTAAAATGTGGTAAAATGAGATAAACTGAGTGATAATGAATTAAAATATCATAAAACCATATCTATAATTGTTTTTATGAGGGTTTTTTAATGAAACCATATCCCACATTCAATATTTTTTTTACTTTTTACTCACATTAATTTTTAAATTAATACTTATATATTAATGAGTGAATTTTCACATTAAATCCACTAAAAAATCACCTAAAAAAGGACCCCACCTTCACCAATTCCAAAGCATGAAAGACATCCAGTTATCTATTGAATCTCATATAATTTAAAATCTCCCAAATCCGTTGTATGATCTTCATGGATTTGAGTTCAATGATAGAACCCTAAATCCTTCATTCCAAAGGAACATATGTCAAGAATGGGTGAATTTATGAAGTAAGCATGAAAATTATTACCAAAATTCTTCTATTAACTTATCTGACTAAATCCTTATAAATATAATTATCCACTATAATTATGTTATATTTAAATTATTATAATTTTAAGAAAATGATACTACTATTATATAACTCTAAAATCTTACTCATTCACTAGTTTATCATGCTATTATTTGGTATCATTCAACAAACTACAATAATGATGTTATAAGAACATAATAATTTTCTATATTAAAAGAATCAAGATTAAAAAAAGATATATATAATAGTAATGAATAATATATATCATAAATATGTTTATGAAATAATAAAATATAAATTAATGATCAATATTTAGTATCTCATTGTTATCTATAAATTACTATAAAAAGATTCATCGTGGATTACATTCATAATAATCACACCCATACCTTCCATCTCATGTACATGGTATTAAATTAATCAGTGCTACACATAAATTCCATTACCTATAATATTATATTTATAGGGAAAAAAGAATATAAAAATGAGGATCAACATTGAAATTGGGAAATCGGTACGAAATAATCATTATCACTAATATTTGATGATGAATATATGATATAACTAACTATACATGTGTAATAAATGATAACAATTGAGTTAAAAAAATCAATAGATTGAAGAAGGCTATAAATTAATTCATTTAAATGAATATGTTTATTATTCGAGACATTAAAGAACTTTTCTAGAAGTTAAGAGAAAAGATAAAGATTTATTTTCCAATTTAATTTTTATATAAATATTGTTTATGTTTAAATTTACATATTGGAAAAATTATTTAATTTGTTTTGTATGTCATACCAATTTTTCATTATACACTTGTTGGTTTTTTTAAAATTACATGTTTCAAAATGTTTTAATGTTTTTATGTTATATTTCATGTTGAGATTATTCCACTTTATATTATTACATAAATATTGTGGTTGGGTATGTTCAATATATGGATACATTATACTGCATTTTAAATATGATATGTACATGAGATAAGTTCAATATTTAATGTAAAATCACCCAATAAAATTATTTTCTAATCCCAAGAAATTTATTTATAGTCTTTACTGATTATGGGGACACACTTAGGGCTTAATATCATTCTAACTTGACTCAAGGGAGGTTAATGAGTTATAGGTTAGGTCAATATGTTAAAATTATATCATTTTAGATTTTTAGGGTGAGATGTATAGAGATAGGTTGATTTGGTACACACAATATATTTATAAAAATGAGTGGAAAACCTATTTATAGTAATCCATGAGTTATCTAGATGTACCGGTAATCTAAAATTTTAATGATCCAATTACAACATTTCTCAATTACATTATGGTATTCATCCTCAATTAATTCTAAGGGTGATCATTAATTACCATATAGGTATATATATATATATTAAATTAATAATTTTATGAGGTTTTGATGAAATATTAATTTTAAATTTTTAAGTGGACTTCAAAAAAAATTGTATGGAAATGATTATTTTCAAAGTGGTTTTCAAAATTGATTTCTTTATGAAAACATTAATGTTAATGATTAAGATTGATATTTGAAAATGGAATCATGAATAATAAAAACCCCTTTATAAGGGGATGGTTTTTTAAAATAATTTGGTGCCTATTTAAAATCAAAAATACTTTGTAATGTTGAATAAGGATTGTTTTTTTCTAGATATATATAGTTATTCTGAGATTAAATTATTTGATTTTTATTTTATAATTTTAGAAAAATTCTAAGGAGGCTATGGTGGCCTCATGTGAATTGGTGTAAGTAGTGAGAAAATAATTTGGTGTCTAACAATATATAATTAGACCAAGAGTTGTTAAGGAACATGGGAAATCCTTATCAAAATATTTGGGGGACAATACCACCTCTATAAGATCACATAGAAAGGTCCCTAAATTATCAATGGTATAATACACCAATCCTTTAGGAATATTCAGTACCCCAAGAATTAGAAAATTGGTTAAATGGATTAATTCCACCCACATTTTATACACCCAATAGATTTGAAAGATAAATTTTGATCTTCCATATGTGATTTTCATATACGTGACTAGTGGGATTTAGTTAAACAAGATAAGTTATATGAAGGTATATTTTGGAATCATTTTTAGAGTATGCTTAACCCATAATTATACCCTAAAAATTTTCATATATAAATGACCACTATGATTATTTATTTATTATTAGGATATAGGAAAATCATGGAGTATATTACTAAATTTACTACCCTGTCCTTGTTATCCATAGATGAAGATACAAGTGATTCATTAATGGCATGTAGGATTGATATGTGATTGAGATTTGACATATGATCGATTAAGGTTATTATTTTCATTGAAACATATATCTTTATGGTGAATAAGGATACATTGGTAGAGAATTATAATATGGGATACTATCCTGGTGTAAATATATTAACACAACTGAGTGGAGGCGGTGGTTAGTGTATGAGGTATAAGCAAAGGTGAAATGATTTTTATTTTATGCTAGTAGAATCATATGACTTTGATATAAACAAAAAATCCCCTATATAAATACAATATATACAGGATATATGATTTATAATAATTCATTTGATCACTTAAGGAGGAATATTCCTAACAACATAAGATTTATTTTAGGTGTGAAACACTAGGACACGTGAATAAATATTGTTGGAATCCCCATAGTTCATCTATAGTGGAGCACTAAAATCAAATATATGTATTCCATGAGAATATGATATGGAATCAAAATGTTGGATCATTTCAATAGTTATAAGGACTAATTATTAGACTACTCGGTAATATATGTAAGAACTCAGCCTTAAGCATAACATATTCTATTAATTTTAAACTAAAATTCACTTTCATTCCAAAAATATATTTTAGGTTTAGTGGTTAATAAAATTAGTAAAAAATATTAAATTGTAAACACATACATTACAAGTTTAAACTTATACACAACATATATTTTCCCAAAAAACCAAATTCTTTAAAATGATTCAAGATTTATTTAAAAAAAAAATATTCACAACTTATGAGTTGAATTATTTTTTTCACTTATTGATCTTTAAACCTTGTTAAAAACATTTTAATATGTGGGGTGAGAAAAAAGATCATATTAAAGGGCATAAAAATAAATAAAACCATTATTCCAATGAAAAACATGAAATTGCATGTAATTTTTACATTTAACTTCAATGTTATTTAGGAGTAATAAAAAATTTACACATGAAGATCACACACACTTTTTTATCAAATAAAAAATTCAAACCCCATATAAAGAATAAATAAATCATATAGGTAAATTGGGTAATCAAATTTTTATCATAATTACAAATGGAGTAAACATCATTACTATAACTTCTGTATCCCATATGGTCACACATGGAATAACCCCCATAGTTACACTTGAAATAACTCTCATGTTAATACTTGGAGTAACCATCACAATTACACTTGGAATAACCATCTCGGTAAACTTAAAACATTCCCAATGCCTTGATAGGATATTCCAGTCCCACTCATCTTTGTTTTCTAATAGAACTTACCATTATCATAAAAAATTCCCATAAACCATAACATAACCATAAAACATAAATGCTTGCATCATAAAAAAATTCCGTGAGGAAAATAAGTTATTTAAAAAGAAAACTATGCACATAAAAAAGAATATTTTTTTTGAAAATAAATATGGAATATTGCAATGTAAAATTCAATGAAAAAATTAGTTATGATTAAATGAAAATCCTTTCATGCCATATAATATAAAAAACATTCCTTTTATACTTTTACTAGAAAAGTCACAAAGTTCCTTGATAGAAAATGAAAAATATATTGTTTTTAGACCCCTCTATAAAATTTAAAACAAATATAAAATTCCATTTAAAAATTCATCGAAGAATATTAAAAACCTTCTTTAAATAATTTTTAGATAAAATAATATGGATATGAAAGAAAATTAGATTTTTAAGGAAATATTTTAAAGAATATTTTTTAAAGAAAGAATCTTACCTTATGTTTTAATAATCATGTAATTAACTTATCATCATAAATAATAAATATAGTTTAATTATTTAATTATATAAAAATTTTCTTTATGTTATTTATTCCTTTTATTTTATCTCTTACCACGCTTTATTTATTTATTTAATTAATCAAATTCCCATAATATGTTTTGATATTATTCGTTTCATTAGTCCAAAATGGATTTAGTAAGTTGATCATAGTCAAAGTTTTTATTAATCCACCATATTTATTACAATAATCATCATATAATTATCAATTTTATATATCATTTATACTATTTAATCAAACCATTAAATATTCTTATGAAAATTAACTACTTTACAATCATAGATACAGTAAGTCGTACGTACGCATGGTAACATTACCATTTTTCAAAAATTGTTACGGAAAAAAGGTAATAATTATTTATATTTAAATAATTATAATAATATTATAATTATAATATTAATTCCCTATATGTAGTTATATATATCATCCATTTTATTCAGTGATAAAAAACAAATCACATTACTTCGTGGAGGTGGTAAGTCGCACGTACGCACGAAAGATTGTATCAATTTTCATTGAATGGAAAGGTCAAATATTAAATAATATATTATATATTAATAAGGATAAATATTTTATTAACATAATATATATAATTTAATTACATTATTACAAATTGTCTTGACAGATAGTGATGAAAAAAAATTTACATCAGTTCTCGAGACTGTAGTCCGTTATATGTATGAATGATGGTTTTATTTCCCATTTGATGTAAGAAGAGATGGATAATAATTATGAAATTAAAATAAATAAATAAAATTATAAATAGGATACTTTTGATTTTATTTATCATGGTGAAGATGATTTTTAGGAGGTGGAAGAGGAAAGAAAACTTAAACAAGTGGATAAAAACTATACATCTATATTTGAAAACCTCCATTGATTAACACATTATGACCGTAGTGGGTGGTGTTATGCCTGAAAAATACCTCTAGAGCATATTTATTGATTATAGGAAGGTATTTTAGAATGAATAATATGAATAAGATGGGTTTTAAGTGTGCAGTATTGAGAAAAAGAGGCTCCTTTTTATAATAGTGGGGAGGGGTACTCTTGGAATTCCTCAAAACATTAAATTAATATAAATTATGTTTTAATTAAAAATTAAAATAAAATTTTATTTTTATAATATAATATAAGGATGGGTTCAACTCCTCTTATAAAATAATTTTTGGACATTTCTAGGGCACATTCTTACCCTTATCATTTGGTGTTAACCAATCGTTAAACCTTTTAAAACATACAGTGACAACAAAGAATTTTACTCTTTGAGGGTCAATATAGTTACTATAAATTGAAAAAAGGCACATAAATAGAAGATGTTCGATATATAAAAACATATTATAATCACTTAGACTAATATATTTTTTTAGAAAATTTAAATCATTTAATAAAATATTATTTATTATAAAATATGAATATTGTTAGTTTTTAAGAACTATTGATTACTTTTACTTTAATATTATCAATGTTACGTAATGAATTCTAAAATATTATTTTTGTATATCCAAAAAAATTATTTTGAACTATAAATTTCTTGGATAACATTAATTATATAAAATTACATTTATGTTACTATTTTTAATATAATTTATTTTATTTTTCAAATAATTAAATAATTATAGAAATAGTGTTGTGGAAGCATTTAATGTAATTATTTATTTTTTAAAAATTAAAAATATATTACCAAAATGAATATAAATCATTTATCATTTAGAAAAATATTTTTATCTAAACTTATACTCTAGATAACACCATATTTAAAATATTATAGTTATTAAAAAAATAGTGAACATGTTTGACTTTTCTTGAAATAAAGTACTATATAGGTCATAATCTTCTCTAAATAACCATAAGATTTTATATAACTGAATTTGAGATGATTATGGATGAAATGGAATAATAATAATAAAAATTAAGGTATGTCTTATGTTTATTTTATAACCCTCAAAATTTTATTTTTAACATAACTTACCTGATTTACCGTTACAATGGTAATAAAATTACTATAGTTATTATTCAAAATGACTATAAATAAAAGGGTACTATTTAACAAATTTGGATCCGGTAATTGAAAATATTTAATTAATATTTTAATATTCATGTAAAATATTGTTTATAATTTATTAAAGTATTTATCCTACAAAACATAATGAAAAACAATTTTCTTAAAAAATATTTTTAATCCCAAAAAGCACCTATACCATAATAAGGTATATGGATGATTAAAATGTAATTAATTTGATTATATATAAATATATAGTAATTATATTACTTTTATATGAAATTAAAATCATAATGAGATTTTTTAAAATAATAAAGATGGCAGTATTTAAAAATCAAAATTATCACTATTCAAAAAAATTAGTTTCTTTATAATATTATCAAAAAAATATTCCTAACATAATTTTGACATGATGGATTAAAGAATGAAATAATTTTTTCTAATAAAGTTTCAAAAATTATATAAACTAATTATAATAATCACCCATAAAAATAAATAAAAATCATTTTGGAGGAAAACATATTCTTTGAAGAATAAAATGACTTTACTAAAAATTAAGTACATATTAAAAAATAATTAATTAATTAATTTTAAATACTTAGGACCATTATATATATCAAAATTTGGTTAATACTATTAATCCCTTCAAATGTAATTACTAGTTTATAATGTTCACATTTAAATAATAAGATTATTTTGTTCGTTTAAGCTTGATGTCACATATTTTATACACAATCAAACAGAGTATTCCCATTTAAAATCTCATTATGTAACATTCTCCCCCTTAACAAAACTCATCCTCATAATTTTTACTCGATCATGGTTTCCTAGGTTTGACTATTCAAAATACATTTTTTTGAAATCCTAGATCATAAAAAGGTTCAACAAAACATCCCCTTGAAAATGGAGAAATTGAAGTACGAAGGTTATTTGGAATAACACATAACAACATTTAAAAGTATGATAAAATAGTTTGGAAGTGAAAAAATGTATATGGAATAAAAACATAACACCCAAAAACTTATATAGAGTGATATATAACATGATAATGGGAATGTTAACCACTAAAAAACCATAATTATATGATGGGTTAAAAGGATATTGATTTCTTAGTAAGAAATTTAAACTAATAACATTTTTTTTCAAAATAATTTTCAAAATTATAAGGAGTTTATTTACTAAATATACTGATAACATAAGGAAATATACATACTTGAAAATTATAATTTCATCTTTTAATAAATTTCCCCCATAATATCATCTTTTTCTCCATATATTGAGAATTCATAATGAAATTTTCATACCCATATAATTACAATAAACTTCAATGATTCAAAAAATCAACAAAAGGAATCAAAATCTATCCCACATTTCTTTAGGAATTAACTAAAACCAAATTGTGTTGCATAAGATAAGATAATTTTGAAAAATGAGTAAACCTTCATACTAATAATAACTAATTTAATCTCCAAATTTAAAATATAATTCTCAAAGATAAACTTAGATTATTCAATAAATAAAAATAATTGAAATTCCTTATAAATAATGAAGACTAAGATTGAAACCCAATAATAAAATGAATTTTATCACATATTATTCAAATATAAATTAATATTTTTCTCTAAATAACATAAATAATTATTAATTCCTTATACCAAAAATGTAGTTTCCCTAATCAAAGAATAATTTGGATATGATAACTATTTCCATAAGTAACATTAATCACCTAAAATAAAAAATAAAATCACATATCTTTCCAAAATATAATTTAATATTTATTCATCAAATAAAATACCATTGTTTCTTGTTTTCTTAATCCTATAATACTCTCTAAAATTATAGGGATCTTATTCAAAAATAAAATTAGCAAATTAATAACCAAATAAATTTCAAATCCCATGATTATCTATATGAAAATATAAATTTTACCAAATTTGAAAAAATAATTATCATTGAAACTATTCAAAAAATGTTGTAATACTGACTAGAACATCATATTGGCTATTGGTTGGTATTTCACCCTTGTCTCCCTTCAGTTATGGGTTCAATCCCTGGGAATTTTTGAAATGTGGTGGGTTTTCACCTGAACTAAATGTTTTCCTTTTACTAAAACTATATTAATACTATTTTAATAACATTCCCAAAATTTGATGAACTTCCAAAAAAAATAATAACCCATAATTACCTCAATATTAGAGATCTCATGATACTTAAAGGCTACCAATACCTTTAAACATATGACCATGAAAATTAAATTAATTCTTCCTCAAATAACATTTTCAACAAATCTCAATATCAACCTAAGGGTTGTATTACCATACATGTATCTTGAAATACTCTTAATAATATTTTTTATCCACCACTTGAAATATAAAAAGGGATGTTTTAGAATTTGAATATAAGATCAATCTCAATATTGTAAACCCATGATGGTATTCATAACTCTTAATTGACTAAACCTGAAAATATATAATTCTCTACATTTAACTAAACCCTACTATGATAAAAAATATAATGACATCACCTTAAAAATTTCAAATTATAGTTATTTTAAACTATAATTTACATTATTTTCCCAAATATCTTTTAGGTTTAGAGTTTTAGAGAATTAAGAAAAGATATTATATATTAAAACAATACATTGCAAGTGGAAACTTATACACAATATCTATTTTTCCATACAAAAAATGTAATTTAAATAAAACATGATTTCTTTTCATGAAAATTCCTCACAACTTTCATATTGACCTATACTTTTCCCTTTCCCATACTTAAAACCTTCAAAAAAAATTAAAATTTGTCATGAGAAAAAAATCTCATAAAGGGGCATAAAAATAAATAAAACCATTAATCAAGTAAAAAAATAAAATCCCACGTAATGTTTACCTTTATCTTCAATGTTAATTGATCATATTAAAATATATCTAAATGATACTCACACACAATTTTTGATCAAAGAACCCCCCCCATTAAAAGCATAAATAAATCATATAGGTAACTTGGGAGCTCAATTTCTTATCAAACATACACATAGAGTAACCATCATAGATACATATAAAGTAACCATCATGGTTACCCATGGAATAACCCTCATGATTATACATGAAATAACCATCATGGTTATACTTTGGATAACCATTTAAGAAACACTTGGAATAACCATCAAGGCCAGCTTAAATAATACCCAATACATTAGAGAGATATCAAGTACCCACCAATCATTATTTTATATTATGACCAACTATTTAAAAGAAATCCCCAAGAACAATAACAAAATCATAAAACATGAATTATTATGTCATAAAAACATTCATTAAAGAAAAAAATTATTTTAAAATAAAAATTATCACATACAAAGGAAAAAATTCATTAAAAATAAATATGTATGATTTTAAAGTAAACTATAAAGAAAAAACTACTCATGATGGTGGGAAAATCTATCCATTCTGTATAAGTTAGAAAAACATTCATTTAATATTTTTTTTAGAAAACCCATTAAGTACCTCGTTTTGAAAATGATAAAAATATTAATTTCAAATCATTTTGTAAAAATTTGAAAATATTTGTAACATCCCGGACCTGGGTGCCACGCAACGGGTGCCCCGAGACCGGTTCACCACAAGACCTCAAGTGGATTTCCCCAAACGCTAGAGGCTGTAGACTAGTAGCGAGGGCCCAAGTCTGATGGTGGGGAAACTATGCCCTCATTTGTCAAAGTGTAGCGCAGCAGAATACAGAATAAACATACAACGACAACAGAAGTAGTAAACATACACAACTGAAATAACTACAGTAGTGGATATAAACAACAGTATATAAGTGATGATGCTACATGTTTCAAGTTCTAAGAAAACAGACAGAACATGTTATACATCAATACAGTACAACAAAATACAGAGTACAACAAAACAAGAAAAACAGCTGGCAGCAGCATTGCGAGCCTAGGCTCTGTCCCATGCCCTCCTACTCCACAACAACAGTTAAGTACCTATATAGGGAATCTTGCCACTATCTACACCTACAGCAACGTAATCTGTTTGGGCCGAAAAGCATGATCCAAAAAGGGTGTGAGAAATATATCTCAGTAGGCACCCACCAAAGTCCCGTGCCCAACTGCGTGTAAGCATGCAACAACAGTGTGCAATAGTAAAATGCAATTATGTAAGCAGTACTAAAAAGTAACTAACTTAACAATTAAATTTCCAATTTATTATTCATTTAATCCATTGAATTTAGTATCGTTCTGTGCTCAACAACACCACGCCCTCAGGCCAACCAGTATCTCTCCCTCAGGCTAACATAGTGAAACACACCCTCAGGATATATAGAATCTCACCCTCGGGCTATACAGAATCTCGCCCTCAGGCTATACATAATTCTCTCCCTCAGGCATATGAAAGGTTTCCCTCAGGAGGAATAACGACAGACCTCAGGCTAAAACAGTCACACCCTCAAGATAATATAGTCACGCCCTTAGGCTAATATAGTCACGCCCTCAGGCTAATATAGTCACGCCCTCAGGCTAATATAGTCACTCCCTAAGGCTAATATAGGTAACCAGGCCATTCCGAATAGGTAAACAAGCAGTAACAAAAATTTCTCTCAAGGCAATTCTACAATTACTACTTTAAAGGCATACCCTCGGGTATCCTGGCCAAACGGCTAAACAGTGAAACACACCCCGGGGGTGGTTCCAGATCCAAGAAATGATCCCAACCATAATTTTAATATCATAATTTAATTACCTATGAAATTCTAGGAATTAAATATAGCAACTGCCTCATCCACACGACACCCCAACATGGGTTCGTGGCACAAAAATGTACAAAACACACAACAGTTGGAAAACTAAACACCAATCCATCTACCTTATACGCCAACGAACGTTATACACGAACGCCAACTCCAGAAACAACCAAGAACGGTGTATATATGACAAAGAACAAAACCCAAACAAACGTAAATAACTTATGTTAGGAGAAGAATTGGTAAGAACGGTACCAGGAGAGGAGAGGGATCACCCGTGCGGTTCCAACGAGATCGTCTGAAGCTGAAACGAATTCCAGATGAACGCCTGGTGGATCTTCAAAGATCCGGCCTCCTCCTTTGGCTCCAAAATGGATCAAGTGCCTCCTATGACAAATGAGGAGGCTACTGCCTGTTTTAAGCCGAAAAAACAAAGTACACGATGTGTACTTCTGAGTACACAACATGTACTGCTTTCATTTAACTGTTCATTTGGCGGCACCGCCACACTGTTCACCCGTCGACCTGAGTACACAACATGTACTCCTGAGTACATGACATGTATTGTCGCCCAGCTATCGGATGCTCCACCGCCTTACTGTTTAAGCCTGTCTACTGACTACACGATGTGTAAGTACCACTACACAGTGTGTAGTCGGTTCCTACACCCCTAGTCGCCGGCATGGCTACACGCCCCGTGTACTCATCCCAACACGGCCAAAAGTACACGGCCTGTGGATAAAGTACACGGTGTGTAGTTTTAAAATTTAGAATTTTCCCCATTTTCCATATTTTCTCAAAAACACTTAAGGAAAAGGAAAAAGAATAAGCCCGTAACTCAAAAATAAGAACCGGGTTCTTACAAACTTCCCCCCTTATAGCAATTCGTCCCCGAATTTCCCTTCCAAGGGTGGTGAAGATAAAGCTCAGAACAGCTCTGGCCACTGAGCACGTACGTCAGCCTCCCGCTCCCAGGTCTCGTCCTGTAGTAGTCCATGCTGCCATAGCACCCGTACGAGATGAACTGACCGGCCTCGGAGAACCTTCGTGCTCCTGTAAACGATACGGATCGGATTCTCCTCAAAGGACACATCATGCTGAAGCTCAACCTCCTCTGGCTGAAAGGTGTGAGATGGGTCTGAATGGTAGCGACGCAACTGAGACACGTGGAAGACGTCGTGCATGTCTCGGTACCGTTGCGGTAACTACAACCGATAGGCAACCAGCCCGACTCTCTCTAGAATCTCAAATGGTCCCACATACCTCGATGAAAGATTACCCTGTCTCCTGATCCACTTGTGTCCCAGCCTCGACAAAACACGTAAGAAAACCTGATCCCCAACCATGAACTCCAAAGGTCATCTGCGACGATCAACATAAGACTTCTGGCGAGACTGCGTGGTAGCCATCCGATTCCGAATCAACTAGACCTGCTTAGATGTCTCCTGCATGAGCTGTGGCCCCAGTAAAGCTGGCTCACCTGCCTCTAACCAGCACAAAGGTGACCGACATGGCCTACCATATAAAGCCTCGTATGGTTCCATCTCAATAGTTTCCTGGAAACTATTGTTATAGGAAAACTCGACTAAGGGTATAAGCTTCTCCCATGATCCCCCAAAGTCTAGGACGCATGCGCTCAACATGTCCTCTAGAACCTGTATCGTCCACTCTGACTGGCCATCAGTCTGAGGGTGGTATGCTATGCTCAGAAGCACCTGTGTACCCAACGCCCTATGAAAACTATGCCAGAAATGAGACGTAAAGTGGGCGTCCCTATCTGAAACGATAGAACGAGGGACCCCATGAAGACGTACAATCTCTCGGATATACAGCCTTCCGAGCTCGTCCACACCGAAGGTCTCCTTGATCGGAAAGAAGTGAGCTACCTTCGTGAGTCTATCCACAACAACCCACACGGAGTCATTGGCTTGAGGTGACCTCGACAATCCCATCATGAAATCCATCGTGACATCATCCCATTTCCACTCTGAAATGGGAAACTGCTGTAACAGCCCAGCTGGACTCTGGTGCTCTGCCTTCACCTGCTGACAGGTGGAACACCTCATAACAAAACCAGCTATATCTCTCTTCATACCCGGTCACAGGTACTGACGTCTCAAGTCTCGGTACATCTTGGTAACCCTAGGATGAACTGCCCAAGCTGAATCATGAAACTCTCACATCAGCTCCTCGCGTATATCCCCTGGAACCCATACACGTCCATGGAAACGCAAAACCTTATCATCGCCTATCGTCCAACTAGGAGGAGGGTCCTCACTTGCCACCGACTCCCGTAGAACTAGGCCTTCTGAATCCGATAGCTGCCTCATCCTCACTCTGTCTAGGAGGGTAGAAGTAACAGCTAGCGAGGAAAGATAAGTCTGCCCCTGACTGTCATGCACCTCCAGATGCATCTCAGAGAACAAAGCCATGAGCTGCCACTCACCACTGGCTTCCCGTACTGCCTGTATCTGAGTCTTCCTTCTCAGTGCATCAACTATTGTATTACCTTTACCAGGTGTATAGGCAAGATCAAAATCGAAGGATTGTAGGTACTCAACCCACCTTTTCTGCCTCAGATTCAGGTCACGCTGAGTAAAGATATACTTGAGGCTTTTGTGGTCAGTGAAAACCACAAAATGCTCTCCCAATAGATAGTGTCTCCAACAGCGCAACGCATGCACAACTGCCGCCAACTCGAGATCATGCATCAGGTAATTTCTCTCATGTGGCCTCAACTGCCGAGACCCGTACACAACAACTTGGTCGCCCTGCATCAAAACGACTCCCAGCCCAATCCCTCATGCATCACAGTAAACTGTATAGCTCTTACCCTATTCTAGGAGTATTAGGATCGGTGCTAATGTCAACCTTCCCTTCAGGTCTTCAAAAGCTGTCTTGCAAGCTCCCGACCAAACGAAATTCACCCCCTTCTTAGTCAGACCTGACAACGGTGCTGCTAAGTTGGAGAAGTCCTGTATGAAGCGTCTGTAGTAACCAGCCATCCCTAAGAAACTTCGTATCTCAAACACATTCTTAGGCTGATCCCAGGAAACTACTGCTCTCACCTTCTCTGGGTCTACTACAACTCCTGCCTTTGAGATGATGTGACCCAGGAAGTGAATCTGGTCCATCCAAAAGTGGCACTTCGAGAGCTTAGCATATAGTCGATGCTCTCTCAGTGTACTCAATATGATCTCAAGATGGGTGACATGGTCGTGTCGAGTATGAGAGTACACCAAGATGTCGTCCACGAATACTACCACAAATAAATCAAGATACAGATGAAAAACACGATTAATCAGAGCCATGAAAACTGTTGGCGCGTTCGTGAGTCCGAACGGCATAACCAAGTACTCGTATAGACCATATCTTCTCCGAAAAGCTGTAAGCGGTATATCCGATGGTCTCACGTGCAGCTGATGATATCCTGATCTCAAGTCAATCTTTGAGAACACTCTTGCTCCATGAAGCTGATCAAATAGATCATCTATCCTCGACAAGGGATATCAGTTATTAACCGTCAACTGGTTTAGCTTCCGATAATCCACGCAAAGTCTGAGGGTACCATCTGCCTTCTTCGCAAAAAGGACCGGAGAACCCCAAGGAGAAGTACTGGGTTGGATAAAACCCTTTGCCTGTAACTCCTCTAACTGCCTCTTGAGATCCTGCAGCTTAGGCGTGGCCATCCTATAAGGAGGAATGGACACCGGTGCCGCTCCTGGCACTAGATCAGTAGAGAAATCCACCTCACACACCGGAGGTAGACCTGAAAAGTCATCCAGGAAGACATCCATGAAATGATCAACAACCGGAGGGAAATCCGTCTGACAAGTCCCCTGGTCATCCAGATATAAACTCGCAATCTGGGCTGTGACTCCACCTCTCCCATGATGCTTTGGTCCAGCTCGACTCGGCTGAACATCCCATTCGCCCTTGTATAGAAACTCTCTGCCCTCTGGTGACGTGAAACGCACCCTGCGACGATAGCAGTCTACAAAGTCTCGAAAGGGAACCAACCAGTCCATCCCGAGAATAACATCATAACTCATCATCTCTAAGACATAGAGGTCCCAAAGGAAGTGACACCCTCCAACCTCAAGGGGTCACTTCTTGCTCTGACGCACACCAGCCGTTCCAGTCCCCAACGGAGTGTCTAGCGTCATGATATCCAGAGAAGTAGAAACACCGAGCTCAAGGCTCTCCACAACGAGTACAGATATGAAACTATGCATAGAACCCGTATCAAAAAGTACCGAAGATAAAACAGAAGCTACTAGAATTGTACCTCTGACTGTAGAAGGTCCGGGATCCTTCTCATGCTGGGTCTGTTGCACTGCATATGCTTGCCCAGTGCCGCAACCCTGCGACACAACCTGGCTAACCTGAGCTATCCCGCCCTACTGCCTCTGAGATCCTGGTGTCTAGATTCCACGTCCATGACCACCATCTCTGCCTACATGCCCTGACGTATTCCAGTTCCCTGACTGGTAATAAGCCACCGGTCCTGCTCTCGTACGCGGAGTCTGTACAGAACCCCTCTCACTAGCCACTGGTGGCACCTCCCTACAAAAGCGCTGCAGATGACCCATCTTGCCGCAAGCTCATCACTCCACTGGGTCTCGTGGACACTGCGGCCTCTTGTGCCCCTCCCTGCCACACTGGTAGCACCTGATCAGGCCACCTGAAGAAGCTGCCTGGCTGGTACTGCCACCCTAAGAGAAGTCCATCTGTCTCTTCCTCTTTCCAGTAGAAATAGTACCAGTGACTGGTGCTGAACCGCCCTGGACCACACTACTAGATTCCCGCAGGTTCCTCTCAGTAATCAGCACCTGATTCACGATAGAGTGTACTGAAGGAAACCTGAAAACATTTAACAGCGCTCGGATGTCATACCAAAGACCATCATCAAAACGTCTGGCTCTCAACGTCTCATCACCCACCAGCACGGGTGAAAAACGCTGAAGCTCCGCAAAACGAGTAGAATAGTCCATCACCAACATAGCGCCCTACTGCAGATTCATGAACTATCGAGCTCTATCTTCCCTCAGTGTCTCGGGAAAGAAGAAGTCATAGAAGACTGCCTGAAAATCTTCCCACGCCATGTCTCTGTGATGCTCTAACTGGGTGGTAACATCCCACCACCACTTGGCGGAATCATGCAGCATATAAGTCGCGAGCTTGAACCTCCACCCTGGAGGCATCTCTAGATGCTCAAAAATAGTTTGCATTAATCCTAGCCAAGACTCTGCAGCCTGTGGTCCGCCATCCCCTGAAAACGTAGGCAGATGATGCTGCTGAAAGATACGAGTCATCTCAGCCATAGATATAGCAGCCTGTGGTGCTCCCTGAAAGGTCTGCATGAATCGCATAAAGGCTTCATAGAACTGAGCCTCCACGCCTATGTCTGGTATAGCAGCTGGCGCCACATCTGGATCTGTTGGTGGATCAACTGGTAGCCCATGGCCCACCATATTCGGAGTATAATCGTCGCCGCTCTCATGGAGAACAACTCGCAGTTGTCTAGGCGGAATGACTCTACAAGGTCAAAAGCACGCCTCAGATTCAAGATTATTAAGACTAAAAGCAAAGGAACCACAAAGGAGCAAGAGGAAGAAAGCATTTCAAAGTTTGCAAAACAAGACTACACAACATGTACAATGACTACACGGCGTGTACTTGACTTTCCTTCCCCTCCCCGGGTCCTTCTACACGGCTAACCCACACGGATTCCGTTCAAAAAAACTACACTGCGTGTATAATATCTATACGGAGTGTATGGTGTTATTTTCCAACTGCCCGTGTCGTCTGTGACACGGCCGACTACTCGGCTTGACACTACACTGTGTGTTACACCTACACACGGCGTGTACACCACCCCATTTCCCAGCCACACGGCTAACTCCACACGGTCTGTCCTAGGACAAGACTACACGGCATGTCCCACATGTACACAACATGTTTAGGGAAAGGTGACACTGGCCTGTGTTGTTAGTTACACGGCCGAGTCCCCAGGTCACACTACACGGTGTGTCTATAAGTGACACGACGTGTTCTGTCAAGGAGTTCACCGACCCGTGTTGTTATTTACACGGCTGGACTCCGGGTCACACTACACGGTGTGCACAAAAACTACACGGCGTGTTTTACCCAAGCTCTTCCCTACCCCGTGTCGCCGCCCAAATGGTTTGTGACACAGGAAGAGACTACACAGCGTGTACTCAGGGTACACGGCATGTACTCAACAAGTTCATTTTTTCTTCCCGAACAGAAGAACACACACGGCATGTATGAGGTCCTACACGGCGTGTATTCTGGGTTTTCCAGATAGTATGCCTCAGAAACTTCCCCAGAACCCAGAAAATACTGAAACTAACACCTAAGTGTCAAATTCTGACCCGTGGGGGCCCATACTCCCCACGAATCAAAGTTTGACATCTTATATGTGTTATAACTAATAACCAGTCAATGATCCACCAAATTCCGGTCAATGGGGGCCCATACTCCCCAAAAAACCAAAGTTTGGCATCCATTCTATAAACAAGCTCAAACAAAAATACCATATCACAAGGAAGGTATTTATCAAGTAGCTATCACAACAACATTCTTTACTAGCACAACAACTATCACAATAACATGAAAATTCTAATGCACCTACATGGCATGGAAACTATGCATGGCATGTTATTTCTAGCATGTGCCTATATGATGCATGAGATGGCATACCCTCATCTCATCAGGTTGCAACCAAATAGAACCCACAGATAAAATATAAACTGCACAATCTCAAAGTGCGTCACCCAATGGTGAAAACATATCAAATGTAAATTGCAAAATCAATAAAATTGCAATCATGAGGTAAATTGGTTTTTCCCTGTACGTGGGTTAGCTACGACCGGGAACAACTTATTACCAACTATCGTTCATCCTATCCCTAACTACGACTCCAAATAGTAAGTCAAAGAAAAGAAACTCTCCTCTGATACCACTTTGTAACGTCCCGGACCCAGGTGCCACGCAACGGGTGCCCCGACCCCGGTTCACCACAAGACTTCAAGCGCATTTCCCCAAACTCCAGAGGCTACCAACTAGCAGTGAGGGCCCAGGTCCGATGGTGGGGAAACTATTCCCTCATTTGTCAAAGTGTAGCGTAGCGGAATACAAAATAAACATACAATGACACCGGAAGCCGTAAACATACACAACTGAAATAACTACAGCAGTGGATATAACCAAAAGTATATAAGTGATGATGCTACATGTTTCAAGTTCTAAGAAAACAGCCAGAACATGTTATACATCAATACAATACAACAAAATACAGAGTACAACAAAAAAAGAAAAATAGCTGGCAGCGGCATCGCGAGCCTAGGCTCGGTCCCATGCCCTCCTACTCCACAGCAACAGTCAAGTATCTGTATAGGGACTCTTGCCCCTATCTACACCTGCAGCAACGTAATCTGTTTGGGCCAAAAAGCATGAACCAAATAGGGTGTGAGAAATATATCTCAGCAGGCACCCACTAAAGGCCCATGCCCAACTACGTGTAAGCATGCAACAATAGGGTGCAATAGTAAAATGCAATAAATTAAGCAGTACTAAAAAGTAACTAACTTAACAATTAAATTTCCATTTTATTATTCATTTAATCCATTGAATTTAGTATCGTTCTGTGCTCAACAACACCATGCCCTCAGGACAACCAGTATCTCGCCCTCAGGCTAACATAGTGAACCATGCCCTCAGGCTATATAGAATCTCACCCTCAGGCTATACAGAATCTCGCCCTCAGGTTATACAGAATTCTCGCCCTCAGGGTATATAGAATCTCACCCTCAGGCTATACAGAATCTCGCCCTCAGGCTATACATAATTCTCGCCCTCAGGAATACGAAAGGTTACCCTCAGGCGGAATAACGACAGCCCTCGAGCTAAAACAATCACGCCCTCAGGCTAATATAGTCACGCCCTCAGGCTAATATAGTCACGCCCTCAGGCTAATATAGTCACGACCTCAGGCTAATATAGTCATTCCCTTAGGCTAATATAGTCACGCCCTCAGGATAATATAGGTAACCGGGCCATTCCTAACAGGTAAACAAGAAGTAATAATCAATTCCTCTCAAGGCAATTCTACAATTACTACTTTAAAGGCATACCCTCGGGTATCCTGGCCAAACGACTAAACAGTGAAACACACCCCGGGGGTGGTTCCGAATCCAAGCAATGATCCCAACCAGCATTTTAATATCATAATTTAATTACCTATGCAATACTAGGAATTAAATATAGCAACGGCCTCAGCCACACGACACCCCAACATGGGTTCGTGACACAAAAACGCACAAAACACACAACAGTTGGAAAACTAAACACCAAGCCACCTACCTTATACACCAACAAACGTTATACATGAACGTCGACCCCATAAACGCCCAAGAACAGTGAAGATCTGACAAAGAACAAAACCCAAGAAAATGTAAATAACTTACGTTAGGAGAATAATTGGTAAGAACAGTACCAGGAGAGGAGAGGGCTCACCCATGCGGTTCCAATGAGATCATCCGAAGCCAAAACAGATTCCAGACGAACGCCTGGTGGATCTTCAAAGATCAGGCCTCCTCCTTTGTCTCCAAAATGGCTCAAGTGCCTCCTCTGCCAAATGAGGAGGCTACTGCCTGTTTTAAGCCGAAAAAACAAAGTACACGGCATGTACTTTTGAGTACACGTCGTGTACTGCTTTCATTTAACTGTTTATTTGGCGGCACCACCACACTGTTCACCGGTCGACCAGATTACACAGAATGTACTCCCGAGTACACGATGTGTACTGTCGCCCAGCTATCAGCTGCTCCACCGCCTTACTGTTTAATCCTGCCGACTGACTACACGGCGTGTAAGTACCACTACACGGCGTGTAGTCGGTTCCTACACCCCTCATCGCCGGCATGGCTACACGCCCCGTGTACTCATCCCAAAACAGCCAAAAGTACACTGCGTGTGGATAAAGTACACAGCGTGTAGTTTCGAAATTTAGCATTTTTCCCCATTTTCCATATTTTCTCAAAAACACTTAAGGAAAAGGAAAAAGAAGAAGCCTATACCTCAAAAATAAGAACCGGGTTCCTAAAATATTTAAATAAGAATTTAAAAATTCGTATGATTATAGTAAAATAATATGATTTTTTTTAGAAATAAGAAATATATATATTGAATAAAAATAGTGTTTTAAGGGGATATTTTAGTAATTTTTTAAAAGAACATCCATTACCTTGAGTCTTACTCATCACGTACATTCATTATCATGATGAATAATAAAAATAGGTTAATTATTTACATATTTATGAACCATTATAATGTTTATTATTCCTTTTCTTTTATCTCTTACCATGATATATTTAATTATTAAATTAATTAAAATCACATTGTCTGTTTTAAGGATATTCATTTCATAAGTCCAAAATGGATTAAATAAGTCTACTATGGTAAAAGTATCCATTAATCCACCATATTAAAAATAATAATCATGAAAAAATTATCAATTTTATACTTAAATTATAATTTCAAATCTGAACATTAAATATAGTTATGAAAAATGAACTACATTACAATCCTGAAGATGGTATGCTATATGTACGCATGAGTAATGTTTCCATTTTATAATGATCATTATTAAAAGAAGTTAAGTAATACCTTATCTTTATTAAATTATTATAATATTATAAATATTATATTAATTATTTAAATATACTTATACAACATCCTTGTGATGTGGTGATGGAAAATTAATCACTTCACTTCTTTGATTTGGTAGTCCATAGGTCTCAGTGAAATACATCATCATTTTTTAAATGAATAGAAATGATTTAATGTAAACAATATTGTAAGGACTCTAACCCCAGTAGTCTAGAGTTGGTGCCTTAAATTAATACATTTTCATATATAGAAGATTAAGAACCCAAAATACCAAACTATATATATATATATATATATATTTATGAAAACCAAATTATATATATGATATGGATATTACAATTGGAAAATAAAATAGAGAATAATACATAACAAAATAAAATTCTCATCATCCTTTAAAATTCATTAAAAGGATTCCTCTTCATAACCCTAGGAATAGAAATAATGCAAGGGTGTTCTCAAATGATCATTTAGGGTTATGTACAATGGAATATATCTTGAATCAATAATAATAATAAACAATTAAAGGTAGATAACTAAATACACATGTAATTTAAATAACATGAATATAGTTGTGAGGTAATAAAGAATCAATATGGAAAGGTAAATAACTAAAAAAATATTCCATTTAATCAATAAACTGAGAATAAAATACACCAATGGATAATTCCATTGTAAAAATATAATGGATAATAATAATTAATGAATTCCAAAGGAAGTAAATGCTTATATATTGGACATGATGTTTCCTGGGCACAAGGAACCTTTACTGTCAGGATCTTTAACAATATGGTTTAAAACATATTGGGTAATAACCCATCTGATTTGGCCAAATGATTATTCTCATGAGAATACTGATGCATCAATGGGATTACATTAAATGGTCCCTAACCCATTTCATAATATTCCAAAGCATTACTCATATATCAAACAAATTAATTTAACTCATAAAAAATGTTCCTTATCAATTATTCATATGGATTAAAGGATACATATTTATCAATATTTTCCCAGTTAATCAAATGACATTCAAATTAAAAACAATATGTAAAAATGGTATATGTTTTATGAAATAATAATATAAATTACACAATAATATGGATATTTAAAATTAATTTAATGTCTAATGAAAAATTATTTCATTAAATTTATTTTTTATGATGAAGTTTACGATCACAAAAGAAAGTATGATTGTATAATAACTTTTACCACTTATAATTTTCCCATAATATCCCCTTGGATGTGATAATTCAATTAAAACTTAAAATAACTTTAATAATAAATAATTGATGATATTATATGTAAAATGGTAGTATATACAACACATAAAATAAAATTGGTGAATAATAACAAATAATTCTCAATAGTGTAAATTGAGATGAAATCCCTTACCTTACTATCCATTTTTGTTGAATTCTACTTAAAATAATATATAATGGTTATAATAATGTTTATATCTTATAAAATTAAAATTTAAATATTTATAATATCATATAAAATCCATTTATAAAATCTAATCACTCAATTTTTAATAATCTGTCATGATTTTCATTGTTTTGGGCGTTAATTGCCTTGTTTTTCAGGTATATTTTTAATTATTATTTTTTATTCCTATTAATTATATAATAATTTAATAATATATATAATTTAAATAATTAAATAAATATATTATATAATAATTATATATTTATTTAGAGTAATCCATAAAAATTGGTGATATGGAATGAAATACACCGTTAAAGGAGACGATATGCTATACATACACATGAATGTTGTATCCATTTCTTGGTCTTATTGAAAGAATAAAAATTAAGTGATATATATATATATATATTAAAATTATATTACCATTATAATTTCATATATATATATCATATTTTTATTAAAACTATCCTTAATACATTGGATGTAAAGCGTGAATGAATCACATCACTTTGTGAGGCGGTAGTCCACCGTACACATGAGCGACATTACCATATTCCCAAAAAGTATAATACATGAATGTATATGTTATATAATAATTAATGAATAATAAAGAAATAATAATTATACTATATATCATATATAATTTTTTACATAATTATTCCTAACAATGAAGGGTGGTAATGGAAAAATGAATGAGAGTAGTTCGCGAGGCAGTTGTCCGTCGTACACAAGAACGATGATTTCATAACTCATTCGATTGAATCGTGTAATTTTTTAGGACATAACCTTAAAATTAAAACTTATTAGTATAATTAATATACTAATTATATTATATAATCATGTAATATTAATAATTGAAGGTGTTGTTGATGAAAATAAAATAAAAAACACTTTTAGATTAATATTACCTCTTTTCAGCTATCGTCCTTAGATTTTCACATATACCTTCATAAGTTTGATTTATGTATGAGATAATGCATCTAATATGGGGGAGGGAAGTTGGGATGTTGTTTGGTCATGTATATAAGAACCAAATTTGGTTTATGGTGTGAATAAGAGGGGAGAGGGGGTGAAGTTTTATAAGTGGTGTGAGTGGCACTCATATAATTTTTTAAAAGGGATAATTCCACCCATGTTTATTAAATTTAATTTGTCTCAAAAAATGGATAAATATTTATAATATATGTTATAATGTCTAAATATGGAAATAAAATGTTTTTTTGACAATTTTCTAGTTCATTTGGCCCCATAAGATAAAATTTTAGTCGCTTGGTAAACATGTTTTCTCTTAATCATTGTGATTAATTTTAACTTCATTGACTAATAATTTTGGAAAAAAATGATTTTTAACATAATATAAATAATATATTATTATTATTATAAATATAGAATTCATTTTTCAAAATTTATTCCACATAAGTGGTAAAATTAATTTAAATTTAATCCCACAGACGTCGCGAGAAAGAGAGGTTTTAAATAAAAATGTTCAAAAGTTTACAATGTTTTATATCAATATTAAATATAAAAATGATTAAAATGACCTAAATTAGACTAATAAATTTATAATTGAACTATTTTTAGTCTAAAAAAAATTAAATATATAATTTAACATCATTAACTATTTAAATTAAAAGTCATTTTTCAATTAAGAATAAGTATTTTTCACTATTCAACAAAAAATGAAACTTCTCAGAAAAATACCAAAAATAACCCTAATTTATTTTTTTAATTATGATTTCAAATATGAATTTTATTTTTTAAAATTAAATTTATAAAACTTTCAAAATTTATATTTAATACAAGTGCGCCATCAAAATTCGGTAATACCGCCTTTAGAAAAATACAGCTTGTTATGCCTATAATTGTATTTTTTCTTATCTTATTCCTATAAAACTTATTGGGTGAATGTAAAAAAAATATTTAATACATAATATATCAACTTCACTAATATCATCCATAAATATAATTATTTTAATTTTTTGGGATAAAACATATTCGTTTCATAAAAAAGTATTTTTTATAAAGAAATTCCTTTATATTTAATTGTTTTTTATATTAATTTCTAATTATTTGGTATATAATTAATTAAAAAATATATTATCATAATTTAATTAATCCAATTTATAACCATCGATTAAATTTCTAAGATATAATGTTAATTTTAAATAATAATATTAATAATATTCTGTAAAACTCATTCATGCATGTAACACAAGCCACCGAAGAAAGTAATTGCCATGTTTAATTAAAGATAACAAAGTATTTATCTCATTTGAAGATATAAATTAAAATAATTCCAAAATGAATATATTTTAATGTATTTGGGTGTTTCACCTTTTTTCCAACAAAAATTCATCCTTTGAAATTTCATGGATATTACCTTTTAATCGGTTGAGGGAAGTTCTTCATAATATGATATGATTCCCATGTTGATTCCTCCATTCTCTAATTCCTCCAAAGTACCTTTACAATAAGAGTCATCCAATTACTTAATAATTTATCTCTAGTATAAATAAACTAGATGTGTTATTCATAGTAATAAAGATCATGTTCTAACTCTAATTCTTCAGAGGTGAGAACATATGTCCAGTCTAGAATGTACTTTCTTAACCAAGATATATGAAACCCATCATATAATTTTTAGAGAGTTGGTGACATTGAAAAATGGTAATAAAAAACTCTAATAAATTCTATAATTGCAAAGGGTTTTATTTACTTGGGGTTTAACTTCCCTTTCTTAATAAACCATATAACACCCTTCCATGGAGATATTATCAAGAAAACATGACCCCCAATGGAATTCCAAATCATTCCTCCAATTATTGGTATAATACTTTTTTTGTAAACTGATCTAATTTAATGTGATCTTGGATAGCCTTTACCTTTATTTTTGTTTCTTCAGCATGTTCTGGGCCAATAAATGACCTCTCACCAACTTCACTCCAACATGATATAGTTAGGCATATCTTTTAATGTAATGATTCATACAACACCATTTGAATACTTTAATGAAATATATTTTTATTGGATAATTATATAAAAGGTGAATAATAATCCAAAATGCCTTGAAATTTGAGTGATCATGACCTAAAAAAGTCTTATATTGTTTTAATTATTCTTTTGAACTATTCATCACTTTGAGGGTGGTAAGAAGTGATCAAATGAAGCTCAATATCAAGATCCCTCAGAATACTCTTATAGAATTTTGATGTATAAAAAAGATCTCAATCTGAAACAATTGATATAGTTTTCCCATTAAGTCTTAAAACTTCATTAATATAGAGCCTTGTGAGGCTATTAAGAGGTAAATATTCTCTTATATCAAAGAAGTTTGTAGATTTGGTTAGGTGGTCAATGATATACCATATTGCATCATTATTTCTTGGAGTCTTTGGTATTAACAAGAAAAAGTCCATAGTAATATCATCCTATTTCTACATAGTAATTGGATGAGGTTTCTTGAATCCTTTAGGTTTTCCCCACACCATTATATTTTTGACAGACTAAACATCTAGAAACATAATCAATAATATCCCACTTCATGTTATCTCCCCAAAAATGTTCCTTAAAATCTCAATACATCTTTGTGCTTCCAGGATGTATAGAGAAATTTGAGTTATGAACATCATTCAACAGTTCCATTTTTATCTCATGTATGGATGAAACACATAATCTATTTCAAAATTTCAAAACAGAATCTACACAGATATAGTCTTATAATTTCCCATCATTCACGGTATTAATTTTCATCTAAAAGATATCACAATCATATTGATAATTATTTATCTTCCCTAATAAAGATGATTTTGAAATACTTTGAAAAAATATTGATGTCTCCCCTTCCCTATTAATTCAAATATACATATTTACTAAATACTTGAACTTAAGATCCATCTAGATCCTTATTTGGGTCAGAATTCCATGATCCTTCATACTCAATGCATTTGAAACCATATTTACTTTTCATAGGTGGTATTTTATTTTTAAATAATAATCCTTGAGTAGCTAAATCCATTACCACTGTCTCATATTGATATATTTATATTAAAAGATATATTTATGGATTTTGTGATCAATGTATATCTCACATAATTCTCCATAATGATAATGTCTCCATATCTTTAAATATAATATTAACAACTGTTAACTCAAGATTATGGTTTGGGTAGTTTTGTTCATGAATCTTTAATTTCCTTGATTCATATACAATAAATTTATCATTTTTCATTAGTAAACAACCACTTACCTTATTTTATACATCATAATATATCACAACCCCATCATTTCCAGATGTTAGATTCAAAATTAGAGCATTGGAGAATCTCCTATTTAGTTCCTTAAATAATTATTCACATTTCATTATCCAAACAAACATATCCCTTTTAAATGTAAGCTTGGTTAATGGGTTATCCAATAGTGAAATATTTTGAAAGAATCATCGATAGTAACTGTATAAACTAATTAAAATATGTAACTCAGTTATGTTCATTGGTGGATCCCATTATCTAACTTCCTTTATCTTTATAATATCAATTTATATTCTATTTTTGGAGATTATATGGATAAGAAAATAAAATTTATGTGAAAAAAATCACACTTTATAAATTTTCCAAATAACTATTTCCTTATAAGAGTTTAAAGAGTGATTCTAATGTGATTCTCATAGTCCCCATAGATTGTATAATAAAACAAAATATCATCAATTAATAACACAAAAAATTTTCAAGATACTACTTGAATAATATGTTCATCATATCCATAAAAATAAGGGGTACCTTAGTAAATACAAATGGAATTACTATAAAATAATAATGTTCATCCCTCATAGGAAAATCTATATTTAGAATTTATTCTTTATTTAATCAAAATTTGTGATACTGAGAACAAAGGTAAATCTTTAAAAAATAATTGTCTCAGGGAATTTGATTGAATAAGTCATAGATGTGAGCCATAAGATACAATTTTTATCATAAAAACATTGATTTCACTATAATCAATTCATGTACTCATGGATCCTTTTTTCTTATTAAAAATGAGAATAAGAGCCCCAATGGAGAAACACTAGGAAGAATAAATCCCTTATTACCCAACTCCTCTTATTATTTCTTCACCTACACTTATTCCAAAATGGACATTACATATATATTATTTGATATTAGTCTCAAATTAGCGATTAAATCAACTGAAAACTAAACTTCTTTCTCTTGGGGGTGTCTAGGGAATTCATCAGGAAATACATCAATGTATTTCTGTATAATAGGTACATCCTAAATTTGATTATTTCCCTCTTCATCCCTTGATGTTTTTTATATTATTCTCTATGAATTTATTTTAATTGATCTATTAGGTGTGGATGTAGATAATAATCAGTTGATGATGTTTCTACTATAAAGATAAGGTATAAGGCCCCAACCTTAAAACGATACTTAATCTTGAGATAAGTCAATAATTTGAATTTAATTCACATCAAGGATCTTTTTAGGTTTAGAGTATAAAGATTTAGGCCATTATTAATAAATATCATCCCATAATCATACAAAAGGATACTATCAAAAAAATAACCATTTTTCCACTAAATAAAACCCTTTTAATAAACCTGATTTCTTTTCTTAATAAAAATCTTCTTGAATTCTTAATTTATCTTACTCATCCTTATACCCTATTAAAACATTTCAAAAAAAAATGTGATAAGCATAAAAACTTAGTAAATGATAAAATAAGGAAAGAAAAAATTAGTACATGAATATTTATAAACCCATGAATTAATAAGAATCATGAAAACTTCATAGTAATCATAAATCAATAAGGTAACTTGTGGCATTTATAACATACGTACTTTTTAGCTTCTACAACCACATTGGGAGTAACCTTTATGGTTACGTTTGGAATACCTATCACAGTATATTCCCTAAAACTCTTTAGAGAAACCTTAAAGTTTACCTCTATCACATTATACAATGCATTAGAGAGCTATCACAGGATCACCTGCCCTCAGTTTATCACCTAACCACCCATATACATAAATAATTCCCAAGAACCATAACATAGTCATAAAACATGAACAAGCATAAAGGAAAAATAATATTTCCACATTGCAATAATAAGACATCATTTAAAAAATATTGATATAATAAATTAATTATCAAAACCATTTTCAATACCAAAATACTTAAAAAAGGAATATGGTATTTAATTTTCTTTTTTTTAATCATTACAGCTTGTAGGGGTAGCCAAATATCAAATAATTCTCTTGGTGGTAGAAAGGTCGTTGTCATCACGTACGTTAAAAAGAAACATTATTTTTGTCGTTTAATAAAATTATTTGTAAAAAAATATTCCTCTTAAATTTTTTTGAGTGAAATTAAACGTTAAAGGGGTTAATTATACACAGTATAAAATAAGGTTGTATATAAATCAAAATATCCTCAATGAAAGGAGATTGATATGAAGTCCCTTACCTTGAGTCTGACTTGTCCCATTCATTATTTAATTTCATGAATAATAAACCTTGGTTAATTTATACATTCTTTAGAATCCTTTTAAAGTTTATTATTCATTTTATATTACTTATTACCATGTTATAAAAATTAGTTAATTATTTTAGTTCATATCAGATGTTTTGTCGTTCTGTACTTGAGTCAAAAATGAACTTATTTTGATGCAAATTGTCCATGTGGTCATAAGTCCATTATCTTAATAATTATATTAGTGATTTAAATATAATATATATCAAATATATAAGTATTTATAATATTCCATTACATTTAGAGATAAGAAATGTAATGCACCGTTCATGGAGGCGGTAGGCTGTACGTACGCATGAAGGCTACTTTCGTTTCTTTATCATATTAAATGAATAAAAATTAAATGAAAAATAGGTATATTATAATTATATTATAATATCTATGTTATATATTTTACATATGTTCATTAACTCCATTCTCTATACATTCCGTGTAAGGCATAAACAAGTCATATCACTTTGTGGGGGCGGTAGTCCTCACTTCCTCAAATGAAATTATCGTATTTACACATTATGGAAAACATAAAGGTATATTATAAATAAAAATTATAGAAGCACAGAGACAATAAAAATATAATATATATAAAATATAAATACATTTATATAATAATTTCCACCATGATAGGTGGTAGGATAAAATTGAACAATCATTGTTTCGTGAGACAGTAGTTCACCGTACAAAGAAACATTATGTTCTATATCCATTAGATGAAGGTGTGTGTAATTTTAGGTTGAACCCTTAGCATAAAAACATACTATTATATTTATGATACTGGTTTTTTATAAAATAGTTTAATAAAAAGAGGTTAAGGGGTTTGAGAAGAAAAATAAATGTTAGGATCTTGAGAGAATACGTTACCACTAAATTAGGTAACTCCTTTTGATTTTAGCCAAAAGGATTCCTTGATTTTCCTTATTTCTAAGTGAAGGCTTATAGGTGGAATTAAGGGATGTTGGTATCTTATTTGAGTAGAATTTTTATAATCCAATGTTCTTGATAGGTGTGAGTAAGTGGGTAGAGGTGGTGGCCTTTTATAAGAGGGAGGAGGGGCACTTTATGAATGTCATGAAATATTATTTTATTATAAATTAATATTTAAATTATAATAGTTAAAAATTGATATATTTTGAGTATATTAATAGGATGAGTCTAGATACTCTTAACTAATAGGTTTTAGACAAGTTTAGGTCACAAATTTAACCTTGTCTTCTGGCTTTAATCCGTAGTTAAATAAATTAACTCTTACCATGTATTCTTGTATTTTCACACTATATAGTTAATATGGTTACTATAAAATGAAAATAGACTCTGAAGTGGATAATTAATGAAATTTTTAACATTATATAATTCATTTGTATGAATATAATATTTTATGACTATTATATAATTTAATAAAATAGTATTTAAAAAAAAAAAATCTTTTATATCAATTTTGACACTATTTAGTAATTTATTTTTGTTAAAATCATAGAAAATTGATTAATTAGAAAAAAACTAAATGAAATCGAATATAACATGTCATAATCATATAAAAATTCATGTATGGCATCAAAATTTTCAAATTAAATTTATTTTAAAATTTATAATATCATTTATTTGAATCTTTTATTAATAAGTTAATCACTCAATCATCATTGTATCATAAATAAATTTAGTTACATAATGTCTAAAAATTAAAAATAAAATACCATGATGTGATATTTTTTAGCTTTCTATGTACCATTTATAGTAAAATAGATCAATTATATAACCCCACATTTAATATTTTTAGTAAAAAGATACATGTTTATGTTATATTTCTATTTACTTTAAATTAATTATTATAATTAGTCATTATCACACCCAAGTGGCTCTATGGGGTCCTAAAATAGACCCAAGGATTATTATGGTCAGAAATATCTCATCTAATAGGATCAGGACATGTTTTAGGGTAGTTTTATATTTCTATAACATTATTTTTAAACCTTATTTACCTGATTTATCCTTCAACCATGGTAAATAAAAATAATTACTCATGTTACTATTCTGAATGTACAAACATAAAAGGTACCAATTTACAAAATTTGGACTTTATTATTCCAAATATGTAATCTATTTCTCCAAATTAAAATCACATAATTGGTATGAATTTTTTAAAAATTAATTCCCATTGTCGAAAATAGAAAGCTGGTTTTTAAGAAGTAAAAACTATCAAAAGATTGACATGTGTTTATGTCCAATTTAAATGTGAAATTACATCCAATGACGAAAATTGGATTAAATGATAAAAATATTATACAATTATACTTTAAAACCAATTAAATGGTAAATCTAACTATATAAATAAATTAGATGAAAAGGTAGTTTTGAATTAAAATGCATTATTTTTCACTATTCAGAAAAATATAGATTTTATCAGAAAAATACCAAAATTTCAACCAAATTAAATTTTTATGTCCCAATTATAAATAAAAAGTTTATTTTTTCAATTACAACATA
Organism: Viscum album; assembly: GCA_963277665.1. Lineage (NCBI taxonomy): Eukaryota > Viridiplantae > Streptophyta > Magnoliopsida > Santalales > Viscaceae > Viscum > Viscum album. Next base: position 188,362,302 of record OY728131.1, read on the forward strand.
TAAAAGTGAAAAAAATTATTTTTTAAATTGATTCTCCATCAAAAGATGGTAAAATGACCTTTTAAAAATATTAGAGTATTTTATGCTTAAAATTGGATTCCTTCTCATTTTAAGCATCTAAAATTCATTTAATAAATTTAAAAACATTTAAAAAATATGTAAAATCATTATATAGTAAATTATGATCATTTCTACCAATATAATGGCTAGGCGTTAACTACCAATTAAAATAATAATAATATTATTTTATTATTTTTCGATATAACTCACTGTTGTGTGCAACGTAAGATTTAAGAGAAACCCGTTGTTGTGTGTAGGGTATGATATCAGACATAATGTATCCTTTAAAATAAAATTAATATTTAATTCAAAAATATTAATAGATATTAAAATGTATTATTCTATAAATACCTGAGATGTTACATCTTTCCCCTTGTTGGAAATTGTGTCTTTACGATTTTATTCACTTATCAAATAAGTGGGGGTATTTATCCCTCATTACATTTTTAGATTCCCACATTTCCACTTCACCCATATAGTTTTTAGAAAAAACCTTTACCTGATGAATCACCTTATTCTACAACACTTTCTCTCTATGGTCAAGAATCTATACTGGCTGATCCTCATAAGAAAGATTCTCTTCCAACTGAACTACCTCTGGACTCAAAACATGTGATGGATATGAAAAATACTTTCTCAACATTGAAACATGAAAAACATTGTGTAACTAGGATAAAATTGAAGGTAAAGCCAATATGTAGGCAACTGTTCTATCTTTTTACAAGATTTCATAGGATCCAATGAACCGTGGAATCAACTTTCCCTTCTTACCAAAACACATCACCGTTTTTCATAGAGAAACTTTGAGAAAGACATGATCATCTACCTTGAAAGAAATATCCTTCCTCTGATTATCAGCATAAATTTTCTTCCTACTCTGAGTTTTCATCATGTGATTATGAATAAAATAATTTTTTTCCATCTCTTCTACCAATTCTAGTCCTATCAACTTCCTTTCACCTTCTTCATCCCAAATAGCTGGAGTTCAACACTGCTTTTCACATAATGCCTCAAATAGTTCCATCTGTATATTGGAATGAAAACTGTTATTATAAGAAAATTCAACCAAAGAATGATTTCAGTACCAAATTCCTTAATAATACATTGAAAAAGCATATAAAATATCTTCCAATGTTTGAATTGTTCATTCTATCTTCCTATATGATTGCAGATGAAAAGCTATACTAAAATATAATTCAGTACCCAAGACTTCTAAAGGCCTTTGTAAGAGTTATAAGTGAACCTGAGATCATGATAACATAAAATTGAGAGAGGAACTACATGTAACATTACTATTTCATTAAGACACAATCGAAAAATTTGATCTAGAGACTGTGTATCCCGAATAGGAAGAAAATAAGCAGATTTAGTCAATCGATCAACAATAACCCAGATTGCATTATTATCTTGAGATGTCTTTGGTAATCCCACAATGAAGTCCATAGATATATTTTCCTATTTCTATCATATACATGACTTCTTTTAAAGTCATTTTTTATTTAATTTCCATTATTTCTTTGTTTTGGGGGTTTCCCATGCATTTTGGTGGAAATGGTGGGTTTTCAAAATTTGTGCCAAACCATGAGCCCATTTCCAAATTTAAAAAATATATTTTTTTTATTTTATGACTCCTTCATTTTTCAAAATTTTACACCCATTCCCCCTCTCAATTGAAATATCCTAGTATATTAAAACCACCATATCAATTTGGATCCTATAGAAATCCATAATAATGTTGGATTTGGGTTTTTTATTAAGGTATTGGGCCAGCCCGTAAGCCCATTTCCTAATTTTTCAATATCTCAACAATTTTTTACTATTTTAAATGATTATACCCCCCAATAGAAGAAAAAAAACTAAGGATCACCCCCATTATCAAGTCTTCCTCTTTGGAGCTCATCTCCCCTGTGGATTTGGGAAATATTTCTTAGTCCTTTTCAAATCGCCCATATTTGAAGAGGTAAAATGTTTATTTCATAAATCCTTCAATTTTCACTCTTTTCCCCAAATTTCAGTCCCCAATTTACCTACTAAGACTTATTAAATCCTCCATACCATTTTTGGCTGCTTCAAGATTCAAGTATGGGTGTATTTGGGCCAATTTACTGAAGATCCCTCAAGTAAGTGAATTTCCTTCCTTCCTCCTCCCATTTGCTTAGGGTTTCTTCATTTTTCCTAGGGTTTCATCCGTGTTTTCTTGAAGTTCCTAATTTTCAGAAGCTATGGTTCATTCATAGTTGTTAACCTTGTTTATTTTTGGTGAAATATTGTAGATTAGGGCTTGATTTTACTCCCTTGTGGTGCGGCGGTGGTGCATTTGAAGTTTCACACAATGGTTTGGGGTTTTTGTCATAAATGGTAGGTGATTCCATGTGTAAGAATTATTGGACGAGTTAGTTTTTCATGATTTATATTTTTATAATGCTTCTATTATATTTTTTTTGGTTTGAAAATTATATTTGGTTTCATTTGTTAAGTGGTTGATTTTTAAGTGGCAACTTTGTGCAAAAATGAGTGTTTGTCCTATGTATTTCATATTGTATCAAGTGGGGTTGTTTCGAGGTTCATTAAATGGTTTAATTAAATGTTTTTAGGGATACCAATTATGCTTTTAGTTTATATTGGAATGAAATTGGTCTCAAAAGATATTTTTAGATGGATTTTATGTGAAAAACATGGTTACACTCCTTGGAATTGTTTCATGAAGATTTTAGTGGTTTCTTGATCAATGAAAAAGGTGAAAATATGTTTCCAAAATGTTTTGGTTGGAGTTTACTTTTGAAATGGTATATTATAATGTGAAAAGGATGTTGTGTTATTTTCTATATCTTGGAATGGTTTTATAAAAATTGTTTAAAGTATTTATTGAAGTGTGAAATAATGCAAAACGTGTTGTGGGATGTTTTGGTGTGAGTATGATTTCACAATGAATTAGAATGAAAAAAGGGATTATAAAACTTCTGTGATATACGTGAGGGATGTTTGGTGTGTGTGTGTGTTATTTTTAAATGGCCATTAAAGTGGAAATGGTACTTTATATGATGTGTAAAATTTTTGAGCATAAGGGAGAAAACCCAGGTATCTAGGTGGGTGGATGTGTACTAGTATGCTAATGATCCGGTGGGGTTTGGAACCTATTTCACATAGCAATATTGAAATTAAAACACTAACTAAACTATGATGATGATGTTGGGGGACCACTAGGTTATGGGTATGATCCCTACTAGTGGATCGTGTGCACGAGAACATATATTTATTATGGTCCCTTTCACTTAGATACGAGGTACCTAGGAACCATAGAGAGCTAGTGCCTAGGGGTATTTACCATTGCTAGTTCTTATTAGATAATTTACAGTTACCATTGGAATATAGTGTTTTTGACTGGATAAATTTAGTAGATTTTTAATTTTATTTAAAATTGGTCATTCTTTAAAATAGACCGCTTGAAAACTGTTTTTATGTTAGTTGCATATTTTAGATATTGTTACTATCATTTATTGTTTACAAAACATGCAATATTTTTGTCTTATAATTATTATCACATGGAATATTTTAGTGGTGTAATCCTACTAGACTTTAGATCACACCCTACTTACACCTTTGGCTGTAAGTATACTTGGTTATTTTCTCACAGGTTTGGGTAAAGCTCCTAGTGCCAACGATTCAAGTTTCTAGTGGTCCTTCTTGGTGCAGTGCTGTGGAGATGGCTTGAGGGTGGTGCCTCTTTCTATGAGGAGATTTTTGGGATGTCCTTTTGGTTTTTTCGATTTTGACAGTATTTGAGTATTATTTTAAACTGTGTAACTTAATTCCGGAATTTTGTAAAAGATAATTTGGTTTGAAAAATCCAAATTGGTTTTATTGGATTCATTTGTTGTTTTATGGTTATAAACTCATGTAAATCATTCCCAAATTTCATTTTATGATACCCAGGTTCTTGTACTAGCCTTTGGGGATCAAGAACGCCCTTCGAGCATTTCCACGATCTGGTTTTGATTGAAACCAGATTCGATTCGTGACAATTTCCACTTTGGTACTGGAAAAGGCTGAAACATACCTTTAGATAACTACCACCTTGTTTTAAACAGTTGAAAAATCAAACTTCTCATGGTAAAGTCAGTAATAAATTTTTTCATTCCATCCCACTAGTAATAGTCTTGAAGATCTCTATACTTCTTAGTTTTTCTAGGATGAACTGAAAATAGAGAACGATGAGCTTCACATAACAATTCTTTCTTCAAATGTGAATCAAAAGTCACACATAATATCTTTCTAAACTTCAAAACATAGTCTTTATAAATTTTATATTTAGGTAATTTACCCTTATGAACCAATTATACCTTTTTCTGCAACTCACTGTCTTCCTTCTACGCTTTCTTTATTATGTCTGCTAGAGACGATTTCACTGAAACCTAAAACAAAATAGAGGAATTTACTTAACCAAAAACATCCAAGACAAATTTCATCAAATCATTAATCAAAGGGTGACATTCCAAACATAACATGGTTAATGTAGCGTCACTTTTTTGACTCAAAGCATCATCCACTTTGTTCGATTTTCCAAGATGGTAATGAATTGTTCAATCATAATCCTTGATTAATTATAGTCATCTTCTCTATCTCATGTTAAATTATTTATGAGTAAATATACACTTCAAACTTTTATGGTCAGTATATATTTCACATTTTAATCCATACATATTATGCCTCTAAATTTTTGAAGAAAAAACAACAGTAGCTAATTCCAAATCATGTATAGGGTAATTTAACTCATGAGTTTTCAACTGACGTGAAGCATAAGCAATTACCTGATCATTATACATTAGGACACAACCAATTCCTTTCAATGAAGCATCACTATATATAATAAATTGACCATTTTTTGGAAGGCAGTTCCAAAACTAGAGAATTAACCAATCTTCTTTTCAATTCATGAAAACATTCATCACATTATTTTTTCCATATGAGCATAACACCTTTTCAAGTTAACTTAGTCAGTGGGATAGATAACCATGAAATTTTTTCAACAAACCTCTGGTAATAACCTACTAAACTAAGAAAAATATGAGTCTAAGTTATATTTTTTGGTCTTCTCTATTTTTCAATAACTTTTGTTTTAGATGGATCAATAGTTATGCCATATTTAGAAACAATGTGACCAAGGAATGACATATTTTGTAACCAAAACTCACACTTTGTAACACCCGAGACTTTTATGAGAAATATTTTGTTTTTATGTTATATAAATCATCAAAGGAATCTTTCACTACACACAACACTTGCTTGGCTTGCTTTACACGCAATCACGACCTTCCTCGATAGCTTGCGTCGTACGCAATACTGAGTTTCACTAAAAAAACAATATGCTATTAAAACTAGCCGTTATGAATAGTATTAAATGAATTTTGAATTTTATAACATTTTAATTCAACTTATACATTTTCTAGAATGAGGTATAAAAGAAAAATCAGTTTTTTTGGATAAAAGAAGTATTTTTCAAAAAATGCAGTTTTGCCGCCTTTTGATGGCGCACCCACATTAAATCTAGTTTTTGACATGTTTATAAGTTCAATTTGACAAAATAAAATTCTTCTTTTGAATCAGGGTATAAAAATTTACTTTGGATAAATTTTTGATATTTTTCTCATAACTTTCATATTTTGATGAATAATAAAAATACGCTAATTTTTAATTAAAAACAACTTTTTTTCATTGAGATAGTTTAAATGTATAAATTATAATATTGAATGGTTTTAAAGTATAAATAGAATATATTTTTACCATTTAATATAATGTATGTCATTAGCATTAATTTCACATTGAATTTATAGGTAAAAACATTTCAATCTTTGGCAATGTTTTAACTTCTAAAACCCATTTTCTTAACAACGGAATTTATTTTAAATTAATTACTGCAACTTATATGTTTTGAATTTTGAAAAATTTATTCCATATTCAGAATCAGTGGGTCTAAATTATGTTAATAGGCTACTTTTTATTTTTTGGGCATTATGAATAGTAACTACGGTAAATTTTATTTACCATAGTTAAAGGTAAATCGGGTAATTAAGGGTTAATATAAGATTATAAAATTACCCTAACACCTGCCAAAATCCTATTGGATGACTAAAAGTCGACCCATATCACCTAAGGGTCGGATTATATTCATTTAATGGACTTTTGTCCATGAAAATAATTTAATTATTATTAAAACCAAAGAATGTGACAACATGTCACTTTCTTAAATTTTATAAGTATAATAATTTTAATTTAGTGATAAACTTCATAAAACTTCGAAAATGAATAGTCTCCAAAAAGCTAATACAATTATATACATCATAGGAATTTATTTATAATTTTTAGGGATTAAATAATTATCATTAATTATGACACAATAGTGATGTTGAAATTATTTTATTAATTAAAATAGAAAATAAATGGTTTTAAAAATAATAAAATAAATATTATACGAACTATTTAATGTGCTCCACTAATTTTCTAGATATATATGAAATTTTATGGATCTATTAAATCTTTTAGTTAGAACATATCTTCTATATATATTTTATTTAAATTCAAATAAATGAATAGTGTCAAAATTGACACTATTATTATTTCATAAAAATAACATATTATAAAATTGTTTAAAAATAACAAAAATATTTCAAAATTATAAATTAAAATTTATATGGTCGAAAATTTCATAAAGTGTCAAATTATGGAAAATTCACAACACATATGTAATTATTTATAATAATTTAAATTTAGAATATTATTACCACAAATAAAATTAAATTGATAAATAAGGATAAATCAAGTTGATAATGTTTAAATTAAATTCATAACATGTCTAAATTTTATTGGTTGATGAAATTACAACCCTATCTCATCTAATATTTGGTTATGAGTCATTTTGGAATTTTTTAAGTGGGGTTGGGATTTAATATAAACTAATATTTCTTATATTTCCAAAGGTGCCCCTCTCCTCCCTTATAAAAGGGAACCTCCTTCCTCTTCTACTCACACCAATTTGAGCCTTCAAGATCGGCCAATCCCTACCCATTTCACTTCCCCACTTCCCTAGAAAAATCCTAGAGGTCCTGGTATTCTTCAAAGACCAATTGTAGTGCCCTAAGAGGAGGTCTCAAAGAGGCGCTTCGAAGAAGAGGTAATGCCCGTTACCGATTCTTTCATTTTTATTTCTTATTCCACTTCTTATTCTTTAGTTGTTTCATTATAAAGTAATAACATAAGTATCACTCATATACTGATATGTTATTATAAGTATGAAACAACCCTATTTCACCATCTATCCATCCTATGGAAAACGAAATCACCGCGCGTGCGTACGTACGGAATACCGTCTCCACGCCGTGGTGTAATCTATTTTCCCCCACCACCTTACTTGGATGGGTATAATGGTGTAAATAATAACTATATATGATTATTTTAAAGTGATATTGATTCTAAAATAGTATACATACACTCCAATACAATTCCAAGATCATGGGAACGATATCATCACTCGTGCGTACGTACAGAATACCGTCTCCACGATGTGATGCGAATCGTTCTACGTGATATTCATTGAATAATGATTATATAAATGAATTGAATTAATGAATATGATATATATTATACTAATAACATTCTGGAAATGAGGTATCTATAACTTAAATAGAATAATAAGAATTCATTTGACAAAACACGCATAAGAACGAAAAGTAATAAACACCCGAATAACAAGTAGTAATGAAATATTACTAATAAGAAGCTAAGAATATGACCATATATGATATAATAAAAATAATTATGAATCTAGAATAAGTCAATAACATTATTTAAATCATTATACAGGAGTTTTGGACACTTACGAAGCAAATCAGACCTAAGGTAAGGGAAATATCACAATCTCATTTTTATCCAAGATTGTTTATACTTTGGAATTTACTGGGGTGTATTTTATCATCCACATCCATGTTTCCTCAATATGTAATATTTATATCCTTCTAAAATAGTTTATATCCAATTTTACCCTTCGGTGAGTTTTTTTGTAAAAGATATGAATGGAATCTTTTGTCGTTTTTCGTACGAGGTACTTTTTGACTTTTCCGACAAAAGTACGAGAAGAATGTTTTCTTTTAACTTATACGGCATGAATGGATTTCTAAAACATTATTTCCAAGAAGCTTCCATTACAAGTTTTCAAGTTTATTATTAATCAACTTCTTTTAGTTTAGAATTGTATGACATGTTAAGAAAGGAAAATTGTTTTTGAAGTAGAAAGGATATTTTCCTCAAGAATGGAGTTCAAGTGTTTTATCAAAATTATTTTCCATATAAGATAATAAAGGGTTCTATTTATATCCCTATTATTACATTGATTTGATTATGTTATGATGGAATTATTTTTATGAATTCCTTTATCTTATATGAATTGTTTTATGATGTCACGATGTTTAAGATTCCCATTTTTATTACATGGGTTATGCTATGATGTATGGTTTATGATTTTGTGGCACACATAATAATGGTATCATTATGAGATGGGTGGGACCTATATCTCCCTCCAATGAATTGGGTAAAGATTTTATATCTCATGAGATAGACATGGCTGGAACGGCAGGTTATACCGGTTCAGTGAAACAGGACTGAAACAAGGAGTGAACTTGGTTCAGAAATGGACTTTGTCCACTAAGATAGTCTTGGAAATGAGTTTTGACTAATAAGAAATTATTATCAATGATTATGTGTGTATGACACAAAGTTTCATGTTTTAAGTTATGATTATTGGGATTACATTTCACATCCATGATTTATCCCATGTTATGAAATTATGATCTCTTTTGCAGGGTAAGATTTCCAAAATGTTATGTTTTTATTTTGATGTGATTGATATTTCTTTTGTTTACCCTTACTGACCATTTGAGATCACCCTTTTGTATGTTTTCTTTCCCCAGTTCAGGAAGAAGGTTATTAAGTAAGATATGCCAAAAGGGACTATAGATATGATGAAATAAATGGGAGACAGTGTAGACGCTTTATGAACCAGTTGTTTATGTTTCCCAGTTTCTAAAGACAATATACCTATACGGTCCTTTCATGGTGTTGTTATATGTTGTAATAAGTGTGCTTCAATTTTGAAGTAATAACAATGTATGTAAATTATGGGTCATTATAGTTGGTATCAGAGGAAAGGTATAGTCAACCTTTGGAAACTAGGATGTGAAAGCCTTAGTAAGAACCCTAAGGATAAGTCTAAGCATAGAAAACAATCTTAGTGTTTTAAAAATGGACATGAATAACCTAGGATAAGAACTTAAGTGTGAAATTTTATTCTTTATTATGTGGTTTTCCTATTATAAGTAGTGTTTCTTACACTATTTTTCTTGGTTTTATTCAATGGCTGGAACCTGAAGGAACCGTGTTAATGCGGAATGCGACGGGCAATGCAATGATTGTCCCCCTGAGCAACCAAATGTTATGGGAGCTGGAATGCAACATCTTATAGCCATGATCACACAACTTTCTCAAGCTATGAATCATGCAGGACTTCCAAACGAGCAAAGGAAGGAGCAACATTCTGTTGAATCCTTCACGAGGCAGCATCCACCATCATTCAACGGGTCTACTGATCCATTAGTTGCTGAAAAATGGATTATTACTACTGAAAAGATATTTTCAGTTCTTCAATGTTCTGAACATGATAAAGTATCTTAGAAGTGTATCGTTTGGAAGGCGATGCTGATAAATGGTGGAATCTTATCAAGAATACGAGGCAAAGAGATGAAATTGAGTCCATGGAATGGGACGAGTTCAAGAACTTATTTTTCAATAAGTACTTCCCTCGTATTCTTCGAACAAAGATGGAGAAAGAGTTTCTTGAACTAAAGCAAAATGGTGATGAATCTGTTGGTACCTATGAAGCAAATTTTACAAGACTTTCAAGGTACGCTTCTGGTATTATTATCCAACCTGATAGTAAGATCTATTGATTCTTTAGTGGCTTAAAACCAAGTCTTCGAAGGGCCTTATCCATAAGGGACTTAAATAGCTATGAGGAAATCGTTCGATGTGCTCTCAAAGTTGATATGGAGATTGGAGTAACCCATCAGTCATATGGGTTTGATAAGAAGAGGAAAATTGAATTCAAAGGAAAATCTAAAGAGCACACTGAACAGAAGTTGAGCTTTCCCTTATGCTCAAAGTGTGGAAAGAAACATGGAGGGAGTTGTCTTAAAGGGACAAGTAAATGTTTCAAATGTGGAAAGGAAGGTCATCAGGCATTTGAATGCTACAATGATGGGAAGAAGATGTCTAATGATGCAAACAAAGGAAGGGACACACAGAATGAACCTACTACACTTCAATGTTTCAAGTTCAAGGAGATGGAGCATTATGACAATAAATGCCCTAATCCAAGGGTTGTTGATGATGATCGACATCAACAAAATCTTAAGGCTAAAGACAAAGGAAAGTCACATGCAATTTCTATCAGCAATGTGGAGTATGATAATGATGTGGTGAAAGGTACACTTACCATCCACTCTAAATTAGAAAATGTTTTATTTGATTCTGGATCCACCCACTCTTTTATTTATGAAGATTTTTCTAAGGGTATCACCGTATTACCTCAACAATTAGATGTTGAGTTAGCTGTGACAACATCTAATGGCACAACAGTCGCATCAAAAGTTTATAATTCTTCCCCCATTGAAGTTTGTGGGAAAGTGCTTCCTGCAAATCTTGTGATCCTTCCTATAGTGTAATTTGACGTGATTCTTGGCATGTATTGTCTTTCTATATATGGATCTCATATCAATTGCCAAATAAGGGAAGTCACATTTCATATTCCTGATCAATCTATGATCATCTATCGATGCAAGGATGAACATAACCTTCCAATGGAAATTTATTCCATCTTATGGGTCTTGATTCCACTGAATGAAGGTTATTTATCTCAAATGGTTGGTGAGAAACTCGCGATTAATAATATGCCCATTGTACGGGAGTTCGATGATGTATTTCCAGAGGAATTGATGGGTCTTCCACCAAATCGTGAAGTTGAGTTTTCAATAGAACTCGTACCGGGTGCTTTTCCTATTTCAAAGACACCTTATAGAATGGCCCCAATTGAGTTGCAGGAATTGAAGAAGAAACTCTAAGAGAATATTGATAAGGAATTCATACGCCCTAGTGCGTCACCTTGGGGATCACCTGTTCTATTTGTTAAGAAGAAAGATGGATCAATGAGACTCTGCATTGATTATCGAGAACTTAACAAGATCACTATCAAGAACAAATATCCTCTCCCACGCATTGATGAATTATTTGACCAACTACGCGGAGCTCAATACTTTTCCAAGATTGATCTTCGTTCAGGGTATCATCAATTAAGGGTCAAAAGGGAGGATATACCAAAGACGGATTTCCGTAAAAGGTATGTACACTATGAATTTATAGTGATTCCATTTGGTCTTATTAATGCACCTGCTATCTTCATGGATCTAATGAATAGAGTCTTTAGAGACTATCTTGATCAATTTGTGGTAGTCTTTATAAACGATATTCTTGTTTATTCAAAGAGCAAGGAAGAACATCAAGATCACTTGAGAATTATATTGAAGACCCTGAGAATGGATAATCTTTATGCCAAATTTACCAAGTGTGAATTTTGGCTTCAAAAAGTTGCCTTTTTGGGTCACATAATCTCAAAAGAGGGGATATCTGTGGATCCAGCAAAAACAGAGGTTATCGAAAGATGGTCGAGACCAACAACAGTAACTGAGATCTGAAGTTTTCTTGGTTTGGCTGGATATTATCGACATTTTGTGAAATATTTTTCACGATTATCTAATCCACTCACCAGGTTGACTCAGAAAGGAGTTAAGTTTGTTTGGATGGAGGAATGTGAAGAGAATTTCAAGGAGTTGAAAAGAAGGTTATCCAGTGCACCTGTGCTCACACTACCTTGTAGTGGAGAAAGGTTTGTGACCTACAGTGATGCATCCAAGAAGGGATTGGGGTGTGTTCTTATGAAAAATGATATGGTGATAGCTTATGCCTCACGACAGTTGAAAATACATGAGAAAAATTACCCAATTCATGATTTGGAGTTAGCTGTGGTAATCTTTGCATTAAAGATTTGGAGGCATTATCTTTATGGAGAAAGGTGTGACATTTATACTGATAATAAAAGTTTAAAGTATATTTTCACACAAAAGGAGCTGAATATGCGCCAAAGAAGATGGTTGGAGCTGATTAAGGATTACGACTGCTCAATTCATTACCACCCTGGGAAAGCAAACAAGGTGGCAGATGCATTAAGTCGACAAGACCATGCTAGCTTATCCATGACGAGGATCACAAAAGATCCTATATTTATGGATTTACAAAGGATGGATCTTGGAATTATAATGGAAGGGGAAAAATCATATCTTTCTCAAATTAATATTCAACCATCTATACAAGTGAAGATTAAAGAGGCACAAAAAGAAGATGTAGAGTTACAAAAGAAGGTGAGAAATGTTCCTGAATTCAACCTTGATTGTGATGGGACAATAAAGTTCAGGAATCGGGTTTGTGTTCCTCCCATCCTAGAATTAAAGAAGGAGCTGCTGGATGAGGCTCATAGTTCTTCATTCTCTATTCATCCTGGAAGCACTAAGATATATAGGGACCTGAAAGAGTACTTCTGGTGGGATGGCATGAAAAGAGATGTTGCTGAATATGTCTCTCGATGCTTGGTTTGTCAGCAAGTTAAAGCTGAGAGACATAAGTCTAAGGGGATGTTACAACCATTACCCATACACGAATAGAAATGGGAAAACATCACTATGGACTTTGTCACAGGACTTACTAAAACATCCAAATGAAATAATGCTATCTGTGTCATAGTTGATCGTCTTACAAAGTCTGCACAATTCATTGATATTAGAGAGGATTTCTCTCTAGATAAGCTTTCCAGGATATATGTAAAGGAAGTGGTAAGATTGCATGGAGTACCACTTTCTATTATATCTGATCGAGATCCGAGGTTTACCTCAATGTTCTGGAGAAGTCCTCAGTATACTCTGGATACAGAGTTGAGTTTCAGCACTGCTTATCATCCTCACACAGAAGGTCATTCTGAGAGGACAATTCAAACTCTAGAAGATATGTTGAGAGATTTCTCTATAGATTTCAAAGGTGGTTGGGATCAACACCTACCTTTGGTGGAATTTTCTTATAATAATAGCTTTCACTCTAGTATTCAGATGGCTCCTTATGAAGCTCTCTATGGAACGAAATGCAGGACTCCAACTTGCAGGGATGAAGTTGGGGAAAGAAAGCTATTAGGACCTGATCTTGTTGATGAGATGGAAGAAAAGGTCCGATCTATTCAACAACACATAAGAGTAGCTCAGAGTCGACACAAAAGTTATGCCGATAACCGAAGAAAAGACTTAGAGTTTGAAGTGGGTGATAAGGTGTTCTTACGAATATCTCCCTAGAAGAGGGTCATGAGATTTGGAAAGAAGGGAAAGTTGATCCCTAGATATATCGGTCCTTGTGAAATTCTAGATCATGTTGGGAAGGTAGCTTAATGATTGGAGCTTCCACCGAATCTCTCTCAAGTTCAAGATGTGTTCCATGTATCTCTCCTGAGAAAGTACATACCTGATCCTTCACATGTACTTAGCTCAGAAGTTGTACCGCTGGAGCAAGATCTTTCTTATGAAGAACAGCCGATAGAGATTCTGGATCGTAGCGAAAAATTCCTACGAAACAAGACCACTCACTTGGTGAAAGTTTTATGGAGGAACCACCAATTAGAAGAAGCTACATGGGAACTTGAGGATATGATGAGAGAGAGGTATCCTCATCTGTTTGTTACAAAGTGACGAATTTCAAGTGCGAAATTAATTTTAAGGGGGGTAGAATGTAACACTCGAGACTTTTATGAGAAATATTTTTTTTATGTTATATAAATCATCAAAGGAATCCTTCACTACCCACAACACTTTCTTGGCTTGCATTACACGCAATCACGACCTTCCTCGATAGCTTGCGTCGTACGCAATATCGAGTTTCACTAAAAAAACAATATGCTAATAAAACTAGACGTTATGAATAGTATTAACTGAATTTTGAATTTTATAACATTTTAATTCAACTTATACATTTTCTAGAATGAGTTATAAAAGAAAAATCAGTTTTTTTTGATAAAAGAAGTATTTTTCAAAAAATGCAGTTTTGCCGCCTTTTGATGGCGCACCCACATTAGATCTAGTTTTTGACATGTTTATAAGTTCAATTTGAAAAAATAAAATTAATATTTTGAATCAGGGTATAAAAATTTACATTGGATAAATTTTTGATATTTTTCTGATAACTTTCATATTTTGATGAATAGTAAAAATACGCTAATTTTTAATTAAAAACAACTTTTTTTCATTGAGATAATTTATATGGATAAATTATAATATTTAATGGTTTTAAATTATAAATAGAATATATTTTTACCATTTAATATAATGTATGTCATTAGCATTAATTTCACATTGAATTCATAGCTAAAAACATTTCAATCTTGGGCAATGTTTTAACTTCTAAAACCCGTTTTCTTAACAACCGGATTTATTTTAAATTAATCACTGAAACTTATTTGTTTTTAAATTTTGAAAAATGGATTCCATATTCAGAATCAGTGGGTCCAAATTATGTTAATAGGATACTTTTAATTTTTTGGGCATTATGAATAGTAACTACGATAAATTTTATTTACCATAGTTAAAGGTAAATCGGGTAATTAAGGGTAAATATAAGATTATAAAATTACCCTAACACCTGCCAAAATCCTATTGGATGACTAAAAGTCGACCCATATCACCTAAGGGTCGTATTATATTCATCTAATGGACTTTTTTCCATGAAAATAATTTAATTATTATTAAAACCAAATAATGTGACAACATGTCACTTTCTTAAATCTTATAAGTATAATAATTTTAATTTAGTAATAAACTTCATGAAACTTCAAACATGAATAGTCTCTAGAAATATAATACAATTATCTACATCATAGGAATTTATTTATAATTTTTAGGGAGTAAATAATTATCATTAATTGTGACACAATAGTGATGTTGAAATTATTTTGTTAATTAAAATAGCAAATAAATGGTTTTAAAAATAATAAAATAAATATTATATGAACTATTTAATGTGGTACACTAATTTTATAGATACATATGACATTTTATGGATCTATTAAAGCTTTTATTTCGAACATATCTTCTGTATATATTTTATTTAAATTCAAATAAATGAATAGTGTCAAAATTGACACTATTGTTATTTTATAAAAATAACATATTATAAAATTGTTTAAAAATAAAAAAACAATTTAAAACTTATAAATTAAAATTTATATAGTCTACAATGTCATAAAGTGTCAAATTATGTAAAATTCACAACACATATGTAATTATTTATAATAATTTAAAATTTAGAATATTATTACCACAAATAAAATTAAATTGATAAATAAGGATAAATCAAGTTTATAATGTATAAAATAAATTACTAACATGTCTAAATTTTATTGGTTGATGATATTACAACCATATATCATCTAATATTATGTTATGAGTCATTTTGGAAGTTTTTAAGTGGGGTTGGGATTTAATATAAACTAATATTTCTTTTATTTCCAAAGGTGCCCCTGTCCTCCCTTATAAAAGGGAACCTCCTTCCTCTTCTCCTCACACCAATTTGAGCCTTCAAGCTCGGCCAATCCCTACCCATTTCACTTCCCCACTTCCCTAGAAACATCCTAGAGGTCCTGGTCTTCTTCAAAGACCAATTTTAGTGCCCTAAGAGGAGGTCTCAAAGAGGCGCTTCGAAGAAGAGGTAATGCCCGTTACCGATTATTTCATATTTATTTCTTCTTCCACTTATTATTATTTAGTTGTTTCATTATAAAGTAATAACATCAGTATCACTAATATACTGATATGTTATTATAAGTATTAAATAACCCTATTTCAACATCTATCCATTGCACGGAAAATGAAATCACCGCGCGTGCATACGTACGGAATACCGTCTCCACGCCATGGTGTAATCTATTTTCCCCCACCACCATACTTGGTTGGATATAATGGTGTAAATAATAACTATATATGATTATTGTAAAGTGATATTGATTCTTAAATAGTATACATATACTCCAATACAATTCCACGATCATGGGAACGATATCATCGCTCGTGCGTACGTGCGGAATACCGTATCCACGATGTGATGCGACTCGTTCTACGTGATCTTCATTGCATAATGATTATATAAATGAATTGAATGAATGAATATGATATATATTACACTAATAACATTCTGGAAATGAGGTATCTATAACCTAAAGAGAAGAATAAGAATTCATTCGACAAAACACGCATAAGAACAAAAAGTAATAAACACCCGAATAACAAGTAGTAATGAAATATTACTAATAAGAAGCTAAGAATATGACCATATATGATATCATAAAAATACGTATGATTCTGGAATAAGTCAATAACATTATTTAAATCATTATAACGGAGTTTCGGACACTTATGAAGCAAATCGGGCCTAAGGTAAGGGAAATATCACAATCTCATTTTTATCCGAGATTGTTTATACTTTGGAATTTACTGGGGTGTATTTTATCATCCACATCCATGTTGCCTCAATATGTAATATTTATATCCTTCTACAATAGTTTATATTCAATTTTACCCTTTGGTGAGATTTTTGTAAAATATATGAAAGGAATCTTTTGTCGTTTTTCGTATGAGGTACTTTTTGACTTTTCCGAAAAAAGTACGAGAAGAATGTTTTCTTTTAACTTATATGGCATGACTGGATTTTTAAAAAATTATTTCCAAGAAGCTTCCCTTAAAAGTTTTAAAGTTTATTTTTAATAAACTTCTTTTAGTTTAGAATTGTATGACATGTTAAGAAATGAAAAGTGTTTTTGAAGTAGAAAGGATATTTTCCTCAAGAATGGAGTTCAAGTGTTTTATCAAAATTATTTTCAATCTAAGATAATAAAGGGTTATGTTTCTATCCCTATTATTACATTGATTTGATTATGTTATGATGGAATTATTTTTATGAATTCCTTTATCTTATATGAATTGTTTTATGATGTCACGATGTTTAAGATTCCCATTTTTATTACATGGGTTATGCTATGATGTATGGTTTATGATTTTTTGGAACACATAAGAATGGTATCATTATGAGATGGGTGGGACCTATATATCCCTCCAATTTATTGGGCAAAGATTTTATATCTCATGAGATAGACATGGCTGGAACGGCAGGTTATACCAGTTCAGTGAAACAGGACTGAAATGAGGAGTGAACTCGGTTCAGAAATGGACTTTGTCCACTAAGATAGTCTTGGAAATGAGTCTTGACTAATAAGAAATGATTCTCAATGATTATGTGTGTATGCCACAATGTTTCATGTTTTAATTTATGATTATTTGGATTACATTTCACTTCCATGATTTATCCCATGTTATGAAATTATGATCTCTTTTGCAGGGTAAGATTTCCAAAATGTTATGTTTTTATTTTGATGTGATTGATATTTCTTTTGTTTACCCTTACTGAGCATTTGAGCTCACCCTTTTGTATGTTTTATTTCCCCAGGTTAGGAAGAAGGTTATTAAGTAAGATATGCCAAAAGGGACTATAGATATGATGAAATAAATGAGAGACAATGTAGACGCTTTATGAACCAGTTGTTTATGTTTCCCAGTTTCTAAAGACACTATACATATACGGTCCTTTCATGGTTTTGTTATATGTTGTAATAAGTGTGATTCAATTTTTAAGTAATAACAATGTATGTAAAGTATGGGTCGTTATACACTTGCTAAATTTTCCATACAGTTTCTGGTTTTCAAGACAAACCTTAAATAACTTTCATGCTCCTATTTAATTTTATAATATACCAAAATATCATCAATAAACACAACCACAAACTTATCCATGAACTCACAGAAAATTATATTCATAAGATCAATGAATACAGTAGGTGCATTGGTTAACCCAAGAGGCATAACTACAAATTCATAATGGACATATCTAGTAAAAAACATGGTATTAAAAATTTCTACTTCCTTTACTTTCAACTGATGGTACCCCTGCCTTAAGTCAATCTTTGAAAAATACCGAGCTCCTTGGAGCTGATCAAAGAAATCCTTGATATGAGGAAAAGGATACTTGTTATTAACAGTGATGTTATTCAAGGCTCTATAATCAATGTACAATATCATTGAACCATCTTTCTTTTTAACAAAAAAGACAGGTGCAACTCATAGTGATGTGCTAGGTCCAATGAAACCTTTATCTAATAACTCCTATGATTTATCTTTAACTATAAAAGTTCAATTTGAGCCATTAAATAAGGGGGTTTTGAAATTGGCTTAGCATTAGGAACCAAGTAAAAAGTAAATTCATCTTTCCGATCAGGTATTATACCTAGAAACTCATTAGGAAAAACATCAAGATACTCATTTACCAACAACACATCATTAATTTGAATAGTTCCTTTTTTTTCAGCAATATGATCAAGGTAACATTAATTTTTATATTTTACTAGTTTCTCAGCTTCCTATTATGTTTTCAATAGTAAGGGATCATTCTTGTATACAAACTAATATCCATTCTGAAAATAAACCTCTTTATCTTTGTAGTCAATCTTAGCATGATAAACGAAAATCCAATCCGTACCCAAAATAACATCAAATCTACTAGAGGAAAAACAATAAGGTTTGTAGGTATATTCTTTCCATAGAGAAGAATATGAAGGTTCTTATAATTTCCTTTTGTCTCAACATTTCACCCAGGTGTTTTTACCATAAGCTCTGGATTCATTTCTTTATATGGAATTCCCAATTCACTAGAAAAATTCTCATAAATGAAAGAATGTATAGACCTAGAATCAAAAAACACATTGACATAATATGAATATACAAACAATGTACACGATACTACTTCATTTGATGGCTCAACATCTGCTGAAGTAGTTACAAAGGATTTCACCATCCCTTTCTGCTTGTAGTCCAACTACTTTACATCATTTGAGTTCTTCATCAGACACTCATTTGTATAATGACCCATCTCATTTCACTTAAAATATTTTACTGATTATAAATCAGATTTTGTCTCACCACTACCCTATTATTTTTTAGTGAAATTATGAGACTTATGTCGCATTTCACCACATCATAAGTGCTTAGAATAATTCAAAAGGCATTCCCCAATGTGATTTTTACCACAATTTTCACAAATTATAAACTAAATTTTCTTACCATTATAATTTTTTGAAGAATTATTCCCTTTCACATACCACCTCGACCTCTTATTTTTCTATTTTCAAAGAACACTTAATCATCAGAGAACGCCATTTCCACCTTCTCTGCACATCGAACAAGTTTTTTATAACTTTTTAACTCAAAATAAGCTAATTTCCTTCGATACTTTAGATTTAATCCTGAGTAAAAATGATTTATTTTTCTATCAAGATCTCGAATGAAATTTGAATCATACCTTTCTAGTTGAGTGAATTTTTATTCATAAGTATCCACTAAGTAATTATCCTTCCTCAATTCCAAGAATTTTTTTTCCATAATAAGTCAAACCGCCTTAGGAAAATATTTCTCAATAAACATACCTTTGAATTCATCCCAATCAAGAGAATAAATACCCTCACTATACCTGATATTCTTAACCATCGACCACCACTGATCAGCTTCACCTTCAAAATGGTAAATAGTAAGACTAACCTTTTGTTGTTTTGAACACACCATGACATCGAAAATATTTTCTAGGGATTTAATACACTCTTTAACTTGCACAAGGTCAGATGATCCTCTGAATGATGGAGGATGTTTCCTTATGAAATGATCCACTACTGACAAGTTCCTCTGTGGTTGATTTGGCATATGGATACCACCTCCATTTATAGCCTCAGTCAACTGCGCCATCACTACAACCAATTGTTCAGTTCCAATTCCAACCATCTCAGGTTGCTGATTTGAAAGGTATTTTCCCTCTGAATGTCATCCTAGTATAGATTCCCTATTTACTCTGTGGAAAATCATTCTAAATAGACATATCTTAGACGAAGAAACATGGTAATCCTAAAATTATATTTCAATTCTACCATAAAGTTAAAATAATTTATGTATATTCTATTAACAATATCCTAGCCCTTAAATTTATCTAAAACAACTTCTAATACCAACTATAAGGCCCCATCCTTAAAAAATTACTTAATCTTGAGATATGTCAATAATTTGACTTTAATTCACATTGAGGATATTTTCATGTTTAGAGTTAATTAATTATTCCATTATTAACACATATCATACCATAATCATTAAAAAGGATACTATAAATACAATATCCATTTTCCACCAAAGAAAACCCTTAAAAAACATGATTTCTTTTCTTGATAAAAATCTTCTCAACTTCTTCCATTATCTTACTCATCCTTATACCTTGTGAAAACATTTCAAAAAAACATGGGATGGGCATAAAACTCAATAAGGGATAAATTAAGGAAATAAAACCTTAGTCCATGAATATTTATAAACCCATGAATTCATAAGAATCATGAAAATTTCATATCAATAATAAATCATAAAGGAAA
Source organism: Viscum album (assembly GCA_963277665.1). Classification (NCBI taxonomy): domain Eukaryota; kingdom Viridiplantae; phylum Streptophyta; class Magnoliopsida; order Santalales; family Viscaceae; genus Viscum; species Viscum album. The sequence goes on from OY728131.1 coordinate 188,383,057, forward strand.
CCTGTGGCATCCATATCATATTTACTTTGTAGCTTCTATGTCCACATAGGGAGTAACCTTCATGGTTATGTTTGGAATACCCATAATAGAATAGTCCCTAAAGATCTTATGAGAAATCTTAACATTTACCTCTGTCATGTTACCCAATGTGTTGGATAGATATCACGGTCTCACCCACCATCGATTTATCAAGGAACCACCTATATACATAAAAAATTCCCAAGAACCATAACATAATCATAACACATCATCAAGCATAAATGAAACATAACATTCACACATTGTAATCATAATACATAATTTCAAAATATTGATATAATTAATCCATTCTCAAAACAAATTTCAATACCAAAATACCTAAAAAATTATTATGGTATTTACTTTTTTTTAACATTACGACTTGTAGAGGATTCCAGATATCAAATAACTATCATAGAAGTTGAAAAATCATTATTTCTTTGTACATTAAAAAGAAACATCCCTTTTGTAATTTAATAAAAAGATTTGTAAAAAATATACCTTTTGAAAATAGTTGAATGAAATTAAAAGAAAAATGGTTTGATTATACACCATATAAAATAAGGTCATATATAAATAAAAAATATGCCTCAATGAAAGGAGATTGAGACGAAGTCCCTTACCTTGAGTCTGACTTCTCTCATTCATTCTTTAATTTCTGGAATAATACACTTAAGTTAATTTATATTTTATTTAAAACATTTTTAAAGTTTATTATTAATTATATATTACTTATTACCATGTTATAACAATTAGTTAATTATTTGATTTCATATCATACGTTTTTTTGATATTTGGTACTTGAGTAAAAAATAAACTTATTTTGATGAAAATTATCCATGTGGTCATAATTCCATTATCTCCAAAATTATATTAGTGATTTAAATATTATATATATCAAATATATATGTATTTATAAGTTTCTATAACATTTGGAGATGAGAAATTAAATTCACTGTTCATGGAGATGGTAGGTCGTACGTATGCATTAACACTACTTTCATTTCTTTGTCAAATGAAAGGATTGAAAAATAAATGAAACATAGGTATATTATAATTAAAGTATAATATATATGTTATATATGTTACATATGTTCATTAAGTCTACCCTTTATATGTTCCATGTATGAAATGAACGATTCATATCACTTTGATGGGGTGATAGTCTACCTTTCCTCAAATGAAATTATCATATTTTCACATTATGGAAATCATAAAGGTATGTTGTGAATAAAAATTAAATAACCCTAGAGACAATAAAAATATAATATATATCATATATAAATAAACTTTCATTATAATGGACACCATGATAGGTTGTAGGAGAAAATTGAACAATCATCGTTTCATGAGGCAGTAGTCACCGTACACAGAAACTATATGTTCTATATCCAGTAGATGGAGGTGTGTGTAAGTTTAGGTCAAAAAAATAGCATAAAAAATATTATTATATTTATTATACTGTTGTTTTATAAAATAATGGAAAAAATAAGGTATAAGGTTGGAGAAGGAAAATAAATGAAAGGAGTTTGAGAGAAGACATTACCTCTAAATCAAGTAACTCCTTTTAATTTTAGCCAGAATGATTCCTTGAGTTGCCTTATACCCAAGTTAACGCTTATAAGAAAGAAGTTAGGGATTTTTTGAGCTTATTTGAGTAGATTTTGGATGATCCAATTGGATTGAGAGGTGTGAGTATGTGGGTAGAGGTGGTGGCCTTTTATAAGAGGGAGGATAGGCACTTTAGGAAAGTCTTGAAATATTATTTTATTATAAATTGATTTTAGAATTATAATAGTTAAAAATTGATATTTTTTGAGGATAATATGCTTATGGGTCTAAATAATCTCAACCAATAGGTTTTATACAAGCTTATGGCACAAATTTAACCTTATATTTTGGCTTTAACCCTTTTGTTAAATAAATTAACTCTTACCATGTCTTCTTGTATTTTCTCACCATATGGTTAATATGGTTACTATAAAATTACAATAAAATCTAAAGTGGATAATTGATGAAATTTTTAACAATATCTAAGTCATTTATCCAAATATAATATTTTTATGACTATTATATCATTTAATAAAATAGTATTTGTTTTAAAAACTCATTTATGTCAATTTCGACACTATTTAGTAATTAATTTTTGTTAAAGACATAAAAACTTGATTCATTCGAAAAAAATAAATTAAATCAAATATATAATGTCATATTTATCCAAAAAATTCGTGTATGACATCAAAATATTCAAATTACATTTATTTTAATATTGATAATATCATTTATTTGAATCTTTCATTAATAAGGTAATCACTACATCATCATTATGTCATAAATAAATTTATTTATTTACTGTCTAAAAATTATAAATAAAATACCATGATGTAGGAAATTTTTTTAAATTTCTAATTATTATTTATATTCAAATATATCAATTATATAACACAACATTCAAATTGTTTTAGTAAAAATATACATGTTTGTGTTTTATTTCTCTTTACTTTAAATTAATTATTATAACATCTCATTATCACACCCAAGTGGCTCCATGGGGTCCTAAAATCAACCCAAGGGTGATCATGGTCAGAAATATATCATTAAACAATATTAGGTCATGTTTTAGGGTAGTTTTATAATATTTTAATATTAGTTTTTTACCCTTATTTACCTGATTTAGCCTTTAAGCATGGTAAATAAAAATAATTACTGAAGTTACTATTCACAATTTCCAAAAATAAAAGGTAGATATTTAAAAAATTTGGACCTTTTGATTCCAAATATGGATACCATTTTTCAATATTCAAAACACATAATTCTCCATAATTAATTTAAAATTAATTCCCGTTTTAGAAGCAAAAAAGTGGGTTTTTAAGATGTAAAAACTATCAAAAGATTGACACGTATTTATGGACAATTTAAATGTGAAGTTACTTAAAATTACCAAAATTGGATGAAATGATAAAATAATAATCCAATTAAACTTTAAAACAAATTAAATGGAAAATCTAACTATTTTAATAAATTATATGAAAAGGTTGTTTTGAATTAAAATGAAGTATTTTTCACTATTCCTAAAAATATAAATTTTATCAGAAAAATACCAAAATTTCAAGAAAAGTAAATTTTTATGTCCCTATTGTAAATAATAAGTTTATTTTTATCAATTTGAACATATAAAAGTTACAAAAACAATTTTTAAAAAGGGTTATCCATCAAAAGGTAGTAAAACGACCTTTTAAAAATATTAGAGTATTTTTTGTTTAAAATTGGATTCATTCTCATTTAAGCCTCTAAAATTCATTGGATAAATGTAAAAACATTTAAAAAATATTAAAAATCCTAATATAGTTAATTTTTTTAGTCCTTCCAATACAATGGCTAGACGTAAACTACCATTTAAAATAATAATATTATTGTTGTATTATTGTTTAGTATAACTCAGTGTTGTGTGCAACATAATATTTCTAAGAAACCCATTGTTGCGTGTCGGGTATGCAATCGTATATAGTTTCCCCTTTAAATTAAAATTCATATTTAAATAAAAAATATTAATAGATAAGAAAATGTATTATTCTATATATACCTGGGATGTTATGTAAGGAATTCTACTTCTTCCTCAGAAATCATTATTTTTTTGTTATTATAAATTTTTTTCCCTCATATCTTGAAATTCTATCCATACCAAGGATTATATAAAATTTAAACATAGGTATGATGATAAGGTCCAAAAATAAATAAATTTTATGTGTCATAATGGTTACTTCCCAGAACATCATTTTTGTAGTGACACTTTCCATAAGCTTTGACTAAAAAATCCCTTATTAAATTGAAATGGAAGTGTCTAATTTTCTTGGAAACCTGGGTAGGTAAAAATGATTGAGATCTTAAAAAATCAAATAAATCATTGTCTAAATTTTGTGATAGGACTAATGTATCTTCCACCACATTATTTGGTACTTCAACCTGAATTGTAGTGATCGCATAAGCCAGATGATCTCCCCATAGCCACTTTTGTTGTAGATTCCTTTGACACTTATGCAATTAATTTTTATAGTGCCCCATATCCTTGTAGTTGATATATTGAATATTAGTTTTTTACATATTCACATTTAATTATTTAACATGATGACCCTTTTACCCACACTTATAATGAACTCTAATTCCCTTAAGTCATTTCTTAGGGTGATTCCTTCAACAGTTTTCACACAGTGGAAATTTTATCACCTTCTTCCTGTTGTTTGATAAATTTCCTTTTAATATTGTTCGTATGACCTCTTATTCTATTTATTTCTATTGAATATGTAAGATATAGATAAATCCTTCACTGTTTTGATGGTATGTAAAACTATTTACTCATATCATGAAAAAGTTTAAGAGACCAGTTCCCTTCAGAGACTTGGCTGAAGACATTCAACGAAATAGTCAGAAATAAACTCCGTGTTGAATATCTAATCCATGGAATACCTGGATAACCTTATAAATTCATATTAATATTATATAACACTTTATTTATCCTTATTATTTAATTGAAGTAACATTATATTCATCTCAATTTGTTTCCCATTACAGAAATATGTATCAATGAATGTCTTCTTAAAAGTTATATATTCGATGAGTTTTATTTCTTCTTCCTCCCAAGTATTCTAGATCAGTGAACACTATTTATCAAAATTTACATTGAGAAAATATAAATGTGTGACATTTTCCTTTTAACCACATCCCAAGTCCATACATATCTTCTTCGTAGAAGTAATCCATTGCTCAAATATAATTAAATAAGTAGTCCTAGTAAATTATGCAGGATTTTTTCAAAAAAATAAATCTAGTAAAGGATAATATCATTGTGGAATAGGTTTCTCCATCTGGTTATGGTTTTTTAAATAAATCGATTTAGATTCTCTAACACAGATTTTTTTATCCATTCTAATACCAGCTGTATTGGTTCCATCAGAAGTTCAATCTCTACATTGTCCAGAACTATTAATACCATTCTTCATTCCATGAACCATTTAAAAAAAATATAATATAAAATATTAGATAATAAAATTATTATTTTTAAATAACTATTTTTAATTAAAAATATAGTGTAATACTCAACATAAATAAAAAATTTATGCATTTTTAATCTCAGAATCATAAAATTTGGTTTCCTTGGGGGAATTTTTTCATTCAAATACTTCAAAATGGTTTGTATAGAAAATGTGAATTATTATAAGAATATCCCCCATGAGTATCAATATAGGTTCACAATGAGGCCATTTTTTATGCACTAGTTTATGACCGATTCAATCTTGATGCACCCTCTTCAGTGTTATTACACCTAGGTACATTTGTTCTAGAACCTTGTTCACTTGTAGTATCCAGATAGGGATGTATTTATAAGAAGACCCACATAATCTATACCTTACCAAAATGTTAGGATGTTATTATATATTTATCCTCAAATTCTATCATATTTTTATGATCCCAAATCAATGTTTTCCTAAATCTAGTTCCCTACATTTCTACTAAACTTGCTCTAATACCAACTATAATGACTCCGAACCTAGTAGCCTGAAGCTGGTTCCCTAATTTAGTGCATTGGAATAGATAAAATATTCAAATTCAAAAGTACCAAATATATTTTCGGTTTTGGAAAACCATATTATACATATGATACCCATATTACATTGTTAAAAGTTAATAATGCATAATACAAAATAGAAAAAAATGATCAACATCTTTGAGAATTCATTCAATGGGTTCCTCTTCATAACCCGAGAAATGAAAACAGAGTAAGGGTGACATAAAATTCTTTGTAAGAGTTAAATAAAATGGAATATATCATGAATAAATAGGAATAATCAAAATTTAAATGTAGATAACTTAAAAAAAATCCATTTAAATAACATGACTATCATGCTGAGATAAGGAAGATTTGATATGGAAAGGTAAATAATAGAAAAAATGGCATTTAATCAATAAACTAAGAATTAAATACATCCATATATAATTTCATATTAAAAATATCATGGATACTAGTTATAAGAGAATTAATAATGAAGTAAATGATTAAATTCTGGACTCTATATTTTCTAGGCACATGGAACCATAACGGTTTAAAACAAAATAGGAAAAAAAACTATCTGATTTGTCCAAATGATTTGTCTCATGAGACAACTGATGAATCAATGATATTACATTAAAAGGTAACCATTACTTTTAATAATAGTACAAATCATTCCTCGTAAATTGAATAAATCTATTTAACTCAAAAATGATGCATCGTATCTATAATATTTATTGAGTAAAGGATACATATTTATTAATATTTCCCCTATCAATCAAATAAGATTCAAAGTAAAAATTATATATTGAACTTATATAAGGTTTATGAAATAATCATATACATTACACAAGAATATGGATATTTAAGAAAAATATAATTTGCAATGAAAAAAATGTTTCAATAAATTGATTGTTTTAAGAGAATGTTAACAATCCCAAAAGAATATGAGATTGTATAATATATTTTACCACTTGGTATTTCTATGTCAAGTCCCCTTGATGAGATAATTCAATTTAAAACATAAAATACCATGAATAATAAATTTTTTATGATATTAAAAGTTAAAGTGGAATTATATACTCTACATAAAAGTGAATTGGTTTATAATAACAAATAAGTCTTAATGAAACATAAATTAAGATGAAATCCCTTACTTTACGCTCCCTTTTGGTTGAATGATCTTTAAACACTTGTAGAATGGTTTTATTCATGTTATAAACTTATAATGGAAAAATATTATAATTTATAATATCATATATTATCTTTTTAAAACATATTATCACCCATTTTTTAATAATCCTTCATTATTTTCATTGTTTTTGGTGTTAATTTCTTTTCATTTCAAGTATGTTTTTACATGTTATTTTTTGTTCCTCTTAATTAGATCTTGATTTTTTCATCTCCAGAATGTAAAAAATGATTTAAATATAATATATATTCAGTATATATGTATTCAAATTAACCCATTAAAATTTGTTGATAAGAAATGAAATACACAGTTCATGGATATGTTAGGTCGTACGTATGTATGAATGACGATTCCATTTTCTTATATTACTGAAAGAAAGAAAATAAAATTCTATATATATATATATATTATCATTCAATTATAATTTTAATGTAATATATATCACATATGTTTATTGAAACCATCATTAATACATTCCATATAATGCATGAACGATTCACATCACATCTAAAGGCAACAGTCCACCGTACAAATGAGTAATGTTATCGTATTCCTAGAAAATGGAAAGAAGGAAAATATTTGTTATATAATAATTAAAAAATATTAAATAAATCATAAATATAATATTTATCATATATAAATAGTATGTACATCATTATTACAAACCTTGAAAGGTAGTAATGGAAACACAAATGACAACAATTCGCGAGGGGATAGTCTACCATACACATAAATGATGATTTCATAACCCATTTGATGGAAGTGTGTGAAGTTGTAGGACTAATATAATTGACCAAAAATTTATCAAAAGAATTTATTACTTATTATATTAATTTCATATAGTATAAATCACATAATATCACTTATATACCATGAAGAAAACTTTCTAAATAAACAATTAATGAAATAAGAAGAATTTATAAAAGTTAAGGAACTAATACCGATTAAATAGTAATTTGACCATTGGAATAGTAATATGAACCTTATGAATAGTAAACTTGCTAAATGAATAGTAACCTCACCCATGAAATTATAAATAAAATTTAGGCATCTTATAAATGAAAGTATGATATAATTATATAATATTATAAGTAAATAAATGTTTTCAAAATTATTAAATAAGCGATGGTATTTTTATAAGTCATAAATATATCATAAATTTTATGTAATTAATTTAATGATTTAACTGAAAATTTATTTTCAAAAAATTTATTCATAAAATAATATTTTGATGTCTTATAATTTTAAGATAATTTTATGAGACCTTAAGTAATTTTTAAAAGTGTTATAAAATCAACTATAATTTTAAAATCTATATTTTTCCAAGTAAATGATGATTAATCATATTTAGAAAATTATTTTAATAAAATATAGTTTATGTTTTAATTCTAAATGTCAAAAAATGGTTAGGTTTATATTTTGGGATTTTTCTAAAAAAAATTGAATTTTTGGTGAATAGTAAAATATGATAATTTACAGTATATATACATTATAAGCTAAATACACTATTAATTGAGTAATTTATGATTTAAAAAACCTAATCTCAAACTATAAATCATTATTTTAATATATTTAGTGATAATTCTTAAAATATTCATATTCTTCAGCCAAATTAATAAACTAATGAATATAATAATGAGAAAACACCCCTCTCCTCCATTATAAATATCACCCCACCAACTCTTATCCTTACACCTTCCAAGATTTTATCCTTGTCCAAATTCCACCTAATACTCTTACCAATAACCTTATAAATATTTAGGAGCTCTTGGTCTCACCAAAATACCAAAACCTTTTCTCTAAGGAGGATCTCAAAGAGAAGAAATTCAAGTGGAAAATTTCTCTTTCTTTTCTTTAAATTTCTTTTCAAGTTCTTTTCTTTTCTTATTCTCTCCTCACCTCACCTCACCCAAATTAAATGATAACACTATAAAATTACATATATTGTAATTATATCATGTTAATGGAATATCCATCATCAAAATCCTCTCTCTCCATCTCTTTTATTTTAAAAATGGAATCCTCATCCGTGATGTGTCAATTTATCGACATCCACTACTACAAAAACCCATTTTATCAGTGCTAAAAATGGCCTTTAACAGCACTATAAAAGCATTGTTAAATCCGGTGAAGATGGGGGGGTGGGGGTCCCCTTTATCAGTGCTCCAAAAAGGGCTGATAAAGACCCCTTTTATCTACGCTAAAAAAAAGTGCTGATAAAAGGGGTCTTTTATCAGCACTAGAAAAAGCACTGATAAAAGGGTCCTTTATCAGCACTTTCTTTTTAGTGCTGATAAAAGACCCCTTTTATCAGCACTATTTTTTAGTGCTAATAAAACTAAAAAAATTAAAAAACTTAAAAAAATACTGCCAATCTCAGGGGGGGGTTTACAGTGCTTGAGCCCCCTTTATCAGCTCTTTCCCTCACCTCCATCACCCGCACGCACTACCTCCACCCTTTATCAGCGATATACCCCACCTTTATCAGCACTAGCCCCTCTAATTCACCCTTGCACGCGCCCCCCTGCCTCCACCCAGATTTGATCTCGAGACGTCTCCCCTGCGCACCTAAAGCCTTTGCCACTCCCCTATATTGATTTGTTTTCTTATTTATGATATATATATATAGTTATATTTATTCGTATAGTAATATATATTTATATTAATATATATATATATTTATATTAATATATATATAGTTATATTAATATATATATAGTTATATTAATATATATATTTGTAGTTATATTAATATATATAGTTATATTAATATATATATAGTTATATAAATATTCATATATTGGTATTTTAAATAAAATGGATATTAGTTATTATTTAGATAAATCTAATATATTTTATATGTAAATATGTTTAATTATTTATTTAAAAAATTAAATTTTTAGGTGTGAATATATAAAAAATATGTACATATAGTTATATATTTGATTATAAATAGAAGTGCATTATAAAAAATGATAAAATTTCAAATACATAATATCAATATGAATATAATACGTTGGAATAAATTCAGTCCCCACCAAAAAAAGCCAATAATACCCCCTTAAATGAGTTTGAAAATCCACAAAATGTTAAAAAATCCGGGTACCCCAACTAAAAACTCAATTTTGGATGCCTTCTAGGCCTTTTTTGGCCTCGAAAAAACCTTGACTCAAGTCCCCCGGTCATAAGGGTATAGAGCTCATCGCAAGCTTCGATTTTATATGTGGTAGAGCTCAAACAGATACCTGGATCAAAAGTTATGGCCGTTTGAAGATCGAGTTGCGTTTTTAACATATTTTGGATCTTTTTATAATATTTTTTATTTTCTAGTCTTTAAGTTATTATTAAATGACTATTACTCCATAATAATTAGAAAATTATTAATTAAAAATATTTTTTTAATTTTTTTATAATCCATTTTCACTAAATATATTATATATTAAGTATATTAAGTGTAAATGTATATTTATATTTATCTCAAATATATTTAATAATTATATATTATATTTATATCAATATAACTATATAACTATATTTATATTTATATATATATATTTTAACTATTTGTTTTTGAAGTTGACCCTTTATGAGTGCTTTTAAAAAAAGCGCTGATAAAGGCCCCCCTTTATAAGCGCTACTAAAAAAAGCACAGATAAAGGGTGTCCCTTTATCAGTGCTAAAAAAAGCGCTGATAAAGGTACCTCCCTTTATCATCACTTTTTCGTTAGCACTGATAAAGGTTGGCACTGAGAAAAACTGTTTTTGTGGTAGTGATCATGGATGATACAGTTTCAAGGATGTTAATAAAATAATTAAATGGTAAATTTTTTAAACTGTATGTTATAATCCTTTTTATGTTCTTTAACTAATTTACATACATAAAACTAAATGATAGAACAAAATGAGTTCGTTTTGATCGAAAAACCACCAACATTAACCTAAACGATTATCATTTACTATTTATCTAATGATTCATCCTCATACCATATAAAAAAATTATCTATAAGATCATTTAAGCTTATATAATATCAATAATAAAAAATAATAACAATTATTGATATTTATATTCATCTCACATGAACTTCAATTCATGTATATAAGTGAAGCAATCATGAAAACTAAGAAAATGGAAACTCTCGAACGATGAAATTAAACTCTATAACTCATCAAAAAACCCATAAATAAACATAATACAATCATAATGAATCAAATTATTGTATAAAATGTTATTTATTTGTTAATTAATTAATATAATGTGATTGTAAAGGATATTAAGGATAATAAAGCATTCAGACATATGGTAAGGGAATTCTCAAAGACAACTCTCTTTCGTTGGGTTTTCTCTCTTTCACCCCATTTTCAGTATGGATACTCCTTTAATGTTACTTAAATATAATTTATTCATCATTATCCTATATTTTATAGGATATACACCAATCTAGATTTATGTAAATTGAAAATATTTTTCCAAAAGAAATATTCCTTATAAAAATACATCTTTTACTTCTCGTGAGATTGTTTCTTCTTCACTCAAAATCGATGATTCTTACACCAAGTATGTTATTACCTCTCTCTTTTGGGAACCCCAAAGTTTATTCCTTAATAAATTTTTTATTAAACGAAACCCATTTATTTCCATGGGTTATTTTGTGTTCAATATTGATATACGTTCTATGTGGCATGCATGATAATGTAAACATTATGATATGATGGGTTAAACCAGAATTATATAGAGAAATGTTAATGTTATGATGTGATGAGTGTATCAAAAATTATATATCACTCTAATGAATTGTGTATTTTGATGTATCTCAAGAGAAAAAGTGAAATATGCGTGAACATGATTCTAGCTTTATTTACAACTATGTGTGGTATTTGACCACTGAGACATAATGTTTCATTTTTATGTATTTCCAAATTCCATTACTTTATCTAATGATTACTATCATGATTATGATGATTATGTTATGATGATGATTATGTTCACCCCATGTTATATTGATTCATTTCCTCTCCTATCCTCTTATTGGGCTTTTAGCACACACCTTTTTTGATGTATATCCTCAAGTGACTATTTTTACTTACAAGAACTTAAGGGCCAATAAAAAGCTAAAGAATAAGAAATTAAATAAATGTTATATTTTATAAATGTTATGTATGTTCCTAATTTTCCCAATAAACAAAACCTTTGTATCCTAGTTGTGTAATGATTTTATGTTTTTTGTTCTTATAATGGTAATGTAAGAAAAATAATAGACTCTATAGTTGGAATTAGAGAACATTTTAGTAAATTTTTCAATTAGGATTAGAAAACCTTTGTGAAAACTCTTAGCATATGTATACACCCAAGAGGCATTGTTTTAGAAAAATTATAAACATAGGGATACAACAAGATATTCCTTTAGAGTTAATTATAAAAGGTAATAAATTATTTATTCCTAACTTTTTTACTTATGTTTTGTTCTAACCTTTCATATTTTATAAAATAGTGGGAATTAGGAGAAACCATGCCAATAACCTATGTGAGATACAATAGAACAATTTCCTGAATGGCATCCCCAATGCCTTGGGATATGGAGTTCAAAATTTTAGGGGGATGATTTCTAAGATCCTAGACTTTTTGGGAGTTATCTCATGTGATTTTTCAGGTAATTTTTGATGTTTTTAAGTACCTTTGTTTTTGAGTAGTGGCTTTGGGTGCGTTTGGTTGATATTTTAAGAAAAACTAAAGGACACTAGTATGGGCTTGGTTTTCACATAGTTTGAAAAACCATGTGGCTAAACCATTAAAATAGAGAGGTACACATGTTTTTCACACAGTTTTACAAACCATGTGACTAAATCATGCCAACCATCTAAACCTGGACATTGGGGTCCACATGGTTGGTGCCCAGTTTCCCCTAACTGTGCACCTCTACCCAGGTAACCATGCGTGCGGAATTTAATATCCGAAAATCTTTTTTAAAACCACTCGAACCCCCTGATACTCACATATTTAGACCTTGTCATGGAATTCACCAATTATAGGTGTTCCTAAATTCTTCTGAAGGGATTCCAAGGTGATCCGAAGATCATTCTTCGAGATCAAAATACTAGATTTAAGATCCTCTCTCTTCTCGGTAAGTGGATTTCATCCCGTTGCTTTTCTCATTCAATCCTCTAACTTTACTTGATCTTTTGATGGAATATCTACACTATTTTCATGGATATAAACCTCTGAGTTGAGATCTAGATCTATATTTCCAAGATCTTGATTCCTTTGATCTTAATTTTGGTTTAGGGATTTAGATCCGAAGCTTGATCGACGACGTCGTGCTGCTTTGATTTTGGAAATTTTTGTAATGCCCTAACCCCAGTTACCCAGAGTTGGTGCATTATTACATAACATTGGAATGATCACAAAAGATCAAGTCTCGAAATAATTATTAGTTTAGTAGCCTTGGAAGTACTAGATATATTCATAAGGTTTACATTACATCATAAAATGGAAAACTACAACAACATTGTTTCCATAGACCACATTCAAATCCCCTCAGACTATCCCTACAGGTCAGTCATAAAATACTTCTCCTCATCCTGGAAAAAATAAAACAAAGAAAGGGGTGAGCTCAGATGCTCAGTAAAGATAACAATATAGATGAAAACTTTCATAAATACAAATAAACATTTAAGTCAATGTATAAGACTAAAAAAAGCCTTTTAAACATGAACTTAAGCATAATATGGAAAAGAAAAAATCAAATAATTCCATTTACCTACTCACATGAATATTCTACTAGTCGAATAACCACATGAAATATCAATAGACACTTTCATAATGATGGAATGCATAATGCCAAACTTTCATAACCTCATAGTCAAGGCCTTGAGCCAAGACTAAAAATAAGATTTTTGTCAAGGCCTTATGCCAAGACACTAGTTTGTCTCATGAGACCTACCGATGCATTGAGGAGCTATAGCGGGCTCCACCTATCACATACTAAGTCCAATGCATTCCTCACATGAAAAGGTTTAAACATAACATAAACATTCGTATTAAAACTAGCATAGAAAATGTAAATATTTTATCCATAAACCATGAATGGTATAAAAATAACACATACACAGTCAAACATATCACAAAACCTTCAATACAATATGGAAGTTTTGTATCATAATAAACCAACTTCAAATAAACTATAAATCCATCAAAGGATGATGACATAGATGAAATCAAAACCTTTTTAGAGAAATATCTCTTTCTATTTTGAAATCATTTAAAATTCATATAATTATAAAAGAAAACATTTATTTTGTAAATATTCTTATAATATTGAAAGGGAAGCTTTGATAATGTTATAATGGTGGAAAATAGCCACACCCACCGTATAAGTTAAAAAAAAATACATTCTTACCTTAATTCTATCGAAAAGGTTATAAATGAACTTGTTTGCAAAACCGACGGAAATATTCCTTTATAAAAATATTATAAATAGTCAAAAAAGGGTATAAATGACTTTAACCCATAGTCTATAAAATAGTAAGAATGTTTTGAAATACATTTTTAAGAAACATGGATATGGATGATAAAGAGGTCCCAGTAGATACTTACGTAAAAACAACCTCGGATAATAAAGAGATTGTGAAATTAACCCTTACCTTCTACTTTTACTTGGTCTAGGGTAGGTTAACCTACTATATAATGGTGAAATATTTGTTTTTAAATTATACAATAATCATATACATTAATATGATATCATATATGATCTTTTAACATTGCTTTGTTAATAATATATTAGTATTATCGTCATTTCGGGTGTTAACGGATTCGTTTTCCTTTATATTATTTGTTATGTGAGTCATATTTGTTATGAATGGGATGTATATAATTCGTATACAGAATTATATCAAGTCTTAAAATATTATTTTTAATCATAAAATGAAAATTAGTCTTGAATGGATACGATGGGGAATGAATCTCATCGCGTTCGTGGAGACGGTAATCCGTATGTACACACGAGCAACAATATCATTCTTTTGATATTGAAATAATATATAATTTAATGGTATATCATATATAAATAATCATTATCATTTTATATTTATTATTTACATCAATTACACATCATTATTATACCCATCCAAATAATAATGTATTGAATAACAATTACACCATGATGTGGAGACGGTAAGCCGTACGTACGCACGTATGGTGACATGTCATTCAAAGGATGGATAGAATAATGAATTTGGTTGTACCATATTTATAATAACATCACATTATATAGAATATAATGGAATTATTATTTTATAATGGAAACAACAAAGAAAAAGGAAGTGGAAGAAGAAAGGAACTTGAAAGAGGGGATGAAATATTTACCTCTTCTTCAGGTTCTTCCTTTTGATTTGATCAAAAAGCTAAATAGGTTGGATTTATGACTAAAGTAAGGCCTCTAGGATTAAGGGAGGACAATTGATAGGGTATTTGGGTAGGTTTTGGTCAATCCAAACGGATTTTAATGTGTGAATTAGAGATAAGGGGGAGTGCCCTTTTATAAGAGGGGTGAGGGGCACCTTAGGAAAAGCTAGAAATATTATTTTATAATAAAATAATTTTCGGTTTCTAATGGCTAAAAAATGAATTATTTAAAGTCTAAGGTGGGGTGGGTCGAAAAACACTCAACCAATAGGTTTTAGATAGGTTTGGGTCACTATATTAACTTTATCTTTTAGATTTAACTCTTAGTTAAATAGTTTGACATTTACCATGTCTCTTTGTATTTTTATATTATATGGTTAATAAACTTAATATATACTTCCAAGAGAACCCCAAGTGGTTCATTAATGATACAAAAATCATTATATATGTATTTTGGCTGAACATTAGATTTTTAAGAATATAATATCAATTAATAATATAATATTTGTTTTAAAAACTCTTTTATGTCAATTTTGACACTATTTGGTATTTTAATTTTTATAAATGCATAACAGCATTATTACTTCAAAAAAAATTAATATAAACAACACTAACATGTCATATTAACCAGAAAATTTGTGTAATTCATAAAAAATCTCAAATTACATTTATTTGGATATTTATAATATCAATTATTTTAATATTTAATTAATTAGGTAATTACTGCATCATCTTTGTGTCATAAATAAATTAAATTATTTAATGTTTAGAAAATATAAATAAAATACCATTATGTAAGAAAGATTTTTATCTTTCTAATGAATATATATAGTAAAATTTATCTTATGTATAACCCTATATTAAAAATGTTTTAGTTATTAAACTTTGATTTTAACTCTTTTAACTCTTCTTTAAATTAAATAATAATAAATGTCCTAATCTAATCCAAGTGGACCTAAAGGATAATATTTTACTCCTAAGGTTGTTTTTAGTCGAATTAAACTTATGCAATAGAATTATAACATGTGTTAGGGTAATAATAATATCATTTTTACCCTTAATTACCCTATTTACTTTTAACCGTGGTAAATAAAAGTAAAAAGTTACTATTCACCAAAAATTAATTTCATCTTATTGAACCAAATTTTTATTATTGATATCAACTGTGTCTCTTGGATTTTTTAAATTCCACTCACAGAAGTGGTAAAATTAAGTTTTATGTGAATTTGCAAATTCTCCTAGGAGGTGGGTAAAAGACGGTGAAAAGTTCAATAAAATTTATATATATCTAAAATTATTATAAACTTAATACAATGAATTAAATTAAAATTATATAGGTATTATGTATCTATTTTTACCTAAAATAAATTTAAATAAAATAAATAATTATTTAAATAAAAATTCGGTTTTAAACTATAACTTAGTGTTTTTCACTATTCACCAAAAATTGAATGTTTTCAAAAAAATACCAAAAATTCACCCTAAGCTAATTTCAATATTCCGAATCAAAAAATGAATTCCATTTTGAAATATAAAATTTATAAAATTTTTAAAATGTGGGTATTACTATTCATAATGGCTAGATTGATTGGTTGTGGTATGTTAGAACTCGAAGTTGCGTACAATACATGATGCTGTATTATTCTAAGAGAAGCATACCGTGGAAGCTTGGGGTGTTACAATTTACATTAAGCTAACATCCATCAATAAATCAAGGTAGGTGGTCTAAATCAAACTCCCATAGTCATGATTTTGATATGTTAATGTGACTTTATGATTTTCTAGCTTCCCTTGATAATTGATTTCCTAAATTGAAGTAATTAGGAATGTGGAATTGACTTATGTTTGCCTTGGTGATTAATTAATAATTGAATCATGGAATAAACTAAGGGGGGTTTCCCAAATAGATATTTTGGAGATTTTTTATGGGTTGAGATATTTTAATTGAGATACTGAATTTGGCGTGTTAAGATAATTAATTTCAGGGAATTAATTATGAAATGATGTTTGGATGTGTAAGATAATTAATTGTGAGAATTAATTATGTGCCATGATGCTGAAAAAAGATAATTAATTGTAAGAATTAATTATAGAAAGTTTAGATTTTATATGGATAATTAATTGTAAAGAATTAATTATGGAATGAGAATTGTGTTGATTGATTAATTAATTAACGAATTAATTAATGGGTTATGAGCTTAGTTAATTGTAGAGTTAACTATTTAAATTTTAAATGTTTAACTAATCATTGTATTTGTAATAGAATGATGTGGCTAATTCTTGTGAATTAAAGAATGATAAAATGTATGAAATTTTTGTGGTGCTAGAAATGACTTTCTAGACCAATTACAAGTTTGGACTTGGACATTGAGTTCCTCCCCAATAGTTATCCAAGCTTGAGATTATGGGGTGCTATGCATGACCACCTATAATGAATGAGATTATGGTGTTATAGGAATGAATACCTACACTGAATGAGAATTTAGGGTTCTAGGCATGAAGACCTACACTCAATGATATTTTAGGGTGTTAGGCATGGAGACCAACACCAAACGAATGATAATAATGAATGATGATTAAAATGGGAAACACGAATTGAAACTGGGCCTAAAGTGATGATTAAAGATTAAATGAAAATTTGATAACTCTTTAATTATGCATTGTATTTATTACTTCATAGAACTACATGCATTATATTTTGACTAAACTTGTTTTAGAAACTGTTGGTGGTGGCCTGCTGAGTTATACTCACACCCTATTTGGGCCGCCTGATCGGCACCCAAGTAGACTTTGTTGTTGTAGGAAAGGATATGGGTAAGGCCATAGGATTGGTTTCTGTTTGGTATTGGAGAATGAGAGAGGGAACCAGACATGGTTCAGGACCCACTTGGGAGTCTTTGTGTATTTACTTTTAGTTTCATTATAGACACTTGACACTAGCATTGTCATAGCATGTTTTACATTCTAGTTGAGTATCGTATTTCTGGTTTTTGACTATCATATGACATGGTATTGGTCTAGTTATTTATATGCTTCCACACATGGTTATTTTTTTTTTCTTTCATTGGTGTTTTATTCTGACAAAAGAGGGTATATTCTCCCAAAGGATGACTTACTAGAACCTCACTGCTAGTCGGCACCTTCTAGTGTACATGGAGGCACTCTTGAGGGAATATGGCCAACCGGCTTGTGGCACTCTGGTCGAGACGTCACAAAGTGGTATCAGAGGTGGGTTATATTTTCTTTCTTCTTCTTTTGTATTACTATTTTGGTGAAAGGTAGACAAGATAATAGGAAGATTCGAGGATTGGTAATGATCTTGTGCATGGGATTTGCAAACCCATGTACGAGAAAAAATCCGAGTACTCAGGATGGGATAGTTTTGATTGTTGTTTGTTGTTACAGTTGGATCTTATTTCACCTTGGGTGATGCACTTGTGATGTGATGTGATATTTGTTTTTACAATTGTCAAAATTTTATTTTTGGCCTAAAGAGGCATGATACTTGAGTCTGCATGAATCATTCTAGGAAATCAAGGGAAAATGGGTTATGGGTGAGTTTTTGAACTTGAAATATTTTTCCTTGTTGTGAGATTGAAATAATGAGGAAAAATGTGAATAAATGGGTATATAATGAGAAACTTGATTTATTAAATGAGTATGATTAATTAATTAATTATTGAATTAATTAATTTGAAATAATGTTATTAATTAATGGTTGGTTTAATTAATGAGAATGAATGTTCCCTTGTCAACCAAGACCTAGGTGTAGAATGGTTAAGGTTAGTGATAAGGCCTCAATATTGACCATGTGGAAAGAAAAACAGGAAAATGACATGTTGGAACTGTTGTTTCAGTTTCCTCCCTTACATAAATTTTACAAGGTTGCGTTATGAGACCTAATACGTGTGTTTGGATTTGTAGAGATATGCCTCCACAACTCTTATTGAGGGAGAGACCGAGGGGTATGGCTTAGAATGAACTTTTAGACAGGGAGCTTAAGGCACCATTAGTGCAAGATGAGGAGGAAGGGGAGCAGTTCTGAGAGAAATTTTCTCATTTCATGCAATTTATGGAGGGAGACCAAGGGCGGGTTCAGAAAACCATATCTGAGTTGACAAGGGAGTTTCAGTTGCAACACCCTCCTACTTTTACTAGAGAGGGTGGACCTGGGGGAGATCAATTTAGGATTGAATATATGGAGATGATACTCTAACATTTGGATAATCCAGCTAGGATGAGGGTCAAGTTGGCTGATTATATTCTATGGGGGTTAGTGAAGTGCTGGTGGGACATTCTGGTACAATCTGGACAGATTGATGATATGTTATGGAAGGAATTTATGGAGAATTTCTTAGAGAACTTCTATAAAGAGATGTTGAGATAAGAGAAGGCTTTAGAGTTTATAAATCTGACCCAAGGAAGAATGTCTGTAATGGATTACACTGACCATTTCATATATTTACAGCGTTTTGATCCAACTTTGGCATAATATGAGGCTTATTCGGTAAAATGATTTCAGGATGAACTTAGGTGTGAAATTAAGTCCAATGTGAATATCTTTAGGTTGAAGAAATTATCAGAAGTTTTTAATCAGGATCTCATTTCAAAGGGGAACCTAAAGTAGGATTCTAGTACTGGATAGGTAACTGTCACTGGATGATCAGAGAGTGTGACTTCCGAGGGTAGGAAGCACTGTTACGAGAATCTTAGTCATAATAGTGGAAAGAAAGGTGGACAATCATGAGGAGCAGTTTCCCCTAATCTTACTCATGTTATTTTCCACTAGTGTAGTAGGAAAGGACATTATCATATGCATTATCCTATACCACTATTGGAGTATTGGTTTTGTGGAAAGATGGGCTACCTATATAAGTTTTGTAGGAATCAGCGGTAGGCTAGTTCTGAGGGAGCAGTTGCTTAGAGTCAGAGTGTAGGAGGGGGGGTCTTCTACACCATATAGGCATGGAAGCAATATTTCTACTAGAGGAGGCGGTTGAAGTATTATACATAGTGCTTCAGGGTATGAGAGCTCATATCAGTAGATTGGTGTTACTCAAGGGAGTCAGAAGACACCAGAGAGAAGAGGGGAAGGACAATTACATGTAGTTCAACCTACACTTGCGGAGAGCGAGGCTGGTCCATCGATAGTGAGAGGAACTATTCTAGTAGCTTCTACTTTATCTAGTTCCTTTTTTGATACTGGTTCCTCTCATTCCTTTATATCCTCAAATCTTGTTAATGTTTTGAGCCTAGAAGTGGAGTCTTTAAGTAGGGTGATGAATATTGATACACTATTGGGAACACGGTCTAGGGATATTTGTTTGTGCAGGGGACAATCTCTAGAGATCAGATAGTATCATTTTCTTTGGTATATCTATGTCCTTGATATAACACACATCAAACTGATTATGTGTATAGACTGGCTAGTCATATACTGAGCCCATATAGATTGTTACCATAAGATAGTGACCTTTGTATCTCCTAAGGGTGACCAGTTTGTTAATCGTGGAGAATGGGATATCCATGCAAGCTGAGCTGGACCAATTACTCAGCAACAGGGAGAGCTCACAACCCATATTTCTAGTCTTTTTCTAGATGATGGGAGTGGTAGGCAATATTTCCTTCCACCAGTAGTAGAACTATTTCAGGATATCTTTTCTGAAGCCCTTTTAGGGTTTCCACCCAAGATAGATGTAGAATTCACTATTGATCTCATGCCGGGGGCTGAGACGGTATCTATTCCACCTTACAGAATGACATTGACTGATATTCAAGAGCTCAAAACATAGTTGGAGGAGTTGGAGGATAAAGGGTTTATTCTTCCAAGTACGTCTCCTTGGGTATCACCTATTTTGTTTACAAACAAGGCCGATGAGAGTTTACACTTGTGTGTCACTTACCAAAAGTTGAATAAAATGATTATGAAGAACTGATATCCTCTTATGTGTATCAATGATCTGTTTGACTAGATGAAGGGGTATTGTGTGTTCTCAAATATCAATATGAGATTAAGGTATCATTAGGTGAGAGTTCAGACCTCTGATATACCAATAACTACTTTCAGAAGTAGGTATTCCCTCTATGAGTTTGTCAAAATGCTTTTTGGGTTGACAAATGCTCCAGTAGTGTTGATGGATTTGATGAACATGATCTTTCATCCATACTTAGATCAGTTTGTGGTGGTGTTTATGGATTAAATCTTGGTGTACTCTAAGACTCATGATGATCACAATCAATATCTAGAAATAGTCCAGGGTACATTGAGAGAGAATTATCTATATTCCAATCTATCTAAATGTTAGTTTTAGATTGACTGGGTACACTTTTTGGGGCACATCATTTTGGAAGGTGTGGCTGTGGACCCAAAAAAGTGTAGGTAATGGTTTCTTGGGAGTATCCTAAGAATGTTTTTGATATCCATTTCTTTTTGGGATTATCTAGTTATTACAGGAGGTTAATACAAGACTTTTATAGATTGGAATCACCACTTTCAGGTTTGAACAAGAAAGGGATAAAGTTTGATTGGAAAGAAGCATGCGAGAATTCTTTCCTAGAGTTGATGAAGTTCTTGACATTGAAACCAATTTTGATCTTACCTGATTTGGGTGAGGAGTACACAATGTATTTTTATGCTTCTGGGATCCAACTCAGAGCTGTGTTGATGCAATAAGATCGAGTCATTGCTAATGGGTCTCGATAGTTGAGGCCACATGAACGGAATTACCCTACGCATGAACTCGAGTTGGAAGTAGTGGTTTATGATCTTAAGTGCTTGTGAATCTATCTTTTGGGTGAAATTTTTACAGTTTTTACAGATAAAAAAATCTTGAAGTATATCTTTTCACAGTGTGAATTGAATCTTCCGCAGCGAATATGGGTAGAGTGTATGCACCTCTTTGATTTTAAACTGACATATACACCTGGAAAAGGGAATTGTGTGGCTGATTCCTTGAGAAGGAAAACTCAGACTCGGTTGGTACATTAGCCGAGTGCAGAGTGGAAGATGATGACTTTGTTGGTAGAAATGCATGTGGTAGTTTAGGAGAGTCAGGAGAGGATGAGTCGAGTTTCTGTAGTAGTGGAGTCTACACTCTTAAGACGAATCAAGGATATGAAGTATGAGGATCTAGAGTGTTTATCTTAAGGGTAAACCTTGAAGGTGGGGATATACCTTCAGACTGGTTAATAGATAAGGATGAAATAATCTATGTGAAAAATCAGGTTATTGTGACTATGGTTATGGGAGAGGAACTCATGCGATTATTTCATGCCTCAAAATGGGCGGTACATCCTGGGGTGACAAAAATTTTCTGTGACCTACATTGACATTTTTGGTGGCCAAACATGGAAAAGGAGATAGTAGGGTTTCTAACAAGATGTTTCACCTATCAGTAGGTGAAGGTAGAGCATCAAAGACCTGAATGTTATTACAACTGTTACATATTCCGGAATGGAAGTGGGATGATGTGATTATTGATTTCATGGTGGGAATTCCAAATACTCTTATGAAGTATGATTATATTTGGGTCATTGTGGATCTTCTAATGAAGGTAGAACATTTCTTTCCTATCAGGGAAACCTTTATAGTAAAATAGTTGGGAGAACTGTATGTGTGAAAGATAGTTTATTTTCATGGGGTGCTATAGACTATAGTATTAGATCGCGATTCGCACTTTAAATCACACTTCTGGAAGGGTTTATAGAAGGTTATTGGTTCACAGGTTTTGTTAAGTATGGACTTCCTCCCATAGACAAACGTGCATTTGGTGCATACCATACATGTGTTAAAGGATATGTTGCAAGAATGTGTGCTTGACTTTTGTGGTTCTTGAGAGAAGCACTTGGCTTTAGTAGAGTTCTCTTATAATAATAATTATCAGGAAACTATACATATGTAACCTTATGAGTAACTTTATGGTAGACCTTTTAGATCACAACTATGTTGGTTAGAGGTGGGTGAATCAGAGCTGTTTGGACCGAGTCTTGTTCAGGAGACATCAGAGTAAGTGCAGTTGATTCAGAAATGTATGGATACAACTCAGAGTAGGCAAAAGTCATATGCTAATAGATAGAGATGATCCCTAGAGTTTATATAGGGTGATTGTGTATTCTTTCGGGTGTCGCATAGATTGGGTCACCACATGATATAGAGGTAGGGAAAGTTGGCACCCAGGTTCGTAGGACTGTTTGATGTGCTGGAGAGAATCGGGCCGGTGGCATACTGATTAGAACTTCCATAGATGTTCAGTGCTATGTATGATTTTTTTCATGTGTCACAACTATGATGGTATCACCCCGACCCTTCTCATGTGATTGATGTAGAAGAGGTTGACCTCTAGATAGGTGTGTCCTTTGAGGAGCAACTGATACGTGTGTTGGGTCACAGTGAGAAAGTGTTACGAGGAAAGACTGTGCTGTTAGTACATGTGTTATGGAAAGATGAAGGTGTTCAAGAGGAAACATGGGAATGGGATGCAGACATAATGGCTCAATGGACCAATATTTTTGGCTCGAAATCTTAGATAATCTTGGGAGTGTAGCTCGAGGATGAGTTGTTTTAAGGTGGGTAGATTGTAAGATCTCGGCCTTTTCTGGAGTTATCATGGGCACATTTTAGGTATTTTTTTGGGTTTTTAAGTACCTTTTTTTGGAGTATTGGATTGTGGTTTGTTTGGGAGAAATTTTAAGAAAAAATAAAGGATAGTGGGCTATGTACAGTTTGCGCACGGTTTGACAAACTGTGCGGCTAAACTATGCCAACAGAGAGGTCCGCACAGTTTTTGTATGATTTGATAAACTATGTGACTAAAACATGCCAACCGTGAAAACCTGGATAGAGGGTTCCATACAGTTGGCAGACAATTTTTCCTAACCATGCACCTCTTCCCAGGAAACCATGCGCATGGAATTTAATTTATGAAAATCCTTTTTAAAAGCACCCATACCCCCCAAGACTCCCATATTTTGACCTTGGCTTGGGCTTGAAAAATAATTGGTGTTCTAAAATACTTCAAGAGAGATTCCAAGGTGTTCCAAACACCATTCTTCGAGATTGAAATCTAGGATTGAAGATCCTATCTCTTCATGGTAAGTTGATTTCATCCTGTTGCTTCTCCCGTTCAATCCTCTATCTTTCCTTGATCTTTTCATGGAATATCTCTATTTTTTCACGGATCTAAACCTATGAGTTGAGATATATATCTAGGATTGTGGGTCTATATCAATATTTGCAAGATTTTGATGCCTTTGATCTTAATTTTAGTTTAGGGATTTAGATCTCAAGATTGATCGACAATGTTGTGCCGCTTAGATTTTGGGTATTTCTGTTGGGCTAACATCCATCAACAAACTGAGGTAGGTGGTATAAATCAAACTCCCATAGTAGTGATTTTGATATGTGTATGTGAGTTTATGATTTTCTACCTTCCCTAAATAATTTATTTCCTAAATTGGAGTAATTAGGAATGTGGAATTGGCTTATGTTTTCCTTGGTGATTAATTGATAATTGAATCATGGAATAAATGAAGAGGGGTTGTGCAAATAGATATTTTGGAGATTTGTTATGGGTTGGGATATTTAAATTGAGATATTTAATTATTTGTGTTACGATAATTAATTGTTGGGAATTAATTAAGAAATGATGCTTGGCTATGTAAGATAATTAATTGTGAGAATTAATTATGTGCCATGATGGTGACAAAATATAATTAATTGTGAGAATTATTTATGGAAAGTTGAGACTTGATATGGATAATTAATTGTGAAGAATTAATTATGGAATGAGAATTGTGTTGATTGATTAATTAATTAATGAATGAATTAACAGGTTATGTGCTTAGTTAATTGTTGAGTTAACTAATGGACTTTGAAATGTTTAACTAATCATTGTATTAGTAATGGAATGAAGTGGAAAAATCTTTTGAATTAAAGAATGATTAAATGGCTGAGATTTTTGTGGTACTAGACATGAAATTCTAAACCGATTAGAAGTTGGGACTTGGACATGGAATTCCTTCCCAATAGTTATCCAAGCTTGAGATTATGGGGTTCTAGGCATGACAACCTACACCGAAATAGATTAATGGGTGATAGGCATAATGAACTACACCGAATGAGATTTTATGGTGCCAGTCATGATGACCTACACTCAATGAGATTTTAGGGTATTAGTCATGGAGACCTACACCGAACGAATGATAACAATGAATGATGATTCAAATGGGAAATATGATTTGAAACTGGACCTAAAGTGATTATTAAATATTAAATGACAATGTGATAACTGTTTAATTATGCATTTTATTTATTGGTTCATAGAACTACATGCACTATCTTTTGGATGGACTCATTTTAGACACTGTTGGTGGTGGCCTACTGAGTTGTACTCACACCCTGTTCGGGCTTCCTGATCAGAACCCAAGTAGACTTTTTTGCTGCAGGACAGGATAAGGGCAAGGCCCTGGGATAGGTTATTGTTTGGGATTGGAGCATGGGAGAGGGAACCAAATGTGGTTCGGGACCCACTTGGGAGTTATTGTGTCTTTACATTTAGTTTCATTGTAGACACTTGACAGTTTCATTGTCCTAACACGTTTTAACTTTTAGTTGAGTATTTTATTTCTGGTTTTTTACTATCATATGACATGGTATTGGTCTAGTTATTTACATTCTTCCACACTTGGTTATTGTTGTTTGCTTCAGTTTGTGTTTTTTCTGATAAAAGAGGGTATAATCTCCCCAAGTCTGACTTACCATACCCTTGTTGCTAGTCAGAACCCTTTGGCATACATGGAGGTGCGCTTGAGGGCATGCATCCAATTGGCTTGGGGAACCATTTAGTGGCACCCGGGTTGGGACGTCACATGAATACCCGGTTGTATCAGGTTATGAAAAATAACCTAAATAATGCGGAACACCCATATTCACCTAAGAGGGAGCAATTGGATATAAATTCCTTTATGCGGAAATGACCACCAATGTTTAGTTGATCATCCGATTGACTATTCAAGGAATAGCGGGTCAACCCAATAGAGAAGATATTTTCTGTACATCACTATTTTGATATAGATAAGGTGACTCTTTTCATTTATCATTTATAAGGAGAGACCAAAAAATGGTGGGATTTGATTAAGAACACCAAGACAAAGGAAAAAAATTAAGAGATATAGTGTGAATACAATAAGATAATTTTTTTAACAACTATTTCCCTCAAACACTTCATAAAAATATAGATAGAGAATTCAAATAGATGAAGAAAAAGGAAAGTGAATCTATAATGTCCTATGAAGAAAATTTCACAAGGCTTTTAAGGTACACTTTTGGTTTTGTTATAAAAAATGATAGAAAAATTGATATATTTTTAGTGGTTTAAGACCACACTTTCTAATGGCTCTTGAAATTTGATAGTTTGGGAGTTATAAATAATTTTTTTATATGATATCAATGTGGATATGGGGTTTGGAGAATTTTCTCAAGGATACATTGATAAGAAATAAAATATGGAGTTTCAAGCTAGAGGATCTAATGAAACAGGTAGAAATAAAACTCAACACCCACATGTCAAAAATGTGGGAAGAAGCATCATGGGAAATACCTCAAAGGGATGGGGAAATTCTTAAAGTGTGGGAGAGAAGGCCACCAAGCTCATGAATGTTGAAAAGACATGAGGAAATAAGAAAATTTAGTAGAAGAAAAAAGAGCACCACCCATTGTTCAATGCTTTAACTATAGGGGGAAAAGAAACTATGAAAGTCAGTGCCCTAAACCTCGATTCCTCAAGGGTAATCAATTTCATCATCCACCAAAGAAAAAGGAACAAGTTAAGGCTTATGCCATCACTACTGTAAAATTGGAGAAATAAAATAAAGTCGAACAAGGTACACTTCCTATTCAATCAATAATGGAAAAAGTATTATTTGATTCTACTTCTACGCATTCCTTTATGTCTTTCAAAATTTCTAGAACTATTTAATAAAATACCCAAAAACTTGAAGTAGAGATATCTATAAAAACACCTTGTGGTGAAATCATTGCAACCCATGTGTTGGACTCTTCTCCTATTGGCATGTGTGGGAATATTATTCTACAAAATCTATTAAAACTTCCCTTGGTGAAATTCGATGCTATACTGGGGCTGGAAAAGGTCTTGTTATATAGAGCACACATCAATTGTCATGAAAAAGAAATATATTTTCATATTCCAAACCATCTCATGATACTCTAAAATTAAATGAAAATTGTGAATCTTAGTTGGAAAATCATCAAATAGTGTGGGTGTTGATTCCCTATGAAGAAGCATACATCACTCAAAAGGTTGACTTAAAGGAAGTTATCAACCTAAGATAAATTCCCTTCATGAGGGGATACAATGATATATTTCCTGAAGAGTTACCAAGACTTACCCTAGATCATGAGGTATAGTTATCAATAGAACTCATACCTGGAGCTACTCCTATCTCAAAGTGCCCATATAGGATGGATCCTATTGAACTAGAGGAGCTAAAGAAGTAGGTGCAAGAGAATTTAGACAAAGGGTTTATACGCCCCAGTGTATCACCTTGGAGTGATCCAGTGCTCTTTGTCAAGAAGAAAGATAGATCAATGTGGCTGTGTATCGATTATCGGGAACTCAACAAGATCACCATAAAGAATAAGTATCCTCTTCAAAGGATTGATAAATTTTTCGATCAACTATGAGGATATCATTACTTCTCAAGGGTGGATATCCATTCCTATTATCATCAACTAAATGTGGGGAAGGAAAATATTTAGAAGACCACCTTACTTAAAAGGTATGAGTACTATAAGTTTCTTGTGATTCTCTTCAGACTTAATAAT
The DNA here is from genome assembly GCA_963277665.1 of Viscum album. Taxonomy (NCBI): domain Eukaryota; kingdom Viridiplantae; phylum Streptophyta; class Magnoliopsida; order Santalales; family Viscaceae; genus Viscum; species Viscum album. The sequence continues at coordinate 188,411,051 of OY728131.1, forward strand.
TCCCCTATAATATTCATAGATTTTATGAATAAAGACTTTAGAAATTACCTAATAAAACATCCAGTAGTTTTTATCAATGATATTATCATCTACTCCATGAGAAAGAATGAACATGAAAAACATCTAAGGATTGTGTTGGAAAAATTAAGGAAGGATAAGTTGTAAAAAAAATTCAGAAACTATGAATTTTGGATGAAGCGAATCACATTATTGGGACATGTGATCACAAGTGAGGGAATTTTTGTAGACCCTTAAAAAAAAGGAATTTAAGGTATAGACCAGAACCTCTAGTGTCGGAAAAAATCCTTAGTTTTTTGGGATTATCTGGGTACCAATGATATTTTTTGAGATATTTCTCAGGATTTTCAATCCTGATAACTAAGTTAACTAGGAAAGGGGTAAAGTATGTCTGGATGAAAGAATGTGAGGAAATCTTCATGAAGATAAATCAGAGGTTGATCACTACACTTGTACTCACATTACCGAAATGTGGAGAAGTTTTTTTGATATAAAGTGATTCTTCAAAGAAATTATTGGGTTGTATACTCATGAAAAATGATAATGTGATAGCCTACGCCTCAAGATAGTTGAAGATCCGTGAGTGGAAATACCTAGTGCATGATCTGGATCTAGCAGCTGTGATTTTTTCCTTAAAAATCTGGTGGCACTACCTTTATGGTGAGAAGTGTGACATATATACCGATCATAAGATCCTAATGTATATATTCATACAAAAGGGTCTCAATATGCATTAAAGAAGATGGTTAGAGCCAATAAAACACTATGATTTTTCTATTTACTATCATCCCAGTAAGGCTAACAAGGAAGTTGATGCTCTTAGTAGAAAATTACCTACTACTCTATCCATGTTGTAGATTGAGAAATACCCTATCTTCATGGATATTCATAGAATGGATTTTGAAATCATAACAGAAAGGAATAAATCCTACCATTACCAAATTACTTCCTAACCATATATACAAGATAAGATTAAGGAGGCATAAAGGGATGATCCATTGTAACAAAAATAGTGAATGAAGTAAAAAAAGGGAAGCTGCAAGAGTTCCATATCGATGATGATGGAGTGATTTGGTTTTGAACGAGGATCTATGTTCCTTCATCACCTAGGATAACGAAGTAACTTTTGGATAATGCACATAGATCAAATTTATCTATACATACTGGGAGTACCAATATATACCATGATATTTGAGAATACTTATAGTGAGATAACATGAAGAAGAATATTGTAGAGTATATATCAAGGTGCTTGATATGTTAGAAAGTGAAAGTAGAGTGAAATAATTATAAAGGGATGATGCAACCATTTCCTATACCCATGTGGAAATGGGAGAATATCACTATGGTATTTTTCACGGGTCTCCTGAAGACATCCAAATGAAATAATGTGATATGGGTTGTGGTGAACTGACCCACCATGAATTCCCACATTATTTCTATGCGGGACGATTACTCTATTGAAACACATGATAACATATTTTTTAAGGAAGTGGTGAGACTGCATGGGGTTCCACTCTCGATTGTCTTTGATCATGGACCAAGGTTCACATCTAAGGAGTCTTAAACATGCTTTGAGTATTGAATTAAATTTTATAACATCCTATAACCCCAAACTGATTGCCAATATGAAAGGACTATTCAGATGCTCCAAGATATACTAGGAACCATCTCTTTATAATTTAAAGATGGATGGGATCAACATCTCCCATTGGTTGAGTTCTCATGAAAAAATAGCTTCCAATTGAGTATTCAGATGGCTCTATATGAATCTTTGTATATAAATCAATGTATAACTCCAACCTATTGGGGTGAAGTTGGTGAAAGAAAGATAATTGGAATTGGTCTTGTGTAAAAGATGATAGAAAAGGTTGAACATGAGCCTTAGACCAGTTGGTAAGGACTATATAAGTGCATCTGGGAGACCCGAGATCAAATCCAGGTGGAGAAATTATTTCCAGGTAACTATAGAAGTACTGTAGAAGTATTTGTAGCAGGTACTGTAGCGGGAACTATGCAGTACTCTAGCAGGTGCTGTAGTGGGAACTATCGTTGTTACTGTTTGGAACTGTAGCAGCCGGGAATATGCCCCCATTTGGGGACTTCGTGCCACCGATCTGGTCCCCAAGTCCTTTAAGGCCTTCGGGCCATCTATTCCTTCAGATCAGTAAGGACTTCAGGCCACCTTAAGTACAGATACAAACCAGACGACCTACGAGGAACAAGCTCTGCAAGGAGGATGAGCAAGGAGCTTTCACCACAACAGAAGCTAAACGGATTGTAAGAATGAGAGGTTATGACAACTACCATTAGGACAAGCCTGTGCGTGCACGAGAATGCCTAGTCGAACAACCATGCGAAGGTGGAGAGCTGATTTCACGATGAAGATGTTGGAGAGGAGCAGTTCCAAGTAGTTAGTCTTGGTTGTATGTAATGTTGGAAGCCAACGGGCAAATGAATTCCTCTAAGGCATATGGGCCATGTAATACTTAGGCCTACGGGCCTTGTAAGGGTTCCACCTCACCCCTTGAAAGGTGTATTATCAAAAATCAATAAAAAATGAAGGCCTTCATGCCATTATAGGATAGACAAGGTTCAAGACATCCAACAACATTTCAAAGCTATTCAGAGTCAACAAAAGAGTTATGATAATAACCATCGAAGGGATTTGGAGTTTGATGTTGGAGAATAATTCTTTCTTCAAATATCACCATGGAAGAGATTCATGTGGTTTAGAAATAAAGGGAAGCTTAGCCCAAGGTACATTGGCCCCTTTTAGATCCTTGATCACAAAGGAGTTGTGGCCTATTGGATTTCACTTCCATTAAATATGGCTCATGTTTATGATGTGTTCCACGTATCACTCTTGAGGAAGTACATACCAGATCCATCACATGTATTGAACTCAGAGGTGGTACAACTAGAAGATAATATCTATTATGAGGAGCAACCAGTAAAGATTCTGTACCATTGAGATAAATTTCTATTCAACAAAAAAACCCACCTTTTCAAACTGTTATGGAAGAACCATAGGTATAAATAATCAACTTTGGATCCTGAGGAGGTGATGAATGAGAAGTACCCTCACCTTTTTATGTAAAAATTTAATTTTTAGGGAAAACTTTCAGGGGGGGCAATATAACTATCCAAAATCTTATCAATGGAATTTCTCCCTTCTTATAATAATGTCATATAGTATAAATCACATAAAATCACTTAGAGACCATAGTAAAAACTTGATAAATAAATAATTAATGAAATAATAATTTTTTCTAGAAGTTAAGGAACCAATACCAATGAAATAGTAACTTTTCCTTAGGAATAGTAATATGACCCTAATGAATAGTAAACTGACTAAATGAATAGTAACATCAGCCATGAAAGTATAAATAAAATTTAGGAATCTTATAAATGAATGTATGATATAATTATATCACATTATAATAAAATAAATGTTTCAAAATTTATTAATTAGGTGTTGGTATTTTTTAAAGTCATAAATATTTAATTATAGTTTTATAATTAATTTAATAATTTAAAAGAAAACTTACTCATAAATTAATATTTTTATTTCTTATGATTTTAAGATAATTTTATGAGACCTTAAGTAATTTTTCAAAGTGGTATAAAATCAGTTATAATTTTAAAATCTACGTATTTTTAATTAAATGACAATTACTCATATTTAGAAAATTATTTTCATAAAATGGATTTTAATTTTTAATTCTACACATCAAAAATGGTTAGGGTGAATTTTTGGTATTTTTTCAAAATACTTGATGTTTTTTTGAATAGTAAAATATGTTAATTTATGATATATAGACATTATAAGTTAAATACACTATTCCTTGAGTCATCACTGATGTAAGAACCATAATCTCGAACTCCCCTTTATTATTTTAATATATTTAGTTATAATTTTCAAATTATTCATTTTCTTGAGACAAAATAATAAACTAATGAATATAATAATTAGAAAACACCCCTCTCCTCCACTATAAATACAACGCTCATCACCTCTTCTCCTCACTCTTTCTGTGATTTGAGACTTGTCCAAATTATGCCCAATACTCTTCCCAAGGACCTATACCAAGTACAAAAGCTAGTCGTCTCATCAAAAGACCAAAAAAAATTCCCTATGGAGGTTCTCAAGGAGGAGAAATTCAAGAGGTAAATTTATCTATCTTTTATTTTAATTTCTTTTCAAGTTATTTTATTTTCTTATTCTCTCCTCACATCCCTTCATCCAAATAGAATGAAAAATAATGTACCTTCTATATACTCTAATTCAATAATGTTAATGTAATATCCCTCATTAAACTCCTCTATATCTCTCTCTTTTATTTTAAAAATGAAATCATCACCCATGATGTGTCAGTTTACCGACATCATGGATGATGCACTTTCATTTTCCTTTAACTCATTTAAGACTATTAGTAAAACCATTAAATGGTTGAAAAAACTATAAATTTTGTTTTATAACTATTTTTATGTTTTATAACTAACTTACATATTTAATAATCAATGAAAAAACAAAATGAGTTTGTTGTGATTGAAAAACCGCTAAAATTAACCTAAATGGTCATAATTAACAATTTTTCTAATGATTCATCCTCATACCATATTGAAAATTTATTTATAATATCATTTAAAATTATGGAAGATCTATAATAAAATATAATAGAAAATTTGGATATTTATGCACATTTTACACAAACTTCCATTCATGTATATAAGTGAATTGATCATGAAAACTATGAAAATGAACACTCACGAACGATGAAATTAAACTATATAACTCATAGAAAAGCCCACAAATGAACTTAATAAAACCATAATGAATCAAATTCATGTATAAAAGGTTCTTTATTTGTTAATTAATGAATCTAAAGTGATTATACAGGATATTAAAGTGAATAAATAATTCAAACATAAGGTATGTGAATTCTTGAACTAATATCTCTTTCTTTGAGTTTTCCTTCTTTCACCCCATTTTCAGTATGGATACTCCATTATTGTTCCTCAAATATCATTTCATCATCATTATCTTATATTTTATGGGATATACATGTTACCAATATGGTTTTATGACAAATGAAATTTTTTTTCCAAAATAACTCCTCCTTCTAAAAACACATCTTTTACTTCTCATGAGATTGTTTATTCTTCACTAAAAATTGATGATTCATATACCATGTATGTTATTACCTCTCTATTTTGGGTATCCAAAATTTTATTCATGAATGGATTATTTATGAAATGAAACTTATTTATTTATATGGGTAATTTTATGTTCAAGATTAATATACGTTCTATGTGGAATGCATAATAATGTAAAAGTTATGATGTGATGGGTGAATTCATAATTTATAGCGCTACAATAAATTGGGTAATGTGATGTATCTCATGAGAAAAAGTTAAATATACCTGAACATAATGCTACATTTGTTCACAACTATGTGTAGTATTTTACTACTAAGATATGATGTTTCATTTTTATGTATCTCTACATTCCATTCCATTATCCAACGCTTCTTATCATTATTATGATGATTATGTTATGAATATTATTATTCTCACCACATGTTATATTGATTCATGTTATGATCTATTCTCTTACAGTAATTTTTGCTTGTCCCTTTCTTTGATGTATATCCTTAGGTGACTACTTGTACTAAGAAGAACTCAAGGGACAATATAAAGAAAGAGAATAAGAAAATAAATAAATGTTTTATTTTTTAAATGTTATGTATGGTACTAATTTTTTCCAAGGAACTAAACCTTTGGATCCTGGTTTTGTAATTCTTTTATGCTGTTTATAATTAGAACGATAATGTAAGAAAAAGAAGGTATGATATAATTAAACCTTAAAATAATAAATTATAATTATGTAAAAGTTTATAGGGTGATTACATAATCTTGTTATAATAATAATTGAAGGATGTGGAAAAGGAAATAAAATAAAAACACTTTTAAAAGAACATTACGTTTTCTTTAGGTATCCTCCTAAGGTTTGCACTAATTCATTCCTTAATTTTATTTATAACAAATATAATGTCTCTAGTATTATGGGAAGTACGTTTTTGAGTTATATTTTATGATATTTGATGAACCAAATTTGAGTGAAAGTGTCAAAAGGAGGTGAATGTTGGTATCCTTTTATAAGTTGGGTGAGTGGCACTCTTGTGACACTTAAAAATACAGAATTCTAACCACATTTTTTCCATGTAAGTTGGATTAAGTAATGGATAAATATAGATAGTAGAAGATATAAGGTCTAAATATTTCCAAAAAATGGGTGTTGGAAAATTTTCTCCGTCATTTGGCCCCTTAAGTGAAAAGTTTAGTCCCTTGGTAAACTCGTTTTTCTCTTAATCGCCGCAATTAATTTTAACTACTTTCAGAAATTATTTTTATCAAAAATCAAGTTAAACTTATTAGAAATTATAATTTATTCTTATTCCAAATATTTAATACATTATTAAAAATTCAATCTAGTGAATTTATAAAAGTTAATTTAAAATTAATACCGCAGACGTGGTGGGAAAGAAGATTATTAAAGTGAAAATGTTAAAAATATTACAAAGTTTTTTTTATCAAAATTAAATATAAAAATGATTAAAATAACCTAAATTTGATTAATATATGTATAATTAAAATATTTTTACTTTAAAACTAATTCATAATATAATTTATCATTATACAATATTTAAATGAAATGTCAGTTTTGAATTAGAATTTAGTATTTTTCACTATTAATTACAAAATGAATGTTCTCAAAAAAATACCAAAATTTCAACCTACGTTAAATTTTAAATTCAAATTTAAAAAATGAATATTTTGGTCAAATAAAATTTATAAAATTTTCAATATGTAGTTTCAAAAAAATTGCATCATCAAAAGGATGAAAAATTTCCTTTTAGAAAATTACAGCTTTATATGCATAAAATTTGATTTGTTCTTATCCTATGACTATAAAATCTATTGGATGAATATAAAAGTATTTTCCTGAATATATAATATTTAAATTTAATTAAGAAAATCCAATAAAAGTAATTAATTTAATTTATTATGATAAAAAACCTTTGGTGCATTATTAATGTTTTTTTATAAAAACATTTTCTTTATATTTAGTTGGTTTTTATATTCATTTCTAATTAATTGGATCCCAATGAATTCAACCATATATTTCATATGATAATTAAACCTATTTATAACCATAAATTCAAGGAATAGAAGATAATTTTAATTTAAAATAATAATAATAATTGTTTTCAGTAAAACTCAATCTTACGTGTAATGTAATCCATCAACGAAAGTCATTATCACATGTAATGAAAGCTAAATCAGAATTGTGTGCATTGTAATACATAAATTAAACTTATTCTAAAAATAATATATTGTAATTTCATGGGTTGTAAAAAATATATTATCTTTTAATAATAATCAATATTTCTTTAATTTCATATATAAACATTAATTCAATCATTATAACCTTTCTTGAGAGATGGTGATGGAAAAAAATTACATCAATTCTTGAGGCGGTAGTTCATTATACACCTAAATGTTTTTTTTATTTTCCCATTTTATAGAAGAGGATATGGATATAGGTTTTCATATTAATATAATAATATATAAGTATTTTTAGGATTCTTATGTAATTTTATTATCATGGTTTTGGAATATTTTACAAATCATAAGGATGCCTTCAAAAATAATGAAGATGACAATTTTAAAAAAATTGATATTTTTTTAAATATTCACAACCAAATTAATATTTTCATCAAAATATCAAACAAATCATTATAATAAATTTTTACATTGTGAATTCAAAAAAAAAATTAATTTTTTCAATTAAATTTTCTTACATTTCTAGAAATTAAATATAATAATTACCTATAAAAATAAATGAAAATCATTTTTGAAGAAAATTCATTTATTGAAAATTAAAATGACTTTACTAATAATCATGTAATAATTTAAAAGTTATTATTTAATACATTATAAATGATTCAAACTATTATATATTTCATCATGTGGTTAATACTATTCATTTCCTCAAATTTTAATGCTAGTTTATAATGGTGATATTTTAAAAATAAGATTATTTAGTTTGTTTAAGATCAATATTTTGTATCTTGTGTGCTATGAAGCACAGTCGTTCCTTTTTAAAATCTCAGGATATTACCATATCAGTAGTAATTATCTCATCCTGGAAGATAACCTCAATATGAGAATATGTATGGTCACTTGGTTATAGAAAATCAAGATCCAGTAGGTGCATATTTGGGGACTTATAATGTTATTTCTATATTATTTCATGATTTTAATATATTTTATATATTAATTGATTTTGGTGAAACTCATTCATTTACATCATGATGAATTTTATATCAATGGGCCTTATAGGTGTAATAATGTTGGATGTATTGTTCATATAAACACACTATATAACATGAATGTTTGGGATTTAAGTATACATCCTGAAATATTATGAATGAAAGAAGGTAATAATCATAAGATATCATCATCCTCAATATATTCAAGTTTGATATCATCTTAGGATTAAATTAGTCGAATAGATATAATACCTATATTAGATGTTATGGTCTAAGAGTAACATTATCCAATCTAGAATGTGGTATTCAAATATTCTATAGGGAATTTAATTTTAATTATAACATAACTATCCCAATGATAATGATATTTAATAGTATATTAGTGTGAATGGTTTTAGGGAAATATAATTAGATGGGCATGTTGGTCACCTAATGTTTTCTTGTTTTTCCTAGATAATTTTCTGTTAAGTTATTCTAGATCACCACTAGAGTCTTGGTTAGATATTTGCATAAATTTTTTTATAAGTTATGTGTATTATATATCTCTATTTACATAACATGTAACTAGCTAAAATTATATTGATGAATTTTTAGTCAATGAATTTTTAAATTTAAGGATTTTGAAGAACTATTTTAACACAATGAGTTTTTATTAATTATTTTTATCAAATAAATTATTTTTTTATATATTGGTTTATATGAAACATTGAGTTTATATTTCATTACATACAAAAAAATATTTAGTGTGTGTTACATGCAACATCGATTTTAGCTCGTGTGACATGCAACAAAATTTTTCAACAAACCGCTATATATTATTTATATTATTTTTTAAACATAGATATTAAAAAACTGTTATTAAACATTTTTGAATTAATATTAATATCTAATTTTTAAATATTAAGTAAAATGGTTTTAAATAAATAAAATATATTGATAAGAAGTACTAAATTTTTTGACAAGTCTTTATATTATTTAAAAATACTATTTTTTAAAAAATAATCACATTTTGTTAACAAATAAAAAAACTTTTTTTTGAAAATTTTAAAAAACATATTTGAAAAAGTAGATATAATTTTAAATTTGCATATCAAATTTATATTGGATATAGTTTTTTAAAATTTCTTGAAAAGATAAATCTTTCAGTTCATGGTTGGAGAGAATGGTTTTTATTTTGAATTATATTTTCATTTTATAAATTTAAAAATATACAAATATTTTTATGGTGGCATTAAAAGTAAAATAACTTCAATTTTCACACCTGGGATTTTAGTTTCCATTTAGTTCTGATTCTTGTTCATTTCCTTAGGAGCCAGGTGTGACATGTTTGAGACTTTGGGGAATCATTTCCTATTTTCCATAGCCTATATTTCCATTATATAACTCCTCTTAAACCCCCCTAAGTTCTCCTTGATTTCCCCCTCCCCCCCCCCTGAATTTTGAGCAAAATGGAATGTTTTTGGGTGGACAGAACATGTCGCACAGTTTAGCCGCATAATTTACTAAACCATGCATCCAAAACATGTAGGGTGTCTATAACATTAAAAATATTTTTTTAATTCCAATTTTCCCTTACAAAAATAAACCTAATCCTCCCCATTCTTCCCCCATCTGACCCTATCATTCATGGGCGGCCTCCAAGCCCCCTTAAGCTCCCATGGAACCCATTTTTGATGGGATTTTTAGTGGGGAAACTTCAAGGTTCTTCAATGTAAGTGACTCCTTCTTTGTTATCTTCCTTTTTATTAGAGTTTCTTGCCTATTTCTTGAATATATAAATGTCCAAAAACTAGATTTTTGTACCTTGGGTTTATTTTTGAGTTTCTTGGCTCAATATTCTTGTTTTAGATTTGTTTTTATTCCCTTGTGGTGTGGCGGTGGTGCGGTTGAAGTTTCACACATCAATTTGGGGGTTTTGACACATATGGTATTTGAATCCATGTGTAATCATTCTTTTATGAGTTATATTTTCTTGATTTACATTTTTAGCATGTTCCTCTTTCATTATATTTGTTGCAAAAACTGTTTTTGGTAGCATTGATTAAGAATGTAATTTTAAAGTTTAATTTTTTCTTTAAATGGAGTGTTTTTCTTATGTAACTCTTGTGGTATTATTTCGAGTCATTTTATAACATGTTGAAGTGGTTTATTAAACGTGGTTTGGGATGAAAATTATGCTTAGGTAGGGTTTTGGTGTGCTTTTGGCCTTGAAATAGGGTTTTTGAATGGGTTTTATGTGCAAAACCTTGTTATAGTTCTTGGAAGTGTTTTATGAAAATTTTAAATTGTTTATTGGGTTATAAAAAATGTAAAAAGGATATTTATGTTCTGTTTTGGTAGGTGTGTGGTATTAAAATGTGTTTTTTAAAGATAAAGTGGTGATTTTCGACGTCAAACATTTTGAGAACATTTATTACATTATTAAAATTATTTATCAAATTGTAAGAAAGGGGTGAAACATGTTTATGGGACGTTTTGTGTGAGTATGATGTTAAAATGAATTTGAATGTAAAAGGAGTGTTACGTGACATGATTGTGGGATTTTTGGTGTGTTTTTGTTTTGGAAATTTTATTTTCTTGTGAAAATGGTGTTTTATGAGATGTGGAACCTGATTGAGCTTGAAGAGGGAAACCCGGGTATCTAGGTGGGTGGACGTGTACTTGTATGTTAGTGATCTGGAGTGGCTTCATCCTTGTTTCATGTAGCAATATTGATGCTAAAAACACTAACTAAACTATTATGATGATGTTGGGGACCAATAGGTTATGAGTATGTTCCCTACTAGTGGCTCATTCATGAGAACAAATATTTGTTATGGTTACTTTTCACCGTGATTCAAGGTACATGGGGCCCACAACTAGCTAGTTCCTAGGGTTATTTCCCTTGACTAGTGCTCATTTGATATTTTATACTTACTATCGGAATATGGTGTTTTTGGATAGAAAATTCAGTATCATGTTCATTTTATTTAAAAGTGTTCATTCTCTAAAGTATCCCTCTTGAAAACTGTTTTCATTTTGAAGTTGCATCTCTTTGAAATCGTTACTAGCTTTCTTGTTTATAAAAACTTGAAAGATTTTTGTCTTAAAATTATTATCATATGGACTCCTTTTGGGTGGAATCCTACTAGGATTAGACTCACATCCTACTTACACCTTTGGGTGTAAGTATACATGGTAATGTTTGTTGTGGGTTTGGGAAAAGCTCTTAGAAGCAGTGGACTGAGTTTCTTATATTCCTTTGTGATATGGTTTTGTGGAGATAGATTGAGTGAATTTCCCCTTTCCATGAGGTGGTTCTCAGGATATTATTTTTTGGTTTACTTTCTTTGTGATATTATTTGGGATTTGTGTAAACCTATGTATCTCAATTCTAAATTTTGTAAAGGATGGTATGGTTTACAAAATTCAGATTATTTTTATTAGTATTTTTTGTTGTTCTATTTTTATAAACTCGGGTAAATAATTCCAAAAAACTTGTTTATTATACTTGGGAAGTTGTTCAATCCCATGGGGATTAGGAATGCCCTTTGGGTCTTTCTATGAACCAGTTCGGGTGCCAGTTTTTAAGGCGGCCTATTTTGGTTCGTGATAAAATGGTATAAAAGGTAGGTTGTTTCCTCTTTTTTGGTCATGTTCTTTTGGGGAAGAGTTGGTATAGTCCAAGGCTAGGATTTTCGAAAATCATTGTTTTGGTTACGAGTAAGGTTCCTGGCCAGGACACCTTATTCCAAGACTTGAGTTACCAGGGAAATTCAGGTTTTATCTAAGTCTTTTGGTCCTCATGGTTTCTCGTTGTTTGGGAAATGAAATGGGAGTTGGTTCAATAGTCCCAGTGAGCTGTCATGGTCTGGAAAGCCATATGGAGCTAGGGATATGGTCTTAGAACAATCTATGTGATGGTGGTGTGAATGGAATATGGCCACCAATCTTATGTACGAGTAACCCACCAATACTAGTTTTCCTCTTTTGAGAAGAGTCTTGTGTCTCTTCGGGTTTTGGGAACCATTTTAAAAATACTTTATTTGGGAATCATGAATACTTGGTTTTAAGAATTTTTATTTTTCATGAAATTATTTTCTAGTAAAGTAGAATTTGGTTGAATTCTGAAAGGGTGGAAGTGAATTTTTATAATTTTTTTGAAATGTTGAATGTTGTGTTACACCTATTTTGTAATCATGAATTATTTGTATGTGGGTTTTGAAAATGTATTTCCAATAAAATTATCTAAACCATTGAAAAGTTTTTTGAATGGGATGAAACATTTTCAAAGATATGTGTGGAGTTTGGAAATGGATTTTAATTTGGTAACTAGTGATTATATGAAAAATTATTATGTAATGTTGGAACCTTTTTAAAAAATGAGAAGAGTAGAGTTCTTAACTAAGTTGAGATTGATAAAATGGAGTTTTTCATGAAATTAGAAGTGTTTTAAAATGGGCTGAAATGTTTTAAAATTAATGTGTAAGACATGAAAGTGATTTTTAATTTGAACTATGAGTTTTTTTCTAAATTTTTTTGTAATACGTAAATTGGGTTTCATTTTGTGACTCGCGGTTTTGAGAAAAAGGAAGTTTCAGTTGAATGTCTTGGTTTTGAAAAGTGGAAATAATATTTATTCTAATATTTGGTATTTCTGTGAGATATCACATGAATGGGTTCAAATGGGATGATATATAGTTAAAGGAAAAGTTGGATGAGTTTCATAATGGGTATGAGGAGGGTTCCTAGTGTGGCACAGAAACATGAATGTGTGAGGCCCATGGGATACCATTGATGAAAGTGTTAACCACCAACCTTGTTTACTTTCATGAAATTATTTCTTTAAAGGAATTTTGTTTGTTTTGATAATCGGTATTTGAGGGTTGTGTCTAATGTGTTTTTGGGAATTTTTTGGGAATTTTTTAGTTCAATAGACCCTCTTAATTGAACTATGTTTTGGGTTCTTATTTTGTTGGTAAGTTGGGTTGAAGTGTTGGTTGGTGGTATTTTGTGAGAAATGTTTTTGGAAGCCTTTTCAATGGTTACCCTCAAGTTTTTAGCTCTAGTTTATGGTAATTTATGAAAAATGAACCATCTTGTTTAGGTCCTTGGGTTTTCTTGTTGGCTAGGATATTCCCCCATAAAAGAATAATGCATGACTGAAGTGTGGGCGTGGGAGATTCGCCATTGTAAGACCCTCCAATAGATCAATATAAGGACTTTATTCTTGATATTTGAAGACTAAATCTACCTCTCTTCTATTTTTGTTAAGTGTATCCTTGTGTAGTAGGAGAGTGGTTTTAGAAGGATGAAATAAACGTTAGCTTGCTAAGTTTATTGAGTTTATTAAATAGTATAAGGTAGAGTCTAGCACTGTTGTTTCTATAAGTTTATTTTGGAAGTGGTGAAGGTGGATTCTAGTGATGAAGGTGAAAGAGGTCTAGGGTTTTTAGTGGAAGATGCTGTCTAAGAGGGCCTCTGGGCTTTTGTCAATCTCTTTGAAGAAAGGGATCATGATAGGACACCGGTGTGAAAAATCTGGTCATTCGAGGATATTATGGTTGCTTACGGTAATATTATGTTACTTGGAACTCTATTTAAGGTTTCACTACAAGTAATGTTTATGTCACTTTAAAGGTTCATGTTCGATGGTGTCTTGTTGTGTTGTATTCTATTTATGTGGTTGGATCGTGGTGTAGCTACTTGTGGCACCAGATGAAGAAGTTCTTTTCGAGGGTTTTAGTGCCTAATTGCAAGGTAAGAGATGATTCAATCATTCAAGCTCTAGCCATAGGCCCCATAGTGAAGCTGGTGTATAGTCAAGAAACCCCAAGTGTATAATGGATCATTGTTTATCTTCTGTATCTAGTATGGTATGTGGAGACAGTTTGAGGTTTCGATGTGGTGGTTTTGTTCCAAGTTGTTTGGTGTAGTGGATAGGGACGTGCATACCATATCCCTTAGGGCTATAATATGTGTTAGTTAGGAAGTTCCTCCTTAGTTACAAGGAGGAATGGTGGTTTTGCTTTCTCAAACCCCAGTTCTTGAATCCTTGTGGGTACAACTCTTAGTAGGGTTGTTCATGTATGATTAACCTGGTAGGCTCTTCTTGATCTCATTCCTAGTTGGGCTCAGTCATGGATGGTGATGCCTGTGGGGGTGGAGAACCATGCAGTGTCTCTGCTGGTTTAAGTTTTTGTTGATCAACCACCCTTATAGTGGGGATTGGGTCTTATGGGGTCTATTTTTGTGTCGGCTCATGCTAGTTGGTTAAGATGGTTGTCTCTTATGGTGGGGAATCCGTTCGGACCTCCCAGTGTTGGTGTTCTGGTTCAGTCTTGGGTGTTGGTCTAACTTTTCCCATTGAGTTTCCATGGAGTTTTTAGGAAAAAATGTACGTTTTTGGGAGGGAAAGAACATGTTCATGGTTTTTTCATGATTAGTGGAAACCATGCTCTTGACTAGTAAACCATGCAGTAGGAGACAAAACCTCCCACACAACATCCGCACAGCTATGCTCCTCACCTCAGGTAACCATGCGAGTTTTGTTATTCGGATAGAATAGTCCGCACTATTACCGTATGGTTTCACAAACCGTATGGACTGACAGTGTGGATCTTCCATCACTTTAAAATAGTTATTCTTAGTTTTTTCTTGGTGATAGGAAGTCTTGTTCGGATCTATCTAACCACAAACTTCTTTCTTGGGTAAATGTTGGTATTGACGCGTGCCAAACTGTTTTGTTGACGTATGGTTATGGTGACCTCATTAAAATTGGTTTTTTTTGTTTTAGGTAAATTTCTTGAGATTCATCTAGTAGAGTATAAGGTGTTTTTTTTGGGATTTGGATCGAATATGTTTCTCGTTTCATGCATGTAGTGTAACTTTTTGATTTTCAGAGTATCCCTTTATTTGATAATCCGGAGGTGTTTTTGGGCTTTTGGGTGCAGGAGAAGAATGGAAAGGTAGTCAATCATGGTCTATCGGCTGGGTTTTGTTTTTGAATCTAGCATTTCTATGGATTTTTAGGACTGAAAATATTTATGGTGTAGAAAATTGTCACACCTGGGCTTTTAGTTTTCAGTTTGTTCTGGTTCTTGTTATTTTCCTTGAGAGTCAGGTGTGAAATATTTGAGACTTTGGGGCATCATTTCCTCTTTTCCAATGTTTTATATTTCTATCCATAGACTCCTATTGAATACCCCCTAAGTTCGCATTTATTTCCCCCATGACCCCTTGAATTTGGAGCAAAATGGAAAGTTTTTGGGTGGACATAACATGTCGTACGGTTTTTCCGCACAGTTTACTAAACCATGAAGCCAAACCGTGCAGGGTGTCCAGCACATTAAAAATCTTTTTGTAATTTAAAATTTTCCCTTTTAAAATTAAACCTAATATGCCCCATTATTCCCCCATTTTACCCTAGTAGCTATGGGAGGCCTCCAAGCTCCCTCGAGCTCCCATGCAACCCATTTTGATGGGTTTTTTAGTAGGGAAACTTCAAGGTTCTTCAATGTAAGTTATTCCTTCTTTGCTTTCTTCATTTTCCTTAGAGTTTCTTCCCTCTTTCTTGAAGATATAAATGTACAAAAACTAGTGTTTTGTAACTAGGGTTTTGCAACTAGGGTTTATTTTTGATTTTCTTAGCTAAATATTCTTGGTTTAGGTTGGTTTTCATTCCATTGTGGTGTGGCAGTGGTGCGGTTGAAGTTTCACACAATGATTTGGGGTTTTTAACAGCTATGGTAGGTGATTCCATGTGTATGAATTCTTTGATGAGTTATATTTTCTTGATTTACATTTTTATCATATTCCTCTTCCATTTTATTTGGTGTGAAAACTATTTTTGGTTGCATTGATTAAGAGTTTAATTTTATAGTTTCAATTTTTTTGGAATGGCATTTTTTAATATGTAACTCTTATGGTATCATTTGGGGTCATTTTATAAAATGTGCAAGGGGTTTATTAAAAATGGTTTGGGATACCAATTCTGGTTTGGTAGGGTTTTGGTGTTCTTTTGGACATGAAAGAGGGTTTTTGAATGGGTTTTATGTGCAAAACCTTTTTATACTTATTGGAACTATTTCATGAAAATTGTAAATGGTTTATTGAGTTACACAAAGTGTGATAAGGATGTTTATGTGCTGTTTTGGTGGATCTGTGTTATTAAAATGGGGTTTTGAAAGGGAAAATGGTGATTTGTGATGTCAAAAATTTTGAGAATGTTTTATAATTTTTTTAAACAATTTATCAAATTGTAAGAATGGTGCGAAACATGTTTATGGGATGTTTTGTGTGAGTATGATGTTAAAATAAATTTGAATGTGAATGGAGTGTTACGTGATATGCTTGTGGACTGTTTAGTGTGTGTGTGTTTTGGAAATGGAATTTTCATCTTAAAATTATATTTTATGATATGGGGAACTTGATTGAGCACAAAGAAGGAAACCTAGGTATCTAGGGGGGCAGATATGTACTAGTATGCTAGTGATCCAGAGTGGTTTCGTCCCTATTTCATGTAGAAAGTTTGATGCTAAAAACACTAAATTAACTATTATTATATTGTTGGGAACCACTAGGTTAGTGGTATGTTTTCTACTAGTGGATCATGTATGATAACATATATTTTTTATGGTTACTTTTCACCGAGATACAAGGTACCTGGGGTCCACAGCTATCTAGTGCCTAGGGTTATTTACCTTGACTAGGGTTCGTTGGATATTTTATACATACCATTGGTATATGGTGTGTTTGGCTGAAAAATTTAGTATCATGTGCATTTTATTTAAAAGTTTTAATTCTATAAGGTATCCCTCTTGAAAACTATTTTCATTTTAAAGTTTCATCTCTTTGAAATTGTTTCTAGCATTTTTGTTTACAAAAAAATTAAATCTTTTTGTCTTAAAATGATTATCAAATGGAATCTTTTTAGGTGGAATCCTACTAGGTATAGGCTCACACCCTACTTACACCTTTGGGTGAAAGTATACTTGGTAATGTTTGTTGGAAGTTAGGGAAAAACTCTTAGAACCATTGGTATGGGTTTCTAGCGGTCCTTGGTGATGTTGTGTCATGAAGATGGCTTAAGGGCATTGCCCCTTGCCATGAGGTGGTTATTAGGATATTATTTTTGTCTTTATTTATTTTTGGTAGTCTTGGGGATTTGTGTAAACTTATTTATCTAAATTCTAAATTTTGTAAAGGATGGTTTGGTTTGAAAAATTAAGATTCATTTTATTAGTGTTTATTTGTTGTTTTATGTTTATAAAATTGGGTAAATCATTCCCAAACACTTATTTATAATACCTGGGAACTTGTGCCAGTCTGTGGGGATTGGGAATGCCCTTCAGGTCTATCCACAAACAAGGTCGGATGATGGTTTTGAAGGTGACTAGATCTGGTACGTGAAATCAATTATATTTTAAAAAATAAAATTCATTTCATTTTAATAATATCTATATTGAATAAGAATTTTAAAACATTCTATAGTTATGAGAATTTTCTATTAGGAAACCAATTTTTCATCGCGTGTATAGGTTTATTTTCAAATTAAATTTTAAAACTTCTATGAATTGAATATTGAAATTTATTTCCCATATTTTTGATATGATTAATTTATATATTATAATAATTTCATCATAATTCTTTACCATTATGACTAGTAAAATCAATAAAAATTATTTACTGTGGTTATGGTGAAAATGGGTTTACCAAAGGGTTAAACAATAAATAAGGAGTTAAATGACTTATATACTTGTCCAACAAACATTGTTTAGACATATATTAACCTTATATCATCTAGTACCAGTACTGGTCCTTTTGGTCATTTTTTCACGAGATAAATAGGCGTAAACAATTTTATTTTCCAAAACTCCAAGTGAGTCACCTAGTTATAAAAGGCCACCCACTCTCCTCTCCTCTTCACACATAAAAAAAGATTTGGGTCAGTGAATGTATACCCAGATCCTTTTTTTTATTCCCTCATCTCATCCTATAATCCTTATTTGTATCATAAATCCTACCTAGGTAGTATTTTTACGAAATCCAAGGGAGGTCACTTGAAGAAGAGGTAAAGTTCTTCATTGAGAATTTTAATTTTATTTCAACATACACTTCCATAAAATAAAATTAAAATTGATAATATAATGATCATAATATCTCAAATATATTTATATTTAATTATTTTACTTTAATTACCTACATCTATCTCTTCAACCCTCAAATTCTAAAAGATAACGCCACTCATGTGTTTGGGTAACTACCGCCTCATGAAAAGATGTGACACGTTTTCCATCAACACTTAACACGGTAGGTTATGGGGATGGTTATAATTTATATTGATTATATATTTAGTATGAATATTTTAACACCCCATTCTTCCATGGTACACTTCTCTTTGAATAATACAGTAGCGTGTGTTGTACGCAACTTCGAGTTCTAACACATACCACAACCAATCAAACTAGCCGCAATGAATAGTAATACCCACATTTTGAAATTTTATAAATTTTATCTTTCAAAATGGACTTCATTTTTGGATTCGGAATATCGAAATAATATTAGGGTGAAGTTTTGGTATTTTTATGAAAACTTTCAATTTTTGATGAATAGTGAAAAAACACTGAGTTATAGTTTAAAACCGATTTTTATTTAAATAATTATTTATTTTATTTAAATTTAATTAAGGTCAAAATAGATACATAATACTTATATAAGTTCAATGTAATTCATTGGAGTTAGTTTAGAATAATTTTAGATATATAAAAATTTTATTGAAATTTTCACCGTCTTTTACCCACCTCCTAGGAGAATTTGCAAACTCACATAAAACTTAATTTTACTGCTTTTGTGAGTAGAATTTAGAAAATCTAAGAGAAATAGTTAATATCAAGGAGTAAAATTTGGTTCAATAAGATAAAAATAATTTTTTGCGAATAGTAACTTTTTACTTTTATTTACCACGGTTAAAAGTAAATAGGGTAATTAAGGGTAAAATTGATATTAATATTACCCTAAAACATGTCCTAATTCTATTGGAAAAGTGTATCTCTACCAAAAAAAACATTAGAAATAAAATATTATCATTTAGGTCCTCTTGGATTAGATTATGACATTTATTATTATTTAATTCAAAGAAGAGTTAAAAGAGTCAAAATCAAAGTTTAATAACTAAAACATTTTTAATATAGATATATACATAAGATAAATTCGATTATAAATATTCATTAGAAATATAAAAATATTTCCTACATAATGGTATTTTATTTATAATTTTTAGACATTAAATAATTTAATTTATTTATGACACAATGGTGATGCAGTAATGACCTAATTAATAAAATATTAAAATATTTGATTTTATTAATATCCAAATAAATGTAATTTGAGACTTTTTATGAATTAAAATAATTTTCTAGGTTAATATAATATGTTATTATTTATTAAATGAATTTATTTAGAATTAATAAAGATGTTAGAACTTTAACAAAAATCAATTATTTAATAGTGTCAAACTTGACATAAAGGAGTATTTAAAAAAAATATTATATTATTATTTGATATTATATTCCTAAAAATCTAAGGTTCTGCCAAATGACTTAGATAAGGTTATATATATTAATAATGAACCAATTTTGGTTCTCTGGGCTTTTTATAGTAAGTTTATTAACCATATAATATAAAAATGCAAAGAGACATGGTAAATGTTAAACTATTTAACTCAGAGTTAAATATAAATGATTAGGTTAATATAGTTACCCAAACCTATCTAAAATATATTGGTTGAAAGGATTTAGACCCATACCCAATTTATACTCGAAATAAGTCACTTTTGAGCCATTATAAACCAAATATGAATTTATTATAAAATAATATTTTAAGTTTTTCCTAAGGTGCCCCTCACCCCTCTTATAAAAGGGCACTCCCCCTTCCCTCAAATTCATACCTTAAAAGCCTTTTGTCTCCGCCAAAAACTACCCAAATATTCTCTCATCTTCCCTCACTTAAACCTAGATGCATTATTTTGATCATAAATCTAACCTAAGGATCCCTTTTGATCAAATGAAAAAGAAGAACCCGAAAAAGAGGTAATGATTTCACCACCCTCTTTCAAGTTCCTTTCTTCTTCCACTTCTTCTTTATTTGTTATTTCCATTCTAAAATAATAACTACAGTATATTCTATATACTGTGATGTTATTAGAAATATGGTACAACCATATTCATTATTCTATCCATCCTTTGAATGACATGTCACCATACGTGCGTACGTACGACCTACCGTCTCTACGTCGTGGTGTAATTGTTATTCAATACATTATTTTTTGGATGGGTATGATAATGATGTGTAATTGATGTAAATAAAAAATATAACATGATAATGATTCTGTATATATGATATACTATCCAATTATATATTATTTTAATATCAAAAGAATGATATTGTCGCTTGTGCGTACGTACGGACCACCGTCTCCACGAACGCGATGAGATTCATTAACCATTGTATCCATTCAAGAATAATTTTCATTTTTTGGTTAAAAATAATGTTTAAAGACTTAATATAATTCTGGATATGAATAATATACAACCTATCCATTTCAAACATGGATTACGTAACAAAGAATATAAAGGAAAATGAATCCGTTAAACACCCGAAACGACGATAATACTAAAATATTATTAACAAATCAATATTAAAAGATAATATATGATATCATATTTATGTATATGATTATTGTATAATTTAATAAAAATGATTTAACTATTATATAGGAGGTTAACCTACCCTTGTCTAAGGAAAAGTACAAGGTAAGGGTTTATTTCACAATCTCTTCATTATCCGAGGTTGTTTATACGTAATTATCTACTCGGACCTCTTTATCATCCACATCCATGTTTCTTAAAAATGTATTTCAAATCATTATTAATATTTTCAAACTATGGTTTAAAGTCATTTATACCCTTGTTTGAATTTTTATAAGAACTTTATAAATGAATATTTCTATCATTTTCCAAACAAGGTCCTTTTTAACCTTTTCGACAGAATTAAGGTAAGAATGTATTTTTTAACTTATACGGCGTGTGCGGCTATTTTCCGCCATTATAAAATTGTCGAATCTTCCCTTAAAATCTTATAAGAATATTTTCAAAGTAAATTTTTTATTTTATAATTATGTGACTTTTATATGATTCAAAAACAAGAGGCATTTCTCTCAAATAGTTTTGATTTCATCTATGTCAACATCTTTTGATGGATTTTAAGTTTATTTGAAGTTGATTTATTATGATACAAAACTTCCATATTATATTGAAGGTTTTGTGATATGTTTGATTGTGGGTGTTCTATTTTTATACCATTCATGGTTTATGGTTAAAGTATTGATATTTCGTATGCTATTTTTAATACAAATGTTTATGATATGTTTAAACCTTTTCATATGAGGAATGTATTGGACTTAGTAAGTGACGGGTGGAGCCCACTATAGCTCCTCGATGCATCGGTAGGTCTCATGAGACAACTAGATGTGGAATTGGCTGAGACCCTTTACCAATTTGATATATGGTTTTGGCCGAGGCCTTAATCATTTTTAGACGTCTTTTCCGAGGCCTTGACCAAATGTTTCAGAATGTCCTGTATTATGCATTCCCTCATTATGGAAATAATATTGATGGTTCATGTGGTCATTCTACTAGTAGAATACCCATGATTATGATTTGTTATGGAATTATTTACTCATCTCATATTATTTCTATAAAGGTATCGTGTATCATATTGGTAAAGGCATGTGGTTTCAATTATTAACCATGCTTAATATTTATGTCATTTTACGCTGTATTACTTACCCTTACTAAGAATTTGAGCTCACCCCTTTCTTATGTTTCATTTTACCAGGATATTAAGAAATTAGTTATGAGTGACCTGTAGGCATAATCTAGGAGGATTGGAAGTTTCTAATGAAATATATTTGTGTTGTTTTTCTCTTCAAGTTGTAAATTTGAACTTATGTATGAATCTTGTTTCCAATAATACTAAACCGATCAGTCTTTCGAGACATGATTTCCTTGTGATCATGCCAATGTTATGTATTAATGCACCAACTCCAGGTAACTTGGTTCGAGGTGTTACAGTTGGTATCAGAAGAAGTTTAGTACAAACCTTGGAAGCTAGATTTAGATAAACTCTAATTAGAGCACATAGCCCTAAGATAGACTTTTAGGATTAGTATAGACGAACTTCCTAGAATTTTGGTATTGTAGAGATTTTGTGAGTTTTTCAAGAAATACATCCCTGTCTGTATATGAGCAGGTAGAGGTGGCTTGGGCACAAATGTACCTAGGCTAAAACATGAAAACACTACTTTGAGCTAGACTCGAACAGGAACTAGTGCACGAAAACGGGCCTTGCTGCACTCTTGGTTACGACACTCCCGTGGGATATGCTTAGGATAATTCTTATTTTATTTACAAACCATTATGAAGGGTTTATGAGTATATGATTCCTCAAAGAAAACATTTTTTTTATGATTATGGATTATATCCATAAATAGTTCAATTTATGTTAAGTGTTTTACAAATATGGAAGTATGTATTTTGATTCATAAACTGATCTAGTTTATGGCATTGTTTATAAATGGAACCTAGTGGAAGTAATAAAAACCATATCAATGCATGCACTCCATGTAGGGATTTCCCTCATGCTCAAGATAATTATAGTGGAGTTGGTGATGCAACTGGTGCTGATCATCTAATCACTATACCGAGACAACTCACTCAGGTTATGAATAATAACCTTACCTGTATGGAGCACCCTGATCCGCATCGTGGAGGATTAATGTTAGATTGCTTCATGAGGCAACAACCACCAACATTCAATGGGGGTAAAAATCCACTAGTAGCAGAGAAATGAATAAATTCCTTAGAGAAAATATTCCACGCCTTGGGGAGTAGTGAAAGGGAAAAAGATGTCATGGCAGTTTACCGCCTCACTGGAGATGCTGATCAATGGTGGTCATTGATTCAAAACACGAAGGAAGGTGATGAAATATAAAATATGGAATCAAGGAAGTTTAAAGATATTTTATTAGAAAAATACTTTCCTCATGACCATCGAGTGGATATGGAAAGACAATTTCTGAGTCTAAGGCAAAAGAAGGACGAGAATGTTGCAAAGTATGAGTCTAACTTTACAATGTTAGCAAGGAATGCTGCAGATTATATACGTAACCCAAGAATTAAGATTGATCATTTATTTTATGGGTTAAAACCATTTCTTCTTTGAGCATTAGTATCACAATCCTTCTCGTCATACGAAGATATTGTCTCATGTAGTATCAAGATAGAAAACGAATTCTGTAAGTCTTATGACTTTAAAGCAAAGAAAGAGAAGAAGAGATCTACTGATCACTCTGGAAATAGAAATAAGGGGAAGAAGAGAAAATTTGAATATCCATCCTGCAGTAAATTTGGGAAGAAAAACCCCGGTTCTTGCTTAAAAGGAATGAGAGTCCATTACAAGTGTGGTGAAAAAGGCCACCAAGATCGTGATTAAAACGGGAAGAAAGAAGCTACCGATGTTCAATGATAAAATTTAAGGGAGATGGGACATTATGAAAATGAATGTCCTAAGAATCAAAGAAACTTACCTCAGAAAAGGCCAAGGGATCAAGTCCAAGCTTATGCTATCACTACTACTGAGGTAGAAGCTTTGAAAGACGTGGTGACAGGTAATTTAATGGTTTCCTCAAGTTTAGAAAATGCATTATTTGATTCTGGATCATTGCATCGTTTCATATCTTCCCAGTTTTCTAAGAAAATTAGATATTTCCAATTTTATTTAACAAGGGAGTTTTCAGTTAAAACTCCTAAGGGAAGTATCATTGCAACAAAATTTTGTGAATCTGTCCCCATTAGAGCACATAAATGTTCTTTATCTTCTGATCTCGTCGTCATACCCATGATTGAATTTGATATAATCCTTGGTATGGATTTACTTTCAGACCATGATGTGAAGATTTATTGTAAGAAGAAGGAGGTTAAGATTTTTGACGATGATGATAAGGAACACCTTATCTTTAGAACAGAATCATTACCACCTAATTCTTATCTAGATACACCCCTAGTAGGTCAACTAAATTCAATTATTGGGGAGAAAGAGAATGAAATGACTATGGGTGATGAAAGGAATTTTCAAATAGAGGATGTACTTATTGTGAAAGAATATGTAGATGTGTTTTCAGAAGATTTACCTGGACATCCTCCAGAACGAGAAGTTGAGTTTTCCATTGATTTAATTCCTGGATCAAGGCCCATATTGAAAACCTCTTATAGAATGGACACTGTGGAATTAGTGTAACTAAAGAAACAACTAGAGGAACTGAGTAATAAGGGATTTATTCTCCCTAGTGTTTCTCCATGGGGATCCCCTGTCCGTTTTGTTAAGAAGAAAGATGGATCTATGAGGTTATGTATCGACTACAGGGAGATCAATGCTATAACAATAAAGAACAAGTATCCCCTACCTCGCATTGATGATTTATTTGAACAACTGCATAGAGCTCAATACTTTTCCAAGATTGACCTTAAATCTGGATACCATCAGTTGTGTGTGAATAAGGAATACATTTTGAAGACGACATTTCGAACTAGGTACAAGCATTATGAGTTTACAGTAATGCCTTTTGGGATGACTAATACACCCTCGGTTTTCATGGATCTAATGAACAATGTTTTCAAGGAATATCTCGATGATTTTGTAGTGGTATTTATTGATGATATCTTGTTATATACCAAAAGCTACGAAGATCATGAAAATCACTTGCGCATTATATTGAAGACTCTGAGAAGACATGAATTATATGGGAAGTTTAACAAGTGTTAATTCTGGCTTCAGGAGATTTCTTTTCTTGGCCATATTGTCTCCAAGGATGGAATCTCTATTGATCCTTCTAAGACTAAGGCAATCCAAGAATGGCCATCACCGATGAGTATAACCGAGGTACATAGTTTTATTAGTTTAGCAGGTTATTATCGAGCTTTCGTATAGAATTTTTCTCGATTGGGTAACCCATTAACAAAGCTCACATGTAAAGGGGTTAAATTTGTTTGGACAAAAGAGTGTGAAGAATGTTTCAAAGAACTGAAGAAAATATTAGTCAATTCTCCTATATTGACTCTACCATCGGGGAATGATGGGTTTGTTATTTATAGTGATGCATCGAAGAAAGGACTTGGTTGTGTCCTTATGAAGAATGATAGGGTTATTGCCTATGCATCACGACAGCTAAAAATTCATGAGCAGAACTATCCTACTCATGATCTTGAGTTAGCTGCTGTAATATTTGCATTGAAAATATGGAGACATTATCTCTATGGTGAGTAATGTGATATTTATACTGATCACAAGAGTTTGAAGTATATTTTATCACAGAAGGAACTCAACATGAGGCAAAGGAGATGGCTTGAACTACTCAAGGATTATGATTGCACGATAAACTACCCCCTGGGGAAGGAAAATAAGGTAGTAGATGCTTTGAGCAAAAAGGATCATGGAGTTTTGAACAAAATGAGAGTTGAGAGGGATCCTATTTTCATGGATCTAGTAAAGATGGATATGGGAATCACCATGGAAGGTGAGTCATTAGTACTTTTTCAAATGGTTGCCAAACCATCTTTACTAGAAAGGATTAAGAGTTCTCAAACTGAAGATGAGGAATTTCAAAAGAAGATTAAAGATGTGAATGATGGGAGATTGAGTGACTTTGTGTATGAAGATGAAATTTTGAAAATTGGGAGGAGACATTGTGTTCCTGATATACCTGATCTAAAATTGGAATTGTTGGATGATGCTCATAGTTCCAATTTCTCTATACACCCTGGGAGAACCAAAATGTATAGAGATTTGAAGGAACATTTTTGGTGGGACAACATGAAGAGGGAGATTGATGATTTTGTGTCATGATGTATTGTTTGTCAACAAGTGAAAGCTGGAAGGCAACAACCTGGAGGAGTCATGGAACCTCTTCCCATACCTGAGTGGAAATGGGATAATATTACGATGTAATTTTTCATGGGGCTACCAAAGACTCATAGAAGGAACGATGCAATATGGGTCATGGTTGATCGTCTTACCAAGTCAACACATTTTCTTTCTATAAGGGAAGATTTAACACTTTAATGTCTAGAAAGATTATATATTAATGAAGTTGTAAGGCTTCATGGAGTACCCCTATTGATTGTTTCTGATCGTGATCCCCGTTTTACTTCAAGATTCTATAAGAGTCTACAGAAGGCCTTGAATACTAAACTTCATTAGAGCACTTCCTACCACCCTCAAACAGTTGGAAAATCAGAACGGACTATTCAAAGCTTTGAAGACATGTTGATATCATGCTCATTTGACTTTCAGGGTATGTGGGATCAATATTTACCTCTGGTGTAATTTTCCTATAATAATAGATTCCATTCAAGTATTAAGATGACACCATATGAAGCGTTATACGGAAAGAGATTTCGCACACCATCCTGCTGGGATGAAGTTGGTGAAAGAAAACTCATAGGCCCAGAACTGGTGGAGGAAAAAATGGAAAAGGTGAAGGTAATCCAAAACCACATCAAAGCAGCTCAAAGTATGCAGAAGAGCTATGCCGATAACCGAATGAAGGATTTGGAATTTCAGGTAGGAGATCATGTTTTCTTGAAGGTATCTCTATGGAAGGGAGTTATACATTTCGGTATGAAAGGTAAATTGAGTCCCAAGTACATATGAACTTTTGAAATTCTAGAACGAATTGGGGCTGTAGCTTATCGTTTGGAAATGCCGCCAAATCTCTCCAAAGTTCACGATGTGTTCCACGTATCAATGTTGAGAAAATACATGCCTGACCCAACACATGTACTCACCTATGAGGAATTAGAACTAGAACCTGATTTGTCTTATTGCGAAGAGCCCGTCAGTATTCTTGATACCAGAGAACAAGTGCTGAGAAATCGTACGACTCGTCTGGTAAAAGTTCTATGGAGAAACCATAAGATGGAAGAGGAAACATGGGAACCCGAGGAACTTATGATGAAGAACCACCAGAGTCTTTTTATGCAGTAACATTCTAGAAATTTCGAGGATGAAATTATTTGAAGGAGGGGAGAATGTAACACCCCAAGATTCCACGGTACGCTTCCCTTTGAATAATATAGTAGCGTGTGGTGTACACAACTTCGAGTTCTAACACACACCATGACCAATCAAACTAGCCGTTATGAATAGTAATACCCACTTTTTGAAATTTTATAAATTTTATCTTTCAAAATGGACTTCATTTTTGGAATCGGAATATCGAAATTAGCTTAGGGTGAAGTTTTGGTATTTTTATAAAAACTTTCAATTTTTGATGAATAGTGAAAAAACACCGAGTTATAGTTTAAAACCGAATTTTTATTGAAATAATAATTTATTTTATTTAAATTTAATTAATGTCAAAATAGATACATAATACCTATATAAGTTCAATTTAATTCATCGGAGTTAGTTTAGAATAATTTTAAATATATAAAAATTTTATTGAAATTTTCACCATCTTTTACCCACCTCCTAGGAGAATTTTCAAATTCACATAAAACTTAATTTTACCACTTCTGTGAGTGGAATTTTGAAAATCCGAGAGACACAGTTAATATCAAGGAGTAAAATTTGGTTCAATAAGATAAATATAATTTTTGGTGAATAATACCTTTTTACTTTTATTTACTACGGTTAATAGTAAATAGGGTAATTAAGGGTAAAACTGATATTAATATTACCCTAACACATGTCCTAATTCTATTGGACAAGTGTATCTAGACCAAAAACAACCTTAGGAATAAAATATTATCATTTAGATCCACTTGGATTAGATTAGGACATTTATTATTATTTAATTCAAAGAAGAGTTAAAAGAGTTAAAATCAAAGTTTAATAACTAAAATATTTTTAATATAGGGTTATACATAAGATAAATTAGATTATAAATATTAATTATAAGTATAAAACTATTTCATACATAATTGTATTTTATTTATAATTTTTAGACATTAAATAATTTAATTTATTTATGACATAATGGTGATGCAGTAATTACCTAATTAATGAAATATTAAAATAATTGATATTATAAATATCAAAATAAATGTAATTTGATACTTTTTATGAATTAAAATAATATTATAGGTTAATATAACATGTTTTTATTGATTAAATGAATTTAGTTAGAATTAATAAAGTTGTTAGAACTTTAACAAAAATCAATTGTTAAATAGTTTCAAAATTGACATAAAGGAGTATTTTAAAAAAAATATTATATTATTAATTGATATTATATTCCTAAAAATCTAAGGTTTAGGAAAATGACTTATAGAAGGTTATATATATTAATAATGAACCACTTGGGGTTCTTTTGGATTTTTATAGTAAGTTTATTAACCATATAATATAAAAATACAAAGAGACATGGTAAATGTTAAACTATTTAACTAAGAGTTAAATATAAATGATAAGGTTAATATAGTGACCCAAACCTATCTAAAATCTATTGGTTGAAATTATTTCGACCCATACCCACCTTAGCCTATAAATAAGTGACTTTGGAGACATTATAAACTGAATATGAATTTATTATAAAATAATATTTTAAGTTTTTCCTAAGGTGCCCCTCACCCCTCTTATAAAAGGGCACTCCCCCTTCTCTCAAATTAATACCTTAAAAACCTTTTGGCTCGGAAAAACCCTACCCAAATATTCTCTCATATTTACTCAATTCAACCTATAGGCCTTAGTTTGATCATAAATCCATCCTAGGGATTCCTTTTGATCAAATCAAAAGGAATAACCCGAAGAAGAGGTAATGATTTCACCACCCTTTTTCAAGTTCCTTTATTCTTCCACTTCTTCTTTATTTGTTATTTACATTATAAAATAATAACTCAAGTATCTCCTATATACTGTGATGTTATTAAAAATATGGTACAACCATATTCAGTATTCGATCCATCCTTTTAATGATATGTCACTATACGTGCGTACGTACGACCTACCGTCTCCACGTCGTGGTGTAATTGTTATTCAATACATTATTATTTGGATGGGTATGATAATGATGTGTAATTGATGTAAATAATAAATATAACATGATAATTATTCTTTATATATGATATACTATCCAATTATATATTATTTTAATATCAAAAGAATGATATTGTCACTCGTGCGTACGTACGGACTACCATCTCCACGAACGCGATGAGATTCAATCCCCATTGTATCCATTCAAGAATAATTTTCATTTTATTGTTAAAAATAATGTTTAAAGACTTAATATCATTCTGGATATGAATAATATACAACCTATCCATATCAAACACAACTTACGTAACAAATCATATAATGGAAAATGAATCCGTTAAACACCCAAAACGACGATAATACTAAAATATAAGTAACAAAGCAATATTAAAAGATTATATATGATATCATATTTATGTATATGATTCTTTTATAATTTGATTAAAATGATTTAACTATTATACAAAAGTTTAACCCACCCTCGACCAAGGAAAATTACAAAGTAAGGGTTTATTTCACAATCTCTTCATTATCTGAGGTTGTTTATACGTAATTATCTACTGGGACCTCTTTATCATACACATCCATGTTTCTTAAAAATGTATTTCAAATAATTATTATTATTTTAAAGACTATGGGTTAAAGTCATTTAAACCTTTTTTTACTTTTTATAATAATTTTATAAAGGAATCATTCTGTCATTTTCCAAACAGGGTCCCTTTTAACCTTTTCGATAGAATTAAGGTAAGAATGTCTTTTTTAACTTATACGGCGTGTGCAGCTATTTTCTGCTGTTATAAAATCGTCAAAGCTTCCCTTACAATATTATAAGAATATTTTCAAAGTAAATGTTTTATTTTATAATTATGTGACTTTTATATGATTAAAAAAAGAGATATTTCTCTCAAATAGTTTTGATTTCATCTATGTCAACATCCTTTGATGGATTTTAAGTTTATTTAAAGTTGATTTATTAGGATACAAAACTTCCATATTGTATTAAAGGTTTTGTGATATGTTTGATTGTTTATGTGATATTTTTATACCATTCATGGTTTATGGTTAAAGTATTGACATTTCATATGCTAGTTGTAATACGAATGTTTATGATATGTTTAAACCTTTTCATATGAGGAATGTATTGGACTTAGTAAGTGATAGGTGGAGCCCGCTATAGCTCCTCCATTCATTGGTAGGTCTCATGAGACAACTAGAAGTGGAATTGTCTGAGGTCCTTTCCCAATTTTATATATGGTTTTTGCCGAGGCCTTAATCATTTTTAGACGTCTTGGCCGAGGCCTTGACAAAATGTTTCCGAATGTCCGACATTATACATTCCCTCATTATGGAAATAATATTGATGGTTCATGTGGTCATTCGACTAGTAAAATACCCATGATTATGTTTTATTATGGAATTATTTACTCATCTCATATTCTTTCCATAAAAGTATTCATCTTTATTATTGGTAAAGGCATGTGGTTTCAATTATTCACCATGCTTAATATTTATGTCATTTTCCGCTATATTACTTACCCTTACTGAGCATTTGAGCTCACCCCTTTATTATGTTTCATTTTCCCAGGATATGAAGAAGTTAGTCATGAGTGACCTACAGGAATAATCTAGGAGGCTTGGATGTTTCTAATGAAATATATTTGTGTTGTATTTCTCTTCAGGCTGTAAAGTTGAACTTATGTATGAATCTTGTTTCTAATAATACTAAATTGATCAGTCTTTAGAGACATTATTTCCTTGTGATCATGCCAATGTTATGTATAAATTCACCATCTCTGGGTAACTAGGGTCAGGGCGTTACAAATATACTTCATTAAATATATTATCACCTATAAATTTTAACATTCTATTATGTTAGGGATAAGATATCATTGATCGTGTGTATGCTGAACTACCGCCTCACGAATTAATGTGATTCATTATTCACATAAGTTTTATATGGAAGGTAATAAGGGATAAATTTAAGGAATATATGAGATATATAATACATCATAATGACTATATATAGTTTATTATTATTTACATTCCTTTCTTTGTATACATCTAGAAAATTGAAACAACATTCATGTGTACGTATGCCCTACCTTCTCTATGAACATTATAATTCATTTTCTATATATAACTTTAATGGATTAATATAAATACATATATAATTAATATATATGAAAATTAAATCATGGTAAAAGTTTTATAAATTATAGAACCATGATCAATGTAAAATTATCAAAAATTCCAAACCAAAGCATATGTGGAAAACAAAACAGTTATTACCCGAAACATAATTTTAACAAATAACTGTAAATAAATGGATAATAAAAAGGTATAAGTAAATAATATATTATATTATATATATTATTATGGTCTTGTAATATATTTATAATAAATTTATATGTAATTTATATTAGTCTATAATGTTTTTGAGGAAGTACGAACTCAATTTAATGCATTTTTTCTCAATTTTTCTTCTTTGTGACATATGTTGTTTTACGAAGATATCCACATTTATGATGTGTATATAGAGGCCCTTTTAAATTTAAGATCATGAATTTATTTATTATTATATGATTTTATATTTCATTTAATGTTGTTATTTCATGGGCCTTTTTATTCAAACTTACCAAAGTTGTAAGAGTTTTATGATATAATATCATCGTTTATCGGGATTATTTATGTTTATTATTTGAATAAGGAAATATTATGATACATCTATTATTAAAATCATGGATTTTACTATCCTATAGTTATTTAATGAGGATATTTTTTTTCCATTCATTTTTATCTCTTTATATACTCAAGATATAGAAATAGTATTTTGAAGGAAAAGTGTCTTTATTGATCTCTTCAGTCGAAATAAATTTTTTCTTCCTTATCCACGATTTATAAAAATATTTAATGTTTTTAAAAAAATATAAAAATTATTTATTGAATTCAATATTACCATGTTTTGGATTTTTAAATTTTTTTATAAAGGAATATTAAAGTCTTTTGACAATTTTTTTTTTCTTTTTCTGAAACTGTGAAAGGAATCATTGTTTAAAAGTGAACTGCATGAACAAAATTTCATGTCATTATTTACACGAATTTTTTTTAAATCCTACAGAAAATTTTTCAATTTTTATTTTAAAATATAATTGTTTTGAAAATATTTAATTATTTAATTATTTTTTTAAATGTTTTTTTTCAATGTGGAAAGGATATTATCCTCAAGAAATGTTCGTAGTGATTTTAAAAATTTAATAACGAATGATTATACACTAATTATATATCTATATGGTCGATTTTAATGTTGATTAAAATTTTTTGAAACCTATTTATTTTTCATGGGTTATTCTATGGCGAATTTATGAAACATTTATGATACTTTTTTTCTTCACAAGGGTTATAATGTGAGAGGATATGACAAATATTTTACAATATTATAGAAAAAACAAGTATTTATTTCATTATGAGATTTGTGGAACCTATATATCCCTCCAATGAATTGGGTATACCATTATATTTTATGAGAGAAAAATGAAAAAAAAGTTGATGGGATTGGTCTACTATGGGAAACATGTGAGTCCTAGTCCACTATGGGAAACAAATGCATCCTGATTAACAATAGGAAATAAGTGATTTGTCCTAATCCACTATGTTGATGTTCCTTGTAGTTATCTATAACATTTTAAATGGTCTTATATATTTATTATTGTGCCCCAATTTTTTTATATGTGCTTATGGTTCATGATTTATTTATTATTTTTTCTCATTTTTATGGCCCATGTTTTCAGAAATTGTAATGTTTTATTACATGAATCATGTTTGTGATGGATTTTAGGTTGGTTATGAACTTTATAAGTTATTTTCATGATCACATACCCTTATTATTATCTTATTATTTTATATGATCCTAGTTTTATATCTTTTAAATGCACCCTTAATGAGAATATATGATCCAACATTATTATGTTTCCTTCCTTGGGTTATAAAGAATGGTTTTTGTAGGGTATGTCTTTGAGGAGTACTATATTAGAAGACATTTTTGAAATATGGTAAATATATTTATCAAAATATTATTACTATGTTTATTGTTTCCAAAGGCTCTAAACTACTATGTTTCTCGAGTGTATGTTTATGAAATGTAATGAATATTCATCTAAACAGTTTTGATATTAATGTATTGAAATCCTATTTTCATAAATTTGGCATCATATGAAAGTTTTAGTTAATATTTGGATATTAGGATTAGAAAAACATTAGTAGAACCCTGTTTATAATTCTAATTATAGAATAAAATCCTAATATTTTAGTAAGAAAGATATTTTGTGGTTTTTTTATAAATAAATTCATATCTAGGATACCAAATTTGGATGTGGATCTGGAAAAAAGTACCTAGGGGTAGAAACTTCTAAAATGGAATGTCATCCTTGGCTTGAGTGTTACCTAGTATATGATAATGGGATTTACTAAGCACCTAGTTTCACACTCCCAGGGGATATTCTGTACCATAAAAGTTTATTTAGAAGTAAATATTATGAAATTTTTTTAAAATAAAGGGAAAAAGTAGAAGAGAGAGATGGGTGGGGTCAATCAAAAGAAAATTCACTCATCCATCAGGTAATAGAGTTAAAGATCATAATAAGTCATGTCATTCCCATATTTATAATTGTCAGCAATTTCCCACTCAGATAGATATTTAACTTGATTGATGATTTTAAGAATATCCACATATACCCTAGTTGAAGAAGATCTGGTGGATAGAGGCCATGGTAGACAAGAATAGTCTCTCTGTGGATTCATTTTTGAAGGAAAAAGAGTGAAAAAATCACTATAAATTGACTTTTATTTTCCATGTAAAAAGGAATATTTAAAAGAGGCATGACTACTACTACCTAATGACTTCAGTGGGGTACTAGAATTTATCCCTTCATCAGTAGAGATGTGAATTCCTGGTTGATAGACAACCTTATGTTGCATATCCATTTGATTGAAGTCATCATCCTAAGTCACTAGCTACATGTATCTTTGCCCCAAATGAGGTTGTGAAATTTTTTCCTCTGAAACATCCAGATGAGTTTGAACATTATAAATAATGACCATATCATCACCCAATTTAGGAACAAGTGAATACATTTGTATATTCTCATCCAAGGAAGGACTAGTACCTGTCTACTGCACCAGCTTACCACTATGTGAATTTCCTTTAGGACTATCATTCTTTCTAAGTTTTTGAATGTCTGTTCTAGTAAAAAACTCAATACCATGACTTATAACCAAGGGGGAGGTCTTCCCATTTAAAGTATACATAACCTTAGAAAAATGTTCCTTCTCAAATGAACATTCATTATCAACATGCTCCATGTTAGTCTTCATCTTCGTTTTCTTTCTACAAGATGTCTCATGATTCCATTTTACATTGCAATAGTAGTAAATGATATTTTTATAGAATGTGTCTTTAACATGCCCAATTATTTGGTAGCCTAAGAACAAGTAAGGAATTATTTCATATTAAACCTTAAGGGGAATTTAATCATCCAAATATGACGACACAATATTGTGAATTATGCACATGCTCTGGTCAACCTCCACCAATATTCGAGCGAAGTACCCAAACTTAGCTACTGTAGTGGATCTATCCATTTTGATTGGGATACCAATAATAGAGGCAATATCAAAGAGAATATTGGGATTCTATATAATCTAATGGAGTCCAATAATTTAAATCAAAAATTGGTCCTGATTATTTTTTAAGGAAAATGGATTAAAATTAAAATCCCATTCATGAAAGTAGATCATACCTAGCTTCAATGCAATTGATCCTCTCCCCCACGCCCTGTGATTCATATCCTTTGATAGAAAAATGACGTGGAAGAATCCCTGACCCATGGGTATCTCCAATCTGAATAATTCCATATAGATACTATCTTTTGAACCAAGTCATCAACCTTCCAATTTTTTCCACCAAAAGGAAGGACAATTCTCACAATAATAGAGAATTGGAAGATCTTAAATCTATCAAGGATGTCCTTCTTTCTAGTAATCACACGAGCTATATCACATCACTTCACAACCCCACACCAGAGAAACATCCTTTATACATTTGAAATTATTTATTATAGGTTCCCTTTAAGCTTCCACCACACTATAATTATTCACAACAGTATTCAAATTAGCAAAATACACTCTAGCCCCTACAACTGTAGCATGCGTAGCACCGTAAGCACCATGAGTCTTCAACCCCAACGTCACTAGTGAGGATTTCCAATTTCCAATCTCCATAACCGAACCTAATATGGTACACCAAGAATACACTCCATTCACACCATCCATCCCTTTCATTGCACACACAGTCACCTACTTCATAGAACCATCGACATCCACCGCCATTAGACGAGCAGATCTGGCCTTCTCTACCATTCTGACCAAAATACACCTGAAGATACCCACATCAACCACAACATGTGAGGTTACATCTTCCACCACTACCATAGATCTATTCTCAAAATCGACATCCACCACCACAATATTAGAAGATATACTGGTTTCAGTCACTCTGACCACCCGATGCCTGCAGATACCCAAATCAGCTAGTCTCAATCTGCCAGTGTTCACAAATCCTGCACTGACCTCATCCCCTATTCAAATAGAATCAATACTTTGAGATACTGGTGGAGGGTGTCCACCATAAATCCTCTTGAACACAATGCAATTTGGCACCAATATGAGGGATAAACCCTAAGCGCAATCTTTACAGAACGACTCTAGACTGTACACCATCCTAACATTCCTTCAGGATATTCTATAGTTAATCCACATTTTCATTACAAACCGTTATGAAATATTTGAATATAAAATGATCTTGTATGACCTATTTTAAACATTAGTATTAATATATTGAAATTAATGTTTTAGATTTAGAAATCCTATAAAATATTTTTCTTGATTATGTGGTTTTCCACAAGGATTAGTGTTTCTCACACTATTTTTGTTTGTTTTATTCAATGGATGGAACCTGAAAAATCCATATTAATATTGAATTTGATGGATAATTAAATTATTGTAACACCCCAAAATTTTATGGAACATATATTTTGAAATTTAATTTCTTCAATAATATAGGATTCACACAACACCAAGCTTAAATGAATAATGATATACAATTAAATATCATTATTTTAAAATGAACATTATAACTTAGACATTAAATTGGATAGAATAAATTTTATTAATTAAATTTATATATTATATATTTAATAATATGTTTTTACATACATTCAAATTATTTTATAGGTATAAAATAACAATGAATCTAATTTTACGCATTAAAATACTATATTTTTCTAAAGGCAATTTTACCACCATCTAATGATGCACCTATTTTAAAACTCAAATTTCACACTTTTAAAAATTATTTTGAATAAAATAAACTTCATTTTTAAAATAATAACATCAAAATTAGTTTAGAGTGAAATTTTGGCATTTTTTTTAAAAGATTTATTTTCTAGTGAATTTGTGGAAAATCCATTTTTTTTAAAACTGTTATTTTCATTATATTAATAGTATATTTATGATATCAATAGTAACCTCACCTATGAAATCATAAATAAAATTAATGCATGTTATTAATGGTTATATGATATAATTATATCATTGTACATGTAAATATTTTTTTTAGAAATTGTTAATTAAGTGTTGATATTTTTATAAAACAGAAATGTTTATTTTCAATTTTATAATTAATATAATGATTTAAAAGAATTTTTTTTTTCATAAATTAATATCATTTTTTATGATTATAAGACAATTTTATGATACCTTAGTAAATATTTTAATGTTCCATAAAATCAGTTATAATTTTAAAATTGGTATTTTCGAATAAATGATTATTTTAGTTAAAAATTATATTTATCATATTTATAAAATAATTTTCAATTTTTTTTTTAAATCTACTCATAAAAAAATATCTAGGATGAATATTTGGGGTTTTTCTAAAATAGTTGAATTTTTGGTGAATAGTGAAATACGGTAATTTACAGTATTTAACAAATATATAAATTATTGAGTCATAGATGATGTATGGATGATGTAAGAACATAATATCAAACTATAATTCATTATTTTAATATATATTTTATAATTCTCAAACTATTCATAGTCT
Organism: Viscum album; assembly: GCA_963277665.1. Taxonomy (NCBI): domain Eukaryota; kingdom Viridiplantae; phylum Streptophyta; class Magnoliopsida; order Santalales; family Viscaceae; genus Viscum; species Viscum album. The sequence continues at coordinate 188,448,635 of OY728131.1, forward strand.
TTATCCAAAATAATAAAAAAATGAATACAATATTCATAAAACACCCCTCTTCTCCATTATAAATACCACCCCTCACCACCTCTTCTCCTCACACCTCTTAAGATGATAATATTGTCAAATTCATCCCCAAAACTCTCCCTTAGTCTCTTAACCATTTCCATGAGCCTTTTGTCTCACCAAAAGACCAATCCCTAGCCCCTTAAGGAGGTTCTCAAGGAGAAGAAATTCAAGAGGTAAAATCCTCTTTCAATTTCTATTATTTTCTTTTCAATTTATTTTATTTTCTTATCCTTTCCTTAACTCCTATATCCAAAAATTAATGATAACTCCAGTATCTTATATATTTTTTAATTTTATTATGATAATGTTATATCCTCCATTAATTTATTTCTTTTTCCATTTTTATTTCAAAAATTAAAACATCACCCGTGAGGTGCCGATTTACCGCATTTGTGGATGATGAGTTTTCATTTTTCAATTATTCCTTCAAGGATAGTCATAAAACCATTTTCATGTTTATATAATATTAGAATATATTTTTTTCAGACTATTTTTTTCTATAAACAATATATGTATGTGATATTAATTAATAAAAAAACTAGTTAGTGATGATCGACAAAATGGCAAAATAATCCAAATGATTATCACTAATGTTTTATCTAATTATTCATCCGCATACCATATAAATAAATTAAATGAATAACCATTTAATAATATATATTTTCATTAATAACATAGAATTTTAATTCTGAAAAAATATTCTCATTTTACATGATTTTCCATTCATGTAAACAAGTAAACTGACCATGAAAACAAAGGAAACAAACACCCCCGAATGATGAAATCCAATATTATAACTCATAAAAAATGTCATAAATTAACTTAATAAAATTAAAATAAAAAATATATGTTTAATAGGTTATAAATTAATTTATTAAGTAATCAAATTTCATATTCAATGACATTAAGTGCATGTGTAGAACACTTTTAGATATAATGTAAGGGATTCTCCCCAAAACTCTATTTTTCATTCAGGTTATGATTTCTATCTCTTTACAACAATGAAATTATTAAATATTCTTCTATAATCCTCCTAAATTATATTTTAATTTTCCATATATATATTTACTTAGAATAATCCTTATTTATTTTATGGGTAGTTACATATTTATAAGGATCATTTCTCAATTCTTCCCGACAAGAAAGCCTGATTAAAGGTAACTTCTCAGTTTCTCACCAATTTTCAATTGAAATCCATAATATTTTTTAATAAACTATTATTTTTCCAAAATAACTAATTTTATCCTGAAAAAATATATTTTTTTCATTTATGGTTTTATAATAAATCATGAATTAGTATTTTTTAAAAACTCTTTAGCATTTTCCCTTAAACTGCACCTAAGTGGCTCATTTCTAAAGCTTCTTAAATACTCTTTTTACATGTTTTCACTTAAGTTGAAAATAATTCAGGACTAAAATATAATTTCATTGTCCCTATCTATTTTTTATGTTATATACATGTTACAATCTGATTTTATGACAAATAAAAATGATTTTTTCTAAAAGAATTATTCTTTACAAAGTAAAAAATGGGTATTTATCTAAATAATTCCTCAATAATATTAATAGATTATTTTCATATATTTAAAAAAACTCTAATGAATCTTATAATTTTTTTAGATTTATCTTTTATTATATCATTTTCCATATTTTATTAAAATTTTTATGAATAGTTTGACTAGATATGTTTTCTTGATACCATTCACCATATTATTCAGAATGGTTAGTGATTATGTTAACTAATTGGGGAAATTTATTTACATTTCACATTAATATTTTGATTATGTCTCACCAAAATCATATTATAAATTCATTGGACTTGGTCAGTGATGGACATGACCCTCTATGCATCGATAGGTCTCATGGGACAAAATAGACAGGATTTTTACCCAATTATGTATGGTTTCTTAGATGAGGCCTTGATGGTATGTTTATGATGTCCGAAAGTATGGATTACCACATTATGATATTATTAATTAAAAATAAATTTTATTATTCAACTAGTAGAATATACATGGTTTAGTTTTTTCTCATGTTATTATGTATGTATTTTTTTGTAATCAGCTTGTATTCCTATCATATTATGATAAAGATTATTTTTTAATTACATGTGTTTTTAGTTATTCACCATGAAATTTTGTTTATGTTTAACTATGAAAACTTATGTTTTCTTTATTACCCTTACTGATTATCTGAGATCACCCATTTATTATGTTTTATTTTCCCCCAGGATGTAAAGATGTATATTATTAATGACATTCAGGGACAATCTAGGTGTTTATGGGTGTTACCAATGGAGTTTCGTTGTTGTGTTTCCTTTCATGTCGTAATGTAAAAAAAATTTTAGTATCATTTTTTCTAAAGCTACTAAACTATTTGATATTTCAGGATGTGTCTTCCTTATTTATTATACCAATGTAATTATGTAAGGCACCAGCTTCGGGCAACATGGTAGGGGTCCTTATAGTTGGTATTAGAAGAAGTTTATTAGAGACCTTGGAAACTAGATTTAGAAAACTTATATTAGGGAACATAAACCAAATATATGCATTAAGGATAAGAATAAATGAATATACTAGAATTTTGGCAAGGTAGATATTATGTGGGTCTTCCTAGAAATATATCCATGTCTGGATACTGCAAGTGGATGTGGTTCTGGCACAAATGTACCTAGGTGTAACAACTCTGACAATGTGTATCAGTCTTAACTCATCATAACCTCAGACATGAAAATGAGTATTACTGCACACCTGGTTTGAAATTTTCAGTGGATACTTAGGATAAATCACATTATCTTTACAAACTATTATGAAAAATTTAAAAGTAAGTATGTCCCCCCAAAAACCATTTTTATGACTATGTGATTAGCTATGCATATACTTTTCAATTTATGTTATGTATTACACTTGTTTTGGGATTATAAATTATGTTTAATAATCTTATTATCTAATATTGTGCATTAAATTCCCCAATCATGCCACTAGTACATAAAATGATATCACATTTATGTAAAATATTTTATATAAAACAATTTCTAAAATATCTTATATCATAATATAAACTATTGCCATAATAAAACTGTTTTCTAAAAACAAAAAAAAAAGTTCCAAGGAAATAAACCAAAAAATTCTCTAAAACCATTTAATAAATTTTAGTTTAGCATAACCCATTCAATTATATATATCCACATATCCAACCATTCATGAAACCTATACCTCCCTATACTCAAAAGTGGAGAGTCATCCTTTCACTAAGTCATCACATAGAGAACCATTTTTATGGGGGTAATACACACCCATATCGATTCAAACCTTTTGATGGGGGTACTTCACGCCATTATCCACCCCATTGTATTTAAACACATGCTAAAAAACCATGCCAAACCTAGTTGTTCCAAATCCATTTCAATAAAATATTATTTTAATTGAAAACCATTCTATAAAACCTTTTTTTTATAAATCCAACCAAATGAATGATTTTGAAATCATTATTTGAAAATAAATCCAAAAAGAATTTTTTCACAGAAATTTCACAATTTCCAAAAAAAACTAAAAACCATCACTAAAGAGGGATTCTTCCAAGATTTATGCACAAATTTTACAAATAATTTCAATTAATACAATCAATTTAATATCAATACTTCGTATTCATATTAAATGAGTTGAGTGTGAAAACACCTACCTTGGAAAACATAGAAAAAATGAAAAACGACATGAAAACATCCATGGAACCGGGTCAAATATCCAAAACCCTCCTTAGATATCTTTCACTAACATGAAAAATACAAATAAAATTGTATTTTTAATCAAGTTCCTTTGATATATCCACAGTGGATATGGATATAATAAACAAAGAGAGAGGGAGAAGTGGATCTAGGGAAAACCACTAAGAATTATGACTTACCATGATAATATGGCTTCAACACACTAATAGAAGACACTAGATTACCTCAGAATCAATGATAGAAGACCCCTTATCCTTAGAGAGGAATAACTCTTGAGTTAGGGACATTTTGGGGAAAAGTGTCGATATTTATTAATCGTGACCTAGATCCGCATTTCCGGATCTAGATTTTATATCATTAGTGGTTAGCCACACCGTTAAAAAAACATTCACCAACCATGTGATTACCACTGCCTCAAGGGGGACCTCACACGATTAGTTTTCATGGTTAGAAAATTTTTAAACTATCAATGTAAAATACCACGGTCCCATGGTGAACAGTTTCTCATATTCATCCACATGGTTTTGAAAAACCGTGTTCCTTCCCATGCACCATATCCTTTTCCCCTGTCTCAAGGTGCACGGTTTCTTTTAGGTGTTTCATGGTTTCCAAAAACCTTGAACCAACTATTAAACCTTATAAAATCCAAAAAAATAATCCAAAACTCTTCCAAACTATCACAAAATTTACTCAAACACATTATGTAATTAAAAAGAATAATGAAACGATTATTTACTTGAATCCAGGGGTGCTACACCTATGATCTAATGCAGGGAAATTGAGGTTAAATAGAGTACTAGGATAGATAATACTAACTACATGGATAATATGTTGTAATGATACATGAATCATTTATTATTGTTATTTTTTTTGAATTGGGGTGGTTATAGAATGTAAAAATGAATAAAAAAATGATCACTATTGAATTCGAAGTTTGTAGGCTTATGGAATTTCACTATTTAGTTATAAATATGGTTTTTTGTTATCATTTTCATGTGATTTGGATTGAATAGGTACTACCAGATGGTTTGGTTTAATATATGAGGGTTGACCCAAAAAAAATATTATGGGTCCTGGATGAATATTTAATGAGAGTTTAATTAGTAGAGTTTGGTGGAGTATGATTAGAGTGATTCAGATTAAGAAATATAGTACTAGTTAGAGGTATAAGATCTTTATTTTATCATTATTCATGTAAATAAGTATTAGTGTATCTATTTTTTTTATTTGGTTGAGAATTTATATGTATCAATAATGGATCTTATTTATTGTTTAATGTGAGGTGTTGGTATTTTTTTGGGAATATATTCAAAACAAGTTCTTTATAGAGTTTCATTATTCAAATAAGAAGGCAGGAAAGTGAAATAATGTTATTTATCTTCATCTAGGGAGTATGAGTGTTTGAGATCTTTAGTTTTGATTCACGAACATTATCATTTTCCTATATAAGGATGTATTAAAGTAAAATTTTGATGAGGTATTACATCCAACTATTATAAATTATGTTTCCTCATTTATATTGCCTATATATTTAGAGGTTCTATATAAGGTGGAAGTGGATGATAGATTTCATTCATAGTTAGGTTGATCTTGAGAGTGGGGTAATCAATGATTTTCCTGGTGGAGGACTATAGATTGGTGATCATTGATGTGAAAAATGATTATGTTTAAATTGAAAATGATTTGGTGTCAACATTCTTCTTCATGTTTCCCTAAAGCTGGTACATCTCATGCATCTTCCAAGAGATATATTATAGTATTAATTACATTTAGAGATATTGGAAAATATTATTTTTGGTTCTCAACTGTTCTTTTTAGAAAAAAATGGCAATGAATTTTAGCTTATAGATCATCACCAGTAGTGAGTTCACCAGGGCCCCTATTAGAAGTAGGGTATGTATTCTTTTGTCCCATTGAATGGTTATGAGGATAATAAAAGGAAATCCCTAGGATTTACATCATATTTAAGGACCTAGGTATGAGTAAAATAATAGAGGTTTTTATTAATAGGGATAATAATAAATATGATCCAAGTATGGTCTATCATATACTAAGGGGGTTCCAACACTAGGTGAGATAAAGTCATTTGGGGATCAATTTTTTATCTTCTATCTTAGCCTCTTATTAGAATATTTATATATATTCACATTCAATTATTATAATAATCATTTTCATTGACTTAGTATATAATGTATAGAGGCTTATAGTGACCCTAGTGTTGACTATGCCAATTTGATACATTCTATTCTATATAATGTATGGTGAGGTTATGAGATGAATTTCTAGAAGCATAAATCATTGAGAGATTTTTTTCTTATTATATATAATACCATATGATGCAATTTGTTTTCTTATTTTAGTTGTAATCTATGCATGTGGTCAACATTTGATTATAGAGGATAGTTTTTTTTGATTTATCTATAATATTGGAATGATGTGTTTATTTATTAGTGGGTTCATCATATCGGTCTCAGGTGTTTGGATCCATTTTCTTCATAGTAAGTAAATATTATTTTGTTATTATTGAATGTTCAAGTAGAAGTGTTTCCTAAGGTTGTTGATGATTTTGTCTATTTTTTTCCCAAAGAGTTTGTGACATTACCCCATTTATGTTCTCTCATGTTGGGGATATAATTAAATCCTTGTATCTCTATGGTTTTTTTAAATTATTATTTCATGGAATCCTCATAGTTTTTGGAGTCAATGATTTAGATCAATGATTAGATATAGAGGGACTTTTTATAGACAGTGTGTATCCATGGTGTTCTCCAATGATATTGTCTAAGATAGAATATTATAGTTTAAAGATATGAATAGAGTACTAATAGTTGAACTATATGAAAATAAAATATCATTATCCACATACAAGTATATATGATTTGTTTAATCGATTAAAGGGATCAAACTATATTGTCAAGAACACTAGGTATTTTGGGTATTATTAGATGAGGGGGATGTAGGATAATATCATGTAATCTTCTTTTATGTTCCCTTATGGGAAATTAGAGTTCATAGTTATGTCATATGGTGTCTTCATGTAACACCCTAAGATTTTTCAAATAAATTTCATATTCAATTCACTGAGTCTATACCACTTTGGTATAACCTCTCTAGTAAACATAATTTTTCCACCTCTGTGATTTGAATTTAGAAAAACAGACAAACACGATTGCGTTTAGTAATATATTTAGAATTTGATAAGATAAAATTATTATTTTTAAATATTAACATACCCTTATTAATAGTAATATGACCCTTATGAATATTAAATCATATTATTATTTTATTTCTTTAAGGTTATAATCTTGATTAATTTTTCAATGTGATATAAAAAGAATTAATGTTTTAAGATTATTATTTTTTGAATAAATTATGATTTTATTTTAATATTAAATTTATCATATTTATAAAATTATTTTAATAAAATATATTTCATTTTTGAATTCTACACATCGAATAATGGTTAGGGTGAAGTTTTGGGATTTTTCTGAAATACTTGAATTTTTGGTGAATCGATAATTTACAAAATATGTTAAATAAGTTATTTTATGAATCATTATTGAGTCATGGATGAAGTGAATGACAACTATTTTGAACTCAAATGCACTTATTACTATTTTTGTTAACAAGAATAAATACTATTATATGTATTTGAAAAAATAATAAAATAATGAGTAAAATAATGGGAAACCATCCTCTCCTCCACTATAACCCCCCTCACTCCCTATTCTATTCACTCATATAAAGCCTTGTGACTTGTCTAAATTTTGGTCAAATATCCTCCCAATATCCTCCCCTACGTCCCCCATCCCTTGGTCTCATAAAAATACAAAAAACTCTCCCCTAAAGAGGCTCTCATGGAATATTTCTTTAAGAGGTAAATTCCTCTTTTTATTTATTTTATTTCACGTGCCTTTATTTTCCTTTTATTACCTCACCTAAATTACTCAAAATATTGTAATGAATAATGTACCTCACATGTACTTGAATTTTTTTATGATAAATTAATAATTCTTCATCTCTCATTTTCCCTTCTATTATACTTGAAAACAAAACACCATCTGAGATGTGTTAATTTATCACATTCAAGGATGATTTGTTTTCAATTCACATCTTTAATTCTGGTCATTAACCCATTTTTTTGGTTGAACCAGACTATAATATATGTATTATAACTTATTTATAGTTCTGGAATTCTTTTTTACACATTATATTAACTAAAAAATTAAAATGAGTTTATTGTGAACAAAAAGTGCCAATTAACCCAAACAATTGTCATTAAAGTTTTATATAATGATTCATATCCACTATAAATAAACAAATGAATTTTATAAACTTGTAATATTATATTTTTTAACTAATAACATAAAAATTATTTTCTGTACAACAATTCTCATTCTACATGTTTATCCGTACATGAATATAAGTAAACTGATCATGAAATCCAAGGAACAAAACAATCCCAAACAATGAAATTGAATATCTTAACCCATAAAAAGGCCATGAATGAACCTAATAAGTCTATAATAAATAAATTAAATGTAGATTAGGTTCTGGAATCATTAATTTATGAACCTAAATTTTATTATTAAGGTCATTCTATCAAGTGAGGAACACCTTCAGATTTAAGGTAAGGGTTTTCTACCCGAACGTCCATCTTCATTCGCATTATGCTTATTCTATACTTAACAAAATTAAATTATTATTTATTAATATTTAATCCTCATATAATCTATTATAATTTTAAATATATTTGTAGTAACCAGAATCCTACTTTAATTTATCGAAATTTATATTTTTTTAAAAGTATCATTCAAAAATTATTCTCAAAATAAAAGCCAGATTCAAGGGAATTTTCGAAATTCTTACCTATTTTTAAGGGAACTCTATAATCTGTTTTTAGTGACCATTATCTTTCAAATATAAATAATTTTATTTCAAAAATAATACATTACTTCACTTATGGTTTTATACTAATACTTTTCCAAAAGAACTCTTCTTTTCAAAGTAAGAGTTATTATCTCAAGAATTACTCGATGATTTTATAAGATTATCTTCATCTGTTTCAACAATCTTGTTAGTAATTAAGTATTATTGGGATTAATATTTTATGAAATAATATACCATATTTAATTGAATGGTTTATTATTAGTTTTATTGTAGTTGTTCAATCTTAAAACCATTCACCAATTTACTCCTAATGGTTAGTGTTTATGCTTAATATTCGGGGAACATTATTGACATTTCATATGTTAGTTTCAATATGAATTTATATGATGTTTATGTTTATCCCCATACATATGAGTAATGAATTTTAATTATTATTTGATGGATGGGGCCTGATATAGACCCTTTATTAATTGGTATGTCTCATGCGATAAATAGGTATGGGCTTGGCTGAGGCCATACCCATTTTTAGATATGGTTTTAGCTAAGGCCTTAATCATTTTTAGATGTCTTGGATGAGGCCTTGAAGGTATATTTCATAATGTATGGCATATTAATTTACCTCATTATGAATCTAGAAATTCAAATTTCATGTTCTTATCAGACCAGTATAATACCCATGATTATGTTTTATTATGGAAATATTTAATCATCTCATATTCCTACCATATTATGTTCATGTTTTCCTTTTAAAGGAATGAGTTTTAAATTATTAACCATGCATAATGGTTATGTTATCTTTTGTTGTATTTCCTACTATTACTAATTATTTGGGATCACCCCTTTCCTATGTTTGAATTACTCAGGACACGAAGAAGTTTATTATAAATGACCTGTAGGGATAAACTTATAGTTGTGGATGTTCCCAATAAAACTTATATGTTTTATTTGATTTCTAGTTGTAATGTTAAACTTATGTATGTATCTTGTATCAAAATATACTAAAATTCCCAGTCCTTTGGGATGCATATTCCTTATTTATATGCCAATGTAATAAAATATGGCACCGGCTGCAGGAAACTAGGGTCGGGTCCTTATAATTGGTATCAAAGGAAGTTTAGTAGAAAACTTGAAAAATAGATTTAGAAAATGTTGATTAGGAAACAAAACCCTAATATAGTATTTGAGGATAATCATACAAGAAGATCCTAAAATTTTTGGTAAGGAATTTATTATGTGGATGTTTCTAGAAAATACATCCCTTTCAGGATACTACAAGTAGACGTGGTTGTGGCACAAATGTTCCTAGGAGTGAAAACTCCAACAAGAAGTTTCAGGCTTTACCCATGGTATCCTAGTACACGACAACAAGCCTTACTATGCACCTGGTTTGACACTCCTATGGGATATTCTTAGGATAATTCACATTTTCTTTACAATCCATCATGAATGATTTAAATGTATAATTTTGTTCAAAAAACCCATGTTTGTGATTATGGAATTAGCCTTGCATAGGATTTCAATTTATAATAAGTATTTTTCTAATTTGATATTTTAAATTATGATTCATAAACTAATCTAATGTATCCCATTATTTAGAAATGGTTCTTAGGGGAAGGAATTGAAACAACATGAATGTATGTATCCCATGTAGGGATTTCCCTCCTGTGCAAGATAATGAAGTTGGCTCTAGAGCTACGAATCGTGATGAGTAGCTTATAACTATACTAGGATAGTTGACTTAGGTTATGAATAATAACCTTACCTGTATGGAGCATCTATATCCACATTTTGGAGGAGCTATGTTAGATCACTTTATGCATCAATAGCCTCTATCATTTAATGGGACTACAAACCCATTCATAGTGGACCAGTGGATAAATTCCGTAGAGAAAATATTTCTCACCTTGAGAAGTAACTAAATGGAGAAGGTAGGAATAATAGTTTATTGTCTATCAGGAGATACTAATAAATGGTGGTCACTAATTCAAAACTCAAAGGATTAGGAAGAGATAGAAAATATAGAATTGAGTGAATTTAAAGAACCTTTCTTAGAGAAATACTTTCCTCATGAAGAGTGAGCGGATATGGAAATGGAATTTTTGAATTGGAGGCAAAAAGAATTTGATAATGTTACAAAGTATCAAGATAAATTCAAGAGGTTATCAAGGAATAATGTAGACTATATACATAATCCAAGGAGCAAGATTTATCGATTCTTTGATGGCCTAAAAACATTACTCTAATGGGTGCTGGTCTCCCAAACTTTCTCATCATACAAAGATATAGTTTAATATGTTATTAAGATAGAAAATGAGTTTTCTATGTATTATGACTTTAAAGGAAATCAAGAGAAGAAGAGGGTTGCTGAAAACTAGGGAAAAGGAAATAAGGAAATGGGGATGAAGGGAAGAGTTGAATTTCCACCCTATGATAATTATGGTAGGAAACACCCTGGTGCCAGCTTAAAAGGAAAATGGGTGTGCTATAAGTGTGTGTAGTAATGCCATCATGTTAGTGTTTTTAAGGAGAATAAATAAGATATTAATGTTCAATGCTATAATTTTATTTATATGGTACACTATGATAATGATTTTCCAAAGCATTAAAGAAACGTTCCTCAGAAATGGCCAAGGGAGCAGGGACAAGATTATACAATCACAACTGATGATATTGAAGTTATAAATTATGTGGTGGTGTGTACTTTAATTATTTACTCAAACTTAGACAATGTTTTATTGGATTCTGTATCATCTCATTCTTTCATATCTTCCCAGTTTTCCAAGAAAAGTAGATATTTCCAATTTTATTTAATAAGGGAGTTGTCAGTAAAAAATGATAAGGTAAGTATCATTGCAACCATGTTGTGTTAGGAAGTCCCAATTATGGCATATAAAAGTTCTTTATCTACTTATTTTATTTTCATACACATGATTGAATTTGATATAATCCCTGGTATGGATTGGATTTTGAACCATGATGTGAAAAACTATTTCAAGAAGAAAGAGGTTACAATTTTTGAGGATGATGTGGAATCCTGTATATTTAGGAAAGAAACATTCCCATACAATTATCATCTAGATCCACCCCTATTACTCTACTGAATTCAATTATTGGGAAGGAAGAGAATGAAATAACTTTTGGAGAGGAAAAGAATATTAAAATTGAGGATATTCCTATTGTGAAAGAATATTTTGATGTATTTCTAGAGAATTTACCTGGATATCCTCCAGAGTGGGAAATTATGTTTTACATTGACTTAATTCATGATTCAAGGCCCATATTAAAGACCCATTATAGAATGGAAACTATAGAATTAGTGGAATTGAATGAAAAACTAGAGGAATTGAGTGATAAAGGATTTATTCTCCCTAGTGTTTCTACATGGGGAGACCCTATTCTTTTAGTTAATAAGAAATATATATCTATGAGGTTGTGCATTTAATAGAGGGAGATCATTGCTATAGAAATTAAGAACTTGTATCCACTACCACGCATTGAATATTTATTTGATCAACTTCATGGAGCCCAATATTTTTCAAATATTTATCTTTGATCTGGATATCATCCGTTGCGTGTGAGGAAGGAATATATTTCAAAAACAGCATTTCAAAACAGGTATGGGAATTACGAGTTTACAGTAATGCTTTTGACTTACTAATGCACTTTCTGTCTTCATGGATCTAATCAATAGAGTTTTCAAGCAATATCATGATGAATTTATACTGGTATTTATTGATGTCATCTTGGTAAAATCCAAAAGCTATGAAGATCATGAAAATAACTTTCACACTATTCTAAAGACTCTTAGAAGAAATGTATTATATGGGAAGCTTAAAAAGTGTGAATTTTGGCTTCAATCAGTTTCCTTTCTTGGACACATTTTCTCTTAGGATGGAATATCTTTTGATCCTGTGAATACAAAGTATGTGCAAAAATTTCCTACTTCAATAAACATAACTGAGGTACGTATTTTTATTGGTTCAGTAGGATATTATCGACGTTTCGTTTAGAAAATTCCCTATTTAGCAAACACAATGTCCAATATTACATGTAAAGGTGTTAAGTTTGTATGGACAAAATAATGTGAGGACAATTTCGAAGAATTAAATAGGAGATTAGTGAATTCTCTAATCCTAACTCTACCATCAGGAATGATGGGTTTGTGATCTATAGTGTTGCATCAAAGAAAGTACGTGGTTGTGTCCTTATAAAGAATGATATAGTTATTGCCTATGTATCAAGGTAGTTAAAAATAAATGAACAAAACTATCCTACTCATGATCTTGAGTTAGTAACAGTAATATTTCTCTGAAGATATGGAGACATTATCTCTATAGAAAAAATGTAAGAAATATATGGATCATAAGAGTCTAAAATATATATTCTCATAGAAAGAACTGAACATGAGGCAAAGGTGATGGATAAAACAACTCAAGTATTGGGATTGTTCTATAAACTACCACCCATGAAAGGAAAATAAGGCAGGTGATGAATTGAGCAGAAAGGATCATGGGATTCTCAACAAAATGATGATTGACAAGGATCCTTTGTGCATGGATCTAGTGAGGATAAATATGGGAATTGTCAAAGAAGGTGAAAAATCACTACTTTTTCAAATGGTTTCCTAACCATATTTATTGGAAATAATTAAAGCTTCATAGTCTAATGTCAAGAATCTTCGAAAGAAAATTAATGCTATGAAAGATGGGAAGTTGGCTGACTTCATGTGTGAAGATGGAATTATGAAATCTAGGGAGAGGCTATGTGTTCCGTATATACCCGAACAGAAACGGGAGTTATTGGATGATGATCATAGATAAAATTTCTCTATACACCCTGGTAGTAGTAAAATGTATAGATATTTTAAGGACATTTATGGTGGGATAACATGAAGACGAAAATTGCAGACTATGTATCAAGATGTTTAGTCTATCAAGAAGTGAAGGAAAAATGAAAACATCCTAGAGGATTCATGCAACCTATAAATATTCCAACATGGAAATGGGATTAAATCAACATGGATTTTGTCACTATATTACCCAATACTCCAAGAAAAAATGATATAGTATGGGTAATTGTATATCGACTTACAAAATATGCACATTTTTTCACTATAACGGAGGATTTTACACTTGAGCACCTAGAAAGACTCTATATCAATGAAGTTGTGCGACTTCATGGATCATGTATCTAATTTGTTTCTAATATTGATCTATGATTTACATTGAAATTTTGGAAGAATCTTCAGAAATATTTGGATATTGAGCTTCGACTGAGTACTTCTTTTCACCCACAAACTGAAGGGAACTAAAACTGGATGATCCAAACCTTAAAGGACATGTTTATATCATGTTCACTTGACTTTCATGGTATTTGGGATAAATATTTACCTTTATTGGAGTTTTCTTACAATAATAGTTTCCATTCAAGTTTTCAAATTGCGCCATATGAAGCATTGTACAGAAATAGATAACATACACCAACTTTTTGGGATGAAGTTAGAGAAGGGAATCTTATAGGCCTATAGATTGTGAAGGAAACAATAGTGAAGGTAAAGAATATTCAAACCCATATCAAAGGAGCTCAAAGCTGGAAAAAGATCTATGCCGATAATCAAAGGAAGGATTTGGAATTTCAAGTGGGAGATCACTTTTTCTTGAAAGTATCTCCATAGAAGGGTGTCATAAGATTAGGGAAGAAAGGGGAACTGATACATAGGTACATAGGAACTTTTGAAATTATAGATATAATTGGAGCTATTTAATATCATTATGATATTCCACCTAGACTGTCTAAAGTACACAATGTATTCCTTGTGTTATTGTTGAGAAAGTTCAAGCCAGACCCAACACATGTCCTCACTTCTGAAGGTATATAATTTGAATCTGACCTATCTTACACTAAAGATACTTTCAGGATTCTAGAAAATAAATGACAAGTGTTGAGGAATTAGATGAATTGACAGGTAAATATACTTTTAAAAAATAATTAAATCGAAGAGGAAACATGGGAGCCTGAGGAGTTTATGGTGAAGAACTACCCAAATCTTTTTGTGAGGTAACATTATGGTAATTTGTTGTTGAAATTTTACTAGGGAAGGGATAATGTAACACACCAATATTTTTAAAATTATTTTAATATTTAATTCATGGAGTCTCTACCACTTTGTTATAACCTAGTCAGTAAACATAATTTTTAAACCTTTGTGATTTGAATTTCAAAAAACTGACATACACGGTTTCTTTCAGTAAGATATTTTTGGGCCTAATAAGACAAAATTAAAAAATTATTTATTCATATATACTCCTTATATATTATGTGATAATGTTCAATATATATGTACCAACCATAATCCTAATTTCATTTATGGGTAGTTATATCTTTTATATGGATCTTTCAAAAATTCTTCCCAAAATACTAGCTAGATTCAAGGGAATTTCTCAAATTCTTACATATTTTCAAGGGAAATATATAATATGTTTTTAGAAACCATTATCTTTCTAAAAACACTAATTTTATTGTAAAAATACTACCTTAATTGACTTCTGGTTTTATATAAATACTTTTCAAAAATAAATCTTCTTTTCAAAGTAAAAGAGTAATTATCTCAAAAATTACTCGATGATTTTATAAGAATATCTTCATCTGTTTCAACTCTCATATAGATTATTATGTATTATTGGGATTAATATTTTATGATATAATCTACCATATTTAATTTAATGGTTTACGATTAGTTTGATTATGGATGTGCTATCTTTAAACCATTCACCAATTTACTCTGAATGGTTAGTGTTTATGCTTAATGTTTGGGGAATGTTTTTGACATTTCATATGTTAGTTTCAATATGAATTCATATGTTATTTATGTTTGTCCCCATTCATTTGAGGAATTAATTAAACTTATTATGTGATGGGTGGGGCCCACTATAGCCCCTCGATGCATAGGAAGGTCTCACGAGACAAATAGATATGGAATTGGCCTAGGCCTTGCCCATTTATAGATATGGTTTTGGCCTAGGCCTTAATCATTTTTAGAAGTCTTGGTGGAGGCCATAACGGTATATTTCAAAATGTTCGGAATATTAATTTCCCTCATTATGAAGCTATAAATTCAAATTCCATGTGGTTATTAGACTAGTATAATAATCATGATTATGTTTTATTATGGAAATATTTACTCAACTCATATTCCTGCTATATTGTGTTCATGATTTCCTTTTAAAATCATGTGTTTTTAATTACTCCCCATGCCTAATGTTTATGTTATCTTCCGATGTAATGCTTACTCTTACTGAGTGTTTGAGGTCACCCTTTTCCTATGTTTCATCTTCTTAGGACATGAAGGATTTTATTATGAATGACCTACAAGGATAAAATTATAGTTGTGGATGTTCCCAATTTGTAAGAACCTGTAACTTCATTTCAGGTACGTTTTTTTCCTAGAGTTTTTCAGAAAAGAGGAGTTTTTGGAAACTTTTGAAGTACACACCATGTACTTTATGAGTACACGCCGTGTACTCGGTTACCGGGTGTAGCCGTGTGCTGGCCGTGTAACGGCCTTGCACACGACCATGTGTGATGACCTGGCGGCCACCTAATGCAGAGCACAAAAAAATCAAGTACATGTCGTGTACTCCAAAATTACATGCCATGTATTTTGTTTTTTTCATTAAACGCACAGGGGTTGCGTCTGACGGACAGAACACACCACCTCTAGGTTTCGTTCATCTGAGAGCGCCGAGTAGCCGCGGATCTTCAACGAGCCCTCGAGCCTCCATCCGTCCTCCAAATAGAACACCGTCAGTTGCGTTGGAATCACATTGATGAGTTATCTCTTCTGCTGGAACCTTGTTTCATGATTTATCTCCTTTTCCAAATTATCGTGGGTTGAACGTTTTAGATGTTTTCTTAGATCTAGGCATTCTAAGGTGATTCAAGCTTCGAGGTTCACATATAGCGATCTCCTAACCCCGAGGTAGGTGGTTTGTGCTTTTCTTTTGAACTTCTTTGAGTTTTATGTGAATATTTGCCCAATACCCATGAACGGGGTATTGCGAATTTACCGTTTAGCCCTATTGTTTATCTGCTATGCTAGTATGCCTGAGTAGATGATTATTGATTTAGAATAGGGTTAATTCTTGTTCTTTGGATGTTTTTCCCATGCATGTTTTGACTGTTTGACCTTTGGATCTTGTTTTCCTGTCAGGTTACTGTTTACTTTCCCATGCCTAGTATTGTAGGATGGTGTGACTATTGTTCTGTTTTTCTGTTGTGTCGAAGAATGCTATCCAAGTAGTTCATGAGGTTTACCTTGGCCGTTACGTGCCAATACACTTTCCTGAATTACACAGGGCCTTGAGAACCTGGTGTATAGACCATATGAAGAATTGATGCCGAGGGATTATCCAGAGTGTCATTATAATTATACGATGAGAGACCACATGGGTAATTGATGTTGAGTGCTTCCCCATAGTGTCTGTAGTTCCTCGATGTGGGCCACAGGGGGAATTGATGCTGAGTGCTTCCCCAGAGCGTCTTTAGTATGATACCAAACTATAGGGGGAATTTATAGTGAGTGATTCCTCAGAGAGTCTATACATTAGTTGAACCAGAGGGGTGAGACTATGTGTGCTTCCCAGAGGGTTGCTTGTACATGATAGGTAGGACCAGAGGGGATAGGCTGTGGGTACTTCCCAGAGGGTTACCTATTGTGTTATCTGTTCTGATGTTCCATGCTGTGTGGTATTTTGAATTCTTAAAACTGTGGATTTTTTATTGCATAATTCTTTCCTTGTTTACTGTTATCTGCACTTTTACCTTCCATATATTCACTGAATATTAGGCACAGATCTTTGGGTGGTTTCCTACTAGGATTTATTCTCACACCCTGTTGGGTCATGCTTTTGGGCCCAAACAGATTATATTTCTGTAGTTAAAGACAATTGTAAGAATGCTTCAACTTTAGGTACTTGATTACATTGGAGTTGGAGAGCATGGGACCAAGCCGAGGCTTGTGATGATAAGGAGTTTCTCATCTGTTTTACTTTTGAACTTTCGTTTAGTACTGTATTCAGCATTGTGACTTGTTTGGCTGTTTTCCTAGACATATATGTATCATGCATTATTTATATATATTTATGCTCCAGTTGTTTCTTTATCAGTCTTATGTTGTTTACTGTTTTTGGATATTTACTGCTTCTTCTACTGTATATTTTTTTCTCATCCTCTGAGTTTTTCTTTCAATGAGGGCATAGTTTCCCCAATATCACACCCATGGCCCTCGCTGCTAGTCGGCATCCTCTAACATTTGTGGAAATTCTCTTGAGGCCATTTGACCAACCGGGTACGGGGCACCTCTGGGTGGATTCTGGAACTGGGATGTTACAAAGTGGTATCAGAGGTTTTTTTCTTGACTTTCTATTTGGAGCCTTTAGGTAGGGATAGGAAGGAATAGGTACTCGGTATTAAACTGTGCCCAAGAGTAGCTAACCCGTGTATAGGGAAAATCCAATCTACCTTGTTATTGAAATTTTTCTGGTTTTCAATGTTATAGTTGAATTATTTCACTGTTTGGTGATTCACATGTTTTGTGTTATTACTACTGACGCTATTGAGGTTATATTTCTATCGCAACTGAATGAGATGAGGGTATGCCATATCATGCATCATATAAACAATTGTTATAAATCACATTCCATGCAATCTTTCCATTCCATCTAAGATGTATTAGTGACTGCATATTGTTGTGATGGATGTTGTGTAGAATATGTATGTTGTTGTGATAGATGCCTTGATAGAAATACCTGCTATTTGATAGGGTATTGTTTGTAATGTATTGTTTGGATGAATGCCAAAATTTGCTTCTTGAGATGTTATGGGCCCTCATGGACCAGAATTTGGTGGATCATTGCACTGTTTTCTTATTCATAACTTGTATAGGTTTCCAAACTTTGATTCGTGGGGAGTATGGGTCCTCACGAATCGGAATTTGGCACATTCAATGCTTGTTTCAGTGTTTTCTGGGTTCCAGAGTAGTTTCTGAGGCTTACTATCCAGAAAAACGCAGAATACACGCCGTGTAATGTTATGTACATGCCATGTGTTCTTCTATTTGGGAAGAAATGGTTTTTTAAGTACACGTCGTGTACTTTATGTACACACCGTGTAGTCTCTGACTATGTCGTAGGCCGTGTGGGCAGAGACATGGGATGGAAAAAGTCTGGTGGAAACACGCCATGTTCACGTTGAACATGCTGTGTAGTATAATCCTAGGAACCCGACCGTGTAGCTAACAACACGGGTCGGTGGAGTCTCTTCTTATAGACGCTGTGTCCACCTTGAACACGCCGTGTAGTCTGACCCAGGTACCTGGCTGTTTCACAAACAACACGAGTTGGTGTTATGCTTTCTCATACACGCAGTGCCCGTCTGGAACACACCGTGTAGTGTGAGTTGTGTGTTTGGTCGTGTCACTAATAACATGGGCCAAGTGAATCTTGTCCAGTACACGCCGTGTTTACCTTGAACTTGCCGTGTAGCCTTTTCTTAGGTGAGCTGTGTGGTTTAACTGTGTAGAAGGACTCAAGAAGGGGAAGAGGATTCAAGTACACGCCGTGTGTTAAGACAACACGCCGTGTGTTTGGGGTGTTACATGACCAGTTTAGGCAGTAGTACATGCCCATATAAATGGCTTCAAGGAACACACCATGTAGGAATTGTACATGCCGTGTAGCCATGTTTTGTAAAACATGAATGATTTCTTCCTCTTTTACTCTTCTTACACTCCTTGTTTTCAATCCTTGATGATTCTGATCTAAAGTGTTCATTTGATCTTGCAGAATCATGCCACCAAGATGTCTTCTGGCTGCCCGCCAGTTATAGGGTAGTGATCAGATGCTGGATACAGCTGATTGGGGACTTCTTGCAGATCCTCCTATTATGCCATACTTGGCTCTAGCAGTTATACCTGTTACTGGTGCTGATACGCTGTTCAGGGAAGGCTTCATGAAGATAATTCAGACCTTTCAGGGAGTGTCGCCTCCTACCCCGTCGATGGTTGATTTGACGTGGGTCTTCCAGCAGCATCATCATCCCACTTTCTCAAGTGAAAGAGGACCTCAAGCTGCAAAGTCAGGGCTAGAATCTATGCTGATGATCTTTGAACATCTAGAGACACCTCCAGAGAGGAGAGTAAATCTCTCTACCAATATGCTGCGAGATTCCACCAAGAGATGGTGGGATGTAATCTCACATGCGGGTCATCACCAGGTTATGGCTTAGGATGAGTTCTAGTAAATCTTCTATGACTACTTCTATCCGGATACCCTGGGGGCTGACTGAGCCTAAGAGTTTATGAGACTTGAGCAGGGTACCCTATCAGTTATGGAGTATTCCTCTCGTTTCACTAAGCTTCAACGTTTCACACCCTTCTTAGGAGGAGATGGGTTATTCTTGGAATGGAAGTTCGAGGATGGACTTAGACAGGACATCTTCTCTCAGGTGAATATCTTTAGGTTGACTTCAATTGCTTCCATCGTCAACCATGCACTAATCACGGAGCAAAATCTAACGGAATCCGGGGCTGTGAGCCCGGGCGGCTCGACATCTAGAGTTAGTGCTCCGATAAATGATATCCCGAAGCGCCGTAGAGAGAATACACGGGGAGATCCAAGTAGGTGGGATGCATCTTCTGGTAGCCAGGTGGTGTGCTAAAAGTGCGGGAGAAGCGGGAATATAAGGCTGTGGTGCCAGAGAGACCCGGTGGAGTACCAATCTTACTGAAAGTTGGGACACCTTAAGCGTTTTTTCTAGGTCTTATCACCAGCAGCTGGTGATCGGGGTTCATCTATGACTCCTCGTACAGGAGCAGCTCCAAACATTTCTCACCAATCTAGGAACTGGAGTTCTTTTGGCCGTCCAGGCTGAGGTGGAGGTCGCGGTCACGGTAGTCAGTCACTAGGACACCAACAACAGCTGGGTGGATCATCTCAGAGTGGTCAGGTAGGGTCACAGGGCCACAAATCTGGCCAGAATTTTGCAGTGGAGAGGACCCATCAGAAGCAGGATCCTGACCCCTTTACAGTTCGAGGTACGATCTTAGTTACCTCAATTTTATACTAATCTCATTTTGATACTGGTGCTACACATAACTTTATATCTATCACTATTGTATAGATGATTGGGATCTGTATATTTTCTTCTACCGATGTTTTGACACTAGACACTCTGTTGGGGACAAGAACATCTAGTGTACGTCAGTGCAAGGAGTGCCCTATTGAGGTTGGTGGGTGTCACTTCCTTTGGGATCTTTATGTTCTGGAGATGACAAGCTATGATTTCATTCTCGGAATGAACTAGATAGTTCCATTACATGAAGTCGTCGAGTTTTATAACCTTAGGGTGACTTTCATGTCACCAGAGGGTGGTTCTTTTCTTCATAAAGGCAAGTGGGATGTACAGGTGAGCAGAGCAGGTCCAGAGCATCATGGGTTGGGAGCAGTTAAATCCCAGATCTCTATTCTTTATCTGGATGACCAGAGGACTTAACAGTTATACTTTCCTCTAGTGGTGGATCATTTCATAGATGTATTTCTAGAGGAATTTTCAGGTTTTCATCCAGATCTTCAAGTAGAATTTTCTATTGATCTTGTTACAAGGGTAGCATCGGCGTCCATTCCTCCTTACAGGATGGCTACACCAGAGTTGTAGGAGCTCAAGAAACAGTTGGAGGAGTTGCATGCCAAGGGTTTCATCCGACCCAGTACTTATCCTTGGGGTTCTCCTATCCTGTTTGTGAAGAAGGCAGATGGTACCCTTAGGCTTTGTGTGGATTATCGGAAGCTGAACCAGTTGACGGTCAAGAACCGATATCCCTTGCCTAGGATTGATGATCTCTTTGATCAACTTCGAGGAGCCTGGGTGTTCTCAAAGATTGAATTGAGTTATGGTTATCATCAGTTCCATGATAGACCATCTGATATACCCCTCACAGCCTTCTGGAGTAGGTATGGTCTATATGAGTATATGTTTATTCTGTTCGGTCTCACGAACATGCCTGTAGTTTTCATGGCACTGATGAACCGAGTGTTCCATCCATACATGGATTCCTTCGTGGTTGTTTTCATGGATAATATTTTGTTGTAATCTCACATTCAACATGACCATGCTACCCATCTTGATATTGTTTTGAGTACACTGAGGGGGCATCAGTTATATGCTAAGATCTTGAAGTTCCACTTTTGGATGGATTAGATTCACTTCATGGGTAATGTTATCTCAGAGGCAGGAGTATCAGTAGACCCAGAGAAATTGAGAGCTGTAGTTTCCTGGGAGCATCTGAAGAATGTCTTTGTGGTGTAGAGTTTTCTAAGGCTGGATGGATAATACATATGTTTCATACAAGACATTTCATGCTTAGCAGCACTGCTTACAGGTCTGACTAAGATGGGGACAAAGTTCTTATGGTTAGATTCTTATGAGTCAGCCTTTCAGGAGATGAAAGGGAGATTGACTTATGCACCGATACTAGCCTTTCCAGATCTAAGAAAGAGCTATACTATTTACTATGATGCATCAGGTATCGGGCTGAGAGCTGTTCTTATGCAAGGAGATGGATTTATTGCATACGGGTCTCGATAGTTGAGGCCACATGAGAGGAATTATCTGGTGCACGATCTGGAGTTGGCAGCTATTATTCATGCGCTATGAAATTGGAGACATTATCTTCTAGGAGAGAACTTTGTGATTTTCACCAACCACAAGAGTCTCAAGTACATCTTCACTCAGTGTAATCTGAATTTGATACAGCGCAGGTGGGTTGAGTACCTACAGTCCTTTGACTTTGAGCATGCTTATACGCCTGTGAAGGGTAACACAGTGGCTGATGCGTTGAGAAAGAGGGCTCAGATACAGGCAGTTTGAGAGGCCAGTTGTGAGTGGAAGATTATGGATCTGTTCTCTGAGATGCATTTGGAGGTGCACAACAGGCAGGGGAAGACTTTTCTATCTTCTGTAGCTGTTACCTCTACACTTCTTGATTGAGTACGAATGAGGAAGCTATCAAATTCTGAAGGCATAGTCCTATGGGAAAACGTGTCAGGAGAGGACCCTATTCCTGGGTGGACCATAGGAGAGGATGAGATCTTGCGTCTCCAGGGATGCGTAGGGGTGCTAATAGATATAGGCAAGGAGCTGATGTAGGAATTTCATTCCTCAGTTTGGGCAGGGCATCCGGGCATCACCAAGATGTATCGTGATCTACATTATCAGTATTAGTGGCTAGGTATGAAGAGGTACATTTCTGGTTTTGTCACGAAGTGTTCCACTAGTCAGCAGGTGAAGGCGGAGCATCAGCGACCAGCAAGGCCTTTGCAGCAGTTACCCATTCCCGAGTAGAAGTGGAATGACATCGCGATGGACATCGTGACCAGTTTTCCGAGGTTGCCTTGAGGGAATGACGCAGTTTGGGTTGTCATTGACAGGCTCATGAAGGTTTCTCATTTCTTGACGATCAAGGATACCTTCAGTGTTGATGAGCTGGGATGGTTGTACATCCGAAATATTGTATGTCTGCATGGATTTACACACTCCATTGTTTCAGATAGAGATTCCCATTTTATTTCTCAGGTTTATTAAGGGCTTCAGAAGGATTTGGGTACAAAGGTACTTTTGAGTATAGCTTACCATCCCTAGATAGATGGCCAGTCCGAGCGTACGATTCAGGTGATTGATGATATGCTCCGAGCATGCATTCTAGATTTTGGAGGTTTTGGGAGAAGCATATACCTCTTGTGGAATTTTCCTACAAAATAGTTTTCAATCAACTATTCAGATGGAACCTTATGAGGCTTTGTATGGAAGGTCATGTCGATCACCCTTATGTTGGCTAGAGGTAGGAGAGGCAGCTTTGGTGGGACCTCGTCCTATTTAGGAGACCACCGAGAAGATAGATGTGATTTGGAAGAGGATGGATATTGCACAGTCTCGACAGAAGTCTTATGTTGATCAGCAGAGATGGCCTCTGGAGTTTGAGGTCAGGGATTAGGTTTTCCTACGTGTCACACTGAGGTTGGGATACAATAGGATTAGGAGACAGGGTAATCTTTCACCAAGGTACGTCGGGCCGTTTGAGGTGTTGAAGAGAGTGGGTCCAGTTGCCTTCCAGTTTCAGTTACCTCATAGGTACCGAGCTATGCACAAAGTCTTCCATATTTCTCATCTTCGATGTTACTTTTCATACCCGACTCATGTATTCCAACCTGAGGAGGTTGAGCTCGAAGTGGATGCATTGTTTGAAGAGAATCCTATCTGGATTGTGTACCGCAATACAAAGGTTCTCTGTGGCAGGTATGTTCCCTTGTTATGAGTGCTATGGGAGCATGGGCGGGTCCAAGACTAGACTTGGGAGAGGGAGGCCGATGTACAAGAATAGTGGCCAGAACTGTTCAGGGTTTCTTCTTCTATGCCATGCTAGGGAAATTTGGGGACGAATTTCTTTAAGGGGGAAAGTTTGTAAGAACCCAGACATTCTTTTCAGGTATGTTTTTCTTTTTCCTAGAGTTTTTGAGAAATGAGGAGCTTATGGAAATTTTTGAAGTACACACCGTGTACTTTATGAGTACACGCCGTGTACTCGGTTACCGCGGGTAGCCGTGTGCTAGCCGTGTAGCGGCCTTGCACACGAACATGTGGGATGACCTGGAGGCTGCCTAATGCGGAGTATGGAAACAGAAAGTACATGTCATATACTCCAAAAGTACATGCCGTGTATTTTGTTTTTTTCATTAAATGCACCGGGGTCACATCTGACGGACAGAACACACCTCCTCTAGGTTTCGTTCATCTAAGAGCATCGAGCAGTTACAGATCTTCGACGAGGCCCTAAGCCTTTGTCTTTCCTTCAAATCAAACACCTTCAGTTGCATTGGAATTGCATCGGTGAGTTCTCTCTTCCACTGGAACCTCGTTTCATGATTTATCTTCTTTTACAAGTTATCGTGGGTTGAACGTTTTATAAATTTTATTAGATATGTGACATTATAAGGAGATTTAAGCTTTGAGGTTCACATATAGGGATATCCTAACCCCGAGGTTGGTGGTTTGTGCCTTTCTGTTGATAATGTTTGAGTTTTATTGGAAAATTCACCTAATACCCATGAACAGGGTATTGCGCGTTTACCATTTTAGCCATATTGTTTCTCTGTTATGTTGGTATGCCTGAGTAGATGCTTATTGATTTTTAATAGGGTGATTTTTTTTGCTTTGGATGTTTTTCCCATGCATGTTTTTCCTGTTTTGACCTTTGGGTCTTGTTTTCCTGTTAGGCTACTGTTTACTTTCCTATGCCTAGTATTGTAGGATGGTGTGACTGTTGTTCTATTATGCTGTTGTGCTATAGAATGCTAGCCAAGTAGTTCATGAGGTTTACCTTGGCCGTTATGCACTTCTACACTTTCTTGACTTACACAGGGCCGTTAGAACTTAGTGTATAGACTATATGGAGAATTGACATAGAGGGATTCTCTAGAGTGTATTTATAATTATACGATGCGAGACCATAGGGGGAATTGACATTGAGTTCTTCCCCAGATTGTCTTTAGTTCCTCGATGTGGGCTACAAGGGGAATTGACGTTGAGTGCTTCCCTAGAGTGCATTTAGTATGACATGTGACTATTGGGGGGAATTAACAGTGAGTGCTTTCTCAGAGAGTCTATACATTAGCTGAACCATAGGGGTGAGACTGTGTGTGCTACCCAGAGGGTTGCTTGTACTTGATAGGTAGGACCAAAGGGAATAGCCTATGGGTACTTCCTAGAGGGTTACCTGTTGTGTTATCTGTTCTAATTTTGCATGCTATGTGGTGTTTTGATTGCTTAAAACTATGGATTTTTTATTGCTTAGTGCTTTCCTTGTTTACTCCTATCTGTAATTTTACCTGCCATATATTCACTGACTGTTAGGCACAGATATTCAGGTGGTTACCTACAGGGATTTAGTCTCACACCCTAGTTGGGTCATGCTTTTGGGAAAAAACAGATTATATTTCTGCTGGTATAGATAGGGGCTAGCGCCCTTTGACTTCAGGTACTTGATTGCAATAGAGTTGGAGAGCATAGGACCAAGACGAGGCTTGCGATGCTGAGGATTTGCTCATCTGTTTTCCTTTTGTACTTTGGTTCAGTAATGTATTCAACATTGTAACATGTTTGACTGTTTTATTAGACATATATGTATCATGCATCATTTATATATATTTATGCTCCAGTTGTTTCTTTATCAGTCTTTCACTGTTTACTGTTGTTGGATATTTACAGCTTCCGCTACTGTATATTTGTTTCTCTTCCGCTGTGTTACTCTGCCAATGAGGGCATAGTTTCCCCACTTTCACACCCAAGGCCCTCACTACTAGTCAGCAGCCTCTATCGTTCGGGGGAATGTGCTTGAGGCTATGTGACAAAACGGGTATGGGGCGCCTCTGGGTGGCTTCTGGAACCGGGACATTACAACAATTAAACTTATATGTTTTATTTCATTTCAATTTGTAATGTTGAACTTATGTATATATCTTGTATCAAAATTTACTAAACTACTCGATCCTTTTGGATGAATATTCCTTGTTTATATGTCAATGTAATAAAATAAGGCATGAGATTCGGGAAACTAGGGTTGGGTCCTTACACTTCAATTATATATTTTTCCCTTGGACCCATGAAACACGTGTTTTATTATTTACAAGATTAGTGATTTTTAGGTAGAGAGTATCATTGAAACCATTCAAAGATTAAAGATTTTATTTATTGGGTTTAACATAGAATGTTGTATAGGTTCATAATTTCATTTATCAAATAATATATTATCAGATGTTAATGTTCATTTTATCTCATATTTTATCTCCACTAACATACCTAACCATGGTTTATAATTCCCTCACATGGATAGATCATCATCATAACATATCAAATTCGTGAATGATAAGTTAATCATAACATCTCTTCATTGGTTTGAAGAATAAAGAGTAATGTTTTATGATTTCAATAATTCTTCTCATCATGGATAGGGGTGTATGTTGATAACATGGGTGCGATGAACTAAATTATATATTAATGGTTATACCATTATTAACATAACTATTCAACCCATAATTATGAGTTGGACGTGATGGTGTTTTCACCAAAGCTATACTAACATTACCATATCAATGAATTATTTTTAGTGATTACAAATAACATGAAATTTAGTTATATCTTTTCTCATCTAGATTTGAATCTATGTCAGGGATAATGAAAAAGTTTCTTACAGGAATATCCATATGAAATTTCCCAACACTCAGGGAAATGGAATGTGGTTTCCGATGTTCTTAATAGGAAGTTGTAGGGAGATTATATTCATGAGTTTATATATTCATGGGAATTATTGTAGGATCTCATAGAAATGAATTTTGATGTATATGAGGATGGTAGTAGAGGTTTCTTATTATCGATGATTCTCCAATCATCCATGTTGTAGTAGGTGGAGGTTTCTTAGTGGTATGTTAAAAGGTAAAGATGTTGGGATATCATGTACATAATTGTAATCCACATAAGTTATTATCGTAAGATGATCATAATTGACTATTTCTTTGAGGAAAGTTTTATATATTTGGTGACATAAAATTTTGTTGTTTTTTAATTTCATGGCTCACCCCTGATTTTTCATCCTAGTATATCAAAGATATAACATGATGTAATGAGTAAGTTTTGGTATTCATGAATAAAGATATTGGTGGGAGATATTTTTTCTAATGTTTGGTATTTTATGGTTTAATGACAAAGAATTATTTTCCTTGAGGCTTATTGTAGACATTAGATATCCATGAGTGGAATTTAGATGATGTTTTAATTTATTTCTTAGCCACTTTTCCTCACTCTCATAAAGGATATGATTCTATTTGGGTGAACATGAATCATATAATGAAATTGGCATGTTACATGGTGATGAAGGAGTGGAGTATTATATATTCATTTTTCAGGTGGTTTATGGAAGAGGTAGTTTATCTTAATAGGATTACATAGATGGGAATTTCTGAATGGGATCATCATTTTACCTTTTTGGGTTTGGGGAAGTCTTAAACATGATTTTGGAGCTAAATTACACCTTAGTACTTACTTATAACCTCATATGCATAGTCATACTGAGTGGACTATCCAAATTCTAGAGGATATGTTTCATGAATGTTTTCTTTTTGATTTTTATGGATGGTGTGTGAAGAATATGAAATTTATTGAGTTTAGTAATAAAAATATAAATAATTATTCTGTTATTATGGGTCTATTTGAGGCATTGTATGGAAGAGTATAAAGGTCTCTATTATACATGGACAAGGATTGAGATTTTTTAGTCTGTGGAACAAATTTTGAACAGATCATGGACAAGAAGGTGTGATGATGTGATAGTGGGTAATGTTTTTCAATATTTTCAGAGGACATATATAAATGAAAAGATGATAACATGAAATTTTTAGGGGGGAGACCATGTGTAGATGCATCTTTCTCCATATCATGGGTAGTGAGTTTTTGATCAAAGGATAAATTTTTCTTCTCCATTTATTTATCTTTTCAAGGTTTTAAATTATGTTGGTGAGGTGGTGTATTGGTTATCTCTTCCTCCACAGCTAGATTATATCCATGATATATTCCATTTATCACGACTTCATATTTATCTTCATGATGTCTCCCATTTCATTTATTGGGGTGAGTTGTATGTGGATGATGACATGAAACTCATGAAGTGACTAATTGATATTCATGATCATCAAGTGATGATTTTTTATGGTTTTGTTCATACCTTGTCTCATGTTTTAAAGAGGCATGATAGATTTAATGAGTGTAAATGGAAATATGAGTCATATATGCATTATTCTTATCCTAAAATATTTTAATCATTACCTTTCCATGATGATTAACTGGATTATTTTTTTTATAATTAGATTGGGATTGTTTATTATGTGATGCATTACGTATGGTGAAGCTGTTCTTATTTTTTGAGAAGTATCATGTGACTATATTTGGGGCTTTTGGATAGTGTTTTCAATTTATCTTGTTTTTTATTCATGAGGATGATAATTATTTGAGAGCTATAAAATGAAATGGTTTAGTATTTCATAAATTTTAATTTTTTTTGTAGGAGTTAGAGGTGTTGGGTGAATGATGAAGGCCTGAATTTATAGTTGGATGTGAAATTTTAGGCTTTGAAGATGTTTGGTGGAATACAAGAAAGTTTACATGACTTTTGAATTTCATGGTTGATACTTTTTATGGGGAATTATTATTTTTTTTGTCTGAATTAGGGACCTTTTTAGGAATTAGGAATTACATTGGGAATCATACTGTAAGAAATTTTGAGGATGTTTATTATTGATGTAGAAAGACTTTGGTATAGTTGATTACGCTCTTAGGTGAGTGTTAAAGAAAGACCTGATGATAGAAGCTAAAATTTCAACTATCTACACCACATTATCCAATGATGAATTAAGGCCACACTATAATAAATTGTATATGATGTATTTTATGCATAAAGGAACAATGAACTAATTTGTGAAGGTGGATGGTGGAGAATATTCACTAAAATATGAGTGTGTTGTATAGTTCCCTATAGAGGCCCTTCCATAACGGAGGTAATTCAGGGGACATTCCTTTAATCTGAATGCTTTCATTATGAACTCACAAGTTGCATTACATATATATTGGGTTAAGAGAGGAATCATATTGTGACCCCATGACCACATCGTGACCATCACCTAGGTTAATTGTTTTTGGAAATGATGTATATATAATTTACCAATTGAACAATTCATGATTTTGGTAGGTATAGGTTCTTGGGTAGGGTCTTTTTGGATATATACTCCACCACTACCCCTTTGATATAGGGTGGTTATTTTGGGTTTTTGACATGATCCTAGGTGTGTCTATCCCACTATTGTCCTCCATTTGGTATGTCATTTTATAACTATTAATTTGACCTCATTTTAGTTAGGGTTTATCAAGTATTTCAACTAAATCATGGAGGAAAGCATTTAAAATAATGGGGATTTATTATACAATTTTATAAATACATATTGAGAGGTTAATGTGTGTTATTGGATTTAGTTTTATTTAAGGAACATCTGTAGATGTCTTAATATAGATTATACCTCATTGTTTCAACAAAAAATATTTCTTTTCCTTTTTTCATTTATTATTTATGTCGTACGGTGTGAGATAAATGATAGGGTGGTGGTATAATCTTGTATGAGGATTTTATGGTATTGAATGATGTTGGTTGACAGTTGGATAAGATGGTTACTCTATGTTAGAGGTAAGTGTCCCCTATCACAAAATTGGATATATTTGTGTATTCATGAGTGTGCATGCCTATATACTACATGGTTTTTGGTTTAGATGGTTAAGGAAAAAATTCCTTGTGTAAAAGAGATTGGATAGTGTTGGGAATCCTAATCATAAAATAATAGATTTTTATGTCATTTAGGGGTGACATTTCAAGTTAGTTTAATATGAGGACATGAGTAAGTATCATGGTATGGGTGGTGTTGTGAGATAACTTACATTGGATTCATAGGGATAGTGAGTAGGTATGAGAGGTTTGGGGTTTAGTGATATAATGTGTAAAAGTCATACATATCTTGAGTTACTATGAACTCTAACATGAGGCTTGAGGATAATCTTGGTGTGTATGGTGACTGGGATGTGTCCTCTTGGACATGAAGTGTGGGAAAAAGGGGGTTTTCCTCATGAAGGAGGGTTGAAAGAATTATATTTGGAGGATTGAGATGAGTCCTAGGTAGGTTTCATGGGATGTACTTAAATACATGACATTAGGATTCCAAATAGGTATTGGATAGGAATTAGACCCCGCTGAGGATTTTTTTAGAGAGATACTATGGGTTATGGTGTCATCATGGGATGGTTAACATGAGTTGGTTTTTTTGAACAGAATCTTAATAGGATGAATGGACCCTAGTGGATAACCTGATAGATAATATTATATATATTTTAGGTGTGTGGATAAGCATCATGAGATTCATTATTGTATTTTTAGTTGGGATATTATGGAATATGATTTTTGTTATTCATGTATTTCATGTTCTTATAATAGGTGATATATTCTTCTATAGGTGATGTGTATACAGAGGAATGGACCTATAATGAGTGATGTTGCTCCATATGTACATCCATGATTGATATAGGGTCCTCATTATGTATTAATTTTAGGCAATACTTCAGTAATAAATTGTGTAATTAGACCAATTGGATCCACCTTGAGCGAGAAGGTGTTAACTTGAACCTTTACTCTAGTGATAAGTAATTGTTCATGATGATATGACATGATGAGACATACCATGAGTAATAAGGTAGTGTTTGTTCTACCATGAGTTAGATGGGGTCTAGGTTATGGAATGAAATATGAATTGATTATGGACCCTAATTTGAGTGATAAGAAAATGGTCGGGATGGTGGATAGTCTTCAGTGAGAAGGATAATCTTATTGATGAGTGAAATTTAGAAGTATTCTCATGAGTGATAAAATATGGTTTGAGAAATGGAAATGGGGCCTCGTTGAGTGAGAAGATGAGTATATATCTTGGGCTTATAAACATACATAGTCCATTTGAGTTGTGGGCAGTTCTTAGATGATGTATTACACTTATTATTTGCGCAATGAACGTATTTTGTGTCCTAGGCACACAAGATTTCATAATTCCTCCAAAGTTGTTTTTATTGACCACTATGGTATCTTAATTAGTACATGGAGGCTTGATACGGGTGCATACTTTTTCAGGTGTAATAATGGATTGTATTACACATGGTGACCCAATGAGCATATTTATTTATATATTTCCTTTCCTCCTTCATAAAGAATAATATTTGGGGTTCTTGGTGATACCCTATAGAGTTATATTCTCACACCCAGTATGGTAACCCTATTATGTATACCGTATCATTATCTTCTTTTAGTATAGAGAATAATATTTGTAGTGGATCAAGATGGGGAAGCTTGATAGGTATTTAAAGAAATAGTTATTGAGGATTGGTAATGGTAGTGAAGCCACATGTGAATTTATTTTTATTCCGTATATGGGTTTGTTAGAGTTGCTGACCAACTAGGTTATATGACTATATGATACAGTGTGTGACATTTCTTATATAATTGTATTTTTATTATAGATAAAATATATTTATTTCAATATATATAGTTTAGTTATTTTTATTTTGTGTCTAACTCTTATTTTAGGTCATAGTCTTCTCTTAGTATGGATTATGCCAATTATACAAGTCAGAAGCCTATAGTGTGTATAGAGGAGTTCATTATGTCATGCATCTCTTTGATTCGAGGGACTATATATTGGTTAGTAAAATGGGAGGTTACAAAATGTTATTAGAGACTCTTTTTCTTAAAATACTATTTTGTGTATAGTAGGGTTGGAAAAGGGACATGTCAAAACATTTGATGGTCCTTGGATAGGTGGGTAATGAACACCTTTATAGGGGATATCCTAGTTACTAGGGATATATGATATTAATTCATGTTTTATATTGTTAATATAGGGTTGTTTCTAAAATATAATTCATTTTTGGAGTATATTTTTTAGAGTTTTGGATCTCGTCAAGTTGGTATGAGACCATGTGAATCCATCATATTTAGAATATAATATTAATACAAAATGAATTGTTTTGTGTGTGATTTCTATCAAATGATGGGGTATTAGGTGTTTAATATTTCAATAAAAATATATATAGTGGTTTACCATATATCATATTTGCATATTTATACTCAGTATGACCATAGAAATTTCCCCCGTGGAAGGTTATATGGATCCTGGTGCAGGATTTATTCAAATATGGACATATAACTGCTTCATGAAATGATTGTATAGAGACCTCTTAATGGGTCAGTACGGTCTTGAGAAGACTCGGTGGAAGACTCTTTTTTTGTGTTTTTATGGGGTTTAGTTATTTAATATTTCAAAAAATATATACATTATTTTTCCTATATGACTTCTTGGGGGAAATCTACCCAACCAAACCATAAATCTGGGAAAGACATGTGAAATGCCTTTTTCCTATTATCAAGGATAGTTGGTGGGGGGATTACTGGCATGCCTAATGGAATTTTTTGGGATTTGATTTTGATTACATGATGGTATAATAATCAACACTTTTGGTTCATGTATTGACAAATAGGTGACTGGTTATTATGTGGTTGGATTTGGATAGAGCGAGATTCCTCAAACTATTGTATGATTTAACTAGAAATAGGGGAATTATTAGAGGGTTAGGAGTATAATACATGGTTCATTGTGACATAACTCCTTAGAGAATGATTCTTGGTGTTAATTTGTGTGGTACATGAGCATATACTGGTTTTTTTATTTGATATCATTGTAGATTGAAATCAAGAATATATGAGCAAGTTCTTTGGTGGTTTACTATGCCTTAAAAATTAGAGAGTGAGGTTGGAAGGCCTTTTAATGGGAAATATATCACTACTGAGTGGTATGATTTCACTATCAAGGTGTTTGAATCATCGATTTAAAGATCAGTGAATCGTCTTGGGTAGATCTTGAACTCTTTGTTTTGGTGAGTTACTTGCAGGCTTCATGGAATAGGGTTTTGACCATTGTAGTTGTTTTTTGGATGAGAATAGATTAGGAGGAGAGGCATATATGTGATGGTGGTATCTTATTATTATTTTTATTAAGAAAAGGTATGATAGTAGTGATTTAGGGGGGAGAAAAAAATTGGTTTTTAGGGTGTGCCCCTCATTGCCTTTCAATATAGGAGAACATGTGGATGATGTTCATATTATTTTTTGAATGGGTGGTGGTTGGTGTTTCATTTTAGAACATAGAAATGGGTAATATATCCATGTAAAAATAATGTGTTTAATAATAAATGTGAAGTGGAGTGTAGAGAATGGTCTTTTGGTCATGTAATTTATGATGAGGATACTTCTATTTTAAGGAGAAGTTAATTAATTACAGGTGAAAAACCATCATGATTGATAGGGTGTGGGTGTGGTAAGAATGGTTTGTGGATGAGAGAGGTTCCAAAAAAATATCGATGTTTTTATTCAACCAATAACTTTTGGATCCTTATAAAAATACTAAATTTTTATTTAAAATGTAGTGTCATATGAATTTAGGATGTCATATTTAAGATTTGGATGGAATTTTTGTGATTTGAGTGTGAGTCAGATTAAAGTTTCACTATTGATCAAAGTGAGAACATGTGTACTAGTGAGAGTGTTTTTACCCTACTATTATAATTACCGAGACAATCAGGTTTAGAATTTATTTTTCATTTTTTGGTGATTATATGATGGATCTTCATGTCAATGTATTTTGGTTAGGTGGTGTGGGGTAGTGGTGCATTGGTGTGGATGATCGAGTATTTTGGAATAAGTCACCAAGATAAGGGAAAACCATTTTTTTGTGTAGAAATGGGTGTTCTGAGGAGAAAACTACATTGATAATGTTGATGGATGGATGCATGTGCATTTTTTTAAGGGTTTATTATGTTGGGTAGAATTGTTCCAGGTAATTTGCATTCGTAAGCAGATCATTATGGTGGGGAGCACTATAATCTTTCAGATAAATAGGTTGATGAATATTTTGGTTCTATGGGATGGTGGTGGTAGTTGAGATTTATCTCAATAGTGAAATTGATGGTGGTCATCTATCTCAAGTTCTAATTAATCACGAGACATAGTGTTTCGAGTTGTGTTCTAGAAGTACGTCAGGCGTATAAAGAAAAAACATCATGATCTAATGGTTGTTTGATAACTGTGGTAGGTTAGGAGTGATGCCTAGGGAAATACCGTGACTTATTGAGAATGGTAATAAATATGATTGAGATATTTTAAGTACCCTTCAATATTAAGGTAATTACTTTTCATGGGGTATTTGAATTTTTTTCTAGTATAAGAATTAATTTATGAATCAGGATTCTTATTGGGAATCTGATTGTTCTAACATCAAGGGAATATGTTTTTATATATGTAACCAGGCCTGATAAATAGTTTTGGGGATTAGGTGTGTTTTGGATAAGGTATAAGTAAAAATAACTTAAATTATAGTTTTATACCTCACATTTCAATATGTTCACCTGAGGCTATGTTGTGATGAGTAATAGTGAAGGAAATTGTGTTGTAGAGGTGGAAGTCATCACAACATAAAGGAGGGAGGAAGTGCCTCCTCAGCTACATATGGATGTATATATTCAATCCTTAGAGGGGCCACACTATGTTAGAAGCTAGTCGAAGGAAAAACCCTATAGCAAAGTGTCTCCAGAATAAACCCTTACCCACACTATATCCATGTTTGGTGAAGGGAGGAGTCATTTTGTGACCCACTAGTCATTCAATAACTGAAGCCTAGCGTTTTTTTAGTAGGGTAAGATTAGTATTTATTTTTCATTCCTCTGATGATTTAGGTTAGGATAGGTTCTCAATGAGGGTCATTTTCTCTGATCCTCCCCCCACTTCCTCCCTTTTTCCACCCTTGATGCGGTGTAGTTCTTGGTGGCATTTTATATTTATCCTAGTTGATTGTCTCCCCTTTATGCCTCAAATTTTGGTTTCCATTCCATATTCACTAATTTAGATGAATTTCAATTAGGTTTTATAGGTTATTTCATATAGAACATGGAGTAAATCATCCATAATGATGTGGTTTTCATGGGTAGTTTTGAGAAGTGATTCTGAGATGATGGATGTATATAGATGAGTGTAGTTTCGATGAAGTGACATTTCCTTGTGATCTTCTTATTACTTTACCTACATTATATAATTTAAATAATTAATTATATTAATTTAAAATTATATATTTTTTATGGAATGATATTGGATATCAAGTGGTATTATGATATTGTACATGGGAATATAATTCCCCTTGTATAGATTAACTTTTTTAAAATTATTATTTTTCAAATAGATTATGATTTTATTTAAAAATTAAATTAATCATATTTATAAAATTATTTTCATAAAATAGATTTCATTTTGGAATTCTACAAATCTAATAATTGTTAGGGTGATTTTTTGGGATTTCTCTGAAATACTTGAATTTTTGGTGAATAGTGGAATTCAACAAGTTACAAAATATGTTAAATAACTAACTTTATGAATCATGATTGAGTATTGGATGATATGAATGACCATTGGTTCTAACTGAAATGAACTTATTACTATTTTTGGTAACTATAATCAATATTGTTGAATGTATTTGGCAAAATAATAAAATAATGAGTAAAATAATGGGAAACCCCTCCTCTCCTCCACTATAACCCCCTCACTCCCTATTCTATTCACTCCTCTAGAGACTTTTTAATTGTCTAAATTTTTATCAAATATACTTCCAAGATCCTCCCCTACGCCCCTCATCCCTTGGTCTCATAAAAAAACAAAAAAACTTTCCCCTAAAGAGGATCAGAGGGAAGATTACTTCAAGAGGTAAATTCCTCTTTTCATTTATTTTATTTTATGTTCCTTTATTTTATTTTTCTTCCCTCACCTCATTTCATCCAAATTTTGTAATGAATATAATACATCACATGTTATTGAATTTTTTTTATGATAAAGGAATAATTTGTTATCTCTACTTTCCCCTTCTTTTATACTTGAAAAGAAAACACCATCCGAGATGTGTTAATTTATCACATTCAAGGACGACAGGTTTTCAATTAACATCTTCAATTCTGGTCATGAACCCATTTTTATGGTTAAACCAGACTATAATATATTTATAATAACTTATTTAAGGTTTTTTAATACTTTTGTACACATTATAATAATTTATAAATCAAAATGTGTTTATTGTGTACAAAAAGCGCCAATTAACCCAAACAATTGTCATTAAAGTTTTATATAATGATTCATCTCCAATAAAAATAAAAAAATGAATTTTATAAACATGTAATATTCTATTTTTTAACTAATAACAAACAACTTCTTTTCTATAAAACCATTCTCATTCTACATGTTTATCTGTACATGAATATAAGTAAACCG
This sequence comes from Viscum album, assembly GCA_963277665.1. Classification (NCBI taxonomy): domain Eukaryota; kingdom Viridiplantae; phylum Streptophyta; class Magnoliopsida; order Santalales; family Viscaceae; genus Viscum; species Viscum album. The sequence continues at coordinate 188,485,354 of OY728131.1, forward strand.
ATCATGAAAACCAAGGAACAAAACAATCCCAAACAATGAAATTGAACATATTAACCCATAAAAGGCCATGAATGAACCTAATAAGTATATAATAAATATATTAAATTTATATTAGATTATGTAATCATTAATTTATGAACCTAAATTTAATTGTTAAGGTCATTAAGATAAAGTGAAGAACACCTTCAGATTTAAGGTAAGGGTTTTCTACCCGAACCTCCATCTTCATTCAGGTTATTCTTACTATCTACATACATCAATTACATTATTACTTATTAATATATAATCCTCATATATTCTATTATAATTCTTAATATATATGTACCAACCACAATCCTACTTTAATTTATGGGTAGTTATATGTTTTAAAATGATTTTTCAAAATTTCTTCCCGAAATACAAACCAAATTCAAGGGAATTTCTGAAATTATTACCCATTTTTAAGGGAACTCTATAATATGTTTTTAGTCACCATTATATTTCTAAAAAAACTCATTTAATTTTGAAAATACTTCCTTAATTTAATTCTGGTTTTATACAAATACTTTTCCAAAAGAACTCTTCTTTTTAAAGTAAAAGAGTAATTATCTCAAGAATTACTCGATGATTTTATAAGAGTGTCTTCTTCTATTTAAACACTCTTGATGATTATTATGTATTATTGGGAGTAATATTTTATTAAATCATATACCATATTTAATTTAATGGGGTATGATTAGTTTTACTATGGATGTTCTATCTTAAAACTATTCACCAATTTACTCCAAATGGTTAGTGTATACGGTTAATGTTCGGGGAACATTATTGACATTTCATATGTTAGATTTAATATGAATATATATGTTTTTTATGTGTATACCCATTAATATTAGGAAATAATTTGACTTATTATGTGATGGGTGTGGCCCACTATAGACCCTCGATTAATCAGTAGGTCTCATGCGATAAAACGATATGGACTTGGCCGAGGCCTTTCCCATTTTTAGATATGTTTTTGGCTAAGGCCTTAATCATTTTTAGATGTCTTGGATGCGGACTTGAAGGTATGTATCATAATGTCTGACATATGAATTTCCCTCATTATGAATCTAGAAATCCAAATTTGATGTGGTTATCTGACCATTAGAATTCCCATGATTATGTTTTATTTTGGAAATATTTACTCAGCTCATATTCCTACCATATTATGTTCATGTTTTCCTTTTAAAGGCATGTTTTTTAAATTATTAACCATACCTAATTTTTTATGTTATGTTTTTTTTGTATTTCTTACTATTACTGAGTGTTTGAGATCACATCTTTTCTATGTTTCATTTTCTCAGGACATGAAGAAGTTTATTATGAATTCCCTGTAGGGATAAACTTATAGCAGTTGATGTTCCCAATAAAAATTATATGTTGTATTTCATTTCTAGTTGTAATGTGGAACTTATGTATGTATATTGTATCAAAATCTACTAAACTACTTGGTCCGTTGGGATGCATATTCCTTGTTTAAATTAATATGTAATAAAATAAGTCTCCATCTCTGTGAAACAAGGGTTGGTTCCTTATAGTTGTTATCCAAGGAAGTTTAGTAGAAAACATGAAAAATAGATTTAGAAAATGTAGACTAGGAAAAAAACCCTAAGATAGTCTTTGAAGATAAACATACAAGAACTTTCTAAAAATTTTAGTAAGGAATTTATTTTGTGGATATTTCTAGAAAATACATCCCTATCTGGATACTACAAGTGGACATGGTTCTGGCACAAATGTTCCTAGGAGTGAAAAATACAATAAAGAGTTTTGAGATTTACCCATAGTATCCTGGTACACAAAAACGAGCCTTAATTTTCACCTGGTTTAACAATCATAGGGGGATATTCTTAGGATAATTCACATTTTCTTTACAATCCATTATGAAGGATTTAAATGTAAAATTTTCCTCATTGAAACCAGGTTTGTGATTAGGGGATTAACTATGCATAGTATTACAATTTATGATAATTATTTTTATAATTTGAGATTTTAAATTATGATCCATATCCTAATATAGTGTATTACATTATTTAGAAATGGTTCCTAGGGGAAGGAATGGAAACCGCATGAACGCAGGTATCCCATGTAGGAATTTCCCTCCTTTGCAAGATAATGAAGATGGATCTGGAGTTGCGACTCGTACTGAGCAGTTTATAATTATTCTGGGATAGTTAACATTGGTTATGAACAATAAACTTGCCTATATGGAGCTTCTATATCCACAATGTAGAGGAGCTATGTTATATCACTTTATGCGATAATAGCCTCAATCATTTAATGGGAATACAAAACCATTCATAATAGAGTAGTGGATAAATTACGTAGAGAAGATATTTCTCACATTGGGAAGTAATAAAATAGAGAAGGTAGGAATGACAATTTATTGTCTATCTGGAGATACTAATCAATGTTGGTCACTAATTCAAAACTAAAATGATTAGGAAGATATAGGAAACATGGGATAGAGTGAATTTAAAGAACTTTTCTTAGAGAAATACTTTCCTCATGAAAAACGAGCGGATATGGAAAGGTTGTTTTTGAATTTGAGGAAAAAAGAAGATGATAATGTTGCAAAGTATGAAGATAAATTCCCCAGGTTAGCAAGGAATACTTTGGACTATATACATAATCCAAAGATCAAGATTGATCGATTATTTGATGGCCTAAAGGCATTCCTCCAGTGGGCGCTGGCCTTCCAAACATTCTCATCATATGAAGATATAGTTTCATGTGCTATCAAGACAGAAAAGGAGTTCTCTATTTCTTATGACTTTAAAGGAAATAAAGTGAAGAATAGGGTTGATGAAAACTTTGGATAAGGAAATAATGAAATGAGGATGAAGGGAAGATTTGAATTTCCACACTATGGTAATTGTGGAAAGAAACACCCTACTTCTAGCTTAAAAGGAAAATGGGTGTGATATAATTATGTACAGAAAGTCCATAATGTAAGTATTTCTAAGGGTAAGAAATAAAATAATAATGTTAAATTCTATAATTTTAGGGATATGGGAAACTATGATAATTATTGTCCAAAGGATCAAGGAAATGTGCCTCAAAAATTCACAAGGGAGCAGGGACAAGCTTATATGATCACAACTACTAATATTGAAGTTCTTAATGATGTGGTGACCAGTAATTTAATTATTTCCTCAAACTTATCCAATGATTTATTTTATTCTGGATCATCGCATTATTTCATATCTTCCCAGTTTTACAAAAAAATAAGATATTTCCAATTTTATTTAATAAGGTAGTTGTCAGTAAAAACTCATAAGGGAAGTATAATTGCAACGAAGTTGTGTCGGGCAGTCCCCATTATGGAATATAAACATTCTTTATCTGCTGATTTTGTTGTCATAACCCTGATTGAATTTTATATAATCCTTGGTATGAATTAAATTTTAAACCATGATGCGAAAATTTATTTCAAGAAGAAGGAGGTTACAATTTTTGAGGATGATGTGGAATCTCTTATCTTTAGGGAAGAAACATCAACATATGATTCTCATCTAGATCCACCCCCAGTTTCTCTGCTGAATTAAATTATTGGGGGGGAAGGAAATGAAATAAATATGGGAAAGGAAAAGAATTCTAAAATAGAAGATGTACCTATTGTGAAAGAATATGTTGATGTCTTTCTAGAGGATTTACCTGGACATCCTCTAGAGTGTGAAATTGAGTTTTCCATTGACTTAATTCCTGATTCAAGGTCCATATCAATTACCCCTTATAGAATAGGAACTGTGGAATTAGTGGAATTGAAGAAAAAACTATAGGAATTGAGTGATAAAGGATTTATTCTCCCTAGTGTTTCTACATGGGGAACCCCTATTCTTTTCGTTAAGAAGAATTAAATATCTATGAGGTTGTGAATTGACTACAGGGAGATCAATGCTATAACAATAAATAACATGTATCCCCTACCTCACATTAATGATTTATTTGATCAACTTCATGGAGCTCAATATTTTTCAATGATTTATCTTCGATCTGGATATCATCAATTGTGTGTGAGGAAGAAAGATATTCCAAAGACATCATTTCAAACCAGGTATGGGAATTATGAGTTTACAGTAATGCCTTTTCGACGGACTAATGTACTTTCTATCTTCATGGATCTAATTAATAGAGTTTTCACGAAATATATTGATGAATTTATGGTGGTATTTATTGATGATATCTTGGTACACTCCAAAAGCTAGGAAGATCATGAAAAAAAACTTTCACACTATTCTGGAGACTCTTAGAATAAATGAATTATATGAAAAGTTTAGCAAGTGTGAATTTTAGATTCAATAAGTTTCCATTCTTGGACATATTTTCTCTAAGGATGGAATATCTGTTTATCCTATGAAGACAAAAGCTGTACAAGAATGGTCAACTCTAATGAACATAACTGAGGTACGTAGTTCTATTGGTTTAGTAGGTTATTATCGGCATTTCGTTCAGGACTTTTCCTATTTAGAAAACACAATGACCAATCTTACACATAAAGGGGTTATGTTTTTATGGACAAAAGACTTTGAGTACTATTTAGAATAATTTAATAAGATATTAGTGAATGCTCTGATCCTAGATCTACCATCAGGGAATGATTGGTTTGTGATCTATAGTGATGCATCAAATAAAGGACATGGTTGTGTCCTTATGAATAATGATAAAGTTATTTCCTATGCATCAAGGTAGTTAAAAATTAATGAACAAAACTATCCTACTCATGATCATGAGTTAGTAGCGATAATATTTTCCCTAAATATATGGAGACATTATCTTTATGGAAAAAATGTGAGATATATATGGATCATAAGAGTCTAAAATATATCTTCTCAAATAAATAACTCAACATGAGGCAAAGGTGATGGATCAAAATACTCAAGGATTACGATTGTTCTATACACTACCACCCAAGAAAGGAAAATACTGTAGCTGATAAATTGAGCAGTGGGGTTCTCAACAAAATAAGGGTTGACAAGGATCCTTTATGAATGGATCTAGTGAGGTTGATTATGGGAATTTTCAAAGAAGGTGAAACATCACTACTTTTTAAATTTTTTTCCCAACCATCTTTATTGGAAAGAATTAAAGCTTCACATTCTGATAAAGAAAATCTTTAAAAGAAAATTAATGCTGTGAAATATGGGAAGTTGGATGACTTCATGTGTGAAGATGAAATTATGAAATTTGGAAAGATTCTATGTGTTCCTTATATACATGAATAGAAAATAGAGTTATTGGATGATGCTTATCGATCAAATTTCTCTATAAACCCTAGTAGTAGTAAAATGTATATAAATTTTAAGGAACATTTCTCATGGGGAAACATGAAGAGGAAAATTGCTAACTATGTATCAAGATATTTAGTCTGTCAAGAAGTGAAGGATGAACAAAAACATCCTAGAGGAGTCACGAAACCTATACATATTCCTACATGGAAATGGGATGACATCACCAGAGATTTTGTCACTATATTACCCAAAACTCCATGAAATAATGATACAATATGGGTAATTGTAGATCGACTTACAAAATCAACACATTTCTTCACTATAAGGGAGGATTTTTCACTGGAGAACCTAATAAGACCCTATATTAATGAAGTTGTGAGACTTCATGGATCATCTCTATCAATTGTTTCTGATCTTGATCTAAGATTTACATTGAAATTTTGGAAGAATCTTCAAAAATATTTGTATATTGAGCTTTGATTGAGTACTGATTATAACCCACAATCTAAAGGGAAATAAAAAAGGACGATCCAAACCATAAAGGACATGTTGATATCTTGTTCACTTGAATTTAAAGGTATGTGGGATCAATATTTATCTTTATTAGAGTTTTCCTACAATAATAGTTTCCATTCAAGTATTCAAATGGAAACATATGAAGCATTGTATGGAAAGAGATATCGTACACCAACTTGTTGGGATGAAATTAGAGAAAGGAATATTGTGGGCCCAAAGCTTGTGGAGGAAATAATAGTGAAGGTAAAGAATATTCAAACCCATATCAAAGTAGCTCAAAGAAGGAAAAATAGCTATACCGATAATCAAAGGAAGGATTTGGAGTTTCAAGTGGGAGATCACGTTTTCTTGAAATTTTTTCCATGGAAGGGTGTCATAAGATTTGGGAAGAAAGGTAAAATGATCCCTAGGTACATAGGCCCTTTTCAAATTATAGAGAGAATTGGATCTATTTCATATTATTTGGATATTCCACCTAGACTGTCTATATTACACAATGTGTTCCTTGTCTCATTGTTGAGAAAGTACAAGCCAGACCCAACACATGTCCTCAATTCTGAAGGTATAGAATTTGACGCTGACCTATCTTATTGTGAAAATCTTATCTGGATTCTAGAAAATAAAGAAAAAGTGTTGGGGAATCAGACTACTTGACTGGTAAAGATACTTTGCAAAAATAATTAAATTGATGAGGAAACATGAGATCCTGAGGAGTTTATGATGAAGAACTACCCAAATATTTTTGTGAGGTAACATTATGGTAATTTTGGGGATGAATTTTTTTTAGGGAAGGGATAATTTAACACCCCAATATTTTTCAAATAAATTTAATTTTTAATTCATCTAGTCTCTACCACTTTGTTTTAACCTAGTTAGTAGACAGAATTTTTCCACCTTTGTGATTGGAATTTCGAAAAAATGACATACACGATTGTATTTAGTAAGATATTTTTGATCCTGATAAGAAAAAATAAAATTCTTATTTATTAATATGTACTCCCCATATATTATGTGATAATTTTCAATATATATGTACCAACCAGAATCCTACTTACCATTATGGGTAGTTATTTGTTTTAGAAGGATCTTTCAAAATTCATCCCGAAATACAAGCCAGATTCAAGGCAATTTCTCAAATTCTTACCTATTTTCAATGTAAATATATAATATGTTTTTAGAAACCATTATATTTCTAAAAACACTAATATTATCGTGAAAATATTACCTTACATCACTTCTGGTTTTATACAAAGACTTTTCCAAAATAACTCTTCTTTTAAAAGTAAAAGAGTATTTATCTCAAGAATTATTCGATGATATTATAAGAGTATCGTCATCTATTTCAACACTATTATTCATTATTTAACTATTAATTTGACCTCATTTTAGTTAGATTTTATCAATTATTTCAAATAAATCATGGAGGAAATCATTTAAAATAATGGGGATTTATTATACATTTGTATAAAGACATATCGAGAGGTTAATGTGTGTTTTTGGATTTAGTTTTAGTTAAGGAACATTTCTAGATGTATTTCTATATATTATACCTAATTGGTTCAATAAAAATTATTTTTTAATCCTTTTTTTCATTAATTATTTATGTCGTATGGTGAGAGATAAATGATAGGGTTGTGGTATAATCTTGTATAAGGATTTTATGGTATTGAATGATGTTGTTTTAAAGTTGGAAAATATGGTTACTCTATGTTGGAGGTAAGTTTCCCCTATGATAAAATTGGATATATTTGTGTATTAATGAGTGTGCAAGCATATATACTACATGGTTTTTGGTTTAGATGGTTAAGGAAAACAATTCCCTGTGTAAAAGAGATTAGATAGTGTTGGGAATCCTAAACATAGGATAATTTATTTTTATGTCATTTAGGGTGATGGTTCAAGTCAGTTTTATATGAGGACATGGGTAGGTATATGGGTATGGGTGGTGTTTTGAGATAACTTACATTGGATTCTTAAGGATAGTGAGTAGGTATGAGAGGTTGGCGTTTAGTGACAGAATGTGTAATAGTCATACATATCTTGAGTTACTATGAACTCTAACATGAGGCTGGAGGATAATATTGGTGTTTATGGTGAGTGGGATGTGTCCTCTTGGACATTAAGTGTGTGAAAAAGGGATTTTCATATAGAATTAGGGTTGAAAGAATTATCTTTGGAGGATTTAGATGAGTCCTAGGTTGGTTTCATGTGATAAACTTAAATACATGACATTGGGATTCTAATTATGTATTGGATAGGAATTGGACCACACTGAGGTTTTGTTTAGAGAGATACTCTGGGTTATGGTTTTATAAAGGGATGGTTAACATGGGTTGGTTTTTTTGAACAGAATTTTGATAAGATGAATGGACCCTAGTGGATAACCTGATAGATAATATTAGATTTTATTTTAGGTGTGTGGATATGCATCATGAGATTCACTCTTTTATTTTTTGTTGTGATCTTATGGGATATGATTTGTGATATTAATGTGTTTCACGTGCTTATAATAAGCCATAGATTCTTATATATGTAATTTGTATCTATAGTAATGTCTTTATACTGAGTGATGTTGAATCATATGTACATCCATGATTGATACAGGGTCCTCAAAATGTATGAATTTTAGGCCATACTTGAGTAAGAAGGTGTGGAATTAGACCAATTGGATCCACCTTGAGCGAGAAGGTGTTAACTTGAACCTTTACTCTAGTGAGAAGGAATGGTTCTTGATGATATTCCATGATGGGACATACCATGAGTAATAAGGTAGTGTTTGGAATACCATGATTTAGATGGGGTCCATGCTATGGAATGAAATAAGAATTGATTATGGACAATAACTCGAGTGATAAGAAAATGGTGGGGATGGTGGATATTTTTCAGTGTGAAGAATAATCCTGTTGAGGTATGAGATTTAGAATTATTCTCATGAGTGATAAAATATGGTTTGAGAAATGGAAATGGGGCCTCATTGAGTGAGAAGACGAGTACATATCTTGGACTTATGAATATACATAGCCCATTTGAGTTGTGGGTATTACTTATATGATGTATTACACTTGGTATTTGGGAAAGGAACATATTTTGTGTCGTAGGCCTACTGGGTTTCATAATTCCTCCAAAGTAGTTTTTTTGACCACTATGTCATCTTAGTTAGCACATGGAGGATTGATACGACTGTGTACCTTTTTATGTGTAATTATGCATTGGTTTACACATGATGACCCAAAAAGCATATTTATTTATATATTTCCTTTCCTACTTCATAAAAAAGAATATTATGGCACATATTTGGGGTTCTTGGTGATACCCTATAGAGTTATATTCTCATACCAGTATGGTAACCCTATTATGTATGTTGTATCATTATCTTCTTTTAGTACAGAGCATAATATTTGTAGTGGATCAGGATGGGGAAGCTAAATGGGTTTTTAAAGAAAGGGATATTGAGGCTTGGTAATTGTAGTGGATCCACTTGTGAATTTATTTTTATTCCGTATATAGTTTTTTTAGAGTTACTGACCAACTAGGTTATATGACTATATGATACAATGTGTTAAATTTTTTATAGAATTGTGTTTTTTATTATAGATACATTATTTTTATTTTAATATATATTGTTTATTTTTTTTATTTTGTGTCTAACTCTTATTTTAGGTCATAGTATTCTCTTTGTATAGATTATTCCATTTATACAAGTCAGAAACCTATAGTGTGTGTAGAGGAGTTCATTATGTCATGTAGCTCTTTGATCAGAGGTACTATAGATTAGTTTGCGAAATGGGAGGTTACACAATGTTATTTGAGACTCTTTTTCTTAACATACTATTTTTTTATAGTATGGATGGAAAAGGGACATATCAAAACATTTGATGGTCCTTGGATGGGTGAGTCATGAACACCTTTCCAGGGGGATATCCTAGTTACTAGGGGTATATGATATCAATTCATGTTTCCCATTGTTAATATAGGGTCATTTCTAAAATATAATTCATTTTTGGAGTATATGTTTTAAAAATTTCGATCTCGTCAAGTTGGTATGAGACCATGTGAATCCATCATATGTATCATATAAGATTAATACAAAAAGAATTATTATTATTTTTAATTTATATCAAATGATGGGGTATTAGGTGTTTAATATTTCAATAAAAATATATATAGTGGTTTACCATATATCATATTTTCAAAATTCTACTCAGTGTGACCATAGAAATTTCCCTCTTGGAAGGATATATGGATCCTGGTGCAAGATTTCTTCAATTATGGACATATAACTTCTTCATGAAATGATTGTATAAAGACCCCTTAATGGGTTAGTACAGTCTTGAGAATACTCAGTGGAAGACACTTTTTTGTGTTTTTATGGGGTTCAATTATTTAATATTTCAACAAAAATATACATTATTTTTCTTATATGACTTCTTGGTGGAACTCTGCACAACCAAAAAATAAATTTTGGAAATACAAGTGAAATTCCTTTTTCTTATTATCAAATTTAGTGGGGGGGGGATTAGTGGAATGCCTAATGGTATTTTTATGGATTTGATTTTGATTACATGATGGTATAATAAGTCGCCACTTTTGGTTCATGTATTGATACCTAGGTGACTGGTTATTGTGTGGTTGGATTTGTATTGAGTGAGATTCCTCAAACTATTGTATGAGTTTACTAGACATAGGGTAATTGTTAGTGTTTTAGGTATATACGACTTGTTTCATTGGGACATAACTCCTTGGAGAATGAGTCTTGGTGTTAATTTGTGTGGTACATGAGCATATACCAGTTTGGTTTATTTGATATCATTTTATATTCAAATAAAGAATATATGATCAAGTTCTTTGGTGGTTTACTATGCCTTAAAAATTAGAGAGTGAGGTTGGAAGGCCTTTTCATAGGAAATATATCACTACTGAGTGGTATGATTTCATTTGCTAGGTGTGTTAATCATTGATTTATATATTAGTGAATGGTATTGTGTTGATCATGGACTCTTTGGTTTGGTGGGATACTTGTAGGCTTCATGGAATTGGGTTTTAAGCATTTTAGTTGTTTTTTGGATGAGAATGGATTAGGAGGAGAGTCATAGATGTGATTTTGGTATCTTATTATTATTATTATTGAGAAAAGGTTCGATGGTAGTTATTTAGTGGGTAGGACAAAATTAGTTTTTAGGGTGTGACCCTAATTGCATTTCAATATAGGAGAACATGTGGATGATGTTCATATTATTTTTGGAATGGGTGGTGGTTGGTGTTTCATTTTAGAACTCAAAAATTGGTGATATATCCATGTAAAAATATTGTGTTTAATAATAAATGTGATGTCGAGTGTAGAGAATGGCCTTTTGGTCATGTAATTTATGACGAGGATACTACTATTTTAGGGAGAAGTTAATTAGTTTCAGGTGAAAAACCATCATGATTGATACGGTGTGGATGTGGTAAGAATGGTTTGTGGATGAGCGAGGTTCCAAAAAATATCAATGTGCTTATTCAACCAATCTATTCTGGATCCTTGTAAAAATACTATATTTTGATTTAAAATGTAGTTTCATATGGATTTAGGATGTCATATTTATGATTTTAATGGAATTTTTGAGATTTGAGTGTGAGTTATATAGAGGGTTCACTAATGATCAAAGTGACAACATGTGTACTAGTGAGGGTGTTTTTTCCCTACCATTATAATTACCAAGAAAATCAAGTTTAGAATTTATTTTAAATTTTTTGGTGATTATATAATGGATCTCCATGTCATTGTATTGTAGTCAGGTGATGTGGTGTAGTGGTGAATTGGTGTGGATGATTGAGTATTTTGGAATAAGTCACCAAGATGAGGGAAAACCATTTTTGTGTGTGTGGAAATGGGTATGCTGAGGAGAAAACTACTTTGAAAATGTTGATGGATGGATGCAAGTTAATTTTTCAAGGGTTTTATATGTTGGTAGAATCATTCCATGTAATTGGCATTCATTAGAGGATCATTATGGTGGGGAGAACAATAATCCTTTAGATAAATTGGTTGATGAATATTTAGGTTTTATGGAAGTATGGTGGTAGTTTATATTCATATCAATAGTATAATTGAGGGTGATCATCTATATCAAGTTCTGAGTAATCACGAGACATAGTGTTTCGAGTTGTGTTGTGGAAGTATGTCAGGTGTATAAAGAAACAACATTGTGATCTGATGGTTTTTTGATAACCGTGGTAGGTTAGAAATGATTCCTGGAGAAATACTATGACTTATTGATAATGGTAATAAATACGATTGATAATTTTTAAGTACCCTTTAGTCTTAAGGTAATTACATTTCATGGGTATTTTTAGTTTTTTTATAGTATAAGAATTATTTTATGAATCATGATTCATATTGGGAATCTGATAGTTCAAACATCATGGGAATATGTTTTTAGATATGTAACCAGGCCTGATAAGTAGTTTTGGAGTTCAATTGAGTTTTGGATAAGGGATAAGTGAAAATAATTTAAATTATAGTTTTCTACCTCACATTACAATATATTCACCCGAGGTTATATTGTGATGAGTAGTAGTGAAGGAAATTGTGTCACAGAGGTGGAAGTAATCAAAACATAAATGAGCAGGGAAGTTGCTCCTCAACTACATATCGATTTATATCTTCAATCCTATGAGGGGCCACACTGTGTTACAAGCTAGTCGAAGTCCAAACCCAATAACAAAGTTTCCACACCCGAAACCCCTACCCACACTATATCTATGTTTGGTGAAGGGATGTGTCATTCTGTGACCCACTTGTCATGCAATAACTGAAGCCCAGGGTTTTTTAATAGGTTATGATTGGTAATTTATTTTTCATTCCCCTAATGATTTAGGTCAAGAGAGGTTCTCAAATAGGGTCATTTTTCCCTGATCCTCCCCCTTCCGCCCTTTTCCACCCTTTATGTGGTGTGGTTCATGGTGGAATTTTATAGTTATCCTAAGTGATTATATCCCATTTATGCCTCCAATTTTGGTTTCCATTCCATATCCACTAATTTATATGAATTTCAATTAGTTTTTATAGGTTATTTCATATAGAACATGGAGAAAATTGTCCATAACAATGTGGATTTCATGTGTAATTTTGAGAAGTGATTATGAGAGGATGGATGTACATAGATGGGTGCAGTTTCGATGAAGTGACATTTCCTTGTGAGCTTCTTATTAATATACCTACTTTATTAAATTTAAGTAATTAATTATAATATTTTAAAATTATTTATTTTCTATGGGATGATATTGGATATCAAGTGGTATTATGATATTGTACATGGGAATTATGGGATTTGAAGATGTTGTGTGGAGATATGCTAGGATATAAACTCTTTTTTAGAGGTAAGTAGATCCTATTATATGATTATGTTTGTTTTTATTTATGAGAAGGTGAGCCTCAATACTATATGGGGTTCATGTCAGGTGGTTTGAGATCTCAGGTGACATGGATAGAATAGATGGGATGTATTTTTTTCTCTTAGAATGTTTTGAACTTAACATTACATCTTTCAAGTTACTAAGTAAGAATTACTAATGCAAAAATAGAGTCATAGTGTGTGTGTTTTGATTAGGATGAGTCCTCCATGACATAGAGTGTGTGATAGATATTTGTTTCTTCATATGTGTAGGCTAGATATCTCCCTTAAGAGGTGTGATATAAGACCCTAGTAAGAGTCATATGATGTTCTCAAGAACATGGAATTGGGAAACCAATGGGAAGTTTGATAGGAATTTAACCCCACCTATTGAGGCCAAGATTGGGTAGACGCTAAATTTCAAGGTGTCATATTGGGATGAATTAAAATAAATGGTAATGATGATTAGTGATCCAGATAGTTTTGAAGGACCCTAGTAGATTCACCAATGAGTGAGATGAGATTTCCTTCAAGGTGTGGGGATAAATCTTTATTTATTACTATCTAGGTGTTACATTGTGACCACATGATATAGTTTATGTACCCTTATTTTGTTCTATATGATTTTAATAGTTTAATGATTCTGATGTGGCTGATGTGGATTTCTAGGATTAGCCCTACCACTAGTGTGATAACACATGATGGACTTACATGAGTGATATGGGACCACATTCTATAGTATGTATCAGCCAACTGCGAGTGAGGAGGTGTGTCTTGAGACCAGTTGGCTTCACCTTCAATGAGAAGGTTTTAATATGGACTATGTATTATGTGAGAAGCTAGTGGTTGGGAATGATATGTGAAAAATGTCTCTACACTGGTTTAGAAGGTGGTGTTTAGATTATCTTAAGTTATATAGTGTCAAGGAAATATTGTGATGTAATATTGGATAACATAACCTAGCTAAAGTGGAAATGAAGCATCTTAAACAATGGAAAATATTGAGTGATAAGGCTAGGTTTGATTAGGTGTGGACTATAGAGGGCCTATTTTTAGAGATAAGGTATGGTTTGAGACTTGAATGTGTTATCGTCTTGAGTGGAAAGTAATATCTAGAGTATGGATTCATGACCATAACATGACCCTTTGAGTAGTGCCCAAAACATGGCTGATTCCTTTTAATGAGTCTTCCATTACAAGTCTAATTTTTTAACATCAAGATACCATATTCCATCATGTCACTAAAGAATTTATATCCAAGCACTATAGTGTCATGGTTAGCACAATGTAGCTTGGTGGGTATCAGTATCTCATCCAGTTTCATGGTGGCCATGTTTCCACATGAATACTTGACAATTAGTTTTATTTATATATTTTCTTTTATCAAGAATAAACATGAATATGAAACTATATATTATTATTTCTTTTTGGAACTCTACTATTTTATATGATCAAACCATGTATGATCACCCTAGTGTGCATGTATCCCTTATGTATTATTTTGGGTAAGAGTGTAGGATGTGCAGTGTATTAGGGTGGGGTAGCTCGATGAGTAATTGGGGATAGGGTCAATCAATATTTGGGATTGTAGAAGGGACCCTATTGATTTTTATTTTTTTTATTTTTATATGATTTTGACCCAATAAAAAATAGTTGGGATTTATGATTGTTTACTTAGGTATAAGATATTTATTTTAGTATTGTGATTTATTTATTATGAGTACTATAATTATTTTTATGGATATTTTCAGTTTATTTACACACTATGTTTGAATCATAATAAAGGAAACTTTCTCCATATTCTATGGATAATTGCCTCTTGTAGGCATCCTCTAGAATATGAAGAGGTGTTCTTGAGGTCACATAGCTCTTCGACCCATTGAACTGTTCAATTCTCTTCAAAATGGGGAATTACATATGTGTTTCACCATGAGGACTTGAGTATAGGAGATATTTGTTTCTATAGAATATTATCTTATAACATAAACATCAGGACATGAAATGGTTCATTCAGTTCGACATAGGTTTTTATCCACGTGGATTCAGTGTCATATTGTATCACAAAGGATGTCTTGTTTTGGTATTGAGACATAGATTTACTTTATGAATTTCCTTAATTTATTTCTATTCTAATGAGACCTTGGGATAATATAACATGAGGAATTTTTTATTTAATATTAAATGAGCATGGTTTTTTCATGAGTGGTGGTATTGTAGTGTAGTGGTATTGTTAATTTTCTAGTTAATATTATGTTAATAATATCTTAACATTACAATGAAGAAATTATATTTTGGTTATTTCCATTATGGAATAGATTATTTTGAAGTCAATTTATTGTATATAGTTAATTTTTTTCTATTGCACTATGGTTCCTTACATTGATTGTTGGTTTAGTTTTATTTTTTAATGTTTGGAGGAATGGTCTTATGATTAGTCTATGATTATATATTGTGAGGATGTCATAGTCCTAAAAAAATTAATTTTTTAAATATTATTCTTAATTTAGGTTTAATCTAAGATTTTTGAAGGTAAAATTTTGTTCTGATTAAATTTCACCATGTTTTGGTGGCCCCTTTTATTCCATGGATCTTTAATTTAAAAAATATATATATTAATTTCATACATTGAAAAAATATCTATCTTATTTTATAGTCTAGTTTTAAAACCAAGATGAATATTAGAGTATCTTTAGAGATAATTGTCCATAAATTCATTTTTTATTCCTCATCTTCAAGAGATCAAATCATTTTGATTAAATTTGATTTCTCATCATCTCCTTCATGTTTCTCTACTTATTATTTCTTACTAGAGGTTTTCATGGTGGAAAAAATATGGTTTTATTTTTTTATGGATAATTTTCATTATTTTCATTTAAATATCATCCTAAAGTTCTCTTTGTGGGGAATTCATCTTTTTCTTATTTTATAATTTAATTAATGAAGTATCAGTTGAGGTTGGGGACTCGAAACATAACCTTCATTATAACTTGTAAATTATAGAATTATAGTGATTGTTTTGAGAAGATGATACGGATAAACCTAATAATATAATGGTCCAAACTCAAAGAGATTTAATGGAAGATGGTGATTCACAGGTACATTATGGTGTTTCATGATATTGAATATTTTTAGATAGATTTTTTATCATTACATCTATGTGATTTTTGTTTTTTTTAATGCAACATGTTTTATTCTATTGATTTATTTTAATCATCTTTTATAATGGGTTATTCACATATAATTGTTATAAAATTGGATGTGTCAGAATCTAAAATGCATGTATTGATGTTTGAACCTGAAATAAAACATTAATAAAAAGAATATCTAAGGAGGAGTTCATTAATGTTAATCACATATACATTTTACCTTAATGGTTATTATGTATGAGGTATTTACCATTGTAATTAAAGGGTATTTAGTTGGTTGTAATGAATTCATAGAATGATGAGGTTTGGTTTCATTGTAATTTTTTTTGATAAGTTGTTGTATGATTGTGGTAGCTTTCAAAGGGATGGTTGTGTGGTATTTGATGATTTAGTCATTATTATAGTGGTTATTAAATTGCATTTTTGGGAGTATTTTGGGTGGTGGTTCAATTATTGTGGGTCTATGTTAGAGATTCTAGATGGAATTGTATATGTCATAAATTAATAAAGATACAAATAGGTGGGGGATAAAATTCATAAATGGGGATGAGTAAATGATTAATGATATTTGTTGTAATATTTTTTTAATAAATTTTGAATTACAGAATGATTGTGATTAATAATTATCATATTCTATGAAGGGGAAGGTGGTTAATTAATGGTTTGATGTTAATATGAACAATTTCATGAAATTCAGATGCTAATTTAAATGATATAAATTATATTGATAATTGTAATGGGATGTAAATGATGTTATTGTATCTACTATTTGTGATTGAATGAGGATGGTTTATGGAATAGTAATGGTAATGGATGATGATGAGTGGAAGTGATGTTGTGGTGGTTTTATGGGTGATTATAGTGTTAATTTTTCATGAACCATTAGAATAGGATAGTGTGTGAAAATATACCACATTTATTTTTTCTTCTTCTACTATCACCACCACCAGAGTTATGTAAACTGGTCGATGCCTATATAAGCACAATAATTCTTGTAATTTTCCATAGTATCTAGATTGCAAAGGGAATGTATTCCTAACTTCTCTCTCTTCCCCTCTCTACTTTCTAATGTAGTATAGGTTTTGATGGATCATGATATGTATATATATACTTGGTGTAATGTCTAGGGGTGATAGTATATATTTTTTGACTGTCCAGGTTATGTGGTTCTGATATGAATTCATTATGGGAGTTGTGCATGGTGGGAGAAGATAATGAGGTTGATGTCCTTAATGTTCTTGATTCTATACTCCAATGATAATGTGGTGGGAATTTTTGGTGTAGGGATATGGTTTTTTGTTGTGGATATGTGGTTATAGAGATGATATGGTATATAGAATTATCTTAACCCTACAGCGATGGCGACCACAGCGAGGGAGATGCTCCGCTAACCCTATGACGATGGCGTCCGCCGCGATTCCTCCCCCCATCGGGGGGGGGGGGGGGGGAGGGGTCTTCGCCTCCAACTCATGCATCAGGAGATGCGCAACCGAGAGTTAGGGATTGTTTTGGATCCTCACCGGATGCGGGTTTCTTCCTCCCCGAAATCAAAGTTGCTCCGAAGGTACCTAGTTGCGTTTCAGGTCAACCTACTGTTCCGATTTTGGTGAAGGAATTCTATGAAGCTTCAGCGTTACTTTCCTTGGCTCTGATCGTGATGTTTACGAGGCGGCAACCTCTTGTGGAGCAATTCGACAAAGTGGTCAATATAGATTGGGGTTTGAAACACCGTGCTCTTGTAAGTATACTGGGTCCGCGTCAATTGCTCATATTGTTTGCTGATGAAGAAGATTTAGGTAGGGCCTGGTCGAGAAAGAGTAAACCCTTCTGTGGCCTCCCTTTCAACTTACTTCACTGGTCCTTTGAGGCGCACATGAACTGTGACTACCCTTACATGGAAATTGGGGTTCAATTGCCTGTACTTCCTCTTCCATTTCATAATATTGGGTTGCTGAGGTCAATCGGAAACTCGATAGGGCGTTTTAAATGCAGTGATAAAAGAACAGCTTCTCTGTCTCATCCCTTTTCGGCCAGAATTTGTGTGGAAATGGATCTCTCTAGATTGCCGCCAGAGTTTTTCTGGATTGTAGTTGAAGAAGAGTACAGGTATGCACAGTCGATAGTCTACGAATCTTGGACCTCATTCTGTCCATTTTCTCACATGCAGGGTCATGATGAACACGGTTGTCGAAGGAGGTCTAGGGGTGGCCGAAGCTCTAATGTTCCAGCTGTGCCAGCAGATGTTCCCTCGAGAGGAGGTGTGGTCACCATTAGTGCCGAGCAAGGCAGCAATCAGACACCACCTGCAGGCCTGCCTCAAGATTGTCATGTTCCCTCAAAATCAGTTGGGGGAAATGATCCGCTGGTTCAGGGAGTGCCTTCAGGGGAGGTAGATGATCCTTTGTCAACTACTGATCTGGAAGATAAGAGACATAATTCTGTCAATCTGCGTACAGACTTAGGAGTACAGGTGGAAGTGGATGAGGTTAGGAGGAAGGAGACCATGTCTGGAGCTGTGGTGGCTACCCCTCCAGAGGATTCTGAAATGGCCAACTGGGAGATTGGTAACTCTAATGGCCTGAGCCTTGATGTTGCAATAAATGTCCATGGCTGGGACATGGATAGGGCCTGTAATCTCCAGTATATGGGCAGGGGACTTGAGCACCAGCAGGACTATGGTGAGCCCTAGATTTCAATCCAGAACACTACAAACAGTCTGATTAAGGTCAGGGTGGATGATGCTATACCATGTTCCCCAAACCAATTTGCAGTACTGGAAAGTTCAGATGTTATAATGGACCATGCGGGGGAAGATGAACAAACCCCTTTCCATCAACATAATGAAGGTGATATACCAAACTGTGGTTATTCCCATGGAATGATTGTTGGACAGCTGGGTGGTGGTGAGGCTGACCCGGAGGGAGCCAACATGGTTGCATTGGATCAGGTGACTGAGGAGGTTCCAACTCAGAAGAACAGTGTGAGTTGTAAAAAGAGGAAGGGGAAAAAAGATTACTCCTTGCTCCCCCCTCCTTTGGAGATCTTCTCTGGGAAGAAACTACCGGTTTCACTGCCCAACACGGTGAAAGAGGATCCTCAGGCTTTAACCAAGGGGAACGTCAATGAAATGGGAAGTTCTACTAGGAAGGTAAGGACTAGAAAGGAACCTATCCTTTGTTCTGAGGAGGATATGGTCGAAGAATTTCTGTATGTTGACATTCCACAGGAAGAGGCTGATATGATGGGAAGAGCTGTAAGAGTGGAGGTCGACCATGAACAGGAAAAGTGGATTTACAAGCAAGATTTGATCTTAATGAGAGGCTTCAATGACAAGAAAATCAGTAAAGAAGAATATATCCGCACTTGGGACAAAATGGAGAACCGTTTGGAGGACGTTATTGGAGAAGATCCTGAGGCTAAGGTATGCCTAATGCATTGGAATCTCTACAGGGAAGAAAGAAATAATAGGCTAAGGCTGTGTTTTAGTAACATTTTGTTTTCTTATGAGGCTTCGTCCCCGGTCTGATTTGGGAAGTGCAGTCTGGACTTCTTCATTGGGCTAGAGCACTCTACAATTTCCTTTGCAGGTCATTTGGGATATGGCTGATTTGGAGGGATGGCAACATTGGGAGGGACCATGCTTGCATGGGATCGCCGAGTGTCCTGATTAGGGATGGTGGTTGTTGTTGTTGCGTGTATGTGGTAGTTCCTGCTCTCTCCAGTTTTTGTTTGGGTTTGTTTGGATTTCTTGTTGGACCTTTTGTTTTCTCACTTTTTCCACAAAAGTGTTTCCTTAATAAAAAAAATAATTGTCAGTCAGATGATATGGTATGTGGTTGTGTTTATGTTTATATATGGAAGATATTATTGCACTAAATGTTTTGGATTGGATCATTAGTGTACCAAATCCTCGGGTATATAGAATTAGGGTACGCTCATAGAAGTTAATACTTTGAAACTATATTACTATAAATGTATGTGACATTTGAAGAGTAAATTTTTTTGATTTATGGTGATAGATGATCAAATATAGGTTTATCTTTGTAATACCCAAGCCTAGTCCACCAGAAATGAACCCAACCAAGGCTTAAATCTAGCCTATAGTGAACCTCCCCATATGTCAAAGTATATGGACTAGTGGCAAGCACCTAAGGTAGTTGTAGGGATACTATTACCTCTTAAATAATGATTGAGGTTCATGAAAAAAATTATATACAAAATTATGCATAACCTATCTATATATTAGACATCCATGAAAACATGTAAACATAAATAAGGAAATAAAATTTCCACCATAGTCTAAAATGAAATATAATACATAGTTTACATGACATATAAAAACATGGAACATAAGTAGTAAATAAACATGTAATAAAAAAATTATATAAATAAATAAAATCACACTGGAAAGAACATGTTGAACAAAACTAAAAATAAATAATTTTACTCTGGTCCAAATCACATACCATCCTTTTGTATCAACAAAACCCATGACCTGAAAGATTAATAATATGTTTCCTTATCCATGTTCTACAGGTTTCATTAAATAATATAGGATGATCTACCCTTGGCCATCAAATATCATGCTGAGTACGCATGTGGGGGTGACTCTAATGGCCCATTATGTATCCCCAATACCTTATCAATATGATGTTTTTATATGATAAAGTGGATGAAAATGAATTGAATATAAATTGGTGTGGTGATATCCATGAAACACATCCACTAGGAAACATAACACATAATACACATGAAATAAAAAAAATCCAGATCACTATGTGAAAAATAAGGCACCAAAGCATCTATTCGTACCTATTTAGTCTTCATTTTGAACGGAATATGTAATCTCATACCATAACCAAACCCATTACCAAAGATTTAGGGTAGGGTTCCTATCAAGATGGTGTCTAGTCTACACTGGAAGGACCCATATGGGGTGTTTTCTAAATCCTCAACACATTATGAAATAGAATAGGGCATGTTCATATTCCCATGAGCCTCGACCCATCCCTTGTTAGTTGAGAGAGTTCCATTTTCTATGCGCCAAGTCAACACACATCCCAGCCCTATAAATTTCATCGACCCAATCCTTATATAATAAGTACTAATTCAGGCACACTGAACCATCCTCATAGACTCTCGGGCAGTCCATCATGTACATTGAATCATATCTACAGATTCCAGGGAGTCTATAGATAGTCATGCCAACCCATATGCATATACTATAGGAAGAGAATAGTCAAGCACATCAACCCATCAACACAAGCTCTATAGTGGAAACAATCACACACATGGGCACATCCCCACTGAATCTAGAGAGGTAATAGTTAATTACACTATCCCATCCCCATAGACTCTGTGGGGGTTAAATTGGAGCATACAAAAGAAATATCAAACATGGTATTCATACTATCTCACAATTCACTTACAATTTTGGAATTAGTCCCATGGGACTATCACTTGTCTAAAAAAATTGATACCCCTCTCTATAATCTAAATAGTATTACATGTCCATCTATCCAAACAAAAAACTTTATTCCAAACTGAATTATATCATAGGGATACTATTATCATTGAAATCATGTTCATGTGATATTAACGACACACCAAACATTGTTAAGTAATAAGGCACACTGAGAATATAAAATCAAAAAGGAAAAAATGATTAAAAAATATAACATTGGCTACATTAGGTCAATTAGACACAAAAAAGTAAATATATGCCCTTCTTGGTCTTATTTAAAAACTAAGTAAAATTTACTTTTTCAATCCATTTTCAAAATCCATTTAATGTAGTATTATTGACACTTTATTCATTCTTGGACCATGGAAATAATCCCAACATGATCCTAATCCCATTTGGATATACATTTCAAAACTAATTCACAAATCAAAGATTTAATTTTGAAATTCCACTTAAGAAAATCCATTTTTAAAAATAATTTCTATAATGGAATCCAACTTCACCATTAGAAAACCAACACATTCCAAAAAAAATTAATAATGAATACCACCAACACTTTCTTAAACTGGGATTCACCATGAAACTATTTAGAAAGTTATAAGTTCCATGTCCACTATTAGGGAAACATTATCCCATCACAACCTTATGAGAAAACCCAAAAGACATGATAAATTTGTAATAGGATAATACTAACGAGGAACAAGAACATAACATCACTAAAAGTCCAATATACTAGAGTAAGTTTATGGACCCTACCATACCTAATGTGAAGGTAAATCTATTCAATTGAATATCAACCTTGAACAATTCTATAAAAACCATTTTCATCAAAGGAAATCATCATATTAAATAATTAAATAATTAAAAAAATTTAACATGGTATAATATGTTCCAAACTAACTGATTATTTTGATTAAAGAATAATCATGAGAAAACAAGTTCAATCCACTCCTCATATACCCCTATACAAAATAAACACCAAATCCATCAGTTTAATAAAAATTTTAATGTCCAATTAAACCTATAGTTGTGAGGAATAATAAATTAATCTAGAGTTTAACATGCATTATATCAAATTATGAACAAAATATTTTTTCATGGCCTCTCGATACATCATATTTGACCAGAAATTTAATACATCAATTGGTGTGATAATTTTCCTATATTTTAGAATAATCAATCATGAAAACCATATCCCAAAAAATGGGAATCAATGAGAGGGTATTATTAATGGAAAAAATAATTGAGGAGGATATTTCACCTAATAATGACATAAAAACCCAATTTATAAACATATTAATAAATGGTTAATAAAGGATTATGAGGTGGTTTAGCTACCCCCTTATCTACATAAGCTCTAGAGAATAAACCCTTAGTTTTTTAAATAAATTTACCTATCGGAATGGTTCATAGCATGAACCAATAGTTCACACCATATTTTGTTTGTTCAGTATCCCCCACCCCCTTCACCCTCCCTCCCCGTCCACATTGTGAATCAGCCCATGAATTATATTCACATTGTGAATTACCCATTAATGTCTTGAATAACTTATATCTAAAACTATTAAGAATACCTATGAACCTTATCTTCCCCAAAATCCTCCTAAATCACTAAGACACCACCTGATCCTTAAACGACATCTAGAATCACATTTTATAGACATTCTAATACATAAAAACCCAACACATTCTTCAATTCTCAAAAATAACCTACCAAAAAATGAAAAATTCTAATTCAATTGGTAATTTCTTACATGTAACAATTTTTTTCATTAAAAACTCCCCACCATAAATATTCTCATCCTTTAGAAGCTACGGTAGTCCTTTGACAGGAATCCTCACATTATCATAATCATTAATTCACTGCTAACTTGTCTCAAATCATTTACTTTTTCACTATGTGACTCAATAACCAAGCCTGATTATACTAGATTTTCCCAAAAACAATGATATTAATCTCAACCCATACTATAAATTTCTCAAATGACAATCTCAATGTAGTTTACACTTCACTACATCCAATATAAAACAATAGAACCGACCAAACAATTCCTAAACAACATTCCCAAACAATTTCTTGGTCATAATTATCATTTACCCACCATATTACCCACCCAAAATTCCTAAAATCTATTTAGTATTTCTACATCACAAAAAAACGATGCATTACTATAAGAGGAATCATCATTTCATCCAAACATACGCACTAAGGTTTAGACCCATCACATCTTAAAATTCCTCATCTGGTTTCCCAAATGACTACATTCACAATCATAATCCACTCTAATCATAGACTCATTCCCAATCAAACCTACCCTTAGATCATGTTAACTCCAACCTCAAGCCAGATTCCAACAAATAGACTCAAAACACTAATCTTGGGTCTATCACTACAAATATACATTATCCAACACTTCATTTGAATCTCTAAAATTTTATTATACATAGTACCAAATTAATTTGATCCACTTTAACACTAGTATTTATGAATCTTTCTCCCAATTCTTCTTTTTGATATGTCCATGAAATCACAATACATGGGAATGAGAAACTATCTTTTACTTTAGAAAACACCTCATATCACTCTAAAACATGTGTTGGATGCACCTAAAAACGCACCCACCTATAACAATTAATTCCCACTAACTACCTCATACATTGGTCACCCTCATACTAACAAACCAAATATCCATTATCCCGTGCTCCCCCCAAAACATTGATGACAAAAAAAATTTGTATGTTTCATCACATGATTCACCCACTTAATCACATGATAAAATGGATTTCACCCCATAAACAATGTCAGCAATAGAGACTCAAACCATAAACACATCATGAAAAATTATTTCTACTATAAAAATATTTCATGATAACCCAACACCCACTCTGCTAGTTTGAGACACAATATCACACCTATGTGTCCAACATGACAAATTGATTACTAAACCACAATAAAGGGATAAATTGAACCAATTGATTCCAAACATTGAAGGTTAAAAAATAGATTCACCCAGTCTTATAGTGTTCTTACTATAGGAATCCACTACCAATGGATGACTCCAACTAGTGGTTATCCCCTCAATAGGAACCACCCATATAAAATTCATATTTACCAATTTTAATTGTAGACACATATAATAAAACACATCATGAAATATAACCCATCAAACCATCAAAATAACTATAGGTGCACTAATCCATACACTAATTAAAATCACATTTAGGTACCTAATCTCACATCAATAATTAATGATCCTTCTAAAAGAAGAACCCACATGACATATTTCTCATGAAAACACTAGAAGAGGATCCCTTGAACAACCAAAACATACCTTATGAAAGCACAAAAACACCATCAATCATCTCTTGTGGAACTAATATGTAACATACCAAACCCAGATTCCACTCAATAGTGCTCCGAGCCAGGTTGGCCACATGGCCTTAATCACATCTCCCCAAATTCCATAGGCTTCCAACTAATAGTAATGGACTAGGTGTGATAGTGGGAAGACTATGCCCTCATTTTTAGAGCGTAACACAATTGAATAACATACAAATAGTGGATAAAATAATACCATATAACAGAAGTAAACAACAAAAGACCGATAATATAAAAAACCAGATATCATATCATACAACATATGATTCTACATGGTACGTGTTATAGAAAACAACAAAAATATGTTACACTGTAATCATATACAATACAAGTTCCAAAAGTAAAAAAACCAAAAAGAGTATCAAAAGCATCATAAGCCTCAGCTTGGTACCAAGCTCTTCTACTCCTAAGAAGTATATCAAGTACCTACAGGAGGGAAATTTCTCTTACCAACACCTACAATCATATAATCTGTTTGGGTACAAAACATGACCCAAACATGGTGCAAGACTAAATCCTAGTAGGTAACAACCCAAGGTCTGTTCCAATCTGTCAGTGAATATATATAGCAGGTAGTGTGCAAAAATGAAAGCAGTAAGCTAGGAAGTACTCAAAAGTAAACAACATACAAGCAATGGTTTCCATTTTCATTTCATTTCAATATCCATTTAACAATTCAATTACATTTAATTCATAAGGCTCAATATCCGAATCAATCCCTACATCCCCTATAAAAATTAATCACAATAGATTCCTCATAAGGCCTTCTAAGAACGCATAAGTGAAGACTGAAACCAAGATCATGCTTTGGATTAGAATACACATCATAAATAATTCCATTTAAATTTTTAATTAAAACCCAATCCCATCCTTGAAATTCCTAACATGGAATTAAAGTATCACTCTAGGTGAAATTTCTAGTAACACTCTACAAGATCATCCCTAAAAACCTCTTAGAAACCCGATATCACTCTAGGTGTGGTATAAGTTCACATTATTGAGCCCATCCTTGGTGGTCCTATAAGTAAGACCCATGTATCACTCATGACATATAGTGAAATTCCTCTTGATCCCATCCATGGAATCCGTCAATGGATGTATGATTCACTCCACATATAAGTACAACCTCCATGATCTCATCCATGGAATCCCTCAATGGACTCATGGTTCACTCATGGATTATACATATTTAACCCTTTGAGCCCATCCATGACATTCTAAATTAGATCCATGGTTCACCCAAGGTACACGGTAAAGTAGTTATATGATTCCATCCATGGAATTCTAAATGGAATCCATGATTCAACCAATGATATTTACCAATTAATCATAATAAATTCAAATAAACATTTCATGAGCCATGCGAAGGTCAAAACAAAAAGAATCTAATATGACTCACCACCAAGGGTGTATCAAGAAAGGTCCAACCTCAGATAGCTTGTGATTTCATTTAATCACATGGGAATATTTCCCACAGAAAGCATCACATGTAAATTAAACTATTACATGGCATAAACATTGATCAACTCATGCAGGTAGGTTTACAATTAGATAAATTCAATCCAAACATGCTTAAATAAGAATTTTCATAAAGGGAAAATGGGAAATTCATCCTTCCCATACCCTTAACCCATTAAAATAAAATTTAACACTGTTTCAATTTTATTAACAACCAATTTCATTTTTAAAAACCCATAAAAGAGAATTAAATGCATGCCTCATAGGAATCCTAGTCCAAATGACCATAAAAGGTCATCCATGGGAATTCACCAATGGGGTGGACCTTAATCAAGTTATACAACTTATGAAATTCTTTAAAACAACCATTCTAATAACTAAAAAACAACATGCAATAATAGGATTCAAATATAAATCAAGGTGACAACCCAAAAATGGGAGTGCACCACTCTGGCATATATAAATAGCTCTACAATTAGAAAAATGCATGAGACCAGCTAACTTAGGCTCACTCTGGATAGATCATCTAGTATCAAGCTCTAATTCACCATGGTTTGGGAGAAATCTGACAAACAAACAAAGAACGGGATATTAGGGCATATGAGCCTAAATCAAAATAGCGTAATTGATAACCATATAAATCGAGAAAGGTAAAAAGGAATCAAGGCCTTACTGATATGGATCCTATAAGATAGATGAAACTCGAATTGGAAGTCGGATGAAAAATGTATCTCAAATCCCAGATTAGGCTTCCAAGGGGAGCTCCCAACATGAGGCAACTATGGGATGAGAGGAGGATAATTATATTTTTATGTTATAAAAAATAAAGGGGAAATGTCATTTTATCCAAAAAAACATGGTCGCATGGTTTAGGTGCATAGTTTTACTAACCGAGTGTCGTTTTGCATGATTTCTATAAGTA
The DNA here is from genome assembly GCA_963277665.1 of Viscum album. Taxonomy (NCBI): domain Eukaryota; kingdom Viridiplantae; phylum Streptophyta; class Magnoliopsida; order Santalales; family Viscaceae; genus Viscum; species Viscum album. The sequence goes on from OY728131.1 coordinate 188,512,864, forward strand.
GAAAGGGGCAGTCACACAGTTACCCTGCACGATTTACCGACCATGCGGTAACCATGTGTAGAGCCTCTGTCAATGTTTTTCTAAAATAGAAGACCTACCACATGGCCATGTGGATGTTACCACACTATATACTATAAAAATGTTGCTAGTTGGACCCCTATGCCTCACATCACATGGTTTAATAAACTATGAGGCCTACCTCGCATAGTTTCTACTAACTATGAAGCAAGCCCAAAACACCCCAAACCTTGGGTTTTGGGCTTCCAACTAGCCCCAAAAACCCCCGAGCCTACCATGAACTCAACAAGAATCCACATTAGACCATACACAATCATTTTAATAGAGAAAATATATAAAACTCATGATTTCACCTCAAAGAAGAACTAGGTTCTTACATACATCCCCCCTTAAAACAATTCCACCCTGAATTTTCCTTCCAAGGGTGGTGAAGAAATATAAGCGAACAACTCCCGCCAATGCAATCATACATCAGCCTCCCTATCACATTTCTCATCCTAACCTTGTCAGTGCTACCATAACACTTGTACTAAAGGAACAGAATGACCACAAAGAACCTCTATGCTACGATCCAAAATTCATAAAGGATTTTTCTCAAAGGAGGAATCTTCCTGTAACTCAACCTCCTCGGGTTGAAAAGAGTGTGATAGATTTAAATAGTAAATTCGTAACTATGAAATGTGGAAGACGTCATTCATGGACTGATACCTTTGAGGTAACTACAACCAATAGGCAACCGGCCCAACTCTCTCCCAAATATTGAATGACCTGATGTATCTCAGAGAAAGATTTCCCTATCTCCTAATCCTCTTATGTCCTAACCTCGGTGAAACACATACAAAAAATCAATCCCAGACCTCAAACTATAGAGGTCATCTACGGAGATCAACATAAGATTTTTGATGAGATGGTGCAATAGCCATCCACTTTTGAATCAACTCCACCTTCTTTGGGGTCTCCTAGACAAGACTCAGTCCCAGCATAGCTGCCTCTCATACCTCCAGCCAACATAGTGGCATGGCCGACCTTAAAATGCCTCATATGGAAGCATCTTAATAGTTGCTTGATTGATATTATTATATTTGAACTCAACCAGGGGTATATGCCTCTCCCAAGAAGCCCCAAAATCTGCGACACATGATCGCAATATGTCCTCAAGCACCTGAATCATGCGCTCTGACTAGCCATCTATCTGGGGGTGGTAGGTGGTGCTTAGAAGCACCTATGTTCCCAAAGCCTTTTGTAGACCTTTCTAGAATTGAGAAGTAAAATAGGAATCTTTAATTGAAATGATAGAATGTGGGACCTCATGTAATCGTACAATCTCACAAATTTACAACCTCCCAAGATCATCAATATCGATTAATCGGTAGGAAATTTTTAACCTTTGTGATCCTATCAACAAAAAACCAAATGAAATCGTTACCTCAAGGAAACCTCGATAAACCTGTCATGAAATCCACCATTACATCATTCCATTTCCACTCAGGAATGTGTAGCTACTATAAAAGACCCGTTGGCCACTGGTGTCTCTCTTTCACCTTTTGATAGGGGGAATCCCCTAATGAATAAAACAACTACATTTATTTTCATACCTATCCACCAATACTGATGATGTAAATCCCGATACATATTGGTGACACTAGGATGCACTGCCCATACAGAGGCATGAAAATCCCACAATAGTTCCTCATGCATTTTTGTAGAGACCCACATCTGACCATATAAATAATGAACCTCATCCTCCCTTATAGTCCAACTAGGAGGAGGGTCCTCACCTTCCTCACTCTACTACAGAAGTAAGCCTTCAGAATCTGATAGATCCCTCATCCCCACTCTATCCAGTAGGGTAGAGGAAACAACCGTGGATTAAAAAAACATCAAATACTGACTACCATGCACCTCCAAGTGCATCTCAGTGAACAATTCCATAAGCTACCACTTGCAACTGTCCTGTTTCACTAACTGTATCTAATCCCTTCTACTTAGTTCATTGGCTACCACACTTCCATTACCAGGCATGTAGGCTAGTTTGAAGTTAAAATACTGAAGTTATTCCACCCACATTCTCTGCCTCAGATTTATATCATGCTATGTAAATATGTACTTGAGGATTTTGTAGTTTGGAAACACCACATAATTCTCTCCATGTAAGAAATTTCTCCAACAACACAATGTGTGAACAACAATAGCTAACTTGAGATCATGAGTTGAGTAATTCCTCTCATGTGGACTCAAATTCCAATACCTAAATGCAACGACTCATCCCCCCTGCATAATAACTACTCCAAGACTAAAAACTGATGCGTCACAGTACAAAGTGAAACTCCTGCCCACCCTTGGAAAAATTAGTATCGACACTAAAGTCAATCTCCCTTTCATCTCTTTAAAGTCCATCTCACAAGATTCTTTCCATACATACCTCACAACATTTTTAATCAATCCCATAATTGGTGTTTCTAAACATGATAAGTACTATATAAGATGCATCTAGTAAACAAACATACCTATGAATCTATTCACCTAAAAAATGTTATTGGTATAAACCTAGGAAACTGTTGCTCTCACCTTATTTTGGTCCACTAATAGTACCATCTCTAAGATGATGTGACCCATGAAGTGAATCTAATCCATCTAGAAGTGGCACATTTTGATCTTATTATATAACTAATTATATCTTATTGTACTCAATAAAATATCAATATGTTTGGTGTGGCATGTCAATTGTAAGAATACACCAAGTTATCATCCATGAAAACCAAAAAAAAGAGTCAAGATAAGTATGGAACACTCAGTTCATTAGTGTCATAATGACAGCCATCACGTTCATGTGACCAAATGACATAACCAAATACTCATATAGACCATAACTTCTCTGAAAGGCTATGTGAGGTATGTCTGATGATCTAACAGACACATGATGTTAATTAGATCTCAAATCAATATTAGAGAAAGCTCGAGCTCCTCGGAGATGGTCAAAGAGATCATCTATCTGCGGTTGAGGATACCGGTTCATAACTATCAACTTGTTCAATTTCCTGTAATCCAAACAAAGTCTAAGAGTATCATTCAATTTTTTCACATAAAGGGCCGATGAAACCCATAGAGAAGTACTGGGTATGATGAAACCCTTCGCCTCTAAATCCTCTAACTGCCTCTTGAGCTCTTACAACTCTGTCATTACCATATTTTAAGGAGGAATGGATATAGGTGCAACTACTGGAACTAGATTGATAGAGAACCCTACCTATCTCACTAGAGGTAATACTGAAAGGTTGTTCGACAACACATCCCTGAAATGATAAAATATTGGAGGGAAATACATATGACATGTTCCCAAGTCACCCAGATACAAACTCGCAATCTGGGATGTCATTCCACCAAACCCATGATGCTTGTGTCCAGATTGACTCACCTAGACATCCCATTCACATTTTTATAGAAACGATCCACCCTCTGGTGATGTAAAACTCACCCTATAATGATAGAAATCAATAAAGGATTCAATGGAATCCAACCAATCCGTCCCAAGAATGATATCCAAACCTTCCATCTTGAGGTTATAAATGTCCCATAAGAAGTGACACCCACCAAACTCAAGGGGACTCCCTAAACTAATTCACAACTTCCATCATGATCCCTAACAGAGTGTATATTGTCATTATGCCATCATAACTAAAAACATAGAACCCAAGGATCTCCATAATGTGAAAATATATGAAACTATGTGAATCCCCTATATAAATAAGTTCAGAAACTAAAACAGAGGCTACTCGAATAGTTACTTTAATAGTAGAAGGTCTAGGATCCTTCTTTTATTGGGCCAGTTGCATTGCATATGTCTAGACTATACCACGACCCTATGGAACTGCCTATCTACCCTTAGCTGATCATCCCTACTGTCACTTTGAACCTGGGTTTTGGCTATAATAACCATGATCATCACCTCATCCTGCATGGCCTAATGTACTCCATCTCCCTATCTGGTGAGAATCTATAGACCTTGCTCCAAAACATGGAGTCAGTTAAGATCCTCTATCACTAGATTATAGTGGAGACGTCCTGTAGAAGCACTATAGATGACCCATATTTCCACAAGATAGACACTCTACTAGGTCCAGAGGACACTGTGGCCTCGTATAACCCAACCTAATACACTGGTAGTACCTCACTTGGATACCTGAAGATACATTCTTACTACTAGTATCACCATGAGGTATCTCCAGATAATGATTCCTACTACCACTCTAAAAAAATACCTGATCTAGGTATCGAACCACCCTGGATTATACCTCTAGATTCCCTCAGGTTATGCTAAGTAATCAGTTCCTAATTCACTATAGTATAAACAATAGTCAACATGAATACATTTAGTTGTGATCAGATTTCATATCTAATACCAGCCTAAAATCACCTAGCCTTCAATACATCATCACCCATCTTAATATGTGAAAATCACTTGAGCTTAGTAAAATGGGTCGAATATTCTATAATTGACAAAGTGCCCTTCTCCAGATTCATAAAATCTCAAGATATATCGAACCTCAACATCTCAAGATATTAGTAATCACAGAACACTATCTAAAAATCTCCCCATTCCATATCTCGATGATTCTCCTCCTGAGTGATAACATCCCACAATCTCTTGTCATATTCACGCAACATATACATCTTGAGATTTACCCTCCACTCAGGAGGCATCTCTAAATTATCAAAGATTGAAATCATGGACTCTAGCTATAACTCTACAACATGTGGTCCACCATCTCCCAAAAACATGTGAGGATGCTGCTTCTGGAACACTCATGTCAACTCTGTCATAGGCGTGACATGTTATGGTGCTCCCTAAATGGTTGGAACAAACATCATAAAGCATTCACAAAACAATGCATCATCACCTGCGTACGTTATAATAGCTAATTCTACAATTGGCACAACTAGAGGGTCCACTGGTATCCCCTGGCCTACCACCTCTGGGGTATGATCACCGCTACCCTCCTAGAATACAACTGGAGGTCTTTGTAGTGGAATGAATTTAAATTTCCAAACACACGCCTCAGTTTAAGATCATTATCAATTTTCACAGATCAAAAGCAAAGACATAAAAAAATAGGTAGGTCAAAACCTTCATCTAAGAACTCACCCCTCTAACTTCCCCATGGGTCAGGTCTAGGTTCCAAACAAACGAGATATACTACCAAAATCACACTACTAAGGTTGAGTCTGGTCAAGTTCTCTATTATAATCCATTTCAGTTTCACTGGATTTTCTAGTTTCATTTCATTTCAAACTAAGTTGACATTCATATCCAAAATTGACACTCATTTTAGATTTATTACATTCTCTTATAAAAGGGTATCCTAATGGAATTATGAATTTTAATATGTGGGGGCCCATACACCCCACAAATCAAAGCTTGGCATCCATATATATCACATCATAATATAGTCCTCTCAAAGGCCTAAACATTATCCACCAAATTCTGATCAAAGGGGGCCCATACACCTCAGGGACCAAATATTGGAATCCATCTAATCCATTCCATAATATATTTACCAATATACCTATCACAAGATTAGGTATATCTATCATGAAATCTGTCATAACAAAATTCAATCAGTAATGCTCTCTAAATGGCATGGAAATTATACATGGCATGTGATTTATAATAAGTTCCTATATGATGAATGAGATGTAATACCCTCATCTCATCATATTAAAACACAATAGAACCCAAAATAATATCAATAATAATAACACAACACAATTTCATCACCCAACAGTGTAATTGATTCAAATTTAATAGCTCAAAATCCAAAAATCACAATTCAATTCGAGGTAATTTGGATTTTCCTTGTACGTAGGGTAGCTAATCTAGGGAACAACTTATTCGAAAATCTCATTTCCTTCCCATACCTTTCTATTGTCACATAATATTAAAGAAACCAAGAAAATAAAAACCACTTATAACACTTTGTAACATCCCAAACCTAGATTCCACTCAACAGTGTTCTGAGCCTGATTGGCCGCATGTACTCAAGCACATATCCTCAAACATCAAAGGCATCTGACTAGAAGCATGGGAATATGAGTGATAGTGGGGAGACTATTACCTCATTAGTAGAGTGTAACTCAATGAAATAACATAAAAATAGCAGAAGCAGTAATACCATATAACAAAAGTAAACATTAGAAGACTTATATTATAAATAACCAGAAGTCATATCATAAAAGAGATGATGCTACTTGTTAAATGATCCAAAACAACCAAAATATGTTATACATCAGTCATATACAATACAAGTGACAAAATTACAATAACTAAAAAAAATCTAAAAAGCATCGCAAGACTTAGCTTGGTCCCATTCTCTCCTTCTCCTATGTAGCATATCATGTACCTGTAGGAGGGAGTTTTCCCTTATTGACACTTTCAATAATATAATCTGTTTGGGTCCAAAACATGTCCCAAATAGGGTGTGAGACTAAATCTCAATAGGAAACCACCCAAAGTTTGTGCCATTTTTTCAGTGAATATATATAACAGGCAGTGTGAAATAATAAAATCAGTAAGCTACAAAGTAATCAAAAGCAGAAAACATACCAGGATTGGTCTACATTTACATTTCATTTCATTATCCATTTAACTATTCAATTACATTTAATTCAAAAGTCTTGATATTCATCTCAAGCTCAACATCCCTCATAAACATTAAGAATAATAGATTCCTTATAAGGCCACCTAAGAAAGCATAAGTGAATATTGAATCTAATCTTATACTTTGGATTGGAAGAGACATCATAAATCATTTCGTTTCAATATTCAATTATAACTTGATCCCATCCATGAAATTACAATGTTTGAGTTTAAGTATCACTCCATGTGAAATTTCAACCAACACACTACAAGTCCACCCTGGTGAACCTCTCAGAAACCTAGTATCACTCTTGGTGTGGTATAAGTTCATGTCACTGAGCCCATCCTTGATAGTCTTATAAGGAAGCCCCAAGTATCACCCATGACATATAGTCAAATTCCTCTTGATCCTATCCATGGAATATCCCAATGTATCCATGATTCACTTGGCATATAAGTACATCCTCTATGAGACTTTTCGTGGAATCCCTTAATGGATTCGTGGTTCACTCATGGATTAAACATATTTGACCCTTTTATCCCATCAATGGAATTCTAAATTGAATGCATAGTTCACTCAAGGTACAAGGTACAATAGTCATATGATCTCATACATGTAATTTTAAATGGAATCCATGATTCACCCAATGCTATTTACCATTTAATCATAAAAAATTCAATTAAACATTTCATTATCCATGCTAAGGTCAAAACCAAAACCATCTAATATAACTCACCACTAAGGGTATCTCAATCAAGGACCAACCTCAAAAGGCTTGGCCTTTCATTTATTCACAAGGTCATATTTCTCATAGAAAGCATCACATATCAATTAAAATATTAAATCGAATAAACATTGATCAACTCATGTGGGTAGGTTGAAAATTTTATCAATTCAATCCAAACATGCTTAAACAAGCATAGTCATACAAGGTACAAGGGGAAAGTCAACCATCCCATGCCCATAACCAATTCAATTATAATTTAACACCATTTTAATTTCATTAAAAAACAATTTCATTTTTAATAACCCATAAAATGGAATCAAAGTCACACCTCATAGGCATCCTAGGCCAAAAAACCAAAAAAGGAAATATAAGGGAATTCACCAATGTAATTTCCCTTAATCAATGTATACAACCTATTTCATGCTTTAAAAAACACATTCAATTACCTTGAAAACAATATGAAACAATAGGGTTCAAACATAAATCAAGGTGAAACCCCAAAAAGGAGGGATGAAACACTCTGGAATATATAAACATCCCAAAAATTATCTAAATGCATGATACCCCCCACCTTAGGCTCATTCAAGATAGTTCGTCCAATATCAAGCTCTGATTCACCATGGTTTGGGATAAATCAAAATAATTGACAAATAATGGATGAATAATGGGGTATTAGGGCATATAATCCTAAATCAAAATATCAAAATTGATAACAAAAAGAATTAAGAAAGGCTAAACAGGAATCAAAGCCTTACTGAAACAAATCTGATGAGACATACAACACTTGAATCAGAGGTCAAACAAAGAATGTAGTTCAAATCATAGATTATGATTCCAAGGGGAGCTCCCAATGTAAGCCTTCTATGTGATGTTAGGAGGAGAGTTAGATTTTTATGTTATAAAAAATAGGGTTAAATCTTCATTTTACCCAAAAAAATGATGTCACATTGTTTATGTGCATGATTTGTCTAACAGTGCACCATTTCACATAGTTGTTGCAAGTACTAAGGGGTGGTCGCATAGTTACCCCGCACTGTTTATTGAGAGTTCGGTAACCATGCGCAAATCCTATGTTAAAGGTTTACTAAAATTTCATACTTACAACATGTCCTTATGGTTTCTACTTCATGCTATAATCTAACTGTGTGGCTAGTTGGACCCCTCTTCCTCACATCGCACGGTTTAATAAACCATGTGGCATGCCCTGTACGGTTTCTACTAGCCATACGACAGGCCCAAAACACCCCAAACCTTGGGTTCCAGGCTTCCAACAATCCCCAAAAACTCATGATCCTCCCATGACTTCAATGATCATTTACATTAGGCCATACATAGGCATTTTAATATATAAAAGATAGAAAAATCACGATCTATACCTCAAATAAGAACTGGGTTCTTACACAACAATTATTTAGAAAACCATCCTATATAGACACTGGTTTCTATCATCACTTCACAAAAATCTAGGAAGACACACCCACAAGTCCCACATAGTAGTTTCCATGTAAAATCAAAATTAAAGGTGAGAAAACCATTCAATTATCTAGTTCACTATTTCCGACCCAATTTTTTTTAGAGAAAATTGGTTTCCAAATGTACTAGTTTCATATATTAAAATACTAGATCCAAAATCATTTTACACATACTAAGACTCATATTATTTTTCTAAAACCCCTGGGAATACAAGGTTATATCACCAAAACCAAGAACCCTAAAAAACCCTTGTTTAGCCAGTACCATTTCCAATAACCAATCCTATTTAAAAATTTATTTTGATATCAAATTTAAAAATACACATTAAATATATTCATTAAAATACAATTTCCTTGATTTTATCAAAAAAAAAATTCAAACTATTAGCACCAAGTGCTATTTCAATAAAACCAAACTTCAAAAATATGTCAAACACATCTCCCAATGCCATATCATTTTTCCTTTTAAAACAAGTTTTCTCTCAAAATATAGCCTTACCCAAATTCATTTTCCAAAGGTGGACTAGTAGAAAATTTATAATAATCAACGAACCCATCCCCTTGTTTCCATATTAATAAAATCACCCCTTAAAACATATTTGATAAAACAACAATTATATTTTATGTTTATTCCAAAAAATGTACCAAAGAAGGATCATGTTGAACAACACTTCCCATGGGAAAATGTATCATTCCCTAATTATGTCACTTCCAAGATTCATATACAGCTCCTTGGATCTAGTCAAAACCTACCAATCATCCCATGTATCATCCACCCCACAATAATATTCTCATCCAAACACAACACCACACATTTACTTGATTTCTTATCCCCTAAACCGGACACCACATAGAAACTAAGTTTTCAAGTGAGGTCTTGCTGAACAGGCATGAAATCATTCTACCTTATAAGTCTCAACATACTAACACCATCTCTATATATATTATCCCTTCCCAATAAATGCTCTGATAAAAAATTTTAATACCACATCCAAGGCTACCAGAAAGGTACTTAAGATAGGACTTCACATGGACTCAAGTGCTCCTATGAATATACTAGAGGTTGGAGACGACTGGTGAGGACTTTTTTTTGGATGAGGATATTCCTTATGAAACAACGCATGAGGGTCATGCCCAAAATATACCAAAATATCTTCATGACTCATCCATTTATCTAAAATCATAGAAATATATATAGAGATGAATGAGAGCCAACATGGACCACAAAGTCTAGAATAGAAATAAGTAAATACTCAATATGATTCATCAAAACAAAATGGAGCAGTAGAAAATAAACATGTCATAATAGACATCATATATAAAAATTAAAGGCACACTGAACAATACATGTTGAACCATACAGAAAATAAATACATTATCTACAACCTAACTAATATACCATCATGTCATATCAATATATTCTAAAACCAACCAGAAATGTATCGTGTTACCAACTCCATATGATACTTGTGTCTTGAGATAAAATATGAAGTTCTACCCATAAACATTGAAACACAATCACTGCACATTTATAGGGTTTAGATGCCGAAAAAGTCCGTAACTCCTACAAGAAGTCCGAAATGACGAAGCAAAGTCATATTCGGATTTGGATGCTCGATCCTTAGGGCCCAGAAGTAGTGCGCAAAATTAAGGAGGACTTGCGCGAATTTTTTTTCCACATGAAGGATGTCCGGGATTCGTGGAATGGCCCCGGTGTGGCGCACAATTTTGTGTGCCCGGTTCCGCGCGGTGAGGCCTTTCACACCGACAGGTCCTGGCGCGGAATATTCCATGCGCTGCCCAGATTTCGCGATGCTGGTGGCCTATAAATAGAAGGAGACCCATTCTATTTCGGGGTTGCGGAATTCAGAACAGCTCCCGTTCGTGCAATTGGACCCCCGCGCGTGCAATATGACTTTCAGGTATTGACCCTTTTCACGCAGCTTTTCCCCGGGGTTCAGCTTTGTGCGCAATCCCACCAACTTAAATAAAATTGCAAACTCTCCCAGGTTCCTCCTTTGCACGCAATCACTTCCATTGCGCACACTCCCTCCTTTACGCTTAAAACCCAATTGCATTCAATCCCGCCATTAGTTTTTGCCCAACCTTAGGAATCAGTTGTTGCCTCCCATGCACAATCCAATCCCTTTATGCACAACCCCCTAGCCGTGCGCAATCCCTCTGCCAGAATTGCATGCCAACCCAGTGTTTTGCGTGCAAACCTTCTCTTTGCATGCAAACCCCAGGGCCCCTCACCTTTACGACCCCAGGGTGCCTCCCTACTTAGGCGCACGATGTCCTCTATACCAGGCATGCACGCCATGCATTGTTTTCTCGTACGACCTTCTAGGCTTGTATGAAGTAACCTTAAGGTACCTTGGGCGGTGTTTCCCGTTGTGTTGCTTTGCTTTATTCTCCTTTGTATAGGCACGCTAATGACTATTGCTTCTTCGCATAGCCATGCTAACGTGGACCCCTCGATGGTTCACCCTGCGGCCCCCCTTCACTAAAGCCTTGCCGATGCCTTCCCTCCCACAAGGGGTAGAGGGTGTTGGGCATGTAATCCCTAGGGGTGTGGAGAGAACCCACCTCATCCGAGCTATAGGACATTAAACTACCAAGCACCTCATCCTCAACACATGACGTTAAACTGTGATCCGACACCGTGCTTCACACACAGGGTCCCCCCAGCTCGAACATTCCTTACACCGCTCGTCTCCACAGGAATGGAATCTTACTCACATGGAATGAGATACTCCCTCTCGGAGTGGCGTTTGTCCATGGGGGAAGGGCTGCCTCAGAGAGTAATACCCTAGCCTCTTTTGAGGAAGGTATATCCCATGCATCTCCGTACTTCCCCACCACCAAGGGCAGGAGAGGGTGTGATAGGGAACGAGGCATATCCTTTGTTTGGTCCCAAATCCCTCTCCCTCTGTGCTTTTTCTCACCACGAGCCTCCATCCTGGAGTAAGTCTCGGTGCTAAGGGCCGCTCACCGCGTAATACCCTATCTGCTTTTCATGGACGCACCCTTCGTGACGTGATCGTCTGGTCTTTGCTACCTCTTGTTTCTCACACCGGGCATGACTCATGTGGGCTTAGAGTGAGCATCGAACATGACATCCTCTTATGGGCTACCTTAGAGCATAATCCCGATCCTGGTGAACTATGAGGACTTTGATTCGTGCTAAAGCATGGTACGTAGGAAGCCTCCACAAGGTTCAACCCCACCACCTGGTCGTTCCAACTTCTTCACGTCGGTTCGCCAAAAATTTGGGCCGCCTCCGAGCGTAAGCCCCACATCACCCGTCCAGTATGACGTTAAACTGTATGTCATCCAAAATGACATTAAACTGTTTTCCTCGTCTCGTATGATGTTAAACTGCACCACCCTAACTATGTAGACTTTGATCCGTGCTAAAGCATGGTGCATAGGTAGCCTCCACGAGGTTCAAGTCCATCACTCGGTTGTTCCGACCCCTTCGTGTCGGTTCGCTAACTTTGTGGGACTCCTCGGAGCGTAAGCCCAATATCCACAATTTTGGGCTGCCTCAGAGCGTAAGCCCCATATCCATTCATTCCGGGCTACCTCAGAGTGTAATCCTCAAATGCCCTCATCCCGCATGACGTTAAACTGTATGCCTGAACTACGTGGACTTTGATCCTTGCTAATGCAAGGTACGTAGGAAGCCTCCATGAGGTTTAAGCCACCTTCACTCTATCACCCATCCTGATTCTTACCCAGGCCGCCACATCCCGGTTGGATCATGCCACCTCATTCCACTACACAGTATCCAGGAAGCCGCCCACATGATGGCCCTGACATCGGTGTTCCACCCCAGGGGGTTCTTCAACCTGATCCACTATCAGTGTTCTGATCAGTCTGATCTGTCTCCGCAAGATGTGAAACTCATGGCATACCCCTTGTTAAACATGGGAAGCTGAGGAAAACCTGATATACATGCCTATGGCATGCCAGTTCCCCGCGTTCGATGTGGGATGCCTCGGGCTTCCACACCCTTGAGAAGCCCTATAATAAGGGACAGAAGACAGACATGCCAATCCCCCAACATCAAGACATGCCAACGACACTCCAGCATGCCCATTATCCTCATCGAAGGTTGCTGCCCCGACCAGACCCCTTGGAGCATCTCGACGGAAGAAGCATAATTAACTAGAGTCCATAAAGATATGGCACCGGGAACGAGATTCACGAACCCGTCTTAAATATATGAGGGAGACCCGGACTAGGTGACGAGCTCTGAGGAGGAATCCAAGGAAGGAATAACCGACATCCCATCATCCCGGTTTCTATGAAGGAGAAAACGTCCCTGAAAAAGGAATAGAATCCGCTCACCTTTGTAAAGAGGGAATGGGGGCAACAAGCCGCACGTCCTCCCATGCGTGATGGATGTGCGCGCATACCCCGACGGAAAGTGTCAGAAATAGAAAATGGTGAAACCGACGTGAATCTCTTCTCCTCAATATGGGGACTGGTAGCGTTTGGGGTGTCATAAGATTAGCATGTCACCAGGTCTGGGCACCCAGCACTAGGGCATGAAACCCGCCAGGGGTTGGGGCGGTCATGACGTTGAGCACTCCATTCTGTGACATCGTCATTGTGGATCCCTCTCACTGACCACGGAAGAAGGAATGATGTTGGACTATTGGTTATCGATTCCTTTTCCTGCTAGTGTTAATGGTTTCATCTCCCTGCTTTTAGAAATCAGATCGATGCATCTGGAGCTCGACCGCCACCTGCCCACTAGCGCAGGGGTAGGGGCAGTACCAACGTGACCACCCCGCACGGTCCCGCTTTTTTCACATATGCTCCAACCGCCGCGACTGTCGGGCACTCACCTCCCCTATCCCTGTCAGAGATTATCTAACGAAGGGTGATCAACGACCTTGTTCTTAGGTATGAGGAGGAAGGGGTCATCCTGACCAGGGACATGGCCCGTTTGGATATTGGGGCAGCTGCGCCTCACCTCCATTGCCGCCCCCGAGGGCCGCACAGGGAGCCGCTGCTTCCCACACCGACGTTCAACTATTTCAGGAGCCTATCCCAGGAATGCCTCGACACCTCCCTTCCCTATGCTGATGAGGTGGGTGATATCCAGGTTCGCCCGATCGGGGACCTGCTCCAGGGGTTCACGGCAAGGGCCCCCGCCAGGCCGCGTTGATGCCGCCGCTTGACTCTCTGAGCCGAAGAGCAGGCAATCTATGTACCTGCACCACCATCTCCAACCCATCTGACTCGACACCAGCGTCAGGCGCAAGCGGAAGAGGATTCCCACCCTGGGGCATCAATGTTAGCAACCACTATAGGCCGAGCCACTACTGACTCCTTTCATCAAACCCCCGCATACGTTGAGTAGGGGCAGTTACATGCCCTACCCAGATCGAGGCCCCGACTGCCCCACAGGAAGGTTGGGTGTACTCTCCTGGTCACTGGCACATGTAATGGACCCCGCGGATCAATTCACGGTAGTGCCATCCAGCGTGAAGGCCTACTCTGTGCCACCGATCTGGAAAGAAGAAGGCTTCCCCGTGATAGCTACACTCTGGATATGGCTCTTTCCAGTGCCCATTACATTTGGTACGGGGTCACTTCCTCTATCGCTGGCTGCGCGTATGGATCCATTTCATGTCCGGTCGCTCACCCACATAGAGGTCCTCCCCATGTCCCTTTCGACATCTTCCCTGGTGCTCCTCGCACCATGGAATTCAGTCCGCTCAGTCCCAGTACCATTGTGACTAGGGGACTCCATGAAAGAAATCAGCCTTACCCTGAGGAGCCACCCAGGGGCAGGAAGGCAAGACGTCGTCGCCGCAAGAGAAACACCAGGGAAGGATGGACAGAAATCATACAAGTTCGTTTCTCAGACTCTGAGGCGGAGTACGACTTGGCAATGGAGCCCTCCCCCCGGTCCTATGAGTCAAGGGCAGGGATAGGGATGCGGCGTGTCTGTCTCGTACTCCCTGAATGCAAGATCCATAGGATCCCCGCCTCCCTCTGAAAGTATATCCAGGAGGACGAGGACTTGGCGTACCCCCAGGCATCGAACCTGCAGTTACAATTGGCCTCTCTGGAAGCACCTTCCACCTCAGCCAGAGAGGGTGGAGAACTTTTCTGGGGACCGACGAAAGAGTCGGGACATGGCACACCCTCGGAAAGCGCCGACACTGTGACAGGAGGCCCGTTCGCTGGCCCATCCTATCGTGACGTGACAGCCAGGACACTGCAGCCCCTGGAGGACGACTTAGGATTCGGCGACCAATCAGCCTGCTCGCCGTATTCTCTGTCAGCTATCCCACCAGCCTGCCTCGGCACCGCTACCAGTTCCCTAGGAAATCTTTGTTGATGAAAGGGGCCAACAAGGGTCAGATTCTGAACCTGAGTTGCGGAGCTTCTGGACCATCCTCGCAGCAGGCCACTTCCCCAAGAAGTTTTGGCCGGTCGCATGATCATAATTTGATATACCAGAATCGCTAACCCCAGGAGAGTTTGAATGTTTTCGCCAGAATCTTCAGGATACTCACTCCCGTCTCCACCACCATCAAGTGCCCTATCCTGGGAGTCCATCACATCTCGAGGATATCAGTGAGAAGTGTTGTCGGGTCGACCTGGCCATGCTCCCCACGGTTTGGCACCCCGAGTCACTTGGCCACCATAGGGCCCTCCAACAACATTGCCTCTAGAGTTTTCAAGTACTCTACAAAGTTATCGAGGAAGCCCCCCCCACGTGCACATCCGTGGATGGGGGTAGTACGCTGCCCTTCTCTTCAGTATGATTTTCTGGCAGCCCGACTCACCGAGCGGTTCTGAGGGTATGCCCTCGAGCGCAGCAGGGGTCAACATGGCCAACCTATCAGGAGAGGGGAACGGTTTGGAACTTCTTGATGGGGAATCACCCCCTGAGGAAAAGCCGCTACTGGACCTATTCGGGAGGATTACTCGTCAACAGAGAAACCTCCTAGGTCTCCCCGCACCCACTAAGGCGTTAACACTGAGCCGGAATATCAGCAAGGGTAAAGAACACATTGGGGCTGTTAAGCTCGCTGACCCATCTGCCTCAGTACAGAAGTACTATGAATATCCTGAGAAGGCCACGCTACGCCAACAGCTTGTTGAGAAGAAGAGGCTGGTCGATGACCTCTTGGTCAAATGCATTGCAGAGCGGCGGCCTGACTACGGTGATCCTAGTCCGGGACAGCAGGGTCAGGAACAACTACCGCTCGACGAGATTTTCCTTGGAAACCACGATCATGCCGTGTTCACTGATAGAGGAGAGGCTGGAGCTCATGGAAAGAGGGCACGATGCGTTTCGCTGAACCCTCCTGAGCGGCATGATCACCCAAGGGACCCCGCTCAGTTTCCTCATACTACCCCAAGAGTCGCTCCACCAGCCGCCACGCGAGCTACTGAGCTTGACTACCGGATTGAAGAGACCGGAAATGCGCTTGTGGTTAGGGATCCCTATCAGGACAGGAACCCACATCTAGACGATCCGATGGAGGCACTTATCGCCCACTTGGAGGCTTTAGAAACTCGATAGGTGGCAATCCCACCGGACGATAAGCCATACCCAGCATGGGTGGATGACATGTCTGCCCCACTGGGATTTGGGAACCCCACTTTCTCCCTCTTTAACAGGACATGAGACCCGCCACAGCACCTAGAACACTTAAACTTGAGGTGTGGGCCTATGTTAGGAACTCTAGCGCAGCAGGAGGCCACCAAGCTCCGTTGCTTTGTTCAGACACTAGAAGGGCCAACATTCGTCTGGTACAGCCAGCTCCCTGTCGGATCTGTGACTAGCTGGGAGGACCTTAGTAGGAAATTCCTCTACCAGTTCAGTTCCACAACCCAGAAGATGAACATCACAGACCTCTTCAGGTGCAAGCAAAGGCCCGATGAGCAAGTCGCGGACTTCATCGCCCAGTGGAAGGGGCTCACGTACTCCCTTGGCATGCCACTAACTCAAGAGAAAATACTGACAATGTGCATAGGGAAAGTCAAGGTAGAGCTGGTTCCTTCTCTGATCACTCATAATTACCATGGAGGGTTCCGGGACTTCTCAGACAAGGCTCAGCGCCTCAAAGAAGATCTACAACAGGCCAGCCAGGCACGCCCGCTGCCTCCTGTAATCCCTGCAAGGAGAGCTTCCAGAGACGAGCCTGCTGCTATGGCATAGATAGAGGCCCCTAGGAAGCTATATTTTCTACCAGTGAGGCCAAATCCGCATCCCCATAGGGTTCCACCCCCATGGGCACAACCTCCGGCCCAGCAGTGACTGCCTCAAAATCAGTAGGCGCCTCCGCGTAACACACAGCCAGCACCTAGGCGAAATAATCAGGTTCCGCCTCCTAGTCATGCTCCTCCAACCCCTCTTCAGGTCTAGCCTCCAAGAGCACCCTTTTAAAACAGAAGGAATCATACATACTCATTCGACGAGGCTCAGGTCATTGGTTATTTCCGTAGTGCTTTGGAGTAGAGAATTGTGCGGCTGACTGAGTGCCGGAAGCCAGAAGAGGCACATCTCACTGATCACCCGAACTACTATCCTTATCACCAAACCCAGGGGAACACCATCCAGTGACTCTACATGTTCAAGGACTGGCTCCAAGACCAAATTGACAATAATATAGTCAGGTTGGGCCCAGCCCCGGAACAAGTAGTAGGTGTCTTTGTGAGATCAGAGGGCGGTAGCGGCAATGAGGATGAATGGAAGCAGGTTTCCGACTGTGGGTCCCATAAGTATAACGACTGGATGGACCGCAAGATGGTCCCCCACACCCATGGCATCATCCATGCACGCCTGAATCATCCAAAGCCCTCAGAAGCTACGGTCGCTACTTCGACATCATCGTCCTAGCCTTCTTCTTCCCAGAAGAGAAAACAGCGATGACGCAAGAAGAAAGAATGCGCCCTTCCAATGTCGTCGTCATCCCGAAATCTTGGCGACTTCATGCCCTCGGAAATGGGGATCCCTCTGAGACTCCACTCGGTAATGGATTATTCCTCGAGTGATGGTTAGGGGTACGCTTCGGTTAACACCATAGAGTGGGTAAAACCCTTTTTAACTCCCAACGTCGAGGAATTCCAGGTGGACCTTCCCAATGTCCCCAGTCATCGCCAACATCAACGGAGTAGTGGCTAAATGAATCATTGGTTCATGACAGTTAGCTAGGCCGTGCACACCACTGAGACTTGGAAGCAGGCCTAGTACAAATCTCAGCACACGCAACCCCTTTATCCGGTGTCGATAGGTCCGCCTCCACCACTGTTTGTGTTGCTAGATCAGGAAGAACCACCTTGGTCGTGCCACGACCAGCTCTTCCCTACTACCATCCATCCCTAGCCTTCTGGTCATAATCTGGTAGCCACTCTTTGGGCTTCGACTAGTGAACAGCAAGACGTTCCTAGTACCAGTCAGCCACCGATCCCACCGGCAGGGCCTATCATGCCTCTAATTGCAAAGCGGCCTCCTGTAAGTAGAAGCTAGCGTTTTCCCTGAAAGTATGATGTTCTGAAGCATCTAGCAGGCATTCCAACAAGCCTTTCTATCCTTGAGGATCTTCGCCTGTCGTCTGAAATGCGTGAGGCACTCTCCATGGCCCTAAGGAGCCCCGTCTAGTTTGAGACAGAGCTAACAGCTGCAGAAGCCTTCCACACTAAGGCTATTGAGAAATCCAAATGTTAGGAGGTTATCTCATTCTCTGGGGAAGATGAAGACCCCCCATATAGGGGAACATTATCCCACTGTACATCACTTTCCAGTTCAATGGCGTGGAAATCTGCCGCTATCCTGTTGACACGGGTTTCGGGATTAACCTAATCCCAACTCAGACACTACGGAAGCTGGTCCTGTCTGAGGATGATTTAACTCCCTCTGACCTCAGGATCTAGGGGTATGAAAGGACCGAGAAAACTCCACTCAGCAAGATTCGCTTGAATACCTAGTTCGGTGGCCTAATTTCCAGCACCGAATTCATGGTTTTCTCCAAAGACACCGCCTACAATGCGTTGATGGGTAGGTCGTGGCTCCACCTTCATGCGGCGGTCCCCTCATCGTATCACCAGTGCCTCAAATACTCCATTAATGGTCGAGTGGACGTGCTCCAAGCATATGCGTCTCCTTTTTTCTCTTGTGAAGCCCGCTATCTGGACGCCGACTACTACAAGAGCAAGGATAAGCAGGTTCTGGCAGGTGAGGTTGAGCCCGCCACTGTCACAAGTGATCCCTGGGCAGGTTTGGATGACACCTATGTCTTCAAAATCCATCAGTTCGAGGCCACGACCCCCGACATGGGGTAGTGCTTTGTGGTTTTGGGTACCAGAGGAAGGCATATTCCCAGGTCCAAGCGATGGCGGAAAATCACCTCATACTTCTACACCAACCAGGATCAAGTGATTCCCGAACCTTCTACCCCTGTACGGTATCCGGACATCAGGATCATGGCAAAAGAGGTGCATCATACATGTCTCTTCCTCCAGGATGGGATTAACCGTCTCAAGCCGACGCGCCACTACTGTTTTGATGTCATCAAGCATAGCCCCTTGGGCCGAAGACCAGATGAGATTGGATCAACTGCCTTCATCATTATGGTCTCAATGGCATGTGAGTCTCCTAATATTGTGACCACTACCGCCCAAGCTGGTACCAGCTTCCCATCAGGGTCTGGTAGCCCTGAAGCAGCTCCCCCCGCGGATGATCCCTCCACAAGTAGAGAGGACATAGATGATGCGCCCCCACCTTTGAGGAGGGATTCTCCACCACGGTCGACGAGTTAGTATAGGTGAACCTCGGTAGCATGGTGGACCCAAGACCCACATTGGTTAGCGCTGCTATGCCCCCAAGGAGTAACAACGGTATGTCGAATTCCTTAGACAGCACCATGATGTGTTTTCCTGGAGCTACGACGAGATGTCGGGGCTAGATCCCCAGGTAGCCGTTCACCGCCTTGGCCTTCCAGTAAACCATCACGGGTTCAAGTAGCCTCCCAGAAAGATGCACCCTTCTCACGGTGCCATGGTTGAGGCCGAAGTTGACAAGCTTATTAAATCCAACTTTGTCAAGGAAGTTCAGTACCCCGGATGGCTATCAAACATTGTGCTAGTCAGGAAGAAAAACGGACAGATCAAGGTCTGTATCGACTTCCGCGACCTCAACCGCCACTGTCCGAAGGATGATTTTCCACTTCCAGTGACAGAGTTGTTGATTGATGCCACAGCCGGGTTCCAAGCCCTCTCCTTCATGGATGGGTATTCCAGGTACAACCAGATCCAGATGGCCACCAAGGACGAAGAGTTCACTGCCTTCAGAGCTCTCCAAGGTACTTTTTGTTACCAGGTTATGCCCTTCGGCCTGAAGAATGTGGGTGCCACCTATCAGCGGGACATGCATCACATATTCAAGCCAATTCTCAGGACACTGGTGGAGTTCTATATGGATGATCTTGTGGTTAAATCTCGCCAGGGCCAGGACCATCTCAAGGACCTTGAGAAAGTGTTCGGCTTCCTCCATTCCTGCCACCTGAAGATGAACTCGCTGAAGTGTGCCTTCGGGGTCACCTCCGGAAAGTTTCTTGGATTTGTTTTCAGATACTGAGGCTTCTAGATCTACCTAGAGAAGAGCAAGGCCATCAGCCAGATGCCTCCCCCGAGCAATATTCAGGAGCTTTGAGGAATCCAAGGCCACTTAGCCTACATACGCCGATTCATTGAGAATCTAGCGGGAAAGTGTAAGCCCTTTTCACGACTCATGGAGAAAGGTGCCACCTATGAATGGGATGAAGAGTGTCAAACCACCTTTGAGGAAATCAAGAAGTATCTGCTCCATCCTCCAGTCTTGATGCCACCCGTCTCTGGGAAGCCGCTGGTCCTTTACGTGACCACCCTGGAATGGTCCCTCAACGCACTTCTCTCACAGAAGAACAACGAGGGAATAAAAAACAGCCTCTACTACCCGAGCCACATGCTCCTCAATACGGAAATTATATATTCTCTCATCAATAAGAGCTTCCTGGCACTCATATTCATCGTACAGAAATTACGGCACTACTTGCAGCACCATAAGGTACAGCTGGTCTCTCGGGTAGACCCACTGAAGTACATCCTGAACCGACCTACGTTGACTGTCTGACTAGCGTGGTGGGCGGTGATCCTCCAGCAGTTCGAAATCAGGTTCATACCTCAAAAGGCTATTAAAGGGCAAGAATTAGCAGATTTGTTAGCTTCTCACCCAACCTCCGTAGATCAAGAACTGGATCTAGTTTTTCCTGATGAGGTAATCCTCTCAGTCGATCATGTCATCCCATGCTGGCAGATGCACATTTACGGTGCCTCCCGGAGCCCCACCGGTAGAAGAATCAACGATCCTAAGCTCAGCAGAGTGGGCCTGGGTATCGTCTTTATCACCCCATAGCAAGATGTTCTGCCAAATTCTTTCCTATTGTTAGAGGGGCACACCAATAATGAGGCCGAATATCATGCCCTCATCAATGGCCTCGATCTAGACCTCGAGATCGACGTTCCCCATCTGCATGTGAAAGGGGACTCCGAGCTAGTCATCAGGCATGTCAATGGTGACTATGTTGTCAGAAAGCCAGAACTCGTGCCATTTTTTGAGTCCACCCTCCGTCTAATGGCTCAGTTCCCCTTTTGGCCAGAAATCGTCCATATTCCCCAGTCACAAAACGGTCTAGCATATGCTTTGGCCAGCCTAGCCGCGACGCTTGCATAGCCCGAACAAGATGACCTGATTATCCACATAGCGCACCAAAGATTCATTGCTCCCGCTACCCTGGAGGATGATCGCGGCCCGCAGGTGAACCATCTTACCACTGGTGCCCCTATGTCGGGGGCCCCAGGTACTTCAGATACGGTGATCGAAGTAGTTCCAGATTGGAGGACGCCCTTGGTTGAATACCTCTGATGCAGTAATCTTCCATCAGACCGGGCCGAGCGCGAGCGAATCGGATGCTGCATGCTGCAGTTTACCCTTCAAGGCGGTCCCAACCTTGAGCAGATCCTTTATAGATACGAATTGGATGGTGTTATCCTTCGTTGCCTTCAAGGAGTCGAGATCCCTCAGGTCATGCAAGAGGTTCATGCTGGTTCTTGTGGCACCCATCAGGCCGGGTCGAATTTGTCTCACCAAATTCAGAGGCTGGGGTACTTCTAGCCCTCCATGATCTATGAATGCATTGAGTTTTCCAAGAGGTTTCATGCTTGACAAGTTCATGCTAACTTTGTGCATCGGCCACCGGAGCCCCTTCACACTACCAAGTATTCTTGGCCCTTTGTAGTCTGGGGGTTGGATGTCGTAGGACCTTACCCACCGGCGATGGCCTGCCAATGCCGGTTCATTCTAACCGCTACAAATTTATTTTCCAAGTGGGCAGAGGCAATTCCGCTCAAGGAAGTCAAATACCATTCTATCACTGACTTCGTGAGTTCCAACATCATTTATCAATTTAGAGTGCCTCACGCTATCCTCATGGATAAAGGAACCAACTTCCGAGCGACCGAGCTGAAGATATTGTATGCCAAGTACAACATTATCTCTAACCATACCCCCCTCTATCACGTGCAGGCGAATGGATAGATCGAGGAATTTAACAAAAACCTATCTAACATTATGCAAAAAATGGTTGGTCAGAACAAGAAAAGTTGGCCGGACAAGCTCCCCAACACCCTTTGGGATTATCGGACGATGACTCGTAACTCCACCCAGGTGACTCCGTACTCCCGGGTGTACGGAGATGAGGCAGTACTGCTCATCAAGATTAAGTTGCCCTCATTGAACACGGTGGTCTACGACCAGCAAGCACCAGATAGAGTTGCTGAAATCCGTCTAGCGTAATTAGAAGCGCTGGACGAGAATAGGCTTCGCGCCTTGTATAACCTGGAAAGGCATTAGAGTAGGATGGATCGGGCTTTCAATAAGAGGGTTCGCCTCCGCTGTTTCCTGAAAGGCGATATGGTACTGGCCCTCAGGGCGCCAATGATTCCTACCAGGAAATCAACCAAGATGGAGACCAAATGGGAGGTGCCTTTCATCATCCATAAGGTTTATCCCAATGGTGCATATTCCCTGGTGACTATGTATGGAGAGCGTGTAACTCCTCCCACCAATGCCAAGTTCCTCAAGCAGTAATTTTCCTGAGACTAAGGGTCCTGGATGACCCTAAACTGAATTTGGTCCTACATTTGGGCCCCTGGGGTCCCCCATGACCTTAAACTGGATAAAGGTCCCCCATGAACTTAAACTGTATTGTGGTCCAGCATGAACTTAAACTACATTTGGCCCTGCATCTGGGCCCCTTTGGTCCGAGTTCTAAGACCTTAAACTAGGATCCTTGTGGTCCAGCATGACCTTAAACAGCATGCTCATCCTCACTACAAGACGTTAAACTGCAAGCTGGCCAGGACTTCCTGATCGAGGCCCATCCTCAGGCCCCTTGGCCTTCTCAGGCCCTTAGCTTAGTCCTTACCCAAAGTGTGTGGTGTAGTGTAGGACTATGCCCTCATCCACCATGGGTTACCCGCCACACCGTACACATTCCTAGATGAAATGCCTCTCATCGTCCTACATGATGTTAAACTGTGATTCTAGAACTACACACGGCTTGATACCCATCCTTATGGGATACGTAGAACCGCCTGAATGTCTAGGTTTCAGGTCCAACCCCATCTCTTAGGAGATCCCACAATCTCCCGGTCACCTCGGTCTCTTGGCATGTCCTTCCCAGTGGGGGGATATATAGGTGTGATACAGGGTTTTTGGCACCATGCCCCCTTCTCCTGGGAATCCACCATCTTTTGGACACTCTCAAACTGAGCCCTTAGACCCTTTCCAGTGGTCCGCTAATGTGCTTAGAGTACTCTGGTCTAGGACCTGGAGTGTCATATTCGACTTAGGAAAGTTTTTGTCCACTTTTCAAGCTTCGTGATCCCTTCCATTCAGGCCCCTGTTATCTTTCGCACCTAGAGGGACCCCCAAGAACGGCTTGGATACAACGCCTAAGGGCTCTCCTACCGTTACGGGACAATTCCCCCGAGGGTTTTAGAAAACGAATTGATACAAATCCCGCATTTCAAACATGGTCAGCGGTCGATGCTCATTTGTTTTTCCCCATTTTAGGCTAACACGATAGGATTCTGTGTTGTGAACATGGCCAGTAGTAGTCCTCAGTCGTCACGCCAGCTCCTTCAGGCCCTGAATGTTGGTTTCATGATTCACATTAGGTTCCACCCCATCGTGTCAAGGTGGAATCTCGACACTCCTTGCACTAACCCTCAGTGCACCCCCACACATCAAGCACACAAAGCTGCATAACGGCGTCTCTCGGGGCTCTCACGATCCGAGCGCCAAGGTTATATGCTTGGCGTTTTTCTAAGGATCATGCGCAGCTTGACCCTCATCCCTATGGGAAATGAGGAGTCGCCCAGACATCACGTTTCGGGCCCAGCTCAGCTGGAAGCTACTTTCTCCTGCCCCCTGATTGGTGGACCCTCATCGGCTCATTGGCCCGAGGCTCCTCTCTTAGAATAGCGCACGGTGACGATGTGAGGATATTCCCTCATCTACATTGGGTATGCCTTATCGCATCATGCATGTTCCCCCAGGTCCTAGCCATACGACCTTAAACTGTGCTGGTTGGTCCTACCACACGACCATAAACTGTGATGATATCGTCCCGGCCACACGACGGAAAACAACACTGCATTGTGGCTACTTACCCATAGAGGACATCACGTTGTGTATCAGTCCATTACCATACCATTTTTCAACGCCTATATACGGATTGATTATTGCGGCGATGCCAGGAGTTTCTACCTTAGGCCAGTCGTTCCACGAAATAAAAACCGTTCACCTTCCAGTACAAATAAGATATATCAAATACCGCTTCCTTTGGTGTGAGGGATAGACCCGCACACCTCTCTCATCCTTTGCACAAGTACCATGTTGTGCTGTGCCACCGTTCAAGAACTACATGTAGCTTGATCCCCATTCTCATGGGGTACGTAGGAATGCCCATACCTCTCGTCTAAGGGTCCAGCTTGATGTCTGTTAATTCATCGTGTCTGTACCACCTTTGGGACCTTGACCGTGGGACTACGTAGCGTGGTGATTAGGACCTAATCCTCATTCACTTCAAGTTTGTGATAAGCCACACCATGCACGCCCTGTTATGAGAATTAGCCCTCCTGTTTCTTGTCCTGCACGACGTTAAAAGGCTCCCCCAATAACTACGTATGGCTTGATTCTCATCCTTATGAGATATGTTGGAGCGCCTGGGTACTTCCCCATAGGCTCAGCCTAGATTTTGTGTTCGGTCCCTTGACCTAGACAAATCTCTAAGGAGCACACGGTAAGCAGGACCTCGTCCTCATTCACGTCGGGTTTTGCGACCACTTTATCATGAGTCTCCCACTTCCCTTACTCCTTTGGTCCAAGATGTAAGACCTTAAACTAAGATCCTTTCTAGAACTAAGTGTGGCTTGATTCTAATCCTTATGAGATACGTAAGAATTCCTGGACATTTTGTCTTGGGTCCAACCCAAGGGGTTACCAAATCTCATCCCTCCTCACTGTCGACCCCTTAGCCAGGCTTCTTGGGGAGTGGTGTAATTGCGACATCTACCCTGAATAAGTTCGGGATGCCGCATAGTGATGTTGGGAAGTGACAGTTCTCTCACCAGAGAGGTCCTGTCTGAAGATTGGGACGATTTGTGACCATTTTAATACATCCGCCTAATGAGCCTCCACCACTGTGGTGCAATTTTGGGAGTGTTGGAATCTGTTTGAACAAACCACCACTCCACTTTCCATGCTTTGTGTGCCCCTTTATTCAGATCCTCATCCTCTTTCATGTTTGATGAGACCCCCTAACAGTCTGGATGATAGACCTTGGTCCGCCTGCTGCAACAATATGGATGATAGACCTTTGGTCCGCCTATTGTAGCAATATAGATGATTGACCTATGGTCCGCCTGCTGTCTTGGGCCAACGTTCTGGAAGACTGGTCATGTTTCATGGGACCCCCTAACATTATGGATGATAGACCTTTGGTCCACCTATTGTAGCAATACAAATGATTGACCTACGGTCCGCCTGCTATCCTGGGCCAATGTTTCGGAAGACTGATCGATGATATTTGAGTGAGGCCCCATGTTGTGAACGTAGCCAGCGGTCAGCCCTCATTTGTTTTCCCCGTTTCAGGACAATGCGATATGTATGCTGTGTTTCCGCCACAACTAACAATTATCCTCCATCGTCGTGCCCCCCATAGTGTTTCGTATTTGGGTAACGTGATTCACCTTTTTCATCTCCCTATGTTCGGATGGATTTCAATGCCCCTGGAATTTCCCCGCTCATGTGTCAGGACATGTTGAGAGGGTGATATATCAATCGGTCTAATGTCCTCTCCTCAAAAGTCCAGGACCGATTTTGGATGCCTGAAGCTTGGTTGACGCTCCTACGAAGTGGTAGATTATGGTTGAGAACATCAGACCAAAGGTACAAATAAATGGATTTGTCCATATATTGGATTAGAATGATGAGCAGTAGAAGCAAATGTTCATGAGAGGGAAAAAACAGGTCCCTTAATGATCAGTGTTTTGGATTGATCTTTACAGCACCACTACCCTTTGGCTGGTGGCCTCCAAGACTACTTCTCACTCCCTGAAGAATCTCTCTTTGTCAGCAGCCGCAGAGCGTAGTTCGCCAATCCTAGATTGTGCTTGTGCTCGTTATATTTGAAGTACGGTCATCTGGTGACTTGCCTCCATCAGTTGTTCTTGGGCGTCAGCTAGCTGGGACATCAGTTGCTCCATGAGCTCAGAGCATTTTGCAATGAAGACCTCCTTCTCTGCCGCCTACCCTTCGAGGTGCCGGACTTATTGCTCCACCCTCAGGAATGATTGGGTGCTCACCGATATTTCCCGACACTGGGAAACATCGGTGCGCCAGCTGCTCTCACGTATCTTCTTAGCCATGTAATCACGGACCGTCAGATGAAGGCGTTGAGCATCAGCCCCTCCGGCACATAGGACGAGCAGCCAGGTCTGGAGTGATCCCATCCGCCTCAGCTAATCCTCCTGAGGCTGCCTGAGAAAGCATTGGATACACTTTCACCCTTTGTGTCGTGTCATCCGGCTCTCCTCAGCCGCTTCCGAGTCTGAATCATCTATTTCCTTGGGATCATTGGGCTGGTACGCGGGAAAGGCAGCCAGCAGGCCAGCAACAGGGTCTACCTCAGGGATTTCTTCACAAGGAATAGGATCCTCAACATCCGGGCGACCTTCCTCTCTCGCCCCGACAACAACGATGTCTCCATCAGCTTCTGACCTTGTTCCAATGATAGCACCGATGATATTCACCACCCACTGCTCGCTAATTTCTGGGGCCGACTCAGTTTGGGAGGTATGTTCTGGAGGAGGTGGTACATCTTCCACTGGTCCACTCATGGATGGCCCGGGATCAGCAGCCCGACGAGCCTCCAACGCCGAGATCACTATACGAGGAGCATCCTAATTAGTTGGGTTTTCTGACAGTAATCACCAGTAGTGAAGAAGGAGACTTATAGAAACCCAGAGCGTCAGCCTCTGGTGTGATGGCCGCTATAGGAGCTGTTGTGGAAGGAGACCCCTCAGTGATTGTCAGTTTGATGATGGGCGTCGGAGCCCCATCCTGTCCCACTGGTGCTTCTCCTCCCTTCTCTTTTGGGGATGTATGATCAACACCTATGTTCTCCTGAGTGAGATAGAGAAATGGATTAGAAATTGCAGAAGAGAATGGTAATGGAAGGAGGGTGAATAAGGATAGAGGCGGACCTCGAGCAGTTCAGTTATCTCCATGTCGGAGCCAACAATCTCACCGCTCTCTTGCAAGTTCTCTTGGTAGGCTGCCCCCTGCGACCCCTCACCTTCGGGTTCTCCTTATCCTTCACCTTCTCCTTCATATCCTCCTCTGCCTTCATCTTCTCCTGTTTCCTCCTCTCCCACTGACTCATCATCACTATCGCCTTCTCCCGGCGACACCACTTCCAGATCATGCTCTTGGCTGAGCATCACTTTCACTAGGAAAGGTGGATCTGCAGGCCGACCCCTTTGGCATGTGTATGTGTCCATGGACGTTAGATATGCATGCCTCCAATGGAAGTTTACCCAGTCGGTAACTCGAATGAGCCCAACCTCTAGTAGCTAGATCCTGTCCTGCATTATCTTCTGCAGATGTCTTCAACGCTCATTTATTGCCGCAGGGTCATCCAGGCCGACCATAGTGCCGGGAAAATTGCATCTTGGGAAGGTTTGAGCAGGTATCTCATCTGCTTCCCGGGAAGTTCTCTGGCCGCCTCGTGTGACCCCCCTCCATGCAACGAGGTTGCAGTGACACCATATGATGTCCCCGCTGTTGAGGTCCCGGCCTGCACAGGCCTCGCTGCCTGACGCGCCCCTGTTTCCCCCCTTCTAGCAGCACCTTGCCTGCTCCCCCGTCGCCTGATTTCAACGCGGGTAGACTCAAGTTGTCGGACTTGCTTGCGTAAAAGCCCCTCAGGGTGCGCAATAGTCCAGTGTTCGGCATACTCGGTTGATAAGCCGGCATCGACCCCAGTGGGAGGAAGGGTAATGAAGTCACCAGAGCCGTAGGTGGTGAACATTAACCACATCTGGCGAAGGACACATGGATTCTTCTCCTCCCGGATATCTGTGAATACCTTTTTCGTCATTCGCTGGAGGCACCTGAACTGCCTGATGTATCGGGATGACACATAAGGCTCACAGATGATGTTCCTATCAATCTGAGCTACAAGCACCCCACCTCGGACGCTCTATAAGTATTCTTACTACTCCAGTGAGCCTTTCCCATTATCCACCATCTGGCCGACTGGGGTGGGGAATGTACTGAATTTGAAATTGGCGTGGTTACCAATTTGGATCCTTACACCCTCCTCGTTAAGTGTCATCAGTGCAACCCTGACAATATTTAGGAGAGATGGCCGTAGGCCATTGCTCGGAGGACGAACGGCATTCGAAAAGGTGTACCCACCAAGATGAGCTACCACCCAGCCATGGATGATCTAGAAGGGTCCACATACTCTCCGAGGCGACCCCCCTCTAGAGATGCATCCCAGAATGGCATACAACCAATCCAACACAGGGACCCCCAGATTGATCCTTTTGTTGGCGGCCATGGTCCCCGCCATCACCAGAGATGCTGGATGGACACCCATTCTTGCATCCCGCACCGACAGTAGCCACCCTATCTGGAAGGTGGCGAGGAACCCAGCATATCGGACGTTTGGGTCCCGGGACTCAATAATACGGTAGCCCCACGATTGGTATTGCCCCGCCTCCAGGGTCCTCCAATACGATCCATTCTTGCTCCTCTTAGCCGCGGTTGGGAACCGTTTACCCCATCCCAGCATCTTGATTGCCAGGTCCTTCTCTAGGAACTGACTGAACTAGTCCTTGTAGGCAATCTCCTTCAGGAAGTCCTTGACCCCTACCTCTCTTTGGCCAGCTCCAACAGGTGCCACGTCAGCATGGGGGTCCGCGACCTATCTTCCCAGGTGTTCATTGGAGGAATGAACTCATCGTATTGGTATCCCTCCAATGGGATACCTCCGATGCAGTGAACTTCCTAGAGGCTGATGCCAACTTCCCCATGGTGGGGATGGAATGTGTTGGTATCAGGGGACCACCGCGTGAACAGCTCCGACCCGAGTTTAGGTTGACGGTAGAAGTTGAATTGCAACGTCCACACCGCATCGAACAGACCGATGTGCCGCAGCTCAGGCCCAAATTGGTCGCACGTATAGTGAACCCAGTACGCCCAGGCCCACTCATTGGTGAATTTGTCTCCGGACCGTAAGTCCCAATCTTACAGCCCGCCCTTAGTATCGTCCATCATGCTATGAGGGAACGTGATTTCATAAAGGTCCAGGGAGCTCTCTATAACAGGATCACCCCAATCAATGGTCCTGGTCCTTGGGTTCAGGACATACACATCCATGTGTCTGGTCTCTCTAGAAGGATGACCATTGTTGGTGATGTTGTAACGAAGAAGGTTTTCCTCCGAGGTCACCCATGATCGCGGTATGTCCACCCCAAAGCCCGACAGTGGGACCTCCTCCAGGATGCCGAATTTCCAGAGCGTGAGGTTGTTGGACAGAGGATACCCTTTCTGGGTAGGGGTCAGCAGGTTGAACAAGGTAAGGTTGTCAGAAACAACCGCCTTGGTGCCATAAACCTCTTCATTGGCCGCCATTTCAGCTCTACGAGTAAAAGCTTCCCCCTCACCAACCTGGTTCGCGACCATCTTGAGTTCTTTGAGAGTTGCGCGAAATCAGGAAGAGTGGCGCGGAATTGGAAATATTTTCACGAAATCTGGACTTGTGGTACGCAATTCAGTAGTTAGGTGCGCAATCAGAATCGTTGGCGTGGAATCCCCGAGTTTGCGTGGAAATGCGCCTGAAACTCGGAAGGAATTACGCGCAGCCGCGGAAGAAATTTCGTGTATGAGAGTGTTGAGACAATCGCGCATAAAATATAGAGTACGGAACTTGGGACCCGGGGCCCCTTTTTATAGGTGAGGCCGGGGTTCCGTGCCGCGCGGAATGCGAATTCAGCGCCGACCCGGAGTTTTGCGCACCCCGTTTGGCTTTTCTGTGCAAAGTGCCAATGAAACCCACCACTTCAGTGTTTCGGCGTTTCCCTAGGAATCCAATCGTTGTGACCTCTCGCCGATCCAATTCTGAAGGGGGTATTTTTAGACGCCGAAAAAGTCCGTAACTCCTACACGAAGTTCTGAAATGACGAAGCGAAGTCATATTCGGATTTGGAGGCTCGATCCGGAGGGCCTAGAAGTGGTGTGCGAAATTAAGGAGGACTTGCACAAAAAAATGTTGCTTGTGCAAAGGAAGTCCAGGATTCGCAGAAAGGCACCGGTGTGGCGCACAATTTTGCGCGCCCGATTCCGCGCGGTGAGTCATTTCGTGCCAACAGGTCATGGCATGGAAGATTTCGTGCGCCGCATAGATTTTGCGACGTTGGAGGCCTATAAATAGAAGGAGACCCTTTTGTTTCGGGGTTGTGGAATTCGGACCAGCTCCCATGCGCGCAATTGGACCCCCGCGCGCGCAATATGAATTTCAAGTATTGACCCTTTTTGCACAGCTTTTCCCCGGGGTTCGCCTTTACGTGCAATCCCACCGGCTTAAATAAAATTGCAAAATCTTCTAGGTTCCTCCTTTCTACGCAATCACTTCCATTGCGCGCAGTCCCTCTTTTGTGCGTAAAACCTAATTGCGCGCAATCCCGTCATTAGGTTTTTCCCAACCTTAGGAATCGACCGTTGCCTCCTGCATGCAATCCAAGCCCTTTGCAAGCAATCCCCCTAGCCGCGCGCAATCCCTCTGCCCCAATTTCACGCCAAACTGGTGTTTTGTGTGAAAACCTTCTCTTTGCGTGGAAACCCCAGGGCCCCTCACCTTTACACCCCCTGGGGTGCCTCCCTGCTTAGGCGCCTGATGTCCTTTATACCGGGCATGCACGCCATGCGTTGTTTTCTCGTACGGCCTTCTAGGCTCGTACAAAGTAACCTCAAGGTCCCTTGGGTGGTGTTTCCCATTGCATTGTTTTTTCTTTATGCTCCTTCGCATAGGCACGCTAACGACTATTTCTTCTTCGCATAGTCATGCTAACGTGGACCCCTCAATGGTTCGCCCTGCAACCCTCTTCACTACGGCCTTACCGATGCCTTCCCTCCCACAAGGGGTAAAGGGTGTTGGGAATGTAAGCCCTAGGGGTGTAGAGAGAACCCACCTCGTCCGAGCTGCAGGACGTTAAACTGCCAAGCACCTCATCTTCAACACATGACGTTAAACTCTGATCTGACCCTGTGCTTCGCACACAGGGTCGCCCCGGCTCAGACATTATTTACACCGCTCATCTCCACAGGAATGGAATCATCCTCACATGGAATGAGATCCTCCCTCTTGGAGTGGAATTTGTCCATGGGGGAAGGGCTTCCTTAGAGCGTAATCCCCTAGCCTTTTTTGCGGAAGGTAGCTCCCATGCACCTCCGTACTTCCCCACCGCCAAGGCCAGGGGAGGGTGTGATAGGGAATGAGGAATCTCCTTTGTTCGGTCATAAATCCCTCTCCCTCTGTGCTTTGTCGCACCACAGGCCTCCATCCTAGAGTAAGTCCCGACACTAAGGGCCGCTCAATGCGTAAGCCCCTCTCCGCTCCTCATGGACGCACCGTTCGCGACGTGATCGTCTGGTCCCTACTGCCTCTTGTTTCTCACACCGAGCATGACTCACATGGGCTTAGAGTGAGCATCGACCATGACATCCTCTTATGGGTCACCTCAGAGCGTAAGACCCATCCTGGTGAACTACGAGGACTTTGATCCATGCTAAATCATGGTACGTAGGAAGCCTCCATGAGGTTCAAGCCCACCGCCTGGCCGTTCTGACTTCTTCATGCCAGTTCACCAACACTTTGGGCCGCCTCAGAGCGTAAGCCCCAAATCACCCGTCCAGCATGACGTTAAACTGTATACCGTCCAACAAGAAGTTAAATTGTCTGCCTCGTCCCGCATGATGTTAAACTGCACCACCCGAACTACGTGGACATTGATCCATGCCAAAGCATGGTACGTAGGTAGCCTCCATGATGTTCAATCCCATCACTCGGTTGTTCCGGACCCTTCACATCGGTTCCATAACTTTGTGGGCAGCCTCAAGGAATAAGCCCCACATCCACCATTGTGGGCTGCCTCAGAAAGTAAGCCCTATATCCATCCATTCTAGGCCAGCTTAGAGAGAAATCCCCAAATTCTGTCACCCCGCATGACGTTAAACTGTATGCTCGAACTACGTGTACTTTGATCCATGCTAAATCATGGTACATAGGAAGCCTCCACGAGGTTCAAGCCACCTTCACTCCATCACCCATCCTGATTCTTACCCGATCCACCACATCCCAGTGGGATTATGCCACCTCATTCCACTCCATAGTATCCGGGAAGCCTCCCACGTGCTAGCGCCGACATCGGTGTTCCCCCACCAGGGGGTTCTTTAATCTGATCCACTCTCAGTGTTCTGATCAGTCCGATCTATCTCTGCAAGACGTTAAACTTACGACATACCCCGTGTTAAACATGGGAAGCTAAGGAAAACCTCAGATACATACCTATGACATGCTAGTTTCCCGCGTTCGATGTGGGATTCCTCGGGCTTCCGCACCCTCGAGAATCCCTATAATAAGGGATAGAAGACAGACATGCCAATCCCCCAGCATCAAGACTTGCCAACGACACTCCACCGTGACCATTCTCCTCACCGAAGGTTGCTGCCCCGACCATACCCCTTGGAGCGTCTCAACAGAAGCCGCGTAATTAACTGGCGTCCATGAAGATATGGCACTGAGAACGAGATTCATGAAACCGTCTAAAATCTATGAGGGAGATTCAGACAAGGTGACGAGCTCCGAGGAGGAATCCATGGAAGGAAGAACCAACATCCCATCATCCTAGTTTTGATCAAGGAGAAAACATCCCTGAACTGGGAACAAATGCCTCCCACCTTTGGAAAGCGGTAATGCTGGGCAACAAGCCGAACGTCCTCCCCTACGTGATGGATGTGTGCGCGTACCCCATCGGAAAGAGTCAGAAACAAAGGGTTTAAGTTCAATTAAATAGTAGGTATCCACAATACCACAACAATACTAAATTCTACTATAATGTAGTAGATGTCCATGAAATACACATAAATAGTTATAGTCATGTATGTAAAACATTCCCACTAGGAAACATAGCCAACATTGCATATATAATCCCAAAATTCTAGACATTGGTTCCAAACAAGGCCACCAAAACACATTACCATGAATTGTTTTAGCTTCATATCAGAACCAATAAGTCACCATGTAGTAGATCTCATCACATAACCAATGATGTGGGGTATGGTGACAATTGATATAATTTATAGTGAACCCCCAAGTACCTGGGGTAGGCTGTTTTCCAAAAACTTCACCCACGTCCAAAAGTTAAAAGGCTCAATCATATATCCATGATATTCGATCCATCCATCTTCACATAAGGGAGTTCCATATTTTATTTTTCATGTCAACCAATGACCCAATCCTTACGGGAGTCCTAAAACCATGTCTCACATGGAAATTTATAATTAAATAACATTAATGAATTCTCACAAATTCTAGGGAACCATATATCCTCACAGGGTCTAGGGAGGTTATAAAAAATAATCCCAACCCATACCCATAGACTTTGGGGGGTCCATATTATAGTACATCATCATATCCTTATAATCTTGGTTGATTCAATAGTAAATAATAATGTTCCATCTTGATAGATTATATGGAGTTCACAATCAATCACCCTTGGGAAATAAATAATTATGTAGTAATTCCATATCACAACTCTCTAACACACCATTTTCTCACTATTCCCTTAGGTATAGCCCCTTAGGTCTAGTACCATGTCTTGAACACATTTGATACCCCTTTCAATCATACAAGGGGTCTTTCATGTTCTTCTTGACTAACCTTCACATTAGTTTTGTAAGAAAATTTCTACAAGGCTTCTCACATGACACACATATCTATGAAATAAGGAAATATATGGGAGTAAAGCCAAAAAATAACATAATATTTTGAAGAAAAAAAATATCTCAAAAGAGGTAAATTGAATATAAAAAATCAAGACAATACCGCTCAAATCCCCTTTAAAACCCATTTAAAATCCCCCTTTTCAATCCATTTTGTAATGTCATGTCATGTTTTATAATTAAAACTAAACCATTGGATAAAATGAAAAAAAATCTAAAACATGTCTTAAAAATAAAATTTAAAACCATTTATGAAATTAATTATCTCCCTTTAAAATTACTTTAACATAAACTGATTTCTAAAAATCATTATAAAAAAGGAAATCCATTTTACATTTCAAAAACCAATGCATAAGGAGGCCCACTAATACTTTTTGACCATTGAACCATTATTCGACCATTTAAAAATATATATGATCCATGATGACTGTTAGGTTTATGAAATTCCATCCCAACCTTATGGTGTAACTCACACTAAATAGGATATATGAAGGAAAATAATACTAATGTGATACATGAACATAAACTCACTAAAATAACAAGATAAACAAATAAAGGCATGGACCCCTACCTCAACCGATGTTTTCATAAATGAATTCAAGCCAGTACTATCCTATACCGTGTCCATGATCACCAAACTCATAAACTAAATTCATTATATTATTTAATTAAACATTTAAAACCAATTTCCTAAAATCGAATAATAGGCATGGAACTCACTAGGTAGTCCAATGACACCAGAATCTGGAGAAACCATGTGTGATGCACTCCTGAGGAGCCTTCAAACATAATAAAAACAAAGAATAAAATTTAACACCTTAATTGAGGTCTAATTAAACCAAAATTCACAAAAACTCCTAAATAGACATGTGGAACAACATACCTTTCATGAAATGATGAATGCTGACTTTTTATGGCCTCACGGGACTTCCTCCACAAGCCACAAATGGACTCCCTAGTGGATAAAACACTTTCTCAATAATTTCATAAAATATATCATTCAAATCCTATCCAAATGAATGGGAATCAATGAGAGGGAATAATTAGTTGTAAAAATAAGTGATATTGAGATATCCCCTAAAAAGGGTTTGAAAAAACATGTATGAATCACCCTGATTATAGATGAATGAATAAGGGAGAGTGGGTTTATCTATCCCTTTATCAATTTGAACCTAAGATAAGAAACCCTAAGGGGTTTCTATTTTATAAACCACCATTTATTCTTAATAAACCCATAAAAAATATTAAAATCATGAACTAGTAGTACACACTATTATTTTTCATGTTATAGTGTCCCCTAACTTCAACTATCTCCCCCATTCATACCCTAAATTAATGAATGAATTCCATTCAAAGTGTGAATAAACCATTTGCATCATGAATAGCCCACAACTAAAACATTCTAGTTGGTCGACCACCCAATAATTCCATAATATCATCCAAAACCCCCGATACACTATGAAATTCTTAAACACAATATATATGTTTTAAAGATGTTATATTTCTCATAAAACAACCACAATACATGATTCTGAAACAAACCACAACCAAAAGAATAAAAAATAAAATTTACATTAGAATTTCAAACCCACCAAGATGGAGGTCATTACATTCTTCACTATTATTTTTATTCATAGAATTATTAGTCTTCTTTTTATTGACTTTCATGGGATTTTTTTAGAAGGAACATATTGTGTATACTTTTCAGATCACACTAAAAGAAATAAATCAATTATTATAGGTTCTATGAGCATATTGGTTATCAAGATCGATGTTATTATCTCAAGGAATGAATTTTATTTAGGAGTCACTATTATATGAGTTTTGGTTTGGAATTTATTTTTAATGACCCTTTTTTATTGTGATATTTAACATCATTCTGGAATGTGTACTAAATTTTATTACATGGATTTCATTGCTAGTGTATCTATCTTCCTAGTATGTGTAGAGGTAAACCATTCCATTTTTTGTTTCATATCCTCTATTCTAGTCTCCAACTAATTTTCTATTGGAGTGAGACTTCTCAGGTTGCACTCATCTCTAATTCATGCTCAAAAGGGTTTCTTTGTGGCGATGGCCCATGAAAAAAACAATTATTGGATTATATTTAATTCAATTTCTATATGAAAAAAAAATTAAAAAAACTCATTTTCAAAGATACATGTATTGTTACAACACTTGGAAAAATTTATACACATCACTTATCAAGTTTGATAATAAATTTTAATCATTAAGTGGTGTTTTATATATTTTTATATAAACGTATTCATGCACATAAATACCAAGAATAATCGGTCATAAAATTAAATTATTTATTTAAAAATTATTTTCAATCGTTTTTTCAATATATATATATATATTTATTTACATTCGAAATTGTTTAAGACTTATAAGTTTGTAGTAAGAGATCCTAAATAAATTCATGGCACATTAAAATAATAAAATCATGTCTCCTTTAAAAAAATTTATTATAATATACCATGCCGTACATTTCATTTCACTATAAAATATATCATTAAATGTAAATATATTCCAATGATTACCTAGAGAATATAATAGAAGACTCAGAAAAGAATAAAAAATATTAATAATATATATATTTTTACAATATAGTAAAAGATTGATAAATCTAATAAATCACTATATTATATGTATTTTTAAATAACATTCATCACTTTATGAATTATTTATCAATTATGAATTAGGTAGAAACCAATGTTTGACCAGATTTATATAAATTTCTTGCAATTACTACACTGTTATAGAAAATTTCAAATTTTAAATATTATATTTATGATTTATAAAAAACTTATAAACATGGGATTTATTGAATAGTGATTTATATGAATAAAACTAATTTATTTCAATTAATAATCAATAAACACTTGCACAAAAAAACTCATTACAGGTGAAATACATAAATAAAATTTTTTAAAAATATTTTCAAACATAATGATAAAATGTTAAAATGGAACATTTTAAAAAACAATTTGAGAAACATTATATTAACATATAATAAGTGTTGAGTGTTATTATCATTCTTCCTCCAACAAGAAAAACCATGAAATCTATGTTTTCTATACTCTTATCATTCATGTATTATTTTTTCATTAGTATAAAATGTGGTTAATGTTTTATAAACTATAATTTTGTGAAAAGTTTTTACATTCACATATATTTATTTAATAAATTTATATTCAATATTGAATTGGTACCAAAAATTCTAAATTAATGCAGATAATATATGAATGATTTTTTTATTTCAAGTAAAATTTCACATGTAAGATTGTAATATTGATATACAAAAATTGACCTAAATAATTTAATAAAAAAAAACAAAACAAATATAGGGTAATTTGAGTTTTATTGATATTGAACTTTGAGGAATTTCAAATTATTTTCCTTCATCATGTTATTTATAAAACAAAAACTAATGTGTTTATTCCTATGATTATATTATATCATGTCATCATTTAGGAATTTCATAAGATTAACTTATTTTTCAACATGTATATTAATCTTAAGTGTTGGAGAATAAAAGATAATCAAAAAACTAATATTAACCTTAATTATATTTTTTACATGGTTTGGTTTTTTTCTATTTAACATTATACATAATATTTAGTTAAAAATTATAAAAATGTTTTTATAGTATCAAAATTAACAGCAACATGTATTGAGATATTATCATAATTAGGGATGGTCCTTCATGTAACATTATGGTTCCCATTTCTTTGTAATATACATTAAATATAGATGAAAAACCTCTAAAATCCAAAGATTTATTTTACAACAAAATATTTATAAAAAAGTAAAATAACATTATGTTTGATAGTATTATAATTTTTATACCCCTTAAACTAAAAAAATTATATGGAAAATCAATGAATTATATATGTATAAATGAACCTATTTTCATAATAGTGTAAGAATACTCTATACCACACTAAAGATATTTAAAATATTTTATCTAAAAATATTGTAATTATTCATAAAAATTAGGAATTGAAACCCTTAATTCCTAAAATATTAGTCATGTAAAGAATGAAAAAGTTAAATTATAATCAAGTATGTAAAACACATTTTACAATATTTGATGTATTTGAAGTAAATGCTAATTATTTCCATTATTATGATGAAAGGATAAAATTATAACTTATTTCATATTTTCTTGAATTCCAGAAAGAAAAATTTATTTATTTATTTTTTGGATAATCCCCTTTCAAATTTGGTTAAGGATAACCCTTTACATGACCAGTAGGCTAGTAGGTGCATGGATTATGTAGACATCCCTAAATGCCTCAAATACCTGAATATTCTTGGAAACCACCACCACAATTTGCTTATATCATGACTCAAACTTGAGAATTGATGTAGGATTAGTAAATCATATCTTTAGAAGATGAAACATAATATAAAAAACATAAATTAGGACTTATTTAAAATGGATAAAATAATATAACACTAAATTATAAACCAATTTTTTATCATATGTACACATAATACAACTATGTCATTAACATCAATAAATTTTTCATAAAACGCATTTGTTTCAATTAATTAGCTATTGGTAAATTGTATTAGTGTCGTAAAACATTGATCAATATATTTTATAATAGAATATTTTTTTGATGTCAAAAAAATTTAAACCTTTCAAAGTAGTTATTTATCAATTTTATTATATAATAAATTGAATAAAAATACTCATCATGGGACCATTTATTTATATATAAAATTCTAACAAAACAAATCATATAACCCGATGACCAAAAATAATAATACATATATGATATAATAATGAATTTGAAATATATAATATTTTTTACTATGGAACCTTTTAATGTTTTGTAGTGTCATCACAGTCAAAATATTGATATATAATAGGTAATAAAATATTCAAAACATTATATAAAATAATGAAAATACATGAATTAATATTTGAAATTCCAACAAGGTAATTTAAATTACCCTTTTTATGAAAATATTTTATCAACAATCAATGTGAATTTAATTATCATAAAGTGAGGGAAAAAGAAGGATTTTATGTGCAATGAAATATATGATACAAAAAAATTAATTGAATAATCCGATTAAAATTATTTTACATAATATAAATAAATAAATATAATATAATAATCAATATTAATTTATTAATATAGAGTATATATATAAAGTGACATTATATTATGATAAGAACATAATGTCGTATATTTTATGCAGTGATGGATGTTATACACAATATCACTCACTTTATTTCAACATATTATACTATGTAATGCAACTAAATATTTTATGAAAATGAAAACCAAATAATTAAATATATTCTATCAACTATTGTAATATATATTATATAATATAATTTCTATAAATAATCTACTAAATTTTTCTTATATATATAAGTATATCAACAATAGTGATATCAGTGAATTGTAAAGAAATTTTATTTTTCCCTATTCCAAAAATTCATAATATTAAATTTTAAAACTAATTTAAATAATATATTTTACCTAAGATAGTTCTTTAAAATATAAAATAATAATTCAGATTTTTTTTATTTCATGAACTAATAATCCAATAAGAAACCACGGACTATATACATCATAAATTCAGTTTAAGTGACACATAATAAGATAACATGAATTGAACACATATTTTTTTGTATAAAATAAAAAAAATTCAACCAATATACCAAGATATTCAATTTATATTTCACATAAAATAAAATATATCACATGGAATAATAATATTAAGAATATGATTATAAACAATGACCTAAAATCATATAATTAAATATACATAGCATAAAAACAAACGTAATGAATAAGAAGTATTTTACACATGAAATAAACATTAGAAAAAATAAAATAAAAAAAATAAAAATCAATAGAATATTATATAAAAAATAATAATGAAACACCAATTTATCACATAAATATGTTTACATAATCAATGATAAAAATAAAAATTTATCATTCGAATTTTATTCTTTTATCAGTGAAGGAATTTTTAGGAAGGTATAAGCATCAACACTTTCCTAAGAATAAGAAACAATGAGATTCCATGTAAATAGTTTTCTAGAAAAGACCACTATATTAGTGGTAAATAGTGAAATGGGAAATCTAGAAACCATTGAGTGATCAACCAAAAAATAAATAAAAAATTATAACAAAAATTACAGACCTAGTGTGATAGAGAAATGGAAAATCTAGTGATAGTTTTGATCATTTCATGAAGGGTGAATATGAAATATAAAAACTTTTAATTTTCAAGATTAATATATTTTATGTGAATAGTAAAATATTAAACAATAAAGTGATCATTTTTTGAAGGGAAGATGTACAACATCATTTTTTTACAATAAAAAAATTAAAGGGGAAGTCATGAAATGAGATTAGTGTGCTATTGTTTTGTAGTTCCTTGAAACGTGTGTTCTAGTTTAAGAATCACTTTTTCTAGGTAGTTTCCATTAGATTTATTCATGGAACTTGAAACATCAAAAAGTTATTTATCCAAAAGGGGCCTACTTTCCAAAGGCAAGCGTTCGTTAAGTTTGAACTTAATGATACTTAATAACATGCATTGGTCTAGAGGATGGGAGGATAGAATCATCACACCCTTTGAGGGAGAATTATTATCTACTTTGGGACTCTGTTTATAAATTTACGATATTTTCATGAATCCTTATTAATTTACTATGTATAACATAAGTTTCCCTTGTAATTTGTAATCACTTATTTACAAGTGTGAAATTTATAATCATCCATATGTATTCGAGATTCTTCATTAATGGATATATCAATATGTATTCAAGGTTCTCCATCAATGGTATTCTTTTATATACTATTTAGAGATTATTTTAATCATCATTATGATAATATTGGGTTTTAATCCACTTATTGGGGCACTTTAAAATTTATTTTCGTCTAGGGAGATAAAGGTTTGTTTTGATATCGGTATCATACCCATAAAATGTGCTACCTACAAATCATTGTGAATGGAATCATAACCCTCATAGTGTGGTGCCACTTAATGGGACACATAATAACTTTTAAGGTCATGCGATAAGGACCTAATCATACATTTTAATGTCATGTGGTAATGACATCTAAGGAAAATGTGCTTAGTAAAATTTTGGTGTGGGACTTATGCTGAAGTAGCCCAAGGAACTTGGAAAGGATATGGGTTTCCAAGTAAAATTATACACTATTAGGAATATGGCCCAGGAAGAACATAATTGATTTGAAGTGTCGGGTTTGAACCTCAATAAGGCTTCCTACATATCCCATTTGGATGGGAATCAAATCCCACATAGTTCAATAAGTCTTATAAGAGAGTATAATCCTTTGAGAGAAATGGGGTTGGGATTACTTCTTGAATAGGATGCCTTGGTGATTTGGGGGTTTAATTTTGGGATTACATATATAGAAAATGCCCAAAATAGGGGAATTAGGGTTGGATTTCTAAAGAGGATATCCCATGATCTTGGGCCTTGAGAAGGATTCCTACATATCCTAGTTTGAATAGGAATCAGAGTTCTCGTAGTTCGAGTCCTTGAGAAAGTGTTGTGATCATGAAAAATGACTAAGCACATGTGATTCAAGTTCGGTGTTACAAACAAGGGGATGTCAAAGATTCATCAAAGGCACCCACACTTTTCCTCCTCCACTGGTGGAAGAGGGCGCACTTACAACAACAAGGGTGGATGAGGTCAAGTTGACCCGAGAAGAGGGTGAGGTGACAAACCTTCCTTCTATTAAATTTACATTGGACAAGGATCCAATGCAAGGAAAGAGTGATGGTGTAGGAAGTAGAGAAGAGAATGAATGGAACCTCATACTTGAAAGGTTAGGGGATTAAACAATGATGGCTTCCATACAATTGATCTTGGTAGGGGAGGGAGACTTTTCCTTTTATAGAATAGAAAAGAAAGTGTGAACTCTTCCTTCCCTACCAGAGACCTGAGGATCGAAGTCTTAGGGATGAAAAAGAGAGGATAGAACCCAAACCTAAATCCTCCAAACCGGGAACTCCCCAACATTGTTCATAAGAGATAGGTTCATGTGATTTCAGATATATAAACCCACAAACACTCCATGAATCCTAACACCATTGTGAAACAAATTTGGGAAACCTCTGATTGCAGATATACAAACCCAAATAGGAGACACCCTAATATTCCTTTCCCAAAGG
Source organism: Viscum album (assembly GCA_963277665.1). Lineage (NCBI taxonomy): Eukaryota > Viridiplantae > Streptophyta > Magnoliopsida > Santalales > Viscaceae > Viscum > Viscum album. The sequence goes on from OY728131.1 coordinate 188,555,557, forward strand.
CTTGATAAGTAAAGAGGTTTAGGTGAAGGTCTCAACATAATACTTTTTAGGTAAGGTATACAATGAAGAATAATCATTTCCATGAATGGATTTCAAGAAGGCTTAATGGAATGTATATTGAATAGAATAGGTGGATCGAAGAGGGGTGCCCAATTAGGTACTGGCGCGCAAGTATGGGTGCACAAGTAGGCATGGGAGACCTGATGTTCAATTAAGTGATGAAAAACCTGGATGTTAATACTTGGGCAAGACCAGACTCAAGCCTTTAAAAGTATTCACAGGTATTCCCAAACGTGGGGTGCTCAAGTTCCTATGAGAGGAATAGGTGGAGCGCAAGTGTTTCAAATTTATGGATGTTGGGCACTTTAGGCGCGCAATTGTTACAGATTTCAAACACTAAAAGTACTTAAGTCTTATGATCCTCCTTCAATTCCTCCTCTTAAGGTGTTAAATGACTACCTTGAATGTTTTGGAATACTTGAGATAAGCACTAGGGCAATGAGAGAAACAATTTGGATTTAGGGAAATTCATACGTACAAATGAAGGCCCCAAAGGTCTGAATGACTGTAAATTGTTTTTTATTATTATGCGAACACTTTTGAGGAAAAATTGAGAAACCATACATGACTTCACCATTTCACCACTTCACCATTTCACCACTTCTCCACTTCCCCACATAAATCAATACAAGACTTCACAAAAAACGACATTCATGAATAATGGATGGACAATCTATTCAAGCATTTAAACAAAAAAACCTTCATAGCTGGAGCCGACATCGTCAAGAGAAGGTCGAGGTACCATGATCTAGGAAACACGAACATTCAAAGAACTAGAAAAACCGCAGAACCGGTCTCCTCGCGCGCCCATCGGTGCGACCTTCGACACTAGCCCAAATCTACAAACCCACTGGTGGACTCTAGTCGGAGTTCGCCCAACCCTCCAACAAAGTGAGATGACCCAAGGGACATCCATAAAGGGTGAAAAAGAAATTAGAACGAGGAATACCAGGACGCCCGGACGCCGCACCCTACTCTGCAGATACTGCATCGCAACCATGATCCAATCAACAATATACATACCAAAATAATATCAGAAAAGCCAAAAAAAATCGATAGACAAAGATCCACAGCCAGAGAATGTAGTTTATAAAGCCAAAACACAACTACCGCGATACCAGCGACGCCGCCAAACCAAAACCAAAACAACTTCCAAGGAAGGACCTGCAGAGTAGCACACCCGACTGCCAATGACAACCCACCAAAACAAAAGCATCTTTGTCGCACAACATCATCGAAATCATACGATGATCCACAGAAAGCAGTAAATCACACAGAACACCGTAGAAAAAACATCACCGTAATGAAAACACTCGCCACCAAATGCATCCAAAACCAGGCTGAATCAAAAATCAAAAAACAGAAACGCATCATCGAATGGGAGCCCCCTGAAGGAAAACAACGCCATCATAAGCCAGATCCACATCCCATCTCCACCTTCCAGCACACACTCAAATACCACCACAACCTCCCACCGCAACCAAATCCGACGCAGAAAAGGGAAGAAACCCTCAAACCGTAGTAGATAGAACTCGGCCATCATACCTTCACCGCGCCGCCATGTAAAACCCAAGCCAAATCGGAGTCTTGAGCAAGAAGACGAGCCAACAATTAGTTAAAATTGCCTAATCGACGAGCCCACAAATCACAACACCACCGCAGGATGAGGACTCACACACTATGATTGCGCCGAGCATAAGCGCCGACGAGAGGGGTCACCGCCGACTTGAGACGGAGAAGAGGAAGGAGACAACAGGGGGAAACCCTAGGTAAGCAGAGCCCCTTATAGGCTCATCATCTAGTTTCACCCCAAAGGTCTATTAATAGGAAAAATAGGACCTTAGGTGAAAGTATTGTTGGCATGAAAGTAAGTTGCATGCCAGATTTGGGTGCACAAGTACATTGTGCACCAACGACTCTTTGGTCTGACTATGGTGATCCAATGCTCAAGACTTTGTAAGTATTGATTTTATTCATGTGTTTTCTCCTCTTTTTTATAACATATTTCCCCTTATCATTTTTTAGATTCTATAAAGGAACGAAGTGTCAATAAAAATGAATCGGTGAAAAATTAAGAAGGAAAGATTATCAGAGATGTTTTATTAATAAAAAACTCTAAGGCCATGTGTAATACACAATATTTTTAAAACAAAATTGTGTTCGATATAATATAAAACATGAAGCACCAATCCTAAAAAATCACGAAATATTAATATTTCAATATGACCCTAATAACATTGTTTTTGAATTAGTGGATATTAATAGGAATAATAAAATTATGAAATATATACTATTTTCAAACTCAAAAAGAATTTACTGATAGATTCATAAGAAATAAACACTCAATATTTTAAAAAAGACATTTCAATATTAAAAAATACGTTTTCATCAAAAAATTTATTTATCTTTGTGAAAACAAAATAATATAATTAATGTTTTCTACATTAAAAATATTTATTTGATAAAATTAACATCATTTTTCAAAAATTCATATCAAAATTATCATATAGAGAATTATTAAATTTTTATGAAAATATTGATTTCCAATAAATAGTGAAAATACCTATTTTTATTGAAAACACTATTTCTCAAGAATTTTTATAGTCCCATTTTGATTTAAAGTGTTTTAAAATATATATTATTTATTAAATATTGTGAAAAATAAAATTGTGTTCTTATAATCAATTTTATGATTTATTTAGATATAAACCCCTTTTTATACTTCAAAATAAATTTTTGTGAAAAACTATTTTTCATCTCACTCTGTGTTTTAGTATAAAATTATTTTCTACCAATTATTTTAACTAAATCATGAAAAATATATTCCAATTTTTAATTAAGTTTTCCTACTTTATAAAATATTTCCATTTTATTTTTTATCATTATGAATATGAATCATAGTAAATAATTATAACAATTATAAGGGTAAATCGAAAGAAGAAATTATAAAAATAATGTGGTAAAGAATTAAAAAAATTCTAACACTTGAATTAATTTCATTTGAGGAGTATATTTCTTCCTGAATAATCCAAAATTTTAAAACATGAAATTTTATTTAATTTTTTCTACGAAATTTACCTTAATAATATTTTAATGAGATACACAAACAAAAATGATGCTTTTCTTCTATTAAAATATAAAATATGTTATTATTGGGATAAATACATATTATGTTCGGTTCTAAATAGTAATTTCAAATATATATTATGTTCTTATCTAGTAATTTATTTCAAATTTTTAGTGATGTTATTAATAAATTAAATTCATGTGAAATTCTAACACATAATTTATTTCATTAATTGAAAAATAGTTTTTTTTAGAAAAATTGTTAAAGTAATAAAATATGGAAAAATTATTTTGTTATATATTTTTTTAGATATATATAACATATTAGTAATGAGATAAAGATTTAGATTCTGATTCCCCATTTTTCTTGATGTATTTAATGGCAGATTAAATGAATAGTTCTGCAAAATACATTAATACTTTTTTATAATAAATAAACATTATTAAATGAATTAAAATTCATAAAAATATTATATTCATCTATATGAATTAGATACGGTTCAAAACAATAATAATGGTCCATTTATGTTTCTTTTTTCATTTTATAGTAACATTATTGACCCTCTAATGCTATAAAACATTAATACATCAATAATTGTTAAAAGAATTTACTAGGGTCGTAAACTAATAGGTAATAGTGAACAAATAACATAAATTTGCCCAAATTTTTATTTGACGAGAGGATTTTGAACCATACTTGTATTTTATTCAAACTATAACAATTTGGAAAAATTTAGAGAAAAAAAATATGTGACATCCTAGACATTGCTAACTCATAAGTAACCAAACCCAGTTGGCCAAAAATGCCTCAACGGTGCCTCCCCATATGCTAGAGGCTGTCGACTAGCAGCGAAGGTCAAAGGTGGTATAGTTGGGAGAATATATTATCATAATTAGAGTAACATAGTATTGTAATTTATGGATAATAGTGGAAGCATAATAAATAAAAACTCAAACAGAGAAAGTAAAACTTTCATATTATAATAATAAACAATCCATCAATAGTAAAATTGATTACTATATACAAAATGATATGACATAATTAATCTAAAAAAATGAAATATGAAAACATGAAATTAGTAACTCTTAAATATTTATATTTCAAAAAAACCATAAAGACCAAAAATATTATCTCCTGATAGTATCATCATACATACCCCTGTCATGTGCTCCCCTACTCCAATGCTAATATCAAAGAAGCTTTGGAAATTGGGTGCTTTCCCATATCCCTATCTGAATCCATGAGGTATGTATGGGGTACCAATTGTTTGAATGAATAGGGTGTGAGATATAATCAGTAGGCCACAATGAATGGTGTTTATAACAAACACATCCTATTCATATAAACTATAAAATTTTTCAGGTGGAATATATAAGATGTAATTGAATAACATAAATAATAAGTCCATGATAACAAGCTATAATAAGAGAAAATATAACAGTTGGGAGTCAATATATATATATATATATATTATGTGTCGACATTAGGTAACAACTAGCTAAGAAAACACCACATGTGAAAGAGTAACATACCATTATGGGCAAGGTCCAATGGTGTATATCTAGGGAGAACCCATTAAGACCAAGGAACTTATCCAATGGTAAGATCAGAATAATAATTGACCAACATGGGACAAATCCAAATTCATATAACTAGGGTGACCTATATCAGGAGATATGAATGTATACAGAAGTCACATGTACCATTCATCAAACTTCCTCATTGGTGTATTACCATAAGTGATAATACCTAGGGGTCTTAGGTTTCATACCTCGATCCCCTAATAAGTTCCATAATATAAGTAATCATACCTATTGGTCACATGTGTCAAAACTTGATCCCCTAGTTGGTTTTATACCATAATGGAACATGTTACATTCCATCATAACAACTCAGTGCCATACCATGATTTCCAACATCAAGAATGTAATATAAAAATGACATAGGATATTTTAGTTTCCATAAATAATTAAAATTATAATTATAAAGATGAATAATACTGGTGAATAAAAATATTATTCTATATTTCCATTTTAAACATACTAATTAACTTTTTTAATTTCATTTAATAAATTATAAAAGGATTTTTGAACCTCTTAAAATAAATCATTTAATTTAAAAAGGCTCACACTAAAAGGGTGGTGAGATATCACATCCAAAGGGGTATTTTAACATCAATAATATGAAATAACACACCTCATAGGTGGATCATGTGGAGTTCGAAAAGCTTAGACCAATATTAGGTACCATAAGGGAGAACCAAATTAGGTGCAATAATTATTTTAAGGCTCCTTATTTAATTTATAATAAACGACCAAAAAGTATGAAATGTGGCACAATGGTAAGAGTGAAATAGAAAAAAAAATTATGAAAAGTCATGAACCACCTACCTTATTCATGTACAACAACATTCATTTAGTATTACCCTTTGGTTAGGTCTAGATCATAAGAAAATTGAAAACAATACAAATTCTATGACAATATGGCATATAAAATCAACCAAAAAATAATTTTATCGAAATGAAGAATATTAATGAAAGGAGATAAAGGAATGGTGATATTACTAATGGAAATCTAATGTGATAGAAGACACTTGACTTTGGTGTTCATTTGGAATAAAAAACTCAATGACTAGAATTAGGATTGAGAGAGATAAAAAGGGAGGAGGAGAAGCTATGCATATTTTGGAAAAGAAGAGAGGATGTTTATTTAAAAAGAGAGAGGGAAATTTTTTTATACCCTACTTTTTATATATTCAAAAGGTTTATCCAAAAGGTTCACCAAACCATGGGACAATTGAGAAAACACCACTATCTAAGGGTACATGTCAAATAGCCTACAATTCTCAGTTAAATAATATGTGCACACCCTCTATCTCATCCTCACATGGCCAAAGCCCCCTTTCATAGTTTAGATAGAATGCATGGAACATTTATAGAGCTTCTTGGTTTGAGGTTCATGGTTAGAACTAACTATTCAATAATTGTGTACCTCTCATATTTTCTCTATTACTCAATGATCCAGGATCGGAGCATGCCTCTGACACTTCTAATTTTACCTCTAAGGGATTATGCATGCTTATAAGGAAAAAATAGAGTATTAAAACAAAAATAAAAAGTTATCATACATTAATGAAAAACTATGATAACTTAGAATCCCCCAAGAAAGAAAAACTTCCTCAAGTTTCCCTTAAAATGGTGGTAAATGATCATATGATAATAAATCTAGTCACTAAGTATATACATCAGCCTCTCCCTCCCAAGTCTCGTCCTGTACTTGGTCATGCTACCATAATACCTATAAAAAAGTAACCAATATTCCTCAAATATCCTTCCTGATCCAATGCACAATACAAGTGTGATTATCCCCAAAGGAAGCAACTACCTCCAACTCAAACTCATCAGGTTGAATGATATGAGACATACTTGAATAATACTGCAGAAGCTATGAAACATGGAAGACGTTTTGTATAGCCTAGTATGTATTATGTAATTGAAACTGGTAGGATACCAGCCTGACTCTCTAAACCACCTAAAAAGGTACAAAAAACCAAGTTTAATTATTCCCCATCCATCTAATCCATCAAATCCCCAATAATTCAGAAACATGTATGAAACCCCAACCCCCACCTCGAACTCTAGTGCTTGAAGGAAAATAACTGCATATGAATTCTTCCTGGAATGAGATCTATACATTCTCTCCCTAATGAACTAATATTGTTATGAAGTATCCTTAATGATACGAGTTCCATGTAGCACTACTTCAAATTCCTCTAACCATCACATAGATGAATAGAACAAAATACCATATAAGGAATCATAGGGAGCCATATGTATCATCGCCTGAAAGCTTTCATTATAAGCAAGCTCAGAAAGCGTTATATATTTCTCCTAGGAACCTCCAAAATCTAGGGTCCATAATTAGAGCATTTACTCTAATACATGTATCATCCGTTTTGACTAACTATCGGTCTGAGGGTGAAAGGATGTTCTCAAAATCAATCGAGTACCCATATATTTATATAACCCCTTATAGAATCTCGATCTTAAACTAGAATCCCTATAAGAAATGAAAGTAAAATGGACCATGTTTAGTCATTCAATCTAAAATAAATATATTCTCCTAAACTCATCCACTTATATGGTCACTCTAATAGGTAATAAGAGAAAATCCATCATGCTTCCATCGATGATCATCCATACTGCATCATTTTTCCAAGGGAATCATACTAAGCCAATCACAAAAAAATAGTGACATCAACATATTTACACAAAAGAAAGTGATACAAATTTATAATCCTTATTAGATACTAATTTTATTACTTCACCTTCTAATAGTTGGTACATCGAGTAACAAATCCAAATATCCACCCTTTCATACGAGTCCACCAATACTAGTGATATAAATCCTGACACATCTTGGAAAGGCCAGGATGTACATCCAATATAGAATCATTTCAATATCACATAAATCAATCTTTGATTTCTATAGGAACCCCAAAAAAATAATGGATGCACAAGACTTCATCCTCGTCAACATTCCATTTTGGAAGGAGATCCTCACTTAGAACACACTACCTTACGACTAGGCCCTAGGGATCTGATAACTGCCTTATATTCACTCTTTCTAGAAGGGAAGAGGATATTGATAACAAGGAAAGTACAGATTGTCCATGATGATCCTAAACCTCCATGTATATCTTAGAGAATAGGTCCATAAGATTAAAATCTCTACTGGCCTCTATAATTTTATATGTGTGAGTCCTTTGACTCATATAATTTTCGATGGAAATACATTTTCTAGGAATATAGTAAAGATAAAAATAAATGGATTGCAGGTACATAACACACCTTCTCTTCCTAAGGTTCAATTCAAGCTATGTGGAAATATACCCACGGATTTTGTGTTCTGTATACACCATAAAAGTCTCTCATACAAATAATGTCTCCAGTAATGTAAGGCATGAAAAAAGTATCTAACTCATGATCATGTGTTTGGAAATTTATATCATGTTGTCTCAACTGATGAGAATCATATGTGTGAATCACTCATCCTATATCAAAACGAATACTAGACTGATACCTAATTCCTCATAATAGAATATATAGATTATACTAGACACTAACACTATCAAGATAGATGTTGAATTTAGTGCCAATGAGCCCGTACACGAGAGGTAAGGGCTGCTGCTTGGCATCCAAGAGACCCAGGTTCAAAACCAGCTGGAGGTGAATTTCTGGGGGTACTATAGAAGTACCTTAGCAGTTACTATTTACCAGATTTGGGCCTTCGGGCCACCAGTTTGGGCCAATGGGTCTCAAGGGCCTTCGGGTCATCAAAGGCCTTCGGGCCATAGGTCTTTCGGGCCATGTAGACCATGGAGTAGCCTAGTTCACACAGAATAGGTCCCAGAAGAGGATCAGAACAACAAGAGTAGCATCCACCAGAAGCCGAGCTAACCAGATTGGAAGAATGAGAGGGTATGGCAGCCACCATCGAGACCAAGCCTCGTGCAGCTTTGTACGGGGAAATGCTAGCCGATCAGAAATGCAAGGTGGGGAGCTAAGTTGTAACACCCGAGATTTTTATGAGTAATATTTTGTTTTTATATATCATCAAAGGAATATTTCACTACATACTAGCTTGGCTTACTTTACACGCAATCGCGACCTTCCTCGATAGCTTGCGTCGTATGCAATACTGAGTTTCACTAAACAACGATATGCTATTAAAATATTATTAAAACTAGCCGTTATGAATAGTAATAACCACTTTTTGAAATTTTATAAATTTTATCTTTCAAAATGGACTTCATTTTTGGATTCGGAATACCGAAATTATCCTAGGGTGAAATTTTGGTATTTTTCTGAAAACTTTCAATTTTTGATGAATAGTGAAACCACTAAGTGGTAGGTTAAAAACTGAATTTTGCATAAAACTAAATTTTACCGCTTCTGTGAATGGAATTTCGAAAATCCGAGAGACACGGTTATTATCAAGGACTAAAATGTGGTTCAATGAGATGAAAATAATTTTTTGGTGAATAGTAACTTTTTACTTTTTTTTACCACGGTTAAAAGTAAATAGGGTAATTAAGGGTAAAAATGATATTATTATTACCCTAACACATGTCCTAATTCTATTGGACAAGTGTAATTCGACCAAAAACAAACTTAGGAATAAAATATGACCATTTAGGTCCACTTGGATTAGATTAGGACATTTATTATTAATTTATTTAAAGAAGGGTTAAAATAGTTAAAATCAAAGTTTAATAAGTAAATAATTTTTAATATGGGGTTATAAATAAGATAAATTCGACTATAAATGTTCATTAGAAATCTAAAAAGATTTCCTACATGATGGTATTTTATTTATAAATTTTAGACATTAAATAAGTTAATTTATTTATGACACAATTATGATGCATTAATCATCTTATTTATGAAATATTGACATAATTGATGTTATAAACACCAAAATAAATGTAATTTGAGACTTTTTATGAATTCCACTACTTTTCTAGGTTACTATGATATATTCGTGTTGATTTAATCAACTTGGTTCGAACATATAATTCTATTATGACTTTCACAAAAATCATATATCAAATAGTGTCAAAATTGACAAAAAATAGTTTTTAAATCAAATATTATATTATTAGTTTTTATTTTATTCCTAAAAATCTAAGGTTCGGCCAAATGACATAGATAAGGATATATATATTAATAATAAACAATTTGGGGTTCTTTTGGCATGTTATAGTAAGTGTATTAACCATATAGTGTAAGAAAACAAAAAGACACGGGAAAAGTTAAATTATTTAACTTAGAGTTAAATCTAATTGATAAGGTTAAAATAATACCCTAAACTTGTCTAAATCCTATTGATGGATAGGATTACGACCCATACCCACTTTATCTTCGATATAAAACCCTTTGGAACCATTATAAACCGATTTTGACTTTAATATAAAATAATATTTTGAGATATTCCTAAGGTGCCCCTCTCCTCCCTTATAAAAGGGCACCTCCTCCCCCTCCTCACACCAATTTGAGCACTCAAGCTCGGCCAACCCCTGCCATTTTCTCCTCTCCACTTCCCTAGAATAATCCTATAGGTCCTGGTCTTCTTCAAAGACCAATATTAGTTCCCTAAGTGGAGGATTCAAAGAAGCGTTCCAAAGAAGAGGTAATATCCATTACCGATCTTTTCAATTTCTTTCTTCTTCAACTTCTTCTTATTTAGTTGTTTCATGATAAAGTAATAACATCAGTATTACTTACATACTGATATGTTATTATAAATATGAAACAACCCTAATTCACCTTCTATCCATCATACGGAAAAATGAAATCACCGCGCGTGCGTACGTACGGAATACCGTCTCCACGCCGTGGTGTAATCTATTTTCCACCATCATTTTACAAGGATGGGTATAATGGTGTAATGAGTAAATATTTATGATTATTATAAAGTAATATTGATACTGAAATAATATACATATACTCCAATACAATTCCACGATCATAGGAACGATATCATCACTCGTGCGTACGTACGGAATACCGTCTCCACGATGTGATGCGACTCGTTCTACATGATCATCATTACATAGTAATTATATAAATGAATTGAATGAATAAATATGATATATGTTACACTAATACAATTCTGGATATAAGGTATCTATAACCTTAAAAGAAGAATAAGAATTTATTCGGCAAAACACGCATAAGAACAAAAGGCAATAAAGACCCGAGTAACAAGTAACAATGAAATATTACTAACAAGAAGCTAAGAATATGACCATATATGATATCATATCAATATGTATGATTCTTGAATAAGTCAATAACATTATTTAAAACATTATACAGGAGCTTCGGACACATACAAAGCAAATCGGACCTAAGGTAAGGGAAATATCACAATCTCATTTTTATCCGAGATTGTTTATTCGTAAGTATTTATTGGGGTGTATTTTATCATCCACATCCATGTTCCCTCAATATGTAATATTGTTTCCATCCACTTACACTAGTTTAAATCCAATTTTACCCTTTGGTGAGTTTTTAGTAAAGAATATGAAAGGAAACTTTTGTCATTTTTTCGTACGAGGTACTTTTTGACTTTTCCGACAAAAGTACGAAGAATGTTTTTTTAACTTATACGGCATGAATGGATTTCTAAAACATTATTTCCAAGAAGATTCCTTTACAAGTATTAAAGTTTATTTTTAATCAACTTCTTTTAGTTTAAAATTGTATGACATGTTAATAAAGGAAAAGTGTTTTTGAAGTAGAAAGGATATTTTCCTCAAGAATGAAGTTCAAGTATTTTATCAAAATTATTTTCCATCTAAGATAATAAAAGGGTTATGTTTTTATCCCTATTATTACATGGATTTGATTATGTTGTGATGGAAATATTTTTATGAATTCATTTATCTTATATGAATTGTTTTATGATGTCATGTTGTTTAAGAATACCATTTTTATTACATGGGTTACGCTATGATGTATGGTTTATGATTATGTGGCACACTTAAGAAAGGATTCATTATAATATGGGTGGGACCTATATCTCCCTCCAATTAATTGGGTAAAGATTTATATCTCATGAGATAGACATGGCTGGAACGGAAGGTTATTTCGGTTTAGTGATACAGGACTGAAACGAGGAGTGAACTCGGTTTAGAAAGGGACTTTGTCCACTAAGATAGTCTTGGAAATGAGTCATGACTAACAAGAAATGATTTTCCATGATTATGTGTGCATGCCACAAAGTTTCAAGTTTCATGTTATGATTATGGGGATCTCATTTTCACTTCTATGATTTATTCCATGTTAAGATATTATGATCTCTTTTGCAGGTTATGATTTTCAAAAAGACATGATATGATTTTTATTTCCTTTATTTTCCCTTTCTTAGCATTTGATCTCACCCTTTTATGTTATCTTTTCCCCAGGTCAGGAAGATGGATATTATGTAGAATATGATAAAAGGGACCCTAGATATGATGAAATAAATGGGAGACACTGTAGAAGATTTATGAACCAGTTGTTTATGTTTCCCAATTTCTAAAGACACTATACCTATACGGTCATTTGTGGTTTTGTCATATGTTGTAATAAGTGTGCTTAAATTTTGAAGTATTAACAATGTATGTAATGTATGGGTCATTAAAGTTGGTATCAGAGGAAAGGTATAGTCAACCTTTGGAAACTAGGATGTGAAAGCCTTAGTAAGAACCCTAAGGATAAGTCGAAGCATAGAACACAATCTTAGTGTTTTAGAAATGGCCATGAATACCCTAGGATAAGACCTTAAGTGTGAAATTTTATTCTTGATTATGTGGTTTTCCTATTATAATTAGTGTTTCTCACACTATTCTTCTTGGTTTTAGTCAATGGCTGGAACCCGAAGGAACCGTGTTAATGTGGAATGTGATGGGCAATGCAATGATTGTCCCCCTGAGCAACCAAATGATATGGGAGCTGGAATGCAAAATCTTGTAGCCATGCTCACACAACTTTCTCAAGCTATGAATCATGCAGGACTTCCAAACGAGCAAAGGAAGGAGCAACATTCTGTTGAATCCTTCATGAGGCAGCGTCCACCTTCTTTCAGTGGGTCTACTGATCCATTATTTGCTGAACAATGGATTAGTACTACTGAAAAGATATTTTCAGTTCTTCAATGTTCTGAACATGATAAAGTCATTCTAGCAGTGTATCGTTTGGAAGGAGATGCTGATCAATGGTGGAATCTTATTAAGAATACGAGGCAAAGGGATGAAATTGAGTCTATGGAATGGGACGAGTTCAAGAAATTATTTTTCAATAATTACTTCCCTCGTATTCTCCGAACAAAGATGGAGAAAGAGTTTCTTGAACTGAAGCAAAGGGATGATGAATCTGTTGGTACCTATGAAGCAAATTTTACAAGACTTGCAAGGTACGCTTCTGGTATTATTATCCAACCTGAGAGTAAGATCGATCGATTCTTTAGTGTCTTAAAACCAAGTCTTCGAAGGGTGTTATCCATAAGGGACTTCAATAGCTACAAGGAAATCGTTCTATGTGCTCTCAAAGTCGAGATGGAGATTGGAGTAACCCATCAGTCACATGGGTTTGATAAGAAGAGGAAGATGGAATTGAAAGGAAAATCTAAAGAGCACACTGAAAAGAAGATGAGCTTTCCCTTATGCTCAAAGTGTGGAAAGAAACATGGAGGGAGTTTTCTTAAAGGGACAAGTAAATGTTTCAAATGTGGAAAGGAAGGTCATCAGGCATTTGAATGCCGTGATAATGGGAATAAGATATCTAATGATGCAAACAAAGGAAGGGATACACAGAATGAACCTACTACACTTCAATGTTTCAAGTGAAAGGATATGGGGAATTATGCCAATCAATTCCCAAATCCAAGGGTTGATGATGATGTTCGACGTCAACAAAATCTTAAGGCTAAAGACAAAGGAAAGTCACATGCAATTTCTATCAGCGATGTGGAGTACGATAACGAAGTGGTGAAATGTACACTTACCATCCACTCTAAAGTAGCAAATGTTTTATTTGATTATGGATCCACCCACTCTTTTATTTCTGAAAAATTTTCTAAGGGTATCACCATATTACCTCAACAATTAGATGTTGAGTTATCTGTGACAACACCTAATGGAACAACAGTCGCATCAAAAGTTTATAATTCTTCTCCGATCGAAGTTTCTGGGAAAGTGCTTCCTGAAAATCTTGTGATACTTCCTTTAGTGGAATTTGATGTGATTATTGGCATGGATTGGCTTTCTCTACATGGAGCTCATATCCATTGCCAAAGAAGGGAAGTCACATTTCATATTCCAGATCAATCTATGATCGTCTATCGATGCAAGGATGAATATAACCTTCCAGTGGAAATTTCTTCCATCTTATGGGTCTTGATTGCACTAAATGAAGGTTATGTATCTCAAATGGTTGGTGAGAAACTCACGATTAAGAATATGCCCATCGTACGGGAGTTTGATGATGTCTTTCCGGAGGAATTACCGGGTCTTCCACCAAATCGTGAAGTTGAGTTTTCAATAGAACTCGTACCGGGTGCTTCGCCTATTTCAAAGACACCTTATAGAATGGCCCCAATTGAGTTGCAGGAATTGAAGAAGCAGCTCCAGGAGAATCTTGATAAGGGATTCATACGCCCTAGTGCGTCACCTTGGGGAGTACATGTTCTATTTGTTAAGAAGAAAGATAGATCAATGAGACTCTGCATTGATTATCGGGAACTTAACAAGATCACTATCAAGAACAAATATCCTCTCCCACGTATTGATGACTTATTTGACCAACTACGCGGAGCTCAATACTTTTCCAAGATTGATCTTCATTCAGGGTATCATCAATTAAGGGTCAAAAGGGAGGATATACCAAAGACGGCTTTCCGTACAAGGTATGGACACTATGAATTTATAGTGATGCCATTTGTTCTTACTAATTCCCCTGCTATCTTCATGGATCTAATGAATAGAGTCTTTAGAGACTATCTTGATCAATTTGTGGTAGTCTTTATAGACGATATTCTTGTCTATTCAAAGAGAAAGGAAGAGCATGAAGATCACTTGAGAATTATATTGAAGACCCTGATAAAGGAGAAGCTTTATGCCAAATTTACCAAGTGTGAATTTTGGCTTCAAAAAGTTGCATTTTTGGGTCACATAATCTCAAAAGAGGGGATATCTGTGGATCCAGCAAAAACAGAGGTTATCGAAAGATGGTCGAGACCAACAACAGTAACTGAGATCCGAAGTTTTCTTGGTTTGGCTGGATATTATAGACGTTTTGTAAAATATTTTTCACGATTATCTAATCCACTCACCAAGTTGACTCGGAAAGGAGTTAAGTTTGTTTGGACAGAGGAATGTGAAGAGAATTTCAAGGAGTTGAAAAGAAGGTTATCCAGTGCACCTATGCTCACACTGCCTTGTAGTGGAGAAAGGTTTGTGATCTACAGTGATGCATCCAAGAAGGGATTGGGGTGTGTTCTTATGCAAAATGATATGGTGATAGCTTATGCCTCATGACAGTTGAAAATCCATGAGCAAAATTACCCAACACATGATTTGGAGTTGGCTGCGGTAATCTTTGCATTAAAGATTTGGAAGCATTACCTTTATGGTGAAAGGTGTGATATTTATACTGATCATAAAAGTTTAAAGTATATTTTCACACAAAAGGAGCTGAATATGCGTCAAAGAAGATGGTTGGAGCTGATTAAGGATTATGACTGCTCAATCCATTACCACCCTGGGAAAGCAAACAAGGTGGCAGATGCATTAAGTTGACAAGCCCATGCTAGTTTATCCATGATGAGGATCACAAAAGATCCAATATTTATGGATTTAAAAAGGATGGATCTTGGAATTATAATGGAAGGGGGAAAAATCTTATCTTTCTCAAATGAATGTTCAACCATCTATACATGCGAAGATTAAAGAGGCACAGAAAGAAGATGTCGAGTTACAAAAGAAGGTGAGAAATGTTCCTGAATTCAACCTTGATTGTGATGGGATAATAAAGTTCAGGAATCGGGTTTGTGTTCCTCCCATCCCCGAATTAAAGAAGGAGCTGCTGGATGAGGCTCATAGTTCTTCATTCTCTATTCATCCTAGAAGCACGAAGATGTATAGGGACCTGAAAGAGTACTTCTGGTGGGATGGCATGAAAAGAGATGTTGCTGAATATGTCTCTCGATGCTTGGTTTGTCAACAAGTTAAAGCTGAGAGACAAAAGTCTAAGGGGATATTACAACCATTACCCATACTCGAATGGAAATGGGAAAACATCACTATGGAATTTGTCACAGGACTTCCTAAAACATCCAAAGGCAATAATGCTATTTGGGTCATAGTTGATCGTCTTACAAAGTCTGCACACTTCATTTCTATTAGAGAGGATTTCTCTCTAGATCAGCTTGCCAGGATATATGTAAAGGAAGTGGTAAGATTGCATGGAGTACAACTTTCTATTATATCTGATCGGGATCCGAGATTTACCTCGAAGTTCTGGCGAAGTCTTCAGCATACTCTGGATACAGAGTTGAGTTTCAGCACTGCTTATCATCCCCAGATAGACGGTCAGTCTGAGAGAACAATTCAAACCCTAGAAGATATGTTGAGAGCTTGCTCTATGGATTTCAAAGGAGGTTGGGATCAACACCTACCTTTGGTGGAATTTTCTTATAATAATAGCTTTCACTCCAGTATTCAGATGGCTTCTTATGAAGCTCTCTATGGAAAGAAATACAGGACTCCAACTTGCTGGGATGAAGTTGGGGAAAGAAAGCTATTAGGACCTGATCTCGTTGATAAAATGGCAGAAAAGGTCAGATCTATTCAACAACACATAAGAGCATCTCAGAGTCGACAGAAAAGTTATGCCGACAACCGAAGAAAAGACCTAGAGTTTGAAGTGGGTGATAAAGTGTTCTTACGAATATCTCCCTGGAGGAGGGTTATGAGATTTGGAAAGAAGGGGAAGTTGAGCCCTAGATATATCGGTCCTTTCGAAATACTGGATCGTGTTGGAAAGGTAGCTTACCGATTGGCACTTCCACCGAATCTCTCTCAAGTTCACGATGTGTTCCATGTATCTCTCCTGAGAAAGTACATACCTGATCCTTCACATGTACTCAGCTCAGAAGTTGTACCGCTGGAGGAAGATCTTTTTTATGAAGAACAACCAATAGAGATTCTGGATCGTAGCGAAAAATTCCTACGAAACAAAACCAATCGATTGGTGAGAGTTTTATGGAGGAACCACCAATTAGAAGAAGCTACATGGGAGCTTGAGGATATGATGAGGGAGAAGTATCCTCATTTGTTTGTTACAAAGTGACGAATTTCGAGGGCGAAATTCTTTTTAAGGGGGGTAGAATGTAACACCCGAGATTTTTATGAGTAATATTTTGTTTTTATATATCATCAAAGGAATCTTTCACTACATACTAGCTTGGCTTACTTTACACGCAATCACGACCTTCCTCGATAGCTTGTGTCGTACGCAATACTGAGTTTCACTAAACAACGATATGCTATTAAAATATTATTAAAACTAGCCGTTATGAATAGTAATAACCACTTTTTGAAATCTTATAAATTTTATCTTTCAAAATGGACTTCATTTTTGGATTTTGAATACCGAAATTAGCCTAGGGTGAAATTTTGGTATTTTTCTGAAAACTTTCAATTTTTGATGAATAGTGAAACCACTAAGTGGTAGGTTAAAAACTGAATTTTGCATAAAACTTAATTTTACCACTTCTGTGAATGGAATTTCGAAACTCCGAGAGACACGGTTAATATCAAGGACTAAAATGTGGTTCAATGAGATGAAAATAATTTTTTGGTGAATAGTAACTTTTTACTTTTTTTTACCACGGTTAAAAGTAAATAGGGTAATTAAGGGTAAAAATGATATTATTATTACCCTAACACATGTCCTAATTCTATTGGACAAGTGTAATTCGACCAAAAACAAACTTAGGAATAAAATATGACCATTTAGGTCCACTTGGATTAGATTAGGACATTTATTATTAATTTATTTAAAGAAGGGTTAAAATAGTTAAAATCAAAGTTTAATAAGTAAATCATTTTTAATATGGGGTTATACATAAGATAAATTCGACTATAAATATTCATTAGAAAGATAAAAATATTTCCTACATGATGGTACTTTATTTATAATTTTTAGACATTAAATAATTTAATTTATTTATGACACAATTATGATGCAGTAATTATCTTATTTATGAAATATTGACATAATTGATGTTATAAACACCAAAATAAATGTAATTTGAGACTTTTTATGAATTAAAATAATTTTATAGGTTACTATGATATATTAGTGTTGATTTAATCAACTTGGTTCGAACATATAATTCTGTTATGACTTTCACAAAAATCATATATCAAATAGTGTCAAAATTGACACAAAATAGTTTTTAAATCAAATATTATATTATTAATTGTTATTTTATTCCTAAAAATCTACGATTAGGCAACATGACTTAGATAAGGATATATATATTAATAATAAACAATTTGGGGTTCGTTTGGCATGTTATAATAAGTTTATTAACCATATAGTGTAAGAAAACAAAAAGACACGGTAAAAGTTAAATTATTTAACTTAGAGTTAACTCTAATTGATAAGGTTAAAATAATACCCTAAACTTGTCTAAATCCTATTGGTTGATAGGATTTCTACCCATCCCCACTTTAGCTTCGAGATAAAACCCTTTGGAACCATTATAAACCTATTTTGACTTTAATATAAAATAATATTTTGAGATATTCCTAAGGTGCCCCTCTCCTCCCTTATAAAAGGGCACCTCCTCCCCCTCCTCCTCACACCAATTTGAGCACTCAAGCTCGGCCAAACCCTGAAATTTTCTCCTATACACTTACCTAGAATAATCATAGAGGTCTTGGTCTTCTTCAAAGACCAATCTTAGTTCCCTAAGTGGAGGATTCAAAGAAGCGTTCCAAAGAAGAGGTAATATCCATTACCGATCTTTTCAATTTCTTTCTTCTTCAACTTCTTCTTCTTTAGTTGTTTCATGATAAAGTAATAAAATCAGTATTAATTACATACTGATATGTTATTATAAATATGAAACAACCCTAATTCACCTTCTATCCATCCTACGGAAAAATGAAATCACCGCGCGTGCGTACGTACGGAATACCGTCTCCACGCCGTGGTGTAATATATTTTCCACCATCACCTTACAAGGATGGGTATAATGGTGTAATGAGTGACTATTTATGATTATTATAAAGTAATATTGATACTGAAATAATATACATATACTCCAATACAATTCCACGATCATAGGAACGATATCATCACTCGTGCGTACGTACGGAATACCGTCTCCACGATGTGATGCGACTCGTTCTACATGATCATCATTACATAGTAATTATATAAATGAATTGAATTAATAAATATGATATATGTTACACTAATACCATTCTGGATATAAGGTATCTATAACCTTAAAAGAAGAATAAGAATTTATTCGGCAAAACACGCATAAGAACAAAAGGCAATAAAGACCCGAGTAACAAGTAACAATGAAATATTACTAACAAGAAGCTAAGAATATGACCATATATGATATCATATCAATATGTATGATTCTGGAATAAGTCAATAACATTATTTAAACCATTATACAGGAGCTTCGGACACATAAAAAGAAAATCGGACCTAAGGTAAGGGAAATATCACAATCTCATTTTTATCCGAGATTGTTTATTCGTAAGTATTTATTGGGGTGTATTTTATCATCCACATCCATGTTACCTCAATATGTAATATTGTTTCCATCCACTTACACTAGTTTAAATCCAATTTTACCCTTCGGTGATTTTTTAGTAAAGAATATGAAAGGAATCTTTTGTCGTTTTTTCGTACGAGGTACTTTTTGACTTTTCCGACAAAAGTATGAAGAATGTTTTTTTAACTTATACGGCATGAATGGATTTCTAAAACATTATTTCCAAGAAGCTTCCTTTACAAGTATTCAAGTTTATTTTTAATCAACTTATTTTAGTTTAAAAGTGTATGACATGTTAAGAAAGGAAAAGTGTTTTTGAAGTAGAAAGGATATTTTCCTCAAGAATGAAGTTCAAGTATTTTATCAAAATTATTTTCCATCTAAGATAATAAAAGGGTTCTGTTTTTATCCCTATTATTACATGGATTTGATTATGATGTGATGGAAATATTTTTATGAATTCCTTTATCTTATATGAATTGTTTTATGATGTCATGTTGTTTAAGAATCCCATTTTTATTACATGGGTTACGCTATGATGTATGGTTTATGATTATGTGGCACACATAAGAAATGATTCAT
This sequence comes from Viscum album, assembly GCA_963277665.1. Lineage (NCBI taxonomy): Eukaryota > Viridiplantae > Streptophyta > Magnoliopsida > Santalales > Viscaceae > Viscum > Viscum album. The sequence goes on from OY728131.1 coordinate 188,575,616, forward strand.
TATAAGATGGGTGGGACCTATATCTCCCTCCAATGCATTGGGTAAAGATTTATATCTCATGAGATAGACATGGCTGGAACGAAAGGTTATTTCGGTTCAGTGATACAGAACTGAAACGAGGAGTGAACTCGGTTCAGAAAGGGACTTTGTCCACTAAGATAGTCTTGGCAATGAGTCATGACTAACAAGAAATGATTTTCCATGATTATGTATGCATGCCACAAAGGTTCAAGTTTCATGTTATGATTATGGGGATCTCATTTTCACTTCTATTATTTATTCCATGTTAAGATATTATGATCTCTTTTGCAGGTTATGATTTTCAAAAAGATATGATATGATTTTTATTTCCTTTATTTCCCCTTGCTGAGCATTTGAGCTCACCCATTTATGTTTTCTTTTCCCTAGGTCAGGAAGATGGATATTAAGTAGAATATGCTAAAAGGGACCCTAGATATGATGAAATAAATGGGAGACACTGTAGAAGATTTATGAACCAGTTGTTTATGTTTCCCAGTTTCTAAAGACACTATACCTATACGGTCCTTTGTGGTTTTGTCATATGTTGTAATAAGTGTGCTTAAATTTTGAAGTATTAATAATGTATGTAATGTATGGGTCGTTAAATAAGTGATCAATGATGCAGAAGCTATGGAGGGGCAGTTTAAGTGGGATGGGATTATGAGTTATGTATTGGGAATGGTATGCCTCTAGGCCTTCGGGTCATGTATTGCGGGTCAGTCGTGCCTTGTGCCTTGGGCCTACGGTTCATGTACGGGTTCCCCTTCAACTCTTAAAAGGGGGATTATCCATAATAAAATAAAAAATAAGCCCTCTAGGAAATTCACGCCACTTTTTAATTTAGTATCCCTTTCAATAACTAAAATTCTATCTCACTAGACTCTAACTATATAAAATTCACACCCATCTTATTCAAACATGTAAGATGTTATTTTAGCTGTGAAAATTATTCAATGAAGAACCTATAATAACCATCTCAACCAAAGAAACTATGAATATGAAAATTTTAATTAGGTTAATACCTAGTAAATATAATTATCATCTTCTCTGGGTTAACTGATACACCTTTCTCTGAGATGATATGACCCTAGAAGTGGAGTTTATTGATTCAAAAGTGGCATTTAGTAAGATTAACATTGAGTTGGTGCTCTATCAGGGTATTAAGAATGAACTCAACATGTTTTTCATTGTTGTTTCAAGTATAAGAATACTCTACGATTTCATATATGAATAATACCAAATTAATTTACAAAAGGGTGGAGAACTAGATTCATTAGAGCCGTGAATATGGGAAAAAATTGAGAGATCAAATGGAATAACCAAATACTCAAAAAAATATACTAACTAAAAAATGTTGAATGAGTTATGTATAAAGGTCTAACATGTACCAAGTTATACCATGACCTAAAATAAATCTTTGAGGAAATATTATCTCCTGAGATCTGATCAAAGAGGAAATGTATAAGAGGAAAAGGATTTTGGTTCTTCCCAATAAGATTAATCAACTTCTAGAAATCTATACAATGGTTGAGGAATCATTAAATTTTCTTAAAAAAAGGAACGAGGAAACCTATGGATAATTACTGGGTCATATGAAACACTTAGCTTATAATTCCTTCAACTATATCTTTATCTTCTGTAACTCAATAGTATCTATCTTGTAATGAGGAATGGATTCCGGTACAACTCCTGGAACCAACTCAATAAATAAATCCACCTCTAAATTAGTAGGTAAACCAAAAAAGGCCCTAGGGAGTAAATACCCAAAATGATATAGAATAGTAAATAATTAATCCTGATGTATTCCCTAATCATCCATATATGTTACATTAATCTGGGCTATCAAACAACTCAACCCATGATGCTTGGGTTCATCTCTACCTTCCTGGATATCCCATTCACCATCTTAAATATAATTTCTTCCCTATAGTGATGTGAACGAAACCCTCTAAATATTGATATCCATATAGGCATTATAAGAAATAATCCATTCCATCCCATGGATGACATTACATATCATCATCTTGAGGACAAATATGATCTATAGAAAACAATAACCATCAATCTCAAGGGGGAATCTGTACATTGGAGTACACTCTCCAAAAATATACCCAAATTTCTAAAAAGTGTTATCACCCCACATAAGTACTATATTTTGAATATGATGAATGCCATGATTTACAAAGATATTAAATAAATATAATTCCCTATGTCAGAAAATATATATTCCAAGCTAGATGATACCGAAATCATACCTCTAAGTGTAGATGGTTAGAGACTCTACTCCCCCAGCACATGCTCCACTTCATAAACCTGGAACATTCTACATCCCTAAAATACAACATGACTACCTTTAGTAGGGCTAATATGATGATGTTGCACAAATTCTATCCAGCTTCCCTAGCTATGACCACCTCCTCAGCCTAACCTGACGGTATCACTCCAGCTCCTAGCCTGACACGGTGCTGCTCATCTTTCCCTAAGACAAAGTCTCAATGTTGATTCTCTCTCATTATCCACTAAAGGGAAGATTATATAGAACTACTATAAATATACCATCCTATCCTTGGATAACCAATATACTAGGTCCTTATAACACTTTGGTTTCAAATTCACCTGCATTTGATACTGATGAATTCATAAAAATGCCTGTAAAGGAACTCTATCTAGGACTGATCACATGAGATGTCTCAAAGTGATGCTTCCTTCCACCAGATAATGCACAACTATATTGAAAAACATACCCACTATAATTTTAAATTCTTGAATCCATTAGGATACATTATGTAATAACAACCTTTTTTACTATATCATACATGGTAGTCAATCAAAAACATTCTATTTGAGAATGTATAGGATGTTTGAGCCCATCCTCAAAACATCTCACTTTTGGTGGATAATCACCATTATTTATAGGAAAAAGGTGGTGAATATTTATAAATAAATCTATAAAACCCATAATAGACATAAAAACATAAAATAGGTTCATGAATAACCTGACACGATCAGCCCATAAGTTCATAGGGAAACTGTGGTCATAGAAGTATGTTTGAAAACTAGCCCAAGCCATACCCTAAAGAATATCTTCCTAGGTTATAACATAGCACCGTATCTTGGAATAAACTCAAATAATATTCATAGTGAGATCCAATCTTCTATGAAGAGGTGTCTCAAGGTACTCAATGATAGTCAGCATGGCCTCTAGCCATGAATCGACATCCTAGGGTCCACCATCCCCGAAAAATGTAGATGGGTGTTGTTGGTGAAACACTCATGTCCACTATGACATATATGATGAAACTCATAGAGGTCCCTATATTTTCTATATAAGAAGTATAAATATCCAGAAAAATAGGGAATCATCACCCATGTCAAGAATTATAGGAGGCCCATAGGTGGTGTATTATCCCCTCCCTCTAAAGACACCGCAATGAGGGGAGAGAGATAATAACCACCCTAAATACCACCTTTAGTAGACCACTGGTTGGAAACTACTACCAAAGGTATGAAAATATCATGAAATGGGAGGCATTACCCTATATAATAATATAGGATTGAGAGATAAGATGAATTGTCCACATTTACCCACAAAAAATATACATTATTTTTTTATTTATCATTTTCCCGTTTACCAATCAAAACCCTACCCATTTAAAACATTATTAAATAATTATTTATTCCACCACTTCCTGAGCATTTAATACAACATAACCTCACAAGAATCTCACCAGTTACATCACACTATAGCCTCATCACCCTACAATAACAACCAAAATACCACCTCACCGTCCCAAAATAATGACCAACACACCACCTCACCACCCCAAAAGCATGAAAAAAACCACATTCCTCCAAAAAGTAGGTAAATAAAAACCACCTCGTTTCCCAAAAATAATATCTATCAATCCTATTCAACACTATACAAATATCTAAAAATAGTTATCTTGATATTCCCCAAACATAAAACAATACATAACCTCCACCAAAATAACAATCACACACAACAACACATCAAAATCCATTTTAATGATTTACAAAGGGAATTTTATCACATTACACATTATTTTAGGGGTATTATCACACAATTCATAATCATCAGTTTATGAACCCAGATCTTCATTTCAGGTATAGATCATGATTTCGGGTGTTTTTGAGAAAAGGGTGAGATTTTGGAAATTTCATAAGTACACACCGTATACTTAGGAGTACATGTCATGTACTCCGTCGCTGTGGGTAGCCATGTACTGGCTATGTAATGGTTGAGTACATGGCCATGTGAGGTGACCTAGAAACCACCTAAAGAGGGGCTCGGTAAAGTCCTATACACGTCATGTATCCTCAGGGAACACGACGTGTATTTTTATTTTTAATTATTATATCGTACCAGGGTCACGTCTAATTAGTAGAAATGACTTCTTCTGAACACCTCTCGCCCAAGAGTGATGTGAATCACCGAACTTTCACTGATCCACCAATCATTCATCTGTTATCCAAATCAAACACCGTCAATTGCGTTGGAATAACCATAGTGAGTTATTCCTTCTTCTAGAGCCTCTGTTCTTGATTTATCCTCTTTAGTGAGTTATTCAATTTTGACCATTTTTTAATTTTTTGTAGGTCTATGATGTTCTAGGCCGATTCAAATGCCGAGGTTCTACTAAATCGATTGTACAATATCAAGGTAGGTGGATTGTGACTTTCCATAGTTTTCATTGGATTATATGTTCAAAAAAGTGTTGAATACCCTAGTTTAGAATATTACATGTTTTGGAAATATGACCCTGATGATGCCTAATATTGTTTGGTTACTAGAGTAAGGGTTGTTGATTGTGAATTATGTTTATTTCATTACTTATGGATGTGTTTTTCTATGCTTGTTGACATTGGTTGTTGGGTCTAAAACTATTTTTTAGTCTATTATGCTTCCCATTCCTAGTTTTGTTAGGATGGAGTTGATATTATATGACATTATTGTTATATGAATTGTATCTTCTTAGTCTTGTAGTATTTGAGATTACTTTGGCTTCTGGAATTGTTTGTGCATGATTTTATTACATAGGGATGTGGGAACCTGGTGTAGTGAGACCATAGGGGGAATTGACATTGATGGCTTCCCCAGAGTGTCTGTTATAATTTTCATGTTGTGAGACTATAGGGGGGTGGACATTGAGTGCTCCCTCAGGGTGTATATAGTATATCGTTACAAGACCACATGGGGAACTGGATGTTGAGGGATTCCTTAGAGAGTCTGTAGTTATCGTCAAAATAATAAAGATGAAATTGACAGTGAGTGCTTCCTCAGAGAGGCTTTGTTTATGATGAACTAGAGGGGTTAGACTATGAGAACTTCCCATAGGGTTACATGTGTTGATTGGTTGAATAATTAGTAGATGTAAATGAATGTAGTTAAAACTATAAGACTATTTACTTTTGATTACTTCGTTGTTTATTACATCTTTTTTTATTCTTCCTGCTATATATATTCACTGAGAGTTAGGCACAGATCTTTGGGTGGTTTCCTACTGGGATTCATATTACACCATATTTGGGTCATTCTTTTGGATCCAAACAGATTATATTGTTAAAGGTATAGGTAAAGGCAAGAGCCCTTCTACTTCAGGTACTTGATTTTTGTGGAGATGGAGAGCATGGGACCAAGGTGAGGTTTGCGATGCTGTTGAAGTTTACTTTTTTTCTTTTTAATTTGGTTTAGTACTATTTTTACAATATCGTGGCTTGTTTTGATACTTTATTAGACATATGTTCCCTGAATCATTTATATACCTGTGCTCTAGTTATTTATATACTCTTAGTCTTTTTCTGTTTACTTATTGCATGGTATTATTTCTTTTTCTGTTGTATATTATTGTTATTCCGCTGTGTTACTCTTCAAATGAGGGCCTAGTTTCCCCACTATCACACCTAATGCCCTTTCTTCTAGTCAAAAGCCTCTAGAATTTGAGGAAATGTGCATGAGGTCATGTGAACAACTAAGTATGGGGCACCTTTGGGCAGCACCCAAAACCGGGAGGATATAAAGTGGTATCAGAGTGGTCCTTTTCTTCTTGACTTACTATTTGGATCCTATAAATAAGGATAAGAATCAAATAGGTAGTTGGTAATAAGATATGTCTTGGAGTAGCTAACCCATGTATAGGGAAAATCCAATATGCCTAGAATATTTCATTTTTCATGTTTTTCAATTATTACAGATGATTTGATTTCACCATTGGGTGATTCACATGTTTTGTGCTATTATTATTGATGTTATTGAGGTTCTATTTCTATTGAAACCTGATGAGATGAGGGTATACCATCTCATGAATCATATAGGCACTTACTAGAGATCACATTTCATTCATTCTTGTCATGTCATTTAGGGTTAATTACCAATTATATGTTGTTGTGATAGATGTTGTGCTAGATATGCATGTTGTTGTGATAAATTACTTGATAGAATACCTTCTATTTGATAGGGTATTGCTAATATGTAAAGATTTATTTGAATGGGAGCCAAAATTTGGTCCCTGAGGTGTTATGGCCCCTCTTGGATCGGAATTTGGTGGATCATGTGATTGATTGAACTGTTATACATTGTGATTTACTTAAAGATGATGCCAAAATTTGATTAGCGGGGAGTATAGTCCCTCCCAAGGATCAGAATCTGGAATATTAATGTTTGTTTCAGTGTTTTTATGGGGTTATGATGTAGTTTCTAAGACGTACTATCCAGAAAAAACTAGAATACATGGTGTGTAATGATGAATACACTCCATGTATCCTTCTGTTCGAGAAGGAACAATTTTTCTTAAGTACACACCTGGTACTATATTTACATGCAGTGTAGTCCTTAATCATGTGAATGGATATGTGGGAAGAGACATGGGGTTGTGAAATGTTTGGTAGAACATACCGTGTACTTGGATTACATGCAATGTTGTAAGAGTCGTTTATCTAGACGTGTGACCGAAGACACAGGTGGATAAAACCATGATTTTACATTCCGTGTTCCGTTCTTGCATGCCGTGAAGAGTCGACCATGTCACCAACTATGTGACTAAGGACATGGGTGGTTATAAATTAAGGGGGTACATGCAATGTCTAGGGTGAACACGCTGTGTGGAGTTTCCTAGGAAGGAACCATGTGTTTAGTCATGTGGAAGAACTCAGGCAGGGGGGAAAGGATTCATGTACACACTATGTCTCATTGAGAACACACCTTGTTTATGGGGTGTTATATGACCAAGGTTGGTAGAAGTACACACCCACATAAAGGAATAAGGTAACATGTCATTTAGGGGTCATACATGTCATGTATCCATGTTTTTAGAAACGTAAATGTTTTGTTTCCCATGTTCTTTTCCTGCTCTTCTATGTTTCAGTGCTTGAAAATCTTGAACTAAGGTGTGATCTTGACCTTGCAGAGTCATGAAACCGAGATGTCCTTTGGTTTTATGCTAGATACAGAGCAACAATCAGACACAAAACAGGGTAGATTGAGGTCTACCAGAAGATCCTTCTATCGTTCTTGTCTTCGCACCAGTATTCATTCTGGATACAGGTTCCGATGCACAGTTCCGAGAAGGCTTTATGAGGTCTATGAAAAGTTTCCATGGAGCACCGCTTCCTACCTCGTATATGGAAGAGTTGATGTGAGGTTTTCAGAAGAAAAATCCTCCAAATTTCTTAGGTTATGGAGGACCTAGGGTTATAGAGTTATGGTTAGAATCCATGTTGTCGATCTTTGAGCATCTCGAGACACCTCCTTAGAGAAAGGTGAAGCTTGCTATGTACATGTTTCAGGATTCCTCCAAGAGATGGTGGGATGTGATATCATAGTCGGGGAACCAACAAGTTATGTCTTGGGATGAGTTCCAGCATACCTTATATGATTACTTCTACCCAAATACATTGAGATCCGATCAAGAGTGAGAGTTCATGAGTCTGGAATAGGGTACTCTTTCAGTCATGGAGTATTCTTCTCGCTTCACAGAGCTGCAAAACTTCACACCCATTACATGGGATGATGAGTTATTCTTGGAGAGGAAGTTTCAGGATAGGATCAGTTATGACATCCAATCTCAGGTGATCATCTTCAGGTTGACTTCCATCACTTCTATAGTCAAACATGCCCCGATCACAGAGCGTATCCTAAGGGATTCTAACATTGTGATATAGTGAATCTTGGCCCTCGGAATTGGTACTCCTCCTTCTGACAGCAGGAAGCACCGCATGAAGTATATGCATGGAGATCTGAGTAGGTGGGATACTCTTTTAGGTAGCCAGGTGATATTCTACCATTGCGGAAAGAGCAGTACTACGAGGACACATTGCCTTAGGAACCCATTTGAGTGCCGATATTGCGAAAAAATGGGTCATCTTCAGTGTTTCTGTCAGTTTTTCTCACCAGTAGTTGGTGATAGGTTTTTTGTTTCGACTCCTCATACTGGAGAAGGACCACCAGTACCACATCAGTCAGGGAACTAGTGTTCTTCAGACCATTCAATCCAAGGTGGAGATCGTGGCCACAGTGGTCAGACACCAGGTTTTCAGCAACTGTAGAGTGGATCCGCTCAAGGATCACATAAATATTAATAGGGCCATAGCACAGGTCAGGATTTTGCAATAGATCATACCAAACTAGAACAGGATCCCAGACCATCTACAGTTAGTGGTACAATTTTGGTTTCCTCAGTTTTATCTTCTTATCTTTTTAACACAAGGGCTTCCCATATCTTTATATTTTTTATATTTTGGAGAGTCTTGGGATTTGTATCATTACTTATACTGATATCCTGACGTTGGAAACTCCATTGGGAACTAAAATGGATAGTGTACATCAATGAAAGGAGTGATCTCTTAAGGTCTATGGGTGCCACTTCTTAGGTGACCTTTATGTATTAGAGATGACAAGATATAACGTCATTCTCGGAATGGACTACTTGGTTCCCTTCTAGACTTTTGTTGATTGATATCGAAATAGGGTGAGGTTCACATCACCAGAGGGTGGTTTGTTTCTATATAATGGTGCATGAGATGTCCAAGAGAGCAGAGCAGGAACCAAGCATCCTCGGTTGGTAAGAGTTACAACCCATATTTCTAGTATGTATCTAGATGACCAGGGGACTTTGCAAATGGACTTTCCTCTAGTGGTGGATCATTTTAGCGATGTCTTTCAAGATGACTTTTCAGGATTTCCTCTAGAGAGAGAGGTAGATTTATCTATTGAGTTTGTGATAGGAGAAGCACCAGTGTCCATACCTCCTTATAGAATGGATACACTAGAGTTACAAGATCTCAAGAAGCAGTTGGAGGAGTTGAAAGAAAAGGGTTTCATCGGACCCATACTTCTCCTAGGGGTTCACCTGTTCTTTTTTGTGAAGACGGAGGAAGATACACTCAGACTATGTGTGGATTATTGGAATCTGAACTAGTTTATGGTAAAGAACTGATATCACTTTCCCAGGATTGATGATCTCTTTGATCCGCTTCGAGGAGCACAACTATTCTCAAATATTGACATGAGGTCTGGTTATCATCAGTTGCACATTAGACCATAAGATATATCTCTTACATTCTTTTTGAGCAGGTATTGTCTATACGAATATGTGGTTATTCCATTTGGTCTCACGAACGCACCTGAAGTTTTTTTGGCACTGATGAACCAAGTGTTCCATCTATACTTGGAATCATTAGTGGTGGTTTTCATGGATGATATCTTGGTGCACTCTCACAGTCGACACGACCATGCTACTCATATTGATATCATTTTGAGTACACTATGAGAGAATTTTTTATATGCTAAGCTCTCAAAATACCACTTTTAAATGGACCATATTCACTTATTGGTTCAAGTTATCTTAGATTCAGGAGTATCAGTAGACCCATATAAAGTGAGAGCAATCGTTTCCTAGGACCAGCTGAAGAACGCCGTCGAGGTACGATGTTTTCTAGGGTATGATATTTACTATAGAAGTTTTATACAGGACATTTCACACTCAGCGAAACCACTAATGAGCCTAACTAAGAATGGTTTGATGTACCTATGTACAGATTCCTATGGCTCAGCCTTTCATAAGCTAAAAGGGAGGTTGAATTCAACACCGATACTAGTCTTTCTAGAGTTGATCAATATTTATAATATTTACTATAATGCATCAGGTATCAGGCAGGGAGTAGTGATTATACAGGGGGAAGGAATCATTGCGTATGGGTATGGGAAGTTGAGGCCACATGAGAAGAATTACCCAATTCATGATATTGAGTTAGATGTAGTTGTTCATTGTTTACACTATTGGATACATTATCTGTTGGGAGATCATTTTGTGGCTTTCACTGACCACAAAAGTCTCCAGTATATATTTACCCATCATGATCTGAATTTGAGACAACAGAGGTGGGTTGAGTACCTTCAGTCCTTTGATTTTGAGCTTGTCTACACTCCTGGGAAATGCAATGTAGTGGCTAATGCATTGAGTAGGAGGAATCATATACAAGAAGTTTAGGAGGAAAACAGTGAGTGACAACTTATGGCTCTGTTATCTGAGATGCATTTGGAGGTGCATGATAGATAGGGTAAAACATTCCTTTTTTCTGTATCTTTTACCTCAACTCTACCTGATCGAGTGAAAATGAGGCAACTATCATATTCAAAAGGACTAGTTCTATGGGAGAGTGTGTTAGGAGAGGACCCTATTCCTAGATGGACTATAGGAAAGGATGAGATCTTTCATTTTCAAGGACACATATGGGTGTTAGCAGAAATACATGATGAGTTGATACGGGATTTCCATTATTCAGTGTGGACAGTTCATCCTGGTGTCACCAAGATGTATCGAGATCTACACCGTCAGTATTGGTGGACATGTATGAAGAGAGATGTCGCTAGTTTTGTTATGATGTGTTCTTCCTATCAGTAGGTGAAGGCAGAGCATCAGTGACTAGCAGGGATTTTGCAGTACTTACCCATTCCTTAGTGGAAGTGGAATGATGTCACGATGGACTTAATGACTAGTTTTCCGAGATCACCTCAAGGGAATGATGCATTTTGGGTTGTCATTGACAGAGTCACCAAGGTTTCACACTTCTTAAAAATCAATGAGACCATTAGTGTTGATGAGATGAGAAGGTTGTATGTCCAATATATTATACATTTTAATGGGGTTCCAAAATCCACCGTTTCATATAGAGATGTCCGCTTTAATTCTTGGGTCTGTAAGGGACTATAGAGGTCTTTGGGTACACAAGTACTTCTGAGTACAACCTACCATCCCCAGATAGATGGCTAGTCCGGGCGTAAAATTCAGGTGCTGGAGGACATGCTTCGAGCATGCATCCTATATTTTGGAGGATCTTGGGATAAGAACATACCTTTGGTGGAGTTAGCGAACAATAATAGATTTCATGAAACTATTTACATGGCACCTTATGAGGCTTTTTACAGAAAGTCATGCCGATCACCCCTTTGTTGGATGGAAGAAAGAGAGGCGGCAATGCTAGGACCTCATCTTATTAAGAAGACCACAGTGTAGGTGGAGTTGATTTAGAAGAGAATGGCTACTGCACAATCACGATTGATGTCTTATGCTGGCCAATTGAAATGACCTCTGGAGTTTGAGGTCAGAGATCAGGTTTTTCTATGTGTCACACTGAGGTTGGGACACATGAGGATTAGGAAACATGGAAAGATTTCACCAAGATATGTTGGACCATTTGAGGTTGTGAATAAATTAAGACTGGTTTCCCATCGTTTTCAGTTACCTCAGAGGTATCGGGCCATGCACGACGTCTTACACGTTTCTTATCTATGGAATTAATTCTCAGACCCATATCAGGGTTTTCAACATGAGGAGGTTGAGTTGGAGGTGGACATGTCGTTCGAGGAGCTTCCTATCCAAATTTTTTATCGAAGCATGAAGGTTATCCACGGACGTTCTATTCCTCTAGTATGGGTACTATTGCAGTACGCGAGAGTACATAATGAGACTTGGGAGAGGGAGAATGATGTTCAATCGTAGTGGCCAGAGCTGTTCGAGGATTCTTTTGTGCCTCAATCTTAGGGATATTCAGGGATGAATTTCTTTAAGGGGAAGTTTGTAAGAACCCAAAACTTCATTTTAGGTATGGATCTTGATTTTGGTTGTTTTTGAGAAAAAGGGGAGATTTTGAAAATTTCATAAGTAGACGTCGTGTACTTAAGTGTACACGCTATGTACTCGGTCACCACAGGTAGCCATGTACTGGCCATGTAATAGCTAAGTACATGGCCATGTGAGGTGACCTAGAGACCGCCTAAAGCGGGGCTTAGTAAAGGCCTATACACTCTCATGTATCCTCAGAGAACACACCATTTATTTTTATTTTTAATTGTTATATCGTACTGAGGTCGCATCTAATCGGCAGAAATGACTTCTTCTGAACCCACCTCATCTAGGAGCGATGAGAATCACTAAACATTCACTAATCCGCTGATCGATCTTCTGTTCACCGAATTAAACATCATCGATTGCATTGGAATCACCATGGTGAGTTCTTAATTCTTATAGAGCCTTTACTCTCTATTTCCTTTCTTTTATGAGTTATTCAAGGTTGAGTGTTTTTGACATTTTTGTAGATCTATGACATTCTAGGTCAATTGAAAGGATGAAGTTCAACTATATCGACCGTAAAACGTCGAGGTAGGTGGTTTGTGCCATTCCGTAGTTGCCTTTGGATTATATGTGCAAAAAAGTGCTGAATACCCTAGTTTAGAGTATTGCGTGTTTCAGAAATCTAACCATAATGATGCCTTCTGTTTTTTGGTTGCTAGAGTGAGGGTTTTTTATTGTGAATTAGGTTTATTTCTTTGCTTATGGATGTGTTTTTCCATGCTTGTTGATATTGTCTATTGGTCCTAGAACTTCTTGATAGGCTGTTATGCTTCCCATGCCCACTGTTGTTAGTATGGAGTTGATATTATATGACATGCTTGTGATATGTATTGAAGTTTCTTAGCCTTGTAGTATTTGATATTACTTTGGCTTCTGGATATCATTTGTGCACAATTGTATTACATTGGGTTGTGGGAACCTGATGTAGTGAGACCATAGGGGTAATTGACATTGAGGACTTTCCCAGAGTGTCCACTATACTTTTCACATTACGAGACCATAGGGGGGATGGACGCTGAGTGCTACATCAGAGTGTATGTAGTATACCATTACGAGACCACAAGGGGGAATTGGAAGTTGGGTGCTTCCTCAGAGAGTCTGTAGTTATCATTAAAAGACCACAGGGGGAATTGACGATTAGTGCTTCCTCAAATAGTCCTAGTCTAAGATGAACTAGAGGGGTTAGACTATGAGAACTTTCCAGAGGGTTACTTGTGTTGATTGGTTGAATAATTGGTAGGTGGAAATTAATTTAGTTAAAACAATTGTATTGTTTACTTTAGAGTACTTACTTATTTGTTACATCATTTTTCATTCTTCCTGCTATATTTATTCACTGACAGTTAGTCACAGATATTTGGGTGTTTCTCTAATGGGATTCGTCTGAAACCCCGTTTAGGTCATAACTTTGGGCCCAAATTGTTTATATTGTTTCAGGTATAAGTAAGGTCAAGATCCCTTCTACATCAGGTACTTGATTGTTGTGGAGCTATAGAGCATGGGACCAAGTTGAGACATGCGATGGTGTTGGAGTTTACTTGTTTTCTTTGTAATTTGGTTTAGTGTTTTTTTTGAATCATTGTGACTTGTTTGAATGATTTATTAGACATATATTCCTTGAATCATTTATATATATGTGCTCCAGTTATTTATATACTCTCAGTATTCTATTGTTTACTTATTGTATGGTTTTACTGCATCTGCTGTTGTATATTATTGTTATTCCACTATGTTACTCTGCCAATGAGGGTATAGTTTCTCCAATATCACACCCAAGGTCCTCACTGCTCATCGAAAACCTCTAGAATTTGGGTAAATGTACTTGAGGACATGTGAACAACCGGGTACGAGGCACCTATGGGTGGCACCCAGAACTGAGACATTACAATGAGGAAACCATTTTATTAGATGAATATAATTGGTTATCCATTTCCCATTTTTGATTGATATAATACTAATAAAAAAAATGAAACAGTCACAACACATATCATCCAGTGAAAAAATACCCCAATGACCACAATTTTTAGTGTGGCATCATGAATGCAGAATTAAAAAAATAAATTAATTTCATCGTTATAAAAGAATTTGAATCAAACCTGATTACCCTTAAATATCCATTGAACCAATTATTTATTTTTTATTATTCCAGAACAACTATAACACATAGATAAATAAGTTAAATCCCCTCCCACATGACACACATGAAAAAGAAATTAGGGATTTACTACCTCAAAGAAGCTTTTCTAACTTTCTGCACACCGAAGGGTGAAGATGAAATTCCAAAAAACCACAACCACACTATAGAAAACACGGGTAAACATAAAACACACCAAAATATCATAAAATAATATCCAAACTAAAAACCCTAACCAAAGAAAAACCATCATAGTGGGTTATTGAAATAATAATAGGAGAAAATCACCAGGAATAGAGAATAACCTACCACAGATTGCCAATGAGGATCAACCAGAATTAACAGATCGAAGCAGGAGGAAGAAGGATACAATATCATCCCAAAGATATTAGGGATTTTTTAAAAGAAGAGAGGTAGGGAGTTTTCATATGTGAGGAAATTATTATGATAATTCAACTTAAAATATACAAACCCACTATTTTCACACTTTGTAAGAATTACACATCATGTAATCCATGATTTTCCATAAATTCCCAGACTTTTCCAAAAATTTAGTCACCTTGAAATTTATTTATTACCAATCATGAATTGAATTTAAAATATGTATATTTTTTTCATGGATCACCCTGACCTGATTTAAATTCCCTAAACTAGCTAGATACACAAGTTGTGAACTCCCATTTCACATTGTGTGAAAAATACCTAGCATGTATTTCCTACAAAAACTCTGTAGTGCCCCTAGCCTCTATAAAAAACTCTCAAAACCTCCCCTCCACACCTCTAAATACCAAAATTGGAAATGTAAGAAGCTATTCAGGATCATTCCATTACATCATATACATCTCAAATTATTCTCACCCTCATGATTCCAAAACCAAGCCCAAAAGGAAAGGGATCCAAATATCCACCCAATGTGATAACTTTAAAGGATATAATCATAACTTAAACACTGCCACAAGACAAACACACTAGAAAAAATGACCAAAAACATCTCACATATCCTCATCATCACATATCTACAACACCACAACCATCCAACCTCCATATATCCCAAACTGACAACTATATCAACCAAGAAACCGCACACCCTTGAATATATAAATCAGGGAATTCCATCCTCCATGTAAATATAGTATCAGCCCATGGTAAAAATGACTTACCTGGATTGGTTTAATCACATAATAGTTAATGATTATCATTTAGGAATTAGGTCCTCCCATATTTATATGTCAAGAATTTATCACACATCACACAACCAAAAATTGGGAAAACTCATCTCATAAAATAGAAGGATCCAAACATCACATCCTAATGAAAAATAGATAAAATAAAGACTCAAAACATCTATGAGTACTGGGTACTCATCTTCATCTCTCACTCCCAAGTACTCTTCTTCAGGTCACCATGCCTCCACAAAACAAGAACCAAAAGAACAATCTATCTATACACTGCCTTCTATTGGTGATCTGGGATCTCTATTGGCTCCCCCACAAACATCTCATCATCCTAGATATCCAATTATCCTCATTCATTGAAAAGAGTGTCACTATGAAGATATATTTGATGCTGAGAGACCTAGAAGATTTTGAGGATCCTCTCCAGCTGTGTTTGAATTTCCAACCAACACACTACCTCTCAAACATTACCTATCACCTCAAAGGGCCCAAAAAACATGGCCTAAAGCTTACCCCTAAAAAACTTTTTCTTCCCACATTGAGGAGAAACTTTCAAGGATGCCTAGTCCCCAAAATCTAACACCAAGGGACTCCCATTGAGGTTAGAATAAAACTTATACTATCCATTAAATTATTTAATCCACTCATGAATAATTTGAACCTTATCTTTTGGGATCTACACTACATTAGGACCAAGAGAGACTAACTCCCTAACCTCTTTACAACAAAATGAATAACAATAGAGTCTCCTATACATAGCCTCAAATAGAGCACTAAAAATGGAAGAGTGATAGATATTATTATAATAAAACTCAACCAATGTAATGTGTCATACCCAATCACCAAAAAAGTATAAGACACATGTCCAAAACATATCCTATAGTGTATGGATGGTCCACTCTGTCATCTTATCTATCTGAGGGTTGAAAGTAGAGTTGATGTGTAACTAAGTGGAAAAATCATGATGTAATACCCTCTAGAATCATGAGGTAAAATGTGTGTCCTGATCTAATACAATTGACCTCATAACTCTATAAAACCACACTACCTTATCAAAATTACACCTATATAAAGAATCCACTTCACCCAACTCCTTGATTTCTAATAAATGGGATGATTTTCTCAACTGATCCATGATCATATATATATATAATAAAAACTACAAGAGAATTGGGTATCCCTATGAATAAATATAATTATGTATCATCCCATTTCCACTTGTTAACTTACAAATTATATATAAAACATCTAGGAACACAATGTTTGTCCTTTACTTGCTATCATACTAGGAAGATTTCCATAAACTATGCCACCACCCATTTCATCCTGACTCCAAAAAGCTACATCCTCAAGAAATGTTACATCTTATAAACTCATAGGTGTACTTCCAAAGGTGATTTATGAAACTCAAGAAGGGTTCCATCAATCATTATTACATAAACAAAAAAACTCCCACAAAACAACATCTAGTTCTAACCATCCTACAACCATCCCTCCAGAGCATCACTATGGAAAAAAAAATCAGACATAACCTAAGCCTCTTGTTTTTTCCACCAAGACTTTTATGCCTACCATATTAGTAAATAATTCACTCTAATATAAAACAAAAAAACTCTACCATCATCCACTCTTGAATCCATGTTCAAGGCTACCAAATATTCTATTTATTTCCAAGAACCCCCAAAAATATAATCAACATTCTACCTCGACCTATTAATCAATGCATCAGCCACAACATTTTATTTTCCCAATGTGTAAGAAATCTCAAAACAAAAAATATTAAGAAACTCCATCCACCTCTTCTATTACTAGTTCAAACCATATTGAGAAAAGATATACTGTAAAGAACCCAATCCCGTTAGCCCAGAGTTGGTGAATTATATTAATACATTATCATATATACAAGACTAAAATCCCAAAGGACCAATTATTTTAGTATTTTTGGAAGCCATAATACATACATGAATTTTACATCACATCTTGAAAGGAAAAAAAAAATATAAAATCCATTTGAAACACCCATAAAATCTTAGATTATCCCTCAAAGTCATTAATAATATACATCTTCACATCCTAGTGAAAAATAAAACATTATAAATGGGTGAGATAAAATTATAAGTAAGGGTATGAAATACAATAGAATATATCATAAACATAAACAGTAAGTCATGGTGAATAAGTAAAAATGTAGGTTAACAAAACATAATCTTGTTCCTAAAATAGATGAAATAAAGGATGATTAATTAATTACATAATAAAACATAACCATGGATATTATAATAATCTAATAATCACGTGGAATATAAATTAATATTTTAACAATAAGGGAATTCCTATTTTTAGGAATCATAAACATACCATTAAGTCTTCAACCAGGACACGATACATAATGGGTAAAAACCTAGTCTAGTTTGTCTCATGAGACACACTGATGCATCAAGGGACTATAACGGGCCCCAGACATCAATTTCAAATTCCAGTTAATTCCTCATATGAATAGTTCTAATCATAAACAACATATACATTTGACATGTAAATCAATTCCTTAATCTTTAAACATAATCACTAACCATTCTGGGTAGTATGGTGAATGGTATCAAGAAAGCACATCCACAGTCAAAAATATCATAAACCATTTAATAAAATATTTTTAATGATAAAAATAAGATATAAATATCAATAAAGAATAAAATTAAACATATATGTTGAAATAAATGAAAATTTTCAAATAAAACCATTAGGAAATTATTGAGTGAAATACACCTTTCACATTGCAAAGAAGAGTTATTTTTGAAAAAATAATTTGTATTTGTCATAATTGTTTATATAAACCCGAAATGAAAAAATATAGTTTTTTCATAAAAATAATTATTTAATTAATAAAAATAATGGATTATTAAAACATATTATTTAAATCACTTGAAAATGGATATGAAATTGGGAATTTCCCTTTAATCGGGCTTGCATATCATGAATAATTGAGAAGGAAACCTTATAAGACATGTATTATCTCATGAAAGAAAGATGAAATGATATATATAATTGTGTTTGGAACATATAAATATAATTTATAATAATTATATAAAAATAATGAATAATTAAATTGGTTTATATATGGATAAATCATAACCCCAATGAAAATGGAGGTTTGGGAAGAAAACCCTTACCTTATGTCCGAATGTGTTCTACAGTTGTCCTTAATGTCCTAGATAATCAAATTAAATACATTAATTAATTGATTAAGAAACTTTTATATCTGTATTTGATTTATTATATTTTTATTAAGTTCATTTATGGCTTTATTAATGAGTTATAGAGTTTAATTTCATCATTCAAGAGCATTCATTTTCTTGGTTTTTATGATTGATTCACTTTTTTATAAGTAATGATATTTATGTAAAATGGGTATAAATATCCAGAAATAGAATTATATGTTATTAATGAACATATATAAGTGTTATTGGTTTTTTATATTTTTTCCCCAGATATGGGGATGAATCATTAGATAACATGTTATTGATAAGCATTTTAGATTAATTTTAGCGGTTTTAGATCACAAAAAACTTCTTTTGTTTCATCATTTAGTATTATTTAAATATGTTACATACAAAACATAAAAAGGTTTATAATATATATTTTACAACTTATTTAAAATATTAAAAATTTTTATAAACAAACATGAAGATAGTGAAGGAAAATAAAAACATGTCATCTTTGAAGGCGATGAAACAACACCTCATGGGTGACATATCCATTTTTTGAATAAATGGGAGAGGAAAATGGGATTGATGATGGATGTTTACATTAGCATAATAACATTATAGTATACTTAAGTTATTGGAGTTATTATTCTATTTGGATTATGGGATATTATGGAATGATAAGAAAATAAAATAAATTGAAAAGGAAAAAAGAAAGAAAGTGGATTTTTGCATCTTGATTTATCCTCCATGAGAACCCCTTTAAGGGGATTTGTTTTGGTCTTTTATTGAGACCAATGGATCATGGGAATGGTGGGGGGGGGGGGCTTGGGAATAGTATTGAGCATGAATTTTACTAGGATAAAATCTTAAAAGGTGTTATGATATGGGGTGGAGAGGGGTGATATATATAGTGTAGGAGTGGATTATTTTTTTGATTATTGATTTGTTTGGCTCAAGACTGTGAATAGTATGATAATTATCCCCAAATATATTAAAATAATGAATTATAGTTCGATATTAAGGGATTACATCATCCATACATCAGATATTACTCCATAATTCATGTATTTTGTTAAATACTGTAAATTATCATATTTCACTATTTAGATAAAAAATTATACTCTTTTAGAAAAATCCCAAAAATTAACCCAAACCATTTTTTGACATATAGAATTAAAAAATAACTCCAATGTATGAAAATAATTTTCTAAATATGAGAAAATATATTTTTTAAATAAAATCATCATTTATTCAATAAAATACCGATTTTAAAATTATAACTAATTTTATAACACTTTGAAAAATTTATCAAGGTATCATAGAATTATCTTATAATAATATAAAAATAAAATATTAATTTCTGATTCTATTTTTTGAAAATAAAATTTCTTTTAAATCATTATATTAATTATAAAATTGTAAATAAATATTTACAACTTATAAAAATAACAATATTTAATTTATCATTTTTAAAATATTTATTTACTTATCCCATGATATAAATACACCAGATTTTCATTTATAGGATATTGAAATTTTATTATACTATAATAGGTAAGCTTGTTTTTCTAATGGACACATTACTATTCTTAACGGTCACATTACTATTCTTCAAAAATGAAACTTATCAGAACAATACCAAAAATTTAACCAATGTAAAATTTGATATTATACATTAAAAAATAATGGTTATTTTTTCAAATATAATTTATAAAAGTGTTAACATTTTTATTTATAACAATTTATCCTTTAAAAGGCATTAAAAATGTGTTTAGAAATATATAGTCTCTTTATGTGTAAAATTGTATTTAGTCTTATCTAATGACTCTAAAAATATTTTAGATGAATGTAAAAAATATGATTGAATATATAATATTTAAGTTTCATTGATACCTTTCACTAAAAGTGTTTAATTTTATTTATTAATATCAAATTCCAATTTGGTCCTAAAAATTGTTTTTATAAAAATACATCCTTTATGTTCAATTGATTTTTATTTCTAATAAATTGGTAATCATTGAGTTAATTTTATAAGAATTTTGAATCTATATTTTCATAATTTAACTATTGAAATTCATTTCTACCATTATAAACATCAAGGAGACAAAAATAATATTTAAATAACAATATTTAAAACATTATTTTAAGTTGGTAAGCTATCGAAGAAGTTAACTTTAAAAATAAGAATACAGTAAGATCATGGGGTGTCATATTCTACCATCTATAAATAAATTACATCCTAAAAATTTTAAATTATTGTAAATAATCCAATAACAATACTTGAAAATTGTTTCTTTGGGAAACCCACATTGAAAATAGGTTTCATAAAATATCTTTTTAATTAGAGGGAAAGGGAAAATCATAAGTCGCCAAAAAACTAGGAATTGAAATAGGATAAAATTTGTGTAATGTAAAAATATGGAAATGGAAGAATAATCTTACCGTCATGTTCTGATGGAGAGTGATAGAGAACATGGTCATTAGAAAGTTAACCATCACAAAACCATAAATCCTATGATCGGTTAAAATTTTATTGATTTATCATAAATAAAAGTACACAGATAACATTTTTCATTCAAAAATATTTTTCCCAAAGTCAAGGGATTCTGTTAATGTCCAAATAAGAACACTAGAAAGTAAAATTATTTGATTAATTTCCATGTTATAAGAATAATCTCATACATTGGTTGTGCTTAGATCTATTTTCAAATCATCTCTTACACATGGAAATGAATGTTCAAGATGAATTTTTCATGCTTGAAGCACTTTTTATGAATCATATAGTCCTTATGTAATTCCTTCAACCATTAAAAGTTTAACAAACCAAGAAGGTTAGCACATGTTATCAATGAAAAATAATTTCCAAAGTTTAACTTCATCTATTCCATAAATAGTTAAACTTATGGCTCATCTGAAATATGTCTATCCACATTTAATAACCAAAATTTGGAAGGAAGGTCACTAAATTTACAAAATCAACATAACATAACATTAAAATATTAATGTATCTCTTTATCCCATATACCAAATATATTATTTTCTTAGTCACCTTTAAAACTTTATAAAACATTCATGCTTCCAAGGGTAAAATTATTCGGTTTTTTAATATATTCCTTAAATCAAAACACATAATAATCACAGTAAAGATAATATAAATAGTAAAATCAATAACCACCTTCATGGTCACCATTAATATCCCATAACCATCTATTTATTATTATCTCAACATCAAGAACATATTTAGGGTCATATTTTCCAAGTTTTGTGTTTCCAAAAGATCAACTTTCCACTGAATCACTTTTCTTGGTACCATTCAACACACTCTTTCAAATCCTTAATAAAAAAGTATTGAAATAAAATCCTCATATATCTCATGATTCTTATAACAAAATAATTATTGATAAATTAGTAAAATAACACAATTATTGAATAAAAAACGATTATATAATTCATTACTCTTTGTCTATGTTAGTTGCATAATCTTGACCACGATCCATTTGCTTCTTATAATCTATATTCCCTTGATGTTTGGGTAATTAATATGGACATTGAACCATTAACTTACAGTTTAGGAATTGAAAATTTGAAAAACAATTCTTACCATTGTAATAAATAACATGTTTTACTTTCTTTCCAGACTTGTAGAAAACTAAAAATCTTATTAAGAAAGTACCATGGCGCTTCTTCCCAAAATTATCACTTGTGGGAAAATAATTCTTTCTCTTATTTACTTTATCCAACTTTTTTATAGTTGTACTATTATTCTTTTTCTTCACTCTGAGTCAATAATACATTGAAAAAAATTTTCCCTTCTTGTTATAACTTGATATTATATCCTCATTAGACGAGAACATTTGATAGACTAGTTCTATTAGAAAGACTGACTGAAACCCATTTGATAAACGATCATTCTTATTCATTGGATTATGTGAATTGATTAGGTTCTCATTCCTTCTGATATATTCCCTTTCAAAACAATGTACTACACTAGATTAGATCATATCATTATGAAACATATTTTATAATCCCATAACTAGTGAAATTCTTAACATAAATTTAAAAATTTATGTGTAGATAATCTCATAATCATTAAAATGGTTTCTTTGGGGATAAAATTACCTTTAATTCATTCATAATGGTTTGTAAAGAAAATTTTAATTTTCCTCGGAATATCCCCCAGGAGTGTAAACCCAGGTGCAAAGTAAGTTCCATTGTTGTGTATAAGGTTATCCTGATTTTGGCCTAGGATACCTTGTCAGAGTTGTTACCCCTAGGTAAATCTGTTCCAGAACCATGTACACTTGTAGTATCCAAACATGGATATATTTCTAGGAATACTCACATATTATATACCTTACCAATATTTTAGGATTTTATTATATGCTTATCCTCAATGTTTAGATTAGGGTTATTCTCCCTAATCAATGTTTTCTAAATACAGTTTATATATTTTCTACTAAAATTTCTCTGATACCAACTATAAATACCCCGAACCCATTATCCGAGATTCAGTGCATTATGTTAATACATTGGGATAGATAAAAGACTCGAATCCCAAAGGACTGATCAATTTAGATGTTTTGGAATCCAGGATACTTAGATGAATTTTACATTACATCTTTAAGGAAAAAAACATATAAAATCCATTAGAAAAACACATAACCTCTTAGATTATCCCTCAAAGAAATTCATAATATACATATTCATATCATGGGGAAAATAAAACATAATAATTGGGTGATATAAGATGCTCAATATGGTTAATAGAAAAAATGAAAGCTGTCATAATCATAAAAAATAAGTTATGGTGAACAACTAAAAACATAGGTTAATAAAACATAATCTTGAGAATAAAATGGTTGGTATAAAAGAGGATTTAGTAATAAAATAATTAAACACAACCAAAGATATTCTACTAGTTGAATAATCAAATGAATTATTAATTATTAGTTTCATAATTAAGTAAATCAAAATTCCAAACATCACAAACATATCATCAATTCCCCGATCAAAGTATTATACATAATGGGTAAAAACCCAGTCTTGTTTGTATCATGATACCTACCAATGCATAAAAGAGCTATATAGGGACCCACCCATTACTTAATAAGTCAAATTATTTATGAATATTAATTTGAATAAAAAATAGCATATACATATGAAATCTAAATAACATTCCCCAATCTATAAACATAGTCACTAACCATTCTGAGTAGTATGGTGAATAGTATCAAGATAGAAAATCCACAGTCAAACTGATCACAAACCATTGAATAAACTATGATGGATGATAAAAATAAAATATAAATATCAATAAAATGTAAATTGTAACATAGATATTGAAATAAATTAAAATACTCTAATAAAATCATCAAGAAATTCTTGAGAAAAATTCCCCTGTGACTTTTCAAAAACAGTTATTTTTTAAAAATAGGTTTTATTTGTCATAAATTTTTATATAAAGACAGAAATTAATTGATATGATTTTTCATGGAAAAATTATTTAATTAATAAAAATAATCGAGTCTTAAAAAATATTATATATGGTACTTGAAAATGGGTACGAAATTGGGAAGTTCCCTTTAATCGGTCTTACGTATCAGGAAGAATTGGGAAGGGAACCATATAAAACATGTATTATCCCATAAATAATAGATGAAATGATATGTATATATCTGTTTGGAATACATACATATAATTTAGAATAATTATATAAAAATAATGAATAATTACATAGGTGTATGGAGGAAGAAAGCATAACCTGAATGAAAATGGAGGTTCCGGAAGAAAACCCTTACCTTATATCTAAATATGTTCTATAATTGACCTTAATGTCATGGATAATAAAAATAAATCCATCAATTAATTTATTTAGAACCTTTTATATATGTATTTTATTTATTATAATTTTATTAAATTCATTTATGTCCTTATTGACGAGTTATAGAGATTAATTTAATCGTTTGAGTGTATTTGTTTTCTTAGTTTTCATCATCGGATAGCTTGTTTATAAGTAATGAAATTTATATAAAATGGGTATAATTATATATAATAGGAATTATATTTTATTAATTAAATTCCATAATTTTAATTTTTTTCATATTTTTTGTTCCCAAATATGAGGATGAATCATTAGAAAACTTAATAATGATAATCCTTTTAGATTAATTTTAGTGGTTTTAGATCACAATGAACTCATTTTGTTTCATCATTTAGTATTATGTAAATATGTTACATAAAGAACCTAAAAATGTTTGTAATATACATTTAATAATCTTTTTCAACCATTAAAATGTTTTTATAATCATCCTTTAAGATGGTGATGGAAAATCAAAAGTTTTTTTCCTTGAAGGCGATGAAACAACACCTCAGAGATGACGTTTCCATTTTTAGAATAAAAGGGAGAGGAGAAGGGGCTTGATGATGTATTTTTTGAATTATAATAATAAAATCCAATTATATGTAAGGTACTAGAGTTATCATTCTATTTTTATGAGGGGAGGTTAGGTAATTATTATAAAATAAAATAAATTGAAAAGAAAAAAAAGAAAGAGGATTTTTACCTCTTGATTTATCATCCTTGAGAACCACCTTAAGGGGATTGGTTTTGGTTTTTTTATTGAGACTAAAGGCTTCTGGATATGGCATATGGTCTTGGTAAGTGCATTAGGAAGAAATTTTACTAGTCTCAAAGCTTGTATGGTGTGAGGATAAGGGGTGGTGAGGGGTGATATTTATATTGATGGAGAGAAGTGTTTTTTGAATATTTTATTTATTTGTTTATTATTTTAGTTCAGAGCTATGAATAGTTTGATAATTAACAAAGAATATATTAAATAATTTATTAAATTTCATTATTAATGGATTAAATCATCCATACACCACCTTTGACTCCATAATTCATGTATTTTGTCAAATACCCTAAATTAGTGTATTTCACTTTTCACCAAAAATTCAACCATTTTAGAAAAATCCATAAATCAATGGGTAGAATTTAAAAATGAAATCCATTTTATGAAATTAATTTTCTAAATATTAGAAATTTAATTTTTAAATAAAATCATCATTTACTAAAAAATGTCGATTTAAAATGACAATGGATTTTATAACACATTGGAAAATTAATTAAGGTATCATAAAATTATCTTATAATGAGAAGAAAAAAAAATATTAATTTATTAGTATATTTTCTGAAAATTTATTTTCTTTTCGATTATTATTTTAATTATAAAATATTAAATATATATTCACGACTTATTGAAATACCAATAATTAATTTATCATTTTTCAATTATTTATTTACTTCTTTTATGATTCAAATACACAATATTTTCTTTCATATGATACTGAAATTTTATTTATACTTTAATATGTAAGGTTATTTTTCTAATAGACACATTATTATTCTTAATAACCACATTATTATTCCAAAAACCACATTACTATTCATCATAAATGAAACTTATCAGAAAAATACAAAAAATCTAACCAAAGTAAATTTTGATATTATGTTTTAAAAAATAATGTTTATTTTGTAAAATATAAATTATAAAAGATTAATTTTTTTGATATAAAACAATTTCACCATTAAAAGGTGGTAAAACTACGTTTAGAAAAATATATCATTTTTATGTGTAAAATTGCGGGTTTTATTAGATTATGCCTCTGAAAATATTTTGGATGAATATAAAAAAATATTATTAAATATATAATATATAAATTTTATTAATATTTTTCACTAACTGTGTTTAATTTAATTTATTAATATCAAATTTCATTATGGGAATAAAATAGTTTTTATAAAAATATATCCTTTACGTTCAATTGATTTTCATTTCTAATTAATTAAAAAGCATTGAATTAATTTTATAAGAATGAGTAATCTATATTTTCATAATTAATCTAATCTCATTCATTCACTCCATTCCCAAAATCTAGGAGAAAACTATAATACTTAAATAATAATATTTAAAATTATTTTTTAAGCTGGTAAGCTATCAAAGAAGTAATCTTTAAAAAGCAGAATACTATAAAATATTGGGGTGTTACATATACCTCAAACTCTTGTGATATGTGATGACCACATAGTTATCCCCAATGAGATAATTCTACAACAAATTAAACAAAAACGAAATAGTGGATAGCTCTAAATCAGGGGTGGAATAGTTAAACTCATGGATACATAACTTCCTAGACCCATACTAGATTACCACTATTTGTTCCGTGAACACACATACGAATCCTAGATGAATGTTTCAGAAAACACCTCAAACTTCACACCCTCCTCAGGAAACTGAAGTAATGGAGAACTAAAAAACATCCTCTTCAAGTACATGAATTATCGAAGGAACTAATAATTCCATATAAAATAATGGTCCCCCCTAGTCAATGCTGTCAATGGAGCTGAAACACAAGAAAAATTGGCCAAAAACCTTTGATAATAGCTTGAAAGACCAAGAAAATTATGAAATTCTACAACATTATTGGGTGTTTCTGATGAGAAAACAACCTTGAATTTTTATAGGTCCACTTCTACACCTCAATGAGACACCACATTCCTAGGTAAATGAACCTCTTGTGTCCAAAACATTCACTCAGATAACTTTCTATAAAGTTGGTCATGTCAAAGAACCTGCAAAATTTCTCTAAGATGATCGGAATGCTTATCTTGTGAGATCAAGTAGATCAAGATATCCTTGATGAATATGATGAAAAATAATCAAAGAACTCATGAAACATGGAGTTATTAATATCCATGAACAAAGATAGTTTTTTTGTATCACCGAAAGGAATGAATACTAACTTGAAATGTGAATACCTTCATTTGAAGGAATTATTTAGGATATAATAATCCTTCACCCTCAAATATTGATATCCAGACAATAGATTGATCTTATAAATCAAACTTGACCATATCAAATGTTCTTAAAGACCATATATCCTCAGAAGTGTGAAATGTATCTTGATCATTCCTTGATTAAACCTATGGTATTATATACAGAACCTTAGACTACCATCTTAAATCTTGGAAAACAACACTGGTACACCCCACAGAGACAGACTAGGATGGATAAAACCCTTCTAAATCAGATCATCAATATAAATCCTAATCTCCCATAACTCAAAAGGTTCCAACTGATATAAAGAGATCAAAATTAGTGAATCACTAAGTTGAAATTCTTTCTTGATATCAATCTCACATTGAGGGGATAACATCAAATTCTATTAAAAAAACATCCAGAAAATATTCAGTGACCCTTTGAACCTCTACCATTCCAAAAACATCCAATTCATATTCAACTTATCCAATAAATAATGAATGGTATCCTCTTTCTAACTTTACAACTGACAATCATGCTCACCAATGAAACCCACATGATGACCATCAACATATGAGATCACGACTATCCTATAGAAGTAGTTGAAAATAGAATTTACAAAATACAAACAACTGATTCCTAGGATGAAAAAGTATGGTTGTAACTATAGAAATAAAATATTCCCACATGACTGATGTGCCCTAACATCATTTCACACCCCCAAAAAACATTAAACATGTAGGCCAGGCCCCAAACTGGAATAGTCAATATCAAGGGGAATAAACGATCTTTACATATAGTCCCAAATAATGGACTGGAGCAATTTCAACAATGGAATGAGAATCTATTGAATCAAACAAGGAATAAAAAAGGGTACTAACAAAATAAATCATACCTCAAAATATATTTTGGATACTCTAGAACTAATACCTACACTATATGAAACTAAGAACACCCAACTCCTCTACCTCTCTATGAACAACTACCTCCACAAAAAAACTCATGTTGAGGCCCCTAATCATTGGAAACATCCTGGGGTTGGCCACTAACTTCTCCATCTCCCGTCAATAGAAAATAATACTACTACCCCTACTACTAAAATGGTCTCATTAGAAATCACTACTGAGGCTAGTGCTAAACCTATCCACCTCTACTAAACTATGGAAAAAATATCACTGTGTAGTGGTTCTATTGATTTCCACAGAAACAAAAAATTGAATAAATTGGAATGCCATCTCTAATAAAATCATGAATACCACTCACCACAAAAGGTCAAATGATAAAATTATTTGCTTTAATCCTTGATGGTTGAAACCTAAATAGACCCAGTAAAAGATACCTTCCATTGAAAAATTTTCTCCTTGAGAAACCATGCCAGTTTTCCTCTCAGGGATAACCTCTTCATGAGTGAATCCACTCAATCACATACACATTCTTCTAAACCTAAAAATATGTTGGCAATGTAAAAAAGAGTTATTTCATACTAGATAGTAGGATAAAAATCCTTCCCATGACATCTTGCATGAGACTCCTCATCTAAAAAAAGATATGGGGAAAAGAATAAAAGTTACAACATGATTATTAACTCCCAAACTACTATCCTCCCCTACTGATGGTAAAGAACATCCTACCTCTACACAAACTTCATGGGCAATGAAAGGAAATCTACTAGGATATCCTTCTGAATGCTGAACTGTGAAGAATTTTCCTCCCTCCTCTCTCCTAAATACAACAACCACCATTTATGTGAATAAATACACATATAAATGACTTCCAAAGGGACCTAGTACTATATCGATTCTTGGATCAAATTCAAATCAATCTTGAGCTCCTCCATCCAGATCATTGTCACCATATTTGAAACAGTTCCCTCATATTTCCCTAAACCTAGCTGCTGAAAAGTATGAAATTCCCTCTATGATGCCTCTTCCTCCTCTTCCAGATCATCCCAATGGTGATTAAACTTCTGAAAACAATCCAATTAAAACATGAAAAATAGTCATCCTAATTTATTTACCACTCCTAACTCTATACCATACAAATAGTTCCACCTCACGTGATCAATCAATAATCTAGAGTCTATGCACTGGATCATGGGAGGCCCAAAAATCTCATTCCTTAGTTGTTCTCTCAGACCTATGCCTTGAACCATGTTCAACTAGCACAATTTTCATGCCAACCCATGAAATCAGAACTATTCCTAACTCCAAACTCCATTATATCTCTAATCACCCCATTGATACCACTTTTTCTCGACCTGGTCCCTCCAAAGATACCATAATGAGGGGAGATAGATAATTCCCTCTAATTACCACCTCCAATAGGCCTTGGGTTGGTGGTTAGAACTGAGGTTATAAAAATCTCATGAAATTGGAGGCATGATCCTCTTTAATAATGTTTTACCACGTGATAAGATGAACCATCCAAATTTAACCACACAACCCATCATTTATGTGTCTATTTATCATTTCCATCATGTTAACCAATCCAACCCCCATTCATTTCTACCATTTTAGATAAATATTTATTCCATCACTACCCGTGAATCTAAAAAAACAAAACCTCACAAGAAGATCATAATTTCCATCACATGATCACCTCATCTCTCCACAAACACAACAAAAAAACCACCTCACCACCTTAAAATCACAATAAACAACCCACCTCACCTCCAAAAAGGAACAACAACAAAATCACCTCAATGCCTCAAATGGATGGCCAAAAAATCCACCATGCCACCCCAAAAGTACAGTAATCAAACCATTATCCCCACATTCCCAACCACACATCAACAACACATAACCATCCCAAAATCATGTTCACACATAAAAAATCATCAAAATAAATTTTATAGATTTACAATGGGGATTTTATCACATTCCACTATATTTTAGGGGAATTATCACACAATATTAAATTAGTGGGTAAACATTTTATTAGTAAAATATAAGTGGTTAGAAAATTTCTATTTTAGGGTGATAATGAAACCATCACAACATATGAAGCAGCCAAAAACATATCCTCCAATGAAAAAAATACCCCAATAACCACAATTTTCAATGGGGAATCAAACTCATACAATCACAATGTAACAATAATATCAAAGTAGTAAAAACATGGCAATCCAAACCATTTACCCTTTAATTTCAATTTAACCAATTCATTATCTTTGATTAATCTAAATTATCCACAAACCATATATGAAAAAGAGAAAACATCTCCCACTTGACACATGGTAAAGAGAAAAAAGGGATTCCCTGCCTCAAAGAAGCCATTTCAACTCACTACACACTACATAATGAAGAAGAAAATGACCACAAACCACAACAACATAAGGGAATCCATGGATCAACATAAAATGCAATAAAATATCATCAAAATGTTTCCCAAATCACACCAAAAACTAAAATAAAACCACCATAGTGTGTTCCGGACAAAGGAATAAGAGGAAACCAATAATAGGGGAGAAGAAATTACCGCAGATTACCAATGCAGATCAACAAGAATCAATAGATCAACATTGAAGGAAGATAGATATAAGATCCTTCCAAGGTTCCCAGGGTACTTCCGAAATGATATAGGGAGGGAGTATCATAATAAAAGGAAAATTTTAAAATAAATAAAATCTGAAAATCTGATGGTTTCACATCATGTAACCATTACACATTGTGTAATCCTTAGGTTTCTAGAAATTACCATCTCTCACTGAAAATTCAGTCACCTAAGAATTTATTTACTACACATCGTGAGTTGAATTTACTTGATTTGTATTGGTTTCACATATCAACCATAGTATATTTAAAATTCATTAACAAACAGACTACTCAAATCATGAATGACCATTTTACATTAGGAAAACAATACATGGCGTTTATTTCCTATAACAGATCTGTTGTACCTCTAGCCTCCCAAAAAAACAACTATAATATCCCACGAACACCTCCAAATACCTAACCATGAAAATAAATAGACCATAAGACATGATTTTTTACTGTTGTCACTACATAATGGAACAGTGGTGGCTCAAGTACCACCACTTTCAATGAATGGTCGTCAAAACTCTCTTAGCACACTACTAAGGGATTCCATTGTGACATTTCTCTAAAATTTCTAAAAAAATCATTATATAGTCTTTTAAAATGGTAATGTAGTATATAAAATAATAGGAAATATAGTGACCCTATAATTTTACACAAATCATTACATGATTTTAGGAATAATTAAACATAATGCTACAAACCAAGGATTGTAAAGTCTAGTGTCTTGGAAGACTAGGTGGATAAAACTGAAAACATGTGACTAAATAAAACATTTATTTATTTAATATTCATAAAGTTCACTTAAATTCCTTTGATCCCTTACATAGGAATAGGATAACTTGAGGATAACATGAACAAAGGTATGAGCCAAAAATCCCAATAAGGGAGTAAACAT
The DNA here is from genome assembly GCA_963277665.1 of Viscum album. NCBI lineage: Eukaryota > Viridiplantae > Streptophyta > Magnoliopsida > Santalales > Viscaceae > Viscum > Viscum album. The sequence goes on from OY728131.1 coordinate 188,607,551, forward strand.
AAGAACAAAGCTTTAGAACATTAGTTAAAAGTCATGGCATAATGATATAAAAAGGCATGGAACATGATTGAACATATGGATTCATAAAATATAAATCATGGGATACAAATAATGTGATATAAACATAAAACATAACTTTTTCAAGAGCCAAGTCTCGTTTCACATAGAGTAGCATGAGTCAAGGCTAACCACCATAACCGTTGCGCATGGGCACGAGTCAAGGTTAACCACCAGACCATTGCAAATAACATATCATGGGAATATACTTTACCCAATTAATTGAAGATCTATATGGTATCACCCATAATAACTTGTTCAATAATATTCTTCTATATAAATAATCATACATAGAAAATCAAACATAACATTAAGGTTACCCATAGTAAGGATTGGGTATCATAATCTTGTCAAAAGGCATAACATAGGGGAATATCACAATGGTGTCCATGAAATAAAGGATTTAAAATATACATGGACATTAATAAAATAATATAGGAATATATCATGATATTTTATGTCAAACTGAAGTGAAAAGAGTGTTTAAGAAACTTTATAAATAATACATTTTAATATGGTTTATGGAAAATATTAAAGAGATTTTAAAATATAATGTGTCATAATATTTTATATAAAACCATATGTGCACCAAAAACATTTCAAAATAAAAAAATTTATTTTAGAAAATATATGGTAGATCAAAATAGATAATAGATTTTACTTAAAAATGGGTAAGAATTCAGGAAGTTCCCTTAAATCAGGCTTGCTTTTTGGGAAAATTGAGTAGTGAACCTTTTATAAACATGTATATACCTGAAAAAAAAGATGCATGTATCTTGATACATGAGTTTGGAACACATGTAAATAATTTAAAAGATGAAAATAAAAATATAATGGAGTTTCATTTAGGTAAAAATGGTGGAAGAGTAACCTGAAGAAATAGTTGAGGTTCAGGTAGAATCTGTTACCTTATCTTTGAAAAAGTTCCGTACATGATATTAATATCCTGAATAATGAAATTAGACTAATTAATAAAAAATTAAAGTATATTTTATACATGTAACTTATTTATTATAATTTTATTTAGTTCTTTTATGTCCATTTTGATGAATTATAATGTTTAATTTTACCGTTCGTGTGTTCTGTTTTTCTTAATTTTCATGATCGACTCACTTATATAAGAGCATTGAAGTTCATGTAAAAATTAAATTGAAGAATAGAATTGAATTTATAAGTTATTAATTAGCATACATATGGTTAAGTGATAATATAAGTCAATTGGTAATTTTGGGTGAGGATGATTCATTAGATAAAACTTTAATGATAAATGCTTGGATTATTTTGAGAGGTTTTTCTCACAATGAACTCGTTCTATTTTATTATTTTAAATAATCTATGTATAATGAATCCATAACATTAAATAATATATAATACATAATTTTTTATCTATTTGAACAATAAAAATGGTTTCATGACCAACCTTGAATATGGTAATAGAAATTGAAAACACATCGTCCTTGAATGCGATAAATTTACACATCTAAGACGATGTTTAATTTTTAGTATAAAATGAGTTGGAAAGTGATATGATGAAGAATTATTCCATTAAAATAATAAAAATAAAGTATATATAATGTACTAGTGATATCATACCATTTTAATGAGGGGAGGTGAGGATAGAAAAGAAAATAAAGGAACATGAAAAATAAATTGGAAGAAAATGGAAGAGGGGTTTACCTATTTATTCCTTCCTCTTGAGAACCTCCTTAGGGAGAAGTTTTTGTTATTTTTTTAAGAAAAAAATTACATGGAAGTGGTTAAGGGTATAGAAAGTATATTTGTGCTTAATTTGGACAAGTCTCAAGGCATGAGAGGTGCGAGGAGAAGAGGTTGTGAGGGGTGGTATTTATAGTGGAGGAGAGGGGTGTTTTCTCATTATTTTCCCCAATATTTTATTATTTTTCTCAATAAAATCGAAAGTGAAGATTATCGAGACTAAATAATGTAATTGTTTCATTTTAATTTGATCCAAATTTCACTTACATCATCCATAACTCAAGCATGACTCAAAAATTCATTTATCTACTTATACCGTAAATTATCATATTTTAATATTCACAAAAACTTTTAGAATATCAGAAAACCCAAAAAATTCATCATAACATTTTTTAAATATTTAGAATTAAAAAATGAACTCTATTTTATGAAAATAAATTTCTAAATATGACAAATTTAATTTTTAAATAAAATTATAATTTATTCGAAAAATAACAATTTTAAATATACAACTAATTTTATAACACGTTGAAAAACTAATCAAAATATCATAAAATTATCTTATAACCATAAGACAATAATTTATGAATATATTTCATAAAAATAAATTCTAATTTAAAATACTAAATTAATCAAAATGTTTTATTTAAATATTTATGACTTGTAAAAATACCGACACTATGATATAATTATCTCATATTGTCACATATAATATGGATAGATTTAATTTATCCTTTCATTGGTAAGGATACAATTCACATGGACGATTTATTATTCATAAGGGTCGTATTGCTTTTTATAAGGGTAAAATTACTATTCATAAGGGTAATTTACTAATCACTAAGAATTAATTTTGTCCTATTGGACTCCAAACATCTTACTGATCACAACAGTGTATGTTAGGTTTTTGAAATTAAAATCACAAAAGTGAAAAATTTATGATTAAAGGTCACAAAGTATTTAGTAGTTCATTTATGAATGAATTGGCATTTTGTTTACTAAGGTGTTTTTATGTGATTATATTACATGACATAATTATAATTAGGAAATTTCCATTGATAAAACTTTGGGTCCTTAAATTTTTCTCCCCTTATGAAATTTTCTCATAAAAATTTTGTTTTATAATATAGGATGGAAACACGTGTGGGTACTTCTCCTTCCTCACTTCCTCCAATTCTCGTGTTTCCTCTTCATACTTATGGTTCCTCCATAGTACCTTGACTATGTGATTAGTCTAATTTCTTAGAAGTTTATTTCTACGATCCCATATCTTCACTGGCTATTACTCATTAAAAAGACCATTCTCCAACTCTACGACCTCAAATGGCATTACATGTGAAGGATCTAATATGTAATTCCTAAATAGGGATACATGGATTACATCATGTACTTTATACAGGGTAGGTGTAAGTTATAGTCGATAGGACACAACTCCAACATGAATAAGGATCTTGAAGGGGTCGATGTACCTAGGACTTAAATTTCATTTCTTTCCATATCTCATGACCTTCTTCCATGGAGATATTTTAAGGAATACCATGTCTCCAACTTTGAACTCAAGGCCTCATCGACGATTGTATGTATAAATATTCTATCAAATTTAGGCTACCTTGATGTAATGTTGAAGGATTTTCACCTTATCCACCATTTCTTCGACCATTTTTGGTCCTAGAATCTGACGTTCACCGACTTCATCCCATCACACTGGTGTTCTGCACCTTTTCCTATAAAGGGATTCATATGGAGCGATTTTTTTGATGGAGTAAAAACTATTATTTTAAGAGAGTTAAACCAGTGGAATATATTGGTCCTATCCTCCTTTTAAGTATATAGAACACACTCTCAACATGTCTAACATTGTCTAAATAGTTCAATCAGATTGGGCATCAGTTTGGGGATGATAGGCCGTACTGAAGTTCCAATTAGTGCTTAGAGCATATTGGAGACTTTTCTAGAACATCAATGTGAATCTCGGATCTTGATCAGATATAATCAATAGTGTTACACTTTGAATCCTTATAACTTATATTTTATATATCCATGCAATTTTATCCAATGATAATTCCTCTTGAATTGAAATAAAGCGATATGCCTTTATAAGAAGATCCACAATGACCCATATTGTATTGTTTCCTCTAGATGTCCTTGGATGTCCAATGATAAAGTATATGGTAATTTTCTCCAACTTCCATGTTGGTATAAGTAGTGGTTTTATCATCCCCTTATAATTTTTCCTCTTATCCTTCACATGGTTACATAACAGACCCGTTGATGTATATTCAATGATCTTCTTCTTTATATTATCCAAACAAAAGTTCCCTTAGAGATCTTGATACATATTTGTTCTCCCTGGATGAATAGAGATGGTTGAGCTATGTCAATTATTCAGAAGATCATTTTTTATCTTTTTATTGTATGGTACACATAATTATGACCCAAATATTATGACTCCATCCTCACTAATCTTTAACTCATAGGATTCCCATTTCAGACAGCTTCCACCCTTTTTTGAATTTCCACATCATTTATTTGCTAATACTTTATTTTATCCACAAGTGACGATTGAGAAATCCTTTGGGAAATGATTTATGATGTTCCTCCCTTAAAGATTCCCATTTCCATCCTTTGTAAGTATAAAAATATTGGATCCTTCTCAATTCCTATCATTGAAAAAGATGGAGGATCCTTTCTACTCAGAGCATCTTCCACCATATTTTCCTTACAAGGATGTTAGTGTATTGGGTAGTCATAATCCTTGATGATATCTAACCATATATTCTAGGTCATTTTAATCTCCTTCCATTTGAATATATATTTGAGACTCTTGTGTTCAGTGTATATCTTACACTTCTCCCCATAGAGATAATACCACCAGATTTTTCATGAAAAGATCACAACTACCAACTCCAGATCATGCATTGTATAGTTTTGTTAATTAGTTTTCAACTCCCTTGATGTGTAATCTAATAATTTATAATTTTTTATCAGTACACATCCTAATAATTTTTTCTAAGAATTACTGTATACAAAAAATATTTCTACACTTTTTAGAAGTGTGAGTACTGGTGTAGTGACAATCCCCTTTTTATGATCTTTAAATATTTCCTCACATTCTTGAGTCCAGAAAAACTTCATTCCCTTCCATGTAATCTTGTATATTGGGTTTCACAATTGTCAAAAGTTCTTCACAAATCGTCGAGAATACCCAGCTAGTCCAAGGAAACTATGGATCTCCATTAAATATATTCTCCTCAACCACTGTTAAATTTCCTTTGTCTTTGAAGGGTCTATAGATATCCCTTTTTTAGTGATTCCATTCCACATGAATGATAATTTCTCCACATGGAACTCACATTTATTGAAATCTTGTTACAGTTTCTCCATTTGTAATGTATTCAAAAATATATTAAAATTCTCCTCTTGTTCATCCTTTATCGTGGAGTATATCAGAATATAATCAATAAAGGCTGCCAAAATTTTTTCAAAATAATCTCTAAAGAATATATTAATTAAATCCATGAAAATTGTTGGAGCATTAGTGAGTCGAAAGGGCATCACTATGAACTCATAGTGTCTATAACTTGTTCAAAATGAAGTATTGGGAATATCTTTCTTCCTAACATTTAATTGGTGATATCTTAACTGAAGGTCCACCTTTGAGTAATAACTAGCCCCACATAACTGATTGAATAAGTCATCTATCCGAGGTAGGGGATACTTGTTCTTTATCTTGATTTTATCGATCTCACAATTATCAATATAAAGGATCACTGATCCATACTAATTCTTAATGAATAGGACTGTTGTACCCCATGGTGAAGCACTCAGGCTTATAAAACCCTTCTCCATATTCTCATGGAACTGCTTTTTCAGCTCTTCCATCTCAATTGTGGCCATTCTATAAGGTGTATTTTATATAGGAAGAGATCCATGAATAAGTTAAATTGGGAACTCAACATCTCAGTAATTAGGAAGTATGGGAAAATCTTTGGGGAAAACATTAGTTTAGTCCCTTACAATGGGAATGTCTTCAAGCATGATTCTCTCCTTTTTCTCAATCATTTGAGAAAGATATGATTTCTCATAACGAAACAATATCCACACTTGAGACATTGATTTTGAAATAGATTTATCATCCTCCTTATACTTGTACATAATTGGAGGATTCTTTAGGATGTGGAGAGTGATCTCCCTTTCTTGAAATTTGATGTTGGATTTATTTAAAGATAGCCAACCCATGGCCAAAATAGCATCAAACTCTACCAAAGTAAGTATGAAGAGATTTTATAGGAGGTTCATTCCACAAAAATTAACTAGGGAGGAGTTATATAATATGGTTGAAATAATTTTTTGCATTTTCTGTTATCATATATAACTCAATCTCCATATTTTGAGGTTGTGTTTAAATAGTTCTACGAAACTTGAAAGATATGAAAGAATGCATAGAACTTGAATCAAATAGTACGTCCACTATTCTTGAATGATTAACTAGTATACCTATCACCACATCATTGTCTAGATCCACCTCAGAAGTAGCAATAGAATAAGACCTTCCAGGTTTACTTGGAGGCTATTGTGGATTGTGTTTTACAACCCTTGGCTTAAAGAAATTGTTCACATAATAACCATATTTCTTACAGCTGAATCACTGAACTAATTGTTTAGCATTGATATGAACCTTCCTTTCTTAACTTGAATTTTAGTAATTCTTTATATCCATTTGGCAGTTCTTATCCAGTTTCCCTATTCTCCCACATTTGAAGAAATTCCTTGTTCCCTTTAAGCAATTCCCAGGATTCTTCGACCCACAATTTTGATATGTGGGATGTTTGGTCTTCTATCCATCATGAGATTTATTTGATGAACCACCCATATTTGACTCCATTTTATGCTTTTTTTCACTGGTCCCATGAGTCCATTGAGAGCCTATTATCTCTATTTCAACCTTGAGGGCATAATAGACAATATTCTCATAACTGTTGAAGTCACAAATCACTAATTATTTTCATTGATTCAGATGTCATCTGATAAAGAAGCAATTCTCCATACTTTTTGTGTTCAGGATAATTCTAGAAACATATCATTCAATCCCTTTAAATTTTTCTTTAGTCACCTAGATAGTCTCATCTTCTTTCTGTTTATGTTCGAGGAACTCTCTTTCTATATTTAGACGATGGGATTAGGGAAAATATTTAATCAATTTTTTTTCTTGAATTCCTCGCAATACATGGAATAAATTTCCCCTGGGACTTCAGATTTTTGATCAGTGTCCACCACTGATCTGATTCTTTAACAAATTTATATACCACCAACACAACTTTCTATTCTTCTAAGCAGTAGAGGACATATAAAAGATTTTACATGGAGTTAATCTTTTGGTACATGAAGAGGGGATCAAAATATCCACTAAACATGGGAGGCCTTTTCTGTATGAAGGAATCAATGACAAATTGCTCTTTATTTTGAAGAGTGTGTTCCACTTGAATCAGGTCATTCTTTGTAAATTGATTCGGTTGAGTGATTACTATCATAATGTTTTGAGAACTAATTCCCATCATATTTGGAATTTCATTAGGTAAGTCATAAAATTCCCTATCACATTGATTGTTGGCATGTGTTATTCTATTTCACACCATTAACTAAGAAAATAAATTTCAATTAGGGGGCTTGAATACATAGATAATTATAATAAAAGGAATATTTGAACATAAAAGAGTAAAATTTTAATGGAAAAGTATTTCCTAACTTGTGATTCCCTATGTTTAAATATAAGTTATCCTTGTCCTGTTTCCTATCATATATTTCCTTTTGGGAATTTTTTCCTTTATTAATTGTTTTTAATGAATTTATGAATTCACCAAATAATATCCCCCAATATAGTCAAATGAGGTGCGCAGTAGGGCCCACTGTCATGTACCATGTTACCCCAAGTCAGGCCCGAAACACCTTGTCAGAGTTGTTACACCTAGGTACATGTATTCCAAAACCACGTCCACTTGTAGTATCTAGATAGGTAAGTATTTTCATGATAAAAAAATTACTCTATACTAACTAAAATTTTGTTATGTTTTTTTTATACATAGTCTTATCCCCAGCTTAATTAATAAAGTTATATATTCCTAGTCACCAAATATAACTAAACCTTTCCCTTGATTCAAAATATAGAAACAATAGCCTTTTACACATATCATTACATGATTTTTGGAAAAATTAAACAACATATTACAAACCAAGGATCATAAAGTCTAGTGTCTTGGAATACTAGTTACATAAAACTGAAAACATGGGACTAAATAAATGATTTCATTATTTAATCTTCATAAATAGATCATAACTCCCTTTGATCCCTTACTTAATGTAACACCCCAAGCTTCTACGGTACGCTTCTCTTTGAATAATGCGATAGCGTGTGTTGTATGCAACACCGAGTTCTAACAACCAATCAAACTAGCCGTTATGAATAGTAATACCTACTTTTTAAAATTATATATATTTTATATTTCAAAATGGACTTCATTTTTGGATTCGTAATATCTAATTTAGCCTAAGGTGAAATTTTGGTACTTTTCGGATAACTTTCATATTTTGATGAATAGTGAAAATTACTAAATTTTAATTAAAAACAACTTTTTTAATCAAAATAATTAATAGTGATAAATTATGAATTTTAGTAGTTTTAAAGTATATTTAGAATATATTTTTACCATTTAATATAATGTTGGTCATTGGACATAATTTTACAATTAAACCAAACATAAACAAGTGTCAATCTTTTGATAGTTATTATCTCTTAAAACACGCTTTTTGTTTTGACAGCGGGAATTAATTTTAAATTAATTTCTGCCACTTCTGTGTTTAGAATTTAGGAAAATGGATTCCATATTTGAAATCAGGATGTTCAAATTATGTAAATTGGTAACTTTTATTTTTAGACATTTTGAATAATTACTGCGGTAAATATTTTATTTACCATGGTTAAGGGTAAATCCGGTAAATAAGGGTTAAAAAAATAATATTATAATAATACTAAATTACCCTAAAACGTGTCTTACCCCTATCGGTTGATACATGGTCGACCATGGGAATCTTTGGGTCGATTTTGGGACCCCATGGATCCCCTTGTAAGTGATAATGACACTTTATTTTAATTAAGTCAAAATGAATACAAAAATGACACAAGCATATATCTTTTAGCAAAACAATTGTTACATAGGGTTATATAAGTTGGATTTTAGATTATAAATATTCATTAGAAATATAAAAAGATTTCCAACATAATGATATTTTATTTATAATTTTTGGACATTAAATAATTTATTTTATTTATGACACAATGATGATGCAGTAATTACTATAATAGTGAAAAATTAAAATAATTGATATTATAAATACCCAAAAAAATATAATATGAAACCTTTAATGAATTAAACTAATTTTCTAGGATAATATGATATATTAGTATTGATTTAATTGACTTTTTTCGAAGTAATAAATCTGTTATGAGTTTCACAAAAATCAACTATTGAATAGTGTCAAAATTGACATAAAAGAGTTCTATCAGGATAGGTTCATCATTAATGGACCACTTGGGGGTCTCTTGGATGTATATAGTATGTTTATTAACCATATTATATAAAAATACAAAGAGACATTGTAAAAGTGAAACTAATTAACTTAGAGTTAATACTTAAAGATAAGGTTAATATAAGTACCCAAACCTGTCTAAATTCTATTGGTTGAGTGGTTTTCGACCTATCACCACCTTATCCTTTGAATATTCAACTTTGGAGCCATTGGAAACCGAATATGAATTTATTATAAATTAATATTTCTAGCTTTTCCAAAGGTGCCCCTCACCCCTCTTATAAAAGGGCACTCCTCCTTCTCATTTCTTCACACCTTCAAAGCCTTTTGGTTCGGCCAAACTCTGCCCAAATACTCTCCCAACATCCCTAAATACAACCTAGAGGCCTTATTTTGATCCGAAAGCCAACCTAAGGAGCCCTTTTGATCAAATCAAAAGGAAGAACCCGAAGAAGAGGTAATGATTTCACCACCCTTTTCTAAGTTCCTTTCTTCTTCCACTTCCTCTTTCTTTGTTCTTACCATTCTAAAATAATAACTCCAGTATCTTACATATAATGTGATGTAATTATAAATATGGTACAACCATATTCAGTATTCTATCCACCCTTTGAATAACATGTCACCATACGTGCGTACGTACGGCTTACCGTCTCCACGTCGTGGTGTAATTGTTATTCAATATATTATTATTTGGATGGGTATAATAATGATGTGTAACTCATGAAAATAATAAATATAACATGTTAATGATTCTGTATATATGATATACCATCCATTTATATATTATTTTAATATCAAAAGAATGATATTGTCGCTCGTGCGTACGTACGGACTACCGTCTCCACGAACGCGATGAGATTCATTCTCCATCGTATCCATTCAAGTATAATTATCATTTGATGATTTAAAAATGATGTTTAAGGACTTGATATCATTATGGATATGAATAATATACAACCTATCCTTTACAAACATGTCTTACGTAACAAAACATATAAAAGAAAACAAGTAAGTTAACACCCGATATAATGATAATACTAAGATATTATTATCAAATCAATATTAAAAGATCATATATGATATCATATTAATGTATATGATTCTTTTATAATTTAATAACAATTATTTCACCATTATACAGGAGGTTAACCTACCCCAACAAAGGAAAAGTACAAGGTAAGGGATTTTCTTATCTCACCTTCAATTCCGTGAGATTTCCATTGTTCGCCACTAAATTATTGAAAGTGGTGTATTGTGTACTGCCATTTGATATATATTATCATGATTCACTTTATATTCATGTTATTTTGTAAATCATTTGGTGGTTATTAACTTTTGGCCATACGACTTAGTTGATTAACGTGGTAAGGGGTTTTCATCCCACTCCTTATTTCCGTGAGATTCATGCCATATTGCCACCATCACCTTTTGTGTGGTGTATGTAATGCCCATAATTATATTCCTTGTGTAATACACTCTAATTTATGTGTATTTACATATTCATTGTATGATACCTCATTCATGGGTTGTATGTTTCATAAGTTACCAAATTGGTAAGGGTTATTTCACAATCTCTTCATTATCCGAGGTTGTTTATATGTAATAATCTACTGGGATCTCTTTATCATCCACATCCATGTTTCTTAGAAATGTAATTCAAAACATATTATTTATTTACAAGAATATGGGTTAAAGTCATTTATACCCTTGTTTGACTTTTTATAAGAGGTTTATAAAGGAATCTTTCCGTCGTTTTCAAAACAAGGTCCTTTTTAACCTTTTCGACAGAATTAAGGTAAGAATGTTTTTTTTAACTTATACGGCGGGTGCGGCTATTTTCCGCCGTTATAAAATCTTCAAAGATTCCCTTACAAGCTTATAAGATTATTTTCAAAGAAAATGTTTTAGTTTATATGGATCTTAAATGATTTCAAAATAAAAGGAGATATTTCTTTAAAATGAATTTTGATTTCATCTATGTCAACATCCTTTGATGGATTTTAAGATTATTTGAAGTTGATTTATCATGATACAAAACTTCTATATTGTATTGAAGGTTTTGTGATATGTTTGACTGTGGATGTGCTATTTTTATACCATTCATAGTTTATGGTGAAATTATTGACATTTCGTATGCTAGTTTTAATACGAATGTTTATGTTATGTTTAAACCTTTTCATATGGGAATGCATTGGACTTAGTAAGTGACGGGTGGAGCCCGCTATAGCTCCTCGATGCATCGGTAGGTCTCATGAGACAAACTAGTGTCTTGGCACAAGGCCTTGACAAAATATTATTTGTAGTCTTGGCACGAGGCCTTGACTATGTGGTTATGATAGTCTGGCATTATGCATTCCAACATTATGAAAGTGGTTATTGATTTTTGCATGTGATTATTCGATTAGTATAATATCCATGTGAATAAGTAAATGGAATTATTTCATTTTACTTTTGCCATACTATGTTGAAGTTAAAGTTTAAAAGGCTTTTGTTTTAGTAATGCATTGCCTTAAATGTTTATTCTTATTTATGAAAGTTTCCGCTATATTGTTATCCTTACTGGGCATTTGAGCTCACCCCTTTTCTATGTTTTATTTTTCCCAGGATGTGAAGAAGTAAGTTATGAATGACCTACAGGGATTTTATGAGGGGTTAATAGTGTGGATTGTGGAAACATTATGTTGTTGTATTAGTTTTTCATTTTATGATGTAATGTAAAATTTATGAATATATCTAGTGTTTCCAAGGCTACTAAACCAATCGGTCTTTCGAGATTTGATCTTTCTTGTGATCATGCCAATGTTATGTAATAATGCACCGACTCTGGGTAACTAGGGTCGGGGCGTTACAGTTGGTATCAGAGGAAGTTTAGTACAATCCTTGGAAGCTAGATTTAGATAAACTCTGATTAGAGCACGTAGACCTAAGATGAACTTTGAGGATTAGTATAAAAGAACTTCCGAGAATTTTGGTATTGTAGAGCTTCTGTGAGTTTTCCGAGCAATACATCCCTGTCTGGATACGAGCAGGTAGAGGCGGCTCTGGCACAGATGTACCTAGGGGTAAAACCCGAAAACACCGCTTTGAGCTAGACTCGAACGGGAACTGGTGCACGACAACGGGCCTTGCTGCACTCTTGGTTACGACACTCCCGGGGGATATGCTTAGGATAATTCTCATTTTCTTTACAAACCATTATGAAGGGTTTATGAGTATATACATCCTCAAAGGAGACATTTTTATGGATTATATCCATAAATAGTTCAATTTATGTTAAGTGTTTTATAAGTATGGGATTATGTATTTTGATTCATAAACTGATCTAGTTTATGCCATTGTTTAGAAATGGCGCCTAGTGGAAGAAATGGAAACCGTATCAATGCACGCACTCCATGTAGGGATTTCCCTCCTGCTCAAGATAATTATAGTGGGGCTAGTGATGCAACTGGTGCCGATCAACTAATCACCATACTGGGACAACTTACTCAGGTTATGAATAATAACCTTACCCGTATGGAGCTCCCTGATCCGCAGCGTGGAGGATCAATGTTAGATCGATTCATGAGGCAACAACCACCAACATTCAATGGGAGTACAAATCCCTTAGTAGCTGAGCAATGGATATTTTCCCTAGAGAAAATATTTCAGGCTTTGGGGAGTAATGAAAGGGAAAAGGTTATCATGGCAGTTTACCGCCTCACTGGAGATGTTGATCAATGGTGGTCATTGATTAAAAACATGAAGGAAGATGATGAAGTATCAAATATGGAATGGAGGGAGTTCAAAGATCTGTTTTTAGAAAAATACTTTCCTCACGACCAGCGAGCAGATATGGAAAGGCAATTTCTGAGTCTGAGACAAAAGGAGGATGATAATGGCACAAAGTATGAGGCTAACTTTACAAGGTTAGCGAGGTATGCTGGAGATTATATTCGCAACCCAAGAAGTAAGATTGATCGTTTCTTTGATGGGTTAAAACCATTTCTCCGTCGAGCATTAGTCTCACAATCATTTTCATCGTACGAAGACATTGTCTCATGTGCTATCAAGACCGAAAAGGAATTCTCTAAGTCTTATTACTTTAAAGCAAAGCAAGAGAAGAAGAGACCTGCTGATCAATCTGGGAATGGAAATAAGGGGAAGAAGGGAAAGGTTGAATATCCATCTTGTGGTAAATGCAGGAAGAAACATCCTGCTACTTTCTTGAAGGGAATGGGAGTCTGTTACAAGTGTGGTGAAAAAGGCCACCAAGCTCATGATTGCAAGGGGAAGAAGGAAGCTACCAACGTTCAGTGCTACAATTGCAGGGAGATGGGGTATTATACAAATCCATGTCCTAAGCGTCAGGAGAACTTACCTCAGAAAAGGCCAAGGGATCAAGGCCAGGCTTATGCTATCACTACTGCTGAGGTAGAAGCTCCGAAAGACGTGGTGGCAGGTAATTTAATGGTTTCCTCAAGTTTAGAAAATGCATTATTTGATTCTGGATCATCGCATTGTTTCATATCTTTCCAGTTTGCTAAGAAAATTAGATATTTCCAATTTGATTTAATAAGGGAGTTGTCAGTTAAAACTCATAAGGGAAGTATCGTTGCAACAAAGTTTTGTGAATCAGTCCCCATTAGAGCACATAAATTTTTTTTATCTGCTGATCTCATCGTCATACCTATGATTGAGTTTGATATAATCCTCGGTATGGACTGGCTTTCAGACTATGATGCGAAGATTTATTGTAAGAAGAAAGAGGTTACGATTCTTGATGATAATGATAAGGAACACCGTATTTTTAGAGCAGAATCGTCACCACCTAATTCTTATTTAGATCCACCCCCAGTAGCTCAACTTAATTCAATTATTGGGGAGGAAGAGAATTAAATAACTGTCGGTGAGGAAAGGAATGTTCAAATAGAGGATGTACCTGTTGTGAAAGAATTTGTAGATGTATTTCAGGAAGATTTACCTGGACATCCTCCAGAACGAGAAGTTGAGTTTTCCATTGATTTGATTCCTGGATCAAGGCCTATATCGAAGACCCCTTATAGAATGGCCACTGTAGAGTTAGTCGAACTAAAGAAACAACTAGAGGAATTGAGTAATAAGGGATTTATTCGCCCTAGTGTTTCTCCATGGGGAGCCCCTGTTCTTTTTGTTAAAAAGAAAGATGGATCTATGAGGTTATGTATCGACTACAGGGAGATCAATGCTATAACGATAAAGAACAAGTATCCCCTACCTCGTATTGATGATTTATTTGACCAACTGCATGGAGCTCAATACTTTTCAAAGATTGACCTTCAATCTGGATACCATCAGCTGTGTGTGAAGAAGGAAGACATTCCGAAGACAGCATTTCGAACCAGGTACAGGCATTACGAGTTTACTGTAATGCCGTTTGGATTGACTAATGCACCCTCTGTATTCATGGATCTGATGAATTGAGTTTTCAAGGAGTATCTCGATGAATTTGTGGTGGTATTTATTGATGATATCTTGGTATACTCCAAAACCTACGAAGATCATGAAAATCACTTGCGCATTATCTTGAAGACTCTGAGGAGGCATGAATTATATGGGAAGTTTAGCAAGTGTGAATTCTGGCTTCAGGAGATTTCTTTTCTTGGCCATATTGTCTCTAAAGATGGAATCTCTATTGATCCTTCTAAGACCAAGGCAATCCAAGAATGGCCAGCACCTACGAGTATAACTGAGGTACGCAGTTTTATTGGTTTGGCAGGTTATTATCGACGTTTCATCCAGAATTTTGCCCGATTGGCTAACCCATTAACGAAGCTCACACGTAAAGGGGTTAAATTTGTTTGGAAAAAAGAGTGTGAAGAATGTTTTGAAGAACTGAAGAGAAGATTAGTCAATGCTCCTATATTGACTCTACCATCGGGGAATGATGAGTTCGTTATTTATAGTGATGCATCAAAGAAAGGACTTGGTTGTGTCCTTATGCAGAATGATAGAGTTATTGCCTATGCATCACGACAGTTGAAAATTCATGAAAAAAACTATCCTACTCATGATCTCGAGTTAGCAGCTGTAATCTTTGCTTTGAAGATATGGAGGCACTACCTCTATGGTGAAAAATGTGAGATTTATACTGATCACAAGAGTTTGAAGTATATTTTCTCACAAAAAGAACTCAACATGAGGCAAAGGAGATGGCTTGAATTACTCAAGGATTATGATTGCACGATACACTACCACCCGGGGAAAGCAAACAAAGTAGCAGATGCTTTGAGCAGAAAAGACCATGGAGTTTTGAACATGATGAGAATAGAAAGGGATCCAATTTTCATGGATCCAGTGAAGATGGACATGGGAATAACCAGGGAAGGTGAAACATCAATGCTTTTTCAAATGGTTGCCAAACCATCTTTACTAGAAAGTATTAAGAGTTCTCAAACCGATGATGAAGAATTCCAAAAGAAGATTAAAGCTGTGAATGATGGGAGATTGAGAGACTTTGTGTATGAAGATGGCATTTTGAAATTCGGGAAGAGACTTTGTGTTCCCGATATACCTGATCTAAAAAGGGAATTGCTGGATGATGCTCATAGTTCCAATTTCTCTATACACACTGGGAGCACCAAAATGTATAGAGATTTGAAGGAACATTTTTGGTGGGACAACATGAAGAGGGAGATTGCTGATTTTGTGTCAAGATGTATGGTTTGTCAAGAAGTCAAAGCTGGAAGGCAACAGCCTGGAGGAGTCATGCAACCTCTTCCCATACCGGAGTGGAAATGGGACAATATTACGAGGGACTTTGTCATGGGGCTACCAAAGAAACCTATAAGGAACGATGCAATTTGGGTTATTGTTGATCGTCTTACCAAGTCAGCACATTTTCTTGCTATAAGAGAAGATCTACCCCTGGAACGTCTAGCAAGACTATATATTAATGAAGTTGTGAGACTTCATGGGGTACCCTTATCGATTGTTTCTGATCGTGATCCTCATTTTACTTCAAGATTTTGGAAAAGTCTTCAGAAATCCCTGGATACTGAACTTCATTTGAGCACTGCTTACCACCCTCAGACAGACGGACAATCAGAACGGACTATTCAGACCCTAGAAGACATGTTGAGATCTTGCTCACTTGATTTTCAGGGTATGTGGGATCAATATTTACCACTGGTAGAATTTTCCTATAACAATAGCTTCCATTCGAGTATTCAGATGGAACCATATGAAGCGTTATACGGAAAGAGATGTCATACACCAACCTGTTGGGATGACGTTGGTGAAAGAAAACTTGTAGGCCCAGAACTAGTGGAGGAAACGGTGGAAAAGGTGAAAGTAATCCAAAATCACATCAAAGCAGCTCAAAGTAGGCAGAAGAGCTATGCCGATAATCGAAGGAAGGATTTGGAATTTCAAGTCGGTGATCATGTTTTCCTGAAGGTATCTCCATGGAAGGGAGTCATACGTTTTGGTAAGAAAGGTAAATTGAGTCCCAGGTACATCGGACCTTTCGAAATTCTAGAACGAATTGGGGTTGTAGCTTACCGATTGGCAATGCCGCCAAGTCTCTCCAAAGTTCACGATGTGTTCCACGTATCTCTGTTGAGGAAATACATGCCTGATCCAACGCATGTACTCACCTATGAGGAATTAGAACTGGAACCCGATCTTTCCTATTGCGAAGAGCCCGTCAGGATTCTTGATACGAGAGAACAAGTACTGAGAAACCGGACGACGCGTCTGGTAAAAGTTTTGTGGAGAAACCATAAGATGGAAGAGGCAACGTGGGAACCCGAGGAACTTATGATGAAGAACCACCCGAGTCTTTTCATGTGATAAGTATTCCAGAAATTTCGAGGACGAAATTATTTGAAGGAGGGGAGAATGTAACACCCCAAGCTTCTACGGTACGCTTCTCTTTGAATAATGCGATAGCGTGTGTTGTACGCAACACCGAGTTCTAACAACCAATCAAACTAGCCGTTATGAATAGTAATACCTACTTTTTAAAATTATATATATTTTATATTTCAAAATGGACTTCATTTTTGGATTCGGAATATCTAATTTAGCCTAAGGTGAAATTTTGGTACTTTTCGGATAACTTTCATATTTTGATGAATAGTGAAAATTACTAAATTTTAATTAAAAACAACTTTTTTAATCAAAATAATTAATAGTGATAAATTATGAACTTTAGTAGTTTTAAAGTATATTTAGAATATATTTTTACCATTTAATATAATGTTGGTCATTGGACATAATTTTACAATTAAACAAAACATAAACAAGTGTCAATCTTTTGATAGTTATTATCTCTTAAAACACGCTTTTTGTTTTGACAGCGGGAATTAATTTTAAATTAATTTCTGCCACTTCTGTGTTTAGAATTTAGGAAAATTGATTCCATATTTGGAATCAGGATGTTCAAATTGTGTAAATAGGTAACTTTTATTTTTAGACATTTTGAATAATTACTGCGGTAAATATTTTATTTACCATGGTTAAGGGTAAATCCGGTAAATAAGGGTTACAAAAATAATATTATAATAATACTAAATTACCCTAAAACGTGTCTTAACCCTATTGGTTGATACATGGTCGACCATGGGCATCTTTGGGTCGATTTTGGGACCCCATGGATCCACTTGTAAGTGATAATGACACTTTATTTTAATTAAGTCAAAATGAATACAAAAATGACACAAGCATATATCTTTTAGCAAAACAATTGTTACATAGGGTTATATAAGTTGGATTTTAGATTATAAATATTAATTAGAAATATAAAAAGATTTCCTACATAATGATATTTTATTTATAATTTTTAGACATTAAATAATTTATTTTATTTATGACACAATGATGATGCAGTAATTACTATAATAGTGAAAAATTAAAATAATTGATATTATAAATACCCAAAAAATATAATATGAAACTTTTAATGAATTAAACTAATTTTCTAGGATAATATGATATATTAGGATTGATTTAATTGACTTTGTTCGAAGTAATCAATCTGTTATGAGTTTCACAAAAATCAACTATTGAATAGTGTCAAAATTGACATAAAAGAGTTCTTAAAACAAATATTATATTATTAATTGATATTAAATTCCTAAAAATCTAAGGTTCGACCAAGAGACTTATATAAGGATAGTTTCATCATTAATGGACCACTTGGGGGTCGCTTGGATGTATATAGTAAGTTTATTAACCATATTATATAAAAATACAAAGAGACATTGTAAAAGTGAAACTAATTAACTTAGAGTTAATACTTAACGATAAGGTTAATATAAGTAACCAAACCTGTCTAAATTCTATTGGTTGAGTGGTTTTCGACCTATACCCACCTTAGACTTTGAATAGTAAACTTTGGAGCCATTGGAAACCGAATATGAATTTATTATAAATTAATATTTCTAGCTTTTCCAAAGGTGCCCCTCACCCCTCTTATAAAAGGGCACTCCTCCTTCTCATTTCTTCACACCTTAAAAGCCTTTTGGTTCGGCCAAAATCTGCCCAAATACTCTCCCAACATCCCTCACTACAACCTAGAGGCCTTAGTTTGATCAGAAAGCCAACCTAAAGAGACCTTTTGATCAAATCAAAAGGAAGAACCCGAAGAAGAGGTAATGATTTCACCACCCTTTTCTAAGTTCCTTTCTTCTTCCACTTCCTCTTTCTTTGTTCTTACCATTCTAAAATAATAACTCCAGTATATTAAATATACTGTGATGTTATTATAAATATGTTACAACCATATTCAGTATTCTATCCACCCTTTGAATAACATGTCACCATACGTGCGTACGTACGGCTTACCGTCTCCACGTCGTGGTGTAATTGTTATTCAATATATTATTATTTGGATGGGTATAATAATGATGTGTAACTCATGTAAATAATAAATATAACATGTTAATGATTCTGTATATATGATATACCATCCATTTATATATTATTTTAATATCAAAAGAATGATATTGTCGCTCGTGCGTACGTACGGACTACCGTCTCCACGAACGCGATGAGATTCATTCTCCATCGTATCCATTCAAGTATAATTATCATTTGATGATTTAAAAATGATGTTTAAGGACTTGATATCATTCTGGATATGAATAATATACAACCTATCCTTTACAAACATGTCTTACGTAACAAAACATATAAAAGAAAACAAGTAAGTTAACACCCGATATAATGATAATACTAAGATATTATTATCAAATCAATATTAAAAGATCATATATGATATCATATTAATGTATATGATTCTTGTATAATTTAATAACAATTATTTCACTATTATACAGGAGGTTAACCTACCCCAACAAAGGAAAAGTACAAGGTAAGTGATTTTCTTATCTCACCTTCAATTCCGTGAGATTTCCATTGTTCGCCACTAAATTAGTGAAAGTGGTGTATTGTGTACTGCCATTTGATATATATTATCATGATTCTCTTTATATTCATGTTATTTTGTAAATCATTTGGTGGTTATTAACTTTTGGCCATACGACTCAGTTGATTAACGTGGTAAGGGGTTTTCATCCCACTCCTTATTTCTGTGAGATTCATCCCATATTGCCACCATCACCTTTTGTGTGGTGTATGTAATGCCCATAATTATATTCCTTGTGTAATACACTCTAATTTATGTGTATTTACATATTCATTGTATGATATCTCATTCATGGGTTGTATGTTTCATAAGTTACCAAATTGGTAAGGGTTATTTCACAATCTCTTTATTATCCGAGGTTGTTTATATGTAATAATCTACTGGGATCTCTTTATCATCCACATCCATGTTTCTTAGAAATGTAATTCAAAACATATTTTTTATTTACAAGAATATGGGTTAAAGTCATTTATACCCTTGTTTGACTTTTTATAAGAGGTTTATAAAGGAATCTTTCCGTCGTTTTCAAAACAAGGTCCTTTTTAACCTTTTCGACAGAATTAAGGTAAGAATGTTTTTTTTAACTTATACGGCGGGTGCGGCTATTTTCCACCGTTATAAAATCTTCAAAGATTCCCTTACAAGCTTATAAGATTATTTTCAAAGAAAATGTTTTAGTTTATATGGATCTTAAATGATTTCAAAATAAGAGGAGATATTTCTTTAAAAAGAATTTTGATTTCATCTATGTCAACATCCTTTGATGGATTTTAAGATTATTTGAAGTTGATTTATTATGATACAAAACTTCTATATAGTATTTAAGGTTTTGTGATATGTTTGAATGTGGATGTGCTATTTTTATACCATTCATAGTTTATGGTGAAATTATTGAAATTTCGTATGCTAGTTTTAATACGAATGTTTATGTTATGTTTAAACCTTTTCATATGGGAATGCATTGGACTTAGTAAGTGACGGGTGGAGCCCGCTATAGCTCCTCGATGCATCGGTAGGTCTCATGAGACAAACTAGTGTCTTGGCACAAGGCCTTGAAAAAATCTTATTTGTAGTCTTGGCACGAGGCCTTGACTATGTGGTTATGATAGTCTGGCATTATGCATTCCAACATTATGAAAGTGGTTATTGATTTTTGCATGTGATTATTCGATTAGTAGAATATCCATGTGAATAAGTAAATGGAATTATTTCATTTTACTTTTGCCATACTATGTTGAAGTTAAAGTTTAAAAGGCTTTTGTTTTAGTAATGCATTACCTTAAATGTTTATTCTTATTTATGAAAGTTTCTGCTATATTGTTATCCTTACTGGGCATTTGAGCTCACCCCTTTTCTATGTTTTATTTTTCCCAGGATGTGAAGAAGTAAGTTATGAATGACCTGCAGGGATTTTATGAGGGGTTAATAGTGTGGATTGTGGAAACATTATGTTGTTGTATTAGTTTTTCATTTTATGATGTAATGTAAAACTTATGAATATATCTAGTGTTTCCAAGTCTACTAAACCAATCGGTCTTTCGAGATTTGATCTTTCTTGTGATCATGCCAATGTTATGTAATAATGCACCGACTCTGGGTAACTGGGGTCGGGGCGTTACACTTAATCATAGGATAACCTATGGATAACATGAACAAAGTCATAAGCTAAAAATCCAAGCAAGGGAATAGACATAAGAATAAAGCTTTATCACATGGGTTATAAGGCATAACATAATGATATAAAAAGCCATCTAACATGATTGAACATATGGAATGATAACATATAAAACATGGGATCATATAAACATGGGATCTTAAAAATGTGGAAGCAACATAAAACATGATTTTTTCACAATTGAAGGCTCGTTGTGCATATAGTAGCACGAGTCAAGGCTAACCACCAAGACCGTTGCACATGGAGCATGAGTCAAGACTAACCACCAAGACCGTTGCACATAATGTGTCATGAGACTAAAATTTACCCAATTAATTGGAGTGATATCTGGGAATACCAATCATAACATGTTCATGAGTATTCTTTCCACATAAATAATCATACATAGGTAATAAAACATAACATAATGGTTACCCATGGTAAGGATTGGGTATCATAATATTTTCACAATTAATAACATAGAAGAATATCACAATGGTGTCAATTAAAGAAAGGATTTAAAACATTAATGGACATTTATAACGGAATATAGTCATATATCATGATAATTGATGTGAAATTGAAGTGAAAAGAGTGTTGGAGAAACTTTATAAATAAAGCATTTTAGTATGGTTTAAGGAAAATATTAAAGAAATTTTAAAATAGAATGTAGAATAATTTTTATATAATACAAGAAGTGTAAAAATAAGGTTTTCATAATAAATAGTGTGATTTTAGAAAAGATATGGTGGCTCAGAATTTATTATAGAGTGAACTATAAAATGGGTAAGAATTCAGGAAGTTCCCTTAAATTGGGCTTACTTATCGGGAATAATTGAGTAGGGAACATTTTAAAAACATGTATATACCAAAAAATAAAGAAAAAAGGATCTTTATACAAGAGTTTGGAACATATATACAGAATTTATGAGATGAAAATAAAAATAAAATATAGTTTCATTTGGGTAAAAGGAGGGGAAGAGTAACCCGATGGAATAATGGTGGTATAGGTAGAATCCCTTACCTTATCTTTGAAACAATTCCGCACTTGATATTAATGTAATAAATAATAAAATTAGACTCATTAATAAATAATTATAGTACCTTTTCAACATTTAATTTATTTAACATAATTCTATTTAGCTCTTTTATTCCCTTTTTGATGAATTATAATGTTCAATTTTATCATTTGTGAGTGATTGTTTTCTTAATTTTCATGATTGCCTCGCTTATATAAGAGTATGGACGTTTATTTAAAATAGCAATTGAAGTATATAATTAAATTTATAAGTTATTAATGATCATACAAATGGTTAAGTGATCATATAAGTCGTTTTTTGGGTGAGGATGAGTCATTAGATAAATCTTTAATGATAAACACTTGGATTATTTTGAGTGGTTTTGCTCACAATGAACTTGTTTTGTTTTATTATTTTACATCATGTGTGTATAATGATTCCAAAATATTAAATAAGATAAAATAAATATATTATGATCTATTTCAATCATAAAAAGGGTTTCATGACTATCCTTGAATATGATTATAGAAATTGAAAACTCGTCGTCTTAGAATGTGATAAATTAACACATCTTAGACGATGTTTTATTTTTAGTACAAAAGGAGGGGGAAAGAGAGATGATGATGAATTAGTCCATTAAAATAATTAAATTCATGTATATTAAAGGTATATGAGTTATCCTGGACTTTTTATGAGGGTAGGTGAGGATAGAAATAAAAATAAAGGAACTTTAAAAAGGAATTGAAAGAAAAGAGAATAGGGGTTTACCCCAATATTCCTTCCTTAGGGAGAATGTTTTACTATTTTATTAAGACTAAAATCTATTGGAAGTGGGGAAGTGGAAAGGTAAGATATTTGATCAGAATTTTGAAAAGGATAAAGGCTAGAGATTTTTGAGGATAAGAGGTTGTGAGGGGCGGTATTTCTAGAGGAGGAGATGGGTGTTTTCTCATTATTTTACTCAATATTTTTTTGTCTTGTTTAAGACATGAAATAGTGATGATTATTGAGACTAGATAATGTAATGTGTGCATGTTAATTCAAACCAAAGGTCACTTTCATCATTCATGACTCAATCTTGACTCCAAAATTCATTTAATTACATATTCTATAAATTATCGTACTAAACTATTTACAAAAAATTCAAGTATTTCAGAAATATCCAAAAAAATGAACCTAACTATTTATTGACATGTATATTTTAAAAACGTAATCCATTTTATGAAAATAATTTTCTTATTATTAAAATTTCAATTTTTAATTAAAATGTAAAATTATTTGAAAAAAATTTAAAATTGTATCTAATTTTATAACACGTTGAAAAATTAATCAATGTCTCATAAAATCATCTTATAACCATAAAATAGTTATTTATGAATGTATTTTATTATAGTATATTCTTATTAATATTATTAAATTAATCATAATATTTTAATTAAATATTTATGACTTATAATAATACCAACAATATGATATAATTACCTTATATTGTCACTTGTAAGATGGATAATTTTTATTTATACTTTCATTGGGAAGGTTAATATTAAATTTTGGATTTACTATTCATAAGGGTTGTATTACTATTTATCAGGGTAACAATAATATTCATAAGCCTTTGTTACTATTCACCAAAAATTATGTTTGTCCTATCAGACTCCAAATATCTTACTGATCGCAACCATGTATGGAATATTTTTGAAATTCAAATCACAGAAGTAGAAAAATTTTGTTTAAAGGTCACATAGTATTTAGTAGTTCATTTAAGTATGATGTGAAATTTTGTTCTATAATGTGATTTTATGTGATTATACTATGTGACATAATTATAATAAGGTAATTTCCATTGATAAAAATTTGGGTCATTACAGGAAGGGTATAAACCTTTTTACATAATTTTCTGATCATTTTTCATTATCCTAAAGCCAGATCTAGGTGATGGGATCAATAATAAATAACACAAGATAAACTACCAGCTTCCCAATATAAAGGTTGGGTCTGGTTCAAGCTCTATGTTCCACTATAAGGGTCCCAGTGTATAGGACGTAAATTTAAAGTTATTAAGGAAAACACCTTTTAAGTAGAAATTAGAACCATTATTTAATGTTAACAGAATTAGATTTTACAATTTATCAATTAATTATTTTACACAACAATCAAGTTACCTGAGTACCATATAGAATTTATACAAGTACATTCTTTATAAATTTCAATTGGTAGTTCATTTAACTTTATCTAGATTATGAAATTTGATATCTAAATGTAAAAGTTAATATAAGATGATATGATTAAATGAATTTTCATTCATAATCTATAGAAGTACATGCACTCTTTAGATGAAAATAAAATTCATGTGTTAAAAATTAACTATTTTTTCAGTCTATGTAACCTTATTCACATAACTCAAACATATTTTAATTGATTATTTAAGGTTCCATAATCAACCTATATAGGAAAAAATCATTTTGATTAACTGCAGAAACTTTAGTAACCAATTATTTAATCCACCTTTTCCTATAGAAATGTTAGTTTCATAATAGACATGTCACTCAAAGAATATTAAACATGTATCATGCAGTCTCGTAATGAAAACTACATTGAATGGAATAACACATGTATTATTAATCCTATAAGGTTCCTAAAATTATTCAAGATCATTTATTCCTTATCGTTCTAGGAAAAGTTAACATGTAATCCAACATAATTATAATAATAACATCACATTTCATGTGCCTCACCCAATTGTGAAATCAAAATAACTATAACATTACTAAAAATAAATTCATCTCCCATACAAATTTGGATTTACCCCTATATGTTGGTTAGCTAATCCTAGGAATAGGCTCATTACAAAATTTAGAAATGTACTAGTTTACTTTCTACTATCCCAAAAGGGTAAGGAAAAGAAAATAAACCTATAATACTCATTTGTAATGTAATGGAACTAGATCACTCATAAGTTACCAAACCCAGTTGACCATATGCCCTCATGTGTTTCTCCCCATACACAATAGGTTGCTAACTAGAAGTGTGGGTTTATGGTGGTACAATGGGGAAACTATACCCTCATAATCATAATAATACAATGGTGTAATAAAATTATAATAATGGAATCATAATAAATGATAGCTAGAATATAAGAAGTAATATTTCTAAATGATAATAATAAAGTATCCATAAATAGAATCATCTAGTACCGTATATAAAATGTTGTAATTTCATTTCTCTAAACAAACAGAAATAGGAAAAAAAATAGTAACTCATACATAAAACTATATCAAATTAACCAAAAGACCAAATATATTGTCTCAAGATATCATTATAATACATACCACGGTCTTTTTCTCCCATGATACCATGCTATAATCAATCAAGAATCAGAAAATTTGTCCTTTCCCATATCCCTACCAACATCAATTAAATCTATTTGGGTACCAATTGATAACTATAACAAGGTCTGAGATATACATAGTAGGCCTCCACCAATGATGTCTACAACAAATCCAGCTTATGCATATAAAATATAATTTTTTTCTGATATAATCGGTAATATGTATGTGAATAAATATATAAAAAGATGATGAGAACTAGTTGTAATATGAGAAGGATATAACAGATTATCATCAATATAAATATAAATATTCAACAACAGGTAACAACAAACTCGACATACACCACATATGAAATAATACTAGAACTATAATGGAAAAATCCGAAAGAAAATAACTTGGAAAAAATCATTGAGAGAAAGTAACCCATCCAATTATAATATCATAATAATAACAGACCTACATGGGTCAGCCCCAAGGTATGTAACTAATGAAATTTATATCAGGAGATGTTAATGTATATAGAAGTCGCATATACCATACCCCAATCATTCTCACCATTTCCATACAATTAGTGATCATGCACTGGAGTCAAAGGTGCCACACCCTGATCCCCTAATTGGTTTCATATAGTAAGTAATCATACCTAGAGGTCACAGGTACCATTCCTTTAACCCTAGATGGTGACATACCATAATTTAATTAGTTCCATACATTTATAAGAAGTTGTTTCTATATTGAGATATCCAATATCAAACAAGTAATATAAAAATGACATGGGATATGTTACTTTCCACACCCAATTAAAATTATCATTTTAAATAGGCATGATATTAGAGAATATCCATATGATTCCACATCTTCATTTTAAACTAACCATTTATCCATTTTAATAGCATTTAGTAACATGGAAAAGGAGTCATTAACCTCTGAAACCAACTAATTCAATTTAAAAAGGCTCCCACTACAAGGGTGTAAAGCTTACACTCCTAAAAGTATGGTTTAACATAAGTAATATGAAATAAAAAACCCTATAGGTCTCTTGGGATAAGGTTTAAAACCTCTAATAATTATTAGGTTATATAAGGGAGACCTAAATTAGATTCAATTATTAATTTGAGGATTATAATTCAATTTAGAATAAATGTCTAGAGGTATCATTGAGTGGCATAATGGATAAAATAAAATAGAAAAAAAATATGCAAATTATAAAGTCCACCTATCTTAGTCCTATGGTATAACCCTCATCTAGTATCAGCCTTTGGTTTGGTCCATATTGAAATAAAATGAAAAAAAAACAAACTCCCTAGAAATAGCGAATATGATCTCACACAAAAATAACTTTATCGATAGGAAGAGGAATGAAGAAATGATCTAAAGGAGTGGAGACAATACTGATTGTGATCCAACATAATAAACCATGCTCATATGAGAGTCTGGATAGAATAATGACATTAAATACAAGATTTAATCTAGAGAGAGCTCAAAAGGGAGGAGGAGGGGATATGTGTCTGTGGGAAAAGAATAGAGTAGGATTCAATAAAATGTGAGAGGGGAAAATAGTAATTATACCCTTTTAAGATAGTTCATGGTTTGGTTGCATGGTTGGATAAACTGTGCACTAAACATGCACCCAAACTATCTAGGGAGAACACCCAACGCACCCCAAAACATAGGGAAATAAAACTATGCACTGCTCATGAACACACTCTATTTTATCCCTACATGTCCAAATCCCCCTTTCACAGTGTAGAAATACCATGCTCCACCTTTATAGGATGTATAATTAACAATAACAGCTCACTAACCATGCACCTCACCTATTTTATCCATAACTCGACACTTTATACTCCAAACAAGCCTCAAACACTCCTTATTTTACCTCTATGGTACTAGTCATGTCTATAAGGATGAAAAAGAGGATTAAAACATAAATTAAAATTTTACATTCCTTAATGAAAAATCAGGATCTCAAAAAATAAATTAAATCAATTTAATAGATTAAGACATTATAAGAATTCCCCTCCCCTCACATACAAACAAAAACTTCTTCTCTCAATTCTACCCTAGAATTTTATGTTTCTATATTTTCCAATCCCTCCACACTTCTATTATCAACATCATTATATATATTATTGAAATGGTGATATTCTTAAAATACAAACCCTAGACCCCTTAAGAGAAGATATAAATAAGCTCTTTCATAGAATAGGTAATCATCTTTTCCGACTGTTTCAAATTTCATTCTTCTTATACTTCATATTAATGTGTTATGACCATAAAAAATAAATAAAATAAAATAAAAAAAATTATATATTTTTTATTGTAGTAAATGTATATTCTATCTCAATTACATCCTAGAAAAAGTAAATACAACACTCAAATGTATGTATGAATTACCATCCCTATGTAGTGGTGTAATTTGTTTTTCTGAACCCTTTTATGTAGATAGTAATAAATATATAAATAATGAATATATTTTTTATTCTTAAAATAAATATTTTTATGAAATTTTAATATCATTATTGGGTCTTCAAATCTCTGCAAACAATATTGAGATTAATCAATAAATTTGAAAAAGAGTGGAAAGGAAATCCATGAAGAGGATTAAAGGAAATTTTCGAAGGGTTGTGACCATGAAGGAAAAACATTCATGGATTACCTATTCACAAATAGTTTCACCACTCTGTGATGCACCCTCAAATGGAAAGATTTCATGGATAGGGTGAAACTGGTAGCACCAAAAAATGAATTATAGTCAATTACAAGAAGAGGCGGTGACTTTTGCTCCCACAAAAAAAATGCTTCATATAAACTAAATCATTTGTGGTGGGAGGAAGTATCGTTGGGTTCTGAAAAAAAAACAAATTCAATTACAAGGCTAGGTAGAGATTTTAATTCATGAAAAAGATTCCCCTACTGATAATGTCTTTCATGGTCTCCATCAAAATATGTTCAACTTCCCACTGCGGACGACCAACGATGCCAATGTTCAGTCCATCCACTATTCTATAAATAAGTCCCTAAGGGGAACTGAAAGGAAGAAGGAGAGAAGAAGAGACTAAGAAACCGAGTAGAGTAAATAAGGAAACCCTGAAAATTGAATCCCTTTAACAGTTCCATGCATGAAAATCACACTGAAAAGCATTAAATAGGAAATAATACTCATCTGGTAGTCTGCAAACCCAAAGTCCTCTGTGGACATAATTCTCGCGTGGTGTAAAATCGATATGCTCCATTTTCCAATAGAAATCACACATAAGAAAATCATTATGTGGGTAGAACTCAGCCCCACATATCAAAACACTATGTGGGAGGGACCCAGTCCTGTACAGTGAAATGCTACACTGGTAGAACCTGGCCCCTCGATGTAAGACGCTATGCAGGCCAAACCGAGATATGTGTACCTCAATGATACGTGGAAAATCCCCTTATCCACATATAAATATGATATGTGGGTGGAACCCCATCCTACGTAAGAACATGCTACATGGAAGGGGGAATCCTAGGGTTTTCTACTCTCCCACTCCCACTATTATTTTTGGTTGTCTCATTAGTCCCCATAATGAGTCCTCTGCAAACCAGTCTATTGGAATTTGGCTAAGACCACTTCCAAATTCACCTAAAAAGTATGATTAGATAATTGGGCACATGAGAATGTCCTTTTGAGTCTATATAACCATGGTAAGAAGAGTTACATGGGTAATCTCTACAGAAAGGTGGACCCTCAGAATATCCTCGAGTTTATATTCCGATGGTAGTGTGGGTTATTACCATGGTATTCTCAAGAGAACCTCCCAATTCTAGGGATCAAGTGGAACCAATATAATTTCCCTTTGATGAAGGTCAGTTTTTAACATTTCTATCTTTATTAGAACCGATCTCAGGGGACTCCTTCTAAGGTAATCCTCTAGCCTTTCTTCTATGAGGTGGAACTTTTTTGCCTCCTCCCAGGACTTATCTAGATAGATCACTAAATGTGATTGTTGAGGATATGAAAACAAGGGAGGAAACTATCACACTCAAATCCCCTTTATCTCTCCCTTTGAGATCCATCACCATCCATCAGTAGATAGGGTGAGATCATGTGATTATTAGATATATTACATCCTCTTGTTTTTCAAACTGATCATGAATTGGGTGGGCTTATAGGTTAGTAGAGATTAGGACATGTGCATGATCCCAACCCTCAAAAGGAAATCCTATATGGTATATGAATCAAAACCATACTTCAAACATTAAAGGGTCATATTCAAAATGAAGTAGACTCAAATGGGATGCTCACATCCATAAGCCCTAACCATGCCCCTCAAATGCGAAGCTCTCATGCATAATCCCCAATCATTCCCCCTTTAATGGTCCTACTCTAAGGTGTAAGTCCTAGTCACATCAAAATACATGCAATTTAATTCCAAACTAACTAGGATACCTAGGAAGACTCCCTGAAGTCCAAATCCAACACCAAAATCACCCTAATGTTCTTTGGGACACATTCCTGTCAGGGTCATATATACCTAGGATACTACATCTATTTTAGAAAACTCGGGCCACCTCAGCACCAGTCCCACCCTATCCTTGACCAGGAACCCTTCACCTATAAATCCTTACTACATGACATTAAACTGCATGGTTGTGTCCTTTTCAAATAACATTAAAATATGACATGTCTGGTTAAGTGGCACCGAACTATAGGGGTTTTGATTCCTCTCACAATGATATGTAGGAATCCTATCTTATGTGTTCGATCCCAACATAAAAATTTTTTTATACCCTTGGATGATAATAAACAACAGATCATCCCATCACGTGGCTTAAAACCAACATCATATTAGTAAAAGACCAAGGAATCCATGACCTTCCACAAAAGGGTAACATTTATGGAGAACTTTAGATACATAAAATACCTCCATTAATGGAGAAACTTAGATACATATAGTTGATTATGTACCCATGCATAGTTATGATCAATTATTACCAAGGGGTAATCCTTGAACACATATATGGTAATGAACCATGGATTTGTGAACATTTCATAAATCTATAAGAGAGCCCTGAAATAGAAAATAGTTCCCCCAAAAGGATATGATGATCTTGACTTCCTATCCTCTCGACCAATGTTATTTCTTAAGTGTTGTTGCCCAAGTTACCCAATAAGAACCTTCCCTTGGAATTCAGGTCCATGAATCATGGATATGAGGGCCATTGGATGTTTTTGGCTCCATGAAGAATACCCGTTGGAGACCTTTTGAGGAGACTGTACCCAATGTCAGTGATTGAACACCATTTAACCCCTTGAAAGAAACCCCTTAGGACACACACATGACTTCAAGGGAAACAAAATGGAAAATATGACTTGAATGACTTAATTATGAGACCCCCTTCATAAGATGAAAAAGACACACTTCTAGAGATAATTGGACCCTTTTGTTTCTTACATATAAAAACTCTTTGGTGGAAATAAAAATGGTAAACCCAATGTGAATCCTTAACCAAGGTGGCGGTGGTACCTATCTTCTATCCCCTTTCAGATCCAAAATAGAATAGGAAAAAAGAAATACTGTCAATCACGAATGTTGTCATGAGATTCTACTTTGATGTGGGTTTGTTGTCTATACTTGTCACATAAATGGAAGGCACACTTCATAGATTCCTTCAATAAAATGAAATCATAGAAGTTTGTATAGACACACATGTTAAACCTTGCAATAGATCAGTACTCTATAATTTAGAGGACTCCATCACCCACACCCTGCCTTCAAAGCTTGGTATTGAATGTACTGATTAAAGAGTACCACCAGAATTGGATTATCCCCACACTGTAGGCAACAATATAGGACCACCAGTCCATGAAGCCCGACCAGAAACCCACCCAACAACATTCAGCTCCACATAATCAAGAGTATACACTAGCCATATCCAACCATTTTGGTATCCTTTCCTTAAAACATAAAAATGAGTGCCTCCCTTATCTTAGTTAGGATGATGAAGTCATCATCGATGATTTTATCCCTACAACATAGGGGTACAACTCAATGCCCCTATCAGAATTCATCACCGTCAATTCCATGCAACCCAGTATCCTCACCTTGAAGAGGATATTTACCTAAGGTCCCCTGCTAATGGAAAACAGACCAAGGTTTCCTGATCGACCCGCTAAGGGAAATGATCGGACTATCAGGAAAAAGTAATCACCCTCGTTTATGAGGAAAAAACCACCATAAAAACACAACAACACACAATAGGGAGATATATATTCCTACTCCCTCTGATGAATCCCCCATGTTAATATGGTGGAAAATTACGAGCAAGAAAAAAATAATGTATATTCTCACCAAACCTGTCATGCTAGTAGGGTGGAAAATTATAGGATGATGAAAATCCCTTCCAATGCTCATTAATTCCTGTAACCTAATAGGCCGAAAACAAGCTATGTATAAATTCAAATTATTACTATTATATACTAAAACTTTCATCCAAATAGTATTGAAAACTACAGGAAGACACATATCCAAGACAACATATAGAATTTACACCTATCATCTATGATGACAACCCATGAGCTAACACAAATCCCTACTCTCCAATATGAATCCCACCAGTCAAATACGGTGAAAATAAAATATAGAAAGATTCATTTTCATGTGGATGCATATCATACCCATTAATCAAATACATTATCACCCAAAAAGTCTAAGTAATTTTATCCTCAATCATATTATGGCCATCAGACAAATACAGTTGCAACTAGAGAAAACAAATGAAATATCCCAGCTATAAACTAAGGAAAAACTCTTTCCTATTGCCCAACATATGAGAAATTATAGTACCCCCTGGCATAAAATGGAGGACCAGAGTAGACACGTATCTCTACTTCGACATCAAGATGAACATACATTCCCATTCTTGTAAAATAAATATCTAACACAATTTAACCAAGATGGAGGATCAAATAACAATTACTAACCATATCCTGCAAACTTGACAATATGTAATCACTTCTGTGTAAATAGAAAGGATTTGGTCCCACGACCCCACCAACCCATGTGGGGTGACTTATCCACATAATAGGTTAGTCACTATAAAGTATACTTTCATCCTTACTCCCATCTAGGAGAGCCTTCAGAAATATTCCATAATGAATGAACAAACAAAGGAGGCACAAACACCCTTCCCAACTGGGGGACACTAGTCCACCATAGTGGCCTCTCTAGTGTAGGCATATAACCATAATAGAACTCAATATGATTTTCATAGTATCCTGATAATTCCACGGGAACAACTCAAAATAGAACCCATATATTAAAGAATTCAACCACAATATGAAGCCCTAATTGTTCATATCAGAGCCCAAAAAAAAATTGTACCAAAGGAAACTGTAAAATGAAGAGAAAACATAGGACCCTATTCTATTGAAATATGCTCTTCTTGGTTCCATCAAGTACTTATCTTTTTTGTTTTAAGATCCTATTAATTTTGTTTCCAAATTATGAAAGTGAAAGTAGTATTTGAAAATTTCCTCCCT
This sequence comes from Viscum album, assembly GCA_963277665.1. NCBI lineage: Eukaryota > Viridiplantae > Streptophyta > Magnoliopsida > Santalales > Viscaceae > Viscum > Viscum album. The sequence continues at coordinate 188,640,819 of OY728131.1, forward strand.
ACAACGTTGTTTTTAGTATCTATGAAGGTCCCCCAGAGCATCTACCATAAAGGCTTACTTCATGGAAGTCAAAAAATAGATCACCAGAGATGATATCCTGATACGTTTCAAAGTAGAAATCCTCATGGATAGAAGATTTAAAAACAATAATGTATTCCCCTTTCTAGTGTCCACCCTAATGGTCCTCCCTAGGATATACCCTATATAAATTCTCCCTACAAGTCAAACATCAAGTCATGATTGTAGTTCTCACCATTATGGCACCAATTGTAAGTTTCCTCCCTGCATTGACATATTATTCTAGTAAGAAGGTACTCCCCTTTATATCATCAAATGCAATGGTCCTCCCATGTGTATAATCTGAAAAAACTCACTCTATAGTTGTTCATAAATACATGATGGTATTCCTCACCATTGTGGAACCAACTGCAAAGTACCTCCCCACAGCAATGTCTTATTTCAGCAATAAGGTCCTACCCTTATCATCATCTTCCCTGTTGGTCCTCCCTAGAGTATAAACTGTAGAAATTCTCCCTATAGTTAGATATAAATCCCTTACGGTAGTCTCCACCATTGTGGAACAATCTGTGAAGGCCCTCACTACATCTACATCTTATTTTAGAAATGAAGGTTCTCCCCTTTTTTTCCACCACGATAGTCCTTACCATGGTATACACTTCATAAATTCTCTATGAAGTTATATGTCAAGACATGATTCTAGTCCTTTCCATTATGGAACCAACTTTGAAGGTCCTCCTTGGAGTGATGTCTTATTTTAGCAAGAAGGTCCTCCCCTTGCTGTCATTCAACCTGATGGTCCTCCCCATGGTATAAATTGTAGAAATTATCCTTATATTCCGACATCAATCCATGATGGTATTCCTCTCCATTATGGAACCAAAAGTGAAGGTCCTCCCCACAGTCATGTTATATATCAGTAGGAAGGTCCCCCCCTTTCCAGATCAAATACAAGAAATCCTTCATATATAGAGGTTCTTGAAGGGATTGGGTAAAACATGTTAGATACCATATCAATAACAAGTGACATACTTTCTCAATTAGAATATGGACTAGGGAAAGACTCATCTTCTAAGTTTCCACTAGACCATTCAGATGTCTACGATACCCCTACTAGCCCCGATACTTGTGAAAAAAATCATCAACAAGAATCCAGATTTGGAAGATCATGTAGAGGAATATATAGCGGAAGAACAAAAAGAAAACAATTTCATGTGAAGAAAATTATACAGGGATGGCATACTAGTTATGTTTTATCCCATTTACATGACTTAGTTTGATATACCAATATATTTTTCAGAATAATGCATACATAACATTCATCTCAATATCTATATTACTCTCTGACGGTTAAAAAAAATCTTCCCCTATAATGGGTACATAGACCATGTCAAAATATTGGAAGAGACTCATTATCAAATAAAATTATAATCCATCCCTTCTATGAAGTGACCACGACCAGAGAGGCGGAATAAAGATCTCCAACTAACCTACCTCAATGCGCTGCATAATTTTCATCACCGTATCGATGATGCCCCATATGGTTTTTATATTCATGGATTGTGAGAGCATGGATATTTTAATTTCACCCCATGCCCTGTTTAGCACAACCCATTGTAAATTACATCATGTAATTTCATTATCCCAAGACAATAATCAAATAAACTCAGTATTTATTAAATGTGACATTCTAGATAAAAAATGGACTTGATTAAGTCTCAAAAGTGTCAGACCCGATGAGATCAAGCCATTAAAAAACTCCTAAACCATTAAACAAAGAAAATTATGTATGATACTCACCTAAGGGAAGTCAATCATCAAGAACTCTTGATTTCCTAGAAAAAATTCACATGTATACCTAGCACCATATCCATCTCACACCTGAATGGGAATGCATGAGATCAAGAAAGCTACAATAATAGTAGTAACTACCATAATACAAGATCATCCCGAGACCACAGGGCTAGGGAATTTTTTAACACAAAATTCCCCCATAAGAACAAAAAATATGGAATGATGTACAATAAATAGGGAATGGGAGAATCCACATCTCCCAAGGCTAGGATCATTTTTACCACAACCACCCACCTAGTGGAAATCAGTCTTTTCCCATTTAGGTATGAAAAAAAGTGGAGAGGTCACCTATTATGTCCTATCTTGTGACTCATTTCCCCTAGAAGGGAGGCTTATATAAAGTTTATATAAAGGTTCCCTTGGAGTTACCCTTTTCCAAGAAGCACAATGAGGATCCAAGAATGGAAGAAAAAGGTCTAAAAATGGACACAAACAACTCTCCTACCATTCAATAGCTAGTACTCCCCCCACAATGCACTATGAATTGGTGAATTTCATGGACATTAATCCTTCAAATCACACTAAAAATGATGAAAATAAAAAATAATAAGGAGAGGATGGTTCCACCTAGAATATGATCCACACTAAGAATAATGGTGTGCTTACTTTGAACTAGAGGATCACCTAAATTTGGGCATTCCCCCAATTAATCCTCCACCACCTCCAAAAAGAACCTCTGACAAAGAGAATAATAAAAATAGGGTCACATACTTCCCACATCCTCCTCCCAATAGGAACAAGCTCACTATGCTTGAAGAAAGATTCACAAAGTAAGAGAATGAAATGAAAGAGTTGAGGTGAATCAATGGTATACTACTTGAAGGGATTTTCCCATCGAATATGATCCTCGAGAAGAGCCTCAACACACACTTCTAGCAGGTGTACCTCATCCATAAGGGTTTATCATGGAAAATTAAGAAAGGATATGACATATGAACAACAAAGAATCTAGAATATTAGTCTACCATGACCTAATCATGGATAGATATCAAGATTTTCCTCCTTTAAGGAGGTAACCAAAATGGGTGTAGGAAAATCCTTAAAAGATACCCCCACTTGGATATACACCTCAAGTACTGGTAGAAAAGACACATCAAATCATTCCCTCTATTGTTCTTATACATGATCAAACTCAACAGACACACATCAAGGGCTTATCAATGCAATAGAATAATTTAAAGCTTGAATGGAATCCATGGAATATCATCATGCACCATTACAATCAGAATGGAAACCTTACCCTAATATAGTGAGTAATAGTTCACCTCATCTAAATTTCAGGAGTCACATGTTCCCAATATTCAATAGACCAAGTGACTCAGAACACAATCTAATGAACTATGCATATTATTTTGATCTCATGATGGGATCCCCCAAGCCACAAGATTTAGTGAAACATAGAAGGTTCCTATAAACTCTATAGGGGTTATCGTCATATAGTACACTGGTTTTTCATCTCAGTCGATGACAGGATGGGAGGATCTCTGTTAGCAGTTCCTTTTCCAGTTCAACTTAACACTTACAAAGACAATAGTAAATGAACTCTTGAACGAAAAATAGTTGGATAATGATAGTGTTTTATATTTCATTTGCATATGGAAAGAAATAACCAACTATCTGAATTTTCCACTCCCCTAGGATGGGATTCTTTTTATGTGCATCAATAAAATATGTGAAGAACTATGAAAACCGCTCATCCTAGTGAAATTTACTAGTGGGTTTTTGGATTTCTCTAACATTTATGAAATAGTATAAGACTCTATAAAATTTACAAATCTCTAGTTATGGGTATCCCCACCGGTCATGGGAAAATGACTGGGAAAAGCTGAAGAGGCCTCTGTCATGCTTAAGCTAGTTGCTGGGCCTGGTCCATCTCTATGGTATGCACTATATCATGTAGCGCCCCATGAAAATAAACAAAAAAACCCACCTTGACAAGAGAGATCGATAGGACCTAGGAAAAATCAATTTGAGGAATTAAGGAATAATGTTTTCTTGTTTCATGATTATCAAGTACATCGTTATTTTAAAGATTCTATTAACTAAAATTTACTTCAACTACCAGAGCTGAAAAGGGTTATTGAGGTTTGTCTTGATGAAGAGAAAGATTAATTTCCCTTATATACAATACTGGGACACACTATATAGGATTGTTTCATCTTCAAATACCTCCTATATAGAATGATTGATTATGGGAAAGTCAAAAATGGACTACCACCAACTCAAGTAGAATATATTTATACTACTTCTTCTAATGAAGGAGATGAGTGAAAATAAGTTTTTAAAAAGAGAGAGAAAAAGGATTTTAGTTGGAAACCACAAGTTTCAATAAACCAAACTCATGGTATTCCCCAAAAATATTTTAAACAACCAACTATACCCCCAGCTACTCCTACTACAACACATCTGACATCCTTGGCCCCACACCCTCTGAATGTCGACCATCTGAAATATAGCATGACTAGAAAGGTAAGGAAAAGTTCGGGAATAAGAACCAATATCAAGCCCAAATTTATTTTTGACCCTCTAAGATTTTATGATAGAATAAATGAAATAATTGGAACCTTACCTCCAAATGAAACCACCAGAAGTAGTCTATCAGACGTAGTGATCCTTATATGAGGAGTTGATCTTCGAATCCATTAATTTCATTCACTTAAAGGACACCTTCTCTGATTATGAGTATGTATATGAACCAGTGTTTCTTGAACCTAATTAGGGATTCATAAGAAGAGGACATTAGAAACAAGGATATTTGGTAAGTAACCGCCACGGAAGAATCCATATTAATAGACGCACCCATGGTAAAACTCTCAATGTTGTCGAAACCCACAAAAGATCCCTTCAGTAGACCCAAGAGTAATGGGAACATCTTCTGAAACCTTTGAGAGTACAGTCTATAATGATCAGTCTAGAATATACATCATAAGGGTAACATGTTTCTAATCACCTTCAGTGTGTAGTAATACCTTCCTAGCGCAAACCACAGAGAACAGAAGTACCCCCATCTCCTGTCTCGGGGGATGATCTATCTACGTCCAATACTCCAGCCCTAAAAGTGTCAGTAAAAGATCATCCACACATTGGGATGTTCTATCCATTAGGACATAAGTATGATATTGTAAAATATTTGGCCTTGTTACTAACCAAACTATCGATCCTAGATACCTTGAGTTTGTTGAACTCTCTCGAGGAAGAACTTATAGAGGCCCTCATGAGCCCCCAATAGTTTGAAACTGAAGTGGCCACTGCCAAATTATATCAGATAGGGAAAAATACCATGTTATTCCATGAAATTATCTTCTTCAAAAATAAAAATGAAGTGACCAATATATAGGGGCACATCAGACCCTCGTATGTGTCTGGAAAGATAAATGGTTTTGTTATATGAAAGGTTTTCATTGACAATGGCTCTGGAGTTAGTCTCATTACAGTACAAAAAATTCACTAGATGTGATGAAATAAAGATAATATATCACCTTCCTCCATATCCTTGAATGGACATGATAAAATTTAGAAGAATCCATTAGGCCAAATAAATCTCAAGACTCGGTTTGGAGACCTCATGGACAAGTCAGAATTTTTGGTCATACAGAAAAACACATCCTTCAACATCTTACTAGGAAGACCATAGTTGCACCAACATATAATGATTCACTCCTCATACCATCAGTGCATAATATATTGAATCAATGGAATAATCAATAAATTATATGTTGATAAGGACTCGTTCAAATCCTATGAGTCACATTATTTCAATGCACATTTCTATCAATGTAATGGGAACCAACACTTGATCAATGGTATTGATTAGTTCACCATCCCAAATGGTTTGGAAATGATCCCAGCTGGACCCTTTAAATATCTCGATGAAGAATATGTATTTCACATCAACCAGGTTGGGTGTATAATACCATGTTTATATGAATGTTATGTAGTCCCCATTATTTCAGTCATAGACACTGAGTCTAACAGTGTTGAAAAATCCATTTCCCCCTAAGATAACTATGAATGCTTGAATGGAATTAACCTAAATCCATCCTCGGAGCTCCAATAAACCCCTTCCTCACTCACTAAGGTAGAAGAGGAAAAATTAAATCCTCTTTCCCTCACTCTATCCTCTCTAAAAAATACCCCGCTGTCATCCTGGTCAAAAAAATATGCATCACCTTTTGAATACAAAGTTATCTACTATTCTCCCATATCTAAATTTATCATCTCAAGTATTGTTTCACCATTGGAACTAGAGGAAGATGATGAAGATGAGGAAGAGGAAGAGTAGGAATACCATAGGGATTCCACTCCAGCTTGTGAGGAGGGTGTCTCTACCAACATTGATGAATTTTGAAAATAAATATGGGTATAGAAGATGATCCATGGGCCACACCATAAATGTGGACATTTATTCTAGAGATCAAGAGGTATAAAACTCCTTCATATGGAATCATAGATATGGTTTCCCTTGGAGCTGCATAGAAATGACATGCGTCAACCCCGATGTGGCCACTCACCACTTAGTCCTACCAGTAGATCACTAGGGCTGTAAAGAAGCAACCTGAAGGATGTACCCAACACATGCCACAAAAATAGAGGTTGATTTTGAAAAGATCAGCAAATTAAACTTCATTCGAGAGATCCAATAACCCAAGTGGCTAGAAAATATAGATACTGTCAAAAATAATAATTTAAAAATTAGGATATGCATCAATTTTATAGATCTCAATCGGCACTGGACAAAATATGGTTTCCCAGTCCTGATCACAAAATTGTTGATCGATGAAACCACAAGATATCAGGCCATCTCTTTCATGGAATTTTATTTAGGATACAACCAAATCAGGATAGCCTAAGAATATGAATAATCCACCACCTTTAGGTCCCCTAGGGAGTAATTTTTATAGGGTTATGCCTTTTTCTTTGAATAATGTTAGAACAAAATATCAACATGTCATGCATCACATCTTCAAAACCTTCCCTGAAATGTTTGTTGAATGATATGTTGATGGGTTGGTGGTTAAATTGGGAAAATTCTTAGACCACATTTCAGTTATTGAAATCATCTTGAACAAACTGTGACAACAAAGCTTGAAAATGAACCCCACAAAATGTGGCTTCTGTTTTACCTTTGGGAAGTTTCTTAGCTACATCCTATGCCATCATGGAATTGAATTTGACCTTGAGAAGAAAAATGTGATCCTTGTAAAGTCACATCCTCACAACTTCATTATGTTAAGAAGAAATTAGGGAAACTTTTCCAACATTCGGTGCTTCATAGCCAACCTTGTAGGAAAATGTTTTCCCTTTACTGGGTTGACCAAAAAAGGGATGAGATTTCAATGTATTGATGATTTTTAGGAAAAATTCAAGAGTCTCAAGAAATATATCTTAATCCCACCAGTGTTAATGCCACCTGTTGAAGGAAGACCACTCATTTTGTATGCGGTTTTCTTAGATAAATAACTAGGTTCCTTGCTCACATAGATAAATGATGTTGGAAGTAAAAAAAAACCTTTATTATCTAGTCCAAACCATGATCAATGCTAATATTCATTACTCAGATATAGAAAAAAGCTATTTGGTGCTAATCATTACTATCCAAAAATTAAGGCATTGCCTACAACATCATAAGGTAGACTTTATATCTCCAAAAAATCCTTTCAAATAAATTCTCATCCATCCAATATTGACTGGACATATATCATGGTGGGAGGTCATCTTGTAGAAGTTTGATATCCAGTTTTTTCCTTAGATAGCCATAAAATACCATGAATTAGCATATTTTCTGGAAGAACACCCCTTGACAGAAATGAATTCATTAGATACCAAACTACCTGATGATGAGGTCTTCTTTGTTAAAGAGGACTCCTACATTTGGGAGATGCATTTCGATAGTGCACCTAAAATAAAGACAGGGAAAAGGATGGAGGACCCCAAGATCAGAAAAGTTGGTATGGGAGTCATACTCATATCTATAACAAAGGTGTCCCTTATTTACTCCATCATATACTCATAAGGGTGAATGAACAATGAGGGATAATATCAGGCTCTGTAAAGACCCAAAAACTCCAAGGAAATTTGTTTCTTAATTTTTTTGGAATTTTACAAGAACGCAGTTTCTGACGGCACCTGATTCCGAGGCCCGGTGTGCCCGGAATCAATTTCCGAAGATTAGCTCGGGTACATTCAGTGAACGAACGATCATGTTTTCTAACTTTTTAACCAGTGCTTAGAATCGAAATCCGAGGGAACTGATGAACTCGTAGCGCCGGTAATTGCTTAAGGGGACCTTTACCGTAGTTGCGTTTGAAACAGGATGAGTTTTATTAATTGGGGATTTGGTTTAGAATAAATAAAATTGTTGAAATCAATTTCTATTTAAACATATGGGGGATTTCTTTTTGTTGAGGGTGATTATAATCCTATAAAATGGGAGTGTTTAGTGAGGTGGGGCCCACACGGGACCCTAACTCATCACCTCCCCCTCAAATCCCTACCCCCCCTAATCACCCCCTTGAATTTATTTGTAACTCTTCTTCAATTAAGTAGCCTCTCCACCTTCTAACTCTCACACCACTTAATATTTTCCCAACCATTCGATTAATTCATGAGTTTGAATTAAATTGAAATAGCATGACATGTTGTTAAAATGGGGGAAGGCTCATTTTAATTTTTGGCTTGGGAAAATATTGTGAGGGGAATTCTTGGAGAATTTAGAAGAGCTCCCTCCTTCCGACGGAGAACGCGAAGTCACCGACGATGTGCCTTCTCTTCTTCTTCTTCCGCATCAAGGGAGGAGACACCACCGCGGGGAACATGGACATCGATGATGAATCTTCCTCTGACGTCAATGGAATCGGCACTGATCTTCTGCAACGTCCGATCGTGGCGATGCTTGCCTCTTTCCATGGCTCGACGACGTGTGATGTCTTTGCAAGGTAGGGGTTTATTTGTTTTGTTTGTGAATACTTTCATACCCGTTCATCGTTACCTAAATTGAGCTTCCTGTTATCGTAATAAAGGGAGGAGGTCGGACCGCATGAAAACGGTCGACCCCCCCCCCCCTTGATGCTTGATTTTGTTGTGGAAAAAGCAAGGCAGCGCGGTGCCGTTGCACCGTGTGGAAATAATGAAGTATGGGCGGAGAAGCGCGGCGCCGTCGTGCCGCACCGTTGAAGTCGAACAAAGCCGCGATGCCATCGCACCGCTTCGGAGAACCTTGAAGAGGCTGCAGACGGAGCGGGGCCGCGACGAAGAGGTGCGGCGTCGTCACCCTGTGCCGATCGAACAAGGCTGCAGCCTACGGCCGCGGTGGTGCGGGGGAGCGGCGACCGGCTTCCGGCCGCCAGAGCAAAGAGGCGGGACCCACAGGGGGGGTCCCACGGTGACCCACCACCCGGAAAAGCTGGCCAATTATCGAGAAGGCCGGGGGTCGTAACCCCCGGCTGGCCAATAAAGCGGCCCCCCACGTGGGGGCCGCATTTTTCAATCAGGGGGGCAGTGTGCCCCCCTGTTTCGCTCACCTTGGATAGCCGAGCAGGCCACGCGGGCTGTGCCAGCGCGGCAGGCCAACCCGCCGTCGGGCTGGGCCGCGCCCAAATGGGCTGGACCCGGACTCGGTTCGGGCCGACCATGGGGGTCTCGGGCCGGGTCGGTCCGGGCTCGAACCCCCTATTTTCGGACTGTTTTCATTCATTTTCCCATAACATGGGCTACGGACCTCCGATCGATGCACCGTCAGTTGAGATGTGATCCTTGGATTTAGACGGTCGTTTAGGTATATTACAATCAGGGTTTCGAAGAATTTTGTGTACAGATGGGTTGGTTCGAGCATGAAACCAACCGGGCCCTCGGAGCGAAAACGCTAATATCTCGAGCTCCGGACGTCCGATTGACGTGCCATCGACTTTGTTGGATTACTCTTGTTGAGACAGAACTTTCGGAATACATTGCCTGAGGTTTGGACACAGTTGAATAGTGGTCGAGTTGGATTGAACCCGAAATCCAACCGGGCCCTGGAACGGAAAAGCTGATAACTTTCAGACCGGACGTCCGTTTAACGAACCGTCAGCGGCGTTGGTGATCACATTCAGAAATGGTCCTTTTGATTATACCCTATGAGAGTTTGGGGTAAAGTTGAGATACGGCCGAGTTGGTTCGCACACGAAACCAACCGGGCCCCTGGGACGAAAAGTCTAATAACTCACTGACCGGGCGTCCGATTGATGCACCGTCTGTCGCGTTGAGACCCCTATGACGAGGCAGTCCTTGAGATACTTCTTCGTGGGACTTTGAGATACTTGGAGTATCGACCAGTAGCTCATGGAGCAGATCCTCCCGGAGATGATCGTACGGAGTACGGAGACCGTGTATCCAGCTGAGACCTGACGACTGCTTGACCGACTCGACTTGGAGTGAGTCGACTAGCCTAGTGGACGGAGCAATAATTTGTTTGGGTGCATACCCATGGAGGACAGAGCACTACCGTGTTTGAGTGTAGACCCACGGTACTCGACCGGAGGGTACCTCTGCAGGCTATTAGGGGGGATGCACTACTGTGTTTGGGTGGCAGACCCCGGGGGGTAGCACTACTATGTTTTGGTGGCTGACCTGCGGTACTCGACAAGATGAGTACCTCAGCAGTCTTAGGTTAGTGATAAGTACCTCAGAGTCATGACAGGATCACTGTACTCTCTAGAGACGTGGCTCTTCAGCAATTACGGTTTTGATAATGAAAATCCTGGTTTGAGCTGAGTCTATGACCTTTGTGTTTACCTCAATAATGAGATGGGTCACTTGATAACTTAGGTATATGTATGGGCATATACTGAGTGTAGAGACCCAAAGCTTGACGTACATGTACATTACATTACTTTTGCGGAATACTTGGTACATAACAAAAACACACACACAAGGGTCGTAATAGTTTAGTGTCTTTGGAAACTCGGAACGTAATCTTCTAATCGTGGTGAAAGATCTTCAATATATCCCATAAAGATCTTCCCCCTTTTTTTACCTAAAACCTTTCTTTATATCCTGGGGAAAAGAAAACATAAAAGGGTGAGCTCAAATGCTCAGCAAGGGAAAATAAAGGAACTAAAAATCATATCATATCTTTTTGAAAATCATAACCTGCAAAAGAGATCATAATATCTTAACATGGAACAAATCATAGAAGTGAAAATGAGATCCCCATAATCATAACATTAAACTTGAAACTTTGTGGCATGCACACATAATCATGGAAAATCATTTCTTGTTAGTCATGACTCATTGCCAAGACTATCTTAGTGGACAAAGTCCCTTTCTGAACCGAGTCACCCTCGTTCTAGTCCTGTTTCACTGAACCGGTATAACCTACCGTTCCAGCCATGTCTATCTCATGAGATATAAATCTTTACCCAATGCATTGGAGGGAGATATAGGTCCCACCCATCTTATAATGAATCCTTTTTTATGTGTGCCACATAATCATAAACCATACATCATAGCGTAACCCATGTAATAAAAATGGGATTCTTAAACAACATGACATCATAAAACAATTCATATAAGATAAAGGAATTCATAAAAATATTTCCATCACAACATAATAAAATCCATTTAATAATAGGGATAAAAACATAACCCTTTTATTATCTTAGATGGAAAATAATTTTGATAAAATACTTGAACTCCATTCTTGAGGAAAATATCCTTTCTACTTCAAAAACACTTTTCCTTTTTTAACATGTCATAAAATTTTAAACTAAAAGAAGTTTATTAAAAATAAACTTGAATACTTGTAAAGGAAACTTCTTGGAAATAATGTTTTAGAAATCCATTCATGCCGTATAAGTTAAAAAAAACATTCTTCATACTTTTGTCGGAAAAGTCAAAAAGTACCTCGTACGAAAAACGACAAAAGATTCCTTTCATTTCTTTTACTAAAAACTCACCAAAAGGTAAAAAGGGATTTAAACAATTGTATGTGGATGGAAATAATATTAAATAATTATGAAACATGGATGTGGATGATAAAATACACCCCAGTAAATACTTACGAATAAACAATCTCGGATAAAAATGAGATTGTGATATTTCCCTTACCTTAGGTACGATTATCTTTGTACGTGTCCGAAGCTCCTGTATAATGGTTTAAATAATGTTATTGACTTATTCCAGAATCATACATATTGATATGATATCATATATGGTCATATTCTTAGCTTCTTGTTAGTAATATTTCATTGTTACTTGTTACTCGGGTCTTTATTGCCTTTTGTTCTTATGCGTGTTTTGCCGAATAAATTCTTATTCTTCTTTTAAGGTTATAGATACCTTATATCCAGAATGGTATTATTGTAACATATATCATATTTATTCATTCAATTCATTTATATAATTACTATGTAATGATGATCATGTAGAACGAGTCGCATCACATCGTGGAGACGGTATTCCGTACGTATGCACGAGTGATGATATCGTTCCTATGATCGTGGAATTGTATTTGAGTATATATATATTATATCAGTATCAATATAACATTATAATAATCATAAATAGTTACTCATTACACCATTATACCCATCCTTGTAAGGTGATGGTGGAAAATAGATTACACCACGGCGTGGAGACGGTATTCCGTACGTACGCACGCACCGTGATTTCATTTTTCTGTAGGATGGATAGAAGGTGAATTAGGGTTGTTTCATATCTATAATAACATATCAGTATGTAAGTAATACTGATGTTATTACTTTATAATGAAACAACTAAAGAAGAAGAAGTTGAAGAAGAAAGAAATTGAAAAGATCGGTAATGGATATTAACTCTTCTTTGGAACGCCTCTTTGAATCCTCCACTTAGGGAACTAAGATTGGTTTTTGAAGAAGACCAAGACCTCTAGGATAATTCTAGGGAAGTGGAGAGGAGAAAATGGCAGGGTTTTTCCGAGCTTGAGTGCTCAAATTGGTGTGAGGAGGAGGGGGAGGAGGTGCCCTTTTATAAGGGAGGAGAGGGGTACCTTAGGAATATCTCAAAATATTATTTTATATTAAAGTCAAAATCGGTTTATAATGGTTACAAAGGGTCTTATTTTGAAGCTAAAGTGGGGATGGGTCGAAATAATATCATGCAATTGGATTTAGACATGTTTAGGGTATTATTTTAACCTTATCAATTAGATTTAACTCTAAGTTAAATAATTTAACTTTTACCGTGTCTTTTTGTTTTCTTTCACTATATGGTTAATACACTTACTATAACATGACAAACGAACCCCAAATTGTATATTATTAATACATATATCCTTATCTAAGTCATTTGGCTGAACCTTAGATTTTTAGGAATAAAATAACAATTAATAATATAATATTTTATTTAAAAACTATTTTGTGTCAATTTTGACACTATTTGATATATGATTTTTGTGAAAGTCATAACTGAATTATATGTTCGAACCAAGTTGATTAAATCAACACTAATATATCATAGTAACCTAGAAAATTAGTTTAATTCATAAAAAGTCTTAAATTACATTTATTTTGGTATTTATAATATCAATTATGTCAATATTTCATTAATAAGATAATTACTGCATCATCATTGTGTCATAAATAAATTAAATTATTTGATGTCTAAAAATTAAAAATAAAATACCATTATCTAGTAAATCCTTTTATCTTTCTAATGAATATTTACAATCGAATTTATCTTATGTATAACCCTATATTAAAAATCTTTTAGTAAATAAATATTGATTTTAACTCTTTTAACTCTTCTTTGAATTAAATAATAATAAATGTCCTAATCTAATCCAAGTGTGCCTAAATGATAATATTTTACACTTAAGGTTGTTTTTGGTCGAGATACACTTGTCCAATAGGATTAGGACATGTGTTAGGGTAATATTAATATCATTTTTACCCTTAATTACCCTATTTACTTTTAACCGTGGTAAATAAAAGTAAAAAGTTACTATTCACCAAAAATTATTTTCATCTCATTGAACCACATTTTACTTACTAACATCAACCGTGTCTCTTGGATTTTTGAAATTCCATTCACAGAAGCGGTAAAATTAAGTTTTATGAAAAATTCAGTTTTTTTAACTACCACTTAGTAGTTTCACTATTCATCAAAAATTGATGTTTTTCAGAACAATGCCAAAATTTCATCCTAAGCTATATTTCATATTCCGAATTCAAAAATGAAGTCTATTTTACCAAATTCATAACATTGAAGTTGCATTAATTAATTTTATAATTAAATCCCACTGTTAAAACAAATAGCGTGTTTTTAAGAAACAATATCTATCAAAAGATTGACACTTGTTTATGTCTGGTTTAAATGTGAAATTACATCCAATGACCAACATTGTATTAAATTGTAAAAATATATTCTAAATATACTTTAAAATAACTCAAATTAATAATTTATCACTATTAATTATTTCGATTGAAAAAGTTGTTTTTAATTAAAATTTAGTAATTTTCACTATTCATCAAAATATGAAAGTTATCCGAAAATCACCAAAATTTCACCTTAGTCTAAATTCGATACTCAGAATCCAAAAATGAAGTGCATTTTGAGAGCTAAAATTTCTAAAATTTTAAAAGGTGGTTATTACTATTCATAACGGCTAGTTATAATAATATTTTAATAGCATATCGTTGTTTAGTGAAACTCGGTATTGCGTACTACACACGCTATCGAGGAAGGTCGCGATTGCGTGTAATGCAAGGCAAGTCAAGGATGCGTGTTGTGCAAGATCATTTTGGTGTAGCGTACAACACAAGACATTAATAAAATTAAAAAGAATATTTTTCATAAAATCTCAGGCTGTTACATTCTACCCCCCTTAAAATGAATTTCTCCCTCGAAATTCGTCGGGGTTATAAATGGTTTACTATTCGAAAGTTTCTTTAATAGAAACCCACATCATAAAAAGGAATATCAAAACCAATCTTTAAAAACAAAAGTATGAAACGTAACGGTTACCCAAATAAACTAATCACTGGGTTTCCACATAGGTGAAAATATGGATATGGAAGAGAAATCAAACCATCATGTTCTGATAGAGAGTGGTAGAGAACATGGCTATGGAAAAGCCAGAAATCACAAAGCCATAAATTTGTGACGATCTAAGGTACCATCTGATTCATCAGATATAAGATCACTAGGACAACATTTTTTGTTTTCAAGATCGTTTCCCTAAAGTTAAAGAATTTGAATTAGAATAAATACTTACTTTATTTTGGTACAATCTCACTGTTGTTCGTGCCTTTAACAATTTCCACTTCATCTCTTAAATAAATGAAGTTGAATTTGTTTTTCGTGAAGTGTTAGCAGATCATGTGATAGAATGACGGGTCATTCCATCTGTCTCAAACAAAAGGTTAGCAAAAAATTATATACATAAGTCGATCTATAGTGAGATTAATCATATATGGTTCCTAAAATGGACTTATACTTCATATATCATACTTATTAATAAAATAAAACTAGTTTCTACTAAACAGGGACTTCCTGTAGGCCAGTGGTAGGCGATAAAGGCCAGTCGCACTTCGGTTGTGGGTTCGATTCCCACAGCCTTGTCCGACGCGATAGGCTGTCGCCCGTTCTGCAGGTTGTCCTTTTTCTAAATCTATAATACTATAACATCCCAACAATAATATCGAAAAAAAACTTCTATCCTTAAACAATACTAACTTATGGCCAACATAATCCATTCCAATCTTTAGGCTTATCCATAATACTACAGTCCACTCTCATAACATAGTGAAAACGATTACCAGAGATTTAACACCATCGTCGATCCCCATATATCATAAGATATGTTTTGTTGGTCACATTCCAAACATTCAAAGTCCTTAATAATGTATTCTCTTGAATACCCATTGAACCATAGTGAAAACTTGAATGCAGTTAAAAGTTAACACTTTTCACATACCAAAATCCTCAAAATTCTATATACTCAAACCATGATATCACTTAGTCCTTATATCTATCATGAGCTCATGAATACTGTTAAACATTTTGTTTTCTCGTTTTCCCTTCATTATGCGCATATCATATTATTTCCAAAAATATCTCAATCACTTTGAATACCACATTAGACCAATACATAAATATTCCAATACTCCATGATATAATATTATTTTGGAATCCCATTACATAAACACTTAATCATTCCACCACATCATTGTCATATTCAACATCTCCAATAGTGATCGCATGTGACTTTCCTTTGTCCTTTTCCTTCAGTGGTTGCTCATGTTGATCATCACTAACCCTTGGATTAGGGCATTTATTAGCATAATGCCCCATTTCTTTGCACTTGAAGCATTGAAGTGTTGGTGGTGCGTTCTCTACAGTGTTTGCTTTATTCACATCATTAGAAACCCTTTTTCCATTACTTCAACACTCAGCTGCTCGATGACCTTCTTTTCCACACTTAAAGAATTTTCTAGCCCCTTTAAGACAATCTCTACCATGCTTCTTTCCACACTTTGTGCATAAGGAAACATTCATCTTCTTTTCACCATTATTCTGAGATTTCTCCTTGAACTCCATCTTTTGTTTCTTGTCAAAACCATGAGATGGATATGTAACACCAACTTCCATTTCTACCTTGATAGCACAACGCACAATTTCTTCATAGCTATTGAAGTATCTTATAGCTAACGCCCTTCGAATACCTGGTTTTAAGCCACTGAAAAATCGATCAACTTTACTTTCAGGTTGGATGATAATTCCAGATGCATACCTTGCAAGTCTTGTAAAATTCGCTTCGTATATACCAATAGATTCATCATCCTTTTGCTTTAGTTCAAGAAAAACCTTCTCCATCTTTGTTCGAAGAATACGAGGGAAGTACTTACTAAAAAACAAGTTCTTGAACTCGTCCCATTCCATGGACTCAATTTCATCTCTTTGCCTCGTATTCTTGATAAGATTCCACCATTGATCAGCTTCACCTTCCAAATGATATACTGCTAAGATGACTTTATCATGCTCAGAACATTGAAGAACTGAAAATATCTTTTCAGTGGTACTGATCCATTGTTCAGCAACAAGTGGATTAGAAGACCCACTGAAAGAAGGTGGATGTTGCCTCATGAAGGACTCAATAGAATATTGTTCCCTTCTCTACTCATTTGGAATTCCAGAATGATTCATAGCTTGTGTAAGTATAGCAATAAGATTTTGCACTCCATCTCCCATAACATTTGTTTGTTCAGGAGGGCAATCATTGCATTGTCCATTGCATTGATCAACACGGTTCCTTCGGGTTCCATCCATCGTCTAAAACCCAAAAAGAATAGTGTGAGATGCAAAAATCATGCTAGGGAAAACAACATAATAAAGGGGGAGTACCTTAAATATCTAACATCTTAGGTTTAATTCTATGATTGTTAGCGTAATTCTAGTACTATAATCTATACGTATACATAACCTTAGGGACATCCCTAGACATACCTTAGAAATATCTCTAGGGATCTCACTAAAGTTATCGCATCCTAGTTTCCAAAGGTTGACTAAACGTTTCCTCTGATACCAACTGTAGAGACCCGAAGCTTGACGTACATGGACATTACATTACTTTTGTGGAATACTTGGTACATAACAAAAACACACACACAAGGATCATAATAGTTTAGTGTCTTTGGAAACTCGGAACGTAATCTTCTAATCGTGGTGAAAGATCTTCAATATCTCCCATAAAGATCTTCCCCCTTTTTTTTACCTAAAACCTTTCTTTATATCCTGGGGAAAAGAAAACATAAAAGGGTGAGCTCAAATGCTCAGCAAGGGCAAATAAAGGAAATAAAAATCATATCATATCTTTTTGAAAATCATAACCTGCAAAAGAGATCCTAATATCTTAACATGGAACAAATCATAGAATTGAAAATGAGATCACCATAATCATAACATTAAACTTGAAACTTTGTGGCATGCACACATAATCATGGAAAATCATTTCTTGTTAGTCATGACTCATTGCCAAGACTATCTTAGTGGACAAAGTCCCTTTCTGAACCGAGTCACCCTCGTTCCAGTCCTGTTCCACTGAACCGGTATAACCTACCGTTCCAACCATGTCTATCTCATGAGATATAAATCTTTACCCAATGCATTGGAGGGAGATATAGGTCCCACCCATCTTATAATTAATCCTTTCTTATGTGTGCCACATAATCATAAACCATACATCATAGCGTAACCCATGTAATAAAAATGGGATTCTTAAACAACATGACATCATAAAACAATTCATATAAGATAAAGGAATTCATAAAAATATTTCCATCACAACATAATCAAATCCATGTAATAATAGGGATAAAAACAGAACCCTTTTATTATCTTAGATGGAAAATAATTTTGATAAAATACTTGATCTCCATTCTTGAGGAAAATATCCTTTCTACTTCAAAAACACTTTTCCTTTCTTAACATGTCATACAATTTTAAACTAAAAGAAGTTGATTAAAAATAAACTTGAATACTTTTAAAGGAAACTTCTTGGAAATAATGTTTTAGAAATCCATTCATGCCGTATAAGTTAAAAAAAACATTCTTCGTACTTTTGTCGGAAAAGTCAAAAAGTACCTCGTACGAAAAACGACAAAAGATTCCTTTCATTTCTTTTACTAAAAACTCACCGAAGGGTAAAAATGGATTTAAAAAATTGTAGTTGGATGGAAATAATATTACATACTTATGAAACATGGATGTGGATGATAAAATACACACCAGTAAATACTTACGAATAAACAATCTCGGAAAAAACGAGATTGTGATATTTCCCTTACCTTAGGTACGATTTGATTTGTACGTGTCTGGAGCTCCTGTATAATGGTTTAAATAATGTTATTGACTTATTCCAGAATCATACATATTGATATGATATCATATATGGTCATATTCTTAGCTTCTTTTTAGTAATATTTCATTGTTACTTGTTACTCGGGTCTTTATTGCCTTTTGTTCTTATGCGTGTTTTGCCGAATAAATTCTTATTCTTCTTTTAAGGTTATAGATACCTTATATCCATAACGGTATTAGTGTAACATATATAATATTTATTCATTCAATTCATTTATATAATTACTATGTAATGATGATAATGTAGAACGAGTCACATCACATCGTGGAGACGGTATTCCGTACGTACGCACGAGTGATGATATCGTTCCTATGATCATGGAATTGTATTTGAGTATATATATATTATTTAAGTATCAATATTAAATTATAATAATCATAAATATTTACTCATTACACCATTATACCCATCCTTGTAAGGTGATGGTGGAAAATAGATTACACCACGGCGTGGAGACGGTATTCCGTACGTACGCACGCGCGGTGATTTCATTTTTCCGTAGGATGGATAGAAGGTGAATTAGGGTTGTTTCATATTTATAATAACATATCAGTATGTAATTAATACTGATGTTATTACTTTATAATGAAACAACTAAAGAAGAAGAAGTTGAAGAAGAAAGAAATTGAAAAGATCGGTAATGGATATTACCTCTTCTTTGGAACGCCTCTTTGAATCCTCCACTTAGGGAACTAAGATTGGACTTTGAAGAAGACCAGTACCTCTAGGATTATTCTAGGGAAGTGGAGAGGAGAAAATGGCAGGGTTTGGCCGATCTTGAGTGCTCAAATTGGTGTGAGGAGGAGGGGGAGGAGGTGCCCTTTTATAAGGGAGGAGAGGGGTACCTTAGGAATATCTCAAAATATTATTTTATATTAAAGTCAAAATCGGTTTATAATGGTTCCAAAGGGTCTTATTTCAAAGCTAAAGTGGGGATGGGTCAAAATCCAATCATCCAATAGGATTTAGAAAAGTTTAGGGTATTATTTTAACCTTATCAATTAGATTTAACTCTAAGTTAAATAATTTAACTTTTACCGTGTCTTTTTGTTTTCTTTCACTATATGGTTAATAAACTTACTATAACATTCCAAAAGAACCCCAAATTGTATATTATTAATACATATATCCTTATCTAAGTCATTTGGCCTAACCTTAGATTTTTAGGAATAAAATAACAATTAATAATATAATATTTGATTTAAACACTATTTTGTGTCAATTTTGACACTATTTGATATATGATTTTTTTGAAAGTCATAACAGAATTATATGTTCAAAACAAGTTGATTAAATCAACACTAATATATCATAGTAACCTAGAAAATTAGTGGAATTCATAAAAAGGCTTAAATTACATTTATTTTGGTATTTATAATATCAATTATGTCAATATTTCATTAATAAGATAATTACTGCATCATCTTTGTGTCATATATAAATTAACTTATTTGATGTCTAAAAATTACAAATAAAATACCATTATGTAGGAAATCCTTTTAGATTTCTAAGGAATATTTACAATCGAATTTATCTTATGTATAACCCTATATTAAAAATCTTTTAGTAAATAAACATTGATTTTAACTCTTTTAACTCTTCTTTGAATTAATTAATAATAAATGTCCTAATCTAATCCAAGTGGGCCTAAATGATAATATTTTACACTTAAGGTTGTTTTTGGTCGAGATACACTTGTACAATAGGATTATGATATGTGTTAGGGTAATATTAATATCATTTTTACCCTTAATTACCCTATTTACTTTTAACCGTGGTAAATAAAAGTAAAAAGTTACTATTCACCAAAAATTATTTTCATCTCATTGAACCACATTTTACTTACTGACATCAACCGTGTCTCTCGGATTTTTGAAATTCCATTCACAGAAGCGGTAAAATTTAGTTTTATGAAAAATTCAGTTTTTTTAACTACCACTTAGTAGTTTCACTATTCATAAAAAATTGATGTTTTTCAGAACAATGCCAAAATTTCATCCTAAGATATATTTCATATTCTGAATTCAAAAATGAAGTCTATTTTACCAAATTCATAACATAGAAGTTGCATTAATTAATTTTATAATTAAATCCCGCTGTTAAAACAAATAGCGTGTTTTTAAGAAACAATATCTATCAAAAGATTGACACTTGTTTATGTCTGGTTTAAATGTGAAATTACATCCAATGACCAACATTGTATTAAATTGTAAAAATATATTCTAAATATACTTTAAAACCATTGAAATTAATAATTTATCACTATTAATTATTTCGATTGAAAAAGTTGTTTTTAATTAAAATTTAGTAATTTTCACTATTCATCAAAATATTAAAGTTATCCGAAAATCACCAAAATTTCACCTTAGGCTAAATTCGATACTCAGAATCCAAAAATGAAGTCCATTTTGAGAGCTAAAATTTCTAAAATTTTAAAAGGTGGTTATTACTATTCATAACGGCTAGTTATGATAATATTTTAATAGCATATCGTTGTTTAGTGAAACTCGGTATTGCGTACTACACACGCTATCGAGGAAGGTCGCGATTGCGTGTAATGCAAGGAAAGTCAAGGATGCATGTTGTGCAAGCTCCTTTTGGTGTATCGTACAACACAAGACATTAATAAAATTAAAAAGAACATTTTTCATAAAATCTCGGGCTGTTACACTGAGGTAGCGGTAAACCTTTGATTTCATAACCTTTGTGTTTCCTCATGATTGAGATGAGTTACTTGATAACTTAGGTATTAGTATGGGCTTATACCTAAGTAAGGGTTATCTGTTGATATTATTCTTTGTGGTTATCCTTGTTGGATTTAGTGAGACCTTGAGGGCCTCGGGGTCCCTACTGAGTATCGTATACTCACCCCTACACGGGTTATGCCCGCACCTCATTGTGTTGGTTGCAGACGACGGGCAGCGCTGATAGAGGCCGACTGTTCGAGGACTGGACGGTACCCGGAGGTGGACCTCACGACAAGTCAATATTCGGAGGTGGACTTCACGACGAGACGACACTAGGAGGAGGTTGAGGGGCGAGAGCGTTGTGGAGGATATCTGTACCTACCCTTCAGGTAGGATCTGTGGTGGAAAATCCAAGATCTGCGCTATCTGTACCTACCCTTCAAGTAGGATACGAGGAGGAAGACCCAGAAGCTGCTTCTTTTCTTCTAGCTGTTGTCTTTTCTGTTGTACTTTCATTCAGTTGGAGCTATACTTTTCAGTTGGGTTTATATCCTGGCCTATTTACTTTTCAGCACTTTCTTTTTTACTTAGTGTTTTACTTCCTCTTGTACACTGTGGAGTTTTGTTTAATTTTATAAAGGCAATTCCTTCCCAGTTATCGGGATTTACGCCTTTGGTGCTAGTCACCATCCCCTGGCCCATGGAAGGCGGGCTTGGGGTAGTCACGACACGGGCCCTAATGACGGGTCATGACAAATTGGTATCAGAGTAGTTGGTTCGACCGCAAAACTTATAACTATGATATTTTATTTTTGTGAAGCAATAATGTTAAGGGTACCGAGTGTGGTCTTCAGTTCAGGGAGTCCAGTGTTGGTGCGGTGGCCGACGTATCCATACACCAGGACCCTGACTTCTGATTTCTGACTTTCTGCACAAAAACACTGATTGCATGTGTGTTTCTAAAAGTTTTAAAAGTCAGCTCAACCCCGGTCAGCTCACCAGGTATAAATCGTTGACCATGTCGCATCTGTTCAGGATGTCTCCACGCAGACAGTCAGTTGAAGTTTCCAAGAGAGTACTCGATGATGGATCATCGAGCGATGAGGCTCCGGTGCATGGCCCTCTTTCTATGTTGGCTCCTTTGGGTGTTGTACCAGCACCACCACCACCCGTTAGGTAGCAGATGCCACCAGTCGTACTAGTGGATGGTGCATGCTGGCAGAGCGCGATGCACGAGTTCCAGCAGTAGAGGCCTCCGAGGTTACGAGGCGAGGCAGATTCCCAGACAGTAGAGGACTGGCTGGAGGCGATTGCTAGAGTTTTCTGCCTAGCTGAGACACTAGTGGAGTGGATGGTAGACTTGACTACTAGTGTTTTCCAGTGAGTTACCATGAGGATGGTCCGCATAGTGATGAGGCTTCGGTACGTGGACCGATGCCTGAGTTAGTGCCTTTGGGTAGTCTGTCAGCTATACATCACTACCTGTTGTTCAGCAGTTACAACAAGCGGTACCGCTAGGTGACACATGTAGGCTTACTGCCTTACAGGTGTTCCAACATCAGATACCCTCAAGTTCTGAGGCAAGCCCGACTCACAGGCGGCTGAGGACTTTCTTGAGGAGGTAGCTGAATGTTTTCTAGAGCTTATACAGCTTCGGCAGGACGACGAGTTGGTAGCTGAGTATTCATCGAGGTGTACCAAACATTCTGGGTACTTGATGAATACAATTTCATCAGTGATATAGATCTCGGACCTCTGAGCGTGGTGTGTTTAAGGATATCTGAGCCATCAATTTTTCCTCTATGCATTCCTACTCATGTTTGGGTGCTAGAGAGAACCTTGTGGTTGAATGTTCTTTGGCTAAAAACATAAAACTAGATAATGTTAGATGTTGGAACGCAGCGAACTGGTGTCAGTCTCAGAGACATGGGTGTGCAAATGTTTCAAAAAGGGGAAATGTTAAGGATAGATAAATCTGCAGAGTAGAAGACTTGGAGGTAGAGCTAGGAAAGCAGCATGAGGTGGTGTATATTTCAACATGTTACAACCACCCGCCTTTATTGTCCTCTCCAGGGTTAGGGAGCTGGAGGGTAGGGGAAGAGAGTAGCTGCATGCGATCAAGGAGTGTGACCCAATGGCTCTAAGAATGATTTGAGGGATAGTCTGTGTCCACTACTATCTATTGTAGTAACAGAAATTGATATAACACATTCCTTACTTCTACGAATCTTGTCCCAGACCTAGAGTTTCTGGTTAAGCCGATGAATTGACCCTCACGTCTAGATATACCTTTGGAAGGTGACTCGAAAATCACACTTACGTCGACGGTGTGATATGACCCTCGAGGCGAGAGTTTCGGTTGGAATCTCTTGGTGGCAGCGTCGAGGCCTTAAGATGTTGGTATGAGTATGGATTGGATCCACAATTCATACACAGATTGACAGTATTAGGCAAAAAGGTTGTGGTTATTCTACAATGTTGGGATGGGGTTTTCCTTGGTCGGTGAAGAGGAAAACCCAGGCAGCACAGGATGGAATCATGCATAAGAGGGTGCATTCGATCACTCCGGAGATGGCCAAAATTATCTTTGTACCAGAATTCTCCAGAGTTGCGGCACCACTTCCAACAGATCTTTCAGGAGCTCGGTTGACCGGTGTTCCCAACCTGTGGGCATTGGTTACATAGTTCACTGCGACACATTAGGGACCGGACTCAGGTGTGTCCTGATGTAGGAGTGGGCAGTGATCGCTTATGGATCACGGAAGATGAGACTGCACAGAGCTGACAGGAGGCCTCTAGAGTTCGAGGATGACGACCACGTCCTTATATGAGTCTCACCTCAACGAGGTCTACGGAGATGTGGCCAAGGCAGCAAGTAATCTCCGAAGTTCAGCAGACCTTTTCAGGTCCTTAGCAGGGTAGATGAGGAGGCTTACCGTTTGACCCATTCACCTCAGTTGCACCAGGTGCAAAACAAATTCCACGTATCTCAACTGGGGAGATACGTGCTTGACCCGACGCATATCATCGACCATGGGGAGTTGGACATTGGCGATGGGGTGACTTTTGCGGGGTTCCAGCAGAGGTTGAGGATCGACAAGAGCGGGTCCTACGAGGACAGTCGATTCCTCGGGTGTGCTTTCACTGGAAGCACGAAAACCTCTAGGTGAGCACATGGGAGCGGAAGGCTCAGATGCGTGCTCAATACCACTTTTGTTTCCCTAGTTTGTGTTATAGATTTACGAGGACTTAAAGATTTGAGGTGGGAGTAATGTAAAGACCCGGAAATTTCAGGAATTTTTTTTCATAATTTCTTTAGAATTTTAGAAGAACGTAGTTTCTGACGGAACCTGATTCTGAGGCCCGGTGTGCCCGAAATCAATTTCCGAAGTTTAGCTCGGGTACGTTCAGTGAACGAACGAACGAGTTTTTCTAACTTTTGAACCAGTGCTCAGAATCAAAATCTGAGGGCACCGATGAACTCGTAGCACTGGTAATTGCTTAAGGGGACCTTTGCTGCAATTTTGTTTGAAACAGGATGAGTTTTATTAATTGGGGATTTGGTTTAGAATAAATAAAATTGTTGAAATCAATTTCTATTTAAACCTATGGTGGATTTCTTTTTGTTGAGGGTAATTATAATCCTAAAAAATGGGAGGGTTTAGTGAGTTGGGGCCCACATGGGACCCTAACTCCTCACCTCCCCATAAACTCCCTAAACCCCCCCTTAATCACCCCCCTTGAATTTATTTGTAACTCTTCCTCAATTAAGTAGCCTCTCCACCTTCTAACTCTCACACCACTTAATATTTTTCCAACAATTAAATTAATTCATGAGTTTGAATTAAATTGAAATAGCATGACAAGTTGTTAAAATGTGGGAAGGCTCATTTTAATTTTGGCTTGGGAAAATATTGTGAGGGGAATTCTTGGAGAATTTAGAAGAGCTCCCTCCTTCCGACGGAGAACGCGAAGTCACCGATGACGTGCCATCTCGTCTTCTTCCTCCGCGTCATGGGACAAGACACCACCGTAGGGAACATCGCCATCGATGATGAATCTTCCTCTGACATCAACGGAATCGGCACCGATCTTCCACGCCGTCCAATCATTGCGACGCTTGCCCCATTCCACGGCTCGACGACATGCGAAGTCTTTGCAAGGTAGGGGTTTATTTGTTTTGTTCGTGAATACTTTCATCGACATTCATCATTTCCTAAATTGAGCAGCCTGTTATCATAATAACGGGAGGAGTTCGGACCGCACGAACACGACCGACCCTCCCCCCCCCTTGATGCTTGATTTTGTTGCGGCACGAGCAAGGAAGCGCGGTGCCGTTGCACCACGCAGAAATAATGAAGTATGGGCGGAGAAGCGCGGAGCCATCGCGCGATTCCATTGAAGTCAAACAAGGTCGCGGTGCCGTCGCGCTGTGCCGGAGAACCTCGAAGAGGCCGCAGCTGGAGCGGGGCCGCGGTGGTGTGGGGGAGCGGCGGCCGGCTTCCGGTCACCGGAGCAAAGAGGCGAGACCCGCAGGGGGGGCCCGCGGTGACCGACTGGCCGGCCAAGCCGGCCAATTACCGAGAAGGCCAGGGGTCATAACCCCCGGCTGGCCGATGGAGCGGCCCCCCACGTGGGGGCTGTGTTTTTCAATCAGGGGGGCAGCACACCCCCCTGTTTCGCTCAGCTCGGACAGCCGAGCAGGCCACGCGAGCCGCGCCAGTGCGGTAGGCCAACCTGCCACCGGGCCGGGCCGCGCCCAAACGGGCCAGACCCGGGCCCAGTTTGGGTCGACCCGGTTCAGGCCGACCCAGTGGGTCTCGGGCCGGGTCGGTCCGGGCCCGAACCCCCTATTTTCGGACTGTTTTCAGTAATTTTCCTATAACTTGTGCTACAGACCTATGATCGACGCACCGTCAGTTGCGATGAGATCCTTGGACCGAGATGGTCGTTTCGGTATATTAAACTCAGGGTTTCTGGGAACTTTGCGTATGGCTGGGTTGGTTCGATCACGAAACTAAACGGGCCCTCGGAGCGGAAACGCTTATATCTCAAGCTCCAGACGTCCAATTGACGTGCCGTCGACATTGTTGGATTCCTCTTATTGACACGGAACTTTTGGAATACTTCGCATGAGGTTTGGACGCAGTTGAATAGTGGTTGGGTTGGATTGAACCTGAAATCCAACCGGGCCCCTAGAACGAAAAAGCTGATAACTTTCAGACCGGACGTCAGTTTGGCGAACCGTCTGCGGCGTTGGTGATAACGTTGAGAAACGGTCCTTTTGAGTATATCCTATGAGAGTTTGGGGTACATTTGAGATACGGATAGGTTGGTTTGCACACGAAACCAACCGGGCCCCTTGGACGATAAGGCTAATAACTCACACATCGGGCGTCCGATTGACGCGTTGTCTGTTGCGTTAAGACCCCTATGACGAGGAGTTCCTTGAGAACCTTCTTCGTGGGAATTTTAGATACTTGGAGTATCGACCAGCAGCTCGTGGATTGGATCCTCTTGGAGACAAGCGTACGGAGTACATAGACCATGTAGCCAGCTGAGACCTGACGACTGCGTGACCGACTCGACTTGGAGTGAGTCGACTAGCCTAGTGGACGGAGCACTACTTTGTTTGGGTGAAGACCCATGGCAGACGGATCACTACTGTGTTTGAGTGCAGACCCGTGGTACTCGACCGGAGGGTACCTCTGCAGGCTATTATGGGGGATGCACTACTGTGTTTGGGAGGAAGACCCCGACGGGTAGCACTACTGTGTTTGGGTGGCTGACCCGCGGTACTCGACAGGAGGAGTACCTACGCAGTCTTAGGTTAGTGAGCAGTACCTCGGAGTTGTGACAAGATCATTGTACTCTCCAGAGACGGGGCTCTTCAGCAGTTACAGTTTCGATAATGAAAATCCTGGTTTGAGATGAGTCTATGACCTTTGTGTTTACCTCATGAATGAGATGGGTCACTTGATAACTTAGGTATATGTATTGGCATATACCTAGGTAGTGGTTATCCATTGATTTCATTACCTTTGTGTTTCCTCATGATTGATATGGGTTACTTGATAACTTATGTATAATTATGGGCTTATACCTAAGTAAGGGTTATCTATTGAGATTCTTCTTTGTGGTTATCCTTGTTGGATTTAGTGAGACCTTGAGGGTCTCGGGGTCCCTACTGAGTATCGTATACTCACCCCTGCATGGGCTATGCCCACACCTTGTTGTGTTGGTTGCAGACGACGGGCATCGCTGACAGAGGCCGAGTGTTCGAGGACTGGACGGTACCCGGAGGTGGACCTCACGACAAGTCAGTATCCGGAGGTGGACATCATGATGAGACAACACTCGGAGGAGGTTGGAGGGAGAGAGCGTTGTGGAGGCTATCTGTACCTACCCTTCAGGTAGGATCGGAGGAGGACGACCCAGGAGATGCTTCTTTTCTTCCAGCTGTTGTCTTTTCTGTTGTACTTTCATTTAGTCGGAGCTGTAATTTGTAGTTGGTTTTGTATCCTGGCCCATTTATTTTTCAGCACTTTTTTTTGTACTTAGTGTTTTACTTCCTCTTGCACTCTGTGGAGTTTTTTTTACTTTTATAAAGGCAATGTCTTCCCAGTTATCGGGATTTGCGCCTTTGGTTCTAGTTGCCAGCCCCTGACCTATGGATGGAGGTCTTGGGGTAGTCACGACACGGGCCCCGAGGATGGGTCGTGACAAGCTCCCATTACAAGGCTACAGTTATCACTTCAAGTAAAAGTAAAAACATGAAGATAAAAGTCAATTCAGAACCGGTCATCAAGAAGGTTAATGAAGATGATGATATCAAAAATTAAGAGATAATCCCTATATTAGACCACATCCATTAATAATGGAAGAATTATCTTCATATCCAACATTGACTCATGTCCTCTGATCACAAAGTGCACAGTCCAATGCATTAGAAAATGCATCCACAACATTGGCTGATATAGATAGGGATGAAATTATTATCAACAATATGCACTACCAGAAGGAATTCCATTTGTTGAGGCCAAAATAGATGAAATTAATGATATTATCCCTATCCATGAGATGTATGGTACTACCAAAATTTGGATGATTCCCATTGTAGACTACCATAAAAAGGGATATCTTCCACCAGATAGTTCAGGAAGGGAGAAAATCTGGACACGAGAAATTAATTTTATTCTTTATAATGGCTCATATCAATAAAATGTCCTCTATAATAGAAATCCTAATGGGGTGATTCTTAGGTGAATTGATGGAGAAGAGACATCCACTATCATGAAATAATTACACACTAGATCATGTGGTTCTCAAAAATTAGGATTCGATATTTCCAATCAAATATGAAGAATTGGATACTACTAGCCCACCGTAATGTAAGATTGCAGTAAGTTCACCAAGAAGTGGAATCCCTACCATGTTCATGCTAATTTTAACTACTAAACCCCAGATTTACTTCACACAAACAAGTACTCCTATCCATTTTACTTATGGGGAATGGACATCATGGGACCATATCCTCCCTCTACAGCCATGAAATTCATGTTTATTCTCATAGAAACTGAATTATTTTTTAGATGGGAAGAAGATTCACCCTTTAAAGAGGTCAGATTAGAAAACATTGTCATATTCATGATAGAAAAATCATCACCATATTTGGTTTCTTCCATACAATATTGACGAACAAAAATACCCATTTCTATTCGTATGAATTGGAGAAACTATATCTAGAGTATGAAATCAAGACCAACCATTCATCCTGCTACCATGCAGTGACTAATGAGAAGATAAAGGCCTTTAATAAGATCATTTCCAATATACTATATGAGATTTTAGATAAGGGTAATATTTAATGATCCGATAATCTTCTCTATTCCTTGTGGTCCTATAAAACCATAATTCATATTGGCACTCTGGAAACCCCATACTCATTAGTATATGGGATATAGGTGGTACTTTCCATAGAAGTTCAATTTAAATTACTTCGTGTTTTAATCTGTGGTCAACTATCCATGAATGAAAAATCCTAGAAATGGATGGTTGAATTGGAGTGACTCGATGATAAGAGATTTCATAAGTTTCACAATTTGGAGGTTTACCAAAACCGGATCATACGGTCCATTAAAAAAGGTTAACCTCTAGTATTTCCTCGAAGGAGTGATGTTGCTGGTTCTTAGGACTCCAATGATACTTGGAAATAAACCTACAATGCCAGATCCAAAATGTGATGGATCTTATTCCATACATAAGGTCTATTCTAATGGCAATTATTCATTGATTTTAATGGATTGGAAGATAACTATAGATCCCTCCAATGAATGGTTCCTTAAGAAATACTTTTTATAATTTAATGTTAGCCATCCTGGATCACATGACATTAAACTGTAGGATAAAATCCCCTTGCCACATGAAATTCAAATGGATGGAACATTTCATCCTAACCAAATGATGTAAACTTTTACAGAGTTCACCTTTGTCACATTATATTAAACTACACAATAAAACGTACCTAACACATTACGTTAAACTTCATGAAACCTTTATTCTTAAACACATTATGTTAAACTGTATGGAGTTCATCCTGGATGCATGAAATTAAATTGTATGATACAATTTCCTTACTGCATGATATTCAACTACATTGAACCTTTAATCCGAAACACATGACATGAAACTATATAGAGTTCTTCCTGGTCATATGAAATTAAACTATAGGATTCATTGTCCTTACCACATAACATTAAATTTCATGACCCCTATCATCCTAAACACATGGCATGAAACTGTATAGAGTTTGTTTGGGTCTTATGACATTAAACTACATGACATAATTTCCTTACCCCGTGATATTAAACTACATAGTACCTTTCATCCTAACCACATGATATGAAATTTTATAATGTTTTTCTGGTCTCATGAGACTAAACTACAAGATAAACTATAATTACCGCATGATGATAAACTATGTGTCACCTTTCTTCCTAACAACATGAAGTGAAATTGTACAGAGTTAGTCCTGGTTAAATGAAATTAGATTGTAGGATACAATGTCTGTACCACATGACGTTAAACTTCATGGCACCTTTCATCATAATGACATGATTTGAAATTGTATAGAGTTTGTTGTAGCAATATGAAATTAAATTGTAGGATACGATGTCCTTACCACGTGATGTTAAACTATATGGAACCTATCGTCCTAACCACCTGATGTGAATCTATACAGTGTTCATCTGGGTCACATGAAATTAAACTATAGGATATAATTTTCTTACAACATGATGTTAAACTTCATGGAACCTACCATCTTAACCATATAAAATGAAATTGTATAGAGTTTGTCTTGATCTAATGACATTAAACTTGAGGATGAAATGTACTTACCACATGAAGATAAACTAAGAACGTGGTTTAAACTCTATGACGTTAAACTAAAAACCAAAGTCCAAGAATCACAACTTAAAATTGTATGAAAACCTCTGCATAAGTTCATATGTGGTTTATGGGTGCCTCGGGTTTTATTGTCACCCCATGACCCACCCCCCTTCATAAAAGGCTTACTCCACTAGTTCAAGATTTATGACCTTAAAATAGGAGTTATCCTCCTAGACAGGTGATATTAAACTACATGGGTGTCATCATTTCAACCAGAGGTTCACTACATATGATCCGGATCTCTGTGGGAGAAAGATGATAATTCCTCAATTCTAGCAGATCTAGATCCACATAGAATTTATCCTTCTCTAGAACTATGTGTGGCTTTATTCCCATTAGAACTAGATACATAGATAAACCTAGGATTCTATTCTGGGGCCCAACCATGAACAATAGGAAAAATTCTCTCCTTTTTGTATGGGTCCGACCTGCATGAATAATTCACATCTAGAACTATGTGTGGATTGATTTATGTCATCACAAAAAATGTAGATTTTCCTAGACACCACATGGTGGGCCGATATAAAACTTTACCTATATCTATGGGATGATATTATTAACAGCTTTTCCACTTAGGCCCTCTTTCATATCGGTATTATATTTCTTACTTGGATAAAAATCATTCTTCTCATAGTTTGACCATCAATGTCATTACTGTATGAAATTAAAATGTATAGAATTATGGTTTCTTTAAATGAGAGGATGCCTACCCTGACATCGATCATCTAACATTCCATATTCAAGAACTATGCATGGCATGATTCCTATTCTTGTAGGATACATAGTGATGACTGAATGTCATATCTTGGGTTCAGATTCCACTAAAAAAACTATCTCCTCCCTGTGTATGAGACAAACCTATGTAAGGAATTTGTGTTCATGTACTATGTGTGGCTTGATTCCCATTAACCTGGGATACTTAGAGACACCTAGAAATTCTATCTTTGGGACCAATAGTATATACATTCAACCATCTGGTCCCCTACCCTGAGTTTCCTTCAGGATCACGTGATTTGGCATAGGGCCTCTTAGGTCCTCATTTACGTCATATCATAATTGTTACACCATGAACCTCCCACCTAAACACTTATTATACCTTAATCCTCACAGCATGATGATAAATTATTCTACCAATGTCTTGGATGCATGATGATAAACTATGTAGTGCTATCACGATTCCCTCACCAGAAAGGACATCACACCTAACATTGGTCATCCACTATTCCATGTTGAAAAATTCCCTCCTCGTTGTGTAAGAGCTAGATATGAATAGGGATCTACCTTTCTTAATAAATACATACATATTGATTCCTATCGGTGTAGGATACATAGTTATGCCAAGACCCTATGTCTTGGGCCCAACCGTAGGATACTGAAAATATTCCGCTCATGCTTATGGATTAGACCCATGAAAAAATATCTCATTGAGAACTATATATGGCTTGATTATTGTTCCAATGAGATACATAGTGATTCTTTGACCCTATGATGTATTCCCATGCATATATAAAATAAAGAATAATCACCACATCCCCGATGTGAAATGAAATGTAGGAGATTTTGAATTTGGGTCCCTCATTCATAGATCCATCAAAGAAACATAAATTTTACCTCTACATATGAGTCAGATCTATGTAGGGAGTTTCCAAATCTATGGAAAATCATGGTAAGAATGTTTTTTAAATTAATATACACATCCTTTCAATTCATCAAACTCTATGTCCTAGATAATTTCAGATATTAATAAACCTCCCCGAACATAAAAAGTGGATGACCAGTATCTTGAGGACACATTTGTTTGAAAATGAATAATAGTCCTTAGTTGGTTATGAATAAGTAGTCCACAAAAAAGATTATCAACCAAAGGAAAATTCATACCTAGGAGAGGCCTTTCCTAGCTCCACATGTCCTAATGGTTTTCATTCCCCATTTCATTTCTCATTTTCTGATAATCCCCAGAATTATGGTTTACACGTTCCTCCCCTATCACATTTGAGGCATGTCAGAACATCCCAACTCAATTATCCTTAAGTTAATCCAAGCTTCTATAACATGTGTTCCTTATCATATGACCTTAAACTAAAATACCCAAATTTATACTTACTGCATGAAATTTAACTACATGTCCCATGTACCAATCACATAACACTAGACTGCATGATATTAAGGACTATGTATGACTTGATTACTATTAGTGTAGGATAGGTAGTGACACATCAACCTCTTATTTTAGTTGCATCCATGGAATAAAAATTTCCCATCTTTTCTTGTGTATGGCTCTGACCTACATAAGAAAAATACATACACAATAAAGAATGGTTTCCCTATGTTTCTATGCATGAAATAGATCTGTGTAGGATATTCCAATATGATCTCTTCCCCATTGGTGAGGTTGTATTAAAAAAATGATCACCACCCAAATGCATAAGATATACCCACATGGGGTTTGTACTTACCACAAGAAATTAAACTGAAATAATTACCAAGGACTATGTATGAATTTATTTCCACCCTCATAGGATACATAGTTATGCCAAGATCTTCAATATTGGGTCCATCTGCAACAAAAACCAATTGTCCATTCCCGGTGCATAGATCAGAATTGCATAGGAAACCTTCTTATACCCACATTAGGGTAATGTATCTTCCTATATTTGGGAAATTTCGTCTTGAAACTCCCCTTTCATGCTTAGGAACCCTCCTTTCAAAAAACCAAACTCTATGTCTAGAAAGGTATGAATCACCATAGCTTTCCTAGACCATCAGAGATGGAGGGATAGTGTCTTGGGATCACCTCTGCTTGAATGTGCACAATATTCCCTAGTTGGCTCTTCATAAGTTACCCACAAAAAATTATTTTCAACTTTAGGAATGTTTTTCCTCATGAGTGGATATCCTACCTCAATACACCCTATGAAGTTTATGTCCCATATCACTTATTGGATTTAGAAATCCCCAGATTATAGTTTACATCCTTCTTTTCCTTCATGTATGATGATGATAGACCATTATTGGTAAGAGTACCTTGAAAAAGGTGAATCATTTACCCCTTAGTCAGAGTAAAGTGATCTTAATGTTTAAAATACCGAACATCCTAGCAGTGAGATATTAAACTACACCACCCATTTCCTAGTTGAACGACATTAAACTACACTATGCTTCAAACATCCGTTACACAATACGAATTCATGTGGGAAAATTTTACCATCCTAATTTAATACAGATGCCTTCTTTGTTTTTAGACATCACTCCCTTGAAAGGCCGCCCAATGTGGTAGTCAAAAAGTTTGAATTCCCATAAAATTACATGGCCATTGAAAGTGCAGGTCCAGTCTTATGAGAAAACCATTGTTTGAAAATGAATAATATTTCCCATTTGTTTTTGAATAAGCTTCCCACTAAAAAGTCCTATCAATCATAGCCAAATTCAACTTCCAGAGAGGCTTTTACTACCTCTGTACGCCCCCAACAACTTCATTTTTGAAACCATTCTTAGGATTACTCTTCACATACTTTCCCCATATCCCTCTTAGAATTAAAAAATCATAAAAATAGTTTCAATAAAAATCCATCATTCATGTATAAAAAATACTAGGAAATTATAGAAAAATTAACCCTGTTAGGGCACGCACCACACGATTTATGGTCAATGTTGTTTGAAATTAAACATAAGTAATGTTTGTCTGATTTTAAATACTCTAAAATACCCATTTAAAGATATATAAAACTCAATAGGATGAAAACCCACAACAGGAACCCTGAGAAAAAGTTGAGTATCAGCTCCATATACCTACACATCATATGTTTTAGGGAAAAGATAAAGCAATCAATAATTAAAGAGGCACAAATCTTGTTAGGTGGAAAACCCAAAAAAAGGAGGCCTAAGAAAAAGTCATTTTATATTCGATAAACCCGCACCAAAATGAGATTAGGAAATAAATAGGGTTAAAATAGAAAAGATACAAAGATTATTGGGGTTTTCACATATCCCTATAAATAGTCATAACAATTCTCACTAAGTCCCTCAGATTAGAAAAAAATTAGTTCATGATTTGATCATTTCAATTTAGTTATCCTATATTATGATTAAAATTAAAATCTAGTGAATATTATCATTAGAAATGTGATCAAATTCAATTGATTAGTATTTTAGGAAAATATAAAGGATAAGAATTGAAAAAACACACATTTTCAGTATATTTGAATATGAATAAATAAAAATTCACACTCTCTAGTCTCTCCCTAATGTTATCAAAAAACCGCATGGGACAACCTAAAGTATTATAATGATTCCAAAATTGATTTCGTCAGCAAATTAATAACTGTATGATGTGGCTGAACAATGATTTTTTTATAAATTAGTCCTTTTTTATACTTAGCTTCAATCGGTGGATGCATTTGTTTAACAATCTCCCAGAGGTATCAACGTTTCTGTTTAATGGTTTCAAAATTGGCACTTGTTGATGACAGTTGCACCTTCAACCTAGCCTCACAACCCTCTCATTCCAGTAGATATTTCTTCTATGAAACCATTTGGTCATATAATATTTCTTCTTTAGCCCCTAAGTTCTTAAACTTAGCTATAATATCCTGAAAGTATTCTGGTTAATGATGGGAGGTGTTAAAATGAACAAGGCCACCTTCATGAGAAGATAGGTCTTCTCAAGCTATGATAATTAAGTAAACAAGAAGGTGTAGGTTCTGATTGTCAAAACCACCTGAGTTAAAATTAGTAAATTTTTTTCAAAGGGTGTTCTCTTTATCAAAAAATTATACTAAGGGAGTTTTTGCTTTTATAGTGTAGATTTTACGCCATTCCCATCTTCACACAACCTAGTGTTCACTAAAATCACCCAAACCTAGACTTTGTTTCTCTAGTACAAAAAATATATAAACATGAAATTAAATTATGGTAGATAGAGTATACCTAAATTTAGATACCCAGGTAGTAAAATCTACCAAATCTATATGTGGTTCAATATTAAAGGCTAAATGTATGCAGTTGATTTCAATATCTGGAATGCCTTGTACTGTTACACTTGGACCGACCTAAGTGGTACTGCCAACAACATCAACGATAGATAGGAGTCCGAGTCATTGTCCATAAGAATTGGATATGTGGATAAAGTCCCCTTAAAATTCATGTGAAGGAGAAAATAAGTTCTTATTATAGTATGAGTGGAAAGATATGGAAAAACTAGTGAAATAATGGAAGCAACCAACGATCTATGCACTTGTCGAACTAACTTCTCCAATACTTCATCAGGGTAGCGAGCTACCCACATTTGAGCATAATACCAAGATAAATAAGTTAAATCCACTAAGGGTGTAAGGATAAAGATTTTCATTCCAAACCCCTCATGTATAATAATCAACCATAATTGGATAAGAACTTGTGGGTGATATTCCCTTTTAATAAGGGTGAGAGGTAAAAATGCAACTTGTGACAAGAATCCAAATTTCCAAGTAATCCTATAAGAGTTATAAATTTCCCATATGGTTTTCCGATCAATCCAAGTGGTTAAAATTCCATCTCATAAAAAAATAATATAGGAACATTATTCTACAAAACCTCTTCCATCATCTACCTCTGATCTATGGGGTGTAGGGTAAGGTGATAAAGTCAATAAAGAAAAATCACTCAACTACATGACCACTCTGTCAATATTTAATGATTTGGGATGAATTATGATGATGTTGAGAAGGGAATTTAGGAAATAGGAATGAGGAGCTATTTTAGTATACAGATGCACATATCAGGGATAATGATCCACCATCCAGCCATATAAAAACTAAAATGGCCTTCTTAGATGATGCAAAGATCTTCCCTCCAGTATTTAACCCAACAATTCATAAATACAAGAAAGGGTGGAAGTATCCAAGTTTATGGGTTGTCCCTATACCAATTTGGCTTCCATAATCAGGGTGATAATTGAAACACTAGTACAAAAATCATTGGATAGGAACATTCGTCCTCTTAAAAAAATGGAAAATAAACCATACAGTCTATGTTTAGGTGATACATATGGCAAGATCATGTTACTCTATGTTGTATACTGACTCTCCTCAAGGGTAACATAATATGAACCCATAATCCATCATGAATGTTGGGTTGGAAGAGTCCTTCTACAATAGACTTTTCGCCTTGGACCACCCACCTCTAAAAATAATTCTACCCAATTTTTGAATGGGATAAGTTAGCTAGTATAGAGGGGATGTACAAGAAATCTCTATACTATGACCAGTAGATATCTTTCTAGTGAAAACTATTTATCATCATTATCCAAGGTATTGGATGGAGTAATGAATTTATCAAACCTATTTATAAGGATGGGAATCCCCCTAGTTGAAATATATCCCACAAACCAGTCCACACCTCACTATGTGGTAAGTGTAAGATATTTGTTCCTAAAAACTAGTGGTTGAGTAGTTCGAGAAGAAGGCCAGTCAATGAATAAATTATGAATTATGAAACACACAGAGCCTGGTATAAATTGATAGTCTCAAAATATTCATGAAATTTCAAGACGTTTTGGTATACCAAGAATGTCTAATCCCATTTATTAGAGAAGCACCATCGAGACAAAAAATCCCATTTAGAGATCCACCCTCTTATGGTATTACCTCATGAGAGGTTAAAAATAAATGGATAATCATGGATGATTGATTCCAAAGTAGGTCCAAGGCTATGTCTATTTATTTATTCCTACATGGATCCATTCAAAGTGAAAACACCCCCCAACCTAAATTATATATGATCTCCCCCGTAGTAGAAATGTTCACTTGTGAATGCTCCAAAGACATATCGAATGAAGAAATAGGGATATTGTGGTCAATTGGTGGAAGAGGGGAGTAATCTTAGAGTCTGAAGTTATAAAGTGGTAATTGAATAGATAGTGGGTAAGCCATATGTTCTAGAGAAATGATATATTTTAGAGTACCCTCCTAGGGGGTACCAGGAGATCACATATCTTCTTCAACATTCTAGACCATAACCACTATTATCTTAGTCACATTCATTACAATGAGAGTCAGATCCATTATTTTTTCTACAATGGATCATTAAAAGTGTGAGAAATTGATGTGAAGGAATACAAATATGGCTAAATAATATCAGTTTGAAGAAGTATTAGTCCACGAACTATCAGATTGTGGAAACTGTCAACCCACAAACCATCATCTTGTGAAGGTGATATCCCATAATGTGTTGTCTAGAAAAGAAATAGCTCACTGAATGGTCAATCTGAAAAATATACACATCTATACGAAAATAAGAACTCACATTTTGCAGTTTATTTCTTTTAGATCATGGGTGAGGAATCTTAGTTCACAGGAAAAGTTAACCACAAAGGAGGCAATCCATAAAATCTATTCACGATCGAGGATTTGAGGGAGTTATAAGTTCTCTGAGAGAATTGGTAAATGAAAATTGATCTAAGATCCTATATATTGGAGTGGTCACCTCCTACAAGTCCCACCTGCGCACCGAAAATCAATTAAAATATGGGGAACTTTATACATAAGAGTTTACTTTTCTTCATCCTGATTAGAACCCATTATGATTGGGGGAATTTCATCTGTTCTAGAATCATTACATAGAAGATTAAGATTTTTTTT
Source organism: Viscum album (assembly GCA_963277665.1). Taxonomy (NCBI): domain Eukaryota; kingdom Viridiplantae; phylum Streptophyta; class Magnoliopsida; order Santalales; family Viscaceae; genus Viscum; species Viscum album. The sequence continues at coordinate 188,679,320 of OY728131.1, forward strand.
GATAAATTTGAAAAATGGTGGAAAGGAAATCTTAGAAGAATATTGAAGGAAATGGTCAAATGGGTGTCACCACGAAGAAAAAACCCTTCACAAATCTCCACTCCATATGGTGTTCTACTTATTCCCAAAGTACTCACAAATGGAAATAGTACGTAGAAAGTGTGGAACCAGCGGCACCCTCAAATGAAGTAAAGACATTTGCAGGAAGAGGCACAGACTTCCACTCTCCCAAATGAATGCTCCCTACAAACTAAATCGTTTAATGGGATTGGTGGTATCCATGTCTCGTTCAAACAAAACAATGAAATTTGGGGTGATAGTTGGGGATTTTGGTGCCCACAAAGGATAACCCCTACTGACTATTTCCTTCGTGGGATCTCCGAAAAGGTGCTCCACAGTCCGTCGTGGATGGCTGACAATGTCGATGTCTGGTCCATAAAATCTTCTATAAAGAAGACCTCAAGGGGGTCCAAAAAGGGGAAGGAGGGATGAAGAGAATAGGGAATTGAGTGGAGGAAATAAAGTAACCAAAACAACCAGATCCCTTTTATGATTCCCTATAGGTAAATCCCACTACAAATCATTAAGGAGGAAATAATACTTTTTTGTGGTGGTCTGTGATCGAACAGTCCTCTATGGAAAAAATTCCCACAAAGATTACTACTGATCCCCCCTTTTCACATAGGCATACCACATATAAAATCTCAATGCGGGATGAACTCATACCTTAATAGAAAAACACTATACAGGAGGGACCCAATCTCCCACAGTGAAATGCTACATGGGAAGAAATTGGCCATATGAAGCAAGAAACTATGCGGGCCAAACCCAAATCCACAAACCACAATGGTATGTAGATGATCCCTTTCTCCATATAGAAATATGATATGTGGAGGGAACCACATCCCTTATAAGAACATGATATGTAGAATGGGGCATCCTAGGGTGTTATATCCTTTAGATCCCACCATTCTCTTTGGTCGTATCATTAGTCCCCATTTTGGTCCCTCTAAAAACTAGTATACATACATCAGGATAAGGCCACATCCAAATCCATCTGAAAAGTTTGATTAGATCATTAGGCACATCATCAAGTCCTTTTTATTCTACATACCCATGGTAAGCAGAGTCATTTTGGTAATATCCACTGAAAGGTGGACCCTCATAATATCCTTTAGTTTCCATTAAAATGGTAACATGGGTTCCAAATTTGGGATTCTCATGTGAACCTACCCATTCTAGGTATTTATGGTAACCACTGTCCTTTCCCATTGATGAGGTATAGTGTTGAAAATTCCTATCCTTCCTAGAACCAATCTCATGGAACTACTCTTTAGGTATTCCCATATCCTTTCTTACAGGGGATAAACTGTTTTGCCTCTTCTCAGGAAATATCTGGATAGATAACCAAATGTGACTACCCAAGATATAAAAATAAGATAGGAAATAGGAAAAATAAAATACCATTTATCTCTCCCTTTGGGATACAACATCTTCCATCAGTGGAATGGGTGAGATCATGTGAACATGAGATCTACTACATCTTATTTTTTCTCACACTGTGAATGACTTATGTGAAATTAGAGGTTAGTGGTGATTATGAAATCTACAAAATCACGAATATAAAAAGGGAATCCTCCATGGTATAAGTCCTAAAACCATAAATCAACCATAAAAGGTATGTATTTACAATGATGTAGCCTCACATGGGTATCTCCCATCCATAAGCCCGAACTGTGCCCCTCAAATAGGAGGCCCCCATGCATAAGCCCCAACCATGACCCCTATAACAAGACTTCTCTAAGGTGTAAGTCGCAGCCATACCAAACTATTGGTTTTTTGATTACCAACTAACTGGGATATGTTAGAAGCCTCCCTAAGGCCTAAAACCAACACCCAAATCACTATAGTGTTCTCCTACCACATTCCTTATAGGGTCATATCTACCTAGGAGACTACATCTCTTTTGGGAACCTCGAGCTTCATTGGAAAAAGTACCACACTATGCTTGGACAGGAACCCTTCACCTAGACATCCTTACCATATAACATTAAACTGCATCGTTGGTTCCTTGTCGTATTACCAAAAATGGTGATGTGTCTAGTTAAGTTTCACCGAACTACCAGGGTTATGATTCCTATCATGAGGATATGTAGTAAGCCTATCTTATCAATTTGATCCGAACATAAACACAAATATTGTCCCCTTGGATGATGATGAAATTTAGAGGGCCCCATCACACGGCATAAAGCCAGCATCATATCAGTAAACGACCAAGGAAACCATAATTTTTTCACATAAGGGTAACATTGATGGGGAACCTCAGATACATATAGATCCATCCATTGGAAGAGAACCTCTGATATATATAGATGATTCCGAACCCATGTGTAGTTATGGAAAATTTTCTCTGAGGGGTAATTTGCGGAAAAAAATCTAAGAATGACCCAAGGATTCATGAACATATCTTAAATCTATAAAAGAGTCTTGGAACATACAATAGTTCCCCCCCAAAAGGGCGTGATGATCTCAAATTCTAATCCTCTAGACCAATGTGAGTTCATAAGTTTCGTTGGCCATGTTACCAAATGAGTACCTGCCTTTAGAAATTAGGTCCATGAATCCAAGATATGAGATCCATTTGGTATTTTTGGCTCCATGAAAAAAACCTGTTAGAGACTATTTGAGGAGATTATACCCGACTTCAGTGATTTTACACCATTTACCCCCCCTTACAATCAACTCTTCGGGCTAGAAACACGTCTTCCAGGGAAAAAAATTGTCAAATCAGACTTGAATGACTTAATTATTTAACCAAATTACAAGATGAAAATAATACAATACCATTAATCATTAAACCCTTAAGTTCATTAACGATATAGATTGTTTGGTGGAAACTATCTTAAATTCGTTTTTACCATCCAATCCATTGAAAAATGATAGCCTCTCATGTGTACGTGTGGACTACAACCTCCACAAAGAAATGTGATTCGTTTTTAATTTTTTCTTGACTGGGAGGTAATAAAGTTTTGTTTAATGGATATATATTTTATTTAAATAATGATTAAAATTATGGATAATATTTAACTATAATCAAAGAAGAAGGACCATATCTTCCATGATAAAACATTCATGACAAAATAAAGTAGTTAAAATCGAAATCAATGATAATAATGAAATATTGTTGATAAATAAGTTATAATATGTTATAAGAGGATTATATATGAATTTATAAATATTAATATAATTCTATTATATAATAATAACTCATTTAAAACCATTACACATTATGTTAAAGCATTTTCAACTAATAGGAAATTTGAGCTAATATATTTCATCTAAATTTACAATCAATTGAGACTTACTTGGTATTATACATCTATTTAAGTCTATGCGGTGTCTATAATTCCATATTGAGGTATTTAACATGAATATATATTTTTTCATGATGATTAATAATTCATTTAAATATACTCTTTGAAGAGGTATTTTTGAATGAAAAGATGCTCTTATTTTTCTTTTTAATTTGGTACATTTTCTTCCATGCCTATATTTTTGAAAATTATTTTACAAATTCATTTGTATTAATCAATTGATTTTTTAATGAAAGTTTATTTTATCCTTTATTTTTTACTCATTTTGAAGGAATATTTCTAATGTTTTAAAAAAAGGGCTATTTTCAACATTTTTTTAAAAGTAATCAATTAATGTTTTCTTTTAAAAACTATGGTGTCAATATAATTTCCCACCAACATAACCATTTTATTCCCTTTAGTACCATCTTCATGTTTTAAATAGTTTTACAAACAAAAATATTTAATGAAAACTTATTTTTAGAGTATCATTTCCATTTTCATCTATTATTTAAGGGAATCAATTTTCCAAAAAATGTACTTTTGATGGTCATATGTCATCTCATGATTCGTCTAATGGATATGAAATTTTACTTAAAATATTAAACATGTTATGATCATTAGAAATTACATTTCCATTAAATGAACCTATTGTTTTTGTCCTAGATACCATAATTTCCCAAGCATTATTGAATATCTACATATGGTGTTTTAATTGGATAGATATTTGAATTACCGGGGAAGTATTGATATTCTGCATTATTTAATATATACATATTTTTATTAATAAGGAATATTGTTCACAAAATGATTTTATCATTTGATATATTTTGAATGAAATAGACATAAAATGATGGGTGGGAACTGAAATTATATAGCCCTAAATTTATTGAATGTTATCGTGAGATAAATCATATAGACCAATCAAAAGTATTTTTAATGATAGATTTAAAATGTATTAGAGAAAGGTATTGAAAATAAAAATATCATGATTTTTTGTGGTCCTGGAATCCAATAATATTCATTTCCTTCATTGATAATTAACTTATTATTATTTTTGATATTATTGCATTGATATTATACATGGATTCATTTTGTGATTATATTATTAATTAAATAGAATGTTTTTTACTTATTTATCTTTCCATATTGACTATTCCTTATTTACTCATAATATCTTCCACTGTACATAACCCATATAGAGAATATTATATAACCGTTATTTTGTTTCCTTTCCCCATGATATTAAGGATAAATATATGAATCAGTTTCGAGGATGAATTTTGTTTATTATGTTTTATACTCTTTTTACAATTAAATAATGGAATCATGTATGTATCTAATTCTCTAAGAATACTAAACTAATCATTATATATTGGTTTTATTCCTTGTATCTATATAATTTCAATATGGAAAACACTAACTTATGGTTACTAGAGTTTTTGTTGTTACAACTGATATTAGAAAAAAAATTAGTAAAAAGCTTATGAAATAAATTTTAAATGAATATAGATAACATGATATTTATGATAATGTTATATAGTATTATATAACTTTTTATATGAATATTTATTCTATCAATCAATAATCATTATGATTATATACTAACTCAGCACATGCCATTATCTAGTGATGGATCCTATTCGAAGAAAGAGAATAAATACCTATTTTCTATTTTGGGATTTCCCCTCTATGGAATCCATTATAGTTGTTGGATCTGATAATATCACGACCATATTATGTAAGATTAACTAGGTTATGTATAATAACATTACACATATATAGAGGCATGATGTACCATAGTATGATACCCCTATATTGTATTATTTAATGTGATATAATCCACCATTTTATGGAACTTATAATGCAATGGTAGCTGAACAATGGATTATGTATCTTAAGAATATATATGTTTCCTTGAGATGAAATGAAAGGGAAAGTGTTATGTTTGAAGTCTATTTTTCAATTGGTGATGTTGATCAATGGTAGTTAGTGAACTATATTACTTGTGAGGAAGAAGAAATTGAACATGTAGAGTGGTGATATTTTAATGAAATATTCTTTCATAAATATTCCCCTTGTGAAAAATGAAATGAAATGAATAGAAATATCATCAGTATAAATAAAAATGAGGAAGAACAAACTACGGAGCGTGAGGTTACATTTACAATACTAGATAGATTTGATACAAATTATCAAAATAATCCATAGATCAATATTATCCATTTATTAGAATGTATTATGACAATACTCTAAAGAGAACATATTTCTTAGACAATTTCATCATATAATAAAATTGTATTATATTCCAAAAAAATAGAGAAAGAATTATCTTGATACTATAAATTTTTTTTAAATAATGAGAATTAGAGGTCATCTAAGAACTATAGAAAAGTGAAAGATTCAAAGGAGAATATTGGAACAAATAAATTCCATTATGTAAAAAATATGGAAAGAAGCATCCTATAAAATTCTTGAACGGAATGGGAGAATATTATAAGTGTGAATATATATGTCATCTGGCTAATGAATATAAGGGAAATAAAAAAATCAATGATGGTCTGTGATTAAACTGTAGATAAAATTGGTCATTATTCATACAAATTCCCCAATCATAAAAGGAAAATATATAAGAAGAGTCTAATTGGGGAAGGACAAGAATATGTGATCACTAAAGTCAATGATGAAGTTCCCAATATTATGGTGGAAGATACTTTAATCATAGAATCAAATTTATAAAATTCATTATTTGATTCCAGATCTTCTCACTATTTTATTTCCTAAATGATTTCTAATGAAATTAGAAATTTCTCATGCTTCTTAATAATGAAGTAGTAAGTAAAAAATTATAGTTTAAATACTATCATAACAAAGGTGTGTCAATCAGTTCCAATTATGATGCATAAACATTCAATGTATGTTAAATTGATTTTTTAACTATGGTTGATTTTTATATAATCCTTAGTATGGATTTAGATTCAAAATATAAATAATTTTTTTTGAAAAGATAAGTAAATTATTATTTGTTATGAGGAGGTGTAATTAATTATATTTATAAGGAAAACTTCATAACCCGAGTCATGTATAGATCTAACTCCAGTAGATATTTTTAATGAGATTCTAAGGGAATAAGATCATAAACAATCCATATGTGATGAATTTAATCATTTCATTTAGGATGCACCTATTTTATGGGAAATAATTAATGAATTTATATATAAATTATATGGACATCCAGTAGAACATGAAGCATATTTTTCCATTGATTTATACATTGTTGAAACACCTATATCAAATAATCCCTACAGAATGGAAATGGTAGATCTAGTGTAGTTGAAGTAACAACTATCAGAGTTGTGTGAGAAGGTATTTATATACTCTAGTGTTTTACCATAGAGATCCCTTATTTCATTTTATAGGAATATTGATGAATATGTGAGGATATTCATTGATTATAGGGAATTTAATGATATTAAGATAAAGAACATGTATGCCCTTCCTCACATTTATGAACTATTCAATAAAATTTGTGGACATAAATATTTTTCAAGTAGTGAAATTCATTCTAGGTGTCATCAATTAGATTTTATGAAGGAAAATATTATAAAGATAGATTTATTATTGACATATTGAAATTACCTATTTATCCATCCAATGTATGAGATTTTTCTTAAGGTACATGTAGGTATAAAAGAAATAGATCATGAAGATATAAAATATTCAAGTCTAAGTTCATCCGCACACACATAATTTACACATTTTGGGTAAAGGGAACCCATACTAGAAAAAATAATAGGATGATTATATTGGGTACCGTTATAAGACAAGATGTTGACCACTTTTTTCCCATTACTCCATGTTTATGAAAGATGAGCTTGTAAAATGATACTTTTATATCTTTTAATGTAGTAGATAGTGGTACAATGAGTGGAGATTCTATTCTTGAGGGAGTTGATAAAAACCATGGGATCAAATTAAATAAAATCAAGTGGGATATGATGAAAAGTGGAAATATGGTGACCATTAAAAAAACCCTAGTCTCAACAATAAATGAGTCCCTCGACCCATAGAAGTTGTCGTAGGAAACGAGGGATGAACCCCTAGCGTCACAAACCATTCAACCTCCTCACATGAGACTGTGAAGATTATCTCTAACCATTCTGAGCACGTAACCACAACATAAAAGCATCAAAAAATTCCATTGACCATAGGTATCCATTTCATATCTTAGAGGGAGATAATTCCATATCACCTTCATGAACGTCATGGAGGGATATTTATTCTAATCATGTTGTAGGGATCCCAGCTTGGTCTCCAGGTACCGAGTATAATTTTGGATTGAAATGAAAGATCATGTAATATTCTTGTATCATTATTTGTTACTGGGGTTTTATATAATCCATTAGAAAGATGAAAATAAGTTCATAATTAACTTCCTCTCATCTAAATTATTCCCAACACTAAAAATATATATTTGAAAAAATAATGCTTTGGTGTCTACTGATGTTCTAAACTAGAAGTGTAATGACCAAAAAATTTATCATTGAAAAATACTCTTGATCTAATTAAATGTCTTCTTATATAAAATAGTTATATAAGACATATAAACCTCTTTGGTTTTATGTTTTCAGATTTTAAAATACCGTTAATAATTTTCACCATTTATAATATATAATTTGAACAGTGTTAACATGATTAGTGATAATATAGGGTTTAAAAAAATTCAATTTACTAAAAAAATGAAGATATTACCTCATAGAGTAGAATTTATCCATACGAAGCCCATTTTTTGGAGCTCATGAGGGAGGTTTCATCCTTGTTCTATGCTCTGGAAAAAGTCCAAGCCGAGCTTCAACACGTTAATCTTGAACGGAATCATCTATGGGAGAAGTGTAGGTTAATAGAGATTACCACCTGAGTGGTGTTATCCGAGCTGCCCAAAGAGTCCTTAACCATCACACACCTTACCCATAGGTCTTATTCATGTGTTATAAGGGGTTATTTTACAATAACATAGCTGTATGATTATGTGCATCATTCTTGTATAAAGAATATACATTCATTTTATTATTGTTACTTTGTAAATAGTTTTTAATGAACAAATAGTATTTTAGTAAATATTGAATTTAGAAATGTATTTTGATGAATTAATGGATTTTTTAATTAAATAAGGTTTAATAAAATATTATTAATAAATTAAGTTTTATTAAATATAAATGATCGTATAATTTTTATACAATTGTAACTTTTATTAAGGTTTAAAAGCTGTTTTTGTCAAAAACCCATGAATTTTTTATAAATGTCAGTTTTTATTTTAAAAGTAATAATTAAAATATTTATAAAATTATTTAGATAAATTTAATATTATTTTTTGATTCAGGACATTGAAATTATTTAATGGTAAATTTTTAATAATTTTATGAGACAATCAAATTTTTGAGTTAAAATTAAATACCGTTTAAATATATAATGTGTTTTATGAAATCATAATGACCTAATAGTGATGTAATAAAATACTATAAAAGGGTTATTCGGCCACTATATGTCTTATCTTTAAAATAATGTGAATTTTGATTTGTTTGATTAATTTTATGATACCTTAGTGAACCCTCCAAGACTTATAAAATATTTTATCATTTCTAAAATTATTTCCTTGAGAGTGTGACTCGCCTCCACATAAGAAAACCTAATATTTTAATAAGTTCAGACATTGTCTTCATAAAATAATATTTTACTCACCCCTTTGAAAAAAACCAGGGGCAAAAAACATGGGTTGGTTTGTGGTTTTAAATATTTAATTATATATATTCCAAAACCTATGTTTGTGAAGTATTAAAGAATTCCCCACACATTTCGTATATAAATCCCACCCAATCTCCCACTTCTCTTCACTAAAAATCCTTGGATCACATCCCTACTCTTCCATACACTCTCTATAATCCTCCCAAGTCTCCCCAAGATCTAAATAATCCCCTCTTCAATCTCTTGAAGTCACATACTTCCAAGTAAGGGATCTTCACTTTCCTTCCTTATTTATGTACAAGTTTCTTTATATTATTATTCCATTTTATTTTAAATTAAAAATGTTGGGGTATGATTTTTAACCTGCACCGTAATTTCCTCCATATTATTTAATGATTATATACCCCTTTCTCTCCCGTTATGTCCTCCAATGTACATAGTTACCATTCCGAAATTCCGTAGGTGATTTCTCTCTCCTCATTTACATTCAAGAAATTATATTAAATTATGCATATAAATTCCATTAAATATGTTGGTATATTATGTTACATGACCCCATTAATATCTATTTCTGGTTTAAATGATTCAAGACCCCTTTCTCTCTCATCTACCCATTTTATGATTTCTATTTGACATCATTATGCTGCCGAAGTTACACCAAAATTTCCCATGCCAAAAATCATCGTGTAAGTGAATTCCATACCCATTTCTCTATCAAGGGTATTCATCATTATGAAAATGTACTTGTTGTTTGAGTTCTTAATTTTATGTATTCCACATCAATTATTCATGGAATTAATTATGATGTTTAATGAATCCATGTTGTATGATCTATGTGGCACACTTATGCAAGAAATGAAATGTTTATAAAGGGTGTTACCTGACAGTACTCCAATTCAATGGGTAAAGAGTGGTATCATGACACTCCATGAGAAATTAGGGTGTACTCATGCTAATTCAAGTGCAATTATGGTTTACTCATGCTAATTCAATTGCAACGATGGTTCACTCATGCTCCATGTGCAATGAGCCTTGGCTCATGATAATATCATGTGAAATGTTTTTGCCGCATATCCATGTTATGATAATCATGATATATCATTACTTTATGTTAATGTTTATCTTATGCTCCTTGATATGCCTATTTCCTAACATGTATTGTGTTCTTCATGTCATGACTTGTTTACTCCCTTACTGGGATTTATAGCTCACCCTTTTCTTATGTATGTCCCCAGGTTATCCCATGCAATGCTAAGTACGAAGGAATGTTGTGGTCATGTAAAAGTAGTCTTGAATAAAGATGTTGTATTTTATGTCTTATGTTGTCATGTAATGTTTCTAATTTTCCAAGACACTATACCTATCGATCCTCAGAGTTGTCTTAAGTGAATTTTTATGTAATAAATCATATTTAAATATGTAATAAAGAGTACGATTGTTATAGTTGGTATCATAGGAAGGTTTAGTTATTTTTGGGATTAGGATTAGAAAACTCTAGTGAAATCCTTTGGGAAAAGATTATGTATAATAAAAACATCTCTAAATTTTGGTGATTATAGATTAAGTGGTTTATCATGAAAATATATTCCTTTTTTGATATAAACAAGTAGAGGTGGCTCTGGAATAGATGTAACTAGGGGTAAAACATGAAAAACCCACATTGATCTAGACTCAAATGAGAACTGGTGCACAACAATGGGTCTTTCTGTACTCTTGGTTTGTCACTCTCAGGGTATATACTTTGATAAATTCATAAGCATAGTATGAACCATTATTAAGGGAATTAAAATATGCCCCTAAGAATATATTTTGGGAACTAGATTATGGATAACATAGATTGAAGATGATAAATTCATAAGTTAAGGAAATAAATATAATTTATAAGTTATCCCTTTTTATATTTGGAATCCCCTTTATTTTTTACCACTATTATTCCTTTTATTACAGATAATGGATGGTAATAGGAGGACTCGGTCTAACAACTGATGCGAAGAACAATGTTATGCCAATTCTAATGAGATGAAAAATACAATGGGAGTAGGAATCAAAAAATTTGTCATGATACTCTCTCAGTTAACTCAAATTTTTAATAGAAACATTGGTTAAGAGAAACATCCAAACCCCCCTAATAAATAACAAGCCACAATCGAGAGCTTCATGATACAGAGGCCTCATACTTTCAATGAATCATCTGATCCCCCAATCGAAAAAAATGGATCAAATCCATTGAGAAGATATTCTACATCATTTAATGTTATAAACAAGAGAGGGTTTGTAACACCACGCCCCTACCTCATTGGATTGAGAAGGTGGTGAGGGTTACTTGGCCTAAAGCGATGTTCCCAAGGTGCCAAAGGCTGGCAATAAATGCCGAGGTATTTGAGAACAAATTGGGGAATGATTTTACCTTAAGAAAAAACCAACCAAACCATCCACTATAAATCACTATATGATGCATGTCAACCAAAAAATTCAAGCATTTACTCCCAAAGGACCACCAAGTTGTTACACAATACAACCCAAAACTAATACAACCAACACCATATCAGAGTACTATGTGAAAGACTCAATAATAGAACCAAAATAAGAAAAGTCACACTCCATGGATCCACACCAAGCTTCATGCTCCCAGCTCCACCCAGACACCATGATGCACCACTAAAGGAGGGTGATGCCATACCTTTGCCCACGTTAGAGCATAAAACATCTGCAAAGACACCAACGTGCCAAAGTCGGGGGTGAGTACTAAAACTTAGTAGGTATTCCCCAAATGACTTCCCTACACATGGAACTAGGATAAAACCGTTAACACATTTATATAAAGTAGTTTATATAAAATAATAACAAGTGCAACCATTTATATAAGCCATAATACCCTTACCAAGCCATATCAACCAAACCATGCAACCAAGGGAAAGACAAATAAGAATACCACAATCCATTTCATCATTTACATACTGGAACAACAATTTCCAACTTGTAATGAAATGCACAACAAACAACTAAACGGTAGGACTTCCACCCAACCCATTCAACCATTCACACCAGAACAACCAAAATGGCGGGACTTCCACCCAACCTGTTCACCCATTCACAACTAATGGTACTTCTCGACCACTACCCACTGGTGGTTCTTCTGACCACTATCCATCACCTTTTATAGTTAGACTTCCCACCCACTTACACAAAACATTTCAATCAAGCCAAACCAAGCGTAAACCCACCAAGGTCACATCATCATGCAATCAACCCATTCCATTGCATATCAATCCACTTCAATAAATAACCCTTTTATTAAAAATCATTTTCCAGGCCAAACCACATTTTAATAAAACAACCTCTTTATTGAAAACCATTTCAATCAATCCTTTCACAAATCAACCATAACATTCCATTTTAAAATCTCCATTTTAAAATCCACAAGAATAACATTTCATCATAAAACCCCCTTTTCCCAAAAAATCCCCAAATGGATTTCCAAACAAATTTGCACATCAAACCCCAATTAATTTCAATCCAACCAAATTAATTTTAACCAAAAACCGCTATCTCTAACCGAGTGGAGTCGAGAGAGAATCCACCTAACTTTATGGTTCCCCAGAAATCGACCCACAAGCACCCACACCTCAAATCCAGCAAACAAACCACCAAAACCTATCTAAAACCCCTTCCCTAACCATCACTAGACTTAAAATTATCATCCAAGGCAACCACAACCCTAGATCTACACACAAAAAGTGTAGATCTAGAAAACCAAGTAAGAGGGAGATGTGGATCTAGAGGAAACCACAAGAAAACCCAGAGGAGAGACTTACCCGGGAGAAACCACCTTCAAACCACCAAGGAAACTCTTAAAAATGCTTCCAAACCGAGTGGGAGAGCACCCTCAACCTTTGAGAACCTGAAATCCCGAGTGAGGCTCAAGTGGGATGAATTTTGGAGCGAAATGAGGCAAGACCGAGTGAAACTGGGTTTTAAAACCCTATTTTTAAGTGGCCACACAGTTAGTCTGCACGGTTTAACAAACCGTGCACTATCCATGCGCACGCTACTGCCTCGAGAGAAAGAGTCTACACGGTTTCCTGGAGAATCTGCAAGGTTTTCACTAATCGTTCTCAAACCGTGCACCCATAGAAAATCTTACAAACTCATTCAAAACCATTCCAAACTCTCACAACCTCTTCCCAACTCATCCCATGAACTTTAAACACATAAAAAGGTATAAACAAAGGCTACATACCTCAAACTAGGGGTGCTACATTCTCCCCACCATTGGACTTTCCGTCCACAAAAAGTAGTGAACCTGCCCTTTGCCGAAAGAGCTCGGGCCACTACTCAACCATCTCTTTCTCCCGCCCCCAAGTATCCTCTTGAATTTGTCCATCCTGCCACAAAACATGAATTAAACTGATGCTTTTACCACACAAGAATTTCTCTTGCCTATCCACAACCCGCACTGGCACGTACACCAACGAAGCATCCAGTTCTAGTTCAGCATGATCCCATCAAATTGCATGGTCACGATCCTGCTGATAATTTTTCAACTTCGGCACATGAAACAAATTTTGCACCGCATTGAACCTAGGTGGAAAATCCAAATGATAAGACACCTCACCAACCCGCTCAAAAATCTCAAAATGTCCAATATACCTCGGAGATAACTTTCCCTACTTCCCAAACCGACAATGTCCCAACCAAGGAGAGATCCTCAAGAAAACATGATCACTCACCTCGAACGAAAAAGACCATCGATGATGACCCACATACAATTTATGATGACTCTGAGTCCTCTCCATTCTCTTCCTGATCAACTTGATCTTCTCCATAGTCTCTTGGACAAGGCTCGGTCCAACCATCGGGGACTCACCTGTTTCCACCCAACATAGTGGAGAATGATGTGGCCGCCTATACAAAGCTTCAAACAGAGCCATATGTATGGATTACTGATAACTGTAATTGTACGAAAACTCAACCAACGGCAAGTTCTCCTCCCACCAGCCACCAAAATCCATGACACAAGCTCGCAACATATCCTCCTGAGTTTGTATCGTCCTATCAAATTGACCATCCATCTGAGGGTGATACACCGTGCTCATAGTCAACTGTGTCCCAAGGTCTTGCTACAAGTATTTCCAGAAAAGAGACATAATCCTCAGATCCATATCAGATACGATCAAAACTAGAACACCATGCCTCTTTAACACCTCCAGGATATAGATTTTGGACAGATCCCCCACCGTATGAGTTTCACGAATCGGGATGAAATGTGCCGACTTCGTTAGCCGATCCACTATCACCCAAATGGCATCATGCTTTCTGACCATTCTTGGGAGAACTGTGAAAAAATCCATCGCTATTTTCTCCCACATCCAAAGAGGTATTTGTAAAGACTACAACATTCTTGCTGGCCTCTGATGCTCTGTCTTGACCTGCTGACAAGTCAAGCATCTCGAAACAAACTCAGCCACTCTTTATACTAGATCACCAGAACTGCGCTTTCAATACTTTATACATTTTCTGAATTCTAGGATGAACAACCCACCTAGAATGATGATAAGCCCTAAGAATATCCTCCTGACAAGAAACCAATACAACCATCCAATTCCGAAAACACAAAAATGAATCTCTATTCAGTTGCTAACCCTCAATGGTCTCCCCACCATTGAGTCTCGACCCCATGGTCACACACTCAGAATTAGATATCTGTGCCTCTTTAACCAATCCAACCAAGTCAAGAATCAACAAAACCAGAAATAAGACCACTCTATTGCCCAGGTCCTCACATTCCAACCAAATATTGGCTATAACCAACATCAACTGCCACTGTTCTGATGCCTATTTCACCATCTGAGCATATGATTTTCTAATTAATGCATTCTCCACCAAATTTTCCTTACCTGGTGTGTACATTAAGTCAAAATAAAACATCTGGAGATATTCCATCCATCTCCTTTTCCTCAAGTTCAAATCTCTTTGTGAGAAAATATGCTTCAAGCTCTTATGATCTGTATATACCATGAATTTCTAAACAAATAGATAATGATGCGACACTTTCAATGCATGGAACACTGCTGCCAATTCAAAATCATGATTTGGGTAGTTATTGGTGATGATGTATGGTGACCATTTAGCTCTTCGAAGCACTTATGACACTATTCATTCCACTGGAATGGAACATTTTTTCTTGTCAAAGTTGTCATTGGTGAATCCATACGTGAAAAATCATGAACAAAACACCGATAATACCCTGTTAGACAAAGCAATCTCCGTATTTCAAACACTTTCTTTGACAGTTTCCATGAGATAACAACCTCTACCTTTTCCGGATCCACTAAAACACCTCTTTCAAAAATCACATGGCTAAGAAAACAAACATCACGTATCCAAAAGTCACAATTTGAAAATTTGGCATACAACTGATGATCCCTCAAGATCCGTAGCACTGTCTCCATGTACTGCTCATGCTCCACCCTTGTCTTTGAATACACCAGATATCATCTACAAACACCACCACAAATGAATCCAGATATCTCTAAAATATCTGATTCATCAATTCCATAAACACCGCTGGTGCATATGTTAGACCAATGGGCATAATCACATATTCATAATGGCCATATCTACTTCTGAAAGCTGTTTTAGGAATATCATTCTTCCTCACCCGCAATTGATGATACCCTGACCTCATTTCAATCTTGGAGAACCACTGGGATCCCCTCAACTAGTCAAACAAATCATCAATTCGTGGAAGTGGATATCTGTTCTTTATCATAACTTGGTTAAGTCTACGATAATCAACACAGAGCCTCAGAGTTCCATCCTCCTTTTTTAAAAAAAACACTGGCACTGCCCATGGGGATGTGCTAGGACAGATAAACCCTTTGTTTTCTAACTCTTCCAACATGAATTTCAATTCTCGCAATTCAGTAGGGGCCATCCGATAATATAGAAATGAGATAGGACTGATCCCCAGAAGGAGATCAATCGTAAACTCAACTTCTCTTATAGGAGGTAACCCATAGAATTCTTCAAGAAAAACATCCATGAACTGATCCACCACTACTGGAAGAACACTATGCTCAACACCCATTACTGATTCCAACGAAAATACTTCCAACCAATACGATAAAATGCCTAATATTTTTACCAAAAAACCTATTGCAACACGCATTCATGCCTCTCTCATCTGAAGAGATGCCTAATGCCATCATGTGTCGTAAAATCCACTGTTCACACATCACAACCGATGTGGGCCTTAAATGCTACCAGCCAATCCATTACCAGGATTACATCATACCCATCCATCACAGGCATTGATAAATTCCACATTAGCTCAACCTCGCCCAATACGATACAACATGCTCTACACAAGAAGGCTCGAAACTCTCTTCGACTGAAAGGAGTTTGAAATTTTAAAACTGAGGGCATAATTTCTAACCTTAAACCTAGAAAATCAACCACACATGTAGCAATAAAAGAGTGTGAAGCACCCGTATCAAACAACACTTTCATCAAGGTAGAATTTAAAAGAATAGTACCTCGCACCGTGGATGGTCCCGACTGATCATCCATCACAACCTGCTCAGCTCCAAACACATGTTTTCTTTCCACGGTCTTCTCTTTATTTCCTTTCTGAGGTGTCGTGGTATTCCGAGAATCACCATAAACCACTTTACTTTGCTGGAGAGGGGTGTGTTGCTGTCCCCGTCCCGTCAAAGCATACGAAATCTGCGATCCCTGAGAAGTATCACGTGCACCCGACCTCGGATCATTCTGACAATAATGATGCAGATGCCCCATCTTCTTACAATTATGACATGCTCGAGGTTGTGCCGTACAATCTCTCTTGATGTGGCTCATCAAACCACAATGAAAACATCCTAATTTTCTCTAGGGCTTCAGAGGAAGATTCACCGATCCTGCCATCAAATTATGTGCCATACTCCTACCATAGGAATAAGTGTCCCTCATCCTCTTCAACCCAGCATTAGAGTTCCCACTATTCCCTATGGGTACCACCATGCTTCCTCCACCCGGAGCACCCAAAAGATCCCGCTCAGCCACCGAGACTCTATTCACCATATATTTGTAATCATCTATACACAACACCTTTATGTGGGAACAAATGTCTTGCCTCAAACCATCTTCGAAGATAAGAGCTTTCAACAATGTGCTACTCACCACCTCGGGTGAAATATCACTAAGTTCATAAACATAGCTGCATACTCTGACACAAACATAAGATCTTGCTTCAAACTAATGAAATAAGTCATACACTGAATTTTGAACATATGTGGGTATAATTGTTTATTAAAAAATTCCTCAAAGCCTTCCCACGTCACACCCTGGTCCGTCCCCACTTGGACTACCAACTCCCACCACTGAAGGGAAATATCTTCCAACATATATGTAGTCAACTTCACTTTTAACTCTACCTGTGTTCCCAAGAACTCAAAGATCTTGTTCATTCTATTCAACTATGATTCTGCCCTCTCTAGCTCTGAATCACCCCTGAAGATGGGTGGATTTTACTTTTAAAACTGAACCGCATGATCCACATTCCTTGGTTCATCCACTTTGTTTCCACTTTACACAGCTTGGAAAGCTTGCAAAATACTCTACACTAACTTCTGGTTCACCTGAGGCTCAGGTGCAACCATGTTCTCATCAGCCACTTCCGGTTAGTCTCTATGACACCTACTCGGTGCCATTTCTATCAACAGAAAAAAAACAACCATGAGTCTCACTTCCGTAGACATTAAGAATTCCCATTTATAATCACATTACACAACACTATCGCGCAAGGCTTTCCAGAAGTTCACATTTTCCATGTTTCACCAATTTGAAAACCAAATCATTTTAAAAATAATAATTTATTCACATTACAATTTTACACATTCATATCACACCATAAATCATTATACTCCAATGAAATATGCATCCTATAGGGAAGTCATTTCTACATTATATGCCATGCACAACTCATTGGATACACCCACGACAATGAGATTTCCAATTCATATAAGTGTCTACAAAACACTTATGTACCCAACTCCCTGTTAACTTGAAGTTCAGCATAAAAGGGTTATCTACGTTATTTTATAATATACATTCCAAGTTCCAACAAGCCTACGCCTTGCCACCATCCTGACTCAAGGAATATACCACAATGAATGTCAACTCCAAATCCAAGAATCAACTCCAAAGGATCGAACAAGCTGATACCACTTGTAACACCCTGCCCCTACCTCATTGGATTGTGGAGGCAGTGAGGGTTACTTGGCCTTAAGTGACGTTACCAAGGAGCCAAAGGCTTTCAATAAATGCTGAGGGCTTCGAGAACAAAGTGGGGAACAATTTTCCATTAATAAAAAACAAACCAAAACATCCACTATCAATCACTATATGATGCATGTCAACCAAAACATTCAAGAATGTAATCCCAAAGGACATCCAAGTTGTTCCACATTACAACCCCAAACCAATTCAATCAACACCATATCAGAGTACTATGTGGAAGACTCAACGATAGACCCAAAATAATCCAAAGAACACACCATGGCTCTACACCAAGCTCCATGCTCCAGGCTCCACCCAGACATCACGATGCACCACTAAATGTGGGTGATGCCTTACCTTTTCCCACGTCACGATACAAAACATCTGCAAAGACACAAACGTGGCAAAGCATGGGGTGAGTACTAAAACTCAGTAGGTTTTCCCCAAATGAATTCCCTACACACGACACTAGGATTAAACCGTTATCACATTTATATGAAGCAGTTTATATAAACTAATAACAAGTGAAACCATTTCCATAAGCCGCCATACCCTTACCAAGCCGTCTCACCCAAACCAAGCAACCAAGGTAATGTCAAATAAGCATACCACAATCCATTTCATCATTTACATACTAGCACAACAATTTCCAAAATTCAAATAAAATCACAACAAACAACCAAACGATGGGACTTCCACCCAACCCGTTTACCCATTCACACCAAAACTACCAAAATAGTGGGACTTCCTCCCAACCTGTTCACCCATTCACAACTAGTGGTACTTCCTGACCACTACCCACATAGTGGTTCTTCCGACCACTATCCATCACCTTTTATAGTGAGACTTCCCACCTACTTCCACACAACATTTTAATCAATCCAAAACAAGCATAAACCCACCAATTTCACAACATCATGCAATCAACGCATTCCATTGCATATCAATCTACTTCAATAAATAACCCATTTACTGAAAATCATTTTCCATGCCAAACCATATTTCAATAAAACAACCTCTTTATTGAAAACCATTTCCATCAATCCTTTCACAAATTAACCATAGCATTCCATTTAAAAATCTCCATTTTAAAATCCACAAGAATAACATTTCATCATAAAACCCCCTTTTCCCCAAAAATCCCCAAATGGATTTCGAACCGACTTTGCACATAAAAACACAATTAATTTCAAGCCAACCAAATTAATTGTATCAAAAAAACACTATCTATAACTAAGTGGAGTCAAGAGAGAAGCCACATACCTTTAGGGTTCCTGAGAAATCGACCCACAAGCACCCACACCTCAAATCCGGTGAATGCACTGCCAAAAACTCTCTAGATCCTCTTCCCTAACCATAACAGGCCTTAAAATCATCATCCAAGGAAACCACAACCCTAGATCTACAAACAAAAAGAGTATATCTAGAAAACCAAGCAAGAGGTATATGTGGATCTAGAGGAAACCACATGAAAACCAAGATGAGAGACTTACCTAGGGGAAACCACCTTCAAAACACCAAGGAAACTATTCAAAATGCTTCCAAACTGAGTGGGAGAGAACCCTAAACCTCTAAAAACCCGAAATACCAAGTGAGGCTTGGGTGGGAGGAAGTTTGGAGAGAAATGAGGCAATCCCAAGTGAACCTGGGTTTTAAAACCCTATTTTTAAGTGGTCGCATGATTAGTGCGCACAGTTTGACAAACCGTGCGCTAACCGTGTGCATGATACATCCTTGAGATCAAGGGTCCATAAAATTGCCTCGCACAGTTTGGAAAACCATGTGCAGGCCGTGCGAAGCCTACTGTCTCCCCCTGCACGGTTTCTTGAAGAATCTGCATGGTTTCCACTAACCATTCTCAAACCGTGCACCCATAGAAAAGCCTCCAAACTCATTCGAAACCATTCCAAACTCTCCCAAACTATTCCCAAATCATCCCATGCACTTTAAACACATATAAAGCCATAAAAAAGGCTACATACCTCAAACCGGGGGTGCTACAAGGTTCCTCTGGCTTTTAATCATATGGAGGGTAAAGTTGATCAATGGTGTACATTGATAAAAAATACAAATCCTTAGGAAGATATCGTGGCGTTGGAATGGAAGGATTTATGAAAAAAAAAATCAATAAATATTTTCCTCACACCCTCTATCTTAAAAAGGAAATAGACTTCCTTTCCCTCATGCAAAGAGACAACGAATCCATCAGAGCATATGGGGAAAACCTCACAAGGCTTGAAAAATACACCTCCAGATTTGTCGTTACCCCCGAAGGAAAGGTTGACTGCTTATTTGTTGGGATAAAACCTATCCTACAGAAAGACCTAGTGATCCGTGACTTTGATAGGTATGGGAAATTTTCCTATGTGTCCCAAAAGTTGATACGGAGATTATAGATTCTTAGGGGTATCATGGAGATAAGAAGCGGAAAGTTGAATTTAATACTAGTGGTCCAATGGATAAATCCAATGGTGCTATTAAATTCCCGCACCCCACTTTCCAAAGGTGCAGAAAGAAGAACCCCAATAATTGCCTAAAGGGGACGAGGAAATGATTTAGGTGTGGAAGAGAAGGGAACCTAGCCATTAAGTGCCAACAAGAAAATCCCGCTACTGTGACAGAGTGTAGGAACACTCTGTTCGACCATCAAAACATTGTTCATTGCTTCAATTGAAAAAAAACAGGGCGATTTGTAAACTAGTTCCCTAAGCCAAGGGTTTTCGGAGGCAACTGAAAACCTCCCAGGCAGCAAGGGTGAGATTTTTTCCATCACTACCACCAAAGAAAACCATGACAATGAAGTGGTGATAGGTATGATAGTTATTAATTCAATAATATTGAACATAATTTTTTATTATGGTTCTATGAATTCTTTTATATCCAAAAAGTTAAGTAGAATAATCTGAACATGACCACAAATCATGGAAGTAAAGATGTCGGTGAGAACGAAAAATGGGGAAATCATTTCATCCCAGGAATATAACTCATCCTCTATCACAATTTCTGGATTGAACTTCATAGAGAACCTCATCATATCACCTACAGTATAATTTGATACAATTCTTGGCATGCATTGTATTCCCCTATATAGATCCATCATAAATTTACATGATAGGGAAATCACTCTCTATATGGAAAATTGACCCCCGATTCTGTACATGTTCAAGGAGGGGGTTGAATCTTCTTTAGTACCATCATCTCAAGTGTGGATATTACTGCCCTAAGAGCACATTTATTTTTCTCATATGATTGATTCTAATGAAGAAACCATCCTTGAATACATACCTATTGTGAGGGAAATCACCAAAGTGTTTCCCGAGGAATTTCTTAGTCTTCCTCCTAGTAGAGATGTTGAATTATTGATTGATCATATACCTGGGGCGTTGCTAATATCCAAGACTCCCTATAGAATGGATATTGTGGATCTTTAGGAGCTGAGGAAACAACTACAATAAAATCTGGATAAAGGGTTTATACACACAAGTGCTTCACCATGGGGTGCACCAGTCCTCTTCATCAATAAGAATGATGGTTCAACGCACCTTTTCATTGATTATAGTTATCTCAATAAAATCATGATAAAGAACAAGTATCATATTCCGTGAATTGATTACTTGTTCGATCATCTACGTGGATCAAAATACTTTTCCAAGGTGGATCTACGCTCAGGATATTACCATGTAAGGGTGAAGAAGGAGGATATCCCCAATACTGCTTTTCCTACAAGGTACGTGCACTATGAATTTATAGTAATGCCTTACAGACTCACTAATGCTCTAAAAATATTCATGTACTTGATGAATAGAGTCTTTAAAGATTACCTCAAAAAATTTGTCATAGTCTTTATAGATGATATTATAATATACTCCAAAACCAATGAGGAGTATGAGGAGCATCTAAGCAGTGTACTAGAGAGCTTGTGAAAGGATAATCTATATGAAAAGTAAAACAAGTGTGAGTTCTGGTTGAAAGAAGTATCATTCTTGGTTCATATCATCACAAGCAATGGGATATCTGTGGATCTCTCCAAGAAAATATCAATTAAGGGATGGAAGATGCCAACATCTGTGATGGATATCCATAGCTTCCTTGGGATCTCTGGATATTATTTCCGATTTGTGATAAATTTTTAATGGTTATAAAAACCTCTTACTAAGCTAACTCGGAAGGGATCCATGTTTTCTTAGAGTGATTAATGTGAATATAGCTTTAAGGAGATGAAAAAGAGGCTTATCATTATGCCCATACTCACACTACCCACAAGTGGAGAACTTTTCGTGTTATTCAGTGATGCTTCGATGAAGGGTATGGGCTATGTGTTGATGGAAAATGACAAAGTCATATACTATTCTTTAAGGTAATTGAAATTTCATGAGAAAAACTATCCAACACATGATCAAGAGTTGGCTACAGTAATCTTCGCTTTATAAATTTGATGACATTAACTCTTTGGGAAGAAGTGTGAAATATATATAGATCAAAAAATCCTCAAGTATATATTCACACATAATGAGATGAATATGTGCCAACAAAGATTGTTAGATATCATCAAAGACTATGACTGTTTAATTCACTACCATCCGAGGAAAGCGAACAAGGTGGCATATGCTCTAAGTATAAAGGACCTAACGATACTATCATTGATGAGAATTGAAAAGGATCCAATATTTATAGATTTGATGAATATGGACATGGGAATCATAAATAAGGGAATATCATCAATCCTTTAACAAATGATTGCTCAACCATATCTCTTTCAAAGGTTACAGGATGCTCAAAAAGATGATGTGGGAATTCATAAGAATGTGAGGACTATCCGAAAAGGGAAATACTTAGAGTTAAATGTTAATGAAGAAGGAATTTTGATATTTGGATCAATACTATGTGTTCCATAAAATCTAGAATTAAAGAAAGAACTTTTGGATGATGTACATAGTTTGAATTTCTCCATTTACCAAGAAACAAAAATATGTATCGAGATCTCAGAGAAAATTACTAGCGGGATAACATGAAGAGTTAAATCAGTTAGTATACATAAAAGTGCAAGGTATTTCTACAATTGAAGGCTGAGAGGTAGAAGTATAAGGGGATGATGAAACTGTTACCCATACCAACATGGAAATGGGAGAACATCACTATGTGCTTTGTCATCGGACTTCCGAATACATCCAAAGGAAACAATTCTATCTGGGTTATTGTGGATTGTCTTACAAAGACTGCACACTTAATTGAAATTCAGAAAGATTTCACATTTAATCAACTGGCACAGATATACATCAAAGAAGTGGTAAGGCTGTGTGGAGTACCCCTACCAATTTTATCTGATCAAGATTTGAGATTCACCTCAAAGTTTTGGATGATTATCCAACAAGATCTGAATACTGAGCTAAACTTCAGTATGGATTATCATCCCCAAACTGATGGCCAATATGATAGGACTATCCAAAAACTTGAGGACATATTGAGAGCATGCTAAATGTACTTCAAAGGAGGGTAGGATCAACATATTCATTTGGATGAGTTCTCTTACAATAACAGTTTCCACTCAAGCATCCAAATGGATCCTTATGAATCCCTTTATAGGAAGAGGTGAAGAACTATGGAAAGTTGCGATGAAGTTGGGGAGAGAAAACACCAAGGTCCAGAAATGGTCAAAGAAATGGTGGAGAAGGTTAAGACCATACAACAACACATTAATGCTGCTCAGATTCAAAAAAAGAGCTATGCTGATAATTGTCAATGAGACCTAGAGTTTGATGTTAGAGACATGGTATTCCTCCACATATCACAGTGGAAGAGAGTTATGAGATTTGGGAAGAAGGGAATACTTAGTCCAAGGTAAATCATCCCTTTTGAGATACTTGATTGCGTTGGAGTAGTGGCCTATTGACTAACACTCTCACCGAACCTACCTCAAGTACATGATGTGTCACACCCGGAATTTTTAAATTAATTTTTATTTTATTAATTCTTGGCTCTAGGTCCTCGCACCAAGGTCCGGGCAGGGTCCCAAATTAAAATTATTGTTGTTTAATATTTTTACTGTGATTTGGACTTGTGCGCGGTCAGCGTGCGGTTGGCAGTAGTTGCACATTCGGACCATGAGTCAGATAATTAGTCATTTTTTCTCATTATTATTATTATTGTATTTATTTTATTATTATTATTTTATAATAATTTTTTTATAATTTTTTTTATAATTTTTATTCATTTTTATTATTGTTATCTTTATTATTGTAATTCTTATTATTATCATTATTGGTTTTATTATTATTATTATTATTATTATTATTATTATTATTATTTATACTAATATTATTATTATTTTTATTATTCCTATTATCATTATTAAAAATTTTATTTATCTATGGTTGGTTTTATTATTATTTTTATTTTTATTGTAATAATAATATTATTATAAAAAATGATAAAAAAAAGAAAAAACCTAAAACCTAGGTCTACTAAGCCACCCCCTCCCACTTGTTCCGCGTAATGCACCTTCCCAGGACCCCTCCTAGCTGCGTGAGCCACCGTCGCCCTCCTGCTCCTTAGTGTCTGCCTCCAGCTGCTCTCACCCATCACCAGCCTTCTCCCTCATGCTCCCCGCCTCCCTTCCCCTTGCCCTGCAAATGCCGCTCCACCCTGCCCCCGGCTTCTGGCCTCTAGTCTCCATGATCTGGTCCTCCGTGCCCCAACTGACTCTCCCTCACCCAAAACCACTCTCCGACTATGGACTGAACTCTAACGCCAGCCACCTCTTTCCACTACAGAACCCCACCTCCCTCACCCAAACGCTCCCTGGACTCACCCCCGGTTCATCACGGCCTTCCCTGGCACCGACCTTCCATGCTACATCCCTTTCCCTAGTGGCCTCACCCTCACCTTATTACAGCCCTCCGCAACACTAGAAAGGCAACATACGACCTTCTCCCCAGCCACCCGACCTAGCCAGCCACCCTCTGACCTCTCCCCTTCAGTTTATAGCCTTTTGTACCCCCAAAAAGTCCGCCCTCACTCCTTTCTGCCATGACCGGCCAACCACCACCTTTCACTCCATTTCTATGGCCAGTGAAGCACCCAAACCCCCCCTGATCTCTCTTGTGACTCGCACTGGCGAACCCACTCCGCCCTGCTCTGGTATATTTATTTATCTATTTATTCACTTTTTCCTTTCATCACATCTTTGGTGTTGTTATTTAATTTGGATAAATCTTAATACCATTTTGGGTTTTGTGTCGTGTGTTTTTATCACTATTTATCATGAGAGGTTGGCTGTGAGGGATTGTTCTTCCTTTCATCGGAGTTTTATCACATCTACGCTTGGTTTGAGGTAGTCGAATATGCATATTTTTTCCGTTTAAGTCCAATTAATACTTGAGTGTTTAAATTAATCTTTTGTCTTTATTTGAACCTTCCCAATGTACTTAGTTTACCCTATATAGTGTTTAAAAGTCAGTTGGATTTGTTAAAAAAGTAGTTCTGAAGTGTTTTCTCTAGTTATGTTCATGTGTTCTTATGAAAAATATGTTCACTAGTTGCCAAAGTTTTTTTGATAATGTTTTAAGCATGATATTCACCTTTGAAATACTCTTTAATATATTGTGATCTTGTTTTCAGTTTGAATGAATTGTTTATAAATTATTTGGTATCTTCATCAAATTGTTTAAAAATTATCTCGTATGTTTATAAATTTTTTAATAAACCATTTGATTCATTATAAAATTGTTTATAAATCAATTGGTCTGTTTGTTAAATTGTTTATAAATTGTTTGTCTTATTTGTGTAACTGTTGAGAAATTTTTTGGTTTGTTTTATAAAATTTCCATCCCTTTATAGTTTTTGAAAGACATAGTGAATATGATTTAGTGTGATTTTGGAAAGGAAAACCATTCCCTTGACAAATGTTGGGTATTTGGGTGTGTGCTTGGTTATATCTGGTTAAGGGTCCATTTGACATGTTTTCAAAAGTTTATTGTTTTTCCTAAATGGATTTTAATTTCCAAATAATGTTGGTCCCATTGAGAGGTTTCTAAGGAGAGTTTTAAATGTGGTCTTATAAAGTGTTTCTTTAAGTGTTTTAGAAAACATGGTTTTTAACATGTTCTTTAAGGTTTGAACATTTGGTTTAAAACATGATTTGGTGTTTAACATTATTTTGAAAATGTTTTATAAATGTTTATTATTTTGCAATGTTTTGGTAAATGCGTGTTTTTGGTAAATGCATGTTTTCGTGAAAGAATATTGGCATGTTTTGGTCTGTTTGACCATGTTTGTAAGAAACAAAGTTTATTGTTTTTTAGGAAACATTTCAAAATGTTTTGGAAATGGTTGAATGAGTTAAATCTAAAGGCCCATTTGGAATCTTTGAAATAGTCTATTGTAAAACCCCACTTTGGTTAGGTCTCCTGCCTCATCGATTGATCATGAGACAAGAGGTTCCTCGGAATGGGCCTCCTTTTGAAAATATTTATTTTAAGGCATGAGACTAATCTTGAGGTGGTCAGGGTGGTGCCAAATTGTGTCGCATGATTAGTTATATATGTATGGATTGTTGTTGGAATGTGTGGAACACCACTTTCAGATCATAGTACGAAAACATAGCATAGAAATGGGGTTTTCTAAGAATTATTGTTGCACTAGTTTAGAAAACACACTAACTAGAGGCCCTTAGTACATAATTTTCTCGGCTAGTGGATTAGGCCCCTTGGTTAGGCTAGGTAGGGGAACACCAAAAGTTTGAGAATTATGACGTCATCGAGAGAAGGCATGCCTTTAGGATGAGTCACATGTATAGCATGTTCTGGTCTTCCTACGAGTTCCTAGGTTTTCCATGATCCTTTGATATGAGCACAATTAGTACCATTTCCTTTACTATGTGTGTAATCATACCCTTGAACTTGGTTTTGGTGTTTTCTAAGAAAAATATTGTACGTGTGGTTGGTTTTAAAAAGAATTTCAAAGTAGTTGTTTAGAAAAGTTTGTGTTCTCCCCACTTTATTTCCTTGTTGCGTTTTTTAATTACAAGGGAAATGGAATTGAGATTTTTAGTTTTCAAAAAGAATCGTATATATGAAAAAATTATTTTTATAACTATAGTTCAAACTAGTGTTATTGGTCTGTTTTGGAATTGAAAAATTCTTGGATTCCCTGGTTCACTTTTGGTGTCCCTACTGAGAATTTTTAATACTCAGACCTTTTTTATCATTTCAATTGTAGGTTCCCTTTGCTCAATCCCTCTTGGATGGATTCATCTTTATTAGATAATGTTCGGCCTTTGGTTGGGTGGTGACCTGGAAGGTCACGTGGAGGTATGTGTGATTTTACTTTCTTTCCGCAGTGAGTTTTTATTTTATCATTAGTTTTAATTAATATCTTTACCTCTTGTTTATGGGAAAAATTGTTCCCTCATGTTATTTTTGATGACCGAAACTGGTTTCCATCCCGTGGGGATCGGGAACACCCCTTGGGCCATGTCACCAACATACTCGGGTGACCGGTTCATGGTCTACCTGGGTTCGTTCATGAAAAAATGGTATCAGAGGAGACCTTGTTATTTGGGGTGTCCGATAGATAAAGATTAGGACAATCAGGACTCAAGATGTAGGTTAGAGAAGGACATCATGAACTCTCGCCCGTTCCAAACCTCGAGTCTCTAGGGGTATTTTGGGAATTGATACCCTATCTCATTCTGGTTTGTTTTAGATTAAGGGATGAAAACAGATGCAAGCCAATTATACATTGTGATTTCACATAAAGTGGTAACCCATGTTTAGTCTGAGTACACAGTTTAGGTTCCTCCTAGTTGTTGAGGCTTTCCTAGGGCATGGCCCACTACCATGTCGCTAGGTTAAGCATGACTACTAGTCACTCACTCAGATAATTTGATGAAAGTTGAGTTTCATCTTGGTTTTGGTTGGTGTAAGAGAGATTTTGAAAAATGAAAAAAGGTTTTTGAAATGATAATGATTTATTTTAAATGGATTTAAATTTTTAAAACTGGTTTTTAAAACCAGAAGCTCTTGGTCTAAAAGTTTGGTGTTTTCTCGGAAAATGGTAGAGAAATGGTTTGGGTTAAACCTCAGGTACTCTTTATGAAAGTTTTCACATGTGAGGGGATGCATGTAAATTGGGTTTCGGTGTGTATGAATGAAATATTATGATGAAACGCGTAACAGTTCAGGGGATTACTGGGGTGTGTATTTGGAATTAAAGGAATGACCTTTTTTTAAAGTAATTTAAAAAAAAAAGGTTAAATGATTTTGGAAATTGAATTTTGTTTTAAAAGTGGGTTTGGTATTTGGAAAGTAGCCTTGAAAGAAGGATGTTTTTAAATATAAAATGAAAAAGAAATTTTGTGTTGTGTTTGTATTTGTTTGGTTTTTTGAGCTGGTTGTTTTTCGATTGAGGAACTTTCAATGATGTTGCTTCGCCTTGATATTGGTTTTGGATTTTTGTTTTATATGTTATTCAAAAAATCCCGCCCAGAAAGGTCCCCAAGGTTTCTGATAAGTCATGCTTGGTATTGGGTCCTTCTTGGATTTTGTCTATCCTTCATGGTGATTGGGGTCCATTAGAGGCAGAAGAGTGGCTTGAAGGGGTCGAGCACGTCTTCAGGGTTTTGGGAACACCTAAAGCTGTCAGAGTGTGTGCCGTTTTGGGTATGTTCGAAGGTCCAGCTCTATATGAATGGGATTAGTTCACCCCACAATAACTGAAAGTTGAGATTAAGTGTGATGTCTGTAAATATGTCTTCGTCTGATGGTTTATACCTAAAGAGGTGATGATGATGAAAAGGGAAGATCTAATGTGTATTCAACAAGGCCAATGGATGGTGAAAGCATATGTTGACCATTTCGAAGAACATGAGTTTTTTTTCTTTGGAGGAAGCATCACATGATTTGATGAAGACTTATGTATTCATAGGGTGTCTTCATCCATAGATCAAGGAGCATGTACTAACTTTTAAGGACTATCATTTCGATAAGCTGGTGAATGAGGCATTCTTAGATGAGTTGGTCTCTAGAGCGCAGATGGTCAGAAATCCAGTGTATCCAGTTCCTCGTGAATGTTCCCCATCTGGCATGAAGGGTGTGCTAGAGGGACCCATTTATAAAGAGTCATATACAATGGTTCTGGCTTCTAGTTCATCAGACTGTTCAGTGGTGTGCCACCAGTTTGGTCGGTTTGGGAAGGTAAAGTCGTCATGTCTCATCCCTTCGAAGACGTGTCATCATTGCGGGTGTCTGGGTCATCTAGAGAAGTTACGAAGGAAGATTCTCTTGAAGAATACATCGTGATCGAAGGATTCTAGTACCAGACTGTGAGGCAGGAGATGCTTCATCCCTCAGTGCCCCAGGCACATGTCTTGGGGTGAATCTCGCACGTAGTCAGGAGTTGTCGGGGGTGTGAAGCCTCGGTTTGGGTTTTGAGTTCCATGTTGGAAGTGGAACATTTGTAGTCTTTACACTCTTGATTTTTTTATGTTAATGTTTAAGTTAATTTTTTTTCTTGATGTCATGATGAACTCATTCTATAATAATCCAAGAAGTCTTGTTTGTGTGGATGTGGTTTTCTGAGTTGTGTGTTTTTCATAAAATTATGTTTGGCCCTTGTCTGGATTGATCTTTGATTAGCCATGTTTGTTTGGATTTGTATGTGCCTACAGAAGAGTTGATGTTTGGCGATAAGCTAATATTCACTGCTTAGGGTAAGTTCTTCTCAGAGGTTTTTCTCTAGTGTTTGAGGTTTTTGGTCCGGGTTGAGAGTTCCAAGTTTCATTGGAGGTGTTGTTCGCTGGTGCTATAAAAATTAGTTTGGATCTATTGGGAGTTGCTGCATCGCCCCCCCCCCCCTTCCGAGGGGGTTTGTTTGGGTGTTGATGTTACTCTTTATTTGAGTTCTTATGGTTATGAGAACCATTTAGTTTTCTCCCATTCTCTTTTATTGTGGTTTCTTTTGGTTTCATTCGGGCATGGGTTCTTATTCAGTCTATTGTTCGGATTGGTGATTGTCTGGGGGCAGAAAGTGTCCATGGTGGGGTGAATTGTCGCACAAATACTTTTTAAATTAATTTTTATTTTATTAATTATTGGCTTCGGGCTCTCGCACCAAGGTCTAGGATGGGTCCCAAATTAAAATTTTTGTCATTTAATATTTTTACTGGTCTTTAGACCCATGCGCGGTCACCGCACGGTTGGCGGTAGCTGCACATTCGGCCTCGGAGTCTCCCAATTGCTCATTTTCTCACTATTATTATTGTATTTATATTATTATTATTATTATTATTATTTATTGTTATCCGTTTTTATTATTTTTGTCTTTATTATTGTTATTTGTATTATTATTATTTTTGGTTTTATTATTATTATTATTGTTATTATTTAACTAATATTTTAATTATTATTATTATTATTATTATTATTAAAAAATTTATTTATCTATTTTTGTATTTATTATTATTATTATTTTTATTGTAATAATATTATTATTATAAAAAAATGAAGAAAAAAGAAAAAACCCAAAACCTTGGTCTACCCAGCCACCCCCTCTCCCCCGTTCTGCGCGGCGCGCCTGCCTAGGCCCCCTCCCAGCAACACAGGCTTTTGATGCCCTCTCGCTCCTCAACACTGACCTCCTACCACTCTGGACCTTCCCCACCCTTCACCCTCATGCTCCCCACCTTGCTTCCCATTGGCCTGCGCATGCCGCTCCACCCCAAACCCCCGACTCCTGGCTTCCAGCATCTGCGCTCCTTCCCTCTACGCCCCAATGACCTCGCCCTCTCCCAGCACCACTCACTGCCTCCACCCTAACATTCAGTGCCAACTACCTATTTCCCTTATATAACCCCGCCTCCCTCGTCCTCACACTCCCTAGCCTCACCTCTCGGTTCATCTTGGACTTCCCCATCATCGACCTCCTGCGCTACATCCCTCACCCCAGCGGCCTTGCCCCTGCCTTGTTCCAACCTTATAAACCACCGGCAGGGCCCCCTCTAGCCTTATCCCCATCCACCCGACCTAGCCAGCCACCCTTCAACTACTTCCCTCTAGTTTCTGGCCTTCCCCACCCCTTGTTTTTCCTCCCTCACTTTTTACCTCCATGACCGGCCGACCACCGCCCTGCCCTCCATTTCTTGGGTCAAGAATGCACCCAGAACCCGCCTTATCTCTCTTGAAACTTGCACCGGAGAACCTTCTCAGTCCTGATCAGGTATATTTCTTTATTTACTCGCCTTTTCCTTTCATCTCATCTTAAGTGTTGTTATTTAATTTGCCTAAATATTAATACCATCGTGGGTTGTGTGTCATGTGTTTTTATCTCTGTTTAGCATGTGAGGTTGACTGCGAGGAATTATTCTTCCTTCCGTCGGAGTTCTGTCACGTCCGTTCTTGGATTGATGTAAGAGAATCCTAATATTCCGTTCTGATTAAGTCCAATTTATACTAGTTTGTTTTAATTAAATTTTTGACTTAATTCACACATTTCCAATATACTTAGTTTACCCTCTATAGTGTTTACTAGTTAGTTGGTTTTGATAAAAAATAGTTTTGAAGTGTTTACTTTGGTTATGTTCATTTGTTCTTATGAAAAATATGATCAATGGTTTGCAAAGGTTGTTTTGATAATGTTTTAAGCATGATACACACCTTCGAAAAACTCCTTAATAGGTTGTGATCTTGTTTCCAGTTTGAATTAATTGTTTATAAATTATTTGGTATGTTTATCGAATTGTTTATAAATTTTCTTGTTTGTTGATAATTTATTTAATAAACTATTTTATTCTTTATAAAATTGTTTAGAAATCATTTGTTCTATTTGTTAAATATTCTACAAATTTCTTGTCTTGTTCATGTAATTGTTGAGAAATTTTTTTGTTTGTTTTATAAAGTTTCCCCCACTTTAGAGTTTTTGAAAGAAATAGTGAATATGATTTGGTGTGAGTTTGGAAAGTAAAACTATTCTATTGACAAATATGATGTATTTGGGTGTGTTCATGGTTACATCTGTTTAAGGGGATGTTTGACATGTTTTCTATAATTTATTGTTTTTCCTAAATGGATTTTAATTTTCAAATAAAGTTGGTCCCCTTGAGTGGTTTCTAAGGAGAGTTTCAATTGAGGTCTTATAAAGTTTTACTTTAATTGTTTTGGAAATCATGGGTTTTAACGGGTTCATTAATGTTTGACCATTTGGTTTGAAAAATGTTTCGGTGTTTAACATTGTTTTAAAAATGGATCGTAAATGTTAATTGTTTTGGAATATTTTGGTAAATGCATGTTTTGGTAAATGCATGTTTTCATGAAAGAATATTGTCATAATTTGGTCTATTTGACCATGTTTGTAAGAAATGATGTTTATTTTTGTTTTGGAAACATTTATAAATTTTTGGTAATAGTTGAATAAGGTAATGCTAAAGGCCTATTTCGCATCTTTGAAACAGTATGTTGGAAAACCCCATTTTGGTTAGGTCTCCTGCCATGTTAATTGATCATGAGACTAGAGGGTCCCCGGTATGGGCCTCCTTTTGAGAATATTTATTTTAAGGAATGAGACTATTATTGAGGTGGTTGGGGTGGTGCCAGATTACATCGTATGCATGGTTATATATGTATGTCTTGTTGTTTGAATGTGTTGCACACCACTTTGTGAACATTGTTTCCGAAGCTTTCGTCGGGGCACGCACGTCCATCTTTTTGGGGGAAAGCGGCGTTGTTTGTTGCCCCGAATTCCCACTTTCCAAATGTGGGTGGCATACGTTCCTTGTTCAAGGATGTTTGCTTCTTGATAGAAATGGTATGATGGGATGTCGGTTCTTCTTTCCATGGATTCCTCCTCGGAACTCGTTACCTAGTCCGGTCTCCCTTATAGATTTAAGATTTTGTTCATGAAAATCTTCCTAGTGCCATATGTTCATGGACACCAGTTAATTACACTGCTTCTGTCGGGACATTCCAAAGGGTCCAGTCAGGGTAGCAACCTTTAGTCAGTGGAGTAGTCACGTTGGACATCACTGGCATGTCTGGACGCTGGAACACAGGCACGTCTGGGTTTCTTCCCCTTATTATAGGGCTTCTCGAGGGAGTGGATGGCTATGGAATACCATGTATAATGTGATGAGTTTTATTCCATAGTCATTTATCTATGGTTTTTCTCAGCTTCCCATGTTTAACACAGGGTATGCTGCGAGTTTAACATCCAACAAAGACATATCAGACTGATCAGAACACTGACTAGTGTGGATCAAATGGGTGCAATCCCTGGAGGGAACACTGATGTTTGGGCCAACATGTGGTTAGCATCCCGGTTACTATTAAGGGGAATGGGGAATGAGGTGGAATGATCTCACCGGGATGTGGTGGCCCGGGTAAGAATCAGGATGGATGATGGATGGTTTAATGAGGTAGGTGGAGAATGATATGGAGTCGACTCGAGGAGGATGGTGATGTTGGGATTGAGTCTTGAAGATACCTCTTATATATACCTATGGAATGGAATCAAAGTACTCATAGTTCATCTAACGACGTCTTAACACTGATTGGAGATTTCATCAGCTTACTGTTGGATGGTGGATCGCAACGGCTTACCGCCAGATGGGGTCACAATGGCTTACTGTTAGATGGGGTCGCAACGGCTTACCGATGGACGTGGTTTCAACATCTTACTGTCGCATGGGGTTGCAAAAGCTTACCACTGTATGGGGTCGCAACGGCTTACCGAGGGATGAGGTTGAACTTTAGGGAGGCTTCCTACGTACCTTATCTAGGAGACAAGGATCAAACCCATGTAGTTCCTGTGGGGTGGGGGTCGGTGAACCAGCGTGGAGGGGGACTTGGTGTCCAATGGTTGTTGGTCTTGAACCTCATGGTGGTTTCCTACGTACCATGCCTTGGAAAGGATCAAAGTACACATAGTTCGGGTGGGTGCAACGGCTTACCGCTGACTAGGGAAACAATGATTTGCTGCTGATTGAGGTCCATAGTTTATTATCATGCAGGATGGGGATGACCTGATGTGAAGGAGAACTTGGGGCATAGATAGATGGTGGGATTGAACCTCATGTAGGATTCCTACATACCTCGCCTTGGCAAGGATCAAAGACCACGTAGTTCAGCTGGGTTTCGGCGAACTGACGTGAAAGGGGTCGGAGATACCGGGTGTTGGGCTTGAACCTTAGGGAGGATTCCTATGTACCTTATCTAGGAGACAATAATCAAAGACCACATTGTTCATGATGGTGTGGGAGCCTATGTGAATGAGGGTCGGAACCAATGGTTGTTGGGATTAAACCTCAGGGAGGCTTCCTATGTACCTCATCTTGGCAAGGATCAAAATCCATGTAGTTCAGGATGGTGTGGGAGCCAGCGTTAAATGGGGTCATAACCAATGGTTGTTGGGCTTGAACCTCAGGGAGGCTTCCTACGTATCTTGTCTTGGAATGGATTAAAGTCCACAGAGTTTAGTATGGTCAGAGAGCTGACGTGAATGGGGGTCAGAACCAATGGTTATTGGGCATGAACCTCAGGGAGGCTTCCTACGTACCTCGTCTCGGCAAGGATAAAAGTCAATGTAGTTCAGGATGGTGTGGGAGCCGACGTGAAGGTGGTCGAGACCAATGGGTGTTGGGATTTAACATCACGGAGGCTTCTTAGGTACCTCGTCTCAGCAAGGATCACAATCCTCGTAGTTTTGGTTGGGCGTGGGGCTTACACACTAGGCTACCTGGAGAGGATGTCCTGGTCGATGCTTGATCTAAGCCCACTTGAGTCATTCTTGGAGTGAGAAACAAAAGATAACAAAGATCTTATGATCACATCGTGAAAGTTGCGTCCATTGGAAGTGGAGTGGGGGTCACACATGGTTAGCGGCCCAAAGAGGAAAAAGGGGCTTACACATGGTTCACAGCTCAGGAAGATGGAGATTGGGACTTACTCCATGGTGGAGGCTTGAGTGGTGACAAACCCCAGAGGGAGAGGGATTTGTCACCCACGAAGAGAGGAGGAGTAGGGGTGCTGCCTCCTGCAAGGAAAGGTAGGGTCTTACACCAGGGTGGTTTCCCTTTCCCCGCGGATAAATGTCGCTCCGATAAAGAGGATTTCATTCCATGTGAGGAATGATTTCACTTCTGTGGAGACTAGTGAGTGAAGAAAATTTCCGAGATGGGGCATCCCACGTGCAAGGAATGATTTGAGGTCACATTTTAATGTCATGTGCTGAGGATGAAGGTGCTTGGCAGTTTAACATCCTGCAGCTTGGACGATGTGGGTGCGATCCGCACCCCTAGGACTTAAATAACCGATACCCGCCCACCCTTGGGGGAAATAAGGCATTGGTAATGACATGGTGAGAGGGTTTTGTGGAGCGAACCATTGGGGGGTCCACATTATCATGACTATGAGAATAATCAATAGCCGTTAGTGTGCCCATGCGAAGAAGCATGAGGCAAATCGATGCAAAAGAAAGCGTCGCCCAAGGGACTGAAATTGCTTCATGCAAACCTAAGGGGACACATAGGAAAAGAAAGCATGAAGCATGTGTGTCACATATAAGAGAGGCTTAAACAAGGTGTCTCAAGGTGAAGGAAGAACATAGAGCACGCATAAGATAATGGGTCGGGGCAAGATATGAGGCCCACACGCAAGATGAAAGGTTCGTGTAAAAGATGAAGTGGTGGCGTGCAAGAGGGATGGGTGGCGCACAAGACGGAGGGGTTGCATGCAAGGCAGATGGTTTGTGTGAAAGTTGGACAGGTATCACACAAGAGCACCTAACGCAAAGGGTATGTGTGCGCAAGGCCCCTATTGCTTGAAAATGACTTTGTGAAGAATGAAATCCACAAGGATCAGAGGGCCCGCCTGAAGGCGCCCCCCTCAGGGGACCGATCGCGCAAAATCAAATACCTGAAGGCCATGGCGATTTTGACAAGGTCGCTGAAGATGGGTTTCTCATGCGTAAAAGAATCGCTTCATCTTCTGTTCCCCCTAAAGGGTGGGGATATAGTTCGGTTTATAGCCGGAGTCCTTGGAGTGGCACGCAAGAGCTTGGCACGCAAACTTCGATCTGTCGTCAGCTAGTGCACGCAGTGGGGGATGGGTGAGAAAATGGCCGTTCGACGTCACCTTCGACATGGAAATGGGGTCGGTTGCGCAAATGTCTGTTCAATATATCCTTGAGCACAAAAATGGGGCTAGGCACGGCCAGTCACAGAAGATGGTGTTTTGGCATGGAAGGGTAGGCCTGAATACAATGGTTTGCGCACCAGAAGTCCTCTTGCACGCGCCTTCCCAATCATGTGTGCGCCCATCTCCCAGGCCCCATGATCTCATTCTTTACGTCCCGAATTCAATCATTACACTTTTATCCACCTAATGCAGTCATTATCCAACTTTTGGTGTCAATAAAGGCACCCCCTCAAAATCAGAGCCGAAATGGAACCTGAAGGTCGAATTTTGAGGGTAAACCAAAAAATAGAAAAGGCGTCGTTGGCTGCGTGAAAAAAAATGATTTTTTCATGTGCAAGAGCATTGCACCTGAACAAGGGTTGCATGCGCAAGAGAGTTGCATGCAAAATAATGCTGCGAGGGTGCAGAAGGTGTGTCAGAGATTTATAAATAGGCCAAAGGCCCACCCTAGGCCCTACTCTGACTTTCTTCCATGCGACAGGATTTGTTTCTCTCACACGTGAAAATAGTACCGATCCACTCATAAATTCTACAAATGACTCCGGGTTTTGCATGCCATCCAATTTTTTTCCGTGTGCAGTGACCTTCTTTCATGATGCAGCCTCTTTTGAACACCGAATCTTCCTTCTTGCGTGCTGATCCCTTTAATGTTCTAAGAATGGCCGCTCAACAGACCGACGCAGAGAGGGAAGTTTCTGCTACTGCAAGAAGAACCCAAATGATCATGAGCCCTCATATTCTTCACACGAGGTGGGTTGTGTCTAATAACCAAATTCTTGTTTGGCATGCTTACACAAGCTCAAAAAAATTACATCCTAAGATGTAGCCTGCCGTTATGGAACAACGGTCTTCTAGAAGAGTTGTTGATTCCCGGTTTTTGAGACGAACACACCGCGGTCATGTGTGACATGAGAGGATAGTCTTCCACAATTACACATTACCATCAATGGCCATCTTTCTAGGGAAACACAGAACACAACCATCTCTGTCCTAAATCCAAAGACCTAGACAGTTGCGGGAAGCGATCCAGTTCCCAAGGAATCTCCCGCTATTTATGCAAGTACTTTCAAAAGCAGCATTACTGACGAGACGAAGGGTTGGAAAGAGTGGGATTTCATATTTGGGGGAAAATTTACCAATGAATGGGAATTGGCGTACTGGGTATGTCAGAAACTCAAGGAATTCGGGCCGGAGTTGCATACCATTGGGTTTTTCGAGGCTGTTTGGACATCTCAATTCAAATTTTACCGACAATAGGACTTAGTAGTAGAGCTATTCAGTCGCTGGTCTCCTGATACCAACAATTTTCACCTCCATCATGAGGAGGTGGGTATCAGTATGTGGGATGTCCACTATATCGGGGGAATACCCTTGGAGAGGTATCAGTACAATGAGTTCCTCCCGACGGAGAATGTTTGGGGGGATAGGACCAGCACCCCAATCCTATCATGGCATCTGATGGAGCTAGCCAAAGAGGAACTCAGAATAAAACATATCCTAAAGGACATACCCTATTCCGGGTTCCTTAGCCTCTTCCTGACCTAGGACACGGCCGTGAAGATGCCAGACGAGGAAAGAAATGCCCAAACACGTCTCAGAGGGGAAAAGCATGATCATATTGGAAGATATTGGAGACGGGAGAGTATCGATCATGGGGAATTTACATCAATGAGGGAAAATGTTTGATATGACGAGTTCCTCACCACGTTCTTGAGCATATGGTTGTTACCTTTGAGGGACATGAGGATGGGAGTCCTCCCAAGGACGCTAGTGATGGCCAGGATTATGGTGGCAAAGAACAGGGTTAACCTAGGGGTACTAGTGTTGGCCTAGCTATACAGTATTCTAGGGCACATTTTGAGGGGAAGTACTCCCAGGAGGATATGAGGGCCATTCCAGATTCTACACGGTTGGGTCACATGCCACAATGGTGTGTATGACTTCCTGAATGCCATCTGTCCCTGGTAATGGGATGCGGCCATCCCTCTTGAACATTGCTGGGATACACCCATTGACGCTCAGGGATAATGGGATCAAGATCATGATCGGCAGTCACACTCACTTCGACTTCCATCCATTCTAAAACCTAACTTCACCGATGGTAGACAATGGGCAGGGTCCACAGGAGCAGAGGGAGTACCTGCAGAGTATCTGGGGTGGCGTGCTGGTGGCCTGAATTGATGGAAAAATCTTCTGCGAACCCTATGTGACGACTAGGTTCGCCAGACAGTTCAGGTGCATGCAACGAATGCCCAAGAAAGTATACACAGAGGATTGCGAAGAGTGACATCCCTGTATTCTCTTCCATCTGTGGCTTATGTTCATGATGGCAGGACTAGGTTAAATCATCACTCTTCCCCCCACTGATGTCATTACCGGACTATCAACATAGTATGCCAAACACTGGACGATAATGTACCCCGAGGAAATTCTTTGGAAATGCATTCGACATTTCAAGGCAACTAGTACAGAGCCCGAAGAGAAGGAAGGCAGATGATGTGATGTGGGGGAAGTGAGGCAAAGAACGGGTTGGGTAGCTAGTGCGGTGCCGGCCGATACTTCATCGGCAGGGGCAACGTAGACCGAGAATGTGACTCTACCCTCTATGGAAGAGTGGTCTCATGCATAGCCCCAAGGTTTGACTAGGGAACTCCCAGGAAAGAAACTCAGGTAACTCATGACATCTTCTTCCGATTCCATCTTCCTTTCTATGTGGTCTTCTTGGAGAATGATGCAATAATCCATGTCCACTGAAGAGTTATGGTGGAGGTTGATACATACCGGACTCGATTTTCCAGACATAGGGCGCATCTGGATATTGTATAGAGTAAAAATTCATCATCGGCATGCATACTTGGCAGCCATGGACATGTACGCTTTCCAGCGGGGTCTATATGAAGAACCACATCTCCTGGTGAAAGTAATGCTTGGCCAGAAGCATGACCCAGAGAGGCTGTCATTTGAGGATGAAAGTGTAGAGGAGGAGGAAGAAGAAGAAGAAGAAGAAGGAGAAGGAGAAGAAGAAGAAGAAGGACTGGAGGAAGAGGACCAAGCTGAGGGTCCTGGTGGTGAGGGCCCCTCAGAAGTTCCCACTCACCAGCGGAGTTCCCAGGAGAGTGGCGAAATTGTTGGCTCCGATGTAGAATTGGAAGAGCAGTTTGTGGTATGGTTTAAACCTTATTTTGGCCTTCATCTTTTAATAGTCTCAATCCATCAACCAAACCTTATCCTATTCAAGAACACATGGGTGACGGTGTCCTAGAAACCTTCCCCACAGGGGGTATGGGTATGCCTATAGAGACCGGAAAGCTACCTCAGGGGCCAATCTTTGGGACCGAGTGTAGTGGGGCACCAATTTTATCCTAATTAGGCGATAATGATCTAGAAGGAGAGCCCCCTACCATCCACATTTTCCAAGAGGAGATGACATCGGTGATCGAGTTGACAAGCGCCGAAGGCTCTCCCGTGGCCGGGCCCCCCCGCCACGACACTTGCATTGGACATCGCTGCACTTGGCTCCTATAAGTCCTTTCCCATTGGTTTTCCCTTTTTGTAGGAGAATTTATCTAATCAAGATACTGATTCCTGATGCAGTGATCGTAAGGTTGGAGGCACGACAAACCGTCGAATCCGGAACATCTGCAGGAGCGGGATGGGAAGCGACCGTGTCAGCCTTTATAGAAACAACCATTCCAGGCGACCCTACCCCAGTACTCGGTGATCCAGAGATCGAATTGAGGGAGGTTAATGCCACCAGGGTTGTACTCCAACCTGACGAGAGATAAGTTACTGATTGGGTGGAGGTCCCCAAAGAAGTCACTGCTGCTGAACTCTACACTACTTTCCCCAACTACCGACTTTCAGATCTTGAGGAGATTGATGATTCTAATTTGGAGGCGGCCGATGAGAACCATATGACATAGTGAAAAGTGTGGAAGTGTATTAAGCTCTTCCATGGTCAGCCTCAGACAGAATGGCTAAAATGGATGGGATCACTCCACACCTGGCTTCACTTTCTATATGCTAGAGGGGTGGATGCTCACCGTCTTCATTTAACAGTTCATGACTACATGGCCAAGAAGCTGCGTGAGAGCAGTCGACGCTCTGATGTTGCCCAATGTCCAAAAGAGTTATGGAGTACCCAAACATTCTTGAAGGTGGAACAAGATGCCTAATTCCTTGAAAAAGAGTTGAAATGAAAAGAAGTATTCATTACCAACTGTTTCGAGAATGTGGAGAAATTGAGGACCCAGCTGGTAGACGCCCAAGAGCAGCTATTGGAAGTGGGTCATCGAATGGCTGAAAATCAAACTGAATAGGTGCAAGAACAGGCTAGGGAAAGTGCACTACGCTCTGTGGCCACTGATGAAGAGAGGGTTCTTAGGGGGAGGGAAGCAATCCTGGAGGCCACAAGCCAAAAGGTATTGGCACTGGAACCATCTATCCCAGATTCTGATCCTTAAGGGCCCTGTTTTGGTTGAACTCATAAACTCATTTCTTATTACTACTTCTTGTTCTGAACTAAATGTATTGATATATGTATGGATATATTTATTTACTTGTTCATTTGGTTTAATGCATTCAAAAACAATCCTGAATTAAATATCAATTAATTCTTAAGCTCACATGGGTCGTACCCGATGTGAGAAACAAGGGATGCTCACGCTATTACTTCGTTTGAATGTAGGAGTTCCAACTAAGATTCGGGCACCCAAGGTTCAAACAACCAATCTTGATACCTAGGAATAGAAGGGAGTGTCCTGATTAGGGGACAAGGACCTCAGAACAATCGACGCGCTGTCTTCCTAATGTGCTCTAGTGCAAGAGCGGGGTAATGTCGATGGCATTTGAAATTAACCTGAACATAAAGGAATGGAAAGTGTGAATCACAATACCCCAGATACAGAACACGTTGGGGGTGGAGTGACTATAAAGGATAGTTGTTGACCATGTTTGAAACATAGTATCCATTTTGTATTAGCTTGATATAGGGACAAACAGATGAGGGTCGACCGCTGACCATGTTTGAAACACGGGACCTGACACAAAATTTCATCCATTAGTCTTTCACGACGTTGTCCCAGGATAGTAGGCGAACCATAATCCGAGTATCCATACAGTTAGGGGTTTCTTTCAGACATTAAAGGTAATGAGGGTCTGAATAAAGGGCACGCGACGTGTGGATCATGGAGTGATGAGTTTTTTGGATTGTGTACAACATTATTGAAATTATTCCACCGTGGTGGAAACACGTTAGGTGGACGTACCAGTTTGATCATGGATCATTACAATTACCATACAGAACCTCTCTGTCGAGGATGTTGTCACCTTCGAACGTTATCGTGGGGCATCCGGAACTTGTTCAGGGTAGAACTGTGGTTATAGGCTTCCTTGAAAGAGTTTGGTCCAAGGGGCTGAAAAAGAGGAGGGAACATGATTTCAAATTCCTAGGGCTGGAGAAGGAGATGACGTGTCTGGGCGTTCCTACGTATCCCATGAAGATGGGAATAAAGCCACACTTAGTTCTGAGGGTGGTATGGTAAGATACTGGTGCCATAGATAAAGTAGTGTGGGTCTGGTCCTTGCACCAAGAGAAGTGGCATTTGATAGGTCTTGTTTGTCCTTTAGGGTGAATGGATGTGTGTGTATTTTTGTGAGGCGATGGACCTGGAATAGTGAACCCAAGCATCACAATAAGAATCAAACCAAATTAAGGGATTGAAAAATGGTATGGTGTTTGGACGATACCAAGCATGATGCCCCTTGAGTGAGGACACCACAATGCATCGCCATTTTTCATCGTGCATCCAGGACGATACTTTCATAGTTT
The DNA here is from genome assembly GCA_963277665.1 of Viscum album. Taxonomy (NCBI): domain Eukaryota; kingdom Viridiplantae; phylum Streptophyta; class Magnoliopsida; order Santalales; family Viscaceae; genus Viscum; species Viscum album. The sequence continues at coordinate 188,721,706 of OY728131.1, forward strand.
AGAGTCATGTGATGGGACCAACCATGAATTTTTACATCATGTAGTATAGATGCAACAGTTTAAAGTCATGTGGGACTAGGAAACATAGTTTAAAGTCAAATGGCTCAAACATATATACAGAAGATGAGCTTCATCAGGGAATGCCCACGGCTTGATAAAGCATATGCAATGCGAATGAGGATGAGGTCCCCATCATACCGTGCACAATTCCGGATAAGAAACCTTAGGCTGAGGGGCCAGAAAAGGTTAGAGGATATGGGGTTGGAGAGGTTAGCCCCTAGTTGAGCTGGACCTGAAGTCGAGATGTATGGGTGTTCCTATGTATCCCATGGGAATAGGAATCAATCCACATGTAGTTCTTGAAGGTACCTTTTAACGTCGTGCGGGACAATTTCATGTGGGAAAAAAAGTAAGGGGGGGATACCTCCTAGAAGGGGAATATGTGGTGCAGCTGATTTAAACATGAAATGAATGATGACATAATACCATACCACGCCAGACAGTCCGAAAGGAGTTAAATCCCTGAAGGTAGAACAGAAGAGAAAAATTAGTGAAACCCGGGATGGACCCAAAGACAAGATGTTTGGACGTTCCTACGTATCGCATGTGAATGAGAATCAAGATATACGTAGTTCTAAAAGAGATCTTAGTTTATGGTCTTAGATCTTGGACCATAGAGGAGAGGAATACTTCCAAGTAATTGAGGACCTCAACCCGATCCCTAATCCCATGTGAGTCAAAATCGATGTGGGAAACAAGGGCAGAAGAGGTTTTTTGCAATAACTGGAATGCACACTAAAGGGAAACCGGTGTGGAGCCCCGAATGATTCCTTTATCGCAGCTTTTGTCCTCCAAACGTGAAAATGCACACTGAGGGACAGTGACAAGAGTGTCAAAATTCCATTTGGACATGATGGGGTGGGAAATAATGTGAATCATGCAACCAACATTCAAGGATTGAAGGGGCTAGCATGATGATGGAGGATAACTGTTGACCACATATGAAACACAACATCTATATCGCATTATCTTGAAATGGGGACAAACAAATGAGCATCGACCGCTTACCATATTTGCAACATGAGACTTGTATTGATTTTTTGTCTGAAACACTCGAGGGGGTTAGTCGGTAATGGTAGGAGAGCCCTTAGGCCCAGCTTCCATGCCATTTTGGGGTTCCTTTGGGTGTGAAAGATTATTGAAGCCCAAATAAAGGGGAACACTAAGCCTGAAAAATGGGCAAAAGCATTCCCATGTAGAATGTGACACTCCGGGCACTAAACCAGAGTACTCTTGGGCACATTGGTGAACCACCATAGAGGGTTTAGGGGCTCAACTTGAGAGCATCCAATTTGAAAAGATGAGTATAGAACAAAGATATGGATAACTCTCAAGAGAAAGAGGTACATGGTGTGGTTGTTACAAACCCGACGTGAATGAGGACATCATCCTATACCACACCATATATACCTCTAATGGAAGAATGTAGGACAAGGGGCCTAGATAATATGAAGATCTTTAAGAGATAGGGTTGGACCCGAAGTCTAGAAGTTTGGGTGGTCCTACGTATCCCATTAGGATTGGAATCATGCCCCACATAGTTCTGGGAAAAGGACGACGCAAATAAGGGCCTGATACCCCAATGAGAAGTGTGTACGGCACGACGAGTAACCCGATGTGAATAAGAACTTGAGTTCATACCGTACAACCCTAAGTGAGAACTTGGGCCGGGGCCCGAAAAGGCCAAGGGGCCTGAGGCTGGGCCTCAGATGGAATGCCCCTACCATTTTGCAGTTTAACATCTTGTAGTGAGGATGATGGTAGGGGTAAGGTATCTTGTCCAGGGATGTGTACGAAATGGAGAGTAACCCGACGTGAATGAGGAAATAATCCTGCACCACACCGTAAAATCCTAAGTGAGGACCTGGGCTGGGGGCCTGAGAAGGACATGGGGCTTGGGGCTGGGCCTTAGATGGAAAGTATCGTCCAGTTTGTAGTTTAACGTCTTGCAGTGAGGACAGAGATGATCTTAATTTAGGGTCATAGAAATCGGACTGTATATGCCTAGTTCAATGTCATATGCGTGGGATAGAGAGGTTGAATCATCATGCTTATGAAAAAACACAAAGTGACAATGATGATGGAGGACAGTTGTTGACTAGGTTCACAACATAGTATCCACCCTTGTGTGACCAGAAGGGGGGAGAACAATTGAGCATCGACCATTGACCATATTTTCAACATGGGACTTGTATCAACATGTCATTTTCCATCCTCGAGGATGTTAGGCCGTAACAGTAGGATAGCCCTTGGGCTGATCATCAAACTCATTAGGGGCCCTTATGGATATGGAAGATGATGGAGTCCCAAATAAGGAGTGTGAGTGAAGCATAAGTGTGCCGGTGCATTTCAACATCAAACAGGACAGTGAAAGAGGTGGAAGTCCCCAGGTAGTGGAACACATGGCGGGGCTATAATGAACTCAATGTGAATTGAGGGAAAAGCCTTCACCACACCATAATTCTTCAACCGAGGGGAGATTCCAGAGTTTGGGGCCGGAACAATAGAAAAAATGTCTAGGTGTTCCTATGTATCCCAAGAGGATGGGAATCAAGACATACGTAGTTCTTGAAGGCCATGCAGTTTAACATTGTGTAGTGAAGACATGGGAGGATATAAGAACAAGTAGAGGGAACATGGTGCAACCGTTGTAATCCTGACATGAGTGTGGATAAAGTAGCGTACACTATACCATGAAAGGACCCTCTGAGATAACTATACCCAGGGGGATAGTCGAAGATAAGAGTTTGGTGCTGGACTCAGGACCGAGTGTCTGAGTGTTCCTAGGTATCCCATAAGGATGGTAATCAAGCCTTCCATAGTTCTATAAGAGCCATACAGTTTAACGTCTTGATGGAAAATGAAAATATTAACATCGTGCGGGACGAAGTAGTTTAGGGTCTTGTAGGACCCAATAGGTTAGGGTCATGTAGGACCAGCTGTCTCAAGCAAAGTATTGCCATAGAAATTTGGCATTGGTGGGAGGAATTAAATGCTCACCATCCATGGTCACCAGTGAGTATTCACAATTGTGGTAAAACCTATGAATTATGTAAGGTCCTTTCCATTTGGGCTCCAACTTGGGTGGTTTCCTGCCAGGTATCATTAGTTTCATAAGGTCCAATACCAAGTCACCTTGCAAAAAAGAGTGGAGAAGAAATTTCTTGTTGAAAGATCTAGCCATCTTGTTATGGTGTATTTCCAGGTTGTGCAGGGCATGAAGAATGTTTTTGTCGAGCACTTCTAGCTCATCCAGGAGGATTTCAGCTACCTTATCTGGTTCCTTCGAATCATAGACCATTGTGCGTAATGAAGGAAACTGAATCTTATTGGGCAGGATGACTTCTGTTCCATATACTAGGGAATATGGGGTCACCTATGTGGAATGAAGAGTTGTCATAAGATAATCCTAGAGGGAGTTGGGGAGCTTTTCCGACCTACTCTTCTTATTCTGAACAACCATTTTATGAAAAATGTTAGAGAATGTTTTGTTTAATTCCTCAATCTGCCCATTTGGCTACGCGTGGTAGTAGGAGGTACAGTTAGAACAGATGTTGTACTTGGTGTACAACTTATTCAACTCAGCTGTTTAGAATTTCATTCCGTTATCGGTGAGGATAGTGTGATGAACTCCAAATCTATAGATGATGTTGGAACTCACAAATTCAACTATGGAACGAGCCTTTTCCTCCTTGAGTGGAACTACCTCTTCCCACTTGGATAAGAAATCTATAGCTGTAAGGATGAATCTGCACTGGCGAGTTGTCGCCGGTGGATATGGTCCCATGACATTGATCCCCCACACTAAAAATGGCCAAGAGTACTTGGTGGAATGGATATGCTCTGGCGGCCGATGCATAAATTTAGCATGAATTTGGCATGCATGACATATCTTGGAGAACTCGATGCAATCATGGATCGTGGAGGGCCAAAAGTACCCCCGTCTCTGGATCTGGTGAGATAGCTTCGACCCAGTCTGGTGGGCACTGCAGGAACCATCATGAACCTCCTATATGAACTAAGAAATCTTGAATCCATGTATGAAATGAAGGATAATACCATCAAACTCTCACTTTTAGAGTATATGATCATGACTTGGACCGTCCATAAGGGTAAATTGTAACGCGCGACGTCGAATTTGCTCGCGCTTGGTCCGATCAGCCGGGAGGTAACCATTTTGAAGATACTCAATAGAGGGGGCTCTCCAGTCGGGAGTCACTTCAACCACTACATCTAGGGGTCTAAACGTGGAGTCTCTAGTGGTAAGATGGCTCACCTACAGGTCATCTTCTTCACCTGGGGAGACAAGAGAAATGAATCTTCGATGTACCACGTGAATAATCTGGTCATCCTGCTCGGGCACTACAAGTGATGCAGCCAGGGTTTCCAAGGCATCAGCTCGAATGTTATGAGATCGAGGGACATGAGTAACTTCCGAATGATATTGGAACTGGGCCATTAGCTAGAGAGTGTTCTCAAAAAATGGTAAGAGCTCTGGCTTTCTGACGACGTAGTCACCGTTGATCTGATTGATGACTAGTTCAGAATCCCCTTTCACATGAAAATAGGGCACATCAATCTCAAGGGTCAGCTCGAGGCCAATGATAAGAGCCTGATACTCTACCTCATTATTGGTAGAGACTTCTAAAAATAGGAATGAGTACGATAGAATGGCATATACCGGGGTAATAAAAATGATACCCAAGCCTACCATTTTGAGACTAGAATCATTGAGCCTCCTGCTAGTGGGGCTTTGGGAAGAACCATCGAAGTGCATCTTCTAGCACTAAATGGCATGGTATACCAAGAGGATCACCTCATCGTGGAAATCGAGATCCAAGGACTGGTCAGTAAGAGCCAGATGTGCAACAAGGAAGTCTGCCAATGCTTGATTCTTAATAGAGTTCTGAGGGACAAGCCTGATATCAAATTGCTGGAGAATCACTGCCCACCAAGAAAGACAACCAATTAGTATGGGGAGGTTCATAATGTACTTCAGTGGGTCCACCCGAGACACCAGTTGTACCTTGTGGTGCAGCAAGTAATGTCGTAATTTCGGTACTGCGAATACCAGCGCAAGGAAGCTCTCTTCGATGGGTGGAGTATCTGGACTCCGTATTGAGGAGCATGTAGATGAGGTAGTAAAGGAATTTCTTCATCCCCTCATTGTTCTTATGGGTGATAAGGGTGCCAAGAGATTGTTTCAGGGTAGTCACATAAAGGACCAGTGGTTTTCCGGAGACGGGTTGCATCAAGACTGGAGGCTAGAGCAGATACTGCTTGATTTCCTCAAACATGGTCTGGAACTCTTTGTCGCGTTCGTATGCCGTGCCTTTATTCATGAGCCTTGAAAAGGGCTTACAGTTTCCGGATATATTCGCAATGAATCGGAGTATATAGGATAAGTGGCCTTAGAAGCCTTGCAACCCCCGAATATTGCTCAGGGGAGACATTTGAATAAAGGACTTGATGTTCTCTTGGTAGATATCAATTCCCTTGTATCTGAAAATGAAGCCAACAATCTTTCCAGAGGTGACCCCGAAGGCACATTTTAATGGGTTTGTCTTCAGGTGGTGATAACGGAGGAAGATGAACACTTTCTCAAGGTCTTTGAGATGGTCCTGGAAACGATGATATTTGACCACCAGATCGTCCACGTAGCATTCCACCAATGTTCCGAGGATCATCTTGAATATGCGATGAATAGCCCACTGATAGGTGTCATCTGCATTCTTTAAGCCGAAGGGAATTACTTGGTAACAAAATGTACCCTGTGGTTCCCTAAAGGCTATAGACTCTTCATCCTTGGGGGCCATTTGGATCTGGTTGTATCCAGAGTAACCATCCCTGAAGGAGAGGGCATGGAACCTAGCCATAGCATTGATCAACAATTCTGTCATAGGAAGGGGAAAATCATCCTTCAGACCTTGACGGTTAAGATCCTGGAAGTTGATGTTGACTATGATCTTCTTGTTATTTTTTATTGAATGGAACGATTTTGGATAAACATTTGGGGTAATGGAACTCTGTAACGAAATTGGATCTGATGATCTTATCAACTTCAGCCTCTACCATGATGTCGTGAAAGGGTGCAGCTTTTTGGGAGCCTATTTGAACCTCCAATGATTTGTCGGAAGATCGAGGATGTGTATAGCTACCTAAGGATCTAGTCCTAGAATCTCATTGTAGCTCTAGGAGAATACATAGTGGTGTTGTTTCAGGAATTCTATTTACTATTGTTTCTCTTCGAATGACATGAAGAAACTGATCAATGTGGGTCTTGGGTTTGCCTCGCTACTGAGGTCCACTTGTACCAACTCATCAACTATGGTAGAGACACCCTCTTCAAAGGCAGTGGAATCCTCTAAATATTCTTCTTCACTTGTGGAGGGGGAATCCACTATGGGAGAAGATTTCTCAGAGTCGACAGATCCTGAGGAGAGGCTAGTACCAGCCTGAGTGGAAGTGGTCACTGCATATGGAGATTTCGGAGCTACCGAAACCATAGCAATGAAGTCTGTTGACCCAATCCCATCTAGTATTCGGCCCAAGGGTCCACACATGATAATATCAAAGCAATATTGGTGCATCAGCTTGAGCTAGTAAATTACAGCCCAATGAAACAAGAAAGTATGACGTAATGTCTTTTTCATGGGGTGGACATCCCGATACATTATGGGAATAGGGGGCTTAGGGATATCTGAGGCCTGATTGGTATAAGAATATGAGGTGATCTTCCAATGCCTCCTAATTTTGGGGACATGGTTCCCCCTTTCCCTAGAGACAATAATGAATTTCCCCATATCAGGGTTCGTGGCCTCCAATCAGTGGATTGGAAAGACATAGGCATCATCTAGATCTATCCATGGGTCTGTCGCAGCTGGGCCATGCTTGACCACATTGGTCTAGAATCTATTTGTCCTTTCTCTTGTAGTAGTTGGAATCCAGATAGCATCCCTCACAAAATGAAAAGGGAGATGTGTCACCTTGAAGCACTCCCACTCGACCATTAAGGGAGTACTTGAGGCACTAGTGATATGACGAGGGAACCGCCACATGTAGGTGGAGCCACAGCCTTCCCATCAACGCATTGTAGGTGATGTCCGGGGAGACTACAATAAATTCAGTGCTAGAAACTAGGCCACCAAACTGGGTCTTCAAATGGATCTTACCGACTGACGTCTGTTCCATCCTATCATAACCTTGGATTCTTAGGTCAGAGGGACTCAGATCATCTTCAGACAATCCCATCTTTCGTAGTGTTTGAGTCGGGATTAGGTTAATTCCAGAGCCCGTGTCGACAGGACAGTGACAAACCTCTACTTTATTGAACTAGATGGTGATGTACAGTGGGGGAATGTTCCAATATATGGGTGAGACTTTATCTTCTCCATATAATGAGATAATGGCCACACATTCATCATTCTCGGCCGCTTCAGCATGAAAATATTATATGGCTGCTATTTCTGTCTCAAACTAGAGGGGGCTTCTTAAAGACTCATTGAGGGCCTCATGCATATCTGATGACAAGAGAAGGGACTCAAGAATTGAGAGCCTTGCTGGATTACTGAAAATATTCTTATGAACATCGTACTCTCATGCCAGGAATGAACTTCTACTTGTAGGAAGCCGCTATATGACATGAGGCATGGTGGGCCCTTTCGGCTGAACTGGCAGCTGACTGGTTCTGGGAATGTCCCACTGCTCACTATTAGAAGCATGTGGAGTACCTTCTGTACTAGGGATAACTAACTGGGATGGTCTGGGGAGGAGCATGTTTGACCCCAGTGAGGCCTAGGTGGCTCTTGTTGGTCCAATAGCATAAACGACGGTGGAGGTGAACCTGATGACACTAGATGGGGAGGATGCACGTGCAGATCTCTGTGCTGGGCCCGTTGTTTGGTATCAGTGGTGTGCACATCCTGGCTGGAAGTGCCAACTGATGAGCCTTGACGACCCATATGGTCGCGGCTCCACCGATGTTGCCATCGGCTGGGGACATTGGGGGGATCCGCCTGGTGCTCCCCATTGTCGGGAGTCGTGTAGGGGTTTACAAACTCCATGGTATTAACCAAAGCATACCCTTGAAAATAACATGAAGAGTCATGCAATATAGGACATATTCTAGGAGGGATTTCTATCTCCATAGGCTTGAAGTTGCTGAGAGGGTAGGATGATGATGGCATCAGCAGGGGACTTTGCTTTCCCTTGCGTCGTGGGTGTTTTCTCTTCTGGGAAGAGGCTGGATGAGACGACGATGAAAAAGTGGTGGTTACAGCTTCTGAAGGCTCTGGACACTTCAAGCATGCTCGAATGACACCATGGGTATGGGAAACTATTTTTCGGGCCATCCAATCGTCATACTTCTGGGATCGGTGACTGGAAACCTGATTCCACTTTCCATCACTGTTGCTTCTACTCTCTGGCCTTACAATGTCACATGCCACTTATGATGGGGCCGGGCCCAACATGACTATGTTCTTATCGACCTGGTATTGAAGCCATTCTTTGAACACATAGCACTGCTTGAGGGTGTGCCCCAGGATCCGGTGATATGGGTAGTATTTGGGGTGATCAGTGAGGTTCGCCTCTTCAGGCCTTCTGTACTCAGGAAAATGCACAATATCCTGTTCCAAGGCACTTCAGAAATAGCCGGGAACCTGATTCTCATTGAATGAGTAAGTCCAGTTTCTTCTTTCTGAAAGTGGGCCCTTGGAGCCTGATTCTAATGAGGGTATGGAGTATCCTATCGAGGAGGCGGGGCATAATTGTCCTGCCTAAGTGGTGGTGGTGCATTATGCTGGGGAACCTGCCGATTCTAAGGGGGCCACTGCTAGGCTGGAGGCTGCTCTTGTGGTGGTGGGCCTCTGCGAGGTTGTGGAGGTGGCTCCCTTGGTAATAATTCTAATCATGTGGGGGCCTCTATTTGGGCCACTATGGTGGGATCATCCCTAGCGGCCCTTCTCGTAGGGATTGTAGGAGGCAACAGACGTGCCTGCTTGGCCTTCTATAAGTCTTTCTCTAGGCACTGGGCCTTATTAGAGAAGTCTCGAAACCACCCGGGATAGTTCTGGGTTATCAAAGAGAGAACCAGTTCCATTTTAACATTCCCTACATACATCATCGGTAATTTCTTCTGAGTCAGTGGCATGTCAAGGGAGTATATAATTCCTTTCCACCGAGCAAAAAATTTGGTGACACACTCATCAGGCCTCTTCTTGCACTTAAATAGGTCTGTGATGCGTGTTTTCCACGTAGTGGAGATGAACTGGTCGAGGAACTACCTACGGAGGTCCTCTTAGTCGGTCACCGATACGATGGGGAGCTGTTTGTACTAGAAAAACGCAGGACCTTCCAATATCTGCACAAAACAATGGAGTTTAGTGGTTTCCTACTGCACTGGAGTTCCCAACATGGGAAAACACCTTGAGGTAAAGTGGGCCAGGTGATGTGGCGGGTCCCCTGTCCCGTTAAAGGGGGAGAAGGTGGGATTTCCAAAACCCGGGGGGGATTTCATATCATCCACCCACACCAGATACGGGTTTCCATCAGGTGGGAGTGCCACCTGTCGCATTTCCAATACCTTAAGGCAGGCAATGAGTGCCGCCGTTGGATCATCTGTGTGGGGGTACCAGTCTTGACAGGGATCCCTAACCACGAGTGCATTGGTGGGTTCATCAACATGGTAAGTAGGCCCAATAGCTCATGGAGTGGCTAGTGGAATGACCCTTGGGGTAGCTGGGGGGACCCGAGCTGGGTCCCATAGATTGTCGCACCATTCCGGAGGGTTTGGCGAGACATATCGTGTCCTCCTGCCCTATGTTCCAGCTTCAACCCTGTCCTTGGGGGTAGGATATTTATGGTCACCTGGAGGCAGCTTACCGAGGGGATGTTGTTCCTACCCCTGCTTCCCTGGCCAAGGATTGCCGTAGTCTGGCCATCGCTCCCTAGCCCGTTTAGTCAGGAGGTCATCAACCAACTTCTTTTGTTCTGGAAGTTTATAATGCAACGCGGCTTTTTCGAGATCTTCCTCCATCTTGTACACTGATCCAGACGGGTCAGAGGGTTTGGCAGCTCCGATTTTCTCTTTACACTAACCATGACTTCGGCTAAGAACTAAAGCCTCGGGGGGCGCATGGATACCCAACATGCACCTCTGTTGATGAGTAACCCTCCCCAAGGGGTCCATTAGCTGTGGAACGCCTTCATGGGGAGGTACCCATATAGGAGTTCCAGCTCATTTTCTGCTTATAACAGGGTGGAAATATTGACCGTGACTCTACCTAGGGGAATGTCCTCAATGTAGCCTAGAGAGTTAGGTTTTCTTCAAATAGGACTGAAGAGTAGGGAAACATATTTCCCCTAGCTAGAGATCCGTGGGTAAGGGGAAGCCTCCATGATAATCTTGTGGGGTACCATGAAACTACGAACGCATTATTGTTGGAGGTCCCTATGGTGGCCTAGTGACTCAGGGCGCTGGGCCATAGGGAGTGCGGCCAAATCAACTAGACAAAATTGCTCTCCAATGTCTTAAAAATAAACTTTTCTCTAGCGATAAACCACTCGCTGATGAAAAAGGGAAAATTGTGTCACCCAGAGGGTTTTACGGAAACACTATACTTCCTCTGGGGTGAGGGATTTCAGTGTGCATAAATTCGGCACTACCACGGGCCAAAATATCTTAGGGAAGTGGTACGCTGTGAGGATATTTCATATGATCATTGGCTTCGATTCAGGGTCTTTCCCTTCATTACCCCACTCATCAACCAGAGGCAGCTGAGGAACCGGTAGCAGTACCGAAGTAGAATGCTAGGATGATAGGCTTTCCAGTGGAAAGTACGGAGAGTGAGCCAAAAAACCACCACATCTCGGGATGTCCTCTGAAGAGTGTAGCAACATAGCCACCACAACGTAGTATGATGGGCTGACAACCGAAGTTCCTGGCGTAGGGGCTGGGGCTACTGGTGATGGGTCGTGCTGCTGCTCGCCTACCATTGGTCCCCAGAATAGCTCTCCATGATCTCTAGTCGAGGTAGAGAGTGCTTCTGGTGATGACGGTGGTGATTGCATGACCATAACCTTCAAGGATGCCAAATTTTATTTCTCCTAGATATACTTGAAGAGGGAGGTGTTAATTTGATGAAGCTCGTATTCTGAGAGTACTAGGCTGATGTGCCTCATTCCTGCCCCATCCCTTGACTCGGGGGAGCAAGGGGAGGGTTCCTATGCTAAGTCATACTCTGCTTTGGAGTCTGAGAACCAGAATTCTTCTTAGAGCAGTGACAACTCACCTTCATGCCCCAGGATGGCTCTTCGGGATAGGGTAGGTTTCTGACACAAGGAGGTCCTTTAGCCATACTAGTTCTGGGGCAGAGAGTGTTTCCACATGAGTAATATGGGGTGCAAGGAGAACAAGGACATATATCAAAGTTGAGATGGGGAGGACCTCTATGGGGAGTTCTAGAGTAGGTATGACCTCCACTGGAACTAGTAGTATAATGGGGGGGGGGACCTCCATGCTTGATTCCCTTGGTGACATCAGTATGAGGAGGGTCCTCGTACCGGTCGAGCTGAACACGGGTAGGACCTCCGTGATGGGCGCTGGTGAAGTGAAGCCAACCCTCAATCCTCTGATTGCTGGGGCAAAGAGGAGCTACTCCAGCTGCTACGAGGGAACAAGGAGGGTTCCCATGTTTGAGAGTGACCAGATGTGCAACGTCCCCATACTTATGGTCTGTGGCGGGATGAATGTTTATATATCTAGTGTAGTGGGCACAAAAGAGACTTCCGTACTGAGCGTCACCGCCGGGGGGAGGACCCTCATTTGGATTGAAGGTGGCACTGGGTGGACCACCATGCTGATCCTGGAAGCGGGGATGACCCGCGTTCTCTATGGTAGCGGTACAGGGAGGACCTCTGTACTGGGTGGAATCACTGAAGGTTAGTCCTCAGCAGCTATTGCCTGCATTGGTGACCAAAAGAGTCGACCCAGCCTGCCCGTGGGATGGTTTAGGCCTCGATCCAGGTCAGGCGTATGAATGTCCCTGCTCTGGGTACACAGGGAGTTGGTGATATGCGTCAGCGGTGGTTTGGGCCACAAAAGATACTGATGCTGATGCCCCTTGGCAGAAGTCCTTTCCGGCTTGTGCCCGACGCTGGCGTCAGGTTAGACAGACCGGAGCCGTTGGTGTAAGTACATGGTTTAACTTCTCCTTGTCTAGTATGACTAGGTGGCAGTGCTAACACGGCCAGGTGGGAGCCCTTGCTGGGATCCCCTGGGATGGGATCCTAGCTGGGCTGACTTGGATATCCCCTACCTCATCGGTGTAAGACATGGAGTCGTCGAGATGTTCCGGGGAGAGGCTCCTGAAATGGTTATATATTGGAGTGTAGAGAAGTGGATCCCTACGCGACCCTTGGTGGCGTCATTGACGATGAGGTGCAGATGCCTCTAAATCTAGGCAGGCCATATCCCGAGTTGGGATAATACCCTCCTCCTCGTACCATCATATGAGGTCATTGATCACCCTTCATTGGATGAACTCTGAGGGATAGATGGGTCGTGGGTGCCCCATGGTCGTGGACATTGAGACCGTCACAGAAGAGGTGGAACTGCATGGGACTATCATGCTGGTACTTCCCCTGCCCCTATGTTGGTGTGCAAGCAGTGATCGAGTTCCGGGTGTAGCAGCTTGGTTTCTGAAAGCAGGGATATTAACTCACTATTACTGAAAGAAAAAAAGGAATTGACGAATAGTTCCCAGCGCCATCCCGTCATTCATGACTGGTAAGAGGGTTCCACACTAACAATGTTGCAGATTGGGATGTCCAATGCTATACTAACCCAACTTCTGGTGAGTTCCACACTTGGCCCGACATTTTCTTAGTGGGACCCGGTGCCAGGTAACTAGATACGGTGAAACGCTAATCCATTGATTCCTTGAACACTACTAGTATCCATGTTGAGGAGAATATATTCACGTTACGTTCACCATTTCTATTTCCGATGCTTTCGATGGGGCACACGTGTCCATCATGTTGTGGGATGGAGGTGCGGTTTGTTGCCCCACATTCCCACTTTCCAAAGGTGGGAGACATCCATTCCTTGTTCAGGGATGTTTTCTCCTTGATCGAAATAGGATGATGGGATGTCAGTTCTTCCTTCCGTGGATTCCACCTCGGAACTTGTTACCTAGTTCGGGTCTCCCTTATAGGTTTAAGACGTTGTTCGTGAAACTCTTACTAGTGCCATATCATTATGGAAACCAGTTAATTACACTGCTTCTGTCTGGACATTCGAAAGGGTCTAGTCAGGGCAGAAACCTTCGGTCAGGGGAGTAGTCCCGTTAGACATCACTGGCATGTCTGGACGCTATAACATTGGTGCGTTTGAGTTTCTTCCCCTTATTATAGGGCTTCTCGAGGGCGTGGATGCCCGAGGAATCCTATGTCGAATTCAGGGAATTTTATTCCATAGGCATGTATCTGAGGTTTTCCTCAGCTTACCATGTTTAACATAGGGTATGCCACATGTTTAACATCTAGAGAAGATGGATCGAACTGATCAGAACACTGATTAGAGTGGATCAGATGGGTGCGACCCCTATAAGGAACACTGATGTTGGGGCTAACATGTGGTTAGCTTGCCCATTACTGTTAAGGGGAATGGGGAATGTGGTGGTGTGATCTCATCTGGATGTGGTAGCCTAGGTAAGAATCAGGATGGGTGATGGATCGTTTAATGAGGTGGGGGGAGAATGAAATGGAGTCGACTAGAGGATGACAATGATGTTGGGCTTGAGTCTCTAAGAGACCTCCTATGTATCCCCATGGTAGGGAATCAAAGTCCTTGTAGTTCATCTGACAATGGATTACAGCTGATTGAGGATTTCAATGGCTTACTGCTGGATGGTGGATCGCAACGGCTTACAGTTGGATGTGGTCACAACGGATTACCGTCGGATGGGGTCACAACAGCTTACCACTGGACGGGGTTGCAACGACTTACTGTCAAATGGGGTCACAATGGCTTACCACTGGATGGGGTCGCAACAGCTTACCGCTGGATGGGGTCGAACCTCAGGGAGGCTTCCAACGTACCTTATCTAGGAGACAAAGATGAAACCCATGTAGTTTCTATGGGATGGGGGTCGGTGAACCGACGTGGAGGAGGACTTTGGGTTCAATGGTTGTTGGGATTGAGCCTCAGTGAGGTGTCCTACATACCTTGCCTTGGGAAGGATCAAAGTACACGTAGTTTGGGTTGGTGCAACGGCTTACCACTGACTGGGGAAACAATAGTTTACTGCTGATTGAGGTCCACCGTTTAACGTCTTGCAGGACAGGGGCGAACCGACATGAAGGAGGACCTGATGCCCAAATAGATGGTTGGATTGAACCTCGTGGAGGCTTCCTATGTACCACACCATGGAAAGGATCAAAGACCACATAGTTCTGGTGGGTTTGGGAGAACAGATGTGAAGCGGGTCGGAGCGACCTTGTGTTGGGCTTGAACTTTAGAGAGGATTCCTACGTAACTTATCTAGGAGACAGGGATCAAAGACCTTGTAGTTCATGATGGTGTGGGATCTGACATGAAGGGGGGTCAGAACCAATTCTTTTTGGTCTTGAACCTCAGGGATTCTTCCTACATTCCTCATCTTGGAAAGGATCCAAGTCCAGGTAGTTCGGAATGGCGTGGGAGAAGACCTGAAGGGGGGTTAGAACCAATGGTTGTTGGGCTTGAACCTAAGGGAGGCTTCCTACATACCACGTCTTGGAAAGGATCAAAGTCAACATAGTTCGAGATTGTGGTGGAGCCGACGTGAAGGGGGGTCGGAACCAATGGTTATTGGGCTTGAACCACTTTGAGGCTTCCTACGTACCTCATCTTAGAAAGGATCGAAGTCAACATAGTTTGGGATGATGTGGGAGCTGATGTGAAGGTGTTCGGGACCAATGGGTGGTGGTCTTGAACCTCAAAGAGGCTTCCTACGTACCTATCCTTGCAAGGATCAAAGTCCTCGTAGTTCAGGTTGGGCGTGGGGCTAACACTCTAGGGTGCCCAGAGAGGATGTCATGGTCGATGCTTGCTCTAATCCCACATGATTCATGCGCGGTGTGAGAAATAAGAGACATAAAAGACCTGATGATAACGTCGTAAAAGGTGCGTCCATAGGAAGTGGAGTGAGGGTCATGCGTGGTTAGTGGCTCAAAGAGGAAACAGGGGCTTACGCATGGTTCGCAGCTCGATGAGATAGATATTGGGACTTACTCTTGGGTGGATGCACGGGTGGTGACAAAGCCCATCAAGAGAGGGATTTGTAACCCAACAAGAGAGGAGAATAAAGGGTATTGCCTCCTATAAGGAAAGCTAGGGGTTTACACCAGGGTGGTTTCCCTTTCCCTGCAGACAGACGTCGCTCTGATAAAGAGGATGTCATTCCATGTGAGGAATGATTTAACTTCCGTGGAGACCATTGGGTGTAAAGAATGTCTGAGATGGGGAAACCCACGTTCAAGTCATGGGATGAGGTTGCAGTTTAACATCATGTGCTGAGGACGAAGGTGCTTGGCAGTTTAATTTCATGGAGCTCGGATGATCTGGGTGCGCTCTACACCCCTAGGACTTACATAATCGATACCCGCCCTCCCTTGGGAGAAGGAAGTCATCAGTAATGTTGTGGTGATGGAGTGTTGTGGAGTAAACCATTGGGGGATCCATGTTAGCATGACTTTGCAAAGAATCAATACCTATTAGCATGCCTATGTGAATAAGCATGAGGCAAATCAATGCAACCTAAAGATTTGCCCAGGGGTCTTTGAAATTGCTCCATGAAAACCTAAGGGGCCATAATAGAATAGAGTGTGTGGTGCATCTGTGTCACGTATAAGAGAGGCTCGAACAAGGTGCCTCAAGGTGAGGGTAGAAAATGGAGTGAACGTAAGAGAATGGGCCAGGGAAATATATGAGGCCCGCACACAAGATGCAAGGTTTACGTGCAAGATGAAGGGGTGGCGCACAAGAGGGACGGGTGGCGCGCAATATTGAGGGGTTTCACACAATACAGAAAGTTTGTGCGCAAGTTGGATGGGTTTCATGCTAGAGCACCTGACACAAAGGGTATGTGATTGCAAGGCCCCACTTGCGTGCAAATGACTTTGGGAAGAAATGAAATCCGCGAGGATTAGAGGGCTCACCCGAAGGCGCCACCCTCAGGGGACTAATAGTGCAAAATCCAATACCTGAAGGCCATGGGGGGTTTTCACGCGATCGTGGAAGATGAGGATTTCATGCGGTATAGAGTCACTTCATCTTTTGTCCCCCTTAAAGTGCTGGGATACATTTTGTTTTATAGCTGGTGTCCTTGAAGTAGAACGCAAGAGCCTGGCGTGCAAACTCCAGTCAGTTGTCGGCTTGTGCGTGGTGTGGGGGCCAGGCACGCAAATGTTTGTTCGACATCTCCTTCAGAACGAAAATGGGGCGGGGAACAGAAAAGGCTATTTGACATCGCCTTCGGCACAAAAACAGGGCCAGGCACGCAAATGTTTGTTTGACGTCGCCTTGTGTGTGGAAACGGGGTCGGGTGCGTCCAGTCGCGGCGGACGGTGTTTTGGGCACATAAGGGAAGGCCGATGCACAATAGTTTGAATGTCGGAAGTCCTCTTGGGTGCGCCTTACCAATATTGTGTGCTCTTGCCTCCCGGGTCTTGAGATATCATATTTTTCATCCCAGATTCATTAATTTCTCTTTTATCCACCCGATGCAGTCCTTATGTAAATTTCAGCATAAAAACATAACATGAAAACTTACCATAGAAAAGGGGGTTTTCTGAGAATGATTATTGCAGTAGTTTTGAATACGCACTGGATAGTGTCCCTTAGTACATACTTTGCTCCACCAAGAGATTGGGCCCCTCTGTTAGGCCAGGTAGAGAAACAACGAGCGTTTAGGTGATATGAAGTCATCGATAGTAGACATTCCTTCAGGACGAGTCACATGTATAGTGCATTCTAGTATTCCTCTTAGTTCCTAGGTTTTCCATGATCCTTTTATATGAGCAGTATTTGTACCATTTCCCTTACTGTGTGTAGAATCATACCCTTGAACTTGGTTTTGGTGTTTTCTTGGAAAAAATTTGTACGTATGGTTGGTTTTAAAATGGATATAAAAGTAGTTGTTTGGAAAAGTTTGTGTGCACCCCTCTTTATTTCTTTTCCTTGTTTTTGAATTATAAGGGAAATGGAATTTTGATTGTCAGTTTTGAAAATTCATTATATATATGAAAAACCATCTTTTTATAACTATAGTTAAAACTAGTGTTATTGGTCTATT
This sequence comes from Viscum album, assembly GCA_963277665.1. Lineage (NCBI taxonomy): Eukaryota > Viridiplantae > Streptophyta > Magnoliopsida > Santalales > Viscaceae > Viscum > Viscum album. The sequence continues at coordinate 188,739,102 of OY728131.1, forward strand.
TTGGAATTATAAGATTCAAGGATTATGTGGTTTAATTTTGTCATCCCTACTGAGAATTTTTAATGTTCACGCCTTTTTTTCATTTCTGTTGCAGGTTCCCTTTGCTCAGGTCCTCTTGGATGGATTTCTCCTTATTAGAGCAAGGTCATCCTTTAGTTGGGTGGTGACCTAGAAGGTCACGTAAATGTATGTGTGATTTTAATTTATTTCTGCTGTGAGTTTTTTATTTTATTTTCAGTTTTTATTTATCTATTTACCTCTTTTTTATGGGCCAAATTGTCCCCTCATGTTAGTTCTGATGCCCGATATATGTTTCCAGCCCGTGGGGATCAGGAATACCCCTCAGGACATGTCACAGTCTGGCTCAGGTGACTAGTTTAGGGTTGACCTGGGTTGGTTCGTGACATGATGTATTCCATGTATCACTCTTGAGGAAGTACATACCTAACCCATTGCATGCACTCAATCCAGAGGGGGTACCATTGAAGAATGACCTCTCATACAAAGAGAAGGTGGTGAAGATCTTAGATCATAGGGACAATGTTCTATGAAATAAGACAATACCCCTCATCAAAGTGTTGTGGGGAAAGATGAAGTTTGAAGAAGTAACATGGGAACTAGAGGAAGTGATGAGGAGACGTTACCGTATTCTATTTTAGTGTGGGAAAATAAAATTTTTAGGGTGAAATTTCTTAACGGGGAATATTGTAACGAACCAAACATTTATTAATGAAAATTACTCTTAAAATAATTAAATTTATTATTATGTAAAATGGTAATATAAAACATACTAACTTCCTGGGTTTTATGTTTTTGGATTTTAAAATACTATTAATAATTTTTTCCATTTCTAATATATCCATTGAACAATAATCACATGATTTGTATAAATATATGCCTTTAACAAATTCAATTTACTCAGAAAAAAGAAGCGATAACCTTATTAAGTAGAATTGATCTATAGGAATCCCATTTTATGGAGTTTGGGAAGGAGGTAGCATCACTGGGCTTCGATCTGGAAAAAACCCAAACCAAGCTTCAACAGGTTAAGCTTGAACGGAATCGCCTATGGAAGAAGTGTAAGTTAATAGATATTACCACCCATGAAATGTTATTAGAGCTGCCCCAAGAGTTTGTCACCATCACACACCTTACCCTTAGGTATTATGAGGCTGTTATAAATGTTTATGTAACAAGACCATTACAATATGATTATGTGCATTATTTTTGTATAATGAATATACATTCATTTTATTATTATTTCTTTGTAAAGGTTTATAAAGCACGAATAATATTTATAGTTAATATTCAATTATTAAATCAATTTTAATGAATTAATGGATTTTTGAATTAAATAATATTTTAATAACATATCGTTACAAAATTAATTTTTATTAAATATAAATGATCATATATTTTTTATACAATTGTAATTTTTATTAAGGTTTGAAAGCAGTTTTTGTCAAAACCCATGAATTTTAAATAAAATTTTGTTTTTATTTTAAAAGTAAAAATTCACATATTTATAAAATTATTCAGATAAAATTAATATCATTTTTGGATTTTGGATGTTGAAATTATCTAATGGTGAGTTTTTCCAAATTTTTTAAGACAGTCGATTTGTTGGGTAAAAATTAAATACCGTTTAAATATATAATGTGTTTTATAACATCATAATGACCTAATAGTGATGTAATAAAATACAATAAAAGGTAAATTTTCCCAATATATGTCTTAACTTCAAAATAATGTGATTTTAGATTTTTTTGATTAATTTTATGGTTCCTTAGTGGACCCTCCAAGACTTATAAAATATTTTAACATTTTTAAAATGATTTCCTTGAGAGTGTGGCTCAGCTCCACCTAAGAAAGCCTAATATTTTTATATTTTCAGCTATTGGACTTATAAAATAATATTTTTTATTCCTCTTTGGAAAAAACTAGTGGAAAAAACCATGGGTTGGTTTGTGGTTTTAAATATTTAATTATATAGATTCCCAAACCCATGTTTGTGAAATATTAAAGAATTCCCCTCTCATTTCCGATATAAACCCACCCAATATCCAAATTTTATTCACTAAAAATAATTGGATAACGTCCCTACTATTCCCTCCTCTATCTATAAACCTTTCAAGGTGCACCAATCACTCAATAATCCCCTCTTCATGCTCTTTAGGTCACACACATCCAAGTAAGGGATCCTCACTTTCCTTCCTTCCTTATTTATGTCAAATTTTCCTTATATTTTTATTCCATTTTTTTCAATTAAAAATTTTGAGGTTTGATTTGTAACCTCCCCCATACTGCACTACTTATTATTTAATTATTATATACGCTTTATCCTTCATTAATTCCTCCCATGTACACCCGTTACTATGATGAAATTCCGTAAATGATTTCTCTCTCCTCATTTACATTCAAGAATTTCTTTTATATTATGCCTCTAAATTCAATTACATATGTTGGGATATTATGTTCTATTACCCCATTATGATCCATTTCATGTATAAATCATGAGAGACCCCTTTCTCTCTCATCAACCCATTTTTCAATTTCTATTTGACATTGTTATGCTGCCGAAGTTACACCAAAATTTCTCATACCAAAATCATCATGTAAATGAATACTATAAAAATTTCTATATTAAGGGTATTCATCTTTATTCACATTTACTTATTGATTGATGACTTAAATTTTTGTATTCCACATCTATTATTCATGGAATAAATTATGATTTTTAATGAATCCATGTTGTATGATCTATGTGGCACACTTATGCATGGAATGAAATGTTTATAAAGGGTGAACCCTGATAGAACTCCAATGAATTGGGTAAAGAATATTATCATGATACACCATGTGCAATAAGGTTTTACTCATGCTAATTCAAGTGAAATAAGGTTTTACTGATTCTAATTCATGTGCAATAAGGGTTTACTCAAGTGCCATGTTCAATGAGCCATAGATCATGCTAATATCATGTTAAATATTGTTTCCACAGCTCCATGTTATGATAATCATGCTACATCATACCTTTATGTTCATGTGTCTCTTATTCTCAATTGATATGAATATTTCCTAACATGTATTTTATTCTTCATGTTATTCATTTTTTTACTCCATTACTAGGCTTTACAGTTCACCCCTTTTTATGTATGTCCTTAGATTATCCCATACAATGATTAGTACGAAAGAATGTGGTGGTAATGTAAAAGAAGTATTCAATAAAGATGTTGTATTTTATGTCTTAAGTTTCCATGTAATGTTACTAATTTACCAGTACACAAGACCTCTCGATCCTTAGATTTTTCTTAAGTTCTTTCTTATGTAATAAATCATGTTTAAATATGTAATAAATAGAAGGGTTGTTATAAGAAGGCTCCTCCCAGCCATACCCACTCTGTAGACACCCATTACCCTCTAAAAAAAGAGATCATCCACTAATTTCTCTATAGATGACGAAAAATAGTGTCATTTAAGTGAAATAGACACACCTACCATCTTTATTGTTTCATTTATGGGTATTGAGTTATTCCATATATGCTAGAAAAAAATTATGATTCCAGTGTTTACACCAAAGCATATCACCCCATTATTTCCTTCCATTATTGTTTATGAGGATGTGCTAGTAATATTTGTACGAGAAGGATCCCGTTGAAGTACCCATGAAGGAAAACATGTCATCATTACTGGTAATCTGGATGGATTCAAAGATATAACACTGGTGATGATCCAAGATGACCTATGTGAAAGATAGATGCATTCAGGCATATGGAAAAAAAATTTAGGGGGTCGATCATCCTAGAAATTCCATTAGAACACCATGATAGTTATTCATCAAGAACTTTATATCCTTGGGACCAAAAATCCATTAAAAATCACATTCTAGTTCCATAGGATGACCTTTTAGAATATTCCATAAGATGGAAATTCTCCCTTTTGGAGACTGTAGGATGGTTTTGTATTTATCAGCAATATACTTTCCCTAGAGTGACCACCCTTAAAAAACCTCACACACCTATTCAGATTTAAGAATATTAAATTAAATAATGGAATGAACCAAAGAACATAACTGATTAATATAGTATCATTGGTTTCACATGACACTATGATGAATTTTTTCAAAAAAAATCATGATTGGATAACTCTTTAACTAAGATTACACATAAAGGGGTTAAGGTCACATGGATAAAGGAATGTGACTATTTTGTTGATTAATTCAAGAGTATATTGGTGGGAGAAATTATTTTTACACTACCATTAGGAAGTAATTGATTATATATATATATTTATGAATTGATGGGGGGTAATGGTTGTGTCCTTATGTAGAATGATAAATTTATTACATATGAAATAAGGTTGTTAATGATTAATGAACATAACTATGCATCTCATTATCTTGATTTTGAATCATTAGTATTTACTCTAATGAAGTGGATACAATATATTTATGGAAAAGGATAAGAGATATACATAGACCATAAGAATTTGAAATAAATATTTTTGTAGATGGAGCTCAATATGAGGAAAAAAAGATTTCTCAAGATACACCTGGATTATTATTTTCCAATACACTTACACCAAGGAAAGGAAAATAATGTATATCATCAATTTTATAGAAAATATCATGGATTCCTAAAAAAGATGAGGATTCATAAGGATACCATGTTTAGGTATTTAGATGGACTTCAGATTTATTAAGGATGGGGGCCATCCTTTGTTTTTCTAATGGTTTGATAAACCATCCTTATTTGAAAAGACAAATTGTTCTTATCTAGATAATGTGAATTTAGTAAATAAAATAAATTATGTGAATGAATGGAAATTAAACTCTTCACATATGAAGAAAAATTTCTTAAATTTAGAAATGTGTTATATTTCACATTAATACCATAAATGAAAATGGAATTATTGGATGATTTTTATAGATTTAATTCCTCTATTCACCATGGAAGCACCATGATGTATAGATATTTGAAAGTTGTTTTTTAGGATGATATAATGCTTGAAATTATTTATTATGTTTATAGATGATTTGTTTATTAATAAGTGAAAGTTGATAAACAACTTCACGCTCACACATCATTTGGAATAGGCGACAAACTAAAATTTATAACCTAATTACTACTTAGGACAGTGGAAAGACAAGGTCGAACCACAGGGAGGCCACATGTTATGTTTTGATATCTAAAAAAATAAACCAAACAAAAATACACACACACAAGAACAAGAAAAAACAGTTGGTGATGGTGAAGTGGAGTGAGTGAGATTCAGTGTATAAAGAAGTTAAGGAGAATTGGAGAGTTCCAGGGGAGTAGACAGAGAAGCAAGGGAAATTGTGGTGTAAAAAACCAATAGATGAGTAGGGGGAGGAAGTCCACTAGCCGATTCGATATTTCTTGGCCTCATTCATGCACTGATGTTTTAGAAATATGGATCCGACTTAAAGTAACTGGACAGAGTTTTCTTCTGGTTAGTTTGTGATGAAATAGCTCTTACAGTCCTTCGACTGTAAAAGCCATTCCATCCAATGGAGATAACAAGTTAGATGTACCTGGACTCATATTGTCCATTTAGTTTAGTGTGTCTCTCTCATTTGAGCATGAGTAATTTTTCAACAAGTTCTTTTAGATTTAAACAGTTGTCATTAAAATTCAATCAAGATCAGTTTTCACTCGACATTGTTGTTTTGAAAATAATTCCATTCCACAAAAAGTGAGAGAGACATTACATAAAATAAGATACTGCATGAATAATAATGAACAAATCTAATCAGCCAGCTTATCCACCCCTAACATAATTTAGCTGGGCATAACGATAGGCTTCAGTGAAACCATAGAATTAAAATAAAAGATGTCCATATTGAAACGAGATGCAGAAGAACAGAGCACAAGAATAATAAGGATGTTTTTCACCCTGCTCGAGCTCCCGGAAGTTCTAACTCATCCCACTTGCTGGTGGATGCAATGTTGGAATGCGCTCTATGTCCTGCCCTAGGAATCAAGGTATGAAATCATTTGATCTGCTGCTCTCAGTAATCCAATCTACTAGTGATGGAAGATGATGTATGTTCCTCTAACTTTTCTCCCCCTAGTCTTGATCGATGCCTCCCTCTCTCTGTCAATTATTTCCTGACTTTCACGAATTCTAATGACTAGTAGAAGTATCTGGAATCTCGCCTGAGGAGCTCCTTAGCCTCCACGTGTAGATTTCAATGCACTGCTCCTCCCACGCTTGTCACCAGATCGGTTTCTCCTAACTGAATGAAAATGATGTGTGCGCAGCGAGCTACAATCTTCCCTCTAAAAATCAGCAAATCCACGTTTTATTATTTTATGTCCACATCACTGGCATTTTAGTGAACTCTCTATAAGTGTACCCCACCCCTTTTTTTAAAAGAACACCATATTTAACGCACAAACAACTTCCTGTTATTACCCCCTCCATGAGCATCTCCCCCTGCACTAAAAAATAGAAAACATAAAACATTTTAAACAAAAAGAATGAAAACTAAATGACTATATATTAATATTATTACTTCGATTAGTTAATAAAAATACATAATATATATATATATAATACTTAATATTATTATTAATATTATATGTAAATATAATTATTATATTTATTAATATTTTACTTATTATAAAACAAAAGTAATTAGAATCATATATATATAAGTATGATTTTTTATATTGTTTATTATATATATTATGATTATTATAGAAAACAAACAAATAAAATAAAAAAGAAAAGAGAAAGAGAAAGGGGAGGAGGGTTCGGCGTAGGAGAGAGGAGAGTGATGCAGAGGGGAGGTAGTGAGGGCTGAGGAAACTTTGGGAATGGGGGTTCAGGATGCGGTGAGGGGTGGGGTTTTTGTGATTTCCAGGTTTGGATGGAATGGTGAGGCTGGGAAGAGGTGGGAGAAAAGGCAAGGAAGAATGCGAGGATCCAGGAATGGGTTAGGGTGATGCGGGTTAAGCTGGACATGCGGCAGGGTTGTAGTGTCTCGGAGGGAGGTGTGGTATGGGGTAGATGTAGTGCAGCAGGGGGTTTGAACTCAGAGCAGGCAGAAGGGGGGGGGGCTTCTTGTTTGAGGGGAGCGAGGGCTGGGGTTCTAGTGCGCAGCGGCGACTTCAGAGAGAAGGGGGATCAACAGTGGGATGAAGGAGTGCGGTAGGGGGTCTGCATGCGGAATGAGAATGGGGAGATGTGAGGGCTGAGGCGAAGAGGTTCAACCAGGGGTTATTGCAGCGAGGTCTTGATCTAGACAGCAGGGGCTTGGATCTTGAGTTTTCCAAATATTCTTTGAATTTGTTGCTAAAAATTTGTATTCTGCTGTTCCTACGAAATTGTTCTGTCATGATTCTGTGATTCTTTGGATCTGGTGCTCTTGCTACTGTGATGTTGTTGCGTTGTTGTATTGCTGCTGTGATGGAGAATGTGATGGGAGCAAAGGAGTAGGAGGATGGTGTGGAGGAGAATGGGAAAATGATTGTCGCAGGGGATTACGGTGAGACTGACACCATGAGTGAAACTCACTGTGAGACCATGAGGAATGGGTTTGGCGAGGTGAATGGGGATAGATACGGTGGGACAATAGTGGTGAAATGGTGAGACAACGAGTGAGGTGGTGACTGAAATGGTGGGTGGGTTTCATGGTGAGACCGTGAGGCTGCAAGGAGTGAAGTAGTGTGAGGGGAAACCGGTGGCACCATGGGTGTTACTCACGGTCTCATCATGAACGATATGGTGGCAGCGAGGGGTGAAAACGGTGGGATGTTCCACTATGAGTACATGCAAAATAAAAAGAACAGATTAAATAAATTAATAATTTAATACAACTAAAAAAATAAATTAATAACTCAATCAATAAAAATAAATAAAATAAAGTAGTGTTAAATAATAAAATTAATTATACATTATTTAAAAGAATGAACTCATTTGTATCAATAATTATAATAAATTTAATTTAAAGCGAATTAAAACATTTAAAGTCACTAATTAATCAATTAATTAGTTAATAAATTAATTAAAGAATTAATTAATGACTAAAACTATGACTCGAATTAAATTAAGTTGTTAAACCAATTAAAATATTTACAAAATTAAGAATTGAAATGTGTTATTTATTTACAAATTAAAAATAAATAATTGATTAATGAATTGATAAACTAACTAGAATGAAAAATTGTAAAAATAAAAGAATAAATAAACAAAATTCAAATTCACACAGATAATTTAATTTAAGAATTATTCAAAAAGTCAATAACGAATATTAAAAACACATGATTTAAACGAAAATTGATTATTTTACCCAAAAAATTCAAAAACACAATAATTATCAATTAATTAATAAAAAACACCATTTTAAAATAAAAAATTCAATAAAAAATACAAAAAGGATGTGGAAAAGTGTGTGAAAACATTACCACATCAAACTCACCCACACTTAAAACTTTATTTTTCCTCAAACAAGAACATGCCTTTGAATTTAAAACAGAAATATGATTTGTGTGTTTCAGTTCAAAAAGTGCCTGATTAAACTTAAACATCAAGAAGAGCAGAACCAAACAATGGGTCAGGCTATCCAAATGTGTTAAAAAATGATGTCCTTTTTAGCTTCAAAAACTCACTGGAAGTAAAAATCCTCACAAATTCATTCACTGTCAAGTATGTCATGCCTCCTACATGTATTCATTACCTGTCCTACTTCACCATCCAATTCAAGTTTTAATCCAAGGAATGTTGATAGGTTAGATGAACTGGAATTTAAGACTTAACCAAGTGCACCTTCCATTCCCACCTTCCCCTAGGTTCCAAAAATTAAAGTCCATTAATTTTGTCACTTAGTTGATTAAAGTAAAATTAATATTAACCAATTCAATTTCTCCCTTCTTCATCTAGGTTCAAAACTCCCCTCACCTTAATGAGTTCATTTTTGACAAGGTCACTTTATTTTACTTTTTCCTAGCCATATTCCATGCACAGAGAACTATGAATAGAAATTATTAAGATTGAAATTGGATTTATTTATTCATAGAAACTCACCCAGTGCACCTTGTCTCAGATACTCCCCGTGGGATCCCATTTTCCAATTTTACTCTAATTACAAATAACTTAATTAATAATCATTCAAGTTGACATCCTAAAGTGATTGAATATTATTTAATAATAATGTGAGTCCCCTGGGTTTTAGTGAGAAATTCTAGTTACACTAAATCATGATAATCATCCCACAAAACCTAACTTGTCACACTCCCATCCTCATTTCCTAAATTGTCAGGTTCATAGAAACAGTGAACAATTCCACTCAGTAGTCACTCATTCTTAACAGTTTCTGAATAAATTCCTCTCTCAAAAACTAGAAAACAACTATCCACTAAACAAGACATAAGTGAAATTCCATTTAACTTCCAATGAACATAAATATATGAGAGAATTTGAAAATTTTGAAGGAATTTTGAACCATTTTTTGAAAAAAATTGACCATTTTTTAAGCAACCACAAACTCAGGTTAAAACTCAGGTTCAAGAAAGAGGAATTTGAAATGACACTAAAATTAACCCTCTCCCCCACACTTAAAACACAAAATTATCCCCATTATTTTATCTCAAGGTGGGAGATAGTTTATGTTAAAAAAAGATGGACATTTCAGTTGAAAAAGGGTATGGAGGGGTAGAAATTAGGTTCAAAGATTTGCTTTTCCCCACAAAAAGAGAAAGAAAAGAAAAAAATAAACAAAAACAGAATATCCCAACCCCACCAACCATCATCATCAAACAAGCGTATTTCCTTTTGAAAAGTTCATGCTTTGAATCATTGTGAGCAGACAGAATATTTTATCAATTTACTTCAAATAGAAGCATTATTAACAGTGATGTGCAGTAAGAACATAATGAAATTGAAAGAAGTGGGTGCAAGCATGTTTCAAAAATCAGATCAAAATAATTTTTCAACGAAGTAGATACTAGAAGCTAAACACCCATGAAATAAAGAACAGTCAATTTTCACAGATTAGGGGGGAAGTCCCCCACAATTAGTTCACAGTGAAGATTAAGCAAGTAATTGAAAGGGAAAAAGGGCAGAACAACACTTCTTCGAATTATTGGACCTTTAATAGTGGATTTCATCAACAGATCCTCTTCAGCAACACTAGGTTGTTACTCATCTTCATTAACCTGCAAGTTCAAGTAAGTAAAATAAGATTTCATAGTTTTATGTTCAAGATAAGTAACCCAAGGGAGTGAGTAGAAATAAATTTTATCTATAAAATATAGTGGATTGCTCCCTTGGGTTTTCTTGACCAAGTTTCTGGTAGCAACAACAGATCATAATGCACCAACAATTAGTTAAGAAATTGAATTGGAGAACAAGCGGCAGGGATTAATTTATTGAAAAAAAAATAAAAGAAAAACAAATGAGCTAACATGGGTTAGTTCCCATGAAACACTGAGTTTATAGTACTCAGTTAGACCTGAAGTAGCAGATTCTTCCAATAGAGATATGGAAGCCAAGACCTTTGGCTGCCCTTCAAACAAGTGCTTTATTCTTTGAACATTGACTAAAAAAGGTCGATTATCTTCTCCAACTATCTCAACAACTCCATTAACCAAGACTCTAATAATGGTAAAGGGTCCTGACCACTTGGACTTCAACTTTCCTAGAAACAGATTCAATCTAGAATTGAAAAGTAGGACCCTCTCACCAACTTTAAAATTCCTATTTTTAATGATTGAGTCATGAAAATCCATTGTTCGTTATCTGTAAATTTCATAATTCTCATAAAAATCTCATCAAATCTCCTCCAACTCACTCAAATCTAACAGTCACCTCTCTCCAGCAGACTAAAAATCAATGTTAAGATCCTTCACTGCCCAATAAGATCACTACTGTAACTCAATAGGTAGATGGATTGTTTTCCCAAAGAGAAGACTATATGGTGACATCCCTATAGGAGTCTTATAAGCAGTTCTATAAGCCTAAAGGGCCCCATCCAGCATCCATATCCAAACTTTCATTGAGCTATAAACTATTTTCTCTAAAATCTATTTGAGCTCTCTGTTTGAAACTAATGCTTGCCCATTGAACTATGGGTGGTATGTGGTGGTTGTCCTATGTGAGTAACTATACTTATCCATTAAAACTTTTAACTTATAATTCTTGAAGTGAGTACAATTATCAGTGATGAATGATCAATGTACACCAAATCTAGAAAATATGTTTCTCTTGATGAATTTCACAACACTAGCAGCTGAATTGTCAGGAAGAGCTACCGCCTCAACCCACTTGGACACATAGTTCCCTTCAACTAAAATGTACTCATTCCCATAAGATGATGGGAATGGTACCATGAATTCCAAGCCCCACACATCAACGATTTGGAAATCCAGAATACCTTTTTGGTGTAGTTCTTGCCTTCTTTCAACATTTACCAACATTTGACATTTTTCACAGCCAATAACCAGACTCCTTGCATCTTAAAATAATGTTGACCAGTAGAAACTAGACTGTATGACCTTTTGAGCAGTCCTTTCTCCTCCATTGTGGCCACCCCAAGTTGATGAATGGAAGCTCTCAAGTATGGGAAAAATCTCATCCTCAACCACACATCTTCTCAGAATCCCATCAACACATCTTTTTAAGAGAAGAGGGTCATCCCAAAAATAATATTTCAGTTCATATATAAACCTCTTCCTCTAGTTGTGTGAAAGATTCTTGGGCATGACTCCAACTACCAGAAAGTTGGCATAGTCTGCAAACCAATCAAACTGATGCATAGAAGCAACAAACAATTTTTCATCTGGGAGAGAATTATTGATATCTTTTGGCTCCTTACTTGGGGAATTGGGTAATCGTGACAAGTAATCTGCAACTACATTCTCAGACCTTTTCATATTCTTAATCACTAAATAAAGATCCTATAACTACAAGGTCCACCTCATAAGTCTGGAATTTGAGTCCTTTTTATCCAGAAAATACTTTAGGGATGAATGATCTGTGAAAATTATTATCCTTGATTCTATCAAGTACTGCTTGATCTTTTCCAATGCAAACAACACAACATCCAATTCATTTTCAGTGGTAGAATAATTCTTATGGGTGTCATCTTGTAGCTTTATTCCATAGTAAATAACATGATCTTTCCTATACTTCCTCTTCCCTAACACATCTCCTATTGAAAAGTCACTAACATCACACATAACCTCAAAGAGAAGCTGCCATTCAGGAGCAGTGATTACAAGTGAAGTAGTCAACTTCTCCTTGAGCATATTAAAGGCCCCTAGAAATGTATCATAGAAGAAAAAGAGTGTGTCCTTAACAAGAAGGGGGCACATGGGTGTAGTAATTTTAGAAAAGTCCTTAATGAACCTCATATAGAATCCATCATTTCCCAAGAAACTTCTGATTCCTTTAACATTTTTAGCTGTGGGAAATTTTTATATGACCTCAATTTTAGAATTATCGACCTCCATCCCTTCTTAGAAACTTTGTGTCCCAAAACTATGCCTTAAGTGGCCATGAATTGGAACTTTTCCCAGTTTAAGACTAAGTTGGTCTCTTGGAACCTTTCTAACAATATTTCTAGATTTTTCAGACAGTTCTCAAAGTTATTTCCCACAACAGAAAAATCGTCCACGAACACTTCAATTATCCTTTCAATAATGTCTAAAAAAATTGCCATCATACACCTCTGAAAAGTGGTTGGAGAACCATACAAGCTAAAGGGCATCTTCCAGTAAGAAAATTTCCAAAATGGATAGGTGAAGGTAGTTTTCTCTTGGTCCTCAGGTGCAATGGAAATCTGTTTGTAACCAGAATAACCATCAAGAAAGCATAAAAATCCATTACCTGCCAATCTCTCTAAAATTTGATCCAGAAAATGGCATGAGAAAGTGATCCTTTCTTGTGGCAGCATTCTACTTTCTATAGTCTATACAGAATCTCCATTTATTCACTAAACTTTGCTAGATTTTCTCATTCTTTTCATTAGTGACCACTATCACTCCACTCTTTTTGGGAACCACTTGCACCGGACTAACCCAGGGGCTATTAGAAATGGGAAAAATTATTCCAGCATCAAGAGACGTAATCACTTATTCTCTCACCACTTACTTAATGTTTGGGTTGAGTCTTATTTGGGATTCTAATCTAGTCTTAAACTCAGGTTCCATGATAATTTTATTCATACATAAATCTAGACTTATCCCCTTTATATCAGCAATCGACCAGCCTATGACAGACATGTACTTCTTCAAAACATTAAGCATATTTTTCTCTTCACTCACCTCCAGGTTAGATGAAATGATAACAGGAATGGTGGAACTGTCTCCTAAAAATGAATATTTGAGGTGGGAAGGGAGGGGCTTGAGTTCAAGGGTGGGTGGTGAATGCATTGAGGAAAGAAACTTGGGCTTGGGTGGCCCAAGGTCTTCATGCTGCTTCTTGAAGAAGGCAGCAGAGAAGCCTCTATACTCAGTGATAGAGCTTCCAAAAAATATATCCTCAAACATAGACTCCTCTCATGGGTTAATAATGTTCTAAAAAACAAAATCATTTAGGTTCTCCAAGAATTCTCCCTCGTACACATCAACAAATTCTCTCTCCTTACTTGAGCTGATCCCCATGCAAACAGAAGTAGGGATTTCATGTTCACTATTGATTTCAGCTATTATTCTCAAAAACTATTCTTTATCCTTATCAACACTACTCTAATCAAATAACATCTCATATTTTTGGAAAAATTGGGTGGGTGGGTTCTTGTATTTTATTAAACACATTTAATTATTCTTTCTGTTCACCCAAATTAAAAATCAGTTTCCCCTTAGACACATCTGTCACAACTCCCCATGTGGCCAAGAAGTGCCTACTGAGAATGATAGGAACCTCCTAGTCACACTCTATATCAAGGATAAGAAAGTAAGTAGGAAAAAATATTTTTCCTAATCCCACTAACATATCAGCGACCCTACAAACTGGATGAGTAATGGACCTATCAGCAAACTGTAAAACAAAAGTTGTGGGTTGGGGAACTCCTAATCTCAGGTGCTAAAAAAGTGACAAGGGAATCAGATTGATACTAGATCCAAAATCACACAAACAGTTGAACTTACCACCTCTATCCCCAAAAGTTAATGGGATGAAAAAGCTTCTTGGGTCCTGAAGCTTAAGAGGTATCTTATTATGCAAGACTACACTTCACTCCTCTGTTAAGCTATAGGTGGAAAATTCTTCCAATGTATTTTCATTTGAACATATTTTCTTGAGTAATTTCAGATATTACGTGCATTGAAACAAGGATTCTAAGAATGGGATACCAATGTTCATCTTTTTAACCACTTTCAAATATTTAAACTGTTCAGAATCATGAATTAGTTTCTTAATTATTTTTGGGAAGGGGATTGTAGGGGAAAAATTACTCACAATTGGGGGCATCTTTATAGATTTCTATTCAACATGTTTCTTCCCATTATTGTCTTTGTTTTTCAAACCATTGTTTTTGAGTTTTTGAGCTTGAACAATAGCAACTAGAGAGATTCCATTAGTGATTTCCGATTTTACAGATTCAGGTTCTTTTAGATTTGAGTTTGTATCGTCATTTAGTTTTTCTTTTTCAGCATTTTGGGGTTCTTTCTAAGGCTCTTGGTGAGTTTGGAGACCACTTATAGTGGTCACAACCATGAAATTCTCCCTACAGTTTTCCTCAGTTATGCTGGGAAGCCAACCCTTTTCTCTATTACTAGCATCCCTAGCCAACTGTCCCATTTGAATTTCTATTTTCTTCATTCTAGCATCCATTTGAACTTTGAAATGATCATTTTTGGTCTTTTTTTCCTCAAACCTCCCTATAATCTTATGAAAAATGTCTCTCACCTCATATTTTGAGTTGGACGTTTTAGCTTTAGGTTGGAGTTAGAATTTCTACCTAGGAGGCTACTGGAATCCAGGAGGGGTAGTAGGTCAGAGGACTCCCTTCTCCCTCCATGACTGGTTCAGATGGTTTCTATAACCCTGATTATAGGTGTTGGAAAAAGGATCATCCCTAGGCTACATCTTAGGTCCATAGCCAGCAAAGCTGGCAATCTCATGAGGCTGGACAGGCATATCAAAGTTTGGACAATATGTTTGAGAATGGATATACATGCCACAGTTGTGGCACTTCTCCTTAAGGATTTTATGTGGGTTCTCATTAAAGAACCAAGAAGCTTGGGATTCATCTTGAGGAGCATGGGCGGTTTCCTTTCTCACAATGGTTCTCCTCCTAGATCATTTGTGCTCGGAGTTTTGAGATAAGGTTTTAAATATTTTTTTGAGCTCCTCAGCAGTCCTATTACTAAAGTCTCCTCTAGAAGAATGATCCACCAAGGATTGGTGGTAAGGTGTGAGAATATTGTAGAAGGTGTCCATGAAAAATTTATGTGTACATTTATGGTTTGAACACTTCCTAAGAAAACCTCTAAACATATCCCAGGCTTCATGAAATAGTTCTCCTTCATCCTGAAGGAATCCAATAATTCTGTGCCTAATTTTAGATGTCAACCTCATATGATATAATTTCATTATGAAAGCATTGTGAACTCGTTCCCATGAGACAAAAATTTCTTCTTCTAATTATTGGAATCAAGACATAGAATTTCCCTTGAGGCAAAAGGGGAACACTCTCAGTTTAAGTTCTTCCTCAATGAGACCCCTAAGTGGTAGCTGCTGGACAGTACAACAGAAGTCTCTAATGAAGTCAAGAGAGTCTTCACTAGGAATTAAATTGATGTTTGGTAGTTGAATAAGCATAGATTTATTGATCTCGTAATTCCTTGACCTAGGAGAGAGTCTAATGCATGAAGGGTTACTTGAAACTGTAGGTAGCAAGAATTCTCTCAAACTATGTCTCTCAGCTATTTCATTCTCAGGTCAGTTCATCATTCTAGGTTGGTTCAAATTTTCAAGAAGTGGGTTGTTCAAGTTTTCAATTCTGTTATCTTCTATTTTGACCTTACTTTGTTCTTTTTCACTTCCTTGAGGTGTTTATCAATTTCAGGATTACCAGGTACTATGTATTCAGACTTAGACCTTGTTTTCATGCATCATGTTCACAATTGTTTTTGAATTTCAATTTTGTTTTCATATTTTTTTAGTTTTTTTTAGTGATTTTATTTATTTGTTTATATGTGAATTTTTGTTTGTTTTTTTAATTCTCACCTAGACTCCTCGGCAACGATGCCAAAATTTGCACACTCACGTGTCATTGGACACAGGCGAAAAAAAATTTATAACCTACTTACTACATAGGACAGTGGAAAGACATGGTCGAACCACAAGGAGGCCTCGTGTTTTGTTTGACGATCTAAAAAAACAAACTAAAAAACACACACACACAAGAACAAGAAAAAATAGTTGGTGATGGAGAAGTGGAGTGCGTGAGAATCAGTGTGTGAAGAAGTGAGACGAATTGGTGAGTGCCAGGGGAGTAGACATAGCAACAAGGGAAATTGTGGTGTAAACGACCAATAGATGAGTAGGGGGAGGAAGTCAACTGGCCGATTTGATATTTCCTAGCCTCATTCATGCACTGATGTTTTTGAAATATGGATCTGAGTTAATGTAACTGGCCAAATTTGTTGTCTGGTCAGTTTGTGATTACAGTCCTTCGACTGTTAAATTCATTCCATCCAATGGAAATAACTTGTCATATGTCACTGGACTCAACTTTTCAGTTGAGTTTAGTTTGTCTCTCTCATTTGAGCATGACTCATTTGTCAAAAAGTTCCCTCAGATTTAAATAGTTTTCATTAAAAGTCAATCAGGATGTATTTTCACTCGACCTTGTTGTTTTAAAAATATTTTCATTCTGCAAACAGTGAGAGAGACATTCCCAAAAATAAGATAGTGCAAGAATAAGAATGAACAAATCTAATCACCAAGATTATCCACCACACTAAGGAAATTTAGATGGACATAATGATAGGATTCAGTGAAAACATATAATTAAAATCAAAGAAGTTCATATTGAAATGAGATGTAGAAAAATAGAGTACAAGAAAAATAAGGATGTTCGTCTCCCTACTCTAGCCCCTGAAAGTTATAACTCTTGCTGCTTGCTGGTGAATGCAATGATGGAATGTGCTCAATGTACCGCCCTGGGAATTGAGTTATGAAATGCTCTAATCTGCTACTCTTGGTACTCTAATCTACTCGTGATGGAAGATGCTATATGTTCCTCTCGCTCCACTCCCCCCAGTCTGGATCAATGCCTCCCTCTTTCTTTCAATGATTTCCTACCCATCACAAATGCTAATGACCAGTATAAGTCTATGGGATCTCTCCTGTGGAGATCCCGGGCCTCCACATGTAGCTTTCACTACGCTGCTCTTCCCATGCTTGTCACCGAAGTAGTTGCTCATAACTGAATGGAAATGATGTGTGCGTGGCGAGCTACAGTCTTCCCTCTACAAATCAGCAAATCCACATGGCATGCTTTTATGTGCATGTCACCGGATTTTAAGTGAACTCTCTCTAAGTGTATCCCACCACCTTTTTTTAAACTAACACCATATTTAACGCATGAATAGCTTCCTATTATTACCCCCTCCATGCGCAGCTCCCCCTACACTAAACAATAGAATACATAAAACACATTAAAAAAAGAAAGAAAACTAAATGAATATATATTTATATTATTACTTAGATTATTTAATAAAAATACATAATATATATATATATATATAATACTTAATAATATTATTACTATTATATGTAAATATAGTTATTATAATTATTAATATTTTACTTATTATAAAACAAAAGTAATTAGTATCATATATATATCAGTATGTTTTTTTTGTATATAGTGTATTATATATATTATGATTATTATATAAAACAAACTAATAAAATAAAAAAGAAAATATAAAGAGAAAGGGGGAGGAGGGTTCAGCTTAGGGGAGAGGAGAGTGATGCAGAGGAAAGGTAGTGAGGGCCGAGGCGACTTCGGGTATGGGGGTTCAGGCCGCGGTGAGGGGTGGGGTCTCAATGAGGTCCGGGTTTGGATGGAAAGGTGAGGCCATGACAAACTGGGAGAAGAAGAAAGGAAGAAGGTGAGGAGCCAGGTTCGGGTTAGGGTGATGTGGGTGTGGTCGGACTTGCGGCAGGGTCGTAGTGGCTCAGAGGGAGGTGCGGTACGGGGTAGATGTAGTGCGGCAGGGGGTTCGAACTCGGACTAGGTAGAAGGAGGGGGAACTTGTTCAAGGGGCATGAGGGATATGGTTGTAGTGCACAATAATGACTTAACAGAGAAAGCTTCTCAGTGGTGGGATGAAGGAGTGCGACATGGGGTCTTTGTGCAGAAGGAGAATGGGGAGATGTGAGGGCTGAGGTTCGGAGGTTCGGACAGGGGTTGTTATGGTGAGGTCCTAATCTGGACAACTGTGGTTTGGATCTTGAGTTTTCCAAATATGCTTTGAATTTGTTGCTCCAAATTTGTATTCTGCTATTCCTGTGGAATTGTTATGTCGAGATTCTGTGATTCATCGGATCTGGTTCTCTTGCTACTATGATGTTGTTGCTTTGTTGTGTTATTGCTGCGATGGAGAATGTGACGGGAGAAAAGGACCAGAAGTATGGTGTGGATGAGGTTAAGTAGAGGAGTGTGGTAGGGGATTACGGTGAGACAGTCACCATGAGTGAAACTCATGACTAGACTGTGAGGAATGGGTTTGGCGAGGTGAATGGGCATAGATACGGTGGGACAATATTAGTGAAACTGTGAGACAATGAGTGAGGCAGTGATTGAAATGGTGGTTGATGCTCACAGTCTCACCGTGAACAATACAGTGGTAGTGAGGGGTGAAAATGGTGGGATGTGCCACCGTGAGTACCTGCAAAATAAAAAGGAAATATTAAATAAGTTAATAATTTAATAAAATTAAAAAAATAAATTAATAACTCAATAAATAAAAATAAATAAAAGAAAGTAGTGTTAAATAATAAAATTAATTATACATTATTTAAAATAATGAATTTAGTTATATGAAAAATTATATCAAAATTTAATTTAAAAAAAATTAAAACATTTAAAGTAACTAATTAATCAATTAATTAGTTAAATAAATAATTAAATAATTAATTAATGAAAAAAACTATGACTTGAATAAAATTATGTTGTTAAACTAATTAAAATATTTACAGAATTAATAATTGAAATGTGTTATATATTTACAAATTAAAAATAATTAATTGATTAATGAATTGATAAACTAACTAAAATGAAAAATTGTAAAAATAAAAGAATAAATAAATAAAAGTCAAATTCACACAAATAATTTAATTTAAGAATTATTTAAAAATACAATAATAAATATTAAAAACACATGATTTAAACTAAAATTGATTATTTTACACAGAAAATTCAAAAACAACATAATTATCAATTATTTAATAAAAAAATTAAAATAAAAAAGTCAATAAAAAAAGGATGTGGAAAAGAGTGTGAAAACACTACCACATAAACAACATCCTATAGGATTCATGCAAAGTCTAAATATTTCAATATAGAAATGAGATGAAATTACTATGCCATTTTCGATGGATTGACAAAATCTCCCAAAAGGAATGTTGTAATATGGGTTATTATTTATCTACATAACAAATATTCACATTTTCTCTCTATAATAGAAGGTTCACCACTTGATCACCTTTCCTGAATCTATATTAATCTCATTTTATGACTTTATAGTAAACCTATTTCAGTCAAATGTAATCATTATCCACGAATTGAATCAAAATTATGAAAAAGTTATTAGTAGGATCGGGAGACTGAGTTTCATTTTAGCATTGCCTATCACCCTAAAATTTATAGAACTCCCCAAAGGACTATTAAAACATTATAAGAAAATATTTTATCATTATCACCTGAGTTTCAAGATATATGTGATTAATATTTACCTTTGGTAGAGTTTTCTTATAACAATATTTTTCATCAAATTACTCAAAATGGAGAAAAATGAATCATTATCTCGGAAGAGATGAAATAAATCATTTTTAGTGGGGGGGGGGGTGATTGTTAAAAGTATCATTAGGGTCTATATCGTGTTGAAAAGACAATAAATAAATTAAATTCCATTAAGACTCATATTAAAATAGCTCAATGAAGGCAAATGATTTATGCTAATAATGAAGGAATGATTTGAAATATCAAGTAAAAGATCATATTTTCTTGAACTTTTCTCCATGAAAGGGAGTTATAATTTTTTATAGAGAAATAAAACTAAGGCATATATATATAATACCTTTTAAAATTATGGAATGAATTAAGGCCATGGATTATTTATAGACAATGCCATCAAGCCTATATAAAGTACGAGATGTGTTCTATATATCTTTGTTAAAAAGAATATTCTAGACCTAATATATGTGATAAACTATTTATAAATATTACAAGATCATGATATATAATAAAATTAAGAGAATATCCTAATTATTGACACTATAGATAATTTGTTAAAGAATTGTATGAATCGAACAATAAAGTTACTTTGAAGAATCCATAAAATAGAGGAAGCAATGTGGGAAACTGAATATGTTATAAATAAGAATCACCCTCTTTTGTTCAGAAAGTAATTTTAATGAAACATTCAATTTAAAAAAATTTATAAGAGTTAATAATTTAAAATCTCATGTTTTTAATAGAAAATCGTGTTCGATAGGGTATACAACACACGATACTGAGCTTAAATGAACCATGAAATTTTATTATTTAAGGATGACTATAATAAACTATCATTTTAATTGGTGGGTACGTATAGGTATAAAAACAATATGAATTGTAAATTTAGGTACTATTCAATACATATTTATTGTTTAAAAATTACGAAATAAACATTCATTTTTTTTAAATTTATTTTATTCCTCAAAAATATGATTTATTTAAAAATGATTTTATTCATTTCTCTGAGAAAATATGATAAGTAATATTTTCAACATAATAAATTTCATTTGATAAAACATGAAGTAATTTTTAAAATAATATTATGAAAATTCACATAGGTTAATTTTTTATAATTTTCTAAAAATATTTCTTTTCTAGTGATTAGTGAAAAATACTTCTTTTTATTAAAAACAATATTTTTATTTCAATAATTTAAAAAGTACCATTTTAATATGGTTTATATTTTAAATTATTTATTTAGTAATATTTATAATCCAATCAAGGAAATTAGAATCATTTTTATGATTTAATTTATTCTAGAAACATTTTTATACATAAAGAAATTATTCTGAAAAATTAACTTTTGTTGTGTTTTTTGGTTTAATCATAAATTAATTTATACTAATTATTGAAATTGAATCCTAAAAAATTGATTTCATATTTTTAATCATGATATAAAAATTTAGTAAAAGGGTCCATTTTTGTTTATGTTAATTATTTAATTGTAACCATATTAAATACTTGTCACCATGTTAAGGGTTAATTGATTAATTAAGGATTAAAAATTTAACATGGCCTCAAAAATGAACCCAAAAATTTTCTCAATTACATCTGATGAGTCTATTTCATCCATAATCATAAAAAATTAAATTTTTTTACTTTTTTTCATTTTTATATGATCTTCATAATTATATCTTTTAAGTGAGAGATAGAGAAAAAATGTCACTTTTCTTCTTGTAATATCTATAATAATTTATTATAGGGATAAAAAATTATTTTTTGTTCAAAAGATTAATTTGAAAGATAAATTATTTTAATATAATGTTAATTTATTTTTAATTTTTAGTGATGAAATAATTACCATAAAGTATTTCACAACACCGACACAAAATTTACTTAATTATTAGAAAAAATAAATAAATAAATTTTAAAACATATAAATTAAAACAAATTGGAATAATAATTATTTTTTATGAATTTTATTGACAAATATATTATATTATTTATGTGTGGATGGATTATATTCTAATTATCATTTTTTTTCATGATGTGTTTATTGTCAAATTAAATGAATAGTGTCAAAAATGATCTTAATGATATTTTATAAGAAATATTTTTTTTAATAAATGGTTTATAATTTATTAAATAATTAAATTTTAATATATGAATGGTATATGGTTTAAAAAATCATACATTTTATATTTATTGGTCATTTGTAATTTTATACTGTCATTAATGACCCTTAAATGGTAGAAAAATTTAATATTGTTGTAATCGTTTAAAGAGTTAACTGGGGTTAAAACTAAAACATAATAAAAACATATCCAAATATTATTGGATGAAATTATTTTAACTCATAATAATTTTATCTTTGAATAATATCACTTTTTATCCATTTGGATATAAAAAATAATATATATTAATTTAGTACATCAAGAAATTCCAAGAATGAACCTCCCCTCACTTATAAAAGTACACCAATTATCTCAATTATTTACAATACATGGAGTATTATAGCTCAAAAAAACCTTAAAAATATATCTTAAAACATTCATAGATATTTTTTCGAGGTTTTATTATTAAAAAAATTACCAACCCAAGATCCTTTAGGAGAAGATATAAAGGATCAATTTTGTTGAAGAGGTATTCATATTTACCAACTCTTTAAATATATATTCTTCTTCTACTTACACTTAATGTGTTTTATCAAGACTAAAATAATAAATATAGTATCATAAATATAATAATATTTTTTTATAATTTTTTTACAACCATATTCTATCCATTTTTCTTTTTAGGAAGAAAAAGAACATTGCTTATTTTTACATACGACTCGTCATCTCTAAATGGATGTGAAACTTGTTTTTCATCACCACTTTACATGGATTTTTATAATGATGGTGATAATGAATATATATGATAATTATGGAATAAATATTTCTATATATTTTAATATAATATATATATTTTACTTTTAATTTCATTCGAAAATGTTAAAGGAACTCATGCATACGTGTGGAGTACCACCTCTATGAAGAAATGTGATCTTGTTTTCATTTCCACTTTACAAGGAATGTAATAAGGATATATTTAAATTATATATATATATATTATATTTTTATCATGATTAAAATTTGGTTAAAAAGTTACCATAGTCATGTTACAAGGACATAATCTTCCATGACAAAACCTGCATGAGAAAATAAATATGTTAACACCAAAACACTGACAATAATGAATGATTATTGAGAAATAGATGATAAGATGTTATAAACGGAGCATATAAGATATTATTAATTTTTATATGAGTCTATAATAAGTTAATAATGCGTTTAAAACAATTACACATGAGGTAAAATAATTTTACTCTAAGTGGAAACATGGTGTATGATATTTCATCCCAAATTCCCCTATATTGATACTTTTTTCTTCTTATGCATCTAATAACATTTATTTGGTGTATATACAATAATTTTGAGGTATTTAACATGAATATCCATTTATTAATTCTGATTAAACACTAAATTCATGGTACACTTTCAATAGGTATGTA
Source organism: Viscum album (assembly GCA_963277665.1). NCBI lineage: Eukaryota > Viridiplantae > Streptophyta > Magnoliopsida > Santalales > Viscaceae > Viscum > Viscum album. The sequence continues at coordinate 188,762,576 of OY728131.1, forward strand.
TAAATGAATATATGATCATATTACTTTTTTTGATTTGGTATATTTTCTTCTACAATGATCATAAGAATTCCATATGACACATTGGGAAAAGTGTCATCCAAACACCTATCCACTTTCCACGTGGTAGGTACTATCCTTTGTCATCAATGGTTTTTATTCTACCTCCATCTTAACTCGAAATTGTGACCTCTAGATTAATATCACTCCGAGGATAATTACAATTACCACTTTGATGTTGGATTGGTGGTACTCATAATGCTCTTTAGTGGGGTATTATTCTATAGGTCTTGAGTTCAAGTTACATGGGAGGCTAACTAAAAACCCCAAATGGTAGGGGAAATTACCCTCCATGTAATGAACCACAACTTTATCAATGAAAGTTCCCTTCTTATAATTATATCACTTAGTATAAACAACAGACATCACATATATAAACCAGAAAAACATTGTTATCATAAATGAAGAATAAAAAATTAGTCAATAAATAAACCATTATGAATTAAAAATATTAGAATTGGAAAATTAATATTAAATAAGATAATAATCATATGATAATTTAGATATTATTGATCCATGAGAATGATTGTACTCATGAACAAAGCAATAAAAATAAAATATAATGTTAACAATAAAATATTAATTTTGAATATTAATTTATATATAAACATGACATAAAATAGAAGTGAATGAAAAATTAATGGTGTAAGAGATATTTATAAAAGTAGGGAACCCATATGGATGTTATTATTATTACCAATGTAATATTATTCTAACAATTAGAATAGTAACCTAACTCTTGGAATAGTAATCTCACCATAGGAATATTTATTGACTGTTAGAATAGTAAAATCACCTATGTAAATGTAAAATAATGTTTAGGAATTTTATAAAATGAAAATATGATATATTTATATAATGGTACAAGTAAACAAATTATGTTGATAAATTTATTGTTGTTTTTTTGTAAAATGTAAAGGTTTTATTTAAAATTTTATAATGAATATAATTATTTAAAATAAAATTAGTTAAATGGATTCATAAATGAATATTATGTTTTATTATAATGAGATGATAATTTTATGATACCATAAGTAATTTTTCAAAGGGTCATAATGTAACAACCAAACATATTATCAATGCAAATGGCTTTCTTATAATTATGAAACATAGTATAAACCAAATAAAATTGCATTGTGAATAAAATTGAAAATGTATAAATATAGAATGAATGAAATAATAGGTATTTATAGAAAATAAGAAACCTATACAGATAGAATAGTGGATTGATATTTGGAATAGTAATATTACCATTATGAATAATAATTGAGCCAATATTATAGTAAAATCAACTATAAAATTATAAATAAAATTTTTGTATCTTATAAAAGATAAATGATATAATTATATAATAATATAAGTAAATAAATGTTTTACAAATTATTAATTTAGTGTTGGAATTTTTATAAAATATAAATGTTTATTTACAATTTTATAATTAATATAATTATTTAATAGAAATTTTGTTCTCATTAAATATATTCCTATATAAATATTTTATTTTATTATGATTATAATATAAATTTATGAGACTTTAATTAATTTTTCAAAATTCTATAAAATCAGTTATAAATTTTAAATCAGTATTTTCCAAGTAAATGTTGATTTTAAATAAAAATTAAATTTATCATATTTAGAAAACTATTTTCATAAAATGGATTTAATTTTTTAAGTATAAATTTCAAAAAAGGGTTATAGTGAATTCTTTAATATTTTTCAAAAAAGGTTGATTTTTTTGTGAATAATGAAATACAATAATTTATAGTATATATAAAGTATAAGTTAAAATATTTATTTCATGAGTAATGTATGATGTTATAACCATAATATCGAATACTACTTATTTTTTTATTATATTTTTTGATAAGGTTAAAACTATTCTTGACAAAAAATAATAAACTAATGAAAACAATAATAATAAATATACCCCTCTCTTCCCCTATAAATACAACCCTCACCACCTATTCTCCTCACATCTCTACAACCTTTAATCTTATCCAATTTATACACAATATACCTCTAATAATCTCCCACAAATGTAGGTTTTTTTCTCAACAAAATAACTAAACCAATTTCCCTAATGAGGTCCTCAAAGAGAGGAATTGAAGAGGTAAAATCATCTTTCATTTTCTATTAATTTCTTTTCAATTTATTTTCATTTCTTATTATCTATACACCTATCCTAATCTATGTGTCATGATAAATTATTTTTATTATATATACTAGAATGTTAATTTTGTAATTGAATATTCTTCATGAAACCTCTTCTCCTCTCTCTTTTATTTTAAAAAATATAAAATCATCGTTCGTGATGTGTTGATTTACCACCATAGTGAACATTGTATTTTCATTTTATTTTACAACATTAAAGGATGGTCATAAAAGAATTATAATATTTGAAAAAGATTTTAAAATATATCATATAACCCTTTTTATGTTCTTGAAAAATTTATATACATAATATTAATTTATAAAACAATACAAGTTTGTTGTGATAAAAAACTGCCAAAATTAATATAAAAAATTATCATTATCATTTTATCAAATGATTTATCTTCATATATGGAAACATATATAATAAATATTAAATATTATTATGTTAAATAATAATATATAATTTCAATTCTTAATATTTTTCTACATTTTAAATGATCTTCCATACATGTATAAAAGAAAACCGATCAAGAAAACTAGGAAAATGAATACTCTTGAACGATGAAATTGAACTATATAACTCATCAAAATGGAAATAAAAAAACTTAATAAAATTATAATGAAAAAAATAAATTTAAATGAGGTTTTATATTTTTTAAATATTTAATATAATTTGATTATCCATGAAATTAAAGTGAATAAATCATTCAGACATAATAAACATGAATTCTCGAACCCAATTTCCTTTCTTTAGGTTATTCATTTTACATTCCAAATTTCTATGTTTATTTTATTTTAATATTCCTAAAATATAATTTTTTTGGAATTAACTTTTATATTCTTATATACAAATGTTTCTAATCTTGTTTTAGGACAAATACAAATATATTCAAAAAAAAATTCTTTCTAAATTACATTTTGACTCATCTTGAGTTCTTTCTTCTTCGCTCAGGAATGAGGAATCTTATAAAAATATGTTTTTACCTTTTATTTTGTTGACCCTAATATTTATTCATAATTTTATTCTTTACGATATTATCATTTAACCCATTACCTTTCCATGTGTAATTTTATTTCTAACATTGATATTCATTTTATGTGGCATGTATGATTATGTAAATATGATGATGTGATAGGTGAATAGGGAATTATATAGAGCTACAATGAATTATTTAATATGATCTATCTCATGAGATAATGTTATATATTCATGAACATTTTGCTATATTTGTTCAAAATGATGATTTTATGATGAACATATGTTATGGATGACCATGATGCTATCTTTATTCATAACAATTAGTGGAATTTCCCCACTAAGACATGATGATTTAGTTTTACGCATTACCACATTCCATTCCTTTATATAATTCTTCACCTAATTACTAAGATTATGATCTTATGATTATTCTATGATTATGATTATTATTCCCACCCATGTAATATTTATTCATGTTCTTATCTCTACTCTTACTAGGTTTTTAGCTCACCCATTTCTTTGATTTATATCATCAGGAGAGTACTTATACTAAGTAGCATGTGAGGGTCAATAATAAAATAGAGAATAAGGAATTAAAATAATGATTATGTATTATTATGTGAAAGTAGTTAATGGTCCTAATTTCCCGAATACTCTAAACCTTTGGATCCATGTTTTGTATAGATTTTATATTATTTATCATTCAAATGATAAAATAGTCATGTAAGAAAATAGTATAGTCACAATAGTTTCTATAAGAGAACAGTTTAGTTAATTTGGTAATTATAATTCGATAACTTTAGTAAGAACCCTATGAATAATTCTGTCACCATGGATAACATATATTGAAACCCCAAAAATAACATGTTAGGATAAACTTATAGTTTACATGTTTATCCTTCTAGATTCAAAGCTTCATTTTTATATGTTTATTATCTAAGAATTCAAACCCCCTAATTGATTTTTAATTTTATTAGTTAAAATATTGATGGATTAAGATCACAAGAAACTCTTTTATCTCTTCTTTAAGAAATACTTGAATATATTATCCTTATTCCATGATCAGTTGACTTTGAGAATTCTTCCAATATCCAAGTTACATGAAATCAAAATTATGAGGCATAAAATTCCTCTATCATCACCCAGTTGTTTCAACGATAAAGTATCATTTATTGGAGAATATTTCACTCTCAAATTTCATACCATGCTAAGCATGGGATGTATAATCTGGGTGTTTTCAAATTCATCACTTAATTTCAAAAAATTGAAGCACTAAATGAATTTCTAGATGTTTTAGAAGATAGAAACCTTTGAGTATCCAATACGTATCCGATTATAGATTTATGTATTTTGGGAAAAATCAAAACTAATTTACCAAAAACATATTTTTAAACATTCAATTAATAATAACTATGATTTTTTTTTTGTAAAAAATTATTTTAATAAGATGTTTCAAATTTATATATTATATTTTTTTAATATGATTTATCAATTATTTAATAAATATAATACAAGAAGCATGTGTTTTTTTGGGGAAAAGTAATTAGATGATTTTGAAAATATCATGAGATACCATTTTGATGCATGAACCAATTTTCCTTGAAGGAAACTCAAACAGGAATGTTTGAATATCTCATTGAAGTGATGATGTAAATAAAGAATGAATCTTGGAAAGTGGTCATTAGGGGGTTCTCATGTAAAAAAAGAAAAATAAAATTTATGGGGAGAAATTTCATAAGGGGGAATAATATAACGAAACAAAATATTATCAATGAAAATTTCCATCTTCTAATTATTCAAAATCGTATAAACCACATAAAATATCTTTGATAACACAAGAAAAAATTTATAAATTAATAATGTGTAATGTCGCATAATTTTTCATGTGTTGTTTTTAAATTTTATATGAAATTAATTTGAGACCAGGCACCGAGATAACCTGTGATTCTATGGTCTGATGTTCCTTTAACAATTTCATGAAAAATATTAAAATATTAAATAGCGCATATGCAAAATTTTCCTGAAAAAGTTTAATGAATTCTAAACAAGTGGACATATCAAAAATATGAGGGTACTATTGCATTCAAAGTAGTGACATTACCATAGGCGAGGCATAATACATGACGGCACAGGTCGGTTGTGAAAGTGAATTTTTGGACGTTTTAAAGGATAAAATAAATTAAGAATTTATTTTATTTTATTGTTTCATAGATACACAGTGAAGTTTATTTTAATTATCCTTTTAATAATGAATACATGGTTTGGCTCATAACCCTGGAACCTCCTGGGGGCTCTGGAGAGAACCTGGAGAATTCTCTTGACGGTAAACAACAACAGATATTAGATCAGAGATCAATTGATGTTTTTTTGATGGATCTCATCAATGACTGCGACATGATGATCTATCCTCTTTAGTGAACGATCTAACCCCAAGTTAGGACATGGTATTTCAATTAATTCTTTCCCCATTTATGAAATTAATGTTGAACACATATCAACCAACGAACATGTTGACCCGTATTTCGATCGTTCCTGCGGGAGGGTTTCATTGCATGAATTTGGGGATGATTTTATAGTTTTGTTATCTTGATAATTATTATGGAATGGATCGAGGCTGGAACGAACAACAACCAGGGTTCATTCTTTGGGGATTTCATTATTCTTTTCTCCCTAAACGTTCTCTATGTTCTTCATGTTATTCATGAGATATTAATGAATAATGATTTCACCTATGTTTCTCGGAACAACTACCCTTAATAGAATATCCAACATCATGATAACCTAGAGGAGGTGTGACGACGATGGATGAGGTTAGATCAAAGTATTTTGGGAGATGTCTTTCTTCAGGATACTTTCATGTAGATGATCAGAATTGGTTTTTGGAGACAATCAAAGGCCTGAAACCCACCGATTCATTTTTAAAATAGTAAAAAGTCCTTGGATATTTATTTTCGAGGTGAATGGAAAAAAAGAATGATCACTGTAGGGTCAGCCGAGGCATGTAGAGGAAGAAAAGTGGTTTTGGAATTTTGGGATCAACATGGCGTGTAACCTGGGGTTACACAGCATATGGTCCCCACTTAGTAGAGGATAGAGTTTTGGGAGGCAGTAAAGTGTCAGAAGGCATGTGGGATACTTCCTAAGACATGATGTGTATCTCTGGAGGTAGACATACACATGGTGGAGTAGATAGCTTTCCCACATGGTGTGTACCCCACCACATGGCCAGACCCAGATCGGGTACATGGGTTTCCCCATGTACTATTACATGAGAAGGAGAACATGGGTCGACACCATGTACTGGCACACAGACAGAGTACACCGATGGACCCTTGATAGAAGGAAACTACGTGTGACCCTTCTACATTCCATGTACTCTCTTTTTTACATGACATGTTCTTCTGACATCGGCCGTTGTACGTGGGTGGTACCCAGGGTCAAGGAACCTGACCTGTGAACCTGGGACACATCATGTATACCATTCTACATGGCTTTAATATCTTGTCCATTGTATCCTATACAATATTTTTTAGGGTTCTTTCCCTTGATCGTTTCCTTGAAGGTTGGTGGGAATCCTTTCCCTCTCATAGAAGTATGATCCCTTCATTAGAACATTTTGGATAGAGTCTGGAATCCCCTCCAAGAGGCCCAGAGCAGGATCCTCTATCAAATCTTATGACCTAAGTAATGTCTTGGTATCGGTGTGACCAATCCTTATGGATTTCGATCCTCTACTTAGTAGGTGAATCTAGATGAGTAGTTGTATCACCCTATGGCCCTGGCAGTGATCTTCATCTATTTATCGAGATCTTCCCCACTCATGGAGTGATTATCCTAGAACAAGTGTAAAATATTCTCTCTTTGTGTCTTTTAGTGTATCTATCTCAAGACGGTTCCCAATGAGTAGTACTTATCAGGAAGACATCATCCGTTCTATTAGACTCGGGAGTGTGTTCTCCCAGATGAGTGCATTGTGGAATCTTGAGACTGAATCTCTAGTGTGGGTACGCGGTAGTTGTGATTTACCTCAATATTACGAGTTTGGGTTTTAATATATCTGAATATTTTTGTTATATGTGTTGTTTACATATACTATGTAGAGAAAACTATATCTTCATTTATGTATTGATTTATGGTTTTGGGGTTTTCTAATGAGTATTTTTATAATCAACCCTACACATGATTAGACCTCACATGTCATTTCTTGTGAAGATGAATGACCTTTTGAAAGAGTCTATGGTAGACCGGGATCAAATAGAGATTTGTGAGTTCAGGTAGGCTAATGTGTTTCTACAACTTCATGTAGTAGTCCCAGTATATATTTTGTTTATTGGTTGGACTTTTTACTCTATAGACTCTTAATTTTGTTTGGGTTTTATTCTATACTAGTTTACTTTACAAAAATTTACTTTCATGTCGTACTCTATTGGTCGGGTTTAGTGGCATGCATGCAATTTTCCTTAGTGGTTTTTACATTTTATAATTTGGGTCTTGGAGATATGTTTGAGAGTACAAGTACTTAGGAAATGCCTCCCATGTTTTTGATATGCCAACCTAGTACCAGTCACCAGGCCCTGGCCTTTTGGAAGTGGGCTTGGGGAGTCGCGACATAGTCCCCATTGGGATGGGTCATTATAGAGTGGTATTAGAGGTGGTGAGTTCAACCTAAAGACTAGGAATCTATGATATTGGTTTGGGAAAATAGTGTTAAGTGTTTTGAGATCCACTCTTAGGATAGAGACTCCTGTTTTGGTGTAGACAGCTACCATATCCATACACCAAGACTTTGATAACCTACTACTTGACTCATTACATGAGAATGTTGGTTGTAGGGAAACAATAATGGTACATGCATCATATAGCAACGGTTTGTGGTTTCCAGGTCCTACTTGATTCATATCTCTAGATATGCTCAATGACTATTATACATATTTTTTTCTTACAGGACTCCTCTGCAATACAAACTAGATAGGATTAAACATCTCAATCATGAGGATGAAGCCCTCAGTGATGAAGTTTAGATAAAGGGGCCAACCCCCCAGATGTTACCTCCAGGTGGTGAAATAGATATACCACCACTAGTGGACTAAAATGGGGTACCTGTAGTACCATCAGACAATGAGCATAGGTTGATCATGCTCCATGAGTTTCATAGATATATAACCTTCATGTTCTAAAGTGAGACCGACCCTCAAGCATTTTAGGACTAGATTGATGTGGTGAATAATGTTTTTCATCTAGTTTGGACAACAACAAACCAAATGGTGATCATACTGGTGAGCCTTCTTCAGGGTTTGAGCAAGGAAATGGTGGAGTTTGACACACATACACACAAATAGGTGACTCGTTTATGGAGGGAGTTTTAGCATCTATTTGGAGAGGAGTTATCTCTGGTCACATTGAGAGTAGTGTATATATAGGAGATTCTTCAGCTCCATCAGGGTAGATTGATGGTGGATAAAAATTCATCAAGGTTCAACAACCACTCCAGGTACTTGATATATATGGTTAGGGATTATTACTTCATGTCTCAAACATTTTATTGAGATCTATGTTGGTTTATATAAGACACTGTTATAGCTATATGAATTCTGAATTATGCTAGAATGCTTGAGTGAACTTTGGTGGTTGAGAGCTTCTTGGTTGAGAAGATGTAGCAAGTGAAAATCAACCGAAGGAAGACAGGTGCAGAGACCTAGATACCAGGGAGATGACATCAAACACATGTATCTGGATGTGGGAAACATTAAAAGAGGTCCTAAGAAATTGGATATGTGGTTTAGGGATATCAGGATGGATCTATTCATCCGAGGGATAGGAAATACTACACATGTGATAAAAGGGGATATCTCACTAGATATTTCCCAACATGTCGAGTTGTTGATAAGGAGACGATGGACGGACCACCGAGGTAAAGGAAATGAGTGGAGCAAGAAAATCTACCAAGCATCAAAAATGGAAGAGGATCTGGGAGAGCTAATGGAGGTGGAAAACATTTTGACATACTACTACCACAACCGCTAGGAGGTCCACGCCAGGCTCAGGGTGCTAGAGGAAAGGGGTGGGGGCAACTAAATGTGATTGACGTGTATGAACCAGGGACTCCAGGGATGATCCAATGTATGATCTATGTCATTCATACCTTATATTTAGTACTTAAAGACATAGGTTCTAGTCATTGTTTTCTCACCACTTACATTGTTTGAGACCTTTAAATTCTCGTAGAATCGTTGACTCAACCCTTATGCTTATAGACATCTACCAGAAGAGACTCGATGATCATAAACTTTTTACAATAGTGTTATTTGAACCTTGAAGGTGGGAGTTTTAGTTAGAATATCTTGGTGTTATCATCAAGGCCTTACTACATCATTCTAAAAATGGATTGGCTATATTCAGTCCATGGCCAAATTGACAGTTTTAGGTAAAATGTGTGGTTTATCCACAGTGATGGGACAAGGTTTTCCATTTTTGGGTAAAGGGAAACCCAAGTAGAACATTATGGACTCATTATTAGAAGGGTGTAGATGATCACTCATGAGTTTTCTATCCTTACCCTTGGAGAAATATATGTTATGATATTTCAGTTCCCAGTAGTAGTGGTAGATTACAAGGACGTCTATCTGGAGAATGTTCTAGGATTAATGCTTCATTAGGAGATCATATTTTACATCAATTTACACCCCAAGACAACCCTGATATTAGCACCATCATATGGGATGTATCCCATTGAGCTTTATAAGTTAAGGGTGCATTTGGAGGACTTATAGAGGAGGGGATTCGTGATACCCAATGTTTCACCATGGCCAACCCCCTTTTTGTTATCCAAAAAGGCATACGGGATATTGAGGTTGTGTGTAGACTACTAGTGCTTGAAACAGGACAATGTGAAGAATATGTACCCACTACCAATGATTGATAACCTCATTGATCATTTGATAGGGGCACGATGGTTCTTGAAGGTTGACGACCGATCAGGTTATCACCAGCTGCGAGTACTAAATGAGGATATACCAAAGATGACTTTCAGATGCTGCTATGGTCACTACACATACTTGGTAATTCCATTTGGTGTGACTAATTCCCCTATAGTGTTCATGGGAATGATGAATTTGATTTTTGAGCAGTACTTAGACAGGTTTTTAGTAGTCTTCATCGATGATATCATTGTGTAGTCAGTGTATGAGGTGGAGAATGTGAGACACCTTTAGATGGTTTTGGACGTACTCCAAGAGCACCAACTTTATGGGAAACTCTCAAAGTTCTAGTTCTAGATTCAAGGGGTATAATTTATAGGATATGTTATCTCATCAGAAGGAGTGGTTGTGTACCTAACTAAGGTTGAGGTAGTGTTACCATGGGAGCCTCCTAGAAGTGTGATGAAGGTGCAAATATTCCTTGGTCTTGCAGGATATTACTAGATATTCATACCAGATTTCTAAAGGATATCATCACCTACAATAGATTTACTCAAAATGGGTAGCCTTTCATATGGAAAATGTTTTTCTATATGGATTTTCAGTAGTTGAGGTAATTTTTGACAAGTGCTCTGATCATGAGATCACCAGAGGAGTGTGTGAGGTATATAGTGAACTGTGATGCATTAGGGACCAGACTTGGTTGTGTCCTAGTGTAGAGGAAAGTAGTGATTTCCTATGGTTCAATATAGTTTGGACCACATTAGTAGAACTACATGACCCATGATCTTGTGTAGACAGTAGTAATCTTCATGTTAAAGATGTGGCGACACTTCCGAATGGGTGAGAAGTTTATCATATACTTAGACCACATGAGTCTCAAGTATATCTTCTCTCAGAAGGCTCTAATCATGAGAAAGAGATATGACAAGAGTTTTTCTAGGATTCTAACTTTGAGATTTTCTATACTCTTGGGAAGGGGAACGTGGTGAAAGATTCTCTCAATAAGAGATTTGTTTCTCAGTTGCTGAATGAGGTGTCAGAGCAGTTGGTCTCGTTACAATTATCTTCCATGGATGGAGATGATAAATCATACCTCCAGTCATTGGTTATCACCCCTTATCTCTTTCAGCAAGTCTGAGAGGCATAGCTTGTGGATACCAACTGCGAGACCCTACATGCTCAGATGTCCACAAGGCATGCTCTTGATGGATATTCACAAGGTGTGGAGAACATCATCCTTTTTAGAGGATGAAAAATAGTAATTGTGGGATTACGAGAGTAGGTATTGAGGGAGTTTTATACATACACTTTGGTAGTAAATCCAAGTGTGATGATTATTTACCAGGATCTCCAGCATCAGTTTTTGTGTTTGAGAATGAAGAAGGGAGTTTCCAATTTTGTTTCTCAATGCCTCACTTTTCAGCAAGTAGAGGCTGAGCACCTGGATCCAGTGGGTTTGAGTCAACCACTAGAGGTGCCATAATGGAAGTGGGATGTGATATCTATGGAATTCATTATAGGTTTACCACATACATATGGGGTAAACGATGAAATATGGGGGATCATTGACCCACTCACCAAGTCATCCCACATCCTATCTATCCGAAAGAAGAGTTCAGTAGAGAGATTTAAAGTATTATATATTTAAAAGATAGTTCAACTCCATATATTCCCATCAATGATAGATTCTGACCGTGATTCTCATTTAACATCCTAGTTGTGGATGTGATTACAATAGGTGTTTGAGACCTAGTTATGCTTGAGTATGACGTTTCACCCACAGAAAGATGACTAGACGAAGCAAACCATTCAGGTCCAAGAGGACATGTTGTGGGATTGCATGTTAGACTTAAGACATAGTTGGGAGGATCACATACCTCTGGTGGAGTTCACATACAACAACATCTATCAATCCACCATTGGTTTTGAACCATTGGAGGAATTGTACAGGAAACCCTTCTGGTCACCACATGGGTGAACTGACCCATGAGAGTCACCACTCATGGTCCCGTAGTCTATTTGAGCTACTACAGAGAAGGTGGAGATTATCCATGAGAGGATGATGACTGCACAAATACATTAGAAATCTCATTCTGACAGATTGTGGATACCTTTGAAGTATGAAGATGGAGACCATGTATTCATTTGAGTTTCACATAGACAGGAATAACGATGGTTTTATCTGGTGTGACAATATATCTCTGAGGTTTTTCAACAATTTTAAGATAATACGTAGAGTTGGAGAGGTGGAATAACACTTGGATCTACCCATTCAGTTTGACTGGGTACAATATGTCTTCCATCTATCACAATAGAAGTGGTACATGCATAACCCATCGAAAATCATCGACTGGGGAGAAAAGGACATTAATGATGGAGTGACCTTTGATGAGTACCCGGTAAAGATCAAGAATCAGAAGTAGAGGATTCAATGTCGACGTGTGATTCCCTTGGTTTATGTTTGGTGGCAGCATGAGAATCTCTTAGAGAGAACATGCGATTGGGAGGCTCAGATTCATGTGTTGTACCCACATCTTTGGAATAGACTTTTTTTTTAATTTTTTGGGGATGTAAATCCCCAAGGTGGGGAGAATTTAATGTACTGAATTTTTCCACGTATTATTTTTAAACATTATATGGAAATAATTTGAGACTAGGAACTAAGACGATGTGCGATTCTGAGGCCATTTGTTCTCGAAAAAATTACAAGAAAAGTATTAAAATATTAAATGACACGCATGCATGGTTTTCCTAAAAAAGTGGAAGAACTTATAAACATGTTCCTAGATCAGAAATCAGAGGGAACTATTTAATTATGAGGAGTGAATTCACACTAGGAGAGGCCTATAACTAGCCTGCATGGGTCAACTGTGAAAGATAATTTTTGGACGTTTTAAACGGTAAAATAAATTGAGAATTTATTTTATTTTAACATTTCACAATGAAACAATGAATTTTCATTCAATTAGACTTTTAAACAGGGATCCAGAGTTAGGATCATAACCTCAAAACTTCGTGGAGGATATGGAGAGAACCTTGAGAATTCTCTTGATGGAAAATAATGATGAAACATGGATCAGATATCGACATATGTTGTTTTGATGGATCTCACCAACGACAACAATGCGATGATCAATCCTTTTCAGTGAACAATCCAAAACCAAGGTAGGGAATTGTATTTCAATTCCTTCATTCCCTGTTCTTATAATTAATGATGAACACAGATCTACCCATGAACAGGTTAACCTGTGGTTCAATAATTCTTACATGAGAGTTTGAAAGCAGGAATTTGGGGATTATTATACAATTTTGTTATCTTCATCATTATTATGGAATGGATTGAGTCTGGAATGAATAAACACTGAGGTTCTTTCCACGGGTTGTCCAATTTTCTTATCACCCTCAATGTTCTTCGTGTTATTGTTATTATTCATTGGATATGAATAGCTGGTTGTTGCACCTCCAATTCTCAGTGAAACGACCCGAAATCGAACCTCCAACCTCATGATGAACTAGTGGAGGTGTGATTATGTTGGAAGAGGATGGATCCGAGTATTTTGAGAGATATTGTTCTTCAGGAGACTTTCGTTCGGAAGATTAGAATTGTCTTTTGGAGCTGATCCAAGGCCCACAACACACTGATTCCATTTTGCAATGGAAAAACGACCATGGACCTTCAGTTTTGTGGTTAAAGGGCCAAAGGATTGAGCACCAGAGGAGAATTTGAGGCATGTGGAGGAAGAAAAATAGTTCTGGACCTTTGAGATCAACATGGAGTGTAACCTCGGGTTACATGATGTGTGGTCTGCACTCAGTAATAGCTAATGTTTTAGGATGTATTAAAGTTTCACACGACATGTGAACCCTATCAAAAGACATGTGGGACCATCCCTGAGACTCGACATGTATCTTGATAGGTACACATACATGGGGTGGAGTACACACCTTTTCAATACAATGTGTAACCCAACACACCGCTAAATCCAGACTGGGTACATAGGTTACCGTATGTACCAGTTCATGGGAAGGCGAACACGGGTTGACATTGTGTACAAGAACATGACCAGAGTACATGGGTGGGCCCCATATGGAAAGACATGGCATATGACTCTTCTATATGTCGTGTAATCTCTTTTTATATGACATTTTCTTATTAAATGAGTCATTGTACAAACATAGTACCTGTGGTCGATGAACATGATGTGTGACCCAACTACATGCAATGTATACATTTCTACAGCACTTGAATCTCTTGTCCACCATATCGTGCAGAAGATTCATTATGATTTGTGCCCTTGACCATTTAAATGAATGTTGGTGGGAATCTTTTCATACTCATATGAGTATGATCCCTTCAACATGACTTTATAAAAAGAGTCTAGAATTCCCTCAGAGTGTCTTGGAGTAGGATACTTAATCCATTCTTTTTACCTATGTAGAGTCTTGGAATTAGCACAACAAATCCTATCAGTCATCAATCCTCTACTTAGTAGGTGAATCCTGATGATTTGTGGTATCATCCCATGGCCCTAGAAGCGATCCACATCAATGTATCATGATCTTCACCACTCATGGAATGAGTTCTCTCGAAAAGAGTTTATTGTATTCTCTCTTTAGATCTATCAATGTATCTATCCCATGATAGTTCCTGATGAACAATAATTCTAGGGAAGACGTCTTCAGTGCTATTATAATTCAAAGTGTGTTCTCCTAGATGAGTGATTTACGGAATCTTCTAATTGAATGTATAGTGTGGGTAAGCAGTAGTTGTATCTTACCTCTAGACTATGGGTCTCGACATGAGTATATCTTGATATTATTGTTATTTGGGTTATAGATATATATTGTGTCGAGATGATTATATCTTTCTTTGTGTATTACTTTGGGGTTTTTAGGTGTCATACTGAGTATTGTTATACTCAAACATACAAGGGCCTTTCCAACATGTGTCATGTCTTTTATAAAAAAGTGACATTTTGACAGAGTCCAGGGTAGACCAGGAATAGAAAAATCGTGGCGAGTTCAGGCAGGTTGAGGTGTTCCTATAGCTTTGAGAAGCAGTCCTTGTACCTATTTTGTTTACAGGATGGAATTTTAAGTTTTAAAAATCTTACTTTTGGTGGTCTTGTATTATAGTTCAGTTTACTTTACTACACTTTACTTTCTTATTGTACTCTTTTTATTGGGTTAAGTGGTTTGCATGCATTTTTTTCCTTAGTGGTTTTTACATTTCATCATTTGTGTCTTGGAGATGTGTGTATGCATGCATGTACTTAGGCAATGCCTCCAATGATAGTGATTTGAATACTTAGATCTAGTCACTTGACCCTGGCCTATTGGAGATAGGATTGGGGAGTCACAACATGGGCCCCACTGGGATAGTTGATGAGAGAATGAATGAAATAAGAGGTATATTTATAAATTAAGGAACCTATTCCAATGGAATAGTAACCGAAACTTTTGAATACTAATAAAACAATTAGGAATAGTAATTAAATCAATATTATAGTAACCTCATATATGAAATTATAAATAATATTTAGGCATCTTATAAATGTTTATATGATATAATTATATCACAGTATAAGTCACTAATTTTTTTAGAAATTATTACCTAAGTGTTGGTATTTTTATA
Organism: Viscum album; assembly: GCA_963277665.1. Taxonomy (NCBI): domain Eukaryota; kingdom Viridiplantae; phylum Streptophyta; class Magnoliopsida; order Santalales; family Viscaceae; genus Viscum; species Viscum album. Next base: position 188,778,321 of record OY728131.1, read on the forward strand.
AAACAGAAATGTTTATTTACAATTTTATAACATATATAATGATTTAATAGAAATTTTATTTTCTTAAATAGATTAATAAATTAATATTCTATTTCCTTATTATTATAAAATTAATTTAGAAGATGCAATTTTTTTTTTCAAAACATTATAAAATCAGTTGTAATTATAAAATCGGTATTCTTCAAGTAAATGAAGATTTAATGAAAAAACTTAAATTCTCATATTTAGATAATTATTTTAGTAAAATTTAGTTCATTCTTGAATTATAAACTTTATAAAATGGTTAGGGTGAATTTTTTGGATTTTTCTAAAAAAGTTTAATTTTTGATGAATAGTGAAATACAATAATTTAAATCATATATACATTATAAGTTAAAGTCACTATTTATTCAGTAATGGCTATTGTTTGAACTATAATCATGAATCCTCCATATTTATTTAAAATATTTAGTGATAAGGTTTAAAATATTCACTATCTTGATCCAAAATAATAAACTAATGAATAAAATAATTAAAAAACACCCCTCTCCTCCCCTATAAATACCATCCCCGCCACCTATTCTAGTTAAAACTCCAAATACATGACTTTTTTCTGAATTATACCCAATAACATTCCCAATACACTCCCCTATATCAAGAAACCTTTTTTCTCAGAAAAATTACAAAACCAATTTCCCTAAGGAGGCTCTCAAGGATAATAATTCAATAGGTAAAATCCACTTTCATTTTCTTTCATTTCTATTCATTTTTTTCTTTTATTATTATCTCCCCACTTACACTAATCCAAGTGTAATGATAAATACAATATAATATATATACTAGAATATTATTATTTTAATGTAATAATTGATCATTAAAACTCTTCTCTTCTCCATTTTCTTCTAAAAAATGAAATCATCATTTATGATGTGTCAATTTTCCGCCATCATGGATAATGTGTTTTAATTTTCTTTTAACAACTTCAAGGATGATTATAATAACATTAGAGTGGTTGAATAAGATTTTAAAATTTTATCTATAACCTCTTTTTATGTTTTATAACTATCTTATAATCATAATATTAAATAATAAAACAATACGAGTTCATTATGATTGAAAACTGCCAAAATTAATATAAATAATTATGAATAACTTTTTATCTAATGATTCATCATCATATCTAGAGAAAAAAATTATATATTAACAATTGAAATTATATAACTTTATTAATAACATATAATTTCAATTTTTGATAATTATACCTATTTTACATGATCTTCCATACATGTATACAAATGAACCGGCCATGGAAACCAAGAAAACAGACACTCCCAAATGATGTAATCTAACTCTATAACTCATTAAAATGAATATTAAAAAAAATTCAAAAAAACTATTTTGAATAAAATACATGTATAATATGTTCCTAATTTATTAATTAATGAATCTAATTTTATTATCCATCATATTTATGTGGATAAATAATTCATACATAAGGTAAGAGGATTCTCGAACCCAATTTTCTTTCTTTGTGTTACTCCTTTTCCATGAAAACCTATAGTGTGGATGTTATTTTTAATATTAATAAAATAAAATTTCATTATTATTACATTTTATATACTGAGATATAGATTTTTTTAATATGGTTTTATGAAAAATTAAAGGATATTCCAAAACATATCCCCTTTCTAAAATACATTTTGTTCCTCTTGAGTTATTTCTTCTTTGCTTAAGAATGATGAATCTTATAGAAAATATTTTTCCATTTATTTTTGGAATCCCAAAGTTTATTAATTAATGTATGATTTTTGATATTCTAATGAAACCCATTTCCTTTCCATGGGTTATTTTATATCTATGATTGATATATGTTCTAAGTAGAATGCATGATTATGTAAATGTTATGATGTGATTGGTGTACCCAGAATTATATAACACTCCAATGCATAAAGTAATTTGATGTATCACATGAGATAATATGAAATATGAATGAACATGATTCTATATTTGTTAATAATGATTTTGTTATTATGATTAACATTTTTTATGCTTGAACATGATGTTGGATTTGTTCACAAATATGTGTGGTATTTTTAAAACTAAGACATGATGTTTTATTTTTATGCATTTCCACATTCAATTCCATTATCTAATGATTTATATAAGGATTTTTATTATGATAATATGATAATGTTATGATTATTATTATTATTCTCACCAATTTTATATTGATTGTTCTTATTTATCATTTTTTCTGGGATTATAGATCAACTATTTCCTTGATGTATATCTTAAAGTGAATACTTATACCAAGGAGTAGATGGGGGCCACTAAGACTCTATGGAAGATGAAAGTAAAATAATGTTTATATCCTATTATGTAATTTTTTATGGTCCTAATTTTCCCAACATAATAAACCTTTGGATCTAGGTTTTTTTAATTCTTTTATACTGTTTATATTTAAAATGATGTAATAGTCATGTAAGAAAAGAAGGGTCTCTATACATAAAATAGATTATGATATTAAAATCATTATTTTTCGAATAAAGGATATTTTTATTTTAAAATTAAATTTATCATAATTAGAATATAATTTTAATAAAATGGATTCTATTTATGAGATCTAAACATAATAAAATGTTCATGATAATTTTTTTGAATTTTTCTTAAGTAGTTGAGTTATTGGTGAATAGTGAAATACAATAATTTGCTGTATTTAACATTATAAAAAAAATAAATGAATTTTTCTACCATGGATTATGTGAGTAACCATTAGTTATAACTCACATGAACCAAATAATTTGTTTATTCATAAGAATCAATTTTATTGATAATATTCAACAAAAATGATAATCTTATTCATATAATTATCAAAATACCCCTCTCCACCCCTTATAAATACCAATCATCCCCACAACTTATCCTAAAACCTTCTAAGACATAAATAATTCCAAATATATTCCAAAACCTCTCATACAAACTCCATAAATTCACATGTTCTTTTGTTATCACCAAAATACCAATTCCATATTTCTAAAGGGATTATTCAAATGGGTGATATTCATGAAGTAAAATTCTCAAACAACATCTTTTAATTTCTTTTCTTCCACTACCTTCTACTCACCAAATTCATCCATATAATAAAAATATTTATATTATCATGTATATAATTTAATTTCATTTTTCTAATGGAATATATTTTATCCACCCATTCTATCATCTCCTCTTCTTTAATAAAAAATGAATTCATTTCCTATATTATTCTGGTTAACCACTACCATGGATGATGAGTTTTCTTTTTAGACTAATTCCTTCATGGAAGGATTAAATTCACATATAATTATTATAAAGGAAATAATTATATATATTTATTTTTTCACATTGTGTAAAGCATATACAACTATAATATTAAATAAAACGAAACTAGTTCGTGATGATTGAGAAAACTACCAAAATAATGTGAACATTTATAATCAACATTTTATCAAATGAATGATCCTAATCTTAAAAAAATATGATATATGGGAACATTTTTTTAATTTCATTAATACCATTTCAATTCACTTATAAACGTTTATTTTCATTTGGAATGAACTTTCATAATTATATATGCGTGAATGAACAATGAAACCATGAAATGAATGCTCCTAATATAATGAAATGGAACATTATAACTCATAAAAATGTTTACAAATGAAACTAATAAAATTATAATAAATAAAATATATGTGGAATATGTTCTTGAATTCAACAGTTAATTAATCTAATTTCATTATCATGGACAATATGTACATGTACAGAATGCATTCTGAAAGAAGTCAAGATATCTCTATAAACCTCCACATATAATATGGGTTAGGCTTAGTCTCTCTATGAATTAGTTTATCTATCCATTAATCTTATATAATTAATATATATTATTTTTTTGTTTTCCAAAATTTATATATATCTCAATTAGTCATTCATTGATGAAGAAATACATTTTATAAAAGGTTCTCTTCCCAATTCCTCTCGATAAGAAAAATCAATTAAAAGGAACTTTTATCTTTCTTATCCGATTTCAAGTATACTCTATATAATGTTTCAATCCACCAATATTTTATAAAATCACTCATTATATCATGAAAAGAAAATTTATTTTATTTCGTGATTTATGGAAATAATTATTTCTTTATCATCTTTAATGAATTTTTAATCTTTTCCTTTAAAATGTACTAAAGTGGAACAATTATAAAGTTACCTAAACACTATTTCTCAGGTGATTACTTATGTTGGAAATAATTATTAATGATATGTTATTATTTTTACCTTATGGTTTCCCAAAAACTATTTAATATCATTTTTAAGGGATAACATTATGATACACCCTTTGGTTATGCCTTATTACATGATTACAAAACCCATTTCTTTCCATGGAAGAACCTTATATTTATTCAATATGATTGATTTAATTATTTGGAAAACGTATTCATGAAAATGTTATAATGGGTTTACCTAGATAGAACTCAAATTAATGGGGTAATTTGATTTTCAAAATACATGTTATGTATTGGATTAGGGAGTAAAATTAATTAATTATGGGACTCTATCCATAATGAGGTATCATCTTTGTAGTTAGCCTTGAATCATGTTTATGTAATGATTAATTTTATAACTACATGACTTTATTTATATGATCACATGATTCAATGTTCAATTTTTTTTTTATTTTTTTCATATGTTTATTCATGATCCATTACCATTTATATTATCATTTTATGACTTCTAACTCACTATTTATGCTTCGTTTCCATATTTTTTACTTTAATAGGAATTTTAGGTCATCCAATTTTATATTTTTTCCTTGAGGTTTCCAATGTAGTTGTAGGAGCTCAAAAAGATTTAGGATCTCATTATAGAAATTAATATAAATATGTTTTATTTTAGTTTCATATCTTCTACCTATGTACCTAATCATCCAAATATAGTAGGATTTTCAATCATTAGATTGTATTTGATAGTTATTTATTCTTAAATTCATGTAGTAACATGCGTAAAAGGATAGGGTCTCTATTTTTGAAATTGGAGGATGATCTAGTTATTTTTTTCTATAAGGACTAGAAAACATTTTTTTCAACATTAGGGATTACACTATTATCATGGATAACACAGATTGAAACCATGGTAATTATAAGTTTGAAAAAAAATTCAATTGTAAGTTTATATGTCTATGTATATAATTGAATTTTTATATTCTAATTATCCATGTACTCAAGACCCATAATTTTTTTTATTTAATGTTTCGAAATAGGAGAACACATTCTATGAACCAATGTGATAGATACTTTGACGATTTTCCTACTGAGATGGAAAACATGATGGGAATAAGAGCGTAGAACTTCATGATAATACTGGATCAACTAGCACAAGTTATGAATAATAACATGAATCTTTTATAATGACCTCCTTCTCCCAAGAAATATCAACTTTTGTTTGAATCCTTTATGAAACAAATACATCATACCTTTAGTGGATCATTTTATCCTATTATCACAAACAAATGGATTAAATCCATTAATAATATATCATCTATCGTTCAATTCTTAGAAGAAGATAAATTTGTACTCGTGGTCTGCTGTTTTCATGGGGAAGTTGATTAGTGGTGTCTGCTGATAAAAAACATGATTTATAAGGAGGAAATTGATTCTATAGAATAGTAAGGGTTTAAAAAAATATTTTTCATTAAATATATCCATGAAATATTAATCTTAATATGGAGAGGGAGTTCCTAGGATTTAAATAAAAGGAATATGAGACTGTCAGGGTGTATGAGGTGAACAATACAAGGCCTAAAATATATGAGTCAGAATTTTTCCTGAAAATTGAATGCATGGAGGATTTCTTCTTTAGTGGATTATAGGTGAGTTTATAAAATGATTTGGTGATTAAAGATTTTGATAGTTATAAGTATATTTTATGTTATTCCCTAAATGTTGAGATTGATATTGGTGACTTTTAGTGGTCTTGTGGGATTAGAGATAAAAAGAGTAAAATAGATTTCAATATGGGAGGATCAGTAAATAAATCACATGGTGGAAAGAAAACCTGACATCCCACATGTCAAAAGTGTGCGATGAAGCATCCCAAGAAATTTATAAATGGAACTAGGAGATTTCTCAAACATGGAAAAGAGGGGTTTTAGGATAATAATTCTCTAAGGGATATGAAGAATGACAAAAAATAAAAAAATAATGGTCAGTTTATATCCAAACTTGACTTAAAGTGTAGTGATTCATCTTTAAATAAAATATAAATTATTTGATCCAATTATCTAAGCAAAGGGTTGTCAAAAACAATAAAAAAAACAACATCCAAGGCATCAAGGAAAGGAATTCACTATCACTACTACTAAGGTGGATCTAGAAAATGATTTTCTGATAGGTTCACTTATTATTTATTCCTAAATTAAGATAATAGTTTTTTATTCTGGTTCTACACATTCATTAATATCTTGATTTTTTTGTAGAACTATTCAAACACCACCTAAAAATATAGAGGTTGGGTGATCTATTAGAATAGAAACCAAAATAATTATTTCATCAAAGGTATATAACTCCTCCACAACTAATGTTTGTCAAATCAAACTCCCAAAAAATGTCATATTACTTTCTTTAATGGATTTTGATGCTATATTGGGCATAAATTTTATATATTTATATAAAGCCAACATCAACTATTGGGAAAAGGATATCACTTTACCTATCCTGATAAATCCTCCAATTTTTTACAAATGTAAGGATGATATGGATATCATATGGAATATTCTTCAAATTCATGGATACCATTTCATTATGAGTAAGAATACCTATATGAAATAATTGATAAAAATGAGAGTATCATGCCTGAATATATTCAAATTATGATGGACTACACTAATGCGTTCCTTGAAAAATTTCACGATCTTCCTTCTGACCAATAGGTTGGGTTATCAATTGAACTTATACATGAATCTATACCCATATCAAATACTCTTTACCATATGGCAACCATTGAGTTGGATGAACTGAAGAAGTAGTTATAAGATAATGTAGAAAAGGGTTTCATATTCCTGAGTGCTTCAACATATGGTGTACTGGTCCTCCTCATCAAGAACAAGGATGGATCAATATGCCTCTTCATTGATTATCATGGTCCCAAAAAATCATGATAAAGAAGAATTATCCCCTTCCATAGATAGATGAATTATTTTATCAAGTACATGGGAACAAGTATTTCTCAAAGGTGGATCTTTGGTCAAGATATCATTATTTAAAGGTAGAGAAATAAGATATTTTCAGACTACCTTTTAAATGATGCATAGACACTTTGAGTACATAGTTATTCCATTCTAACTCACTAATAATCCAAAAATATTCATGTAAATAACAAATATTTTATTTAGTTATTACCTTGAAAAATTTGTTGCATCCTTTATTGATGGTATTCTGATATACATTAAGAGCATGGAGGAGCCTGAAAGGGTATTTTAGTATTGTTTTAAATACTTTTCAAAGAATAAAACTATATGAAATTTATAATAAATTTGGGTTCTATATAGAGGAAGTATCATTCTTAGGTAATGTTATCACCATAAAAGATATAATTATAGACCCTTATAAGATAATGGAAAATTAGTTGTAGCTTAGACTAATATCTATAATGGAGATCCATAGTTTTCTTGTTCTAGATTAAAATTATTGATGATTTGTGAGGAACATATAATGTTTTCCAATACCACTACTTAAGATTAATTTGAAGGAATTAATGTGTTTTTACACCATTGGATGTGAATACTGCTTCAAAGTGTTGAAAAAGAGGCTTATCACTGCACAAGTACTTACACTACCCACAAGTGGGGAACTCATTGTGGTATACAACGATGCATAAATGAAAATCATAAGTTGTGTACTAATCCAAAATGATAAATTGAAAGCTAACTACTCATTAATGATTAATTCTAATGAGAAAAACTATACCATGCAAGATTTAGAGTTGGCAGTTATGATCATTGTGTAGAAAATCTAGAGGCATTTTCTCAATGGGGTGAAGTGTGAGATATATAATGATTATAAGAGCCTCAAATATATATCCACACCAAATTAACCTAATATGAACAAGATAATATGGTTTGATCTTATCGAGGAATATGAATACTTAATCCACTACCAAATTTCTAAGGAAAATATAGTGGAAGATTATCTAAGTGTAATGAATCATGTAACATTATCCTCGATGAAAATTGAGAAGGATCCAATCTTATTATACTTTAAAAGGTTTTACATGGGAATCAAAAAGTAAAGAACACCATAATTACTTTCTCAAATGATTTATCAACAATCCATTTTAGAGAAGATAAAGGATTCTAAAATATATTATGTGGAAATTCATAAGAAGGTGGAAGCTATCAGAAATGGGGAATCCTTAGTGTTAAAAAGTGACGAGGATAAAGTTGTAAGATTTGGGTCCCAAATATGTGTATTCGAAAATAGTAAGATAAAGTAATATTTTTGAATTTTTTTTATATCATGAAATTCTTCATCCACCCAGGGGAAAAAGATGTATTGAGATCTCTCTTAGCACCGTTGGTTGGGAAATATGAAGAATTTCATTGCTGAATACACTTCCATGTGCTTGGTTTTATAACAAGTGAATGATGAAAGGAAACATTTTAAGGGACACCCTTAAAACGACTTTTATTATATAAAAAAATGATTTGTCGTAAGGAAAAATTTTAAGGGGATGATTCAACAATTACCCATAACTACATGGAAATATGAAAACAATTCCATGGAATTTGTAATTGGACTCATAAAGACATCCAGATGAAATATTTCTATATGAGTTTTTGTGGATCATCTAAAAAATACTACACTATTTATTGAAATTCTAGAGGACTTCTCACTAAATCAGCATTCATAGATATACCTCAGATTAGTAGTGAGTCTTCATAGAGTGTCATTATTTATTTTATCTTATAATGATTCAATATTTACCTTAATATTCATTAAAAGTATCCAATATTACCTAGAAACTGATATGAACTTCATTATATCCTATCAATATAGACTAATGGATAGTCCGAACAGACTATTCTGACTCTGGAAGATATATTGAGAGCATAATCGTCGGACTTAGAATGAGTATGGGACAACCATATTCTTCTAGTTGAATTATGTTACAGAAATATTTTCCACTTAAGCATACAAATGAATTTATATGAATCCCATGATGGAATAAAATGTAAAACAACTGCATGTTGGGATGAAGTCGATGAGTGTACACTATTGAGACATGAAATGGTCATAGAAATGGTAAAAATGGTAAATACCATTCTGTAAAAAATTTTGAAATCTCAAAGTCGACAGAAGATCTACGAAGAAAATCATCAATGAGAGATAGTGTTTAGGTTTTGAGAAAAGGTATTCAGCTGTATATCTACATGGAATAAAGTCAGGAGAATTGGGGAAAAGGTAAAGTTAAGGCCCATGTACATCAGTCCCTTTGAAATTATTGATTGCATCAGAGTAGTGACATATTGACTAAAACTTCCACCATCAATGTACCATGTACCTAATGTATTCTATGTATCCCTATTGAGGAAGTAAGTACCTTATCCCTTGCATGTACTGAATTCAAAAGTGTAACAATAGGATAACGATCTATCTTATGGGGATAAACTCATGATGATCATAGACCTTAGAGATAATGATCTCTGCAAAAACACTACTCACTGAGTCAAAGTACTGTGGTTGAAACAAAAATATGATGACGTGAATGGAAATTTGAGGAAGAGATGAAGGTTAAGTACCCTAACCTATTTTCATCTTATTATATAAAATGAAATTTGAAGGGTGAAATTTCCAAAGGGGTGATGAATGTATCAACCATAATATTAATAATGAATCCATTCTTATAATTATGTAATGTAGTATAAACCACATAAATCACATAGAGAAAACCAATAAAACATTATTCTCATAAATAAAGACTGATATATTGGTAAAAGAACCAATAATAATACAAAATATCAAAGCGAGTTAATATTTAGGAAAAAAAGGAATAAGAACAAGATAATTTGGATCTTCTCAGTCCACGAGAATGGCCTCTCTCTAGAACAAAGTTATAGGAATAAAGCATAATTTTGATAATAAAATATTAACTTTTATGATGAAATTAAATACAAATATGATATAAAATAGAAGTGAACAAATAATGAATGGAATAAGTGGTATTTATAGAAGTAGGAAACCCGTAAGATTGTTACAAATGAGATCATTGGAATAGTAATACAACCATTGGGAATTATAATCTGACTATTAGAATAGTAACCTCACATATAAAAGTGAAAAATAATATAAAGGTATGTTATAAAACGAAAATATGATATATTTATATCATTTTAAAAGTAAATAAATGTTTTTAAAATAATAAGTGAAGTGTTTGTTTTTTTTAAATGTAAAATAATTTTTAATATTTTTAATGAATATAATGATTTAAAAGAAAATTTATAAAAAGTATTCATAAATAAATATTATATTTTATTATAATAATACGACATTTTGAGACCATAAGTAAATTTTCAAAGGGTCATAAAATCAATTATAGTATTAAAATAAGTATCTTTAGAATAAATGATTATTTTAATTAAAAACTAAATTTACCATAGTTAAAAATTATTTTCATAAAATGAATTAAAATTTTGAAATCTACATTTCAAAAAATGGCCAGGGTGAATTGTATGGATTTTTCTAACTAAATTTACTTTTTTGGTCAATATGAAAATCTGATAATTTATGTGTTTGACCTTTTAATCTAAATACATGAATTTTTTAGTCATGGATAATGAAAGAACCCATAAATTAGAAATAAAGTGAACAAATTACCATATATAGTCAAAATTATAAATACTATTGATATTATTGTTCCAAAAATATAGTGACTCGACCCCAGATAGCCTGGAGCTAGTGTCTTATAACAATTACATTGGAATGATTACAAGGAATAAAGCCCCGAATGACCGAATAATTTATTAGTATTTGAAAAATAGATACACAAATGAGTATTATATTATAAATTAATACACTAATTACGACATATTTTTTTCTTCAAAAATAATAAATTTTAGGATAACTCTAATCCATCTAGTAAAACCTTACACATCATTCATAATAAGCTTCTTATATTCTTGTGGAAAAAATATAATAAGGGTGAGCTAAAATGCTCAGTAAGGAAAAAATATAGCGGATTTAATAATAAATCAATGAGAGAAATAATTATGGAATGGTAACTAAATGAAAACTTATTCCATGTAATCACCAAACTGAGAAGGAACCTAATAAACAATATGCTATGGTAATGACTAGAAATACATTCCATTCAAATAACTATATAAGTAAAAATCTATATAGAAATTTGAGAAACTAAAACACATTCCATTTGAAAAATGAACTAAAATTAAATGTATCCACAGATGCGTCAATACAAATTCTCATGGATCAATAATAACTAAAACTAAATGAGGGAAATTATTTCTTAATTAACATCATGTCTAAGTACCATGAAAACCTATTAACATTAAGACCTTTTACATGATAGTTTAAAAACAAAGGGTAGAAACCTATTTTTATAATTATTTGTCTCATGAGAAAATGTCGATGCACCAAGGATCTATATAAAGTCCAGAATCCTCGGGCTATTACCTGTCTAAATCTTTCCTCATATTGAATAATTGAAATAAGTAATCTACCCTATCCAAAAACCATAATGAATGAGAAATATAGAATTATAAATAATTCCCCAATCAATAAAATAACAATCAAAGTGGGCATCACATGTAAAATCATATATGGTTTAGGAAATAATAATATCCATGAGAAATGAAATGGATAATTATGGGAAATTCAATTCTCAATAATCATTTGAAATTGAATATTTCATGATGACTTCAAGATTGATTCAAGTAAGTGAATGTGAATACTATACATAGATAATTCAATCATAAACCATTTAGAGGGAGAATAAGGATGATATCAATATAAAAAATACTGATTGGGGTAAAATAGAGGGTTGTTTTCATTGATAATATAAAATAATAACTTTTGTAAATATTTTTGTGGGAAATATCATTTTTCATAGGTCCACTAGGCTAGATACCAAGAGAGGGGGGTGAATCACGATGTGATATATTAAAACAACCACCCTTTGGATCTTGTTTCATCATTGGAAAAAACTCTCTTCTCTCCCATTCCTAGTGTAGAATGTGAACAAAAATAAAATCATGCACATGACACAAAAATTTTACTTGGTTCACCCTCACTGGGATACACCCAAGAAGCATACACTGAAAATTTTCCGATGTAACAAATCTAATAAAAGTACACTACTGTTTACAAGTTTGAAGTGGAATCACTGTCCCTCTTGGTTTACAACCACTCACAATTTGAGAACTCAATGCTCTCTCAACTGAAGTGATCTCACTGCTTATTCAGAAGATCTTCTCACAATTTGTAGACCTGTAGGTCTCTTCATTGTAAATAATGGATACACCCTCAGTTATAGATATATTCTCTATTGAAGTTCCACTTTCATCCACAAATGAATAGCACTTTTCCATAAATTCACTGGGAAATTCCTTCTAAACACCCTTCGTGATTCCCACTACCTTCAGAAAAAACCCTCTTTCACAAAGATCCTTTGCAGAGAACTTCACAAAGATCAAACAACCTTCCCAAAACTCATATACTTCAACAAAACCCAGAATAGTTAGTAGGATTTTCTATACTTTGAGAATATCTTTCTTTTCCCCAAAATTCACTTTTACTTTGCAAAGCAATTCTATTTCTCAAAGCTCAAAACATTAAGATGGCTTTTAGCCTTTGAAAATGTCTTCACACACCACCATTACAAAAGTCTTCGTGGATTATGAGCCTTAATATTTCCACTATGTCTATCTCACACACCTTCTTAAGGGGTAGAGTCCTATTTATAGGTGCTTCCACAAACCTTCCAGCCACATCATCACTATTTATCAAAGCACCTCTTTTACATTCACAACACTACCTTTCTCATGGAGATCACGGTCAGAAACATTCACGTCGTTGGGAACCACCATTCTTGAATTCAAATTCTTTGCGAAACTCATGCCTTAGTCATATTTTCATAAGGCCTTCAAGAAAAAACACTTGCAAAATGATTTCTTGGAATCACATAGATCACCATCACAGACTTTCAGCTCTTTGTGAACCACCCTTCCTGAACTCCCATTCTTTGAAAAATCATTCATTTGCTATATTTTCATATTACCTTCATCAAAATCCACTTTCGCAAAGATTTGACGTAATCGCGAAGATCACAGTGAACAAATTTTGTGTCTTCGTGAACCACACCTCACAAAATCCCAGTCTTCATAAATTTCATTCCTTTTACATATTTTTATATGACCTTCAAGAAAATCCACATTCGCAATGATTTTTCTTAATTTTGAAGATCACCATAAAAAACATTCGAGTCTTCGCGAACCACACTTATACAAATCCCAATCTTCAAAAAATTCATGCCTTTGCTATATTTTTATATGGACTTCAAGAAAATACACTTTTGAAAAGATTTTTCATAATCATGAAGATCACTATCAAATAATTTTGTGTCTCCATGAAACACACATGGAAAATCCTATCTTTTCAAAAATCAATCCTTTACCATATTTTTATGATATTTTCAAGAAAATAATCTTTTGAGGAGACTTGTACAAACTCAAAACTTTGGATCCCAACGATTTAGAAAACACTGGAAAACATCGCCACCCCGTATCTATTCTTCTGTACTGCATCCAGATCATAAATTCCTTTGTCATGGTTCTTTCTCAACATGGATCATCAATGACATCTCTAGAACTCGACAATTCATCATTAAAACCTTCTTTGTCAACAAACATAACCGACTCAAGAAAGCTGCAATGTTACCTTCAGCGATTTTTTCCCAACAATCTCCAACTCTGTGTTTGTTGACAAGTCTTCTTGAATGATTTTCTGCACTTTGATACCTCACTAAGTCTCCTTCAATCATCTACTGTCCTTCACCTCTTGTTATTCATATGGTGACCAAAGATTCACTCACCAAATACTCTAAGCCCACATGAGCATTGCTCGGCATGAGAAATAAGAGTTGTATGAAAAGTTCATCAATGAACCACTTCATTTCTTACACCAATTTTTGATACCAATTGCTGATCATCAGAAACCTTCAAAAAACATTCCTATGTCACTCTTCATATTTTTTCACAATCCTCAGCTATCGTGACATCTAATATTTGATCGATCACTTCTAGATTTATTATATTTAAAACTCTTCCCCTACCTCGTTGCTCTACACTATCTCGCTGCTCCACCTATCAGTTTCTCCCCCTGTCTTTGACTAAGACATTTTCTCCCACTGTTTCTCCCCTTTAAGAGTCACGCTCACTATTTCTATCCCTTTGTCAATGAACCCAAAGTTCACTCCTTTATGGTCTGATATAGAGTAGAGACCACATATCAACATAGTAGGGAAAAGACACCATACCTCAAGGAGAGGGGGAGGTCCCACATCCACACTTTTTCAAGTATGGGGAGTCGACTAAACTCTCAAAGCCAGTCGATGACTCTCAAAATATTCCTTAGGTAAGGATTTTTTCAGAATGTCTACAACCTGTAGTTCTATAGGAACATACTCCATCTTCAAGATTCCCTACCCAACCTTCTCCTTGATAAAATGATACTTTATCTCAATGTTTTTTGTCCTTGAGTGATGTATGGGATGTTTTCTATGATTTATAGCACTTCAGTTACTGCACTGAATTACAATCAGAGACTTAACTTAAACTCTCATATCATCAAGCTGGTGCTTCATCCACAATAGTTGTGTGCTTGCTTGAGTGGCTGCAATATACTCAGCTTCTGCAATACTTAATGAAATAAAATATTTATTCTTTCTTAACCAAGAAATACATAATCCACTAATATAGAATTCCCATCCTAATGTTGATTTCTTATCATCTGTTGAACCAGCTGAATCTGTATCAGTATAACCCAATAACTCTGACTGAGATTTTTCATTATATATCAAATTTAAATCCACCATTCACATGATATACCAAAGTATTATTTTCACTGAATTCATGTGGAATTAATTGGGTTTAATTTCATAGAGAATTGATTTTCATGTGGTGAAAACAATATCAGGTCTCGTCGCTGTCAGGTATAGTAAAATACAAATAATCTACATGTATTCTATGATTTTAACTGGCTTTACATTATCATATTTTGATAATTTCATCCAGGTAGAAACCAGAGTCTTCATCTCCTTGTAATTTTCAATTCCAAATATTCTCAAAACCTCCTTGTCAATTTTTTGTTGAGAAATGAATGTGCCATTCCTTCCTTATGTCACCTATAATCTAAAGAAAAATGTTATCTCGCCAATTATAGACATTTCAAACTCATGTTTCAGGAATTTGGAAAACTATCTGCACTGTGCTTCATCTGATCTTACAATATTATGTCATCGACATAAACCAACCCCATCAACCTTTTATTACTATTGTTGTTGAAATAGATATTGTAATCAAATCTACCATGCTGTTAACCATGTTTCTTCAAATACTGATCAAGCGTTGGGTACCATGATCTTGGTGATTGTTTTAGCTTATATAACACCTTATTTTGTAGAAAAATGTTGTTCTCATCTTCATGAATCAAAAAAACATCTGGATTCTTTATATACACTTCTTCCTCTAGAATCCCATTCATGAAGGCAGATTTGACATCCATCTAGAATACTTTGAATTTATGTTGTACTGCAATGTCTAGGAATAATCTTATTTTCTCTAGCCTTTCAACCAGAGAAAATGTCTCATCAACATCTATTCCCTCTATCTGGGAGTATCATTTGCACACTAGTCGTGCTTTTTTTTGAATCATTATGGAATCTTCATTCATATTGTTGCGATAGAACCATTTAGCCTTGATGAAATTCTTATCTGTTGGCCTCAAAACAATCTCCCACATCTGATTCTTTTTAATCTGATAAAGCTCTTAATTTATATCCCGATGCCAGTTTTCATCTTCAGCTTCATCAGTGAAGCATTTCAGCTCTACCTGAGATAGGAAAGATGTATACTCCAATGATTTCATTATTTCTATCTGAACTAGAGCTGAAAGATCACCAATGATATTCTGCATATCAATTTTAGATCAAATACTTGGCTTTTGTGAAGATATAGATTTTACTTCCTCATGATCATCATCATTATCTTCTTCTGAATCAATATCAACCACTTCTGATCACCCTGCATTGCTTTCCTTCTCATCACAATAATCAGGAAATTATTCATTGCGATATTGAATGCTCTATTCATTCTCCACTATAGTGACATAATTTCTCTCAACTACTTTGCCAAGCCTTTTTCAAAGCATTTGTATTCCTTTCTTTTTCCTATGTATCCACAGAATATCCCTTCATCTCCTCGTGAATCATATATCTTATGTTTTCCCTTATTGAGAATGAAACATGAACTTCCAATTATTTGAAAGTATTTCACAGTTGGCTTCCTTCCATACCACATCTCATATGGAGTATTTCCTTCCTTCAGAAACAACAAAGATCTGTTAGAAATGTAGACCCATGTCAACAATGCTTCATTCCAGAACCTCTCTAGAAGGTCATTTTTTATAAGAATATTTTGGACTAGGTTGTTGATGATCTGATTTCTCCTTTAAACCACTCCATTATATTGGAGAGTTCTTACTGAGGAAACTTGATACCTTATCTTATGTTTCTCAAGATAGTATTACACCAGACTATTGGTGAATTTTGTACCATTGTCTATACAAAACATCAGAATTTTCTATCAAAGAATCTTTTCAAACTCCCTTTAGAACTATTTTAAGAAGTTGAACACATCAGACTTATGGGAAATCACAAATACACATTCTATTCTGCTATATTAATCAATGAAAACATTGGAGTAACTCTTTCCATCAATTTCTCTTTGTGTGATAGGCCCAAAAACATCAACACGCACCAATTTGAGCACTCTTATTGAATTATTTTCCTATTCCTTATACATCTTTATGATGATCTTCTCTTGTTGTCATGCATCGGATGTGTGAGTAAGATCACATGACAGCTTAGAGAGGTCTCTTACTGCATCACACATTACAAGATCATCCTGGGATGGTTGGCATAGATGACCAAGTCGTTTATGCCACATCTTGTTTTCTTCCTCTCTAGACAAAAAGTAGATATCTTCTTCTCCACTTACCAGGTAAATATTTCCCTTTATTATTTTTCCCTATAGATATACTACCCTGTCTCTTCCTTTTATGATGCACATCTTCTTAGAAAACCTTATATAATGTCCTGAGTCACATAATTTACTAACACTGAGAAAATTGTGACTAAGGCCTTCTACTACTAAGACATCATCACATCTCATCTCTTTTCCCCCAAACCCGTCCTTTCCTGATCCAATGATGATAAGACCTTCATCATTTCCAAACATGAAAAATCCTTATTTATCATATTTTATGCTTCTAAAAAGATCCTTATTACCTGTCATATGAGATGTGAAACCACTATCAAGGATCCACACACCAGAACGGGCTGATGCTTTCAGGACAATTGTTTCCACCACTACCTTCTCATTCTTATTCTTCTTGGTCCATATTTTTTCCATCACACTCCGTATAGATTGAGACTTCTGATCTTTCTCATAGTATGATGGACCTGCTTCATCCTGCAGAGCATCAAATCTATTTTTCATTTTCAACACACTTTTTGGTTCATTGATCTGCTGCTTGCAAACATTTTGATTATTCTTTGGAACATTCTTTTGTATGGTCAATGTATAATATCTATCCATGTTCCCAAATCATCTGCACCAAAAATAGTTTCCTTCAAAATATGTTCTAGATAACCATTATCTATTTGGATTTCACCTCTTTTCTTATGCCCTTCAACATCTCTTGGAAATCGAACCCACATACTATGAATGTACAATCATTCCACAAAAATAACACCTAATGAAAGGAAAATTCCTACACATCACTTCTATATTTCCAATAGTTCCTTCAGTTCAATGAATTTTGTGATTCTTATTTATACCCACATCAATTTTCATTCTAGAATTGGGTGCATGCATTCTAACTTCAACCTTTATTGATTTTTGTTTTGGATCGATACCCAAATCAACCTTAACATATAAGCTCAATCACTACTTCTTTCCTACTGAACTACTAGGCTCATCTTTCATCTTTTTAGTATTCTGAATGATCTAATTTCCTGATAACGTCATGGAAATTAGATTTTTTTATTTTTACTTGACTTTTTATCACAGAATGAAAACTTATACTTCAAGTTCATCAATACACTTGATCTTATCTTACATTTTTTTATTCGATCCATCAATGTACCTTTTCTGTTCTTCAATATTTATTTTATACTCACTAACTGATTCTGAGGCCTCTGGTGTTGTTGAGCTGTGTTTTTCAATTTCTTCCATCAACTCAAACTTCTCTTTTTCTTGCTGCTGCATATAGAGTTTGGAATCATGAACAACTTTGTTGGCTTTCCTTGTTTTATCTCTCAAAACAACTATCTCTTAAAGAGCAGCCTCTAACTCAGCTTGTATATCAACTCTTCCTTCAACATTTTCTTCTTCATCAATGTCAGTTTCTTATTTTTTCTATGTACTACTGAGAACTACCACCATGACACTTTCTCCATGATCTTGGAAGTTCTCTATCTATTTAGTATCTTCATCCTTAGACTCATCTGAACTACAACATTCTTGTGAAAGGAGATTCTTCTTCTTAAATAAATTTCTCTTGAACAACTTCTTGCCATTCCCAAATGATGAAGACTTCTTCTTGGGAATTTTGACTTCATCAACATCATCATATTCTTGGAACTTTTTGGTACACCTTGCTGCAAGATAACCAACCTTTCCACAATGAAAACAAGCGAGTGGAAGTTTCCCCTTGAACATTACTTTTCCTCTTTGCAAATTTGAAGAAAGAAATGACATCACCTCATCTCTCTCTTCCTCTACCTGAGAATATTCAATGGTGAGATTCTTTGTGGACTTGAATTCCACCTCCTTATATTTCCCATTTTTCATATCCTTGTTATCATCATTACTCATTTCATATGAAACCAAGGTACTATGAAAATTGTCTAGCACTAGCTCGTTCAGATGTTTATCTTCTAGTACAAAAACCTTTGGATTGAACTGAGGTGGAAGTTTCCTCAAGATGTTCTTTATGATAGTTATTTCTTCAATGACTTCTCCAAGACCCCTATTATCTTCCACAACAATATTTACCCTGCCAAAGAATGCATCAATATACTCATTCAGGTTCATTTTCAAATATTCATACTTGTTCCAGAGAACTTGCAACTTTGCCTCTCCGACCTTTGTATCTCTTTCATATATATTCAATAGATTTTCCCACAAATAATGTGATGTTTTTCATTACAACACCTTTGTATAGATTGCATTGGATAGGGATCCACCTAAATCATTGATTCCCTTGGCGTAAGCATCTAATTATCTTCACTCGGCTTATGATAATACACCACTGTTAATATCGGCAGTTATGCCATGCATTACTATTGTGAACACATCCATTATCAAATATTGGAATTAGTATTGCATCAGATTCTTCCATAGCTAAAAATTGTTCCTGTTGAAGATTAGAATACCTTTGTGATTGGTGACCTTCATTTGAGAGAGAATCACTAATATCAACCTTTCCCTTTAATACAAATTGTTATGTCCACTAGGCTAGATACCCTAAGATGGGGGTGAATCAGGGTATGACAGATTAAAACAACTGCCCCATTGAACTTATTTCACCATTGGAAAATACTATCTTCTATCTCCTTCTCAATGCTGAGTATGAACAAAACTTAAAGCATGCATAGGAAACAACAATTTTACTTGGTTCACACTCAATGGGCTATGTCTAAGAAGAAAACACCAGCGATGCACCAATGTAACAAGTACACTATAAGAGCACCTTTATTTACAAGTTTGAAGTGGACTCACTATCCCTCTTGGTTTACAACCGCTCACAATTTGAGAACTCACTGCTCTCCCAACTGATGCGAGTCACTACTTCTTCAGAAGATCCAATCACATTTTATAGCCCTGTAGGTATCTTCATTATAAATAATTAATACATCTTGAGTTATAGATAGATGCTCTTTTAAAGTTCCACATTCATCCACAGATGAATATAACTTTTATAAAAATTCACTGGGAAATGCCTTCTAATCACCCTTCGTGATACCCACTACCTTAAAAAAACCCTATATTTCAAAACTCCTTTATAGAGAACTTTCCAAAGACCCTTTGTAAATATAAAATAGTCTTCACGAAACTCATAAACTTCAAAAAAAACCCAGAATAGTCGGTTGGATTTTGTAGCATTCTCAAATATCTTTCTTTTCCCCAAAAATCACCTTTACTTCGTGATGTAATACTATTTCGCAAAGCTCAGAACATTCTGTTGGCTTTTATCCTTTGAGATTATCTTCACATACCAAATTTACAAACATCTTTGTGAATTCAGAGCCTTATGATTTTTGTTAAGCCTAGCTCACACACCTTCTTAAGGGGGTAGAGGCCTATCTATAGGCATTTGCACCAAAATATGAAGCCACGTCGTCACCATTTCATGAAGCACCTCCTTTAACTTCACGAAATTCCCTTTTTATGGATACCATGGTCAGAAACATACAGGTATTCACGAACCACCCTTCATGAACTCCAATTATTCTCAAAACTCATGGATTAGCCATATATTCATAAGGCCTTCAAGAAAAACCACTTCCACGAAAATATCTCAGAATCACGCAGATCACCATCACTGATTTTCTTCTCTTCACGAACAACCCTTTGTGAACTCCCATTCTTCGCGAAACTCATTCGTCGGACATATTTTCAAAAGACATTCAATAAAATACACTTTTTCAATGATTTTATGTAATCAATAAGATCACTGTAAAAAACGTTTGTGTCTTCGCGAACCACACTTCAAGAAATCCATATCTTCACGAAATTCATTCCTAATATGTATTTTTATATGGCATTCAAGAAAATACACTTTTGAAATGATTTATCATAATATCAAAGATCACTGTCAAAAACTTTTTTATCTTCACAGACCACACATCACGAAATCCTAGTCTTCATAAAACTCATTCATTTTCCATATTTTTATATGGCCTTCATAAAAATCTACTTTCACAATGATTTATCGTAATCACGAATATGACCTTCAAAGACATTCACATATTCGCAAAATACACCTGGAAAATACGATATTTTCAAAACTCAATCCTTTATCATATTTTGATGAGACCTTAAAGAAAATCAACTTTAGCAAAGACTTGGACAAACTCGAAATTTTGGATCCCAATGATTTGGAAAACAATGGAAAACTACACCACCCTATATCTGTTCTTTTGTATTACCTCCAGATCTTAAATTCCTATTTCATGGTTATTTTTCAACATGAATTTTCAATGAAATCTCTATAACTCAACAATTCATCATGAAAACCTTCTTTGTCAACAAAGACAACCAACTCAAAAAAGATGCAATGTTACCTTGAGGTATTTTGGCCTAACAATTTTATTTTTTAAATTCCTTTTTGAAAATATTTTTCCTTGAAAATCCATTTTAAAAACATTTTCATTAAAAATAATCCTTTTAAATTTTAAAATAATGATTTAAATGAATTAAGGTGGGTAAATATATACATGTTGTATGAGTTAAAATAATATTTCTTTTATATGGTGAAAATGTTAGAAAAATTCCTTATTGAGAAAGTGACCAGAAGATTCATTTGAAAACATGGGTAAAAGAAAAAAAGGGTAAAAATTTCATTACTAAACCATATTAAAAGGTTAAAATATTTTTGAAACATTTTAATAAAACATGGTTTTTATAAGAAAATAGGTTCTCCGACTAAAGAGAGAAATAAAGTACGGTATTATTAAAAACATTTTCTAAAACACTTTGACTACCAAAGAGTAAAAAATAGAAATAATAATTGAAAATGTCCATGAATAACCATATGAGAATTTAAGGGTTTTTTGAGAAATTTTCTTATAATTTCATCGAGTGTAAATACCATTAATATATCATTGATGATTTTGTTGGGGAAAATAATTTTTAAAACTCCCAGTGTCTTGTGCCACTTTGAAACATTTTAAATCATAATACTTATGAAGTAATAAAATTAAAAAAGATATATAATATATTTATAATAAATTAATTCATTTTGTTACATGTTAATGGTAATATATACGCTATATAAAAGAAACTAGGTACATAACAACAATTAAGTCTCACTAAAATACAAATTGGGATGAAAATACACACTAATGTAGTAATAAATGAATTGTAATAATGAAAGGTACTAATACTTAAATAAATAATTTAAATAAAATTAATAAAATATAATTCAGGATATTATATTTCAAAATGGAAATATGTACACTATATATAAGAAATTAGGTGCACAATAATTAAGTATGGCTCACAGAATGAAAATGAGACAAAAATACCCTACCTTGTGTTTCATATTGGATAAACATACTTTAAATTACAATATATTAAAATTATATTAAATTTTTAATTTATTTAGAACATTTTTAATGTTAATAATTACATTTATTTCGCTTATTATGATGTAGTATAAAACTACTTAAACAATTAAATTTAGGTCGGGTGTTTTGACCAATTTCGGTTTATGTTTCAAAAACAACTTTGGTAGGTCAAATATGGTCAAAGGGTTCATTATATAAAATATCTAGATTAATAACCATGAAATAATTACCATATTTATACATCAATTATAATTTTAAAATAAATCATTAAATATTGTTATGAAAAATGAAATAATGTTACACTCATGGAGATGGTAGGTTGTACATACACATGAGTAACATTCCCATTTTTTTAACGATCATTTTGGAAAGAAGGTAAGTAACTCAAATATTTCTATAATGATAATGATATAATATATAAAATATAATTTAATCATATATACTTATATATGTAATTATGTGATATAAAAAAAAGCACATCGTGTTGAGGAGTTGGTAGTCCACACGTCTACAAACGACGTTATCTCTTTTAAAATGTGTGAAAGAGTAATAAAGAAAATGATATATATTATATTTATAGAGAATAATTATTTAAAGAATATAATATATATTTTTTAGGACACATATGATTAATTAAAAGAATCCTTTATACATTCCATGTATGGAATGAACAAATCACATTGTTTTGTGGGGGTGGTAGTCTGCACTTCCAGAAATGATGTCATCATATTTACAAAATTGGAGAGCCTAAGGATATGTGTTATAAAATAATTAAAAAATATTAAAAACACAATAAATGTGACATATAAAATATATAAACATAGTTACCATCATTATGGTGACCATGATATGCAGTAAAGGGAAATTGAACAATCATTGTTTTGCGAGGCGGTAGTCCACCTACACATAAAAAGTACATTCGTTAGCCCTCAATAAGAGGTGTGTGTAATTCTAGGTAGAATACATAACATGAAAACAACCTAATATATTGAGTATACTGGTTGTTTTGTAAAAACCTAAAATAATAATATTTTAGGGAGTGGAGAAAGAAAATAAAATTAAGGAGTTTGAGGGAGGGTGTTACCTCTTAATCGGGTAACATTTTTTTGATTGCATGAAAAGACTTCAATGGAAATATTTCTGCCCAAAGGAATGATTAATGTATGATGGTATGTATTTTTTAGATCCATTTTAATATAGTTTTTTTCATTCAATGTGGCTTGAGAGGTGTGTGGAAGTAGAAGTCAACGGGGCCTTTTATAATTGAGGAAGGGTGGAATCTCTTGTAATATCTTAAATGAAAGGAACCCCACCCATGTGTTGTTTATTTAATGTAGATAAATAATGGTAAAAATTATATAAAAGTGAGTATAAGGTCTAAATATGGCCATAAAATGTATTCTAGACAAGTTATAGGTTGATTTAGGACTTAAGGTTATAGTTTAATATATTATTAAGATTATTTTGACCTTAATCATTGTTATTAATTTTAATTAATTTCACTAATATTTTTGGTCAAAAACATAGTTGAACTTAATAGATATTAAAATTATTTTTATTCCAAATATGGAATCCATTTTTCTAAATTCCAACCACAAAAGGGGAAAAATTAAATAAAAATTCATCTTGTAAGCAGGACGACAATGTGAGTTTTTAAAGTAAAAAACATCTAAAAGTTTACTATGTTTTTATAATAAATTTAAAATTAAAATTTATTACAATGAACTAAATGGTATTAATTGATAAAAATATTATCTAATTAAACTTTAAAAAATTATAAAACATAATTTTATCATATAATTAAATTAGATGAAAATGATGTTTTGAACTAAAATTCAATATTTTTAATTACTCATTAAAAAATGAAACATCCCAAAAAAATACAAAAAATTCAACATTACCTAATTTTTATGTTCTTATTTAAAATATTATGTTTATTAATACATATAATATATATAAAATGGTCGAAATTGTATTTAAATTGTGTTCTCTATTAAAAGGTGATAAAAGTTCCTTAATAAAAATATATGTTTTATGTGTAATAATGGGATTCTACTTATCGTGTATATATTGAATCTATTGGATTATTATAAAAAATATTTGACTGAATATATAACATATATATTTCATTAATATCATTTAATTGATTAAAACACCTTTTGAGCATAAAAATAATAATACTTCCTTTATATTCGATTTGTTTATATTTTCAATTCTAATTATTTAGTTAAATATTAATTCATTTTATATTTGTGTAAACCAAATATTTTAATTATTTTGTAAATAATATTCATAATATCTAATTTAATAGCTAGGATTCATATTATAATAATAAATAATAATATTTTAATAATACAATTTTATTTGGTGAAACTCATTCATGCAAAAATGAAAGCTATCGAGGAAGGTCAGTAAGGACTCGACCCCCGAGTACCTGGAGCCGGTGCCCATGAGACAAGATGTACCAAAAATAATACATTACATTTACATTCATTACATCATGTCTCATGATATAGAGGATCATGAGGTACAGGTCCTGGGAAAACCAGATTCATTCTGAAACTTCATTAAAGACATGACTGATACCTGAAAAAAATTCATTTAAAACGTAGGGTGAGCATTGAAATACTCAGTAAGGGGTTTTGAAAATACTAAATATAACTTTTGAAAACTACCTTTTAAATTAATTTCCCATATATAAAATAATTCCTTGGAAATACATTGTGATATTTCAAAGGTTGATATAAAATACTTTAAGCACTTCATACACAAGTATTTGAACACTTAGCTGAAAACAAATAAGCATGTTTGTACAAAAGTGCATGAAATATACCATGTAAATTAAGCATAACATGCAAGGTGTGAAGGTAATAATAAGCATGAACATTATCAGAGTTGCACATAAATAATTTTTCTACAACTAATAAAAATGCACATTATGACATAATTAATGTAATGCAAACATTTCCATTAAAATTATAGAAAGGTAAACTGATCATGCATCATCACTATCTCATAATATGACATGTGCACTTCAATCTCATACTCATAGGTAATGGTTCTATAACCAAGGATATTTCTCTAGTCAAAATAATCACTTGGTTGGTCATATACTGAAACATAGTGAGAAAACGAATAATGCTAGACTCATGTCTGAATGTCAAGGACTCGTGCCCTGACCTAAGGGTAATAACCCATTCTGGCTATCTCGAGAACTATCGATGCATCGATGATATTAATTTTACCGGTATCCAACTCGGAGGGCTTACTTTTACCTGTCTCAAACCTGGAGGGCTTACTTTAACCAATCCCCAACCTGGAGGGCTTACTTTAACCAGTCCCCAACCTGGAGGGCTTTCTTTTAACCAGACCCCAACTCGGTAGTCCAATACATTTCTCACATGTCAATAAGGTCTGATATTCAAGGTTTCCCATACCACTTTGAATATTTATTTTGTATTTCACATTACCAAAGGTGTCCCATACCACTTTGGGTAATTTAGTTCTATGTTTATTAACATGGTATGGAATATGCATGCATTATTTATTACCACTATAAATAAAAAGGGTAATGAAACCATTGTACATTTATTCTAGAAATACATGATATTACAACGAACATATAAAGTATCGTATTAACAATTTCCAAGGCAGGCATGGACTAGAAAAATATCTTTTTCACATGTGTTGATAATTAAACCTCATAAAATGATGAAGGAATGGAGTTTTCCACATGAAATGATAACTTCTTAGTTTAAATTCCTTATTTAATGTACATTTAATAAAACACATGCTGATAAAAGTTCTAGTGAGCATGTAATTAGACCAAATCACAACTTAATTAACTAATAAAAATAACTTCATGGGGGTTCATTATATAATAAACATTTAATGAGAAAACACATAATTACTCAAATTTTTTTATCCTTAACAAAATAATTTAAAATCAAAATGGAGTTAATATAATCAATGTCGGTTTAACATAAGCACATCTTGGTTTAACCACTAAAATCAGCATTCATTATGATCTTACATGCATTGTTTTTATCAAAATCATTAATTAAATTTCGATATTCATTACTTGGAAATTGGGGTTTTGGGAAATTATACATATAAAAATATTTATACAACCGTATGTACAAGAGATGTACATATTTAGAATTTTCATAACTGAATAATATTTTTTAACATTTTACATGTAATAAATATTTAATTAACCAAATCACTTGATTGAAGACCAAAACATGTAAGGTTTATAACATGTGTGAGTGAAAGTGCACACATATGTGAAATTTAGGATTTTGCACACTAAATGAAAATCCATTTGAAACCAAATGACATTTTGGATATAAAACATTACTTAAGGCATGGAAAAACACTAAAACCTTACATGTATCAAAAATAAATTAATTCATGATAATTGTATTTGAAAATATGGTTTTTTAGGAAACCATTAACACATAATCATATAAAAACTATTGTTTTAAAATAGTAACTTAATTAAACATAAACCAAAATCCTAATTCGCATCTAAAATATTATTTAAGGGTTATAATTAATGTCTTGAAAATCATAATACATTTCATTTGAAAACAT
This sequence comes from Viscum album, assembly GCA_963277665.1. NCBI lineage: Eukaryota > Viridiplantae > Streptophyta > Magnoliopsida > Santalales > Viscaceae > Viscum > Viscum album. The sequence continues at coordinate 188,805,570 of OY728131.1, forward strand.
ATATATATATAATTTTGTAATTACGGATGTATAATTATACAGGTTTTACAAAAAGAATTTTCATATTAGAAGTGAATTTAAAACACCCTTTATAAATATGTAACCCTCTATAAAACAAACTGATTTATTTGAAAACCTTTAAAATAGATTTGGGTTGGGAAAGATATATATACTGAAAATATACATGCATATATATATATATGTACATATTGTATAACTGATTGCATGTTTTGTTTTGAAACATAAAAAGGGAGGAAGTATCCCCTTATAGATCTTATTAATCTCTTAACAGGAAGCTAAGGAGAAGGTCAGGATATTAATTTAGTTTGAAGACATCTGTGTATATATAAATATGTATATATATATAACATGTATACATATATATAACCTACTTTTCATAAAAAGAGCAGAGAATAAAAAGGAGAACCCCCTTACATAGGAAACATTGATAATCCTATTTTAAAACATTTAATACCAAATGGAATGGTATTTACTCATATATTTATGTTTAATAAACCATATATACACAAACATATGTTATAGGTTTTGTAAAACTAAAACGTTTAATATATAAACCCTTACACGCTTGAGGAGGGAGCTTGGACTGGCAGGAGTATGTTGGAAATTTTTGGAGTTAGTGGGAGGGATTAGAGGAGATGAACCCGTAGGATTTACATGCATGGAAGGGGGTTTATATAAACCTTATTTCCTCAAGGATAAAGATTAGATACAACCTTTAAATTAAACAAGTACCCCCATGCAAGACTACTGAGGTGAAAACAAGACTTTGAGTTTGAAAAAAAACAATAATGCAGACATATATATATATATATTTTATATTAAATTCCCTAACAATGAGAACGAGTGTGGATATGTTGTGAAGCATGAGTGGGGTCAGATCGTGGAAAGGTGAGGTCAAAGGGACCTCTGAGGGTTATGGTTAAGTATGAGACGAGGACGTAAAGTGGAGAGGGAGAGGCGGTGAGGGTGACGACCCACTGGCCTGGATTGAGGGGAGACAACGCTGGAGTTCAGGAAAGGTGCTCATGTTTCATGCCGTCGGTGTGGGATGGGAGTTATGGGGACGACCTACTGGTTTGGGTCACGCTGCGAAGAAGAAGACAATGCGGGAGGCAGGAGAAAAGGACGAACGGCCAGGATCTCCCCTCGCAGGATCAAACGGCTGTGGGCAAAGCGGGGGATGAGCCAAGAGTTTAAAAAAAGGTGGAAGGCTGGGATTACATTTTGCGGGAGATCGACGGCTTCTCGTGGCTTCGTCTCTGCTCAACCCGTAGCCGTAGCGACACCCAAATCCCATTACGGGATTTCCCCTTTCTTTCTCTTCTCCAATCGATTTTCTTTATTATTATTATATTATATTATGTTTTATACCCTTATTACTATATATTATATTATCATAAATTTACAAGGTCAAATGTTGTATAAAACTAGTATTTTATAAAAAATATATTTATCATCTCTTTTTAAAAGTAAAGATTTTTATTAAACTAATATATAAATTTCTTATTGTATAATGTTATAATTTAAATTAATATTTTAAAATTATTAACTCCATAATAATAATATTTATAATTTGCTACAAAATATTTGTTAATATTACACACATATAAATGTTTAACAGTAACAATAAATTTATTAAAAGATCATTCGTATATGTAAAATTTTAATCACTTCATTAATTTTTTTATACATTTACAATTTTATTAAAAAAATTCAAAATATTAATAATTTTATAGAACTTTAATAAAAAATAATCTTATAATTTTGCATAAGTATCTTATATTCATATATTAAATAATTGTCTATAAGTTTATAGAACATACATATCATATTTTCGAAAAATATATAAGACTCATGTAGTTATTCATATAATAGATTCAATATTAGATCACATAAGAAATGGCGTTAAAAATAAATCTCGATGTTATATAAAAAATTATAGTATTAGTCTTATATAATTATAATATTCTTATGCTTATATATATATACCATAATCGAAAAACAAGTAATAAATTAGTTGCATTCATATTTTATTATATTTATTATAAAAAATATTCTATAACTTCAGAAAGAATAAAATAATTATTTTAAACTGTACACCTCAATTACACAATATAAATTTTATGTTCTTATTTACAAGAAATTGTCTTTAAATTATAACTATATCCATTTAATTAAATATTAAAGATCATTAGACAAAAACTCCAATGGTCACTTCGTTTGAGCTCCAATGGCTATATAATATTTCTAACGGTCATATTATTGCCCTATATATACAAAACTTTAAGTGTCCTAAACCTCATTTTTTTGAAGGAAATGGTTGGCGTTATACCCTTGGTGCCTAGTGTGGCTGCGGTGGCTTCGGCCATTCTTATGTTCGTTAGTATGGATACCAAGGACCCCTATCGTCTTCTTGGGTTTCTGTTGTTTTGAGTGGTATTCCTGTAATCTTAATAGGGTTTTTAATTGGTATCTTTGGGTAGATTAATTTCCCTTTTGATCTCAGTGTATTGTAATTACTATGGTGTTCCCATTTAAATAAAGTGCCTTTCGTTCATTTTGTGTTCTTACTCTATTTCATAATAAATTAAAATTTTATTATTATTTTTCTATAAGAAACCAGTTTGTTCGATTAATGAGTAGCATAAAATATAAAATTTACTATTCATAAAACACATATTATTGGGATGTTATATTATTCCTCTCTACAAAGAATTACATCCTCTCAATTCTGTTGGAGTATTCTTACTAACTCATCAACACAGCCTCCCTGACACCTTTAGTGATGTCCCAGAACAAAACAATCAAACAACTAACTGGGAAAGAACATAAGGAAACTGAGTTGTACCTTTACAGAGCCCACCACCGTTACCAGTTCGCTGATGTCCTTAACTCTATTCCCAGGGTGGTTCCCAATTCCTCGATCTCTCTTTCCCAGATACACCTTGGGAAATTGGAGTTAAAATCCCACATAGAACCGTTGGGCTTCCAGATAGAGGCATGGGCGGTGTAAATCTCAATGATATCCAGATGGACATGGCCCCTACAGATTCATCGTACTACCTCAAAGTCGAGGGGTTTTATGTTAAGGAGTCTCCTGTATAGAATGAAACTCAAGACTTGAAAAAGATTGGATGCACACATATTGACCTCCTCTACAGCTTCCCGGAAAACCCTTAATGCCAGATAGTTTGTCGATAGGGTAAAACATAAGAAAAGTCCCTTATAATATTTCTCCCCATGCGTATTGTATGAAAATTGTGCATAAGTTATACGATAGTAAACATAACCCTATGCTCGGAGGAGTCAAAGGATATTTGAGTTGTTCGACACTTGGTAAAGGAGCTTGCAGGATAGTCAGAGGTTCCCAAAGGGTTTATAGTCTTCCATACATGACATAACAATTATAGTCTCAAGGATTTTAGTGGGAAGTGACAAAAGACTTGTTAGTGATCTTTTTTCTTCCATCTGAAAGTTATAATAAAATCACTAAGGTTCAGTCGTAGCTACATATTTCTATTATATGGGTTTTCTAGAATTGTTTGAACCTATCCTCTGATACCGACTTTAAGGACTCGGCCCCCGAGTGCCCAGATCCGGTGCCCATGAGACATGATGTACCACAAATATTAAAATACATTTACATTCATTACATCATGTATCATGCTACAGAGGATCATGAGGTTCAGGACTTGGGAAAACCAGCTGCATTCTAAAACTTCTTTGAAGACATGACTGATACCTGAAAAAATTTTCTTTTAAAACATAGGGTGAGCATTGAAATACTCAGTAAGTAGTTTTGAAAATACTTAATACAACTTTTGACAAGTAGCATTGAAATTAATTTCCCATACATAAAATAATTCCTTTTAAATACATCATGATATTTCAAAGGTTGATATAAAATAGTTTAAGCACTTCATACACAAGTATTTGACCACTTTGCTGAAAACTAGTAAGCATGTTTGTCAAAAAGTTCATGAAATCTACCATGTAAATTAATCATAACATGGAAGTTATGAAATTACTACTAAGCATGAACATTATCGGAGTTTCACATAAATAATTTCAGTACAACTTATAAAAATGCACATTATGTCAAAATTAATGTAATGCTACCATTTACATTAAAATTCTAAAAAGGTAAACTAATCATGCATCATCATTATCTCATCATATTCCATGTTAACTTCAATCTCATACTCATAGGTAATGGTTTTATAACCAAGGATATTTCTCTAGTCAAAATAATCACTTGGTTGGTCATATACTGAAACATAGTGAGAAAACGTATAATGCCAGACTCATGTCTGAATGTCATGGCCTCATGCCCTGTCCTAAGGGTAATAACCAAATCTGAATGTCTTGAGAACCATCGATGCATCGAGGATCTTACTTTTACCAGTCTCCAACCTGGAGGGATTACTTTTACTAGTCACCAACCTGGAGGGCTTACTTTAACTAGTCCCCAACCTGGAGGGCTTACATTAACTAGTCCCCATCCTAGAGGAATTTCTTTTAACCAGACCCCTACCCGGCAGTCAAATACATTTCTCACATGTCAATAAGGTCTGATATTCAAGGTGTCCCATACCACATTGAATATTTAATTTTTATTTCATATTACCCAAGGTGTCCCATACCACTTCTGTTAATTTAGTTCTTAGTTTATTAACATGGTATGTCATATGCATGCTTTATTGATTACCATGATAAATAAAATGGATAATAAAACCATTGTACGTTTATTCTAGAAATACATGATATGACAACGAACATATAAAGTATCATAATAACAATTTCCAAGGTAGGCCTAGACAAGAAAAATAACTTGTGCATTTGTGTTGATAATTAAAGCACATAAAATGATGAATGAATGGGGTTTGCCACATGAAATGATAACTTCTTAGTTTAAAGTCCCTATTTCAGGCACATTTAACAATACACATGCTGATAAAAGTTCTAGTGAGCATGCAATTAGACCAAACCAAAACCTGATTATCTAATAACAATAACTGTAGCGGGGTTCATTATATAATAAACATTTAATGAGAAAACACATAATTACTCAATTGTTTTTATCCTTAACAGAATCATTTAAAATAACAATGGAGTTAATATAATCAATGCAGGTTTAACATAAGCACATTTTGGTTTAACCACTGAAATCATCATTCATTAAGATCTTATATGAATTGTTTGTATCAAAACCATTAATTAAATTCTGATATTCATTACTTGGAAATAGGGTTTTTGGGAAATTATACATATAAAAATATTTGTACGACCGTATGTAAAAGATATGTACATATTTAGAATTTTTATAACTGAATAATATTTATTAACATTTTACATGTAATAAATATTTAAAATAAATATTAAATTAACAGAATCACTTGATTGAAGACTAAAACATGTAAGGTTTTTAACATGTGTGACTGAAAGTGCACACATATGTGAAATTTAGGGTTTTGCACACTAAATGAAAATCCATTTGAACCAAAATGACATTTCACATCTTAAACATTACTTAAGGCTTGGAAAAACACTAAAACCATACATGTATGAAATATCAATTATGTTCTAATAATTGTATTTCAAAATAGGGGGTTTTTATGTAACCATTCACACATAATCATATAAAAATGATGGTTTAGAAACCGCAACTTAATTACACTTAAACCAAAAGCCTAATTTGCATCTAAAATATTATTTAAGGGTTAGAATTAATTTCTTGAAATTCATAATCCATTTCATTTAAAAACATATATATATATAATATGTAATTACGCATATATAATTATACAAGGATTACAAAAAGAATTTTCATATTAGAAGTGAATTTATAACACCCTTTATAAATATGTAACCCTCGGTAAAACATAATGATTTATTTGAAAAATTTTAAAATAGATTTGGGTTGGGAACATTATATATACTGAAAATATACATTCATATATATATATATATATTTATATATGTACATATTGTATAACTGATTGCATGTTTGGTTTTGAAACATAAAAACGGAGGAAATATCCCCTTACAGATCTTATTAATCTCTAAACATGAGGCTAAATAGAAGGTTAGGATATTAATTTAATTTGATGAAATCTGTGTATATATATATATGTATATATAGATAACCTGTATACATATATATAACCTGGTTTGCATAAAAAGATAAGAGAATAAAAAGGAAAACACCCCTAATATAGAAAACATTAATAATCCTATTTTAAAACATTTAATACCAAATGGAATGGTATTAACTCATATATTTATGTTTAATAAACAATATATACACAACCACATGTTATAGGTTTTGTAAAACTAAAACGTTTAATATATAGACCCTTACATGCTTGAGGAGGGAGCTCGGACTGGCAGGAGTTTTCTAGAAATCATGGGAGTTCGTGGGAGGTATTAGAGGAGAGGAACCCGTAGGGTTCACATGCATGAAAGGGGGTTTATATAAACCTTATTTAAGCAAGGATAAGGCTCATATCCAGCCTTAAAATTAAACAAGTACCCCCATTCTTGACTACTAAGGTGAAAACTAGCCTTTGATTTTGAAAAAAAAAACAATAATGGAAACATATATATATTTTATATAAACTTCCTCGAGAAGGAGCTCGGGTGTGGATATGTTGTGAAGCATGAGTGGGGTAAGCTTGTGTAAAGGTGAGGACAAAGGGACCTCTGAGGTTGATGGTTAAGAATGGGCCGAGGACGTACAGTGGAGAGAGAGAGCCGATGAGGCCAATGACCCACTGGCCTAGCTTGTGGGGAGACGACGCCATAGGTCGTAGAAGGTGCTCGTGTGGCATGGCGTTGGTGTAGGATGGGAGTGATGGGGATGACCTACTAGTTCGGGTCACACTGGGAAGAAGAAGACAACATGGGAGGCAGGAGAAAAGGACGGACGAAGAGGATCTCCCCTCACTGGTTCAAACGACCGTGGGAAAAGCAGGGGATGAGTTGAGCGTTTAAATTTTATTTGGACGGCTGGGATTAAGATTCGCGGGATATCGACGTCTTCGCGTGGCTTCGACTCTGCTCGACCAGTAGCCGCGACGACACCCAAATCCCATTATAGGATTTCCCCTTTGTTTCCCTTCTCCAATCGATTTCCTTTATTATTATTATATTATATTATGTTTTATACCCTTATTACTATATATTACATTATCATAAATTCATAAGGTCAAAAGTTGTATAAAAATAGTATTTTATTAAAAATATTTTTACATATTTTTTAAAAGTGAAGATTTTTATGAAACTATTATATAAATTCTTTATTGTATAATTTTATAATTTAAATTAATATTTGAAAATTATTAACTCCATAATAATAATTTTTATAATTTGTTACAGAATATTTGTTAATATTACACACATATAAATGTTTTAAAGAAAAAATAATTTTATTAAAAGATCATTTGTATATGTAAAATTTTAATCTCTTCATTAATTTGGTATTACATTTATAATTTCATTAAAAAAATTTCAAAATATTAATAATGTTATGGATCTTTAATAAAAAATAATCTTATAATTACACATAAGTCTCTTATTTTCATATATTAAATAATTGTCTGCAATTTTAGAGCACATACATATCATATTTTAGAAAAATATATAAAAATCATGTAGTTATTCATAAAATAGATTCAATATTTGATCACATAAGAAATGGCGTTAAAAATAAATCTGGATTATATATATAAAATTATAGTATTAGTCTTATATAATTATACTATCCTTATGCTTATATATATGTATATATAAACCATAATTGAAAAACAAGTAATAAATTAGTTGTTTTTATATTTTAGTATATTTGTTATTAAAAATATTCTATAACTTCAAAAAGAATAAAATAATTATTTTAAATTGTATGCCTCAATTACACTATATAAATTTTCTGTTCTTATTTACAAGAAACTATCTTTAAATTATAACTATATAAATTTAATTAAACACTATATATCATTAGAAAAAAACTCCAACGGTCACTTCATTTTAACTCAAACGGCTATAAGTATTTCTAATGGTCATATTTGTTCCCTATTAATCCAAAACTTTTGGTGTCCTAAAACTCAAGTTGTTTGAAGGAAATGGTTCGCGTTATACCCTTTGTTCTTAGTGTGGCTGCGATGGCTTCGGCCATTCTTATGTTCGTTAGGATGGATACCAAGGACCCCTATCGTCTTCTCAGGGTTCTCGTTGTTTTCAGTGGTCTTCCTGTAATCATAATAGGGGTTTTAATTGGTATCTTTGGATAGATTAATTTCCCTTTTGATCTCAGTGTATTGTAATTACTATGGCATTCCCATTTGAATAAAGATCCTTTCCTTCATTTTGTTTGTTTACTCTATTTCATAATAAATTAAAATTTTATAATTATTTTTCCATAAGAAACTAGTTTTTTTGATTAATGAGTATCATAAAATGTAAAATTTACAATTCATAAAACACGGATTCTTGGGATGTTTCAAGGTCTCTAATGCGTGTAGTGTAATCCATTGAAGAATTTTTTTTGTGTGTTTCCCATTCTAATTTAGTGTTGCAAGCCTTGATAGATATAAATTATATTGAATTTATTTAAAATAACAAATATATTATAAATACTTATGAAATTATATTCCTTTACGTGTTTGGTGTGAGTGTCATACCTGCTATCTAATACAAGGTTATTACAATAGAATTTAGTGGTGTTACATTCTACCCACATTAATTAAATTGCTTCCCGTAAATTTTTAGACTATCTTGGTAATAGATTATTTGATACATCATACATTGAAACCCCATATCAGTTAAAGAGTTGATAAAATATCCTCTATAAAAGAGTGAATGAAATGTATAAGGGTCACATGGATTACCATGTAACTAGGTCTCTTTATATGAGAAATTTAGTGACAAGTAGAGATATGTACTTAGATGAACAGAATAAATATTTATAAGGAGTGAATGAGGTCATCAATAAAAAACAAGTGAATGATCAATACAAAGATTAGAGCCTCAAATACATAAATATATAATGATTTAGTAAACCATCGGTTCAACATAAATTAAGGTATTATGACAATTTTTTTTTATCATTTTCCTAATGTTGAGTAATCATTTTACTAAAAAATAATATAATGAAATATTATTACTTGATAGGTTTCAATGTCATATGATCAATCATAACTTTTTATTGTGATTTGATCAAATTCCAATTCATCCTTTTATTCCAAAAAATTAATTACCAATAATGAATTTCTTTTATTCCTAATGAACTAAAAGAAACATGTAAATATAGTAAGGACTATAAAAGTGTGAAAAATCTAATAGTGCTTCCTTAACAATCGTTTAAAACCATTATATTTAATATATTAATCTCTAATACCCCAAAGTGACACTACTGGTTCACCATGAACATTTATTCATCACATTTTTTAACTCAAAACAATAAAAAATTAACCTGTACATTTCATAGGTAAATAATTGGCATGAAGCCCTTATCTTATTTTAGTCATGGGCTTATGACCCTTGACCTTTCTAGATTTGATTGGTTGTCACCCATCTTTATGAAACTAACTTAATATGATCTCCAAAATTAATTAAATGGGCAAACCTGGAATTTAATTATTAAATAAAGTCTTAACTACAGTTTTCAATATAACCTTTTTTATAATGTTTCATAATCTCATATTACTATTATTATGATGTCATTACTGATCATATGAACACTAATGGTTATCGATACCTTTTAAATTATTTATATATAAATGTAAAGGCATTATTCCTCAAATAGACTTTTACTCTAAAACACATTCTTCTAAAATGATGTATATTCCTTATACGTTTCATGATTGTTATATCCAAAATACCACTGGTAAAATACTTTTACAAACTAATTATTGAATACCAAAAATACATCATCAAAATAGGTCCTTACATAGTATATGGTTTAACCATAATATTATTTGATGGATTTTTAAATAATTTCACCTTATCTCCAATCTAAAACACCTTTGAATTAACCTCGATTATTCATTGTTAAAATACTTCATAATGCGTTGTAATGAAAATGTGAATTGTCCTAAGCATATCCCTCAGGAGTGTCAAACCAGGTGCACAATAAGACCTATTAATGTACACTAGGTTACCTCATGTCAGGCCCATAACACCTTATCAGATTTTTTACTCCATGGAACATGTATTCCAGAACCACATTCACTGGTAGTATCTTGACATGGATAAATTGTTAAGAAGACCGAAATAATCGATAATTTCCAAAAATTCTAGGGTTTTCATCTATACTTACCCTCTAATTCTACCTTAGGTATATGTTATCTAATATATGTTTTCCGAAATCTAGTTCCCAATGATTCTAATTAACATCATTTGATACTAACTATAGCGACCCACCACCAGATAACCTTGAGTGGGGGTTTACTATCAATTACATTATCATGATTACAAGGAATCAAGACCCTATGGGCTGATCAAATTATTAGTCTTTGAAATCTAGAGACATAAATGAGTATTGCATTATAAATTAACACAATAATTATAATATATATTTTTTCTTAAAAGAAAATGACTTAGAGGATAACTCAAATCCATATAGAAAATCCCCACAACTCTTTCATAGTAATATTCTTGGATTTCTGGGGAAAGAAATATAATATGAGTGATCTCAAATACTTAGTAAGGAAAAATATAGTAGAATAAATAATGAATCAATGAGATTAATAATTTTGGCATGGTAAATAACTGAACACACACACCATGTAATCAAAAAATTGATAAGGAACTGAATAAACAATATAGATAGGAAATATCTTGAAATACAAGCAATTTAAATAACCAGATAAGGAACAATATATATGGAAAGGTAAGAAAATAAAAACAATTCCATTTAATAAATGAACTAAAATTAATTTTATCAATATATATGTCGATATGGAATCTCATGGATAAATAATAACTGAAACTAAATTAGGGAAATGATTTCTTAATGGACTTCATTTCTAAGGCACATGAAAACCTATTACCATCACGTACTTTCACAACATGGTTTCAAAACTGAGGGTAGAAACCCATTTTACCAATTATTTTTCTTATTGTAACCTATCAATGTATCAAAAGATATATAATATCTAGGCTCCCCCCATCATTTCTTGTTAAAAGATTTACTCATATGGAATAATCAAAATAACTAATATGAATTATCAAATAACTATATTAAATTAGAAATATGGATTTATCAATAATTCCACAATTAATCAAATAACTTTCAGTGTATTCACCTTATGTAGAATTGTATATGGTTTAGGAAATATTAATGTCTATGAAAAATGAGATGGATAATTAGGGGGAATTCAATGCTCAATGATCATATGAAATTGAATATTTCAAGGGGACTTCAAGAATGTTTCAAGGAAGTTAATGAGAATATTATCCTTGAAAAATTCAATCTTAATCAATCCAAAGTAATAATAAGGATGATATCAATAAAAAAATCTCATGTTGGGTAAAATAGAGGGTTGTTGTAATTTATGAAATAAAATAATAACTTTTAAAAATATTATTGAGGAAAATATAATTTTATTTTGAAAAAGCATTTGAAAATATTTTTCATTGAAATTCATTTTCAGAAAACTTTTCTTTGAAAATGAAAATTTTAAACATGAAAATAAGACTTCAAATAAATTATAGTGAATAAATTCATACATGTTGAACAAGGTAAAAGAATATTTCTTTTGTATGGTAAAAGGGATTAAAAAATTCCTTATCAGGAAAATGATAATAATATTCCTTTGAAAAAATGGGTAAAAGAAAAAAGGGTAAAAATTTCTTTACCAAACCATTTTGTAAATGTTAAAACATTTTTTAAAACATTTAAGTAAAACATTGTTTTTAGAAGAAAATAAGTTCTCTGACTAAAGATAGAAATCAAGTCAAATTTTCTTAAAAACAATTTCTAGAACACTTTGAGTACCAAAGATTGGAAAAATGGTACTAATAAATAAAAATGGTCATTAATAACCAGATTATAATGAAAGGGTTTATTATTAAAAGTTCATATAATTTCCTTGATTGGAAATACCATTGAAATATCATCAAATATTTTGTTGAGGAAAATAATATTTAAACATCCCAATGTTTCTCTGAACCACATTGAAAAATTTTAAATCATAAGAACCATGAAGGAATTACATTAAAAAATTATAACATCATTAGAATAAAGTATTTCATCATATAATATTTCCATGTAAATATATACACCATAAAAAAGAAACTAGTTGCATTACAATAATTTAGTCTCAACGGAATGAAAATTCATACGAAAATCCCTTACTATTGTAGTAACAAATGAATTAGAAAAAAAAAAGGAAGTAGTACTCAAATAAAACAGTTAATTAACATTAGAATAATATAATTCAGGATATTATACGTAAATTGTGAAGTATTTACATAATATATAAGAAATTAGTTGCACAATAATTAAGTATGCCTTACAGATTGAAAATGAGACAAGAATACCTTACCTTGTGTTTCCTATCGAGTGAAGTTCCTATAACTTCCTATAAAATAAACATATGTTAATTTTATACATTATTTATAAACATTTTCATGTTTATCATTACTTTTATTTCACTTATTACTATGTTATATAAAACTATATAAACAATTAAATATTCATCGGGCGTTTTTACCAATTTCAATTTATGTGTCCAAACAAAAATTTTATAGGTCAACTATTGTTAAAGAGTTAATTATATAAAATCTCCATAACAATAACCATAACTAATTATCTTATTTATAAGTTAATGATAATTTCAAAATAAATCATTAAATATGGTTTTGAAAAATGAAACAATGTTACACTCACAGAGATGGTAGGTTGTACGTATGCATGAGTAACGTTCCTATTTATTTAGTGATTATTATAGAAAGTAGGTATTTAAATTAAATATTTAAAAAATTGTCATTATATAATGAATAAAATATTATTTAATCATATATACTTATATTTATGATTCTGTGATATAAAAATAATCACATCGTGTCGAGGGGGAGGAAGTCCACATGTCTACAAACGACATTATCTCTTATAAAGTGTGTGAAAGGGTTATAAAGTAAATGATATATATTATATTTATAGAAATATAATTATCTAATTATTATCATATTTAATTTATTTATGTCAAATATGTTTAATTAAAACTATCCTTTATACGTTCCATGTATGGTATGAATGAATCACATCGCTTTGAGGTGGCGGTAGTCCGCATATCCACAAACGATGTTATCAATTATAAAATAATTGGAAAGTATAGAGAAATTTGTTGTAAAATAATTAAATAATATTAAATAATTAATAAATTTAACATAAAAAATATATAAATATAGTGTCCATCATAATGGCCACCATGAGAGGTGGTAACAAGAAAATGGAAAAATCATCATTTAGCGATGCGGCAGTCCGCCTACACATAAACAATATGTTCGTTACCCATTAGATTGTGGTGTGTGTGAGTATAGTTCTAATAAATAGAGTAAAATCACCCTAGTAGATTTAGTATACTTTTTTTGTTATAAAAACATGGAATAAGATTATTTTATGGGTTGGAGAAAGAAAATAAAATAAAGGAATTTGAGGGAGGGAGTTACCTCTTAATCGGGTAAATTCTTTTGGTTTCTCCAAAATACATCCATTGAAAGCTTTAGTACCAATTGGATAATTCAAGTAGTAATATAGGATTTTTTGGGAGCCAATATTTCATACTTTATTAGAGACAACGTCTCTTGAGGGGTGTGGGGAAGTGGAAGTGAATGAGGCCTTCTATAATGGTGGAAGGGTGGAATCTCTTGTAATATTTGAAAATAATGAAACCCAACCCATGTATTGTTTGTTAAAATTGGGTAAATAATAGACCATATTATATAAAATAGAGTATAATATCTAAATATGGACAGTAAATTAATTTTTAAAATGTGTACAAGTGGATTTAGGACTTAAGGTTATGGTTTAATCTCTTATTAAGCTTATTTTAACCTTTATTGTTGAAATTAATTTTAATTAAATTCTGTAATATTTTTGATCAAAAAATTATTTTACCTTATTAGAAATTATAATCTAATATTATTCCAAATATGGAATCCATTTTTTAAAATTAAAATAAGATAAGTGGCTGAAATAAAATTAAAATTCATCCAGCAAGCAGGACGACAATGTAGGGTTTTAAAGTAAAAATGTGTGAAAGTTTGATATTTTTTAATCAATTTTAAATTGAAATTTATTCCAATGACCTAAAATGGATTAATTTATAAAAATATTATCTAATTAAAGATTAAAACCATTATAAAACATAATTTAATCATATAATTAAATTATATGAAAAATAAGTTTTGAAATAAAATTCAGTATTTTTAATTACTTATTAAAAAATAAAACTTCAAAGAAAAATACCAAAAGTTCACCTTAACATAAATTTTATGTTACTATTTAAATTATTAAGTTAATTTTGGAAAAAAATATTGATAAAAGAGAAAAAAATTAGATTTAAAATGGGTTCCCCAATAAAATTTAGTAAAAGTTCTTTAATAAAAATATATGGTTTTATGTTTAATATTGAGTTTATTATTACCTAATGTATATTGAATCTATTTTATGATTATCCAAATTTTTTTATTGAATATATAACATATATATTTCATTAATATTATTTTTTTATTAAAAAACCTTGTGATCATAAAAATAATAATATTACTTTAATATTTAATTGGTTTTTATTTTCATTTATAATTAATTGGTAACCTACTTGGTCACATTATATCTGTTTAAACCATATATTTTAATTATTTATGAAATAACATTCATAACTGCTAACTAAATGGATATGTTTAGTATTATTATATTAAATAATAATATTTTACTAATACATTGTTATTTGATGAAACTCATTCTTGTATATAACACTAGCTATCAAAGAAGGTTTCTCTTGCGTATAACGCAAGACATTACAGAAATTTTTTGATGCAAGATTCATAAGCTAACTCAATGAAAAATGTATTGGTCACTATAAATTATATTTATTTATTTAAAATATTAAATATATTATTAATACTTAGGATATTATATTCCTTTATGCGTTTGGTGTTGCATGTTATACATTATATTGAATACAAGGTTCTTTATATTTTTTTGGTGTTACAAAAATAACAAAATAATGAATATAATAATAAAAAATACCCCTCTCATGCACTTATAAATATAACCACCCACCGCCATTTCTCCCAAATTCAAAGACTTAAATAATTCCAAATCAAATCTAAATAATATAAAACCATATATAGACTAGTACATGTGTTTCTGGTCTAATAAAACGAACAATTCCAGGTCCCTTAATGGGTCCTTCAAAGTGGTGATATTCAAGAGGTAAGAACTACCTATTTAAAAAATTTTCTTCTTCTAACTTCTCAGAAACTCTTTCATCCATAAAATCATAAAAACTCCACTATCATTTATATACTTCATTTTTATATTTCTAATGGAATATATTTTATTAAACACTTCTCCAATGTCCTCTTTTTCAATGAAATTGAAACCGTTGTCTATATTATGTCGGTTAACCACCATCATGGATGATGAGTTTTAATTTACCACTAATTCCTTAATAGAATATTTAAATTCACTTAAATTGTTCAAAATAAACTAATTATGTATATTATACATGGTTTAACATTTAAGAAAGTATATATGGACATAACATTAAATAAAATGAAACTTGTTTTGGATTGTTGGAAAAACCTATAAAATAAACAAAAAATTTATCATTAACATTTTATCAAATTAATTAAACTGATTAAAAAAATGATATATGGGATCATTTTATATTTTTAATGTAAAATAATAAAATTTCATTTAACTTCTTTTGTTTTATTTTCATTTTGTAAGAAAATCCATAATTAAATACAAGTCCATGGACCACGAAATCGTGAAATGAATACTCTCAAAATTATGAAATTGAACTCTATAGTACATTAAAATTTCCATAATGAATCTTAATAAATTTATAATAAATAAAATATATGTGAAAGAGGATATAAATTGTTTTATTAATTAATATAATTTGACTATCTGGGACATTAATTGAAATTTCATAATGCATTCAGATATATGGTATGTGATCTCTCCAAACCCCCATATTTCAAATGGGTTACATTTTATCTCTATTTGAATAAATATATATAAAAATTAATATTATATATATATCTTATATTATTTGTAAATGTTCCAAATAAGTATATCTAGATCAATTCATATTTTTATTATGGGGAAATACATGTTATAAAATGTTTTGTTCCTAATTAATCTCGATAAGAAACCCTGATTAAAGGGAGCTTCTTAGTTTCTTATAAATTTTCATGTACACACTATAAAATGTTTCAATCAACCCATATTTTATAAAACCCATAATCTTATTATGAAAAACTATTATAGTTTATTTCTAGTTTTATGGAAATAATTACTCTTTTATCGTCTTTAACAACTCTTTTATGTTTTCCTTTAAACCACATTAAATTAGCACTTTTCTAATGTTAACTAATCACTTTTATTCATGTATTAACTTCAGTTGGACATAATTATTCATGATATATTATTGTTTTATACTTAATTGTTTCCTAATAATTATTCAATCACTTATTTTTGGGATACCATTATGATACACCTTTTGGTTATTCCTTATACCAAGATTACGAAACCCATATCATTCCATGGGTAACCATTATGTTGATTCCTCATGTTTGATTTCTTATGTGGAAAATATATGTTTGTACATGTTATGATAGGTTCTCAAATAAGTTTATCCAATGAATTTGGTATTGTTTTTCTCATGATATGATATGTATGTTATTAGTGAGTAAACAATATCCATTATGGCACTTTTCACACCATGTGATATCATCTTGGTGGTTAACATTGACTTATGCCATGACATATACTGTCAAATCCCATCTCTATAACTATAACCCTCCTTGGATGGAAATAAATAAAGGGAGGTGGTGACCCCCCGAGTCCTGCCTCCAGTAACACTCGCGTAGGCGGCTAACACTAATGGTATACAAATCTCACTATTTGGGAGGAAATACCCTCTATATGTAAACAATATCGGGAGATAAGAATGAATCATCCAAAAAAATTCATCAAATAATATAAAATAAATCCAAAACATACAATAATGCATGTATAAATTAAAAAATGATACATATAATGTCTCCAATTGAATGTATAAAAGAAAAAAAATCCTAAGACCGCAACACATAAACTCTCTAAAGTTCTGAGCTATTGATGTATATCATTGTTTACATAGCCCATTTGGAAACATTAAAAAAGTTTCTATATATATAGGGTGAGAATACAAGTATACTCAGTATTAAAACCAATGTCTCTCATGCACATGTGAAAAGAGAATACTGATACACCTGGGTGAAAGTAGGAGAACCAAAAAGCACCCAAACATGTATACTAACAAAAATCCCATCCTCACCCAGGCCCACTCACCAAATAAAAAATCCAAGTATAATAATATATAATATGAATTACATCGATTATAGGTAATCCCACACCACTCTCCCACTGATTAGACACACTCCCACCCCAAAGGAAAACGTCCTGGGGCACCCACCTCTTCCAAATATATCACATCACATCCCACCCACACACACCTAGGCAATGACAACACAAAACTCTCCGCCAGCACACACATGGGCCATCACAAAACATCACGTCCTGTCCATGCAAACTTGGGCCATCACAACACATGAGATCCCAAAGACACCTTAGACTCCACAACACATCTCACCCCGAATAAACCCAGGATAACACACCACATCTCATCTAGAAGACACATGAAACAGAAAAACTCATATCATATCCAAGACACCAGGGACCATACATCACAAATGGCCTAAAGACACTCTAGACACTATGTCATGGAATAGGGAGTAGGGAAGAGAGGGTGTCCAACCATCAATCCACCCACAAAGATGTTTGGGAAAGAACATGACTATATGGGTGTCAGTACATAGTGCTCGACCAGGGAGGGGTGCCTAGAGAAATAAAAAGAACATATAGTGTATATACATATAGCATTATAGTGAACAATCCCATCCTATGAGTTTAAAATAAGAACTAACAATCCCACAAAACCCACATGATCACTTCCACATCTAAATTCATAAACACACACAAACAAAACACAAGTCACAATTTATATTTTAGTTACTAATCCATTTTCCAAAGTCTCTGTTTGATCAATAAATTCCAGTTTATCATCCACTTTGATTTTCCAAATCAAATATTTTTTGAAAATCCATTTCATTTAGAAGAAAATATTATATAATATTTAAGACCCATTATTCTATATATAAACATTAACCATTTAAACAACACATACCATCATCAATTTCGTCATTAAACATACCAATTTAAATTTTTTTAACATGTAATATTAATTCAATTAATACATGGGTAGATATAACGTAACCGACCACACAACATAATCACAACACCAAAAACAAACTACCACATCCACATCACTTTAAAACCACATCCGGTTCCACACCCTATCTTCATAGCCATACCACACCTATCACAACCCCAATGTAAACCCACATGTCATCCACTTCCCCCAAACAATAAAAATGTAGCTAAATCACATTACATTAGTCCCACACACACAAACCACAATAGTTACACACATCACATTATATATATCAACACCACACATTCATTTTTATCAATGTGGGATCTTATTCAATATCACTTATTTATTTAAGGGTGTTATCACAGAAGCTATAATATCCCAGGGAATCCATGTAATCAATGGGATTTATGTGGTTAATCATTTATTTATTTATTTATGATGATTACATTCAATCAACGAAATAGAGTATTCTAAAAGTATGTTTCTACAACATAATCATGCCATAAACATGCATAGTTTTTATCAAGTCATTACACCCATATGTTAATAATGTCAAATCGGATAAAATAGTATAAAAAAGGGTATAAAACCATAATTAAAATTACCCCACCCCTTTAAATCTGATTTAAACAGATTCATTATATTTTTTAATCCGGTTGAAACCATGTTAAAAAAAATTAACAATAATAATATCATCCCACATGATACACATAAATATAAATGAAAGAAAAAAATACTTGGAAGGAAGAAGCCTTTCACCATCTTACTGCACGAAAAAAGGGGGTGCACATACTATAGAAAACGAACTCTATGGTAGTGAGAACTCTAACTAATTACCACATCATGTTATAAAACTCTAAGGAAAAAGGAATTGTAGCCTATCGTATCAATATAAAGAAGAATGAATGAATGTAGGGAAGGTATCAATCTATTAAATATTAGATCCGAAACTAATGGGATTTGAAATTTTTTAGATCCCCATTAAAGGAAAATATAATTAAAACCACATGTTTTAAATGTTTTAAAGGTCTCAAGACTTTTGGGAAATTAAGGATATGGTTAAACGCCTTTGAAATATCTATAAGACACTTAATTGTGGCATTTAAACCCACTTTTTTTTATAAAAGACATCAAAATGGAAAAATCGTAATGTTTTTTGGAATTTTTTTGTAGAAAACCAAGCTTTAAATACGTGGACATTACATTAGTTTTGCAGAAAACATAATAAATAACACAAACAGACACCCAATGACTGTATTAGTTTAGTGTATTTGGAAACTCGGAACATAATATTCTAATCATGTTGAAAGATCTTCAGCATCTCCCATAAATATCTTCCCCTTTTTTTCTTACCTAATAACTTTCATTATATCCCAAGAAAAGAAAACATAAAAACGATGATCTCAAATTATCAGTAAGGGTAAGCATGGATTAAATAAACCAAAGCATATACATTTGAACTTAAAAACATGAACATAATGTTTAAACATCAAAATATTGAGCTGTGAAATAAATCTTGGTAGTACATAAGACATAGATCATAAAGAGACATTAATCATGATAAAATAGCATGGGAATAAAACATTTATTTGTGGAAACCATTAATCACATGATATGATTTCTATTGTAGCCAAGGAATTATTTCCAAGACTATCATAGTGAAAAAAGTCCATTACTGAACTGGGTTTACCTGCCGTTCCATCCATGTATTACTGAACCGTATTTACATGTCGTTCCATCCATGTCTATCTCATGAGATATAAATCATTACCCAATGCATTGGAGGGAGATATAGGTACCACCCATATAATAATGAAATCATTCTTACATGTTCAATAAAATAAACATAAATCATTCATCATAACCCAATGAATAAAATTGGTTTCATAAACATTATCCCATCATAACATAATACATATAAAACAATGGATATAATTTCATCAAAAACAAAATGAAACCATGTAAATAATAGGAACATTATACATGAAACATAACCATATTAAAGAACGTAATCGTAGATGGAAAATAGTTTTGAATAAACACTAGAAACGAATTATTGAGGAAAATATCCTTTCTTCTTTGAAATCATTTTGTTTTCTCCAAATTCCGTGCAATTTTAAAAGAAAATTTTTATGTTGAAAATAATCTTGAAATATTGTAGAGTAATATTCATGGAAATAAGGCATTATTAAACCATAAAAATCTGTTCATGACATATAAGTTAAAAAAATTCTTCATAGTTTTTCCAGAAAAGTCATAAAGTACCTTGTTTTGTAAAAAAAAGAAAGATTCCTTACATACCACATAGTAAAAGACCAAAAGAGGTAAACATGAAATTAAAAATACATGGAATAATACTAAATACTTTATGAAAACGGTTTTATAAAATATGGACATGGATGATAAATATAACCCCAGTAAATACTTATATTTAAGAAATCTCGGATAAAAATGAGATTTCAAAACTATCCCTTTCAATTTATGATCTGTGGAATCATACATGTCATAAAATAAAGAAAATTACATGAAAATTTAAATATAATATCCTTAATCATAAAACATTCATGGGAATCATAAACACCATACAAAAGAAATAGATGGTGATTAAGGCATATGTCTCACAGAAATAAAAGTGAGACGAAATAATCCCTTACCTGAGGTATGATTTCTTCCTTATGTGTATGAAAATCCTATATAATGATTTAAATAATGCTATTGGCTGATTCAATAATTATAGTCATTTTTATGATATCATATATTATTCACTTACGACTTTATATTACCCCTTCAATTGTCAATTCCATGTTGAAGCAATGTTTTGTGTAATAATCATTTCATATATTTTACGTGTTTGGACTTGTTGTTCTTGACATTATTACTTATATAATTATTTTATTACCTAGAGAATGTAAAAAAATATTTATATATCATATATATTCATTATATAGAAATATATATACAATATATAGATAAATGAAATGAAATACACCGTTCATGGAGATGGTAGGCCGTACGTACGCATGAACGCTGTTATCGTTTCCATATTGATTTGAATGGAATTAACTAAATGAAAAATATATATAAATAAATACAGTATCATTCTCATGTCATATATTTCATTATTTTTTATTATATATAATTTATAATCATTCTTGAATGGTTACCATGGAGTGTGAATATCATCGCGTCGTGGTGACAGTAATCCGTACGTACGCATGAGCGACGATATCGTTCCCATAATTTTTGAATGGTATTGAAGTGGATTATATAATATATCAGAATTAATATCATTTTATAAAAATCATATATAGTTATTTCTTCCATTATTATACCCATCCAAGTAGGTTGGTTATGAAAAATAGATTACACCACGGCGTGGAGACGGTAGGCCGTACGTACGCACGCGTGGTGATTTCATTTTTTATAGGATGGATATAAGATGGAATATAATTGTTTAATATTCATAATAACATATAATTATAATTTTGATACTTATGTAATTATTTAATAATGAAATAACTCATATAGAGTAAGTTGAATAAGAAATAACTTTGGAAGATTCGGTAAAGGATATTACTTCTTCTTCGACACGCCTCTTCGAAATCTTCTGTTAGGGAACTAAAGATGGCCTTTGAAGAGTACCATGACCTATAGTATGTTTCTAGAAAACATGAGAAGGAAAAATGGGAAGGTTTTGGTCGAGTTTGAAATCTCAAAATGGTGTGAAGATGAGAGGGAGGAGGTTCCTTTTTATAAGAGAGGAGAAGGGCACTTTAGGAAAGTCGCAAAAATATTAATTTATAATAAAATCAAACCCCACATAAAAACATCAAAAATGACTCCAAATAGAAGATGAGATGAGATATGGTGGTAACCGAATCAAACGATAAAATTTAGACATGTTTGGAATTTATTTTAAACCTTATCATTTTGATTTATCCTTATTTAATCTATATGATTTTATTTGTGGTAATAAACTTCTAAATTTTAAATTGTTATAAATAATTAATTATGTGTTGTGAATTTTCAATAATTAGATAAATTATGACATTATAGACCATTTAATTTTCATTTTTTAATTTTTAAATATTTTTGTGATTTTTTTAAAAATTTAATAATATGTTATTTTTATAAAATACCAATAGTGTCAATTTTGACACTATTCAATTATTTGAATCTAGATAAAATCCAAACTGAAGATATGTTCAATCCAAAAATTTTAACAGATTCCTAACATGTCATATTTATCTATAAAATTCATGGGGAACATTAATTAGTTAGTATAATATTTATTTTAATATTTGTCAAACCATTTATTAGATATTTCTCTTAATACAATAATTACTACAATTTTTTTTATAAATATTTTATATACTTATTTGTTGTATAAAAATTAAAAATAAAATAATATTATTAAGATAAATCAAATATATTTTATAATAACACTTTTAGTATAATTTATCTTATAAAACAACCATATTTTAAAATGTTATCTTTATTAAATTATGAAGGTAACAACTTTGATATCATTTAAAATAAAATAATATAAATGTCATAATCTGTTTTATAAGGCTCCAAATGGTCCAAAAGTCAACCCTTGGATGATTATGGTTTAGATATACTCTAACAATAAGTCTTGGTCATGTTTTTGGCCCTTTTTATGGGTATTATTATTTTAATAAAAACTATATTATTTATTTTTCACTAAATAAATCATTTCTGCATCCTTAATGTATAAGCTATTAAGGTAATTATATATTTCGTAAAAATTAAAAATAAATTACCATGATGAAGAAAAACATTTTATATTTGAATTGAGTATTTATAATAGAATTTATATTATGTATAACCTTATATTAAAAATAATTTAATTAATAAAGTTTCAGTGAGGCATATTTCACTTCCCTTTAAATAAAATAAATTAAATATCTTAATCTCATCCAAGTGGGTTACAATAGATTCCATTTCAACCCAATTATGTTTTAGAGAGAAATATAAGAAACCAATTACATTAATACATGTGTTAGGGTAATTTTATAATATCATTTTTACAATTAATTACTTGATTTACCTTTAACTGTGGTAAATAAAATTAACCATAGTTACTATTCATAGTGTCTAAAAAGTAAAAGTTACCAATTTAAAAAATTTTTACCTTCTAATTCCAAATATGGAATCCATATTTCCTAATTAAAAACACAGAAGATGAAGTAATTAATTAAAAATTAATCCTGTTGTCGAAAAAACGGGTTTTTGTTTAAAACATTGCAAAAGATTGATATATTTTTAACTATGAATTCAATGTAAAATTAATGATAATGACATATATTATATTAAATGGTTAAAATATATTCTATTTATACTTTAAAACTATTAAATATTATAAATTAACCAACAAAATTATCTCGATGAAAATTTTTTTTTAAGTAAAATTTAGCGTATTTTTACTATTCCTCAAAATTTGAAATTTATCATAAAAATATGAAAATTTTATCTAAAGTAAATTTTTATATCATGATTCTATTTTTTTATATTTTTTTCAAATTTATCTTAAAAACTTGTCAAAAATTATATTTAAAATGGGTGTGCCATCAAAATGTGGAAAACTGCATTTTTTTAAAAATACTTCCTTTATATGAAAAATTGATTTTGTTCTCATACCATGTTCTAGAAAATGTGTAAGATGAATTATAATGTTATAAAATTAAAAATGTGGTAAGTACTATTCATTATGGCTAGTTCATAATAATATTATAATATATCATTGTTTAGTGAAACTCGGTATTGTGTACCTCGTAAGCTATCGAGGAAGGTCGGTCTTACGTATAACACAAGCCAATTATATTGTTGTGTATACTGCAAGCTAATCTTTGTGTAGCATACAGTAGAAGATATCAAAGAAATTAAAAAAAATATATCTCATAAAATCTTGGGGTGTTATATTCTACCCCCCTTAAAATGAATTTCACCCCCGAAATTTTTCGGGGAAATAAATCATTTAATACTCGAAAGTTTCTTTCATAGAAACCCACATCATAAAAAGGAATACTAATACTTAATTTTAAAAAATAATGTATGAAACGTAATGGTTACCCAAATTAACTCATCACTGGGTTTCCACATAGGACAACATAGGTGAAAACATGGATATAGGAGATAAATCTTACCATCAAGTTCTGATGGAGAGTGGTAGAGAACATGGCTATGAAAAATCCAACAATCACAAATCCATAAATTTAGGAAGATATAAGGTACCATCTAATTCATCAGATATGAGGGTACTAGGATTTTTTTTTGGTTTTCAAGATCATTTCCCTAATGTTGAAAAATTTGAATTAGAAGAAATACTTACTTGATGTTGGTACAATCTCAACGTTGGTCATTCCTTGAACAATTTACACTTCATATCGTAAAGAAATAAATTTGAATTTCTCATTCGTGAAGTGTTAGCAGATCATGTGATAGAATGAGGGGTCATTCCATTTATCTCAAACAAAAATATAACAAAAGTTATTAAATATACATAAGTCCATATATGGTGATATTAATCGTATATTGTTTCAAAAATGGACTTATAGTTCATCTATCATAAATCTTAATAAAATAAAACTAATTTCTACTATCTAGGGACTTATTATAGGCCAGTGGTAGGTGATAAAGGCCTGTCACACTTCAGTTACATGTTTGATTCCTTCATACTTGTCTGACATGACGAGTTGTCTCCCGTCCTAAGGGTTGTCCTTTTTCTAAAACAATAATATTATAACATTCCAGAAATATTATCAAAAAATGTTCTAGCCTTAAAAAATACTATCTGATGTCCAATTTAATCCATTCCAACTTTTAGGCATATCCAAAATACTTCTGTCCAAACTCACAGTATAAATAAAACGATTTCTATGAAGGTCATATAACAAGCATGTGAATACAATCATTTATCTCCTATATATCAGAAGATATATCTTGTTGGTCACATTGAAAACATTTGAATACCTTAATCATGTATTCTTGAAACATGTATTACTGTAGAACCTTAGTGAAAACATGAATGCTATCAAAATTTAAATCTTTAGACATACCAAAATCCCAAAAATTCAATATACTCAAACCATGATATCACTTTTTTCCTTATATCAGTCATGAGATTGTTAATAATATCGAACATATTATTTTCTCCTTATCCCTTTATTATGCACATATCATCTGATTTACAAAAATATTTCAATCACTTTTCATGGTTTCTAGTACCATATAATTATTGAAAACCACAATAGACCAATACATAGATATTCCAATATTTCACGATACTATAAACGAGATTCCACTACACTATTTTGGAATGTCGTTACATAAACACTTAATCATTCCACCACTTCATTATCAAATTCAATATCTCCAATAGTGATCGCATGTGAATTCCATTTGTCCTTTTCCTTAAGAGGTTGTTGATGTCAATCATCATTAACCCTTGGATTAGGGCATTGTTTAGCATAATGCCCCATGTCCCTGCACATGTTGCATTGAAGTGTTGGTGGTGCGTTCTCTGTTGTCTTTTCTCTATTCATGTCATTAGCTACCTTTTTCCTATTACTTAGACACTCAGCTACTCGATGACCTTCTTTTCCACACTTAAAACATTTTCTAATTCCTTTAAGACAATATATACCATGATTCTTTCCACACTTTGAGAATAATGAAACATTCGACTTCTTTTCGCCATTATTTTGAGATTTTTCCTTGAACTCCATCTTTCATTTATCTTCAAAACCTTGATATGGATATGTAACACCTATTTCAAATTCTACCTTGATCACACAACACACAATTTCTTCATAACTACTAAAGTCTCTTATAGCTACTGCCTTTTGAAGACTTGGTTTTAAGCCACTGAAGAATTGATCAACTACACTTTCAGGTTGGATGATAAAGACTGATTCATACCTTGAAATCCTTGTAAAATTCGCCTCATATATACCAAAAGATTTATCATCCTTTTTCTTAAGCTCAAAGAACCCCTTTTTTATCTTTGTTCGAAGAATAAGTGTGAAGTACTTATTGAAAAACATGTTCTTGAACTCGTCCCATTCCATGGATTCAATTTCATCTTGGGGCCTTGTATTCTTAATTAGAGTCCACCACTAGTTTTCCTCACCTTCTAAATGGTAAACAACCAAAATTTCTTTTTTATGTTCTGAACAGTGAAGTATGAAAAATATCATTTCAATGGTACTAATTCATTGTTCAGAAATAAGTGGATAAGAAGACCCATTAAAAGAAGGTGGACATTGCCTCATGAAGAACTAAATACAATATTGTTCCCTTCTCTGGTCATTTTGGAAATACTGAATGATTTATAGAATGTGTAAGTATATCAATAAGATTTTTCACTCTATCTCCAATAACATCGGTTTTCTCAAGTGTAAAATCATTTCATTGTCCATTACATTGATCAACATAGTTCCTTCGGGTTCCAGCCATCATCTAAAACCAAAAAAGAATATTGTGAGGGGAAGAAATCATGCTAGGAAAACAACATAATAAAGGGGGAGTACCTTAAATATCTAACATCTTACGTTTAATTCTAATATCGTTACTGTAATTCTAGGACAATAACCTATACTTATACTTAACCTTAGGGACATCCCTAGACATACCTTAGAAATACCTCTATGGATCTCATTATAGTTTTCGCATCCTAATTTCTAATGTTTAACTAAACCTTCACTCTGATACCAGTTGTAGAGACCCAAGCTTTAGATACATGTAAATTACATTAATGTTTTGGAAAACTTAATACATTACACAAATAGATGCCCAATGACCATATTAGTTTAGTGTCTTTGGAAACTCGGAACAGAATATTCTAATCATGGTCAAAGATTTTCAACATCTCCCATAAATATCTTCCCCTTTTGTTTTCTTACCTAAAAACTTTCTTTATATCATGGGGAAAAGAAAACATAAAAATGGTCAGCTCAAATGCTTAGTAAGGGTAATCATGGAGAAAATAAAACAAATCATATAAATTTGAACTAAAAAATATGAACATAATGTTTAAACATCAAAATCTTGAGTTGTGAAATAAATCATGGTAGTACGTAAGACATAGATCATAAAGGAGCATTAATCATGATAAAATAGCATGGGAATAAAACATGTAATTGTGGAAAACCATTTAGCACGTGATATTATTTCCATAGTATCCAAGGCATTGCTTCAAAGACCATCATAATGGAAAAAGTCCATTAGTGAACCGGGTTTACCTACTGTTCTAGCCATGTATTACTGAACCGTATTTACTTATTGTCCCAGCCATGTCTATATCATGATATATCAATCATTACCCATTGAATTAGAGGGAGATATAGGCCCAACCCATCACATAATGAAATCATTCTAATGTGTGCCAAAAAATAAACATAAATCATTAATCATAATACTACAAATAAAATGGGTTTTATAAACATCATCACATCATAACATAATCCATATAAAACAATAGATATCATTTCATCATAAAAAAAAATAATACCATGTAAATAATATGAACATTATACATGAAACATAACCATATTAAAGAATTTAATCTTATATGGAAATTTTTTTTGAATAAACACTTGAAATGAATTCTTGATGAAAATGTCCTTTCTTCTTAAAAATCATTTTCTTTTCTCCAAATACAATGAAATTTTAAAAGAAAAGAATCTGGTTAAAAATAATCATGAAATCTTGTAGAGTAATCTTCCTATATATAAGGCGTTATGAATTCGTAAAAATCAATTCATTCCATATAAGTTAAAAAAACATTCTTCGTACTTTTTCTGGAAAAGTCAAAAAGTTCCTTGTTTTGTAAACAAAAGAAAGATTCCTTCCATACCACATAGTAAAAGACAAAAAGTAGTAAACTTATATTTAAACATACATGGATAAATATTAAATAATTTATTTAAATATTTTTATAAAACATGGGAATGGATGATAAATATAACCCCAGTAAATACTAACATATAATAAATCTCGAATAAAAACGAGATTTTAAAATTATCCCTTACCATTTATGATCGGTGGAATCATAGGTGTCATAAAATAAAAGAAAATTACATGAATATGTAAATATAATACCCTTAATCATAACAAATTCATGGGAAGCATAAGCACCATACAAATGAAATAGATGGTGATTAAGGCATATGTCTCAAAGAAATAAAAGTGAGATGAAATAATCCCTTACCATAGGTCCGATTTCTTCTTAATGTGTTCGAACCTCTTGTATAAGAATTTAAATAATTTTATTTACTTATTCAAGAATCATAGTCATTTTTATGATATCATATATGATTCACATAAGAATTTATATTACCCATTCATTTGTCAATTCCATGTTTAAGGAACGTATTGGGTAATAATCGTTGCATGCATCGTACATGTTTGGACTTGTTGTTCTGGAAATTATTACTTACATAATTATTTTATTACTTCCAGAATGTAATTTTTTTATTTATTATATATACTCAGTATATATATATATATAAAATATATAGATAAATGAAATGAAATACACCATTCATGGAGAAGGTAGGTTGTACATACGTATGAACGCTGTTTTCGTTTCCTTATTGAATTGATGTGAATTAAGTAAATGAAATATATATATACATAAATACATTATCATTATTATGTCATCTATTTCATTATTATTTATTATATATAATTTATAATCATTATTGAATGGTCACCAGGGAGAGTGAATCTCATCGCGACGTGGAGACGGTAATCCGTATGTACGTACGACCGACGATATCATTCCCATAATTGAAGAATTGTATTGAAGTGGATTATATAATATCTCAAAATTAGTATCATGTTATACAAATCATATATAGTTATTTCATCAATTAGTATACCCATCCAAGAAGGTTGGTTATGAAAAACAGATTACACAACGGCGTGGAGATGGTAAGTTGTACGTACGCACGCATGGTGATTTCATTTTTCATATGATGGATAGAAGATGAAATATGGTCGTTTAGTATTAATAATAAATTATCAGTATAAAAGTGATATTGGAGTTATTACTTAGTAATTAAACAACTCATATAGAGGTAGTAGAAGAAGAAAAAAGTTTGAACGATTCGGTAAAGGATATTACCTATTCTTCGACGGGCCTCTTCTAGATCTCCTCTTAGGGAAATATAGTTGGTATTTGAAGATGACCGAGACGTCAAATATGTTTCTAGGAAAGTTGAGAAGAGAATATTGGCAGGTTTTGGCTGAGTTTGAATGCTCAAAATGGTGTGAAGAATAGAGAGAGGAGGTGCCCTTTTTTAAGAGAGGAGTGGGGCACTTTAGGAAGCTCTAAAAAATGTTAATTTATAATAAAATCAAAACCCACATATAAACAACCAAAATGACTCAAATTTAATGATTAGATGTTATAGGGTGGTAATCTAAAAAAATAAAATTCAGACATTTTTGGAATTTATTTTAAACCTTATCATTTTTATTTATCCTTATTTAATCTATTTGATTTTATTTGTGGTAATAATATTCTAAATATTAAATTTTAATAAATACTTACTTATGTGTTGACAATTGTCCATAGTTAGATACATTATAAAATTGTAGACCGTATAATTTTCAATTTTTAATTTTTAAATATATTTGTTATTTTTTAAACAATTTAGCAATATGTTATATTTATAAAATACCAATAGTGTTAATTTTTACACATTTCAATTATTTGAATTTAAATAAAATCCATACCAAAGATATGTTCGAACCAAAATGTTTAATAGATTCCTAACATGTCATATGTATCTATAAAATTATTGTACCACATTAATTAGTTCATATAATATTTATTTTAATATTTTTATAACCATTTATTTGATATTTTTCTTAATAAAATATATACTACAAGATTTTTGTATAATTATTTAATATAATTATTTGATGCATAAAAATTAAAAATAAAATACTATGATTAATAAAAATCTAATAGATTTTATAATAACACTTCTATTTGAATTTATCTTCTAAAAAACCATCTTTTAAAATGTTATATTTATTAAATTATGAAGGTGACAACTTTGACATCATTTAAAATAAATTAATATAAATGTTATAATATGTTTTTTAAGGATCCAAATGGTCTACAAGTTGACCCTTGGATGATTATGGTTTATATATACTCGTAAAATATTTTTTGTTCATATTTTTGGTCCTTTTGTTGAGTATTATTATTTTAATAAAAACTATATTATAGATTTTTCACTAAATAAATAATTTTTGCATCATTAATGTATAAGCTATTAAGGTAAATATATATTTATTATAAATTAAAAATAAATTAAATGATGAAGAAAAAAAATTCTCTTTCAAATGATTGTTTCTAATCGAATTTATATTATGTATAACATTATATTAAAAATTATTTAATTAATAATGTTTGAGTGAGACATATTTTACTTTCCATTAAATAAAATAAATTAAAGTTATTAATCTCATCCAAGTGGGTTCCAATAGATTAAATTTAGACACATATATGTTTTAGAGAGAAATATAATAAACCAATTATATTAATACAAGTGTTAGGTAATTTTATAATATTATATTTACCCTTAATTACCTGATTTACCTTTAACCGTGGTAAATAAAATTAACCGTAGTTACTATTCATAGTGTCTGAAAAATAATAGTTAACTATTTAAAAAATTTGGATCTCCTGATTCAAAATGTTTAATCCATTTTTCCAAATTCATAGCACTGAAGATGCAGTAATTAATTTAAAATTAATCTCGTTGTAAAAAATGGGCTTTTGTTTAAAACATTGCATAAGATTTAAATGTTTTTACCTATGAATTCAATGTAAAATTAATGATAATGACATAAATTATATTAAATGGTAGAAATATATTCTATTCATATTTTAAAACCATTCAATAGTATAATTTATCAATATAAATTATCTCAATGAAAAAAGTTTCTTTGATGTAAAATTTAGCGTATTTTTACTATTTATCAAAATATGAAAGTTATCATAAAAATATGAAAAATTTATCCTAAGAAAATTTATATATATTGATTAAAAATAATTAGTTTATTTTTTCAAATTGATCTTATAAACGTGTCAAAAATTAGATTTAAAATGGGTACGCCATCAAAAGGGTGCAAAACTGCATTTTTTGGAAAATACCTCCTTTATATAAAAAAATGATTTTGTTCTCATTCCATGTTCTAGAAAATGTGTAAGATGAATTATAATGTTATAAAATTAAAAATGCAGTTAATACTATTCATAATGGCTTGTTCATAATAATATTATAATATATCATTGTTTAGTGAAAATCTGTATTGCGTACCACACAAGATATCAAGGAAGGTCGCTCTTGCGTGTAACACAAGCCAAGTTTATTGTTGCATATACTGAAAGATAATTGTGGTGTAACAACCAATAGAAGATATCAAAGAAATTAAAAAGAATATATCTCATAAAATCTCCGGGTGTTACATTTGTAAAATTCTGGAAATATAGAATATTCTTGGAAATGAGACACCACAAAGATGGAACAGATCCAAGATAAAACACCACCAAGACAACATGCCACCAAAATGAAACATCCCTAGGATGAAACACCACCAGGATGATACACCGCTAGGATGGAACACAGCTAGGATCACACACTACCCGGATGACACACTGCTAGGATGACACACCACCAGGAGGACACGCCGCTAGAATGACACTCCCCCAGAACAACACACTACCAGAATGGCATGTTGCCAGAACGAAATGCCACCAGAAAAACATATTCCCATAATTACACACTATAAGAATGGAACACCTCTAGAATGACACACCACCAGAATAACATTCTATTGGAAAACTAGAAATTTGTAATACTTTACAAATGAAACAACATTGTAATGACCCACAAGTCCCAAAAAACTAGACTACCCCATAATACCAAAAGGATTGGATTTTTACAAAACTAACATACCAAAATTTTTGGGTTGTTAAATCAGATACCTCTTAAACAATTCTCACCCCCAAGATATACCTCTTAAGGATCTGAAAAACCATCCCACGAGATACCTTTTAAGGATATTGTTACTCATGAAAAAATGACAGAACAATTCTCACCCCCAAGAGATACCTCTTAAAGAGATGAAGGGTCCGAACAACCATCCCATGAGATACCTCTTAAGGATCTCATTACTCACGAAAAACTTCCACCAATAAAACCCAATAACCTAAACCCTCATAATAGATAATCAACTATACTATCATGTATATAGGAATCAAGGAATTTTATCATCCATGACAAAATACAATCCGATCTGGGTGGAGCTAACTCACCTACACATGTTTAATCGCATCATTGTATAATACTTCCTGATAAGGAATCTCATCTTCCCATCTTCTCATGTCATAAAATCATCAATCATCACACATAAAAAATAAAATCAAGGGGAAAAATATATTTCATAAAATATCAAGGATAAAAAAAAATCACATAGAAATAGAGAATACAAAACTCAAACAACATTGGGTACTGGGCTCGTATCTATATCTTATGCTCCTAAGTACTCTTCTCCAGACCATCATGCATTCACAACACCTGAACCAGGGAAATGGTTCTTCCACTAGAATCAAAACAAAACTATAAGGAAAGATAATGATGGTCCAAAAAACCAACCCATGAGATACCATTAATTTTTCTTGATATTTTTGGAACAATGAAATCACTTGAGAAAAGAAGTGTAAATCTATATAATACCTTAAAAAATATCCCATAGGAAATAGCTCTGAAATAGAACAAGGAAACATAGATGTTGAAGATTACACATCAAGAAATATATAATAATAAATTATGATAAAACCATTCTTTTCAACCAAATTAATCATTTGTATTCTTAAATAAGTACTTTTATTTCAAAATCACGATTCATTTAAAATCAAATAACTCTTCTTTTTATGGAAATTTTCTTCCACCAAACATTTTAAAAGCCTTTAAAAGTTTTTTCCAACATTCCATGGCGTTTATTTCAAAAGCAAATATAAATTACTATTTTTTTTTTGAAAATCCATCTCCCTCATTTCAAATCATCCCAACTCAAATCATAAAACATTTTACACCTTTTTCATTTTATCAATATTATGCTTCAAATAATCATTTCAACAAAAGAACTTTTTTTCTGAAAAAAATAAATATTTTTTGGTTATGTTTTTATAATGTCACTGATAATAGTTTTCATCACACACACCATGTTTTTTAAAATGATTTTTCATGTGTCTCAAATTTGAATTATGTCATGAAATGTAAAAAAATGTACGGTTGGAATAATAATTCTATCCAATTCTAAAATTTATCATTTTTTCTATTAAAACATTATTTACCAGGATAATATTCAGGACAATCTTTTTCATAACATTTTCCTACAAAAAAACTCTTATTAGTATAGATAGATCTACTATAACCATACAAATCAAGGTAATCCATAAACCACACCATGATATTGTCCCCTATGTGTGGGAATGACTCTTGCAAGCGGTTTGAAAACATGTCATAATATAATATTTCTTGATGTGGGAAAATAATTTCCATATATTCATATTTTTTATTTTATAAAACATGCCACCAATATAATATTAGACACAAAAATCTCAACCTACAAGGTAATAGTCAAACATTTCCACTACATCCTTTATAAAAAGATTTAGGAATGAGATGCAATCTAATCTTTATTAGTTTCATGATATCCAAAATGACTAGTTTTTTTATTAAAGAATTTAATATATTTACCATTTTATGAGAGGTGATTTATTCTATCAATACAATCACTACTTAAAAAAACAAAATACATCTTTCTATAAAATCCACACATTTCAACCAATGCACATCACCATTACTTCAAAGCACAACCACTACCGAAATATACCAACCATTGAAAACATCCACTAGAAATTTTACACAACCACATCCCCTCACTACCTTACCATCCATAATAATCAACCATATTTCACATAATAAATGTTACCAACACATCATCCTTACTACCCCAACTAACGATCACAGTTATCATCACACTCAAATCCCCAAACACACAAATCCAAGAATCCCCTTTATGAAATCAAGATATTATCTACTTTGGGATAAACTAACTCACCCATATAGTTTCAATAGTGTAAACTTATAATGCATATGAATTAAGGATTAGGTTTTCCATCTTCATACTCTTGATATTTTAAATCATATGTCATAAGTGGAATCATAATAAGAACAAACACACATTTAAACAATTCATTATATCTCCCACAACTATTTAGGGGATTACATTATTTCATCTCATTATTTCATATGATTAATTTCACAAAATTTATTATTTCTCTAGAGAATCATTCAATTATCCATATATAAGTGATTATAATTTTAAGTCATGGTGAGATTAAACAATCAGTCATTTCAAGGGACTCATAATTTACAACCATCACATCACAAACATGGTTTCCAACAACTGCTATTTTTTGAAAGGCATATCAACAAATCAATGCAATGATAAAAATGAAACCACAAACAAAAATAAAGATTTCTAGGTTATTTTGAGTGAAAAATAATATAATGTATTTAAATAGTTCAAACTTTCATCCATAAAAAATAAAAAATGTACACATGTTATCTCATACACCATGTTGAATATTCTCAAACAAGGAATTATAGGTTCATATTATTATCAAGGAAATACACCTTAAATATTCATATGAAATTATGTACATGATAGGTTATTGTGTTAAATTCGTATAGTACATTACAAACCCAACATTATTATAGAATCATCATAATAAAACTTGGTTTTTGTCCATGAAATTAAAAACTGCACATGTTATATTACTTTATTTCAAGAATTATCATGATCTGGCTAAAAATTATTTAATTATTTCATTTCTCAAGAAAAAAATTCTTATATAATGAAATAAATATATCATGATTCTACTTCCATATTTAAATGAATCATATTAAACATTATACATACTCAAATATTCCATATTAGAGTTTCAGTAGTTTCCAAAATAAAGATTTCAACTTTTGAAATGATTCACATAATAAAATACTAATTAATTAACATGTGTGCTAAGGTTACTTTAGTAACTGAAAATTATTATCAATAATAAAATAAAATGTTAAAAAATTTAATCATTTTTAAGTATCAACAATTTACCACAAATAATTATTATCATTTGAAAAAATTTATAAATAAATTCCATAAAACTTTCTACCCTAACACATTATTACAACATATATTTATATCAATAATATATATCTATAATAATAACAAATAAAGGTCAATTTATTATTGTCATTATTTCCAAAATCAAAGGAATTATCAAAAATTAACATTATTATCTTCATTGAATTCAGAATAAAACATTAAAACCAAGTTTTAAAACTCTTTAATAAGACATGCCCATGAAAACCTTAAAATGGAATGTAATGTAAGACATATAAACTCACATTGAAAATTGAATAAATCTAACCATGGTTTCAACATATTATTTTTCATCATTCCAGTGTGGAAACTACTTTGAGGTTACATGATTTATATGAGTTTCAAAAGGTTAAATAGTTCATCACAACAAAATACACTAAACATGATTCTCTAAAAATTTCAATCATTATAAAAACTAGAAGGCATGTTGTACATTTATAATAATGTAAGATAAATTCAATTAATTAAGATTAATTATATAATAGGAAAGGAAACAACACATTTAACCATAAAAAAGGTTCCAAACAAATAGAACAATTTAGTTAAGTATAATTTTCCTCTTTACTTTTAGGTTACATAAATAATTTGGAAAAGAATAAAAATTTATTAGAAATAATTTAATAGGGAAAGTCAGAGGAACGAACATAAAATTTCATAATTTATTTAGTTCATTTTAACTTCCCATGATAACTCAATTAAAAAATGAAAAAAAGTCATCATAATACATGTACATCTCATAGGTATCTACCCTACTAGAGGTGCCACATCACTTTGTCCTTGTGTAGGCTCAGTGTCATTGTATAAGATCATGAGGGTCCCTAAAATAAAATGTTCAAGATGGTATTCCTATCATATGTCATGAACCAAGGTCAAATGACACAATCTCTATACTAACCCATGTAGTCCTCACTATCCCTAACTCTTAAATCCACCCCATCTTTCAACCATCAACTTTTATACCACTCTATCATGACCCCATCCCTCCTAAGATACCCCTCCTAGAGTGGAAATGATGAAAGGGAGATAATGACCCATGATTCCTGCCTTCAGTATGACCCATGTTAGAGACTATCATCGAGGTTATACAAATCTCATAATATGGGGGGCATTACCCACGAATATAAAACCAGATTAGGAGATATAATAAATCATCCATGAAAACCTCTATGAAAAAATGAAAAATAAAGCCAAACCATCATACAATGAAGGTAAAAATAAAAAACAGATACAAATAAATTCTCTAAATTAAATCCCAAAAGAAAAAATGCTAATGAAACAACACATAAACTATCTAAATGTCTGAGATAGTATTGTCTATCATAGTCATCGTAGTCTTCCTAGAAGCCTAAAAATAGTTTTTATATATGTAGTGTGAGAATACATGTATACTTAGTAAGAAAACCATTGTCTATAAGACACATGTGAAAAGAGAATACTAATGCACCTGTGTGAAAGTAGTATAACCAAATAATACCCAAATAGGTATAATAACCAAAACAAAAACCTCACTGTGGATCAATCAAAAAATAACCCATCCAAGTATAATAAAATATAATATGAAGCACATTGATGATAGGGTGCATCATACCACTTTCCCACTAATTATCGACTCTCAAACCCCAATGGAAAACTTCCTGTAACTCCCACCACTTATAAATATATCACATCACATCCTACCCACATGCAACCAGGACATCATGATGCATTACTTACCACACACACACACCTGTTCCATCACAAAACATTACATCCCACCCACACACTCCTGGGACATCCCAACACATTACATCATGAAGACACATAAGATAGCACAACACATCTCACCCTGAAGACACCTGGGAAAACACCACACATATCATCCCTAAGACATATTTTATAAAACAAGACATCTTATCTTGATGTAAACTGTGAAAATGCATCACAACTTCCACAAAAACAATTGGGCCACTATCATTTGGAAGAGGGAGTAAGAAATAGAGGGTGGATATCCATCCATCCTCCCACAGAGATGTTAGGGAAAGACACCGTCCCTCATGACTATGCGAGTGTTGGAACACAGTGCTCGATGAGAGTGGGGTGTGTATAGAAATCACAAGAATGTACAGTCTATATACATATAGAGTTGCAATGCAGAAGCCTATCCTATGGATTTATATCAAGAACAAACTGTATCACAGAATCAACACAATCACTACCACCTATAAATGCATAAAATCATACAAACAAAACACAAAACAGAAGTCACAATTCATATTTTAGTATTTAATACATTTTATAGAGTCTCTATTTTATAAATAAACTAAACTTTCTCATCCACTTTGATTTGGGTAATCAACATTCATTAGAAAACCTATTTCATTTATAAAGACATCTTATTTCATATTTATGACCCATTGGTTTATATATAAACATTAACAAGTTAAACAACATATCCCATCATCAAATTACACGTTAAACATCCCATTTGAAAATTTTAACATGTAGTATTAATTTCACTAATAATTGGGAAGATATAATGGGACCAACCAAGAATCATTGACAAAATAAAAAAACCCAACTTTCACATCCACATCACATTACAAACACTTACAGTTTCATATCTCCACTGCATAATCATACCACATCCATCACAACCCCATGTACAACCACATGTCATCCACTTCCCCCACACACATAACGATATAGATACTTCACATTACATTAGTCCAACACACAAAAACCATAGTAATTACAAACATCACATCATAAATCACAACAAAACCCATTCATGTTTATCCAAGGGGGACCTTATTCAATTTCAATTCTTTATTTAAGGGTTTTATCACAAAATCCATAAGATCCTGTGGCATCCATTTAATAAACTAAATATATGCGGTCAATCATTTATTTATTTATAATGATACCATTCAATAAAAAAATAGATTATTTAAAAAGGATGTTCAGGCAGCATAATCATTCCACAAATATACCTGGTTTTTATGAAGGCATTACACCCATAAAATAATAATATTAAATCAGATCAAATCAAATAAACAGAGGAAATATAATAATAATTAACATTCCCCTACCAGTTTAAATTATATTTAAAACAAATAATAATATATCTTAATCTAGTTGAATCAATGTTCACTAGATTTAGCAATAATAAAACCATCCTACATGATACACATAAAGAGAAGTTATGGAAAAACCTACTTGGAAGGAAGAAGCCTTTCAGTATCCTGCTTCGCCAAAAAATGAGGTTTGTGTACTAGAACAAACAACATATTTGGTAGTTAGCACTCTAATAAACAATAAAAACACATTCTATGACTCCACAAAAGAAGGATTTGGAACCTCGCATATTAAGAGAATGAATAAGGGATGAATAAAGGGAAGATATCAGTCATAGAAAGATTATATTTGAAACTAACGAGATTGGAAATGGTTTAGTTGGCCATTAAAAGAAGATCTCATTAAAACCACACATTATAAATGTTTTATAGGTCTTGGGATTTTTTAGATATTTACGATAGGATTGAAGTCCATTGATATGGGTATAAAACACTTAATTAAGGCATTTAAACCCGCTTTTCACCATAAAAGGCATAAAAATGTAAAATTTGTACTTTTTTGGAAAATTTGAAATTTCTTGAAATTTGGAAAACTGTTGGAAATGAGAAATCACCAAGATAAAAAACATCTAGTATGACACACCATCAGGATGAAACACCATTAGGATGACACATCGCCAGGATGACGCACTTCCAGGATGACACACCGCCAGGATAAACACTACTAGGATGACACACCGCAAGGATGAAACACAGTCAGGATGACACACCATTAAGATAACATGGATCTAGGATGACACACTGATAGAATGACACACCACTATAATTACACATAGCCATAATGAAATAATGGAAGAATGAAACACCACCAGAACAACATGCCATTGGAAAAATAAAAAATTGGAAAACTGTTGGAATGAAACACCATTTGAATGACTCACATGTACCCAAAACACCTCAAACTACCCCTAAATACCTCAAGCATCATATTTTTGGCCAATAATGAACCTGAAGGTCCAGGACATTACATATATTATTCTACATTACTATGTTTTCATGAATATATGATTATAGGTTCTATATGTTATGTTTTCATAAGTTCATTCATAATACATTCTCTGTTATGTTATCATTTTACGCCTTTTAAATCATTATTTGTTCTTCATTGAAATTTTCATTCCCTTACTGTGCGTTTTAACTCATCCTTTTTCATTGTTATTCCTCGGATATACTATGTATTTTTCAGATCTAAGGGAGTTAGAAGCTTATTATAACGATTAATATGAAGATGTATTATTATTGTTTAATGTTTACTAATAATGTTACTATTCATCCAAATAAACTATTCTTTTTTATCCTTGGTTTGTATTTAAAGGATAATTATTCTTAAGTTCATGTATTAATAATTGTAGATGTCTAGGGTTGCACTATGCCATGTGGAAGGTAAAGAAGAGTTTGGCTGCCACTTGTCCTGTTGATGTTGTTAATTGGGGTGTGGTATATGGTGTATCAATGATTTTTACATAAAAAATTGAACATAGATAGCCATCATGACATTTCCCGCCCCATGGAAAAGATAAAAAGTATAAACAATCCATTATTGTTGTCTGGGATATCCCATATACATACAAACCAATGTTAATCATATCACTCTCGAAGGAAAATCCAAAAGCATGTGTCAAAACACACCTATAGAAAAAATGTCAAAAAAATACCTATCAAAGGATAAACTAAAAGTATTAAGAACACCCCAATGGATGGTATTACCCAATTATACACACTGAACAATTTTATTGAGTATTACACTCGAAGGATTGTCCCGCATATGTTCCATGTCTCAAATTCCACCCTTGTCGACCAAAC
Organism: Viscum album; assembly: GCA_963277665.1. Lineage (NCBI taxonomy): Eukaryota > Viridiplantae > Streptophyta > Magnoliopsida > Santalales > Viscaceae > Viscum > Viscum album. The sequence continues at coordinate 188,846,266 of OY728131.1, forward strand.
ATGGGTCATATCTCACATGAAGACCAAAAGTCAAAAGCTCTCAGCTATAGTAGATAAGAATATAGAATATACTAAATGTAATACAAATGATTGATCAACATCACTTCTAGTGAAGTAATACTATAAGAATAGTTATCACAATATATAAGAAAGAAACACAAGCACTGGTAAAAAAATACACACAAATAAATAATTTGATCAAGACTAAAAAATACATCTCACAGGCTACACATTCATGCCAAAAATTCAAGTTAATAAATTGTATAAAACATAGAACTATGTTAATGACCTGTTATATTATGTAAAATGATGATTGATGGCGAGGGTTGATGTCCATGTTTAATTGCACCACCCTGAGCATGCTTCGTCTGAAAACAAAAGTTAGGATTTAAAATATTTTTATTGAGTTGACCCAAAAAAACCAATGACATGTTAATCTGATCCATATCAATGGATATATTGGTGACATAAGTTATAACATAATTAAAAAAATAAAATAAAAATAAAAAATATTTTTGAGAGAGTGAGGGTGAAAAGAGTGTTTCCTGGGTGAGGGAGAAGAATTATCCTCCTATGTGTTGTTCCTCCAATTATACCCCCCCCACACAGATATATATATATATATACACTATTAACTATTTCGTTTGATTATCATTTAATCTATTCATTCATTTTTTCCTTATCTAATCTCTTAACCCAACCACCACACCGAGATCACTTCATGAATTTCATAAAATGATCTTTAAAATATATTTAATTAATATATTTTATCACTCATTCGATATATTTTAAAGTCATTCATATAGATATATATATATATACCTACTAGACACAGAAACATACCCACACAGATATATGGATATATACACCAGTATATATATATATATGTACACACTCACACACACTCAGTCACACACACACACGTATATATATTTATAACCCATATATGTATTTGTGTGTGTGTGTGTCTGTTATATATATACATCCATATATACAAATATAAACCTAGACATGTATATTTAACCCACATAAATATATCACATATATATGTACACATTATGTACATATATACACAATAATATTATTTTCCTAATTTATAACAAATAACAATAATAATAATAAAAACATTTTATTGTTGTTATTATTAAATATATTCCATAATTTCCATCATTAATATTTTAAATATAACATTCATTAAAGATGATAATATTAAGTAACATTTATTAAACACATAAACCATTTATTTAGCATAATTAATAATTACACAAGTAATTTACCTTCTTATTCCTCAACCCAAATAATAATAATAGAATTAAAATTATTATTATTTTTAACTTCACAATAATTATTTTAATGGAGATTAATTTTATTAGTAAAAAAACAAAACAATTTGATTAAATTCTTTATAGAAATATATTTTTCCTTTTAATAAAAACACTTAACCCAAAAAATGATAAGATAATTACCCTTTGGTGTGATTTAACGAAACACCTGGTGTGCAAAAATAATATATTTGACCTAGGGTAAAACAAATATTCAATATTTAGTGGAGGTATCTGATTTCTCATTCAATTCATAATTCATGAGGTATTTAATTTCTTTTTGTAAAAAAGTAAGAATACTAAATAAATTACCTTCACACATGTTCTATTCAAACATTTGATGTGTACATATGTTATTTTATGTTCTAGGTAAACCCCACATTTGGGAAATAATTATAGAGTCATATTTTCTATATGAGACACTATTGGGGAGATATTCCATTATATCAGAAAAATCATATGGGCATGATATAAGAAATTTAATAATTTTATTCTTTAAGCATTTATTCTCTATAGGTCCCATACTCCCTTGATGACACAGTGCGTAAATCCAAAAATATTCCATCAAAAAGTATAAGGTGTTAAATAGATTTTTACCCTCACAAAAGCCTTTAAATAATTATTTTTATGATTTTTGATGAAAAGTTACTTTTTTCCAAAATAATACTCATAAATTATGATAATTTTTTTCATTATCATAAATAATTGTGGATATTACAATTATCCCCCTATAATTACTTCTTATCCCTGATAAGTAATCTAGTAGTCATTCTAAAAAAACTCCAAAAAATTAAGCTCAAACATATAACTTCTAATCTAACGTCTTGTTTAGAAGAGGAACACTATGAGAAAAAACATATCATATAAAGTCAATGCTATAACACAAGGATCACCTAGAAGTATTGCTTTAAAATAAGGTATTCCCATCCCAGCTCTAACCCTAGTCTACATATTTTTATATTGGTCACAATCATCAGATATATACTAATTTTTACATATATATATATATATATATATGGGATACATATACAAGGGTTAAATATATATGTATAAATATACATGTGTGGATGTATATATGTATATTATGATGTGTGTGTGTATATATATAACTCTTATATATATGGGTTAATATATATATATACATGTGTGTGTGGGTGTGTGTGAATGTGTAAATTTATATGTTTATATATATGTATATATCGACGTGTCTGTCTGTTTTTATATGTATAATGTTTGTGTGTGTATATATATTTGAATGAATTTCAAATATATTTAATGAGATATTAAATATACAGATTTAATATATTTTAAAGAGGTTTAAAAGAATCCATTAAGTGTGTTGGGTGTGGAGCATGAGTTTAAAGTCAAGAGAAGATAAAAATAAATAAATAAATTAAATGATAAACATATGAAAGAATGTAATAGAACATATATATTTATATATATACATGCGGGGTACATGTGGAGGCACAACACATAAGAGGATAATTTATCTCTATCTCTCATTCATCTCTTTTATCTCCCTATCCCTCAAATATTTATTTTATTTTATATTATTATTATCTTCAAACATCTATCTTCAATATCTCCTATGATATGGATTGGATTAGCCCACCGTCGATGATGTTGGGTTCATATCTATGAGAAGATTTTAAATCCTATTTTTTTATCTTAGTTAAGGTTCTCTTGTGTAATTAAACTCAGTCATCAACCCTCATCATTAGCTATTTTTGTACATAAGTATGTCAATCCATTACATATTTGACTGTTTTATACTTGTTATTCGCATGATTGTTCAACATGCATGTGTATCATGTGAGTCCTTTGTTTGATTCTTTATCACATGAGTTATTTTTCTGCAGCCTTTGACCTATGATTGTGTTTCTAGCATATGGATTTAGATGACTATGTCTAAAGTACTATTGAAATTAATGTGATGTTGATCAACCTATTTTATTATATATCATATATGTAGTATTTAGTATACTGAAGTTGACTAGTTTTGACTACTGGTCTGCATGTGAGATATGACACTTGTTTTGTCAACATGGATTGCATATGATATGTGGAACATATGTGGGACTATCTTCCAAGTTGAATACACAAAATATTTTTAACATGTATATGTGGGCTATTTTATCCAAAACGACGTGTCACACACTACTAGGCTATATTATGAGTGGGATTGTTTTGACATTGGTCGGAATTTGATATTTGACGTATGGGTTTGGATTTTCCATTGAGAGGTATATTCTTTATATTAGTTGATATATACTTGATCAATACCAGATAAAGAGAATGTGTTTTACATGCTTTGGGGCTATTCTATAGAGGGGATGTGTCTGGTTGGTGATCGATGTTCTTCCAGAATTATACCTAAGTAGGTATGTTTCTCTTGGAATGGAGCAGAAGTAGGTAGATTCATTCATTGAGGACACGAAATGTTTTTGGAACATGTGTTCTTTTTTTATATCTATACCATGTGTATGTTCATTAAATTTTATTTTATATTTTCTGCAATAAAATAAATGGGATTTGTTGGTGTCATACCGTGTATTGTACTCACACCCTAATCAGGATTGTTGGTGTTCTTATATATTTTATGACTAGGGATTCAGTATAGAGAAAGGCCCCTATAGTGGATGGTTAATGATGTAAAATCGAAGGATGCTGATGAAACTGGATGATTTTAGAGTGGGATATAAGCTAGTACTTTTAGCCTACTAGCTTATCCAACTCCCTGAACCGATGTTAGTATTGTTATTTTGTCATGTATTATATCATTCAGTTTTCTCTTACATTACTCCATTTATTTAATTTATTTATTATATTGGTTATTTATATCATCTTTTAACACTAATTTAATGTATAATATCACCATTTTTCCACATGAGACCCTTACTAATAGTTGTAAACCTCTAGTATATTGAGAGTCTTGTCCAAGGAAATGTAGAACTCTATCTGAGACTTATAGGTCCAAGTCACGATGTTACAACTTCCATTTCGATATTTTTCCAAATTATTTTACAAAATTACTTTTATTACAAAATAGTTTTTTAAGGATATTTTTTGTTCTCCTATATTTTTTACATGGTTTTTAAGGATTATTTTTTATTTTTTCTTCAATGTTTCATTTTCTTCATTTTTTATAAAAATCCAAAAGTAAAATTTTCTTTTACTACATACATCATTAACGGTATTTCCTATCACCCTAACCATTTTACACAAATAATATTATTCTAAATGTTCTAAATGATTTTGAAATGAAATATATTTAATGAAACCATAGTTTTAATGTTCCATTTTAATTTTCATATTTTATTTGAAAGAATCAATTTTCAAAATAAAAATTATTTTTAATTCTCTTCTGTTATCTCCTTATTAATCTCATTGACAATAAAATTAGCTTAAAACATTAACTTTAATACGATCCTTAGACATTATATTTCCCATGAATATCCATATTATTTGTATCATTGATATGATTATTACCTAGACTTTATACCATTTCAAAATATTATTTTTTACATGGTTTGTTATATGATTGACTAGGGAAATATTGATATTCTATATTCTTCAATAAATGGAGATATTTGATAACAAAACATTTTGTTTATTAATTAAATCGATGATTCAATATATATGGAATACATTGGATATGTAGTTGGGTGTGGGGTCTAGAATTATATAATCCTTTGATGAATTAACAGGTCCTGTGAGACAAAATAGTTTTCCAAATTAAATGGGTATTTACAAATTGTTTTAGTCTATCTTAGCATAAGGTCTTGATGGTATAAATATCATGATGTCCTTGATCATGAAATAAAATAGTTTTAATTTCATTTATAAATAATTAATCTTTTATTATCAATAATATTACTACCTTGATATTATCCATTGACTCATTTTGTGACCATGTTATTAATTAAATATCATTTGTTTCAAGTTATTTATCTTTATATATTTATTTTTCCTTTTTAATCATGAGATATTCCACTTTATGTAACCCTTAATGATAATTTTAGATCACTCATATTTGGATTTTGTTCCCCAATACATGAAAGTGAAATATTTTGGTGAGTTTCAAGGATTAAGATCACTTTTTATGTTTTATATTTTATTTCTAATGTAATAATGGAACCCTATATATATCTGGTTATCCATGATTACTAAACTAATCAGTCCTTAGTGATGTGATCCCTTTTATCATTACTAATGCAATAATTTACACACCGGCTATGGGTTACTACAATAGAGATTGTTTTAACATAAAATATATTTTTTCAAAAAGAAAACTATCACAGAAGGGGGAAAAAAATACGGAATATAAAAAAAAAATTATTTGGTTATGCCAATATGTCTAGTAATAGGGGTACTTAAAAAATTGGTTTTTTATTTTTTAATTAAATAATCCCATATTATTTCTTAATTAAGTACTAATTTTTTATAAAATTAATTATTCTTTTTATCATAGATTTTATTCATATTTAGTAATAATAAAATATAATATATGTTGAAATATATAATTAAAAATATGAATTACCATTATCATCCATTAGTTATTTTTTAAAACCATCAAATGACTACATATAAAATATATTATTAATCATTTTTTTCAATAACTTGTAATATATATTATAATTTAGATATATAATAGTATTGGGATACGTTTTTTTAATGTTTTGATTATATATAAATATAATAACAAAACAATAAGTTTTATTTGTTGTTAAAAATATAATTTAGCGTTTTAAAAAATATATGCATCTTACTATATATAAAATTTAGCAACATTTATTATTCATATGTTTTCTAAAGTTTTGTTGTTAAAAATAATTTTCCTTATAGTTTTTCATTATATATATTTCTTAACCATATTATATTTAAAAATTAGAGTTTCCATTGTGTGATGGTACACCATTTGTTTCCATGTTGTGAAATATTTTGAGAAAACATTCCCAAATAAATTAAATGTATTTTATTTGAAATACCCAAATGTGGGGCTTGTCCGAGCTTGTCCATGTGTAGTGATGATATAATTACTCACACACCAATAATATTATTACTCATATTTATTGTAGAGTTTAAGAGATAACTATAAAGATAATTTTCTAATCTAATTTATATAGGATACCTCACAAGGAAGAACATTCCTAAAATAGTGTTTAACACCCTAAGCTGAGGACGAAGATACTCAGACCTGATGTTTCCTTCACCCATCCTTGTTCCCGAAGAGTACCATCCTAGGATTTTAAAAAAACCTTTATCTTTCCTCTAGATATGATAGATGTGGCCGAATAGTGGTTAGGATCTATAGGTAATATAAGGATATTTTACACTCTAGAATATATTATTGTAAATAATAGTGTATGAAACAATACTAAACCATAATCCAAATAAAATAGTGTAATATTCAAATTATAAATACAAGTCCATAATAATAATACTATACCACATGAAACATTAAACTGTCATACAATATAATGTCACACAAGTCACACATAGTTCTATTAGGGGAATTATATAACCAAATATCTAAAATAATAAAAGAACAGTGAAAAAACCAAATATTGATCTGATAATTTTCCTCCTCATATCTCCCACAAAAAAAATTCATCCATATCAAACATCAAATATATAAATATTTACCTTACCCTCATCCCTAATAAAAAAATATATATGTGAATCTACATGCCTATGATTTGTGTGAGTACAACTACATATGCCAACACCAATAGTGTCTTAAGAAACCCAAAATATATAAGTTCATATATGGAATTACACGACAATAAGAAAAAAATGATAAATACCTATAAAATCCTCTGGTTCTAAATAATCCACCTATAGTTGATCACACATGATTATTCAAATACCAATATCATTTATAAAAATATATTTAATTGGTAATAAGGGTATGTAATAAAATCCTCCCATAACACAACATTAAATAGATCATTGTAAAGAGTTTTATAAACAAACAATATAGAAACAATAAAATAAGATAGTTGGTAGTGAAATAAACACAATTAATTATGATATCAAGGTTATAAATACACTCAAATTAATTAAAAATATTAATAATCATTAGAATTATTCCCATCCTACATCATAATAATTGTCAAAGATAGCATTACAGCCAACCAAACAAATAAGAATTGGCATGGTTAGAATACCACAAATCTTATATAACAATACTATTATCATTGAAATTACTCCCAAAATACATAAAAATAATTTTAAATATTGTAATTAATCCCAAAGCACATAGAAATTAGTATAACTAAAATTACACCCATCCCACACGACTTGAATATTCAAGGATAAAATATTACCATACCCACATAATAATAATATCATAGTTGGAATTACACCCAATGCCCATAAAACCAATATTCAACTTTAACATTACAACCGACCCAAATAATAACTATATTATGGTTGGGATATTACCTAACCAAATAATAAGGATGTTTAATGGTGCAAAATAACCCTACCCAAAGAAAAAAAGATATTACGTTAGGAATTATATCCAAGCCATATTACAAAAATTGTTGTGGGATAAAATTACACCCAAACCACATGAAATGAACATTATTCTATCACATATCATGTAAGGATAATTATTCCACATCAAAAAATAGTTCATACCACATAAATATTTAAATATGCATATATATTATAAAAAAACATACATACAACCAAGAACATTTATTGAAATTCCCCATAAAACCCATCCACACCATAACATTGGTTAGTTTACCAAAAAAAATACAATTTTATATTATAATTTCTATTAAATGATAACCTAAATTCTAGAATTAAATGACATGATCTTCCAACCATCAAGGGATGCTCTAGGGAACTTATCCAATTCTCCCTTGTCATTGCATGATAAAGGATACCCCTTATGATTTTTTCCTCAAATTTAATAATACTATAATTATATACATGTCATTAGTTACTATATAATTCCTAGAATAAATTAATAGAAAAATAAAATATATAATAATTCTCACTCCTCCCTCAAGAAACAAGGTATATGACTCAACTTCATTCCATGTCATAAGAAATGAGATTCATAACAAATAAAGCATGAATCACATGAAAACACATATAAAATGATGAGAAAAAAAGGACCACATACCTCATATTAAAAAATACACACCAATCATATATCATTTATTTAATTGAACATAATAAAAAATCACTAAATTAGGGAAAATACAAAAAAAATGGATTTAGAATGGAGAGTAGTGATAATAGGGAATAAATGATAAATAAAATATAAAAAGAGGATAAAATTTATTTAATAAATATAATTAAATAGAAATTTAATTAATTAAATATGATATGGGAGTGAGATATAATAATCAATATGATTTATAAATAGAGGTGGCATAGCTGGTTTTGTTTCCTAGGTAGAGGTTGTATTGATTTTAACAAAAAACTCATCAATGCAAATATCCAAAATAAACCCATTAAATTGAAGGCATGGGATCCCATTAGAACTATAGTGGTACCCCATATAATCATATAGGGGATAACAAGGTTTTCTTAAAAAATATCTTCCCATTATTTTCATACATATATATCACATATTACAAGAAGAATATTCATTATAATACATAAAAATGAATTATATAATATTATAGTCAATGACCTTTGGAAATAAGGACACATAAAAAACTAGTTCATTGGGGAACTAAATCAACTCCCACTATGTTCTTCATAACTATAACCCTTTATAAAAATATCATGTATGACACCTTTCTTTATAACCTGGGTAATGGAAAGAAGAAAAAGGGTGTAATGAACCTGGTGGGCCTAAAATAATTTTTTCTAAAATATTAAATACTAAATATTATTTTAAAATAACATTATAAAAATGTAAGAAAAGCTATAAATAATTTATTGGTTATGATATCAATAAATATCAATCATGTTGTATATGTTAAAACAAATATTCCATTCAGGCAGGGGATACTTCCTGCCACGTGATAACCTTCAGTGTACCATTTGAGACAATAGAACATTAATCATTACCCAACCAATTATATGGATTTGTGTTTTTGGGCCCACCCATCACAAAATGAAAGTAATACATATTTTTACCATAATATCACAAGAAATTAATAATTTTAGAACCAATGAAATGAAATTTGTTTCATAAAAATTTCATCATATAATAATCTGTTGAAAAAAACAAGTTTCATAAATATTTCATCTTCATATCATAGTATAATCACTGAAAAATTAATTAGATTCATAATTTTTTAATCAAAAATATAAACTATATAGAGAAAAAATAAGGATGGTTTAATTGAATCCAAACCCCATTATATCTTATGTAACATCAAAGAATGTCATATAAGATAGAAAAATATTTTGAAAGATCAAATTGTAATTTTTTTGTGGAGAATATACTTTCTACCTAAAAAAAATTGTCTAAAATAATTTTTTTCCCAAAATATTAAATATTAAATATTCTTTTAAAATAACATTACAAAAATGCAATCAAAGCTATAAATAATTTATTTTTTATGATATCAGTCAATATCATTGATTTTTTATATGTTAAAACAAATATTCCTTTCACATTTTCAATAAAAATTCATAAGTCCCTCATTTACAAAATTATAATAACATTAATTTTATTTTTTTAAATGAATACTGGGTAAAAATTAGTTGAAAACATATTTGGAGAAAAAAATTATTGAAACTATTTTTTGAAAACATAGGAATTGAATTTAAATGGTTTTCTACTTGAGTGTGAAAGATTGAAAATTTTCCTTTAAAAAATTAATATTTTTCTATCTTGAGTACATAAAGAGAATAAAACGAAAGAAAAAAATTATTTTCCCAAAATAAATAGAGTAGAATAAAATTAATTTGTTTCTTGAAGGAAAGTTCATATGATTTCACTATCTGAAATATAATAAAAAATAATCCTAATAAAGTATGATATTGTAATATAAAACAATTACAACTTTTTAAAAATTTAAATCATAATCCCCATGAAAGAATGAACCTCAAATAGATATGTATATCCCATAATTTTCAATAAAATAATTATGATACACATTCAAGGGTAGTATATACACAAAAAAATATAAAAAAGTTGTTAATATGAGATGTGTGTCACCAAAATAAAAGTGATACAAAAACATTTTACATGATTTTATAACATTTGAATTATAATCCCCATTAAATAATAAAATTAGACAAAATTTTAAATATCATGATAATAAATAATTTCAATATATAACATTTAAAATGTTCTTTAAATTCACATCATAAAATAATATAGGATAATAACATAACATATATCCTAAATTAGAAAATTTGAGACAAAAAACCCATATCTAATGTCTCAACATTTTTTATACATGATCAAAACTGTTATATAAATGAAATTATTATTATAAATATATTAGGTAAAATTATTAATATATATTGTAGCATATAATTTTTTATTATATAGATCATTCCCACCATTTCTTAACAATTTATTGTTAAAATCACAATTTCATCTAATACCTGCTTAATTTTTCATACAGGTTTTGGTACATTAGTTTTAGTCCCTGTACATTGATTTTGGTTCCATAATCTTCATAATTTAAATATTTATATAAATATCATATATATTTTTATATACATATTTATAGTCATCTATAAGAGTATTGATTGAAAAATGAATCACATTGTTTATGGAGACGGTATGCCATACATACCCAGGAACGATGTTTCTATTTTCTTGATAAATGGTAAAAATTAATAGCTAAATAATATATAAATTTTTAATAATAATTTTTATGTCATATATATCTAATATATTCAATATATATTCTTATTAACACCTATATGAAAATAAATTGGAAAATGAATCTCGTCACATCATGGAGGAGGTTTTCCACACGTCTGCATCAATGATAATATAGTTTTCCAACAGATTGGAAGGTAAAAAGGGACATAATATATTATTATTAGATAATTATAAATATTTCATTAATATCATATATATGTTTTGACTCTATCATTATATCATATCATGAGAGGCAATCATGGACCATGAATTACATCTATTGGTAAGGTTGTAGTCCCTTGTTCACACAATCGATAATTTTCCCCCATTTATTGAATTGATCATCGATGAAGGTTATTACATTAACATAATAAAATATTAGTATATAATCAATATTAATTTTATTATATAATGATATTTGAATAATATTTGAATGAGGTGGATAAAGAAATAAAAAAAACACTCCGTTGAGAAGGATAAATATTCTTCATACAAACTCTTCATGATATCACTGAAAGCCTTCTAAGGATGGTTGAATAATAATAAAATACATATAGGATACTCGTAAATAAAAAAATAATTTAATTTTTTAGTTAATGGCTTAACCAAAAGAAATGTGGAGTGCAAAAAGGAGACGTTTTACCATTTTTATGTAGGGGAGAGGACACACATGGGATTTTTTTAATAAAAAGTTATACCTATGTTTTATTCAATCTACAAGGCTCCAAAATGGATAATTAATAAAATTTAGATGATATAATATCTAAATATTTTTATCTAGTAGTAAGTTTTCAATATTTATTCCATTTTATCCCAAATATTTGTAGTTCAACCCCCATGTAATCTTGTTTTATCCTTAGCTAATGAAATTATTTTTTAATATTTTTAAAATTAATTATGACCAAAAATTACATTTAACTTATTATTTTTTATTATTTATGATGATTAAAAATATTTAATACATTTTAAAATTTTAATTCATATAAGTGGTATAATTTAATTTAATTTTGAACTTACAGATAGGATGACAAAACTACTTTACAACGAAAAAGGTTTCAGATGTATAAATAGTTGTTATGTCAAAATTGAAACTATTAATGATTGTAATGACATAAATTGGATTAATAATAATATGATTTTTCTAATATTATTTAAATACATTTAAAAAAATTGTAATTTATTTTTTTTAATCAGAAAGGTTTTTTTAATAAAAACCAGTTTTTAACTATTCATCAAAAAGTTAATATTTTCATAAAATTATAAAAAAATCAAGCTAATTTTATTTTCAAAATTTGATTTAAAAAATAATGTTAATATTTTAAAATAATGTTTTCAAAAGTTTAATGATTCTATTTTACTATATTTTCAAAAAAAAATGAGAACTAATTTTTGAGAAAAATGTATTTCCAAAACATATGATTGCTTTACCAAAAATCAAGTACTTATTTAATAATATATTTTATTAACATAAAACTTTCATAAATATTTATTATTTTTTTCCTATTAATAAAACTATATTTAGTGGCTATATCATGATGGTAATGTAAGAATAATAATATTTTTAAAATTATAATAAGTTTTGTTAATAATCAGTGTTGCACATAACACAAGATATCCAAAAATTTAATATATTAGAATAGGTAAAAATCATAATATCATGTGGTGTTAAATTATACCCCCTTAAAATGAATTTATTCCTTTAAATTTTACAGTCCAATAAAAACAAATTAGGATAAATATTCCTCATCTTACCTTCAGGTTCCCATGTAGCATGTTCAAATTAGTTTTTTTTTCAAAAAAAAAAGAGCAGATGAGTGGTATTATTTTATAGTTATTTCTCTCTAGAATCTCCAAAATTTATTCCCTATAGGAAAATTATTTCTCAATTTATATAAAATATGATTTTAGTACATGTGAAGTGTCTGGTATTTAATCCCTTAAGAGAGATACATGGAATGCATCATAAAATTGAGAGAGGTTTTATTGAAGAACAAATCGATACGGAACTCTCTATACTTAATCAAGAATATAGAAAGGTAATAAATAATTATGGATCACAATTCCATTATTTATTAATATCATAACATTATTCCCTGGAGAAATTGAATGTAAAACCTTATCAATAACTTCAATCTCCAAATCATGCCAACAATTTTCAGCCTATGTTTTCTATCAATTTTGAGATGTTATTTTTTGGTATTCAATGGATCTAAAATTATCTTCAATTTATTTTCTATATTAGGTCACAATGGATTTATTTATCCAACTTCATAAAAGTATAATTTTAGTTCTATAATTATTTTAATAGACGTATTCTTAAGGATCCATTTGAATGTCAAAATGAAAGCAATCATTTTTAAAAAACTCAACACAATGAAGGTTTTCATCCCCCCCACCTTGGATATATATTGAATAATATTTTAGAATATCCTCTAGTGTTATAATGGTTCAATAATATTGAATAACTATATCATGATTATATATATTTCTAAAACAAAATTTTATGTCAAGAACTTACTACAGATGTCACTAGATCTTCTAGGCAATCCTTGGATTGTAGCTAAAAAAACAATGTGGTACTCCATGAAGAATTACCACATATTTAAGGAATATCCTGGAAATATGATCCTAATATAAACATTCACTGATAGTGATAAATTTTGGTAACTTTGTAAGGTGATTAACAATAAACCATATACAATATTTCCCTTTATATCTTTTAGGGAGTCTAGTGAATGAATTCATGCTGGCATTTTCCCATTTTCATTCTAGTTTCTATAAATTTTATAACATCTTCTAAGAAAATTTTCACTTATCCATAAATTTATAACATACCAAGAATTATGATATTATCTCTGGAATGTATCTATCCTAATCACCCCCATGAAATACTATTACATATATCTATACCTTTTTATAATTTTTGGATGAATATAGAATGAAGAACTATGAGCCTCTACTAATGGTACTTTATTCAAATTTGATAAGTTTGGAACACATATGTGGTTCCTGAACCATATTATTCCATTAAAATAATGGTTAAACATTGGAACATTTCTAACCTTCTTCTATAGATATATTTCTTCCTTCTATACCTCTTTAATCTTTACCATGATAGATAGTTGAAAACACAATTGATAATGATAATATTTTACCCCTTCCTTAATTATTTCCATATACATCCTTTTCAAATCCATATATATTGGATATTTTTTATCTTTGTCATAGATAATATTGAATTATACTTTTGACTCAAATTATCATCCACCTTTTTCATATTCCTAGGGTTGTAATGTATTGAGCAATCATAATCCTTAATTAGTTCCAAGAATTTTATCTGTTGCATGATAAAATATTTATGTGTGAATATAAACTTTAAACTCTTATGTTTATTTTATACATCACATGTTTATCAATAATCATAATCCCTCCATATCTTTAATGAAAAAATCAATGCACGTAACTCTAAATCATGAATTGATTAATTTGTCTCACAAAACTTCAATTACCATGAGGCATAATATATCACCATTATATTCTATATGTGGATGTATCCCAAAACCTTTTTGATGAATCTCTATAGATTAAAAACAATTCTACACTTTAGGGTAACATTGAAACATGTACACTAACTATCATTCTATTCATTTCCTGGATATTTTCCTTACATTCATCTATCCCAAGGAACATGAAACCCTTCTATGTTAACGTTGTGAGTGGATTAGATAGTCAAGAGAATTTTTTCATAGAATGTTGATAATAACTAGAAAAAAAGTAAACTATAGTTCTAAATCACCATTTTTGGAATTTTCCAATGTTCAATAGCCTCCGACTTTGATGGATCCACTAATATATCTTCACTTGAGATTATGTGACAGAAAATGAAACCTTTTATTGCAAAAATTCACAATTGGTAAAATTTGAATATAGTTTTTCCTTTATTATGGTCTTCAGTAAATTTATATTGTGACCATAATTCTATTAGATTCGCTTTGAATAGATATGAATACCATATTTAAATACTATAAAAAACTGATGATGTTAATTAATAATGAATCCATTTATTAAATTCCAGATGATAGTAGGGGAATTAGAAAGACCAAATGGCATCACAATATATTGATAGTGTTTTTACCCTTTATAGAAAGTTTTCATGGATATATCATCCTTTATAACCCTAAATTGATGATATATAGAATAAATTTCATTCGTCAAAAAACATTTTTATCCACGTAGTTGATCAAACTAGTCATCAATACAAGGTGAAGGATATTTTTTCATGATATTTATCTTGTTATGTTTCTGATAATCAATGAATTGTTGCATAAATCAATATTTTTTCATAAAAAAAATTATTGGTCCCCTAAGGCGAAACACTAGGATTTATAATGAACTTATCATGATTATCATATAGTTTCATCACCAATTCATTAAATATAATCTATTCCATTCTATATGGAGTCATTGGAATATGTGTGGAACTGGGTATGATTTTTATTGATAATAAAAATTAATGATACGATGGAATACATGAAAAAAATCCAGAAATACATCAAAAAATCATTTCAAATAGGAATATTATAGATTTCTAGTATCTATCCAATAATCAAATATATACACCTCTTTTTAATAGGAACCATGATCAATAAAATGGGAGTAATTTACATTGGAGGTTTATATTTATCAGCACACTAGTAGAAATCATAGGTTGGTTTGAAATATAAAATGTGACTCCCATTACTTGGAAATTGATGTTGGATTTATATAGAGAAATAAAATCAATTCCAAATAAAACATAAAATTCAAATAGATAGATACAAACATGATTTTTATGATGTGCATTCACACAAACATCAATTTGAGATTAATTGTCTATATGAGATTTCATCATAGCACCATTTTCGGTTTTCAATGATAACTCAACATCTAATCATTTGGTTGGAATTTTGATACCATTATAAAATTATTCAAAAATATAATAGTTTGTAGATAGAAAATAAATATTAATTTATCAGTTCTGTGGTGGATATTATGTGTAGATATTATAAGGCCCCAGCCTTAAACCTTACTTAATCTTGAGTTATTACAAGATTACACAATGAGGATCTTTTTGGGTTTAGAGTTTTAGAGAATTAGATCATAAAACTTGCATTACATTCCATATATAAACAAAGTGGTTACATAAAGATAGTATTCTTCATTCCCATCAATGGAAACACATTTAAAATAAAACATGGATTATTTCTTGACACATCCTTGACTCTATCATCTTATCATGTACCTTTCCCTTGACCTGTGAAAAAAACATTTCAAAAACTTGGGATGAGCATAAAAACTAAGTATGGGTTATAAAAACATGGAAAGGAAACATGGGTACATACATACATAAGAGTGAAATCATACTTTACCCATAAAACATAATCACTTTAACATACCTCATCAAATCATGAATAAATCATAGAAATCATAAGACATAAAGGTAACTTGAGGCATTCATAACATTCTTACGTAGGGAGTAACCCTCTTGGTTACGTTTGGAATACCCATCACAGTATATTCCCTAAAATCTCTTCGGAGAAACCTTAACGTTTCACTCCTTCGCGTTACCCAATGCATTGGAGAGCTATAACGGGCTCACCCGCCCTTAGTTTATCACGGAACCACCCGTCTCCATACTAATGCCCAAGAACCATAACATAATCATATCACATAAAACATGCATAAATGAAACATAAAATTTCCACATTTCAATCACGAGATATCAATACAACACATTGATATAAAAACATTATGAAAACCATTTTCAATACTAAAATAAAAGAAAAGTAAAACATGGTATTTATTTTTCTTTTAAAAAGAAGGTATGGCTTGTAGAGGAAGCCGAAACTCAAATAACGGTCACGATGGCGGAGAAGTCGTTGTCGCCGCATACGTACGACAAAAACATTCCCTTTTGTCGTTTAGTAAACGCTTCTTATAAAAAAGATTCATTTTGAATAAACGTAGAAGTCAAAGTGGTTTATACACCGTATAAAATAAAGTTGTGTATAAAATAAAATATGCCTCAACGAAAGGAGATTGAGACGAAGTCCCATGCCTCGTATCTGACTTGACCCGACCGTTCTTTAATCTCCTGAATAATAAACATGAGTTAATCTCTACTTGATTATGAATCTTTTTCAAGTTAATTATTCCTTTTATACCATGTTATGAACATCATTTAATCAGTTAAGTTAATAATGTTCATTTTGTCGTTATTTGGTTCTTAAGTCAAAAATAGACTTCTTACACTTACATGTTGTTAATTTGGTCAAAGGTTCATTATATCCAGAATGGTATTCATGATTTAGATATCATATATGTCATATATGTACAGTAAATACATGCATTTATAATATTACATAATCATTTAGAGGTAAGAAATGAAATGCACCGTTCATGGAGACGGTAAGCCGTACGTACGCATGAACGCTACTTTCATTTCTATTTCGTATTTTATAGAATGGAATCATAATTATATAAAGGTATATTATAATTCCAGTATAATATCATATATAATATCATAGTTCCATCCTTTATATGTCCCACATATGGTATTTAACGAATCAAATCACTTTGAGGGGGCGGTAGTCCGCACTTCCTAAAATGAAGATATCGTGTTTACCCATAATGGAAACCATAAAGGTATGCCCAAAATGAAAAAACAGAAGCTTAAGGAAAACATAAACATATTATATATCATATATAAAAATAGTGACATCATAATGGCCACCTTTGAAGGTGTTAAATGAGTATTGAACAATCATCGTTTCGGGAGGCAGAATTTCGCCATCCACGGAAACCGTATGTTCTTTAACTATTTGATGTAGTTGTGTGAGAGTGTAGCTCAAATAAATATTATAACAACATCCTTGTATATTGAAGATACTGGTGTTGTTACAAAATAAGTAAATAAAAAGAGTTTAGGGGGTTGGAGAAGCAAAATAAAACAAATGAACATGAGAGAATGAATTACCTTTAAAAGTGTAACTCCTTTTGATATGAGACTAAAGGATTCCTTTGAAAGGATTCTGCCGAAAGGGAATCCTCTAGGATGAGGAGAGGGATGTGTAGAGAGTATATGGGCAGGGGTTGGCCGAGCCAAAGGCTTGAGTAGTGTGTGAAATGAGGTAGAGGTGGGGGCCTTTTATAAGAGGAGAGGAGGGGCACTTTTGGAAAGTAAAGAAATATTACATTATTTGAAAATGTGTTTCGGTTTTAAAAGGTCCCACATTGATATATGTCGTGTATAAGGTGATAAGGGTTCGAAATCCACCCATAAAATAAGTTTTTGACATGTGTAGTTCATAGATATTACATTATTGTTCCATTTTATTTTAATCGTTAAATAATGATGTCATCACTGCATCATTATGATGTCATAAATAATTTAATTTATTTAATGACTAAAAATTATAAAAAATTACTATGATGTAGGAAATCGTTTTATCTTTCCAATGAATATTTATAATCAAAAATATGACTTGTATAACCCTACTTACAAATTGTTTTAGTAAAACATATCATGTTTGTGTCAATTTTACTTTTTCATTAAATAAAAATATATTATTGTCATTTTCCAACTAAAGTGGCTCCATGGGGTCCCCAAGTTGGCCCATGGATTGTCTTGGTCGGCCATTACTCACCCAATAGGTGTAGGACAAGTGTCATGGTGTTTTCACATTCTTATAATATCATTTTTACCTTAAACTACACTAATTACCACTAATCGCGATTAAAAACTTAATATGTTACTATTCACCAAAAAATTATTTTTATCCCATTGAACCACATTTTACTTCTTAATGAAAACCATGTATGTCGGATTTTCAAAATTAAATACACATTAGTGGTAAACATTCATTTAACTGAAAAATCAGTTTGCTTGATTACCACTTAGTGGTTTCACTATTCATCAAAAATTGAAGTTTTTCAGAAAATTACCAAAAATTCACCCTAAGCTATATTTGATATTCCGAATTCAAAAATGAAGTCTATTTTACAAAATTCAAATAATATAAGTCACATTAATTAATTTAATAATTAATTCCCGCTGCCAGAGCAAATAGCGTGTTTTTACAAAACAATAAGTATCAAAAGATTGACACCAGTTTAATTCTAATTTCAAAGTGAAATTGATTCCAATGACCACCATTGGATAAAATGGTAAAAATATATTCTAATTTCACTTCAAAACCAATTCAAAACATAATCTAATCATATAAATAAATTAGATTAAAAATCAGTTTTGATGTAAAATGCAGTGTTTTTCACTATTCATTAAAAAATGAACATTGTCAGAAAAATACCAAAAATTCACACAAAGTAAATTTTGATGTCCCAATCATAAAGAATAAGTTTATTTTGACAAACATAGTTTATAAAATTGTCAAATATAGATTTAAAAATGGTTTGCCATCAAAAGGTAGTAAAACAATCTTTTAAGAATATTAGTGTATTCCATGCATAAGATTGTATTTATTTTCATTTTAAGCCTCTAAAACACTATCTTAATCATTAATAGACATAGATAAAAATATCTATTATTCATTACTTACTTGGGATGTTACATCCTTCCCCCCTTTAGAAAATTGTGTCCCCGCAATTTATTTACTTATCAATTAAATGGGGGTACTTATCCCTCATTGCATTTTCAGATTCCCATGTTGCCTCTTCAATCATGTGGTTTTTCCACAAAACCTTTACCTGGTGAATCACCTTATTCCGTAACACTTGCTTTCTGTGGTCAAGAATTTGGACCGGTTGTTCCTCATAAGAAAGGTTCTCTTCCAGCTGAACTACCTCTGGACTCAAAACATGAGATGGATCTGGCATATACATTCTCAACATCGAAACGTGAAAAACATTGTGTACCTGAGATAAACTCGGAGGTAAAGCCACTCGGTATGCAACTGATCCAACTCTTTCCATAATTTCGTATGGTCCAACAAACCTTGGACTCAACTTTCCTTTCTTACCAAATCTCGTCACGCTTTTCCAAGGAGAAACCTTGAGAAAAACATGATCACCTACCTCGAAAGATAGATCCTTCCTCCGGTTATCCGCATAACTCTTCTGCCTGCTCTGAGCTGTTCTCATGTGTTTCTGAATCAGCTGAACTTTTTCTGCCATCTCTTCTACCAATTCTGGTCCCATCAACTTCCTTTCACCCACTTCATCCCAGAAAGCTGGAGTTCGACACCGCTTCCCATTTAATGCCTGAAATGGTGCCATCTGTATACTGGAATGAAAACTGTTATTATATGAAAACTCAACCAAAAAAAGATGTTGGTCCCAACTTCCCTGATAATCCATAGAACAAGCTCGTAGCATATCCTCCAATGTCTGAATTGTTCGTTCTGACTGACCGTCTGATTGAGGATGAAAAGCTGTACTAAAATTTAATTCAGTACCCAATGACTTCTGAAGGCCTTTCCAAAAGTTAGATGTAAACCTGGGATCACGATCCGATACAATGGAGAGAGGAACTCCATGTAACCTGACTATTTCTTTAAGATACAAATGGGAAAGTTGATCAAGAGAGAAAGTATCTCGTATAGCAAGGAAATGAGCAGATTTGGTCAAGCGATCAACAATAACCCAGATTGCATTATTACCTCGAGATGTCTTCGGTAATCCAACAACAAAGTCCATGGATATATTCTCCCATTTCCACTCTGGCACCGGTAAAGGCTGATGCATCCCTTTCGGTAACTGCCGCTCTGCTTTAACCTGCTGACAAGTCAAACACTTCACAGTAAAATCAGCAATATCTCTTTTCATTCCATCCCACCAGTAATACTCCCGCAGATCTCTATACATCTTAGTACTGCCCGGATGAACTGAAAACGGAGAACTATGAGCTTCACATAACAACTCTCTCTTCAACTGTGAATCACAAGGCACACACAATCTCTTCCCAAATCTCAAAACACAATCACTATCAATGTTGAATTCAGGCAACTTACCTTTCTGAACCAGCTCTACCCTTTTCTGCAACTCACTGTCTTGCTTCTGTGCTTGCTTGATTCTATCTGATAGAGATGATCTCACTGATACCTAAAACAAAACAGAAGGACTTCCTGCACCAAAAACTTCTATGCCAAAGTTCATCAAATTCTTGACCAAAGGATCACGTTCCAAACGCAACATTGTTAATGAAGAATTACTTTTTTGACTCAAAGCATCAGCCACTTTATTTTCTTTTCCCGGATGGTAATGAATTGTACAATCATAATCCTTGATTAATTCTAGCCATCTCCTCTGTCTCATGTTTAACTCTTTCTGAGTGAATATATACTTTAAACTTTTGTGATCGGTATATATTTCACACTTTACTCCATAGAAATGATGCCTCCAAATTTTTAAAGCAAAAACAACAGCAGCTAGTTCCAAATCATGTGTAGGGTAATTTACCTCATGAGTTTTCAACTGTCGTGAAGCATAAGCAATTACCTGATCATTCTGCATTAGGACGCAACCAAGTCCTTTCAATGAAGCATCACTGTATATAACAAACTCACCATTCCTGGAAGGTAGTTCCAAAACTGGAGCATTCAGCAATCTTCTTTTCAATTCCTGAAAACAATCATCACATTCTTTTGTCCAGATAAACTTAACACCCTTCCGAGTTAGCTTAGTCATTGGACTAGATAACCGTGAAAAATTTCTAACAAACCTTCGGTAATAGCCCGCCAAACTAAGGAAGCTACGAATCTCGGTTACATTTGTGGGTCTTGGCCATTCTTCCACAACTTTTGTTTTTGCAGGATCAACAGTTATTCCATCTTTAGAAACAATGTGACAAAGGAAAGAAATTTGTTGCAACCAAAACTCACACTTGCTGAATTTCCCATACCGTTTCTTTTCTTTTAAGGTTTGCAAGATAACCCTTAAATGTTTTTCATGCTCCTCTTTACTTTTAGAAAACACCAAAATATCATCAATGAAAACCACCACAAACTTATCCAAGAACTCATGGAAAATTCTATTCATTAAGTCCATGAATACAGCAGGTGCATTGGTTATCCCAAAAGGCATTACTACAAATTCATAATGGCCATATCTCGTACGGAATGTGGTCTTCGGAATATCTGCCTCCTTTACCTTCAGCTGATGGTACCCCGATCTCAAGTCAATCTTTGAAAAAAACTGAGCTCCCGGGAGCTGACCAAACAAATCATCGATATGAGGCAAAGGATATTTGTTCTTAACAGTGATATTATTCAAGGCTCTATAATCAATGCAAAGTCTCATAGAACCATCTTTCTTTTTAACAAATAAAACAGGAGCACCCCATGGTGATGTGCTAGGTCTAATGAAACCTTTCTCTAATAAATCTTGCAATTTCTCCTTCAACTCTAAAAGTTAAATTTTTTCCATTCGATAAGGGGGTTTTGAAATTGGCTTAGCATCAGGAACTAAGTCAACAGTAAACTCAACTTCCCGATCTGGTATTATTCCAGACAACTCATCAGGAAAAACATCAGGATACTCATTTACCACTGGCACATCATTAATCTGAATAGTTCCTTTATTTTCAACGATGTGTGCAAGGTAACATTCATTTCCATCTTTTACAAGTTTCTCGGCCTCTTGATATGTTATCAAAAGTAAAGGTTCATTCTTGTAAACAAACTGAAAGTCTTTCTGAAAAGAAACTTCTTTAGCTCTACAGTCAATCTTAGCATGGTAAATAGAGAGCCAATCCATACCCAGGATAACATCAAACTCTACTAGAGGTAGAACAATAAGGTTTTCAAGTAGGTTCTTTCCACAGATAAGGATAGGAAGATTCTTATAAATTCTTTTTGCCTCGACATTTTCCCCAGGTGTTTTTACTAAAAGTTCAGGAGTCATTTCTTGAGATGGTATTCCCATTTTACTAGAAAAGGTTTCAGAGATGAAAGAATGTGTAGACCCCGAATCAAACAACACACTGGCATAATCTGAAAAAACAAACAAAGTACCTGATACAACTTCATTTGATGGCCCGACATCTGCTGAAGTAGTTGCAAAGGATTTCACCACCCCTTTCTGCTTGTAGTCTAACTGCTTCCCATCACTCAAGCTCCTTGTCGGACACTCGTTTGCATAGTGACCCATCTCATTGCACTTATAAAATTTCACTAACTGTAAATCAAATTTGTTCTTACCTTCACCTTGATCCTTTTTCAGTGCAATCACGAGCCTTATGTCCCATCTTACCACATCGGTAGCACTTCCCAGAATTCAGAAGACATTCCCCAGCATGCCTCTTGCCACATTTATCACAAACTGGAAACTTAGTTCTCTTACGATCAGACTTTTTTGAAGAATTCTTACCTTTCTCCTGCCACCTCGGTCTCTTCTTCTGCTGGTTGTTATAGAAAACTTGGTCATCAGCAAACTCCATTTCCACCTTCTCAGCACATCGAACAAGCTTTTCATGACTTTTAAACTCACGAGAAGCTAATGCCCTTCGATACTTTGGCTTTAATCCTGAGTAAAAACGATTGATTTTACTATCAAGGTCCCGGATAAAATTTGGAGCATACCTTGCCAATCGATTGAACCTTTCTTCATAGGCAGCCACTGAGTCTTCCTCTTTCCTCAATTCCAAGAATTGCTTTTCCATCCTAAGTCGAACAGCCTTAGGAAAATACTTCTCAAGAAACATACCTTTGAATTCATCCCAGTCAAGAGCATAAATCTCATCGGCGTCCCTGATATTTTTAACCATTGACCACCACTGATCTGCTTCACCCTCCATACGGTAAATAGAAAGACTAACCTTTTGATTGTCTGAACACCCCATGACATCAAAAATCTTCTCCAGTTCTTTAATCCACCCTTCAGCTAGCACAGGGTCAGATGATCCTCTGAATGATGGTGGATGTTGCCTCATGAAATGTTCCACCACTGACATGTTCCTCTGCGGTTGTTCTGGCTGATCTCGTGCATGGATACCACCGCCATTTATCACTTGAGTCAACTGCGCCATTTCTGCAACAAACTGTTCAGTTCCAATTCCGACCATTTCTGGATGCTGATTCGGAAGGTTATTTCCTTCTCTATGCTTTCCTAGCACTGCTTCCCTGTTTCCTCTGCGGAAAACCATTCTGAACAAACACGTCTTAGATGAAGCAACATGGTAATATTTAAATGCTATATCATTTCGAAAAAAAAAATATTTTTGGATAATCATTTAATATAATTATAACTCCTAAAGTTATCTAAACCGACCTTTGATACCAACAATAAGGCCCCAGCCTTAAACCTTACTTAATCTTGAGTTATTATAAGATTACACATTGAGGATCTTTTCGGGTTTAGAGTTTTAGAGAATTATATCATAAAACTTGCATTACATTCCACATATAAACAAAGTGGTTGCATAAAGATAGTATTCCTCATTCCCATCAATGGAAACACATTTAAAATAAAACATGGATTATTTCTTGACACATCCTTGACTCTATCATCTTATCATGTACCTTTCCCTTGACCTGTGAAAAAAACATTTCAAAAACTTGGGATGAGCATAAAAACTCAGTATGGGTTATAAAAACATGGAAAGGAAACATGGGTACATACATACATAAGATTGAAATCATACTTTACCCATAAAACATAATCACTTTAACATACCTCATCATATCATGAATAAATCATAGAAATCATAAGACATAAAGGTAACTTGAGGCATTCATAACATTCTTACGTAGGGAGTAACCCTCTTGGTTACGTTTGGAATACCCATCACAGTATATTCCCTAAAATCTCTTCGGAGAAACCTTAACGTTTCACTCCTTCGCGTTACCCAATGCATTGGAGAGCTATAACGGGCTCACCCGCCCTTAGTTTATCACGGAACCACCCATCTTCATACTAATTCCCAAGAACCATAACATAATCATATAACATAAAACATGCATAAATGAAACATAAAATTTCCACATTTATATCATGATATATCAATACAACACATTGATATAAAAACATTATGAAAACCATTTTCAATACTAAAATAAAAGAAAAGTAAAACATGGTATTTATTTTTCTTTTAAAAAGAAGGTATGGCTTGTAGAGGAACCTGAAACTCAAATAACGGTCACGACGGCGGAGAAGTCGTTGTCGCCGCATACGTACGACAAAAACATTCCCTTTTGTCGTTTAGTAAACGCTTCGTATAAAAAAGATTCCTTTTGAATAAACTTAAAAGTCAAAGTGGTTTATACACCGTATAAAAGAAAGTTGTGTATAAAATAAAATATGCCTCAACGAAAGGAGATTGAGACGAAGTCCCATACCTCGTATCCGACTTGACCCGACCGTTATTTAATCTCCTGAATAATAAACTTGAGTTAATCTATACTTGATTATGAATCTTTTTCAAGTTCATTATTCCTTTTATACCATGTTATGAACATCATGTAATCAGTTAAGTTAATAATGTTCATTTTGTCGGTATTTGGTTCTTAAGTCAAAAATAGACTTCTTACACTTACATGTTGTTAATTTGGTCAAAGGTTCATTATATCCAGAATGGTATTCATGATGTAGATATCATATATGTCATATATATCCAGTACATACATGCATTTATAATATTACATAATCATTTAGAGGTAAGAAATGAAATGCACCGTTCATGGAGACGGTAAGCCGTACGTACGCATGAACGCTACTTTCATTTCTATTTCGTATTTTATAGAATGGAATCATAATGATATAAAGGTATATTATAATTCCAGTATAATATCATATATAATATCATAGTTCCATCCTTTATATGTACCACATATGATATTTAACGAATCAAATCACTTTGAGGGGGCGGTAGTCCGCACTTCCTAAAATGAAGATATCGTGTTTACCCATAATGGAAACCATAAAGGTATTCCCAAAATGAAAAAACATAAGCTTAAGGAAAACATAAACATTTTATATATCATATATAAAAATAGTGACATCATAATGTCCACCTTTGAAGGTGTTAAATGAGTATTGAACAATCATCATTTCGGGAGGTAGAATTTCGCCATCCACGGAAACCGTATGTTCTTTAACCATTTGATGTAGTTGCGTGAGAGTGTAGCTCAAATAAATATTATAACAACATCCTTGTATATTGAAGATACTGGTGTTGTTACAAAATAAGTAAATAAAAAGAGTTTAGGGGGTTGGAGAAGCAAAATAAAACAAATGAACATGAGAGAATGAATTACCTTTAAAAGTGTAACTCCTTTTTATTTGAGCCTAAAGGCTTCCTTTGAAAGGATTCTGCCCAAAGGGAATCCTCTAGGATGAGGAGAGGGATGTGGAGAGAGTAAATGGGCAGGGTTTGGCCGAGCCAAAGGCTTGAGTAGTGTGTGAAATGAGGTAGAGGTGGGGGCCTTTTATAAGAGGAGAGGAGGGGCACTTTTGGAATGTAAAGAAATATTACATTATTTGAAAATGTGATTCGGTTTTAAAAGGTCCCAAATTGATATATGTCGTGGATAAGGTGATAAGGGTTCGAAATACACCCATCCAATAAGTTTTTGACATGTGTAATTCATAGATATTACATTATAGTTCAATTTTATTTTAATCGTTAAATAATGATGTCATCACTGCATCATTATGATGTCATAAATAATTTAATTTATTTAATGTATAAAAATTTTAAAAAAATTACTATGATGTAGGAAATCTTTTTAGCTTTCCAATGAATATTTATAATCAAAAATATGACTTGTATAACCCTACTTAAAAATTGATTTAGTAAAACATATCATGTTTGTGTCAATTTTACTTTTTCATTAAATAAAAATATATTATTGTCATTTTCCAACTAAAGTGGCTCCATGGGGTCCCCAAGTTGGCCCATGGCTTGTATTGGTCGGCCATGACTCACCAAATAGGTGTAGGACAAGTGTCATGGTGTTTTCACATTCTTATAATATCATTTTTACCTTAAACTACATTAATTACCACTAATCGCGATTAAAAACTTAATAAGTTACTATTCACCAAAAAATTATTTTTATCCCATTGAACCACATTTTACTTCTTAATGAAAACCATGTATGTCGGATTTTCAAAATTTAATACACATTAGTGGTAAACTTTCATTTAACTGAAAAATCAGTTTGCTTGATTACCACTTAGTGGTTTCACTATTCATCAAAAATTGAAGTTTTTCAGAAAATTACCAAAAATTCACCCTAAGCTATATTTGATATTCCGAATTCAAAAATTAAGTCTATTTTACAAAATTCAAATCATATAAGTCACATTAATTAATTTAATAATTAATTCCCGCTGCCAGAGCAAATAGCGTGTTTTTACAAAACAATAAGTATCAAAAGATTGACACCAGTTTAATTCTAATTTCAAAGTGAAATTGATTCCAATGACCACCATTGGATAAAATGGTAAAAATATATTCTAATTTCACTTCAAAACCAATTCAAAACATAATCTAATCATATAAATAAATTAGATTAAAAATCAGTTTTGATGTAAAATGCAGTATTTTTCACTATTCATTAAAAAATGAACATTGTCAGAAAAATACCAAAAACTCACACAAAGTAATTTTTGATATCCCAATCATAAAGAATAAGTTTATTTTGACAAACATAGTTTATAAAATTGTCAAATATAGATTTAAAAATGGCTTGCCATCAAAAGGTAGTAAAACAATCTTTTAAGAATATTAGTGTATTCCATGCATAAGATTGTATTTATTTTCATTTTAAGCCTCTAAAACACTATCTTAATCATTAATAGACATAGATAAAAATATCTATTATTCATTACTTACTTGGGATGTTACAGATATTACCATGCGATTATTGTACCCCTCATCAGAAATTGCGATCACATGATTTTTAACTTCATCTCTCAGCTTAAGAGGTTTTTTTATGATTATCATCATCATTAAAATTAATATTTGAGCACTTTTTATCATAATTAATAAACTATATTAATTTTAAACAATTATTTGGGGTTGGTTAATTCTACATAGCATTCTATTTATTCTTATCATTATTTAACATTTTCCCATTACTTTGGAATTCATCAACTTAGTGACCTAACATTACACACTTTATTTTCTATTTAAAACTATTTCCTCCATATTTATTTACACACATTGATCATGATATAAATAACATCTTCTTATCTACATGGTTTTTTTATCTTACCTTGAATTCCATAGTTATTATCTTATCAAAAAAATGTGATTAATGGGTAACTACAATATCCATTTACACCCTTATAGCACTAAAATTAATTTAATCATAAATACTAATGTCACTAATAGATAAAAGCATTAAAATACATGTTTCTAATAAATTGATGAATCTATAAACCTTAAATTATGTTTTTATGATAATAAAAAAAGTTTAACATTCATATATTCTAAAATTTCTTCATAGGTACAAATAGATTAATCATTTTTATACTTTACAGCAAGGAATTCCTTCTCTATTTTCATATGAAGAATACAAGGAATGTACTTATTGAAAAATAAGATAATAAAATCATCCCACTTGAGGAAGTATGATTATTTATGTTTATAGATATTCTATATAAGAATCAAATGTTGATCCACTTCTTTTTATAAAGGATAGAAAAAAATATTACTTTTTAATGTTTCAAACAAAGTAGAAAAGAAAATGTAAATTTTATGGTATTGATCAATTGAAAAAAAACTATTGGATCAGTAGAAGCACCATAGTAAGTTGGTCATTGCATCATGAAGGAAAATATTGTTCCCTTATTTTCTTGTTGGGATATTCAGTATGAATCATATCATGAGAAATTTTTATGTGTATAGTAATGTGATTTTTCATTCTTTATCCCATAATATTAGGTCTATCAAAAGGGAAATATTTTCATTTTCAATCACATTTAGCATTAACATGATTTTCCAGGATCTAGAAACTAAATAAAGCCAATAAAACATAAATAAAGAAACAATAATCATGGTGGTAAATGACATAATAATGAATAATCACTTATAGGGTGTCTAAATAATGACACCATATTTTCAATATATGGCATTAGAGGCTTAACATAGGTCATTCATGTTCATTATTAAAATACTTTCTAAAGTTTCATAAATAGTTTTTATTTTATAATAAATATCTCCAGTAGTGTCAAACCGTGTTTGTAAGAGATCCCCATATCATGCATCAGGTGATGATCAAGTCAAATTCAAAAACACAATTTTTAATAATTATACCCCTAGGTACAACTATACTAGAGACACATACTCTTATTATATCTAGATAGGGATGTAATTTCAAGGTAACCAATATCTCTATCCTTCACCAAAATTCATATACATTGACTTATCCCTTTATATATCCCTAAGGTTTTGACAGAAGGATTATCATCCATGATTCAAAAGTTTTACTAAACCATTATTTGACAAACACTATATTGTCCCACACCTTTGATTCTTATATGTCACATATTAATATATTAATATTCATTACTTAACATAATTATCCACTATTGAATTTTATAGGTATAGTGCATTTGGTAACTTGGAGTCACAATTTTTTTTTGGGTTAACTAAATAATCATCTTAAATTTTCCTCATTACAATCACCCTTTATAGACATATAATACAAAATCCTTTTCTTTATAACACAAGTAAAGGAAACATAAGAAATGGTGGTCTAAGATACTTACTAAGGGTAAATGAAGGATATAACAACATTGTATGACCATATGAGTATAAGAATACATGTATAAAATTTTAAAAATATACACTATATATGATAGATCATAATCATTAGTCACAAAATAAGTTCATAAGACATGAATCATAATGGAATCCAATAGAATATCCCATGAGATCATAAATTGGTAAAAGAAAAATAATTTTTTCATAGACATAATAACATAAACTATAATGTCAAAGATACCCATCTAGACCTTTATTACATGTTAGAATTGGGATAACCACCCATTTACCTACTTTGGTCCTAGGAAAACCTCTCATATACCTACTTTTATGATTAGGATAACCTCCCATGTACCCTCTTTTGGGCTTGATATAACCTCTCATGTGCCCTTTGAGCTCATAGAAAATTATTCATTACCCAATTCATTGGAGTTATATATAATTATGATCCTATCCATCATACAATGAAAATCATATATATGTATTCCACAAGTTCATAAAACAATCATCATATCAGAAATGATAAAAATAAAATTATTTCATAAACATTTCATCATAGCATGGCCCATAGAAAAGAAATAAGTTTTATTAAAATTCAATCTCTTCATTATAGAATAACCCATAGAAATGGAATAGGTTTTATAAAAAACTTTTCATCAAAATTATAAACCATATAGAGAAATAATATGAATGGTTTCATTGAGTAATATCTGTTGTAAAACATATGTATCATAAAATTATGTCATATTATATGGAAAATGATGTTAAAAGATCACTTGGAACATTTGTAAAAAAATATCCTTTCTACTTGAAAAAAGTTATTTAAAATTAAGAAATTTCCCAAATATTAGATAAAATATTATATGTTAAATTTTTTTTGAAACGTGTAAAGTAATATTTAAATAATCTTGTGGTGGTGACATTGCTAAATACCATTCATATCGTACACATTAAAACAAATACTCATGTAACATTTCATTGAAAATTTAAAAGTACCTAATTAAAATAATAACAATAAGATTAATTTTATGTAATTTCTAAAAGAGTAAAACATTTTTAAAAAAAATTAAATAATATATAGAGTAAAAAAATTCAAGAAAGTAATTTTTTAAAACATTTGTTTGTAAGATAAATGGTGTTCAACCAAATATGTAAATAATGACAGTTTTCCTTAGAAACATTTATTAGTGTATTAAGCACATAAATAGTATAAAAGTAATAAAAAAATGTATTCTATAGAAATAACCAGTTTATAATAAATTTAATGGGTTTATTTCAAGATAGTAATTAATATTTAATAATAGATAACTTAATCATAAACAATCCTAAAAAACCATAGCATTATAACTTAAAAAAATACAACTTTGGTAAATTTGGAATCCTAAGTACCATGAGAAAAATAACATTTTTATGGATATTTATATCCAATTATTTTGATTATAATTATATTAAAATAAATTTATTGTTAGTATATACACCACACAAAATAAACTAGTGGTGAATATGTCTTGTGTCTCACTGAAATATAAGCGAGGCAAAAAATCTCTTTCAAGTTTTGGTAACTATTGAATCATAATCCCAATGAAAAAATAACATTATATAGAAAATTAAATACAACTAAAAAAAACATGTAAATAATATGAAATGTCATAGGGTATATATATACACCTCATAAAATAATATAGGTTCATAATATAATGTTTGTCCTAAAGAAGAAAATTTTGGACAAAAAAGGATTACCTCATGTCTCGAAATTCTTCACACACATTCAAAAATACATTATAATAAATATACATTTGTTAAAAATTTATTATAGAACCATATTCTTATATATAATACTAAATATTATTGACTTATACCCTTTTTTCACTCGTTCATTAATAGTTATTTGTTAAAACTACTGTTTATTTAATAATTGCTTCAATTTTCATGTATGTTTTGGTTCAATAGTTTTAGTCATCGTACTTTGATTATGGTTCTATAATATCTATAATATTAATAATTATAATAAAATTATATATATATTCATAATATAAATACATATAGTCATCCATAATTATATTTATATGTATATATATTTAAATTAATTACATCATTCAAGGAGCCAAGAGATCGTACACACACTTGAACATTGTTTTAGTAATATTAAAGAATGGAATGAATCAAAGGTAAATAATATATTTATTTTAAATAATAATTTTCATATAATATATATCATATATATTAAATTAAATCTATTTGTATCAACATACATCTAAAAATAAAATGAAAAATAATCACATTGCTTCATAGAGATGGTAATACACATGTATGAACGAGTAATGTTATCACTTTTCAAATGATTTTAAGGTAATAATTTATTTTTGATATTATAAATTATACCTTTAAATTATTATATAAAAATAATATAGATACTTTAAATCCATTATTATATCCACCTCTGAGAGGCGGTGATGGATGATCAATTACATCATTTCACAAGACAGAAGTCCTCCACACACAATATGATAGTTTTGATTCTCATTTTATGTAAGATGATGTGGATATAGGTTAATACATTAAAATCATAAAATCCTAGTTTACGGTAGATAATTATTTCATTATATCATTATTGTTGAATAATATTTGAAAGATGTGTAATTAGAAATAGAATAAGAATTATGAGTTAAGAAAGATACCCCTTATTCATACAAAATCATTAGGTTATCACTGAAACCATTCATAAGAAATAATAATAATACAAATAATTCCTATAGAATTTATATATAAAATTATGGAAGGGACTGTGAAGGGATTGTATGTTCCAAATGGTTTTGGAATTTTTTATAGGATTGGATATGGGGTGCCCATCTATATGCAGGGGAGAGTACACACATAGAATTTTCGGGAAGATAATGTTATACCCAATATTTACACATTAAAAAAGACAAAAAATGGATATATATAAAACATAATATTATATATGGTCATAGTATGTCTATAAAATAGTAATTGGATAATTTTTATGTCATTTAAAACCATACCTGTTTAGATTAAAACCCTGGTAAACCTGTTTTAACCTTAACCATGGAAATTAATTTTTGTTTTTTGAGTATTCAATATGGAAAAAATAAGTTTACCATATTTTGAAATATTAATTATAATGATTAAAAATATGGAATATATTTTCCAAATTAAATTCATAAAAGTGGAAAAATTTAATTTAAAATTTAACGAGTGGATCTGAATAAAAACTTGTTTTCCAATGAAAAATGTTTCCAAAGTATGAATAAATATTATATAAAATTTAAACCTAAAATTGATTATAATGTTATAAATTAGATTTATAATAATATAATTGAACTAATTATACATTTTAAGTAATCTTAATTTAAATATGAATTCTTCAAATGAAAACAAATTTTTTAATAAAAAATAGTATTTTACACTATGCATCGAAAAATTACTTTTTTTTTGAAAATAAAAAAAAATTCACTCAAATATAATATTAACATGTTTATATAAAATATTCTTTTTAATTTTAATTTATTTTCTAAATTTGATAAAATTTAATTTTATTGTTTGTTAAAAAAAAGAAATGAAAATAATTATTGAGAAAATTGTATTTTTGAAGCATATAAAGGATTCATAAAAAACTATGTACTTATTTAAAAATATATTTTATTCATTTAAAACCATAATTAATAATTTTTGAAATGTTTTTATCCTATTTGTACAATAGAATTTAATGTATAGTTTATAATAATCATGTTTAAAAAATAAAAGCCTTAATAGTATGTGGAATTTTGTTAAGACATTATTTAGAATATACCAAATAATATAAAATAAATTAAATGTATTGTAAAAAATATATATCATATAATATCATGGTGTTACATGAAAAAAAAACTAATACTAGGGTTAGAGGACTTAGCTTATGCGTAGTCCACTAATGTCTAGTGGTATCCATCAAAGCTTATGATGGAAAATCTATACCTTGTATTATTTACACCACATGGCTCATTTTATGAAATCTCAAACTCGAGGCTCTTATTACACTTTATGAATAATAAACAAGTAATTTTTTTGAATTAAATTAAATTAAATTACAGCATTTTTACATGAGTTTCATTTCACATAAATTGGATTTCATCATTTTTAGGCATAATCCATTGATTTTCTAAGGCTTGTAACTAGTGCCAAGGTATAATGTAAACCATTGGAAAAGTATTTTACCTCAAAACATTAACCAAAAAGAATATTAATTCACATGGATATTGAAACTCATTTAATAAAAATAATATAAATAAAAATAATATAAATAAAAATAGACAGAAAACATGTTTTATAAGATTCAACACCATGGTAAAATATTACATTTTGAGACCAATTCCAAAAACAGTTATCTAAATTACATGAAACAAAATCCTAAAACAATATCTCTAGTGTAAAGACCCGCAAATTTCAAGGAAATATTTTTCTTAATTTTCTTTGGAATTTTACAAGAGCGCATCTTCAGACGGCACCTGATTCCGAGGCCCGGTGTGCCCGGAATCAATTTCCGAAGTTTGGCTCGGGTACGTTCAGTGAACGGACAAGCGGGTTTTTCTATCTTTTGAACCGGTGCCCGGAATCAAATTCTGAGGGCACCGATGAAATCGCAGCGCCGGTATTTGCTTAGAAACGCCTCTTCCGGAGTTGCGTTTGCTCAGACGTGGTTTTTAAATTTTGGGGCTTTAAGTCAGAAATAAAATAAAATTTGTGCGACAACTTTATTTTATTTCACTTAAGCTGCTTGGAAGTCACTTGGAAGCCACTTGAACTGAGTTAAAGCGGATAGGGTGCTATCCGGAAATATCCTACCCTCTTGGTAGGATATTTGTGAGGCAGGGCCCGCACGAGCCCCGCCGTTTCTTTCGCTAAGTAACGCACCCGCGTAAACCCGTCAAAGTAACGGAAAAGTCAACCGACGCGTTTTCTTTAATTTCTTAACAGACCATTTAATTGGGCGGTTTATT
Organism: Viscum album; assembly: GCA_963277665.1. Lineage (NCBI taxonomy): Eukaryota > Viridiplantae > Streptophyta > Magnoliopsida > Santalales > Viscaceae > Viscum > Viscum album. Next base: position 188,881,093 of record OY728131.1, read on the forward strand.
TCGTGAATTAAATGGGCTGTTTCATTCGTTGAATTAATTCAACGAATTTAATGGGTCGTTACTTACGCGTTTTGCATTTGTTGGCAAAATAATAAAATAGACAAACTTGTCTATTTTGGAGGATCCTCCTGTTGTGCGAGATCCTCTAAACCTCCACCCTCCCCGCGAAGAACGCGAAGAACGCGAAGAACGTGAAGAACGCCGGAACCGGAATTCGATGACGCACGATCCGCGACGTCAACAAACTTTTCCGCGACCTTCTCCTTCTTCTTCTACGGCGCCTCTTCTTCCGCGGCGGACCTACGATCAGCGGTTAAAGGTGAGAATTGAATCTTCTAATTCTCCCCTTTTTATAATTCGATATCAACGGATTTAAACTAATTAAATCCGTTTGATCTTGATCCGGAGATCGTCGGCGCGACGTTTTTCCCGCGGTGCGACGAACGTCTCCTCCGCAACGACGCGACGATCCCCTCCTTCCGCGACGAGCGATTCCGCGACGACCTCACGTCCGACGACGACAAGGTAAGGGTTGTTGGAGTATTTTATTCCCCGTGTTTATTCTTTTAAAATAAATAACCTGATCTCCGAACAATTTTAATTTAATTAAAATTGTTGTTGATTATTTTCTTTTCCTCCCGTTGTTTATGACTAACGCGGAGGGTGCGGATCTAACGAACAAGACCCGGCAACCCTCCGCCGATCTTTTGTTGTGCGGATTTGGCGGACGACGACGAACCGTGCGGCAAGGGTGATCCGTTGATCCCGCAGTGAAGATCGGCCCCCGGGAGGAGCAACGGCGCAGACGGGAGGCAAAACGGGCCACCGGAGCAACTCCGGCGGCCCGCGGAAGGCGGCGGCGGCGGCGCCCGGCGCGCCGCCATGGAGGAGATCCGCCACGGCTGAAGCCGCGGCGGCGGCGGCCAGTTCCGCGGCCGCGCGGAACCGGGGAGGGACGCGGCAGCCCGGCCGCGTCCGCGTGACAGGCGGCCCCCCGCGGGGCCGCGTTCCACCTAAGCCGCGGGTCAAACCCGCGGCGCCCCTTCGGCCGCTCGGCCGAAGCCGAGCCGGCCGGTCCGGTTGGCCGGGCCGTGCCCAGGACGGACCGGACCCGGCCGAGCCGGGTCGGGCCGGGTCGGGCCGACCCGGTTCGGGTCGACCCGGTTCGGCCGACCCAGGGGTGGTTCGGGCCGGGTCGCCCCGGGCCCAGAACCCCCGTTTTCGGGCCTTCTTCGGTCTTTTGCCCATATCTTGGGCCTGAGACCTCCGTTTGACGAACCGTCAGCGGCTACGCGATCCTTGGATCGATACGGTCGTTTCGGTATATTATACTCAAGGTTTCGGAAGACTTTGGGTTCGGCCGGGTTGGTTCGTACACGAAACCAACCGGGCCCACGGAGCGGAAACGCTCATAACTTGAGCTACGGACGTCCGATCGACGTACCGTCAGCTGTGGTAGTTTCCTCTAAGTGAGACGGAACTTTTGGCATACTCCGCCCGAGGATCGGATACAGGCGGAGTACGGTCAGGTTGGTTTTGCCCTAAAAACCAACCGGACCCCTGGGACGAAAATGCCAATAACTCTCAGACCGGGCGTCCGATTGACGCGCCGTCTGTTGCGTTGAGATCCTGTTGTCGATACAGAACTTTTGGATACATCAACTTCGGACTACGTGTCAGTTGATGTATCAGCCTCTCGGCTCGTGGAGCGGACCCTCCTAAACGAGCTCGCTGTGTGCGGGAACCCTAGCGCTGGCTGTGACTTCGACGACAGAGCAGAGATCCTCCGTGGACTGCGACGACGGCAGAGCAGAGATCCTCAGTGGACTGCGACGACGGCAGAGCAGAGATCCTTCGTGGACTGCGGCGACGACTGTGCAGAGATCCTCAGTGGACTGCGTCGACTACTGCACTCAGCGATCCTACGTGGATCAGTGCTACAGGTTCTGTGTGAGCCCGATCCTATGTGGGTCCTTACTACCGGTTCTGTGTGAGCCACTGCCTACAGGTTCTGTGTGAGCCCGATCCTGTGTGGGTCTTTTGCGGGGGTTAGTACCTATCGATCCTTCGTGGGTCCGACGACTTAGATGGATCAGTGATCATCTTTGACGTCATCTAAAAAAGTATACCTGGTTGAGTTGAATCTTATGTTACTCTCCTTTGTGGTTTGTGTTGAACTATCCTTTGTGGATTTACTGTTTACTCTCCTTGTGGATTTGAGTCTTGCTTTCCTGCGTGGATTGAGTTGTTCTTGAGCTCGTGAGCAGAGCTAGAATTGGGGAATTAGGTATATGTATGGGAATATACCTAAGTCGAGTCAGATGTTACTTCGTGATTGCATCTTTCTTTTGTGCTATATCCTTTGTGGATTTCGGGAGACCTTCGGGGGTCTCGGGGTCCTTACTGAGTATCTTATACTCACCCCTGCACGGGCTATGCCCGCACCTTGTTGTGTTGGATGAAGACGACGGACAGCGCTGATCTCGGTTGGGGCGTGGAGCAGGACGGTACCTGGAGGTGGACCACTGGGCGGGACGTGCTCGGAGCGGACGTGGGACCCGAGGAGCCCGGAGGCTATCTGTACCCACCCTTCAGGTGGGATTGCCAGTGGACGACACGAGGCCGCCGTCTTTTCTTCAGTTGCTGTTCTTTACTTTTTCAGTTGTACTTTCAGTTGGGCTTGTATTCCGGCCCCCTTTACTTTTCTGCACTTGTAGTTACTCTCCGCTTGCTGACTCTGTGGTGGTTGTTACTTATAAAGGCAATGCCTTCCCTGTTTACCGGGATTTTACTCCTTGGTGCTAGTCGCCAGCCCCTGGCCTATGGAAGGCGGGCTTGGGGTAGTCACGGCACGGGCCCCGAGGTCGGGACGTGACAAATTGGAAGATCGAGGCAGTGCTAGCTTGGGAGCCACCCAGGAGCGTGACGGAGGTGCGGAGCTTCTTGGGCCTAGCCGGATACTATCGGAGATTCGTGCCAGACTTCTCCAGAGTTGCGGCACCACTCTCAGCGTTGACGAAGAAGGGGAAACCCTTCGTGTGGTCAGACAGATGTCAGCAGAGCTTCCAGGAGCTGAGGCAGAGGTTGACCAGCGCACCTATCTTGAGGTTGCCTGAGGAGGGAGTTGGATACGTAGTTTACTGCGATGCGTCAGGGACTGGACTCGGGTGCGTCCTGATGCAGGAGCGGGCCGTGATCGCCTACGGATCACGTCAGTTGAGGCCGCATGAGCAGAACTACGCCACTCATGACCTGGAGTTAGCAGCAGTGGTCTTCGCTCTGAAGACTTGGCGGCACTATCTGATGGGCGAGCGCTTCACAGTCTTTTCTGACCACCAGAGTCTCAGGTATATCTTCTCTCAGAAGGACCTGAACCTGAGACAGCGGAGATGGCTTGAGTTCCTCCAGGACTATGACTTTGAGATAGTCTATACTCCTGGGAAGGGGAACGTGGTAGCCGATGCCCTCAGCAGGAGGACGGGCATTCAGCTACTTGAGGAGGCGACGGAGCAGCTTGCCTCCTTACAGATATCCTTCGTGGATAGAGACGGAGCAGCCTTTCTTCAGTCTCTCACAGTCTCTCCTCCACTTCTACAGCGGGTCAGAGAGGCTCAGCGTGGGGACGCTGACTGTGTGACCCGGCGTGCACTGATATCCTCAGGTCAGGCGCCTGATGGTTTCTCCCTTGGAGCAGAGCACGACATCCTTTTCAGAGGACGTACCTTCGTACCAGTCGCTTTACGAGAGGAGGTGCTGAGAGAGTTTCACACTTCTCCCTTGGCGGTGCATCCCGGAGTGGCGAAGATGTACCAGGATCTCAGACGACAGCACTGGTGGCCGGGCATGAAGAAAGCTGTGGCAGAGTTCGTTTCACGATGCCTCACCTGCCAGCAGGTGAAGGCAGAGCATCAGGTACCAGCAGGCTTGGTACAGCCCTTGGAGGTCCCGGAGTGGAAGTGGGACGGCATATCAATGGACTTCGTGACTGGACTTCCACGCACTTCCAGAGGTCACGACTCCATTTGGGTGATTGTCGACCGACTCACCAAGTCGGCACACTTCTTACCCATCAGAGAGCAGGGCTCAGTGGAGAGCTTGTGACGTCTTTACGTCCAGGAGATCGTACGGCTTCACGGTGTGCCATCGTCTATCGTCTCCGATCGAGATGCTCGTTTCACTTCCCGGCTTTGGAAGGGGTTGCAGGAGGCGTTCGGGACGCGGCTCCATCTGAGCACAGCCTTCCACCCTCAGACGGATGGTCAGACGGAGAGGACCATACAGACACTCGAGGACATGCTCCGTGCATGTGTTCTCGACTTTGGTCGCAGCTGGGAGGACCACCTACCCTTGGTGGAGTTCGCGTACAACAGCAGCTACCACTCCACCATCGAGATGGCACCATACGAGGCGTTGTACGGCAGACCCTGCAGATCACCGTTGTGCTGGACAGACCCTGGGGAGTCAGCACTCATGGGACCAGAGATGGTCCGAGCCACGACAGAGAAGGTCCAGATCATCCAGGAGAGGATGAGGACAGCTCAGAGCCGGCAGAAGTCATATGCTGACAGGAGGCGGAGGCCACTAGAGTTCGAGGATGGCGACCACGTCTTTTTGCGTGTCTCACCTCGACGTGGTTTACGGAGATTTGGCCGAGGCGGCAAGTTGTCTCCATGCTTCATCGGGCCTTTCTAGGTCCTCAGCAGGATAGGAGAGGTGGCTTATCGCCTGGCTCTACCACCTAAGTTGCACCGGGTGCACGACGTCTTTCACGTGTCTCAGCTGAGGAGATACGTGCACGACCCGACGCACATCATCGACTTTGGGGAGCTGGACGTGGACGATGGGGCGACTTTTGCGGAGGTCCCAGTGGAGATCGAGGATCGATAGGAGCGGGTCCTACGTGGGCGGTCGATTCCTCTTGTGCGCGTCAGATGGAAGCACGGGAACCTCCAGGAGAGCACTTGGGAGCGGGAGGCTCAGATGCGTGCTCAGTACCCCCATTTGTTCCCCTAGTTTTTGATGTATCTTTACGGGGAAGTAAAGCCCTGAGGTGGGAGTAATGTAAAGAACCGCAAATTTCAAGGAAATTGTTTTCTTAATTTTCTTTGTAATCTTACAAGAGCGCAGCTTCAGACGGCACCTGATTCCGAGGCCCGGTGTGCCCAGAATCAATTTCCGAAGTTTGGCTCGGGTACGTTCAGTGAACGGACAAGCGGGTTTTTCTATCTTTTGAACCGGTGCCCGGAATCAAATTCTGAGGGCACCGATAAAATCGCAGCGCCGGTATTTGCTTAGAAACGCCTCTTCCGGAGTTGCGTTTGCTCAGACGTGGTTTTTAAATTTTGGGGCTTTAAGTCAGAAATAAAATAAAATTTGTGCGACAACTTTATTTTATTTCACTTAAGCTGCTTGGAAGTCACTTGGAAGCCACTTGAACTGAGTTAAAGCGGATAGGGTGATATCCGGAAATATCCTACCCTCTTGGTAGGATATTTGTGAGGCAGGGCCCGCACGAGCCCCGCCGTTTCTTTCGCTAAGTAACGCACCCGCGAAAACCCGTCAAAGTAACGGAAAAGTCAACCGACGCGTTTTCTTTAATTTCTTAACAGACCATTTAATTGGGCGGTTTATTTCGTGAATTAAATGTGCTGTTTCATTCGTTGAATTAATTCAACGAATTTAATGGGTCGTTACTTACGCGTTTTGCGTTTGTTGGCAAAATAATAAAATAGACAAACTTGTCTATTTTGGAGGATCCTCCTGTTGTGCGAGATCCTCTAAACCTCCACCCTCCCCGCGAAGAATGCGAAGAACGCGAAGAACGCGAAGAACGCCGGAACCGGAATTCGACGACGCACGATCCGCGACGTCAACAAACTTTTCCGCGACCTTCTCCTTCTTCTTCTACGACGCCTCTTCTTCCGCGGCGGACCTACGATCAGCGGTTAAAGGTGAGAATCGAATCTTCTAATTCTCCCCTTTTTATAATTCGATATCAACGGATTTAAACTAATTAAATCCGTTTGATCTTGATCCGGAGATCGTCGGCGCGACGTTTTTCCCGCGGTGCGACGAACGTCTCCTCCGCAACGACGCGACAATCCCCTCCTTCCGCGACGAGCGATTCCGCGATGACCTCACGTCCGACGACCACAAGGTAAGGGTTGTTGGAGTATTTTATTCCCCGTGTTTATTCTTTTAAAATAAAGAACCTGATCTCCGAACAATTTTAATTTAATTAAAATTGTTGTTGATTATTTTCTTTTCCTCCCGTTGTTTATGACTAACGCGGATGGTGCGGATCTAACGAACAAGACCCGACAACCCTCCGCCGATCTTTTGTTGTGCGGATTTGGCGGACGACGATGAACCGTGCGGCAAGGGCGATCCGTTGATCCCGCAGTGAAGATCGGCCCCCGGGAGGAGCAACGGCGCAGACGGGAGGCAAAACGGGCCACCGGAGCAACTCCGGCGGCCCGCGGAAGGCGGCGGCGCCGGCGGCCGGAGGCGGCGGCGCCCGGCGCGCCGCCGTGGAGGAGATCCGCCGCGGCTGAAGCCGCGGCGGCGGCGGCCGGTTCCGCGGCCGCGCGGAACCGGGGAGGGACGCGGCGGCCCGGCCGCGTCCGCGTGACAGGCGGCCCCCCGCGGGGGCCGCGTTCCACCTAAGCCTCGGGTCAAACCCGCGGCGCCCCTTCGGCCGCTCGGCCGAAGCCGAGCCGGCCGGTCCGGTCGGCTGGGCCGCTCCCAGGCCGGACCGGACCCGGTTCGGCCGACCCAGGGGTGGTTCGGGCCGGGTCGCCCCGGGCCCAGAACCCCCGTTTTCGGGCCTTCTTCGGTCTTTTGCCCATATCATGGGCCTGAGACCTCCGTTTGACGAACCGTCAGCGGCTACGCGATCCTTGGATCGATACGGTCGTTTCGGTATATTATACTAAAGGTTTCGGAAGACTTTGGGTTCGGCCGGGTTGGTTCGTACACGAAACCAACCGGACCCACGGAGCGGAAACGCTCATAACTTGAGCTACGGACGTCCGATCGACGTACCGTCAGCTGTGGTAGTTTCCTCTAAGTGAGACGGAACTTTTGGCATACTCCGCCCGAGGATCGGATACAGGCGGAGTACGGTCGGGTTGGTTTTGCCTTAAAAACCAACCGGGCCCCTGGGACGAAAATGCCAATAACTCTCAGACCGGGTATCCGATTGACGCGCCGTCTGTTGCGTTGAGATCCTGTTGTCGATACGGAACTTTTGGATACATCAACTTCGGACTACGTGTCAGTTGATGTATCAGCCTCTCGGCTCGTGGATCAGACCCTCCTAAACGAGCTCGCTGTGTGCGGGAACCCTAGCGCTGGTTGTGACTTCGACGACAGAGCAGAGATCCTCCGTGGACTGCGACGACGGCAGAGCAGAGATCCTCAGTGGACTGCGACGACGGCAGAGCAGAGATCCTTCGTGGACTGCGGCAACGACTGTGCAGAGATCCTCAGTGGACTGCGTCGACTACTGCACTCAGCGATCCTACGTGGATCAGTGCTACAGGTTCTGTGTGAGCCCGATCCTATGTGGGTCCTTACTACCGGTTCTGTGTGAGCCACTGCCTACAGGTTCTGTGTGAGCTCGATCCTGTGTGGGTCTTTTGCGGGGGTTAGTACCTATCGATCCTTCGTGGGTCCGACGACTTAGATGGATCAGTGATCATCTTTGACGTCATCTGAAAAAGTATACCTGGTTGAGGTGAATCTTATGTTACTCTCCTTTGTAGTTTGTGTTGAACTATCCTTTGTGGATTTACTGTTTACTCTCCTTGTGGATTTGAGTCTTGCTTTCCTGCGTGGATTGAGTTGTTCTTGAGCTCGTGAGCGGAGCTAGAATTGGGGACTTAGGTATATGTATGGGCATATACCTAAGCCGAGTCAGATGTTACTTCGTGATTGCATCTTTCTTTTGTGCTATATCCTTTGTGGATTGCGGGAGACCTTCGGGGGTCTCGGGGTCCTTACTGAGTAGCTTATACTCACCCCTGCACGGGCTATGCCCGCACCTTGTTGTGTTGGATGCAGACGACGGACAGCGCTGATCTCGGTTGGGGCGTGGAGCAGGACGGTACCTGGAGGTGGACCACTGGGCGGGACGTGCTCGGAGCGGACGTGGGACCCGAGGAGCCTGGAGGCTATCTGTACCCACCCTTCAGGTGGGATTGCCAGTGGACGACACGAGGCCGCCGTCTTTTCTTCAGTTGCTGTTCTTTACTTTTTCAGTTGTACTTTTAGTTGGGCTTGTATTCCGGCCCCCTTTACTTTTCTGCACTTGTAGTTACTTTCCGCTTGCTGACTCTGTGGTGGTTGTTACTTATAAAGACAATGCCTTCCCTGTTTACCGGGATTTTACGTCTTGGTGCTAGTCGCCAGCCCCTGGCCTATGGAAGGCGGGCTTGGGGTAGTTACGGCACGGGCCCCGAGGTCGGGTCGTGACATCTAGGGAAGATATATATCTATCAACTAAGAAAGGTAAAATTACTTTTAATATCTACCAATAAATCATTTCTACATATACATTAAGGGGAACATAGGGGGTTCCTTTAAAACCAATAAGATTCTATCACTTACATGTTAAATATCCATCCATTAGAATCATCAAAGATAAATCCAAATTATCTTATCAAAAACAGAGTTTTTTTAAAAAATATTCTCACAAGAATGATATATGATAATAGATATAAATACCATTTATTACCAATACTACATTCCTTATGAAATAAATAAATAATTTCTTGTTTCACTGAAATACATATGAAATACATTTTTTCTATAAAAAATATTATTATATAAAAATTCATTTTTCTTTAAAATTATAAGAATAAATTCCTATTCACTCAAAAGTACCATAAATTCACAATTTCCCAAAAAATAATTTAAAACACTTTGTCTCTTGGAAATCCACTCATTATATAGCACTAAAGAGTATAATCATTTCATGTCAAAAAATATCTTACTATTACTCCCATGTGTTAACTGATACATTACTCTTTTACACCTAAAAATATCAAAACCTCCTCTTTATTATGATAAAGAGTGAGTTATATCCTTTTATCCCCAATCATTTCAACAACTTCTTGAACTACTAAATTTTTTTGTCATATATTTATAATTAAATAAACACAATGGTATTCAAAATAGGTGTTGTATAAACTATTTTTCACATTACCTCTCACACTGTGTAATATATTATAAACTATATAAAAAAAATTAACAAAAAACCATTCCTTATATAATTATTTAAAAATATGTACTTCAAAATTCCATATGAATAAAAAAATTAGGATTTATCAAAATCTTGATAATCAAATCTTTGATCAGCTAATAAATAAAAATAGAATAATTGGATATCTAATCTAATATATCTTTTCAAATACACCAACGTAAAAATTCTTTCCTAAAATCTCTACAGATTCCAAAATAGGGTATTCTATCAAGATATGTTATCGAGTCTTATCAACAACATTATCTATAAATTGAAATACCCAATAAATCTATAAAAATTTGTTTAAATATGTTTATTATATTATATGAATTTTTTAAATTCCTCATATGATATTATCATAGCCTAATGAGAATATTTATTAAACAGTGATCAATGTCCAGTTAGTTGAATATACCCTATGCGTCTTCTCGTGGCCCTGTTTAACTCATTTATAATGTTATATAGAATGATAAGTATCAGAGGGAAATTATTAATGAAAGTTGTTGAGCCTGTGCTCTATTTTGGCACAGATGAGGAAAATTATTGAAAACCATCCATTTAATGTTTTTTGAGATAACATAATAATTATTGATTTTATAGAATATATTCTTCTCTATATTAATTAAATAATTCATAAAAAAATATTTAGAATAACTTATTCTATATAGCTATATATGAAACCAAATATTACATTCTATGTTCACTATATTTCTAATTAACCATGAATATTTCTGAAAACACGACAAGACACACTGGACTAAACTCAAAGAGAGGAATGTTACATGATCCCACTATATTTATAAACCACTCTATATAATTCATGTATTATTACTCCTTAATTATATTAGGATTAATTGAGTTAATATTCCATCCAAAAATAACATAATTTATATGTACACTATCCTTTTAATTCCCCCAAATAAATTCATTAAATTAATACATTGTTCTTATATTTTCCATAACCCAAGGAAAAATAACAGTGTACCATAATAGAATTCAATGACATATATTTTATAATCCCCATCCAATTAAAAATTTATTTCAGTCTCACTAAATTCTATTTTAAAAATTCACAAAAATAATTTCTACATTATTAATAAAATAAATTTCATATTTATAATGTATAGTAGGATTTCTCATAAATTATTTATTTTTAATAAATTCCATAAATTTCATAACAAAATAAAATCTATCACGTTGAGTTAAAAATATAATTAATTAATTTTCACATGTTATTTCACAATGGTATATAATATTATAATTCCAATAAATCCATGGCATGTAAAAAACAATTCATAATTAAAATAATTTAATATCAATAAATTTTATAGTTCAAACTCACTTAAATAAACAATGAAAAATCATAATCAATATCATTTAATGAACTTTAATAAAATCGATGCTATAATTTTCCATACCATATGAAATTTTCATCCCCATGAATCCACTGGGAAACATCTCCATTGATATGATCAAGACACTCTAGGTATAGTTGAGCTTCTCTATCCCATGTCTCACATGTAATAAGTGCTTGTTATTATATAACACTCTCTAAATTAATAATACCCCCTTTAAAATAATTTCCCTTTATTTTATAATTTGAATAAAACATTCAATATGAATCAAATACTGTTTTACTATAACATTATCTAATTTATAAAATATAGAATCATTAAAAAATAATTAGTTTATTGAAAAACATGGAAATGTTATGAATTACTTTATATAATTTCATAAATGATGATCTATATGCCACTTCACCAATGTCCTCCATGATCACTAAAGTACCCATGTTTATGGCCATTAATTTCCTATTATTTGTCATCCTAATATCTCAAAATATAATAGGCATATTCAAAAGCATAAAATCCATGACATGAAAACATCAATGGTTATTCTAGTCGGTCTGTATAATACTTCATATTACATTGAGCTCAAAACCAATTTTTTAATTTATTTAACATCATTTAATATATAATTTATTAATATAGGAATTTCAAGAGTCTTCTAACCATCAATTATCTAATATAATTGTTTCCAACACATACATAAGTATAATACATAAAATTTTCATTAATGATCAATCATTTCTAACAATTATTGTAAATAATCTCTACCGATTTTTTTCCTCTAATGATTATCCAAGGTCAAAAACATGTTCTAAAAGAAAATCCTTTACAATTGATTTCGTTTATTCCACCTATCTATTTAGACAAAGATCAAATATATTACTGATGTTATGAAGAATATTATATAACATTAAGAAAAGTGGTCATATTTAGTATTACTCTTTTAATTTTTGCTTTCATGAAATTAACATCTACGAATAATAAGTCTTGATCCACTAAATCTATAATTATAAACCTTACCCATACAAATAAAAATAAAAAAACTCAAGGTATATAGAATTTATCAAGGGTCACCCCTAATGAAGGTTAGATTTTCCTTGTTGCATTAAGTAATGAGTCTAAGAAAATGATTTCATAAAAAATAATAATTAAGTGATTATAAATAGTGAGAAGGTAACATCCTTAACTTGACAAATACAATTTTTGGGAAGGTATAATTATTTACCTAATGATATCTTCTGAGATAATTCTCTTTAATATGATTATAACATATCCCTATAATCATCAAGGACTCTATACCAAAATTAGAATGGTATGTAATATTTAGGTCACTTTTACACAAAATGATTACTATTACTTTAAGCCTTTAAAATAAATGGAATCTATAAATTCTAAAAAATGTACATTTTAGAACCTATTCATTGAGAAAATAAATAAATATAACATTATCATATGATACCTCAACTATTTTATCATATAAATTTTTTTCCCTCCATCCTATACTTTTAAATTTTCTAGAATAAAAACACTTATACATCAAATCAATGGATTTTATAAAATTTATATGTTAGATTTTTATGGTATTAATAATCTAAATAACATAACTAATATCTACTTTCAATATAAATCAATAATTTCATACCTAGTAGCGATCATTAAGAACACCCTAAAAATTACATGTTATGACTCTTATTTAAAATTTTCACTTTCTGAATGCTTGGTTATCACTTAGTAATTTTCCAAAAAAATACGTATTAACCATGACTTCCTCACTTTCATCATCCATTCAATCATATTTTGATCCCCATTAAATTTAAAATTTAATTTTAGTTTATGAATCATGATGTTTATATATCGACTCATTTCATATTATCTTCAATCATATGATACTTCTTTACACTTGTTCAATGTCTTCTGGTATCATATCTGACATCCACTCAAGATTATTTTGATATATGAAAATGTATACTTCCACTTTAGGTTCTTTGATTTGTTCTAATACTATCCAAAAATTAGATAAATAAACTTACATTCCTTGTTGAAAATATAAACACCATTAACATTTGGGTCAATAAAATTCATCATATCATGAACTATACTAGGATTCACATGGCCTTATATCTGATCTACACCAAGAAAATTCATGAATATAATTCTTAATACCCATTATCTAGAAATTGGTGCATAGGAATATTAAACATACATTGGAGTGGTTTATCCAAATAGATGATCCATGAATATCATAGTTGACAAAACAAAATTACCCCACCATATCTTTATGATTCAAGCAATCCTATTAATAAAACTATAATAATAAACAATTAAAAAATAAATATCATCATAAAAATTAAATAAAAAAATATCCAATGTAAATAGAAAACATTGTACACAATATAATAATATGTTCAAGATGATATGTGATGCCAAAGTGGAGATACAATTTAAAAAACATACATCATAATCTGAAAGAAAGAAAAAATAAACCAAATAATGATAACCATATACATGTGACATAATGGATCACTCTCACCTTGTCACCACAACTAACAAAAACTCAGCTATCAAGAATATCCACCACCTCTAAGAGGTTCCCTTACTTTACATATGTCAGTGAAAAAAAGTCTATATATACCCATTTGGTATATGTAGGCTGTGAGTATAACATGCCCAACTAGATCTTAAAAAATGAATTATGGGAAACCATTTCTAGATTGAAAAAACATTCTAGTTTTAAAATAAAGCATATTAAAATATTATTTTTTCATTTTTAATGAATGTAACACATTATAATCTTTAAAATAGTTCTATCATGAATTTAAATTCCATGTAAAAAAAAATAAAATATTCACCATGGGGGAACTCTTATGGTTACTATATTTTTCCACAGAAGATCCTCATTTTTTTTATTACTCAAACAAAAAATATCGAATCAATCATGTGCTTATAGGGTGAGATACATAACATTATTAGAGGCATGGTGAAATCCATAAAATATAACAAAAACCATATAATCCAAATTATAGTGTTGTTTAATTATTTAGTGGAATAGTCAAATTATAAACATAGTTTATCATATGCCTAGTGGTACATGTTTGAGGTTCTCACCTAAGAACCCCTTATTAACCCCTTTGTAAGATATAACCATTTAATAATCAAAACCGGTAAATCAATTTATTTAATTAGAAAAATAATTAACAAAAAAACAAAATGAAAAAATCTAGTTCAAATATAAACAAAAAATTGAAAGAAACTTTGGTATAAAATTCAATAGATGCACTTGATTTTTTTAACTAATATATAAATTATAAGTTATTGGTAAAACATACCTCAAAATAGTTTAAACATTAATTGAAAATAGATAAGTCACATATAATTCCCATGCATAGGAAACTCATGAAACCACATACCATAATCTGATGATACCACATATCAATGGCGATGACATATTAAAGAGGAAGTATAAAATCGATAAATATAAAAAACATTTAAATTAAATTTGGGTAGGAAAAACCATAGGATATCATGGACCCATGTAGGAAATGAATCCACAATGGTGAGTATAAAGACACCAATAGAAGGAGGAACAATCACATACACGAATATTTCTTGAATAATCTAGGTGAAACCCACCAAAAACCAAGACACTAGAGGAAATGAGAGGGTCACTATTGATTCCAATAAATCATAGTTATAATTTTTGGGCCAAATGTGAGAATTTGGTTAAAATTAATTAGGTTATAGAATGGAAATTTCAAATTTTAAAGAACTTGGGTAGGATTCATAGATTATGAAACCATGAACCAACAGTATTGACTGCAATAGATACTCTTATAGAGTCCCCAAATTTTGTATTCATGGTTTAGTACATTTTAAACCAATAATATGATTATATCGAACATTTATTCAAGGTTATATAAGGTCGGGTCACACGATATGCACTAACTATGGGAAAACCATAAAACATGAACAACTTCCTCATTTTTCTAAAAAACCAATGAGGGAGACTTGTAAATAAATCAGAATATATAATTCAATGGTAATATTGTTTATATCTTGAAATTACATAGTGTATTTGATAATTATTCTAATAATGACATCCCCAAAAAAATTCATCCTAAAGATGAATAGTCAATAAGGTGGTGAGACAAAGATTCCCTTATAAATGTTTTATTCTCTCTTGTATCAATAGAATTGTCCATATTATTCCATAATAACATAAATAAAGGAATATATTTCATAAAAAAATATTCTATGAATCATGAGTCAATAATATTGACCATTTTCTCAACCAATGATACATTAAACTCTAACTTTATATCTTATCATTTCAAAATATGAGAGTGTTATGGATGAAAACTCTTTATCTTTGAGATAAAGAATACATTTTAAATCAATTCCAACATGGGAGGCAAAACAAAATAATTGTCATCCTTCCCAGAAATTATGATGATCTCAATGTGTCCCATATACTTTGGTTTAAGATTTCATCACCACCTAAATCACCAGTGACCCAAATATGATTATACCTTTAAGAACACATGGTCACTAACTATAAACATTAAAGGATGTTAATGAGTATTGGGAAAATATTTATCCCAAATTTAATATTTCATAAGTTCCTACTAATTAATCTGGATCTTACTCATTATCTCGTTTACTATTATTGGTTCCTCTAAGAAAATAATTCCCACCATGGACCAACAAATGGATGATAAGTATATTATAATAAAAGACTCATGAAAAGGATCCAAACTGATTTATATATGGTATATATTATTTTAATGAGATTAAACTAATATGATACGAGAATACCCTGAGTCTCCAAAATATATGAAACAACCTTGGGTAATATCCACAAAAATATGGATCAAAAACCCTAGAAACCCATAAGGATATGGGTGATAAGATTTTCTATAAGTCACATAGGATCCCATAAAAACATTAAGTCCATTAATAATTTTTCAGTATAATTGGTAATCCCTATAAAAAAATTATATCATAAGTCCCACCATGAAATACCATGATCTTCTACTTGTATAGTTTCTAATTATCCTCCACCATAGTTTAATACATGATCAAGATAAAATGTGCTTGTTTTCTAGTTGATCAATAAAAACCCACATAAAATACTTACCTTAATGTTTATGATTTAATACAATGATGATATCTATTGATATGATATACCATTTACCTACAAGAAATATAAAATATTTATGAAAATCTAAATATATTTGATATCCTGTATTAATTTTTTTTGAAATGTATTACATTACAACACATAATAATCTATTCCATGTCTCATACCAAGACACTGATACTAGTTTCTCATATCATGGTAAATGTTTTTTACATTCTGATTGAAACCCCACTATGATTGATAGTAATACTTCAAAATTTTATTCCTAGTGGATAAACGAACTACATTTTAGATCCAGAAGAAAAAAATACATTCAGTAAACATATACCACTAATTGGTGGCCTTTGTATAACATATAATTCTTATAATATAGTAACACTCATCATATTACTATTTCTAAAAAATATGAGGATGATGTGTCATTAACCAAACACTTGTAAGGAAGACACTCTTCTTTTATTCCTTTATCTCTAATGAAATATCCTGAACGAGGCTCCTCAGGTTCCCCTCACAACTTAATTCTTCCAAATATTGCAACGAAAATTTTCAAATAAAATAATTCCCAAAAATATTCCCCTTTTTTGTTGTATATGTATTTTTAAAATCAAATTTATGAAGATATTATACCAATAATGTCTATAAGAGATTAAAATATTTCTTTGAAAATTATATCTAACACTATTATAATCTAAATACATAATTAATTTTTCACAAAAAATATCATTCTTCCAATACTTTATAAAATGAATAACTACTATTGTATCTAGGTAATGGGTTGGGTAATTCACTTTACACGGTAAAAAAAATGAAAACCATATGACACCATATGACCACACTATCGAAGTACTAAACCCAAACCCATAGTTGATGCATCATAATAAATATCACAACCTTTATTGAAAACATATATAATAAGGGTATTAAGTAATTTAAATCAGTAATTTAAATCAATGAATGATATTTAGAATTTCAGGATCCATACTCATTAATTATTTCTAAGTAAAATTATTATATTGATATTATAGAATAGATAAGTTCTTAATAAATCTTCATTTCAAGCTACCCAAATCGAATATTCTATATATTATAAAGAATTATTCTTGTTCTTATCATGATATTTTTATTTTTTCTTGCACAAGGTGTCCCAAAAACATGACTTCTTAGATATAGAATCCACTCTTGGAAAAAAATGATAAATTTGATGGTCATATAGTATTCAAATAATAATTCCTAAGTGATTATCATGTTTTTATTTTATGTTTTAATATACCTAGATATCATAAAAAAATTCCATGTTAATGGAGTCATAATACCATATAATCTTATAATAGCATATTTTGGAATGTCAAACTCCTTTATCCTGAGTTGGGGATACCTAAAGTGTATGTCCATCATAGAGAAATATGTATCCCATATCAATTGAACACAGAGGTCATAAATGAATAGATATATGAAATTATTCTTGGTAATCACATTGATAGACTTCTTATAATTGATTCATACTTGTCAACTACCATCTTCTTTATTTCAATAAATCATATTTTTAGCCCAAGGAGATTCACTTTGTTAATTTAAGACTTTTGACTCTTAGACTTCAAAATACATTTATCTCTTTCAATTTAGTTTGTTTTATAATATAAGATAGAAAATAAATCATATGTCTTTAATGAACAAGATCAATGGTCTTCTATTCTTGGTGGTGAAGTTTATTTTATTCCACTAAATGTTAATTCATAATTTTTATGTTTATAAAAACATAATGAATTAAATGATGGATAGAATATGTCTAGGGAATTTGGAATCAATATCTCTCTTTGTGTAGTAGGAAAATGAATTGTTCATATATTCTGATGGAGTTAAATTATGGAAATTAAGATCTGTATGTTCAATGATTCAACAATACTACCAGTTTGGTCCACCAAATGTGGTGGTCATGTAGTTTTTATTTGAATTTCAAGGAAGACAATTAAGCATTATTATAGGATGATACATTTTATGCAAGTTCATGAGACCTCATTGATATGTAATAACCATCAATGAAAAGACCATGTAGTGTGGTAGAGAATAATAAAGTTACATGTACTTAGAAATTTATTTTTTTAATCTTTTGCAATTTAGATTATAATGAAGTGAATTAGTAGGGATTTTCCCTTGCACATATGAATCATCTTAAAAATCATGTGAATACTATAAACCTCTATTTTATTTTATTTTAATTATTTGTTTTTATACTGTCCAGATATGAAACTATGTGGTTTTTACAGTGTGTGTAATTCCAACTTCTCGAAAACTATCTCTATAGGAAGGATTATACTACATGATTCTCAGTGATTTTGTTTAATGTGAAACATATTTTGGATAACATGGGAGGCATATTATGATTTTATCAAATGGTGAAATGGTCCCAGATTCCACAATATTTGAATTAGGTTATGGGTTAGATTTGGGTGAATAAACACCCACTTTATTACCTTTATGAGATTTTTTTTCTATAGGTTATCACAAATAATGGAATGAATATAATAATATGACGTTATGGTCTTGTTTAATAAGATTTATGTAACAAATTCTTGAATTTTTAAGATGTATATTAAATATCATCTCATTCAAAAATATATATATCGTCCACTTATTGGCATTCAACTTGAGAAAATGTAATGGTTGAAATGTGAACAAATGGATAGAAAGGTACTATAAATGGGGAGGATGTATTTAGAAATGATTATATCCATCATGATATTTAAAATTCACACTACATTAGAATTCATGGAGATTTTAGTTGATATAAACATGAAACCTATGAAGATAAATAATTTCTTCATAATGTGGAGATTTTTTAACTTAAGGAAATCAGATTAGAGACTAGTGGTTAATCACGTGAATGAATTCAATATAGTCAGTGCACAACTTGAATAATTGATTATAACATCTTTATATGATGTGTGGGTGAAACTTCAGTTATCATCACTTATAGACAGTAGGGATTATATGGCAACTATAACTACTATCTATAGAAGAAATAATCTCTGTTTGAGGATATACGAATCATGATTTAAAATTATGATCCTAGGTCAGGGGATGTTTATATAGATTTTGATAATTCTCTTTATGCTGATGGATGAGTACAATCACCTAAATATAAGATAAATTAGATGAATGCATTGAAATATATGTCTAGAGAGATGATACTATTATTATAGGAGGCTTTGTGTCTTTTATGTCTTAAAAAATGAATGATTATAAATTTCAAGAAAGAATATAAGAATGATAAAGTAATTTCAAGAATACAATAAACTTATCAAAGATCAAATTCCATTATTAATATTGAAGGAGGTAGTGAAATATTCATTAATTGAAATATTCTAATGAAATCATGGTTTATTTACACTAAATAATCATTATATTACATAATATATTTTAGATTCACTGAAAATTACGTTCGGAAAAGTTATTCATTGTAAGATTTGTGGATGATAAAGATATTGAGATTATGAAGAAAGGTGGTGTGGATATCCGAATGAATAATTATTGTGTTTTGAAGCTGAGAGAAGTTAAAAATATCTTGGGTTAAAAAAATGAAATTATTTATATAAATAACATAATAAATCAGGCTATCAGAGTATCTTTCTGAATATTGCATGGAATGTTACATGGTGATAGATGGAAGTTTTAACAGTATTAGAGGATAATACATTGTGATTTATAAGAAAAAATACATAATTTTATTGTCTAGAAGTACACTATCAAAAGATATCATGTATTGGAATAGTTTCCTTGGTTTTCTCAATTAAAAGTACATGATTTTCTAATATCCAATGTTATCCTGAATCCAAATCACATAGAAATTTGATGATGTGAATCTATATTTTTGGGGAAATAGATAATGATTTCCTTCAATTTAGATGTATGGGAGAATAAAACACATATTTTCTAACTTGTTTACATAAACGATTGGGAAGATTCCTATATTTATTCCCATACAGGTTCACCTTACATGGTAAATTTAATTGATGATGTTACTATAAATTTTTGGATCAAATTTTATATGTGAATGTCTGATGTATTTCAAGATTTACCTAAATGGAATTCTATTATATAAAATTAGTTTGTCCAGATTCTGAAATCCCTAAATTATAATAATTTTGGTGAATACATCATATATAACTTCCAAGACATTTATATGAATAATTATATAATGTATGAGAAGATATTTTCTAAAAATCTACAATTCAATGGAGTAGTAAAATAAATTTATTTAAAAGTGATAGAGATGGATCAAAGTATGAGGAAACTCAAAATTGATAAAGGGGATTTTGGGAGAGTCTCTCAATATAGTGGCATATCTCATCAAAAGGATTCCAACAACATATGCCGAGAAAAAAAACTTCTAAAGGAGTTATGGTTCGGTAAATAACCAGATGTTCACCCTAGTAAAATCATCAGAATTTTGGCGCATGTGATAATAGATTCTTAGGATAGAGAAAATCATGAAGTTAAATCAAAATATTTTTTTCATTTGGAATGTTTATGATAACATTGGTTTTTTTACTATAGAATAAATTCAAGAGAATGTTCAACACAACTGAGATATTCACTATAATAGAGGTGTTATATATATGAAATAGAACATACTGAGGAGGAAGATGAGAGGTAAAGATTAATTATCACATTAAAAGTTTATTCAATTATGAAAACCAAAATAGAATTGGGACTGTAGAAATTAAAGGGAAGAATCAGATATTCAGATGCAATATTATTGGAATATACATTAGAAGTATCAAGTGAGAATGAATCTAGAGTTGTAACATCACAAGTAATTAAAGAATAACAATATTCCATATCTATTAATATTTTTTAATTATATATTAATTTTAGTTTAAATGGGACACTCTATATGATATCATACTTAAAATGAAACTACAGGTTTCTCTGAAATCTTATGTTGCACAGAACACTGAGTTATACTGAAAAACAATACAAAATTAGTATTATTTTTTAAATGGTGGTTAATGTATAACCGTTGTATTAGATGGAATGAAAATAATTAACTATATAAGGATTTTAAATTTTTTGAAATGTTTTTAAATTTATCCAATAAATTTTAGAGGCTTAAATTGGGAAGAAATCAAAATTTAAGCATTAAATACTCTAAAATTTATTTAAAAGGTTGTTTTAGCACCTCTTGATTGAGAACCATTTTTAAAAATATTTTTTCCTCTTTAATATTTTTTATTTGATAAAAGAAACATATTATTTGGAATCAGAAAATAAAAATTTAATTTGGTTCAAATTGTTTTGTTTTTCTGATAAAATTCATATTTTAATGAATAATGAAAATTACTGCATTTTTAATTCAAAACATACTTTTCATAAAATTTATTTATATAGTTACATTTCTTTTTTAATTGGTTTTAAAATTTAATTATATTATGTTTTTATCATATAACTAAATTATGGTCTTTAGAAGTAATTTCACATTAAAATTTGATATAAACACACGTAAATATTTTGATAGTTTTTACTTTTTTAAAACCCTTTTTGTCGTTTTGACAATGAGATTTAATTTTAAATTAATTAAGGATAATTTTATGTTTTGAATTTTGAAAAATGGATTCCATATTTGTAATAATAAGATAAAAATTGTGTAAATATGTACCTTTTATTATCAGACATTATGAACAGTAATTTCAGTAATTATTTTTATTTACCACGGTTAAAGGGTAAATTAAGTAAATAAGGGGAAAATACTATTATAATAATATAAAACTAACCTAACATGTGTCTTAATATTATTGTATGTGTCATGGGTGACAAAAAAATCCTTAGGCAAGAAGTTTTGGCATTTGAGAGCCACTTGGGTGTGATAATGACATGTTCTAATAATTAATTTAAAGTAAAGAGAAATATAACACAAACATGAATCTACTTAGTAAAATAATTTTAATACATGGTTATATAACTGATATTTTTGATTATAAATTTTAATTATAAATATAAAACAATTTTCAACATCATGGTATTTTATCTATAATTTCTACACATTAAACAAATTATTTTATTTATAACACAATGATGATGCAATGATTATTTTATTAATGAAAGATTCAAATAGATGATATTATAAATATTAAAGTAAATGTAATTTGAAAGTATTTATTCCATAAAATAATTTTATGGATGATTATGACATTTTATATTTGAGTAATGTAGTTTTTTCGAAGCAATCAAGTTGTTATGACTTTAACCAAAATCAATCACTAAATAGTGATACAATTGACATAAATGCGTTTTTAAAACAAATATTATTTTATTAAATAATATAGAAGTCATAAAACTCTAAGATTATGAAAACTAACTTAGATAATTTTTCTAATTTCATTAATGACCCACTTGGGGTTCCATTGTCATTTTATAGTAACTATATTAACCATATAGTGTAAAAATATAAGAAGACGTGGTAAGAGTTAATTAATTTAACTAATGGTTAAATCCAGATGATAAGGTTAAATATGTGACTGAAACATATCTAAAACCTATTGTTTCATATTATTTAGACCCCACATTATGTTATACTCTAAATATATCACGTTGTATCTATTATAATTCTAAAATCAATTTATAATAAAATAGTAGTTCACGACTTTCATAAATTCTCCTCCTCTCTCATATAAAAGGAAACCATATCCACCCACTTAATCACACCTCTAAATCCCCATGGATCTTCCAAATTATAATCAAATTGTCTATCAAATTTCCTCCCTTTCTCCAATATTCCTTACCTTGGGCATAATATAATTCAAGATATCCTTTTGACTCAAATCAAAATGTGTTACCTGATTTATTGGCAACGTATTCTCTCAAGCTACTTTCATTTATATTCATTCTAAAACCCCTAACCTATTTTTATTCTAATATTTTATGTCAAAAACAGTATCCTATATATGATAGTATGTTTTTATGCTAAGGGATCTATTTACATTAGAACACACCACCATCTGATGGATATAGAACATACTCTTTCTATGTATGACGAACTACAGCCTCACGGAACAATGATTGTTCAATATTCTCCTACCCCTCTCATGGTGAACATTATGATGGAAAAATATTTATATATGATATATATTATATTTAAATTTTCTCAATTATTCAATAATTTTAATTATAACATATCTTTATTCTTTCCATAATGTGTAAATACGATAATTTCATTTGAAGAAGCGTGGACTACCCCCCCCCCCCTCAAAGTGATATGACTCATTCATGCCATACATGGAATGTATAAAGGATGGTGTTAATAAACTTATGTAACATATATATCATAGATATTATAATGAAATTATAATATATATATATATATCATTTAGTTTTCATTCTTTTAATATGACAATGAAATGAACGTATCGTTCATGCGTACGTATAACCTACTATCTCCATAAATGGTACATTTCATTTATTATCTCCAAATAATACAGACTATTATAAATAAATATATACCAGAAATATATGATATTTAAATCATGAATATCATTTTGGAGATTAAGGACTCATGACAACATGGATAATTTTCATCAAAACATGTTCATTTTTGACTAAATTGCCGAACATCGAAAAAACATCTGATCTGTAGTCAAATAATTAACTAATTGTTATAATATGGTAATAAGTGATATAAAATAAATAATAAAATTTAAAAATTATCTAAAGAAATTATAAATTAACCTATGTTTATTATTCATGAAATTAAAGAATGAATGAGACAAGTTGGAATCAAGGTAAGGGACTTCATCTCAATCTCTTTTCATTAAGGAAAATTTTGATTTATACATGACTTTA
This sequence comes from Viscum album, assembly GCA_963277665.1. Lineage (NCBI taxonomy): Eukaryota > Viridiplantae > Streptophyta > Magnoliopsida > Santalales > Viscaceae > Viscum > Viscum album. The sequence continues at coordinate 188,904,659 of OY728131.1, forward strand.
TATTATACAGTATATAATATAAACATTTTAATTTGAATTTTAATTAAAAGGTTCTCAAAATAATTTTTTTCCATGAATCATTTTACTAAATGATAAAAGAGATTTTTCTTTTTAACATATGCGGCAATAATGACCTTTCTTCTACCTCCATCATTTTTTGATTTTTGGCTTTCTCTACAAGCTGTAATGTTTTTTAAAGAAAAATAAATACCATATAACCTTTTTTATGTATTTTTGTATTGAAAATGGTTTTGATAATTAATTTATTATGCCAATATCATTAAATTATGTACTGTTATTTGAATGGGGAAATGCTATTTTTCATTCATACATGTTTTATATGTTACGATTATGTTATGGTTCTTGGGAATTGTTTATGTATACAATTAGTTACATGATAAATTAAGGGAAGGTGTTCTCATGATAGATCTCCAATGCATTGGGTAATGTGATGGAGGTAAACATTAAGGTTTCTACTAAGAGATTTACGTAATATACTGTTATGGGTATTCAAAACATAACCATCAAGGTTTCTCTCTATGTGGATGTGAAAGATACAAAGTATGATATGTATTACACAAGTTAATTTTATAATTTATGATTTCTATGCGTTTTTCTAGAATCCAAAACTTTTATGAGGCATGTTGAAGAGATTATATTTTATTGGTGAATGTTATGATTTCATGTGTTTATATGTATTCTTGGACTAATGTCTTCATTACTTATTTTGTATCCCTCACCCCAAGTTTTTAAAATCTTTTCTTAGTGTATTAGGATGTGTACGAGAATGGAATATGTGAAGATCTTTATCAAAAAAAGAAATCATGTTTTATGTTTTTAAGGGTTTACTTTGGTGAAAAAATTGATACTCTTTAGAAAGTATCATCTTGTATGATTATGGGATGATATATATTTATAATGGCATAATTCTATAAAATTATAAACCTAAAAAGATCTTTGATGTGAATTAAATTCAAAATATTGACTTATCTCAAGAATATGTAATGTTTTAAGGCTGTTGAATTACAGTTGGTATCAAAGGTCGGTTTAGATAACTTTAGGAGTTAAGATATTTTTAATAGAATATCTATAAATTATATTTACATAATGTTCAAATTGAAATGAAATAAAATTTTTAGATTACCATGTTGCTTCATCTAAGATGTTTTTTTTCAGAATTATTTTTCGCAGAGGAAGTAGGGAAGTTGTGCTAGGATGGAATCTAGAGGAAAACAACCTACCAAATCGTAAACCTATGATGGTTGGAATTGGAACTGAAATATTTGTTACCATAATGGAGCTATTGATTTAGGATATAAATGGAGGGGGTATCCATGCATGAGATTAGTCAGATAAACCCTATAGGAACATGTTTTTAGTGGAGAATTTCACAAGGTAACGCCCTCCATCATTCAAAGGATCATATAACCCTGTGCTCACAGAATAGTGGACTAAATCTCTAGAAAATATTTTCAATGTAATGGGATGTTTATATAATCAAAACACTACTCTTTCTATTTAACTTTTTGAAGTTGAAGCCAATCTGTGGTGGTCGATGGTTAAAAATATCAAGGATAGTGAGGAGATTGATGCTCTTGATTAAGATTAATTCAAATTTATGTTTCTTGATAAGTATTTTCCTAAGGTGGTTTGATTTATGATTAGAAAATAATTCATGGAATTTAGGTAGCATGATGAATTATTGGCTTTTTATGAATAAAAATTCTATTGACTAGCGTGGTATGATCCAAATTTTATTTGAGATCTTGATAGTAAATTCAGTCATTTTTACTTAGGATTATAGACAATGTAAAAAATGTAATTATCTTCTAGTGAGATCAAATGTTATGAAAAACTTGTCCGATGTATGGAGAAGGTGTAAATAATGTTTTCCTATTATCAAGTGTTCATTGAAAAAAAAAACAGAATAACAGGTCGAGGTGGAAGGAAAAAGGGAAGAACTCTTCAAAAAAGCCTAAAGGTAAGAAAATTAAGTTTACAGTTTGTGAAAATTGTGGTAAAAACAACACTGGGGAATGCATTTTGAATTATAGTAAGTGCTTCTAATGTGATAAAATGGGGCATAATGGAAGTAATTATAGTGAAAATGATCAGCGAAGTGGTATGAAGTGATATAGTTTATAGTCAGTAAAATGTTTTATGTGAAATGAAATGGGTCATTATAAAAATGAGTGTCCGATGAAGAAATCAAATGACTTGAATCAGATGGACTACAAGCAGAATGGGGTAGTGAAATCCTTTTCAACTACTTCAACAAATAACGGGCCATCAAATGAAGTTGTATGAGGTACATTGTTTGTTTATTCAGTTTATTCCAATGTATTGTTTGATTCCAAAGCAACACATTCATTCATTTCTAATAAATTTTCTAGTAAATTGGGAATTCCAACTCAAGAAATGGATCCAAAACTAATCTTAAAAACACCTTGTTGAAATGTTTAGACAAAAAAGAAATTATAATAACCTTCTTATCCATGTATCTGAGATAATATACCTGAAAATATTATTATTTTTCCTCTAGTATGGTTTGATGTTATTCTTGGTATGGATTGGCTTTCTGTTTACCATTCTAAGATTCAATATCATGTTAAAGAAGTTTCTTTTCAGAAAGACTTTCATTTTTTATACAAGAATGAACCATTACTATTAATCACATATTAGGAAGCTGAGTAACTATTAAAAGATAGAAATGAATTTTACCTTGAACATATTTTTGAAAATAACAGAACTGTTCATGTTAATGATGTAGCAATGGTAAATGAGTATCTTAATATTTTTCCTAATGATTTTTCTATAATTATTCCTGATCAGGAAGTTGAATTCATTGTTGAATATGATTTTGATGCTAAGTCAATTTCAAAACCCCCATACAAAATGAAAAAAATTGAACTTTTAGAGTTAAAGAAACAACTACAGGGGTTATTAGTTAAACGTTTCATCTGACCTACCACATCACCTTAGGGTGATCCAGTCTTGTTTGTAAAAAATAATTATGGTTCAATGTGACTTTTAATTAATTATAGAGTCTTGAATTACATCATTATTATATACAGGTATCCATTACCTCATATCGATAATTTTTTTATTAGCTCTAGGTAGATTAGTATTTTTTGAATATTTACTTGAGGTCAGGGTTCCATCAGTTGAATGTAAATAAAGAACACATTCTAAAGATGGTGTTTCATAATAGATATGGCCATTATGAATTTTTAGTTATTCCTTTTGGGTTAACTAATGAACCTGCTGTATTGATGGATCATATGAATAAATTTCTTTTGGTTTCTTTGAAATGTTTTTGGTTATGTTTACTGATGATATTTTGGTATATTCTAAAAGTAAAGTGGATCATTAATTTCATTTAATGATTATCCTGAAAACCTTAAAAAACTATATGGAAAATTCAGAATGTCTGAGATTTGGTTACAAAAAAATTCATTCCTTGGTCACATTGTTTATAATGATGGACTAACTAAAGATCCTACTAAAACAAGAGTTGTTGAAGAATGGAAAACCCCAAAAATATAACTAATATTATTATTTGTCTTGGTTTAGAAGGTTATTACTGGAGGTTTTTTGAAAATATTTCATGGTTATCGAGCCAAGAGACCACGTTATGTTGAAAATGCTTTAAGTTCATCAAGAAAAAATAATTTGATGAATCTTTTTAGGAATTGAAAAGAATAATGGTGAATGCTCCAGTTTTGGAACTTCCTTCAAGAAATTGTGATTTTTTATACCATGATGCTTTGTTGAAAGGACTTGGTTGTGTTTTAATGAAAAATAATCAGGTAATTTCTTATGATTCACATAAGTTGAAACCTCATAAGTTAAATTACCCAACACATGATCTGTAATTAGATGATATTATTTTTGAATTAAATATTTCGAGGCATAATTTGTATGGTGTAAAGTATGAAATATATAATGATCATAAAAGTAGGAATTATATATTTACTCAGAAACAATTGAACATGAGACAGAGAATATGGATGGAATTAATCATGGATTATTATTTCACAATTCATTAATATCCTGGAAAAGAAAACAATGTGGCAGATGCTTTGATTTAGAAATATAATGATACATTAACCATGTTATGTTTGGAATCAGACACATTGATTAATGATTTCATTAAATTTGGAATGGAATTTTTTGGTTTATGAAATTCCATTTTTTTGTTTTCATTTTTAGTGAAATCATCTCTATCAGACATAATTAAACAAGTAAAAAGGAATATTGTGAGTTGCAGAAAAATGTTGAATTGGTTCAGAAGGGTAAGTTACCTGAATTTAATGTTGATAAATATAGTGTTTTGAGGTTTCTAATGGTATTATGTGTTCCTTGTGATTAACATTTGAAGAAATAATTTTTATGTGAATCTCACAGTTATTTGTTTTCATTTCGTCCTGCTAGTATTAGGATGTTTAGAGATATTCAGGAGTATTACAAGTGGGATGAAATGAAAAGAGATATTGTTGAATTTTTTATGACGTGTTTTACTTGTCAACAGGTTAAAGAAAAGATGCAAATACTGAAAGTGATTTTTCAACCTTTTCTAGTAAAAGAGTGGAAATAGGACAATTTATCCATGTATTTCATAGTGGAATTATGAAATACGTCTCGAGGTAAAAATTCAATTTGTGTTATTTTTGATCAATTGAATAAATCTTCTCTTTTTTTTGAGATACATTGTCTCTAGATATAATTTCTTGGTTATATATTAAAGATATATTCAGGTTACAAGGGGTTCCCCTCTCCATTATATCTGATCCTGATCCTGAGATCACTTCTAACTTTTGAAATAACCTTCAGAAGTCATTGGGAACTAAATTAAATTTTAGTAGATCTTTTCATCCTCAATCAGATGGGCTGTCAAAATTAAGAATTCAATCCTTCGGGGATATGCTACGTGCAGGTTCGGTGGACTACCTAATAAGTTGCAATCAACACCTTTCTTTGGTTGTGTTTTCTTATAATAAAAATTTTTATTCCACTATTTACATGGATCCATTTGAGGAATTATATTGGAATTATTCTCAAACTCTAGCTTTTTAGGACGAAGTTGGGGAGAAGAAGTTGATGGGACCAAAATTGGTACAAGAGATGGTAGATAATGTTCATTTAATTTAGAAGCACATGAGGATATGTCGAAGCAGGCAGAAAATTTATGCAAATAACCAGGCGAAGGATCTTTCTTTTGAAGTAGGTGATCACGTATTTCCCAATATTTCCCCTATAAAAGTGTGATAAATTTTTGTAAGAAGGAGAAGATTTGTACATGGTTTATTGGCCCCTTTTAAATTATAGATAAGGTTGAATCAGTTTCCTATCGAGTGGATTTACCTCTATGTTTATCCTTATTACAAAATGTTTTTCATGTTTCGATGTGGGGAAAATATTTTTCAGATCCGTATCATAATTTTTGAGTCTAGAAGTAGTTCAGTTGGAAGAGAATATTTCTTATGCAGAACTGCCAGTCCAGATTCTTGACCACAGAGAGAAAGTGTTGTGAAATATGGTGATTCGTCAGGTTATGGTTTTTTCAGAAATCTCATATGGTTGGATAAGAAACATGGGAATTTAAAGATTCTATGAGGGATTTGATAAGTGAATATAATTTCAAGGATGAAAATTACAAAAGGGGGGAAGGATGTAACATCCTAGGTAATTAATGAATATGAAATTTTCATATTTATCAATATTTTTGAATTAAATATTAATTTTAATTTAAATGGGAGACTATGTATGAAATATTACCCAACCCCCAAAAATGGGTTTCTTCGACATCGTTCATTGCACACAACACTGAGTTATACAAAAAAACATTTCAACAACAATATTATTATTTTAATTGGTAGTTAACATCTAGCCATTGTATTGGAAGGAATGAATTGAATTAAAAATATTATGATTTTAAATATTTGATAAATGTTTTTACATTTATCCAAAAAAAATTAGTGGCTTAAAATTAGAAGAAATCCAATATTAGGCATAAAATACTATAATATTTTTTTGAAAAGTTTGTTTTATGACCTTTTGATGGAGAACCATTTTTCAATATAGTTTTTTCAACTTTTATATGTTCTATTGGACAATATAAATTTTTTATTTGGAAATAAGACCTCAAAATTTAGTTTTTTTTATTTTGGTATTTTCTGATAAAATTCACATTTCATGGAATAAGAAAAAAATATTGCATTTTTAATTAAAAAATGCATTTAATTCTAATTTATTTATATAGTTACACTATAATTTTTATTTTTGTTAAGGAAAAATTTGATTTTGTTTTTAAATTTTAATAGAATGATGGTCGTTTAATGTAATTTCACATTGAAATTTTATATTAACATGTTTCGATCTTTTGATGTTTTTTGCTTTTTGAAAACATGTTTTCTCATTTTGACAATGAGATTTAATTTTAAGTTAATTAACTGAAATTAAATATTTTGAATTTGAATAATTGGATTCCATATTTTTAATTAGAAGGTCAAAATTATATAAATAGGTAAATTTTTTTCAGAAATTATGGATCGTAACATCAGAAATTATTTTTATTTACTGTAGTTAAAGGAAACAATATTATAATAATATGAAACTACCCTAACACAAGTCATAATCTTTTTGGATGAGTAATGGGTGACCAAAAAAATATTTAGGCCTAACCATTGGTATTTGGGAGCCACTTGGGTGTGATAATGACAAGTTATAATAATTAATTTAATGTAAAGAGAAATATAACATAAACATGTATAGTTTTAATAAAAACAATAATATGGGGTTATATAACTAATATATTTGAATATAAATAGTAATAAAAAATATAAAAAATATTTCCTAAATCATGGTATTTTATTTATAATTTTTAGACATTAAATAAATTAATTTATTTCTGATACAACAATTATGAAGTGATTACATTATTAATGAAAGATTCAAATAAATGATGTTATACATATTAAAATAAATATATTTTAAAAATTTTGATTCCATCCAAAAATTTTATGGATTATTATGAAATGTTATATTTGATTTAATGTAGTTTTTTTGGAATGAATAATTTTTTATGACTTTAACAAAAATCAATTACTATAATAGGGTCAAAATTGACATAAATGTGTTTTAAAAAAAATAATACTTTATTAAATGATATAATAGTAATAAATATCTAAGATTTGGAAAACTGACTTATATAATGTTAAAAATTTCAATAATGACCCACTTGAGTGTCCCTTGTCATTTTATAGTAACTATATTTACCATATAGTGTAAAAATACAAGATGCCATGGTAAGAGTTAGTTTATTTAACTAAGGGTTAAAGCTAAAGGATAAGGTTACATTTGTAACCTAAACATGTCGACAATGAATTTTTAGTGAGTATTTTGACCCATACCCATATTATTAATGAAATATATAAATTTTTGTCTATTATAATTTAAAAATAAATTTTACAATAAACTAATATCTCAAGACATTCCTAAAGTGCCCCTCCTCCCTCTTATAAAAGTCCACCACCTCTACCCACATACTAACACCTCTAAAGCCCCTTGTAACGTCCAAATTTTTCTCAAACAATCTTAAAACATCTAGTACTTCCTCTTATAATCCTTACCTTGGGTTTAATTCACATCAAGAAATACTCTTGGCTCAAATCAAAAAGAGTTACCCAATTTAGTGGTAACGTCTTGTCTCAAGATCATTTCATTTATTTTCAATCCCCAACCCCCTAAACTAATTTTATTCATTTATTTTATAAAAAAATAGTATAATCAATATACTAGAAATTTGTTATGCTATTTTTTGAACCTACAGTTACACACACCTCCATCAAATGGATATATAACATACTGTTATTTTTTGTACGGTTAACTACTGCCTCACGAAACGATGATTGTTCAATTTTCTCCTACCATCTCTCATGGAGGACATTATGATGGTACAATATTTATATATGATATATATTATATTTATATTATATCTATGATTCTATAATTTTTATTATAACATAGATTAATTCTTTCTATAATGTGTAAATACGATAATTTCATTTAAGGAAGTGTGGACTACTGCCCCCTCAAAGTGATATGACACATTCATGACATAAATGGAACATATAAAGGATGGTGTTATTGAACCTATATAACATATATAACATAGATATTATAATAACATTATAATATACATATGTATAATTTATTTTTCATTTTTATAATTTGAAAAATAAATGAATGTAGCGTTCATGCGTACGTACGACCTACCTTCTCCATGAAGGGTGCATTTAATTTATTATCTCCAAATATTATGGACTATTATAAATACATATATACACGATTTATATGATATTAAAATCATTATTATAATTTTTGAGAATATGGAATTATGACAACATGGATAATTTTCATCAAAACAACTTTATTTTTTACACTAGTACCGAACATCAAAAAAACATCTGATATGAACTCAAATAATTAACTAATTATTATAATATGAAAATAAGTGATATAAAATGAATAATTAACATTAAAAAGTTCTAAATAAAGTATAAATTAACATATTTTTATTATTTAGGAAATTAAAAAACGAACGAGACAAGTCGGACTCAAGGTAAGGGACTTTGTCTCTATCTCCTTTCATTGAGGTATATTTTGATTTATACATGAATTTCTTTTATAAAACATATAATCAACCCATTTGACTTTTAATTTCATTTGAAGGTTTTAAAAATGAATATTTTTCCATGAACCATTTTACTAAATGAAAAAATTGAATGTTTCTTTTTAACGTATGTAGTTACAATGGCCTTTCCGCCGCCACGATCATTATTTGATATTTGGATTCCTCTACAAGACATAATGTTTTTAAAAGAAAAATAAATACCATATACATTTTTTTTAGTATTTTTGGTATTTTAAATTATTTTCATAATGGATTTATTTTGTCAATATCATGAAATGATATACTGTTGTCGAAATATGGAAATTTTATTTATCATTTATGCTTGTTTTATGTGCTATTATTATGTTATGGTTCTTGGGAATTATTTATATATATAGGTGGTTTCTTGAAAAAATAAGTGTTGGTGATCTCATTATAGCTCTCAAATACATTGGGTAACACGATGGAGGTAAAATATAACCTTTTTACTTAGAGATTTATGGAATATACTGTGAGGGGTATTCCAAAAATTACCCCGAAGGTTACTCCCTATGTGGATGTGAATTCTACAAAGTAATTATGATATGGATGTCACAAGTTACCTTTATGATTTATGATTTCTATGATTTTTTCAAGAATCTTATAATTTCATGAGGTATTTTTAAGGGATTATGTTTTATGGGTGAATGTTATTATTTCATGGGTTTATAATTATCCATGGACTAATGCTTTCCTTCCATATTTTATATACCTTACTGAGCGTTTTGTGCTCATCCCATGTTTATAAAATGATTTCATAGGGTATAAGGATGAGTGTAACACCCCCCATATTTCATAGTATGTTATCTCTTCAAAGTAACTCAATAACTTGCGCTACACGCATCAACGAGTTCGAGTGCACCACGACTTACCAAACTAGCCGTTCAAAAGAGGTTATGAAAAGTATTAACTGATTTTTGAATTTTATATATATATCTTATATAATTTTAACATTCATATTTTGTGTTTCATAGACACAATATAAGGAGAAATTCAATTTTTTTAGATAAAACAAGTAATTTTTAAAAAATGAAATTTTACCTCATATTTAATGAAGAATATTTTTTTAAAAAATATTTGACACTTTAATATATTCAATTTAATGAAAGTAAATTATTCTTTAGAATCGTGGGATAAAAATGTAGTTTGGATTAATTTTTTGTAAATTTCTGATAACATTCATATTATGATGAACTGTGGAAAATACTAAATTTTAATTGAAATTTTTTTTAATCGAATTAATTTATAGTGTTAAATTATGCATTTCAATGGTTTGGAAGTATAATTAGATTATATTTTTATTATTTAATACAATGTTTTTCATTATATGTAATTTCATATTTAAATTTGACATAAACACATGTCAATCTTTTGATAGTTTTTACTTTTTAAAAACCCACTTTTTGGTTTTGACAATGGGAATTAATATTAAATTCATTAATGAAACTTCTAGGTATTTAATCCGGTAAAATATAATTAATTTTTGAATTTTTAATATCAAAATTATCTTAGGGTGAATTTTTGGTATTTTTTTGAAAACATTCAATTGTTGATGAATAGTGAAATATAGTAAGTTATTGTTTAAAATTGACTTTTTATTTAAATAATTATTTATTTTATTTGAATTTATTTTAAGTAACAATAGATATAGAATACCCCTATAAGTTCAATTTAATTCATTGGACTCGTTTTACAATAAAATTAGATGTATAAATTTTTATTGAACTTTTTACCGTCTTTTACCAACCTTCTAGGATCATTTTCAAATTTGAATAAAACTTAATTTTACCACTTTTGTGAGTTGAACTTCAAAAATCAGAGACATTTTTTGGCATCCGTATGTAAAATGTGGTTCAATAAGATGAAAACAATTTTTTGTGAATAGTCACTTTTGACTTTTATTTTCCACGGTTAAAAGTAAATTAGGTAGTTAAGTGTAAAAATTATATTATAATTACCCTAACACATGTCCTAATTCTATTTGACAAGGTTAATTCGATAAAAAAAACTTAGAAATAAATTATGATCCTCTTTGGTCCCCTTGGATTAGATTAGGACATTTATTATTATTTTATTCAAAGAAGAGTTAAAAGTGTTAAATTCAAGGTTTAATAACTAAAACAATTTTAATATAGGGATAAAAATAATATAAATTTGAATACAAATATTCATTATAAATATACAATTATTTCCTAGAAAATTTTAATTTATTTATAATTATTAGACATTAAATAATTTAATTTATTAATGACATAATGATGACGTTGTAATTAACTTATTAATGAAAGAATCCAATAAATGGTATTATAAATGTTAAAGTAAATATAATTTCAATTTTTTTTGACATTAACGAATTTTCAAGATGAATATGACATGTGAGGGTTTATTAATTGTATATTTTTTGAAGTAATCATGATTCTATGACTTTTAAAAAAACCAAATACTAAATAGTGTCAAAATTGAGATAAATGAGTTTTTAAAACAAATATTATATTATTAAATTATATAACATTCTTAAAACTCCATGGTGTAGCCAAAGGGATTAAATAATATTATATATGTAATTAATGAACCACTTTAGGTTCTCTTAGAAGTTTAGAGTATGTTTATTAACCATAAAGTGTAAGAATACAAGAATACATGGTAAAAGTTAAACTATTTGACTAAGAATTAAATCTAAAAGATAAGGGTAATATGGTGATCTAAACCTGCCTAAAACCTATTGGTTGAGTTCTTTTAGACCCATACCCACCTTATCCTAGAAATAAATCATTTTGGAGCCATTAGAAACCGAAAATGATTTCATTATAAAATAATATTTCAAGCTTTTCCTAAGGTGACCCTCACCTCTCTTATAAAAGGGTACTTCCCCATCTCTCAAAATAACACCTCCAAAGCCATTTGGCTCGGCCAACCCCTACCCAAATATATTACCAACTTCCCTAAATTCAACCTAGAGGCCTTACTTTGATCAGAAAGCCAACATAAGGAGCCCTTTTGATCAAATCAAAAAGAAAATATCTGAAGAAGAGGTAATAATTTCACCACCATATTTCAAGTTCTTTTGTTCTTCCCCTTCCTCTTTATTTGTTGTTTGCATATAAAAATAATAACTCCAGTACCTTATACAAACAGTGATGTTATTATAAATATGTTACAACCATATTTGTTATTCTATCCATCCTCTAAATGACAAAGTCACCATACATGCGTACGTACGACTTACCGTCTCCACGTCATGGTGTTGTTTGTTATTCAAACAATTCATTATTTGCATGGGTAAACTAATGAGTATAACTAATTTAAATAATAAATATAACATGTTAATGATTCTGTATATATGATATACCATCTAATTACATAAGATTTCACATTCAATATAATGATATTGTCGCTCATGCATACGTACGGATTAGAGTCTCCACAAACACGATGTGATTCATTCCCCATCATAATCATTCAAGAATAATTTTAATTTTATGATTAAAAATAATGTTTAACAAACTTAATATAATTCCGGATACAAATAAAATAAATCCTATTCATAATAAAAATTTCTTACGTAACCAATGATATAAAGGAAAACAAATCAGTTACCACCTAAAAAATGATACTACTAAAATATTATTAACAAATAAATATTGGAAGATCATATACGATATCATATTTATGTATATGATTATTATATAATTTAATAACAATGATTAACTATTATACCAGAGGTTAACATACCCTCATCCAAGGAAAATTACATGTTAAGGGTTAATGTACAATCTCTTTACTTCTCCGGGGTTGTCAATTCGTAAGTATCTATTGGGACCTCTTTATCAACCACATTCATGTTTTATTAGAAATTTAATTCAAAACATTCTTACTATTTACTAGAATATGGGTAAAATTCATGTATACCCTTATTTTACCATATATTTTTTGAAAGTAATCCTTTCATCATTTTCCAAACAAGGTACTTTATGATTTTTTTTGAATAAATTAAAGTAAGAATGTTTTTTAACTTATATGGAGGGTACAACTATTTTCCACCATTATAACATCATCGAAGATTCCCATTAAAGATTATAAGAATATTTTCAAAATAAATGTTTTATTTTATTATTATATGACATTTAAGTGATTTCAAAATAGAAATACATAATTCTATAATAAAGTTTTGATTTCATCTATGTCAATATCCTTTGATATATTTTAATCTTGTTTGAAGTTGATTTAATATGATACTAATCTTCCATATTGTATTGAAGGTTTTGTGATATTTTTTACTTTGTATGTGTTATTTTTACACAATTCATGGTTTATGGATAAAGTATTGACATTTCTTATGCTATGTTTAATATGAATGTTTATGTTATGTTTAAATCTTTTCATATGAGGAATGAATTGGACTTAGTAAGTGATGGGTGGATCCCGCTATAGCTCCATGATGCATCAGTAGGTCTAATGAGAAAATCTAGTATCTTGGCACAAGGCCTTGACAAAATATTATTTGTAGTCTTGGAGCAAGGCCTTGACTATGTGGTTATATAGTCTAGCATTATGCATTCCATCAATATGAAATTGGTTATTGATATTACATGTCATTATTCGACTAGTATAATATCCATGTGAATAATTAAATGATATTATTTGATTTATATTTTCCATATTATGATTAATTTTAAGTTTAAAAGTCTTGTGTTTTAGTCTTATATGTTGGCTTACATTTTTATTCTTACTTATGAAAGTTTCTGCTATATTGTTATTCTTACTGGGCATCCGAGCTCACCCCTTTCTATGTTTTATTTTTCCAAGGATGAAAAGAAGTATATTATGACTGACCTGTATGGATAATCTAAGGGATATGAATGTGCTCAATGAAGACAATGTTGTTGTTTTTTTTCATTTTATAATGTAATGTAAAACTCATCAATATATCTAGTACATCCAAGGATATTAAACTGATCAGTATTTTGAGAATTTAACCCTTGTGATCATGCCAATGTTATGTAATAATGCACCGACTTTGGGTAACTAGGGTCGGGGCGTTACAGTTGGTATTAGAGGATGTTTAGTACATACCTTGAAAACTAGATTTATAAAAACTCTAATTAGAGAACATTACCCTAAGATAGACTTTGAGTATTAGTATAGATGAACTTTCTAGAATTTTTATGTTGTAGATATTTTGTGAATTTTCCAAGCAATACATACCTGTCTAGATACGAGCAGGTAGAGGCAGCTCTAGAACAGATGTACCTTGGAGTGAAAACTCTAGAAAAGAGTTTTGGGATTGACTCAGGGTATCCTAGTACACAACAACGAGACTTTCTTCACTCTTTGTTATGACACACCTAGGGGATATGTTTAGGATAATTTACATTTTCATTAAAATCCATTATGAAGGATTTAAGATTATCTACTTCCTCAAAGAAAACATTTTATGATTATAGATTATATGCATAATTATTTCAATTTACAGTAGGTATTTTACATGTTTGGAATTATAAATTGTGATTAATAAACTAACATGGTGTATTCCATTGTTTAGAAATGGCACCTTGTATAAGGAATGAAAATTCCAGAAGTACACATGATCAAACGATTAAGAAGGAACTTATCATTAATGGTATTAAGCCAACATTTAAAGGAGAAATTGTATCCCACATACTTTCATCATATGAAGATATTATATCATGTGTTAATAAGATAAGTAAAGAATTCTCTCGGTCATATGGCTTTGAAGGGAAGCAAGAGAAGAAAATTATGTAAGAGAGAAAGATTGATAAAGGGAAGAGGGGAAAGAAGGATTTTACCATATGTGATAACTATGGAAAGAATAAACTTGGTAAATTCTTGAAGGTAATGAGAGTTTGCTATACGTGTGGAGAAAAAGGACACCAAGTACATGATTTCAAGTTTAAGAAAATGGTTTTAAATGTACAATGCTTTATCATCAAGGAGTTGAGACACTACGTGAATCTATGTCCTAATCATCAGAGTATACCCTAAATGCTACTATTGGATAATAATAAAGTTGTGGTGATAAAAAAGATAAAGATGAATGATTAGAGTTATTATGTTTTTATTAAAGTATTGTGTCATTTGAGTATTGTTCTAATTATATACATGTTATAATAATTATAGAGTATATAAGGATTGTACATCTGTACTATTTCATTAAGGTCTTGAGATTGTGTGGATCCAAGAAAAGTGACTCAATAGAAGGTTATTTTTTTGGAAAATATATGGATAAGAGAAAGATAAACCTTAATATGTTTATGATACTGTGGTAGTGATTTTGGAATAATATATGATTGATTTGGATAAATTATATAGGATATTCTAGACTACCTTGAAACTGATTAATGATTTGTATATTCCATCATTGTTGGAGTTTTCAACATTTTTTGATATAAGTGGTATATCAAGTATTCTATAAGGAATAAGGGAGCATTAATGTAATCAATGAGGTTTTATGGTAATTCAGGGTGTTACCATATTTTAAAAGAATAAATTATGAAGGTATTCACATGTTTTTACTTGGAAAAAATGATCTTCATTGTGTTTACCTTCCTTATAAATTTAGGAATGGGAGTTTGGACAAAAGTATTTTGGATAAGTCTAAAGTTTGGAATATATTATGTTTTATGTTGGATCCTATTGATAAGGTTAAATCATTTCTTAAGATTATTTTTTGGATTTTTATAAAAAGGAAAACCTAGAGGTTAGGCAACAACTCATTGTGTCTGGCAAGGGCGTGAGACTTGAACCCACAACCGAAGGGTGATAAAGGTGCATCACCTACCACTGGCCTATCTGATGTCCTTGTTTGTGTTATATAGTATTTTAAATATTCTTACAAATGAATTATAAATTCATTGTTTTTGGAACCCTCTACAATTACGATAAATAGAATATTTTTGAATTCTATTATCTTTTGGAGTGGAAGGTGAGTTTATGGTATGAATTAGTTGAAGGATAAAACACTACTTATCAAGTATATATTTTTTCTTCTTATTAAAAGAATAAATTAATTCTTAAACTTTAGAGAAGGGATCATGAAACTAAAAATGTGTTATCCTAATACCTTAGGTTTTTTTGAACCGACGACATTTTAAATCATCATAGATTGATAGTCTTGAGGCCCTCAATTTTACAATTGTTTATGATCGATGAGATCAATCACTCCATATAAATATTTTCATTTTTTCCTCCAATTATGTGTCTCTAATTTCCACCAATGTTCTCTTAATAGAAATCATAATTTGTTGGTGACTTTTTCATTTCTCTTTCCCTCTTATTAAGACTAAATTTTATCAAACCAATTTCCGATGTGGGTTTTCCACAATGGTATTTTTATATTTTTAACCTTTTATTTTAGAAAAACAATTTCAAATTGAGAGAATGTGATTTATTAAAGGATGTTAGAATATAACAACCCAAGATTTCATAGTATGTTATCTCTTCAAAGTAATTCAATAACTTGCGCTACACACAACAACGAGTTCCAGCGCACAATGACTTACCAAAATAGCCGTTTAAATGCGGTTATGAATAGCATTAACTGAATTTTGAATTTTATATATATCTTATATAATTTTAACATTAATATTTAGGGTTTATTAGACATAATATAAGGGCAAATTCAAATTTGTAGATAACAGAAGTATTTTTTAAAAAATGCAATTTTACCACCTATTTAATAGTGAATTTTTTTAAAACAAATATTTGTCACTTTTATATATTCAATTTAATAAAATTAAATTCTTCTTTATAATTGGGACATAAAAATTTATATTGGATAAATTTTTGGTACATTTCTGATAACTTTCATATTTTGATGAATAGTGAAAAATACCAAACTTTAATTGAAAGAAACATTTTTAATCGAAATAATTTATTGTGTTAAATTATGAATTGTAATGGTTTGGAAGTATAATTATATTATATTTTTATAATTTAATAAAATTTTTGTCATTATAAGTAATTTCATATTTAAATTTGACATAATCACATGTCAATCTTTTGATAGTTTTTAGTTTTTAAAAACCTGCCTTTTGGTTTTGACAACGGGAATTAATTTTAAATTAATTAATGAAAATTCTATGTTATTAATTTGTTAAAATAGAATTCATTTTTTATTTCATAAAATTAAATTTAGGTTAGTGTGAATTTTCGGTATTTTTCCGAAAACATTCAATTTTTGATGAATAGTGAAAAACACTACATTATTGTTTAAAACCATCTTTTTATTTAAATAATTGTTTATTTTATTTAAATTTATTTTATGTAATGAAATATATATATTACTTATATATAAGTTCAATGTAATTCATTGGAGTCATTTTATAATAAAATTAGATGTATAAATATTTATTGAACTTTTTACCGTCTTTTACCCTCCTTCTAATAGCAATTGCAAATTGGCATAAAACCTAATTTTACCACTTATGTGAGTTGAATTTAAAAAATATAAGAGACATGGTTTACATCAGTAAGTAAAATGTGGTTTAATAAGATGAAAATAATTTTTGGGGAATAGTAACTTTTGACTTTTATTTCCCACGGTTAAAAGTAAATCAGGTAATTAAGGGTAAAAATGATATTATAATTACTCTAACACAATTCTTAATTATATATGATAAGTTTAATTAGACCAAAAACAACCTTGTAATAAAATATGATCCTGTTTTGTCAACTTGGACTAGATTAGGACATTTATTATTATTTTATTTAAAGAGGAGTTAAAAGTGGTAAATTCAATGTTTAATAACTAAACCATTTTTAATACAGGGTTACAAATAATATAAATTCGACTATAAATATTCATTATAATGATAATAGTATTTAATACATAATGTTATTTTATTTATAATTTTTGGGCATTAAATAATTTAATTAATTTTTAACACAATAATGATACAGTAATTAAATTATTAATGAAAGAATCAAATAAATGGTATTATAAATGTTGAAATAAATATAATTTCAAATTTTTTTATGACATACACACATTTTCTGGGAGAATATGACATTTTTGGGTTTATTAAATATATTTTTTAGAATTAATCATGTTGTGATGACTTTCACAAAAACCAAATACTAAATAGTGTCAAAATTGACATAAATGAGTTTTTAAAAGAAATATAATATTATTAAATTATACAATATTCCTAAAAATATAAGGTTCCGAAAAAGATCATAAATAATATTATATATTTCATTAATGAACCAATTTAGTATCTCTTGGAAGTTTTGAGTAAGTTTATTAAACATATAGGGTAAGAATACATGGATACATGGTAAAAGTAAAACTATTTAACTTAGACTTAAATCTAAAAGATAAGGTTAATATGTTGACCTAAACCTATCTAAAAACAATTTTTTGAGTGTTTTTAGACCCATCCCCACCATATAATAGAAATAAAACATTTTAAAGACATTATAAACCGAAAATGAATATATTATAAAATAATATTTCAAGCTTTTCCTAAAGTGACCCTCACCCCTCTAATAAAATGGTACATCCCCTTCTATCAAAATCAAAACACCAAATAAATTATTCTTGGTAAAAACCCATCCAAATATCTTCCCAAATTCCCTCACTTAAACCTAGAGGCCTTAAATTGATCATATAGCCAACCTATGAAGCCATTTTGATCAACTCAAAAGGAAACATCCGAATAAGAGGTAATAATTTCACCACCCTCTTTCAAGTTATTTTCTTATTCCACGTCATCTTTATTTTTTGTTCCCATAACAAAATAATAAACCCATTAACTTGTACATACTGTGATTTTATTATAAATATGGTAAACCATATTCATTATTCTATCTATCCTATAAATGAAAAAGTCACCATAGGTGCGTACGTACGGTTAACCGTCTCCACGTCGTGGTGTAGTTTGTTATCGAAACACCTCATTATTTTGATGGGTATAATAATGAGAATAAATATTGTAAATAATAAATATAAAATTTTAATTATTATGTATATATTATATACCCACTAATTACATACTATTTCACCATCAATATAATTATATTTTCATTCGTGCATACGTACAGATTACCGTCTCCACGAATGCGATGAGATCCATTCCCCATCATAATCATTCAAGAATAAATTTCATTTTATAATTAAAAATAATGTTTAAAGAACTTAATATCCTTCTGTATATGAATCAAATAAATCCTATTTATAATAAACATGGCTTACATAACCAATCATATAATGTAAAACGAATCAGTCAACACCTGAAATAATGATACTACTAAAATATTATTAACAAAGAAATATTTGAAGATCATATATGATATAATATTTATGTATATGATTCTTTTATAATTTAATAACAAATATTTTACAATTATATAATAGGTTAAGGTACCCTCGACCAAGTAAAATTACATGGTAAGGGCTAATTCTATAATCTATTTACTTATCTGAGGTTGTTAATACGTAAGTATCTATTGAGACCACTTTATCATCCACATCTGTGTTTTCTTAAAAATTTAATTTAAAATATTCTTATTATTTACTATAATATGGGTTAATGTAATTTATATCATTATTTGACCATATATGTTTTGAAAGGAATCTTTCTGTCGTTTTCCAAACAATGTACTTTATGAACTTTTTGCCAAAATTAAGGTAAGAATGTTTGTTTAACTTATACGACATGTGCAGATATTTTCCTCTGTTACAATGTCGTCAAAGCTTCACATACAATCTTATAAGAATATATTAAAAAGAAATGTTTTAATTTATAATTATATTACTTTTAAATGATTTCAAAATAGAAAGAAATATTTCCCTAATTTTTTTTGATTTCATCTATGTCAACATCTTTTGATGGATTTTAAGATTGTTTGAAGTTGATTTATTATGATACAAAAATTCCATATTATATTGATGGTTTTGTGATATGTTTGACTGTGTATGTGTTATTTTTACACCATTCATGGTTTATGGATAATGTATTGACATTTTGTATGCTAGTTTTAATAAGAATGTCTATGTTATGTTTAAACATTATCATATGAGGAATGCATTGGACTTAGTCAGTGATGGGAGGAGCCCACTATTACTTCTCAATGCATCGTTAAGTCTCATTAGACAAACTAGTGTCTTGGCACAAGGCCTTGACAAAATCTTATTTGCAGTCTTGGCACGAGGCCTTGACTATGTGGTTATGAAGTCTGGAATTATTCATTCAATCATTATGAAATTGGATATTAATTTTACATGTTATTATTAGAATAGTAAAATATCCATGTGAATAAGTAAATTTCATTACTTGATTTATATTTTCCATATTAATATGAAGTTAATGTTTAAAAGTCTTGTGTTTTAGTCTTATTAATTGTCTTAATTGTTTATCCTTACTTATTAATGTTTCTGCTATATTGTTATCTTTACCAAGCATCCGAGCTCACCCATTTATATGTTTTGTTATTTTCAGCATGCGAAAAAGTATATTGTTACTGACCTGTAGGGATAGTCTAAGGGATATGAATGTGGTAAATGGAAAAAATGTTGTTGTTGTTTTTCATTTTATAATGTATTCTAAAACTTATGAATGTATCTTCAACTTCCAAGGCTACTAAACTGATCAGTCTTTTGGGATTTGATCCCCTATGTTCATGCCAATGTTATGTAATAATGCATGGACTATGGGTAACTGGGGTCAGGGCGTTATAATGAGTAAGTGAAAGGAATAAGTTAGAATATTTTTATGATGAAAATGAATCATGTTTTATTTTCTGAAGGGTTTACTTTGGTGAAAAAATGGATACTTTATTAATAATATCCTATTGTACGATTATGGGATGATATGTATTAATAATGGCATAATTCCTTAGATCTCTAAAGTTGAAATGATCCTTGATGTTAATTAAGGTCAAAGTTTTGACTAATATCATTATTTTGTAATGTTTTAAGTTCGGGGCCTTATAAGAGTAGGTGTATAAGAAGTTAGGTATCTAGAAGTTAGAGGATTGGATAGAAGTATGTATCCTCTGAAATAGTCATTGAGATCATACAGAGTTCGAAATATAGTTAATAGGTTTCAGGTTGACATGAAATTTCTAATCTTAAGATATGTAAGAGAACCATAGTTCCTAGAAGAATTGATAATAAGTAATGATTCAAAATATTATAATTCAGCGATGGATGAAGATATGTATTTATTTCAACAAAACTACTATTGGGAGTTGACTAATTATCAGAAGGTAATAAGGTACAATAAATTATGTATTTTTTATAATTTAAAATTGATGGTTATGGAATGAAAATATGAAGGCCTGATAGGTGTAAAAATAAATTTCAATAAAATGGTAGTGTTTATTTCTATGAAATATTCTAATGGGTTTTTAAACATAAAAATATCTAAATGGTGGTGAGTATGATTTCATCATATTTTCCATTTTTTGATAATATAGATGTAAATACAATCTTTATTCATGGTGAGTTGGAAGAATAAATTTACCTAAGATAGACAACATGATTCATAAAATTTTAGAACTATAATTTGGTTTGAAATCTAAATAAAATTATATATTGGTTAAAGAAAGATATTAAGTAATGTATTTTTAAATTTGATTCATTAATATTATAATAAGGTTTCATCAATTTTAATTTATATTATTGTTAATAAAAGAAGTTATAGAGTTATGAATCATTTGTTATAATTTTGTTATATATTGAAGTCATGATTCATGTTGGGTTTCACTTCAATAAATTTAATATTTTAAAATTAATTTTATCAAATATTTAAAATAAAGGATATTGAGTATGAAAATAAATTTTTTTGGATGAGGAAAAAGTTAGATAGGAAATCAGACACATTAATTCCGTCTCATATTGAATAAACTTGGATGATACTTGATAGATATAGTGTGATTATAGGTAAAATAGTCTCAAAACCATTGAAATTAACTTAAAAATATATATGTCACAAACATTATCAATAAATACATAGTAAATTTAAATGGATTATGTTCAATTCTCATCAGTTGTAGGAAGACTAATGCACATGATCATTTACACTTGGCTAGAAATTTACTATGTGGTTGGAGTTTCATATCAATTTATATGAAACCTAGAAAGGTACCCAAAAATTATGTAAAATGAATTATTAAATATTTTAGAGGAATATAAGATACAACCTTATTTTTGGGGAAATAGAACCCTTTCCATGGCAATAATGATTCTCAAATCACTAGGGATTCATAAAACTATATGTGTATAATATATTTATTATTTACCTATGTTGGCATCATTACATTTATATTTCATGGTTATAGTATATTTTTACCTTATATATAGAAAAATAAGTGTATTTAATGATAATAGAAGTTGGGAACACAGTTATTTGGTTAGTGTGGTTGCAAAAGAATCTTTAGAGAATTCAGGAAGGAGTAGATGTTTTCGCACACAACCAAAGGTAGATTTCATTGAATAAATATATACTATATAATTATCTAGAAAATTTAAATTAAATGAATTTAAAATAATTAGAATTTTTTTGTGATAATAAGTTATATCTATGTTTCATAACAAGAATCCAAAATCTGGTGGATTTGTTCACCGAGGTCATAGTTCAAGAAGTTCTGAGTCAAGTTCGTGCCTCAATGGGACTTAAGTGAAGAGAAGAATGGAGATAAATAAACACTACATTTTGTAGAAATGGAATGGATTTTTCATTAAAGTTTTGAGATTTTTTTATATTTATTGATACAGGTCTTCATGTTCAATTTTTTTGAAGTTGAATTCTATTTCTGTTTACAAAAATTTCTTTTTTTAGGAATTATATTCATCGAAATGTCATGAATCAAATAATGTTTGGTCATAGTTTAAAAATATTTTCAGTAGTACCATTCCTATTTTATTAAGACCATAATATGTTTTTTATTCTGATGAAGTTATGATGAGGAGATGAAGGATTAGATGATTAATTATACAGGAGTGTTTCAAATTTAGTGCACCAAATATGGTGGTTAATTTGCGACGATTATGATTTTAGGGGATCAGTTTTATCTTTTTGAATGGATGACATGTAATATATTTTTTGGTACCTCCTTGCAATATAACAATCCTCGTAGGATACGTTAGAGAGATCAAAAGATTTTAGAAATATTACTTTTTCATAAATGTATTATTTTGTAATATACTATATTATTAATTATAATGAAAATTAACAAAATCATTTTTTACCATGAATATTGGAATAATTGTGTAAAGCATGTAATTCTTGAGTCCCATTATTTGTTATTATTTATATTTCTTATTTTTTTCATCCTAACCTGGGTTTTAATTTTATAGTGATGAGTGTGTGAGGAATTTGTGCTTCATGTACACATAGTCAGAGGGAATCAGTCTAATGTGATTTCTTCGGTGATCTTCTTCCATGGGGAACATCCATTGGTTTAATTGGTAAACTATTAGTGTTATTATAAGAAGGATTAAAGGTCACTAATTTCCCAAAAATCAATAATTCTAACTCTAGAGTTAACCCTAATAAGTCTTCCAAATATAATTTAGGAATCTTTCAAAATAATATGGGAAGATCACTTATATAGTACCCTTTATCAACATATATCTAGAAAGTTAACATCTAACATATCCATAGAAAATCCTTGGGAAGAGGAGGTATAACATAGCTACATTGTTTCATGACCTGTCCCCAGGGCCCGTTATGTGACTACCCCAAGCCCGCCTTCCATAGGCCTGGGGCTATCGACTAGCACCATAAGACGTATTACCTAAAACGGGAAGGCGTTGCCTTTAAACCTGTACAAACACATGGCCCGAGAACAAAAAAAGAAGAAACTATGATGTAACTACTGTAGTAAAAGAGTGCTGAAAGAAAAGGGGTCGGAATACAAGCCCAACTGGAAAAGTACAAGTACAACTAAAAATTACAAAACAGCTGAAAAGTGAAAAGAAGCTCTTGGATCGTCCACCACGGATCCTTCCAGAAGGGTAGGTACAACTCATGATCAGTAGTCCTTGCATCATGTCACACCAAACGGTCCACCCTAGATCCTACCTGAAGGGTAGGTACAGATCACCTCCACATCACTCCACATACATTTGTCTCCTCCGCGTACCATCAAGTTTTGGCTCCCTGAAACCTCATCCTAGCTGCTCGTCATCTACATAAGACACAATAAGGTGCGGGCGAAGCCCATGCAGGGATGAGTATAATGATACTTAGTAGGGACCTCGATAACCCGAAGGACTCATAGAATTCCACAAAAGAAAACCACAGGGTAACACCATGAAGGTAAAGTACCACACAGTTAAAGTACCACATAACATAACCTCAATCACAAGCACAATGTAAAGAAAACTTACACAAAGATTTATTCTAGGGGTATAATGGTTATCAAATCAGTAAACTCCTCAGATTCTATAGAACTCCTCCTCTATCGATTATAGTGGGCCTGCCGGGTCACACAGAGCTGCTTCACACTAACCTTGAACTACTATGGCACCCATCTCTGATGGGTACCATGGGCATGCTCGGTCAGACAAAGCTTCTTCCCACCATGGGCATTCCAGGTTACACAGAGCCACTTCATACCATGGAAAAACTAAGGTACTCCTCCTATCGAGCACTGGGGTTCTACCGAATCACATAGAGCCACTCCCCACCGTGGGCCTGTTGGGTCACACCGAGCCGCTTCCCACTGGGCTAATTATCAAGCAGTCTTTAGGTATCAGCCAACCGTAAGGTTACATTCATAGTCTGCTTTGGAGAACCACATCTCAAGCCACTCACTACATATTTATATCCATGGAAGTCACCACAATTTATATTCTAGGGTATTAATTGTAGCATCGTCAGTCACAATCCTTGAACTCCACCGCTACTGGATAACTCCTTCTCTATCGAGTACAGTGTGCCTGTCGGGTCACAAAGAGCCGCTTTTCACTAACCCTGAACTACTATGGTACTCATCCCTGATGGGTACCATGGTAATACCAGTTCACACATATCCACTTCCCCTCGTGGGCCTACTGGGTCACACAGAGCCTCTTCCCACCTTGGCCATCATCAACCAGTCTTTAGGTCTCAGCCAGCTCCAGGGTTCCGTTCATAGCACGCTTGGGAGAACCGCTCTTCAAGACATTATTCATATTAAAACTGGTAGAAAGTCTCACAAGGATGTAACCTGATGATCCTCCATGTCATAAGGGTTCCAACGCAACAGAATGTGTGCCAATCAGTCGCTCGGTCTGTGCGTTATTCGCATTTCAGTGTCGAGGGCCCAGTTGGATTCAGGTGCGATAAAACCCGGCCATACTCAAATTTTCTCCCAAACTCTCATGGAGTATGTCAAAAGGACTGTCTCACTCCAAGGATCCCAATTCCATAGACGGTTCTTCAAACATACATTCGATTCTTAAGATAATGCCCTTTTCGTGTTCCTGAGCAGTACTAGGTCTGGGTCGAGGCCCCCTCGGTCAGACCGGCCTGACCCGGTTCTTCATGGGCCGAACCGGGTCGACCTGGGTCGAACTGGCCTGAATCTGGTCAACCTAGCCCACTGGGCCCAACATGACCAGGCTGGGCCGCGTGTCAGGCTGTTGAGCCGCGGATCGACCTGCTAAGCGGCGGTTTGGCCCACTGGACCAACCCGGCGGTGCCACCCACCTAGTAGCATGGGCCGCCAGGGATACCTGGACACGACGTGTCCGGGTAGGGTTGGCATGGCGTGAAGCCACATCAGTGGGTCAACCTGCGGGGGTTGACCCCAATGCGGTGCCGCGGGGCGCATCAGGTCCTCTGTGCCGCGACATTTCCGCCGTGCGTGCCGCAGGCACGCGCCCCGTCCACCGACCGTCAGTGAATCCAGTGGCCCATTACTTCCGGAATGAAAAACACAGGCCGTGGCCTTGCTACCGTGTGGGTGCGCTGCCAGGGGCGCCCCCACCTCCGCTCCGCCGGCTCCATCGCGGATGGCCAGCTTGTCGGCTGACCTTTCCTCTGGTCACCATGGATGATGAGCCACATCCCTCCTTGTTCATCAGAGGGACGCGAGAGTGCGCCACACCTCCCCTGTGGCGGGCCGATGTTGGATGCTCCAATGACTTCCGCAGCTTTCTATCATGGTCTCCTCTTGCGGCATGTGTTGACGTGCTATGCATCACATAGCCAATCAATGTCGCTGATGGAACCACATTATCGCTTTTCCGTTGGTGGAATGTAAATAAGATAATGAGTTTATTTTATTTCATTTAATTTTAAAAGTAAAAAAGCTACTTCTCTGTACCTACTGCGGTCAAATTAAAGCCTCCTTTAGAAAATCCCGGCACTGTGGATTCAACGTTGCCCTCAGTTTTTTAATTCGAGTATCGGTTGAAATGTTAGAAAACACCGCTCGCACTTTTACTGAACATACCTGAAAAAAAGTTCATAAAATTAATAACAGTCACCCTCGACTCTTGATGGCCGAGGTTAGGCTCTTACTAAGTGAAAAACGCCTGAAAAAACTCTACGTTACTCTCATATTTCCAATACAAGTTACCATTTAAAAGTTATAAATTTTACTATAAAATAATTGACGCTTAATTAATTTATTTTAGGCCAAAAAATAACTTTCACTAGTGGCTCGCGCCGGCCAATTTTAGTGCTTGCATAAATAAATCATACCCTCCCAAGTTTAGCGGTGGTTTTTGATTTTTAATCCGAGTTACCATTTGTGAATTATAAGCATTTGAAAAATAAAATAATTTATTTAATTATTTTATTTACATTTATGCCTTTTTGGGTTTTCTAAAAAGAGGCCCGCACCGACTAAACATAAGTCGCACCTAGGTTAAAACCACCATCTTGAGCACAATGGTGCCCTCATATTTCTGATCTGGGAAACCGTTTAAGAGTGATTCCACTTTTTATGGAAAACTACTTACGCGTGCTATTTAATGTTTAACAAAATCTCAACAGATCTTTCCGGGCACTCCGGGCCACGAAATCACACGACGTCAGATTTCATGGTCTCTAAATAATTCTATACAATTGAAAAAATTACACGGAAATTCCGAGACATTAAATTCTCCCCACCATAGGGATTTTCATCCCCGAAATCCTGAACACAGACTAATGAAAGAAATGGGGGTACTGAGCATGAATATGAGCCTCCCAATCCCATGTGCTCTTGTAGAGGTTCTCGTGTTGCTATAAAACATGCACCAGAGGTATCAACAACCCACAAAGGACCCACTCCAGTCGATCCTCAAACTCCACTGAGAACTCTGTAAAAGTCACCCCATCATCAAAGTACAACTATCCCTAGTTGATAACGTGCGATGGATCACACACACATCCTCTCAGCTACGATGCATGGAAAAAATTATGTACCTTATGCATCTGTGGGGAAAGCGATAGAGGGAACTCCACCTATCCCACTATGCTGAGGATATAGAAAGGGTAGATGAATCTCAGAGATAACTTTCCACCCCGTCCAAATATCCACAAACCTCATCGAGGTTAGACCTATAGGAAGACATGGTCTTACTCCTCCTTTAGACATATGACTTCTGCTAGCACTGATCATTTTTCACTTGATAACATTTGAGGCATCATGATACAAACTTTTCCACTCCTTTCTTCATCCAGAGCCATCATTACTGATGCCAGAGGTCCCGGTACATCTTCTACACTCCAAGATGTACCGATAAAGGGGATGTATGGATCTCCCTCAAAACCTCCTTCCAAAGTGTCACTGGTAGCATGGTGCGTCCTCTGAAGAGGATGACGTGATACCCACCTTCAGAAAATCCTTCAAAAGACCGTCCTGAGGATATCTGAGCATGTCAGGCCTTGTAGTCAATGTCTCAAGCTGTCCCCCTCCCAAATGTACCGAATAATTGGGGAAGTGACAGTCATAGAATAGATGTAGCTTCTCCATATTTATCCACAAAGGATATTCGTAGTGCGACTAGCTTCTCTGATGACTCACTCAGAAGTTTTAGACCATACCTCCTGTTTAGTGTGTCTTTTACCATGTTCCCCTTCCCATGAGTATACAATATCTCAAGGTCATAGTCCTGGATAAACTCTAGCCATCATCGACGTCTCATGTTTAGGCCCTTCTATGAGAAGATACACCTGATACTCTTATGGTAAGAGTAAACAGTAAACTGTTCATCCATCAAGTAGATCCACCACATATTCAGTGCAAAGACCACTGATGCTAACACTAGTTCATGGGTAGCGTAGTTCTACTTTTAGTCTTTGCGTCCGATACTAAAATCTCTGCTGACACTTATCCATCCACAGGAAAGGCTACCCCTTTTTCGTCAAAGGTGACAAGGGTGATGCTACCATGGAGAAGTCAGGTACATATCAGTGGTAGTACCTTGACAAAGCAAACGTCCCTCACCCATCGAGGGGTGGGGGGTAATCCTAGAAACATATTTAGAAAATATGTCCCCACGCTCTACCACTCCTGTTTGAAACAGAAAAATCAAAAACTCATGCTTCCCTGAGGGTAAGTTTTGCTGACTCAAGTGTGATAATCTGCACCCTCGTATGCATGAGTTTATCCTATACTGACTGGGATTAATTTTTCTCCGACCAAAGAAAACCCCATTCACATGTTGTAGATAAAACACAACCTTTTTGCCTAATATAGTCAATCTGAGTATGAACTGTGGATGACCAGTCCATACCCAAAATAATTTCGTAAGGCATCGACACTGCCCCTAGAGGTTCCAACCAAAACTCGCACCTCAATGGTCAGATCACACTGTCGGCGTATTTGTGATTATTGAGTCTCCTCCCAAATTTATCTCCAGACGTGAGGGTCAAGTCAACAGTTTAACCAGAAAATCTAGGTCTTGGACAAGATTTGTGGAAGGAAGGAATGATTGGTACCTATGTCTATTGATACAGAAGCTAGTAGTAGACATAGACCATACCTCAAATCATTTCTAGAGCCCCTGGGTCAAACTCCATGACAACATGTAGCTACTCCCTTCCCCTATCCTCCAGCTCCCTAAGCCCAGTGGGGACCACAATTAGGTGGTGGTTGTAACAAGTCGAAATGTATACCACCTCATGCTAGTCTCCTAGATCCACTTCCACATCTGCTTCCTGGAAGATTCATCTATCCCTATCACTTCCTCTTTCTAAAACATTTTTACATGCCCAAGTCACCGAGACTGGTGTCAGTTTCCTCCATTCATACTGCTAACATTCACTGGCTGTATTCGCTCTGCCAAAGGAAATTCAACCACAAAGGTTCTCTCTAGCACCCTAACATAAGTAGGATTGTATAGAGGAATAGTGTTGTCTCAGATGTCCCTAAACACACCCCTCTCAAAAGTCTGATCCCTGAAGCACTGACCGTACTATATTTATCGAGTACCTGAGATTGTCGGTACACCTCTATGAATACTCATCTTCCAACATTTCATCCTACCAAATCTATAGAAGATATTGGGTACTCTCATCCCATAGATCTTTATGTAAAGAGACCCCCTTCTCTGAGGATGTTTCTCAAGCTTATCCACATAAAAAGTCACATCTTCGCAAGATCAGGGTAATCTAAACCATGTTAACATCCTACTAGGTCACATGGAAGGCTCTCTTCCAGGACCGCCATTTGATCGAATGGTACCATGTAAAGATAGAAACTCAGCTACCTCCTCAAGCCAGTCCTTAGCCACCTATGAGTCAGGCTTTCCTTAGAAATTGAGGGGTATCTGATGCTGAAACACATGTAAGGAAGTAACACAACATTTTTCCTCTACCGGTACCACTGGTTGTAACTGCTGACCACCGAGCAGTGATATAGCTGACACACTACCTGAAGGTAATATCTCGGGAAATGGTCCACGTACCGAAGCCTCATCACTATGCGGACCATCCTCATGGTCACTCACTAGAAAAGACTAGAATCTAAGATCACTTTTTTCTCTACTAGTGTCTCAACATGGAAAAAAACTTTGGCCATAGTCTCCAGCAAGTCCTCAGTTGCCTGTGGGTCCATCTTGCCTCTGAACCTTGGAGTCCTCGACCGCTGGAACTCGTGAAACATACTCAGTCCTTGTGCACCCTTTACTGGTGGGGCTGGTGGCAATAGCTGTCCAATAGGCAGTGGTGCTGCTGGTACATCACCCAAAGTGCCAATGCCGTAAGGGGGCCGTAAACCGAGGCATCATCGCTCGGTGAGCCGTTATCGCATACTCTCTTGGAAATCCTAGATGGATGTCTACGTGGCGGCATCCTGATAAGGAACATGGGTGCCAAATTCATTAAGTTATATCTAGTGAGTAGACTCCAAAGATTAAAAATAAAAACATTTCAAAAACACACGCAATCTGTGTTTTTGGGCATTGAGTTGGAAAACAGAACACAGGGTCCTAGTGTATGGATACGTCGGCCGCCGCACCAACACTGGACTCCCCAAACTGAAAACCACACTCATAACACTTAACACTATTGAGACATAGAAAAGATCAGAGTAATAGTTCTTCGGTAGAACCAAACTCTTCTGATACCACTTTTTCATGAACCGTCCTCCGGGGCACGTGCCATTACTACCCAAGCTCGCCTTCCCTTGTCCAGGGGCTGAAGACTATAAATGAAAGGCGTAATAACTAAAATGGAAGGCATTGCCTTTAAACCTGTACAAACACACGGTTTGAGAACACAACAAGAAGTAACTATGAAGTAACTGCTGTAGTAAAAGAGTGTTGAAAGCAAAGGGGCTGGAATACAAGCCCAATTTGAAAAGTAGAAGTACAACTAAAAATTAAAAAACAACTAAAAGGTGAAAAGTAGCTCTTCGATCATCCACCACTGATCCTAATTGAAGGGTAGTTAAAACTCACGATAAGTAGTCCATGCATCCCGTCACACCATACGGTCCACCCCAGATACTACCTGATGTATAGGTACTGATCATCTCCTCAGCACTCCACGTCTGTTGGTCTCCTCCATGTACCACCATGTCTTGGCTCCCTCAAACCTCAACCCAGATTCTCTTCATCTGTGCAAGAAACAAAAAGGGGTGGGTGAAGCCTGTGAATGGGTGAGTATAATGATACTCAGTAGGGACCCCGAGACCCTGAAGGTCTCCTATAATTCCACAAAGAAAAACCCCAGGGTAACACCATGAAGGTAAAGTACTACATTGGTAATGTACCACATAGCATAACCTCAATCACACACACAAAGTAAAGACAGCTCGCACCAGGATTTATTCTAGTGGTAGAAGGGTTATCAGGTCATCGAAATCCTCGACTGCTGGAAAAATCCTCCTCTATTGAGTACAGCATGCCTTTCAGGTCACACATAGTCTCTTCCCACTAACCTTGAACTATTGTGGTACTCATCTCTAATGGGTACCGTGGACATGCTAGGTCACACAGAGCCTCTTCCCACCATGGGCATGCCGAGTAACACAGAGCCACATACCACCTTAGTTGAACTTAGGCACTCCTCCTATCAAGAAATATGGGTATTCCAGGTCACTTAGAACCGCTCCCCACCATGGGCCTCCTGGGACACACATAGCCACTTCCCACTCGGCCAATCATCAAGTAGTTTTCAAGTCTCAGCCAACCATAGGGTTTCATACGTAGTCTGTTTTGGAGAACCAATACTCAAGCCACTCACTACATCTTGATATACATGGAAGTCATCAAAATGTATATTTTATGGTAGTAACCATAGAATATTCAGTCATGAACCTCGAACTCCTCAGCTTTAGGTGAACTCCTCCACTATTGAGTACAGTGGGTCGGTCTGGTCACACAGAGCCGCATTCCACTTACCTTGAACTGTTGTGTTACTCATCCCTGAAGGGAACTATGGGAATGATGGGTCCCACAGATAATCTTCCCACGAGGGGCTTTCTGGGTCACACAGAGCCGCTTCCCACCTTGGCCATCGTCAAGAAGTCTTCAGGTCTCATCCAGGTGCACAGTTCCGTACATAGTGCACTTGGGAGAATAGATCCTCATGCCATCAGTCGTTTTACAACAAGTAAAAAGTCTCACAATGAAGTAACCCGATGATCTGCTATGTCATATGGGTTACAACACAACAGACGGACCGTCAATCGGACGCTCGGTCCGTGCATTATTGGCATTTCAGTGTCGAGGGCCCGGTTGGATTCGGGTACGATGCAACTCGGATGTACTACAAGTTTCTCCAAAAATATCATGGAGTATGTCAAAAGGACCATGTCACTCCAAGGATCCCAACACCGTAGACAATTATTCAAACAAACATTTGGTTCTCAAGATAAGTCTCTTTTTGTGTTCCTGGGTAGTACTGGTTCCGGGTCTAGTCCGCATCGGTTGGACCGGCCCGACCGGGTTCGGCTTGGGCCAACCGAGTTGACCTGGGTCGAACTGGCCCCCCTCAGGTCAACCAGGCCTGTAGGGCCCAACTTGACATGGCTGGGTTGGGGGTCGGCCCACTGAGCGGCAGGTCGGTCCGACCTATCGGTGCCACCCGCCAGCCGGCGTGGTCCGCCAGCGATACCCATACACGATGCTTCCGAGTAGGGCTGGCGTGGTGTGAAGCCACATCAGTGGGCCAACCTATAGGGGTTGACCCCAAGGAGGCATCATGGGTCCTCCATGCTAAGGCCGACAGGCCGTGACTTTGCTGCGAGTCACGCCGCTGGCGTACTCCCCGTTCCCCGACCATCGATCGATCCGGTGGCCCATTGCTCTCACCCTGGCAAACATGGGCCATAGCCTTTTGGCCAAGTGGGCGTGCCCTCAGGGGAACACCCCACCTCTGCTCCACTGGCTCCATCATGACCATCCAGTGTGCAATCCAACTTATCCTCCAGTCGTCACGGCTGATGAGTCACGACCCTCCTTATTCATCGATGGCGAGTAATGGAACACCGTGCCTCCTCCACGACTGGCCGGTGCTGGCTTCTCCGATAATCTTCATAGATTTCTATCACAACCTCCTCTTGCAGTGTGAGTTGACGCGCTATGCACCACTAACCCGATCAGTGTTGCCACTATGTCAGTAATCCACGGAGGCACAAGGATGTAACAAATATAGTGGAGGGTCTGAGTCGGGCTCGTTCGGCCTGCGCCCTTTGTATTAGCTCAAATATGAGGGGTTAATGTTTTAATAACATTTTAATTAAGCAACTAGATAAACCCCCCAAGATTCCCCACAATGACCTCCTGCAAAGATGAATGATTCTTGGGTCAACCCGTTAGTCGGTTGACCCATGTTGTTCATGATATTCAAGAATGGGGAAGTGGAAATCAATTAAAAGCATAAATGAATAAACCCCCTACCTAATGTTCGTTAGAGATAATCCACGTTTGAGGATGTGTTAGCACTTTTTGTCCCCGAAACAAGCATCCAACGATGTCGCTCGATCGTCGTTCTTCGGTTCGTGGTTCGGGGTCGCTTGTCACCGCCCACTGGAACCAGCTCCGTTCTCCAAGTTTTGGGCATTGTGGCACTTTACCAGAGCTTCGTCGCTTTGTTAAGTCATTCCAATTCCTCCCTCTAAGCTCCATATAAATAGGATAGGGGGAGGGTAAGTAACGATCATTGAATTTATGAAGGTACATTCCATAGGAACCATCCTAAATTCCAATTACTTTGTTACATAGTATTTGAAAGTTCAAGCCCTTTCGTGTCTTAACTCTCCACTGGTCCCACACTACAGATTTTCCATTGGAGGAATGGAAATAAAATATTGATATTATTTTATTACATTTCCTTTTAAAAGTCGCAAAAAATAACTTCTTCTCTGAACCTACTACGGTCAAAGAAAATCCTCCCTTAAGCGAATACCAGTGCTGTGGATTCAACGGTACCATCGTATTTTTAATCCGAACATCGGTTCAAAAGTTAATAAATGCCACTCGTGCTTTTACTGAACATACCCAAAAAAAGTCTGTAAAATTAATAACAGTCGCCCTCAACCCGCGCCGGTCGAGGTTAGGCTTTTCCTAAGTGAAACACACCCCAAAATACTCTACGGTTCTCTCAGATTTGAAATATGAGTTACCATTTAAAACTAATATATTTACAATAAAATAATTAAAACTTAATTATTTTATTTAGGGCCAAAAACTAACATTCACTGGTGGCCCATGTCAGTCAATGTTAGTATCTTCCTAAAAAAAGCATACCCTCACGAGTTCAGCAGTGGTCTTGAATTTTTAATCTGAGTTAAATTTTTTGAGATATATGCATTTGAAAAATAAAATAATTTATTTAATTATTTTATTTAAGGATATGCCATTTTTAGGTTATCTCACAGGAGGCCCACATCGACTAAAATTAAGTTGTGCCTAGGGTAAACCCGCAATCCTGAGCATAATGGTGCCCTCAGATTTTTAATCCGGGAAACCATTTAAGAGTTTTTTTCAGTTTTTTAGGAAAACTACTTAGGTACGCTATTTAATGTTTAACAAAACTTCGACAGATCATTCCGGGCACTCCGGGCATTGGAATCACACACCATCAGATTTCACGGTCTCAAAATAATTCCATTTAATTAAAAAAATAGAATTTTTTGGACATTAAATTCTCCCCACCGTAAGGATTTTCATCCCATAAATCCAAAACATAGCCTAATGAAACAAATGGGGGGTACTGAGCACAAATCTGAGTTACCCACTCCCATGTGCTCTCCTAGAGGCTCTCGTGCTTCCAGCAAATGCGCACCAGAGGTATCAACAACCCAAGAAGGACCTGCTCTGGTCGGTCCTCAAAATCTATTGGTAACTCCATAAAATTCACCCTATCATCAATGTATAACTCACCCTAGTTGATAATGTATGATAGATCATGCATGCATCCTCTCAACTATGACACATGGAAAACATCATGTACCCAGTGCATCTGTGGGGAATGAGATAGATGGAACACCACCTCACCCACTCTTCTGAGGATCTAGAAAGGTCAGATAAACCTCGGAGATAATATACCACCCCATAAAAATCACCGAAAAACTCCTCAAGATGAGACCCATAGGAAGACATGGTCTCCCTCCTCCTGTCGACATATAACTTCTGTTGGCTCTGAGCAGTTTTCACTTGATAATATGTGAGGCATCGTGATACAAACTTTTCCACTGCTTCCATCATCTAGGGCCATCAGTACTGACACCGGAGGTCCTAGTACATCTTCTCAAATACAAGATGTACCGTTGAAGGGTATGTATGGATCTCCCTCAACACCTCATTCGGAAGCATCACTGGTTCCTGGGTGCATCCTCTGAAGAGGATGACATGACCCCACCTTCAGAAAATCCTTTAGGAGACCGTCTGGTGGATATCTAAGCACGTCAGGCCTAGAAGTTAATGCCAAAAATTGTGCCCCCCCCCCGAATTTGATGAAGAATTGTGGGAGTGACAGTCATATACTAGAGGTAGATGGTCCATCTTTATCTGTAAAGGAAATATGCAGTGCGACTAGCTGCTCTGACCCCTCACTCAACAGTTGTAGACAAGACCTGTTGATGAGTGTGTCTGGTACCAAATTCCCCGTCCCAGAAGTATAGAGTATCGAAAGGTCATAGTACTGGATGAACTCTAGCCATCGTTGACGTCTCAGGTTCATTCCATTCTGTGAGAAGATACTCCCGAGACTCTTTTGATCATAGTAAACAGTAAACCATTCACCCATCAAGTTGTACCACCACATCTTCAGTGCAAATACTACTACTGCTGACTCCAAGGTCATGGGTAGAATAGTTCTACTTTTCAATCTCTGTCTCTGTTCATAAAATCTCTACTGACACTTCTCTGTCCATAGGAAAGGCTCCCCCTTTTTCATTAAAGATGACAGGGGTGTTTCTACCCTAGAGAAGTCGGGTACAAATCTATGGTAATACCTAGCCAAAGAAGACGTCCATTTCCCGTCGGGGGGGGGGGGGGGTAATCCTGGAAACATATATTGAAAATATGTTCCCATGCTCTTCCACTCCTGTTTGGAACTGAAAACTCAAAAACTCATGCTGGACCGACGGTAAGTCTGGTTGACTCAAGAGTGATCAGATGCACCCTTTTATGCATGAGTTTATCCTATTCTGCATGGGTTTCCTTTTTCAACAACCAAGGAAAACCCCATTCCAATGTTGTAGATAAACCAAAACCTATTTTCCTAAAACAGTAAATCTGATTTTGAACTGTGGATGCCCAGTTCATACCCAACCTAATGTTGTAAGGCCTCGATGCTGCCACCAAGAGGTTCCAACCAAAACTCTTTCCTCATGGTTCAGATCCCACCGTCACTGTAAGTGTGACTATCGGGTCTCCTCCCAATGGTATCTCCAGATGTGAGGGTCAAGTCAATGGTTTAACTATAAAAACTAGGTGATGGACAAGATTAGCGGAATGAAGGAATGATTTGTACCTATTTCAATTGATACGACAACTAGTAGTAGATATAGACCATACCTCAAATCATTCCTAGAGCCCTTGGGTCACACTCCTTGACCACATGTAGCCACTCCCTTCCCCTATACTCCTACTCCCTGAGCCTGGTGGGGAACACATTGAGGTGGTGGTTGTAACATGTCGAAATATATACAAACCTCATGCTGCTCTCCTAGCTCCACTTCCAGGTCAATTGCGCTACAGATTCATCTTTCCCTATCAATTCTTCTTCCTGAAACATTTTTACATGCCCAAGTCTTCGAGACTGGTGTCAGTTTCCTACTTTCATACTACTAACATTCATTGGCTATATTCTCTCATCCAAAGAACATTCAATCACAAAGTTTCTCTCTAGAAACCTAACATAAGTAGAAATGTATATAGGAATAGTGTTGGCTCAGATGCCCCAAAAAACACCCTTCTTGGAGGTCTGAGCCCCAAAGCACTGACCGTACTATATTTATTGAGTACTTGGGATAGTTGGTACGCCTCTATGAATACTCATCTACCGACATGTCATCCTACTGAAGCTGTAGAAGCTCTAGGTAACTATCATCCCTTAACTTTTTATGGCAAGATACCCCCTTATCTGAGGAATGTACTCAATCTTATCTAAAAAAAAATTCACCTCTTCGAAAGATCATGGTAAAATAAACCCTATCATCGTCCTTCTGATCCCCATAGAAGTCTCTCTACCAGGACCACCATTTGATCGAATGGTACCATGGCTAGAAGAAAACTCAACTACCTCCTCAAGCCAGTCCTTAGCTGCCTGTGAGTCGGGCTTGCCTTAGAACCTGAAGGTTATCTGATGATAAAACACATGTAAGGCAGTAAAACTACATGTTTCCTCTACCGGTACCACTGGGTGTAACTGCTGACCAACAGGTAGTGATATAGATGACACACTACCCAAAGGTACTATCTCGGGAAACAGTCCATGTACAGAAGCCTCATCACTATGCGGTCCGTCCTCATTGTCACTCACTAGAAAATAATAGAAGCTAAGATCACTATCTACTCTACTGGTGTATCAACTATGGAAAAAACTCGGTCCACAACCTCCAGCTAGTCCTCAGCCGCTTACAAATCCGTCTCACCTCAGAAACTCAGAGGCCTCTGCCGTAGGAACTAGTGCAATGTGCTCACTTGGCGTGCACCCTCTTCTGGTGGGGATGATGGAAACAACTATCCAATGGGAAGTGATTTTACTGGTACACCATCCGAAAGATCCAATGCCGTAAGGGGGACCTACACTGAGGCCTCATCGCTCAGTGGGCCATCATCGCATACTCTCTCGGGAATCCAAGCTAGCTGCCTACGCAGAAACATACTGATAAGGAAAAAGTGTACCACAGTCATGAAGTTATACCTAGTGAGTTGAATCCAAGGATTCAAAAGAAAAACGTTTCAAAAAAAACACGTAATCATTTTTTTTGTACATTGAGTCGGAAATCAGAACTCAGGGTCCTGGTGTATGGATACGTTGTCTTCCGCATCAACACTGGACTCCCCAAACTGAAAACCACACTCATAACACCTAAAATTGTTGACACATAGAAATGATCAGAGTACTAGTTATTTTGTAGAACTGAAATCCTCCAATGCCACTTTTTCACGACCCACCCCCCAGGGGCCCGTGCCGTGACTACCCCAAGCCCGCCTTCCCTAGGCCGGGGGCTGTCGACTAGCACCGAAAGGTGTATTACGTAAAACTTGAATGCATTTCCTTTAAAGCTATACGAACACATGGTCTGAGAACACAACAAGAAGAAATTGTGAAGTAACTACTGTAGTAAAATAGTGCTGAAAGAAAAAGGGCAGAATACAAGCCCAACTGGTAAAGTACAAGTTCAACTGAAAATTAAAAAATTGTTGAAAGGTGAAATTTTGATCTTTGATCATCCACCATGGATCCTACCTGAAGGGTAGGTACAAATCATGATCATTAGCCCCGGCATCGCGTCACACCAAACGGTCCACCTCGGATCCTACCTGAAGGGTAGGTACAGATGGCCTCCTCTACACTTAATATCCGTCCGTCTCCTCCTCGTACCACTAGGTCCTGGATCCCTCAAACCTTATCCCAGATTCTCGTCGTCTACACAAGACACAGTAAGGTGTAGGCAAAGCCTGTGCAGGGGTGAGTATAATGATACTCAGCATGGACCACAAGACCCCGAAGGTCTCATATAATTCCACAAAGAAAAACCATAGGGTAACACTACGAAGGTAAAGTACCTCACTGGTAAAGTACCACACATAATAACCTTAATCACAAGCATAAAGTAAAGAAAATTCATGAAAAGATTTATTATAGGGGTAAAAGAGTTATCACATCATCGAACTCTTCAGGTGCTGGAGAAATCCTCTTCTATCGAGTACAGTGGGCCTGCCGAGTCACAAAGATCCACTTCCCACTAACCTTGAACTGCTGTCATACCCATACCTGATGGGTACCGTGGACATGTTGGTTCACAAAGAGCCACATCCAACCTTGGGCATGCTGGGTAACATAGAGCCACTTCCCCCCCTTGGCTGAACTGAGGTACTCCTCCAGTCGACCACCATGGGTCTGTTAGGTAACACAAATCTACTCCCCACTGTGGACCTACTGGGTCACACAAAGCCACTTCCCACTAAGCCAATCATCATGCAGTCTTCACGTCTCAAACCACTGCAGGGTTCCATATATAGTCTAATTGGGAGAACCGCTGCTAAAGACACTTGATGCATCTTGATATGCATGGAAGTCACCACAATTTAGATTCTAGTGTAGTAACCATAGAGTCACCAGTCATGAACCTTGAACTCCTAAGCTGCTGGAGAACTCTTCTTCTATAAAGTACAATGGGCTTGTTGGGTCACACAGAGCTGCTTTCCACTGACCTTGAACTATTGTGGTACTCATCTTTGTTGAGTACCATGGTCATGCTGGGTCACACAGAGCTGCTTCCCACCATGGGCATGTTGGGTCACACAGAGCCACTTTCCACCTTAGCCATCGTCAAGTAGTCTTCTGGTCTTAGCCAGCTACGGGGTTCTGTACGTAGCTCACTTTGGAGAACCACTCCTTAAGCCACCAGTCATATTACCACTGGTACAAAGTCTCATGAGGAAGTAACTTGATGATCTGCCACATCATAATACTTCCAACGCAATAGATGGTGCATTAATTAGACGCCCGATCTGTGCATTATTGGCATTTCAGTGCTGTGGGATCGGTTAGATTCAGGTGCGATCCAACCTGACCATATAATAAGTTTCTCCAAAACTCTCATGGAGTACTTAAGAAGGACCATATAACTCCAAAGACCCCAACACCTTAGATGGTTTATCAAACAGACATTCTGTTCTCAAGATCAGGTCCTTTTTGTGTTCTTATCCAGTACAAGGTCCGGGTCCGGTCCACCTCAGTCGGACCGGCCCTACCAGGTTCAGAATGTGCCGAACCAGGTCGACTTGGTCGGTCCACTGAGCGGCAGGTCGGCCCGCTGGACAGACCCGGCGGCGCCCCCGTCTGGCGGCATGGGCCATGAGGGATACCCGGGCATGTCGCTTCCGGGTAGGGCTGGCATGGCACGAAGCCACGTTAGCGAGTCAGCCTGTGGGGTTGACCCCAACACAGAACCATGGGGCACCTCCTGTTCTTTGTGCCATGCCTGACGGGCCACATATTTGTCGCCAGGCGCATCGCTGGCGCACACCCCGTCCGCCGACCACCGATCAATCCAGCGGCCCATTGATCCCACCGTGGCCAACACGGGCCGCGACCTTGCTGCTGTGTGGGTGCGCCACCAAGGATGTGCCCCAACTCTGCTCTTCTACCTTCATCGTGGCCGGCCGGTGTGCCGGCCGACCTCTCCTCTAGTCTCCGCGGCTGACGGACCGCAACCCATCCTATTCGTTGGCAGTGTGTGACAGTGCACCGATCCTCCTCCATGGTTGGCCGGCGCCGAGCACTCTAACGACCGCCGCAGCTTTATGCCACAACCTCCTTTTGTTGCATGCATTGATGCACTATGCATCATGTATCCAATTAGTGTCTTCGCGCTGTTGGTATTCCATGGAGTCACAAGGATGTAACAAATATAGTGGAGGGTTTGGTCCGAGTTTGTTAGGCCTGCGCTCTCCACATTATCTCGTAACACGAAGGGGGTTAAGTGTTTAATAACAATTGAATTAAATAACCAGATAAAACCCACAAGATTCCCCGCAAGAACCTCCCGTAAAGGAAAATGATTTTTGGGTCAACCCGTTAGTCGGTTGACCCGCATTATTCGGGTTATTCATGAACGGGGAAGATGAAATCAATTAAAATCATAAACGAATAAACTGCCAACCTAAAGTTTGTTAGAGGTCATCCACATTTGAGGATGTTTCAACATTCATCATCCCCACAACTATCCTCCAGTGATGCCGCTCGATCGTCTCTCTTCGGTTCATGGTTCAGAATCTCTCATCACCACCCACTAGAACCAGCTCCATCCTCCAAGTATTCGACATCGTGAAACATTACCAGAGATTCATCGCTTGGTGAAGCCGTACCAATTCCTCCCCCTAATCCCCATATTAATAGGAGAGAGGGAGGGTAAGTATCGATTTTAGAATTTATGAAGGTTCATTTAATAGGAACCTTCCTAAATTCTAATGATGTTGAAAGGTCAAGCCATTTAATGGCTTGACTCGCCACTGGTCCCACACTACCGCTTGTCGGTTGGAAAAAAGGAAATAAAATTGTGAGATTATTTTATTTCATTTCCTTTTAAAAGTCTAAAAAATAATTTTTCTCCGGACATACTACGATCAAAGTAAATCCTCCCTTAAAAGAATCCCAGCACTGTAGATTCAACGGTGCCCTCATATTTATAATATGAGCATCGGTTCAAAAGTTATGAAATGTCGCTCGCGGGTTTACTGATCATTCCCAATTTTTTTGTGAAACTAATAACAATCACCCTCGACCCATGTCAGTTGAGTTTAGGATTTTCCTAAGTGAAACACACCCCAATGAACACTAAGGTACAGTCAGTTTTCCAATCCGAGTTACCATTTAAATGTTATAGATTTTACAATAAATTAATTGTCACATAATTATTTTATTTATGGCCAAAATCTAACTTTCACTGGTGGCCCACACCGACCAATGTAAGTATCCACCTAAAGAAAGAATAACCTAATGAGTTCAGAAATGGTCACAAATTTTAATCCGAGTTAACATTTGAGAGTTATAAGTATTTGAAATATAAAATAATTTATTTAATTATTTTATTTACAGTTATTCCATTTTAGGGTTTTCTCATAGGATTCCTGCACCGGCTAAACTTATGTCCCGCCTATGGTAAACCCGCCATCCTCAGCACAACAATTCCCTCAGATTCCTATTTCAGGCAACCAATTATAAGTTATTCCACTTTTTCAGGAAAAATACTTATGCGCGCTATTTAATGTTTAACAAAACTTCGATAAATCATCATGGGTACTCCAAGCTTCAGAATCACAAGCTGTCAGATTTTTCGGTATCTAAATAATTTAATATAATTAAAAAAAATTACACAGAAATTCCGGGACATTAACGTCTCCCCACCGTAGGGATTTTCATCCACAAAATCCAAAACAAAGACTAATGAAACAAATGTTGGTATTGAGCATGAATTTGAGCCTCCCACTCCTATGTACCCTCCTGGAGGTTCTCGTGCAGCCAGCGAACGTGCACCAGAGGTATCAACCACCCATGAAGGACCCGATCTTTTTGATCCTCAAACTCCATTGGGAACTCGGTAAAAGTCACCCCATCAGCAAAGTACAACTCGCCCTAGTTGATAATGTGCGGTGGATCATGTACGCATCCTCTCAGCTATGACACATTGAAAAATTATGTACTCTGTGCATTTGTGGGGAAAGAGATAGACAACACACCACCTCTCCCACTCTGTTGAGGTTCTAGAAAGGTCAGATGAACCTCTGAAATAAATTGATGCCCTAGTCAAATATCTATAAAACTCATCGAGGTGAGACCCATAGAAAGACATGGTCTCCCTCCTTCTGTCGACATAAGACTTTTGCTGGCTTTGAGAATTTTTCATTTGCTAACATGTGAGACAACATGATACAAATTTACCACTGCTTCCTTCATCCAGGGACATCAATACTGAGACTAGAGGTCTAGGTACATCTTCTCCACTCCA
Organism: Viscum album; assembly: GCA_963277665.1. Lineage (NCBI taxonomy): Eukaryota > Viridiplantae > Streptophyta > Magnoliopsida > Santalales > Viscaceae > Viscum > Viscum album. The sequence goes on from OY728131.1 coordinate 188,946,951, forward strand.
AGATGTACCTTTAAAGGGGATGTGTGGATATCCCTCAACAACACCTTCCGAAGTTTCACTGGTACCATGGTGCATCCTCTGAATAGGATGATGTGCTCCCCACCTTCAGAAAATCCTTCAAGAGACCGTCCTAAGAATATATTAGCACGTTGGCCCTTGTAGTCAACATCTCAAGATGTGCCCCCTGAATTTTCTGAAGAATTGGGGGAGTGACAGTAATAGACTAGAGGTAGCTGCTCCATCTTTATCCACGAAGGATATCCGCAGTGCGACTAGCTGCTTTGATGACTCACTCAGCAGTTGTAGACTAGACCTCCTACTAAATGCATCTGGTACCATGTTCCCCTTATCAGGAGTATAGATTATATCAAGGTTATAGTACTGGATGAACTCTAGCCATCATTGACATCTTAGGTTTACGCCCTTCTAGGAGAAGATACACCTGAGACTCTTATGATCAGAGTAAAAAGTAAGTCATTCACCCATCAAGTAGTGCCACCACATCTTCAATGCAATGACCACTACTGCTAACTCCAGGTCATGGGTAGCATAGTTATACTTGTCAGTCTCTTTCTCAGCTCTTGAAAGCTCTGCTGACACAACTCCATCTATGGGAAAGGCTCCCATTTTTTCATCAAAGATGACAATGGTTCCGCTACCCTAGAGAATTAGGGTACAAATCTGTGGAAGTAACTAGCCAAAGCAGACGTCCGTCTCCCATTGGGGGGGGGGGGTAATCCTAGAAACATATTTTGAAAATATGTCCCCATGCTCGACATCTCCTATTAGGAACTGAAACCTCAAAAACTCTTGCTACCCTGAAGTATGTCTGGCTAACTCAAGAGTGATCGGCTACAACCCCCTACGCATGTGTTCATCCTGTGCTGCATGGGTTTCATTTTTTCACCGACCAAGGAATACCCTATTCCCACGTTTTAGATAAACCAAAACCTTTTTTCATAATACAGTCAATCTAAGTATGAAATGTTGATACCCAGTCCATACCCAATCTAAGGTCTTAAGGCCTCAATGCTGCCACCAAGAGGTTCCAACCAGAACTATCGTCTCAAGGATCTGATCATACCTTCGACGTAAGTGTGATTATCGAGTCTCATCCCAAATGTATCTCCAGACGCGAGGGTTAAGTCAACGGTTTAATCGGAAACTCTAGGTCGTGGACAAGATTCATAGAAGGAAAGAATGATTGGAAACTATGTCTATTGATATGACATCTAGTAGTAGACATAGACCATACCATGAATCATTACTATAGCCCGTGGGTCACACTCCTTGACCGCATGTAGCGACTTCCTTCTCATATCCTCCAGATCCCTGAGCCTGGTGGGGACCACATTGATGTGGTGGTTGTAACATGTCGAAATGTATACCACCACCTGCTGCTCTCCTAGCCCCACTTCCATGTCTTCTACCCTATAGATTCATCTGTCCCTATCATATCCACTTCCTGAAAAAATTTTACCCGACCAAGTCTCCGATATTGGGGCCAGTTTCCTACTTTCATACCGCTAACATTCAGTGGATGTATTTTCTTAGCCAAAGAACATTCAACCAAAAAGGTTCTCAATATATCCCTAACAAAGTAGGAATGTATAGAGGAATAGTGCTGGCTCATATGTCCCTAAACACAACCCGTTCAGAGGTCTGAGACCTAAATCATTGAACATACTGTATTTATTGAGTACCAGTGATAGTCGGTACACCTCGGTGAATACTCAACTACCTACATGTCGTCCTGCGGAAGCTGTAGAAGATCTTGGGAACTCTCATCCCTTAGATCATTATGGCAAGAGACCCCCTTCTCTGAGGAAGGTTCTCAAGCTTATCCACAAAAAAAATCACCACACTGCAAGATCAGGCTAATCTAAACCACGTCATCGTCTTACTAAGCCACATAGAAGGCTCTCTACCAGGACTGCCATTTGATCAAATGGTACCTCGGCTAGATTGAAACTCCGCTACCTCCTCATGCCAATCCTTAGCCTCATGTGAGTCAGGGTTGCCTCGAAACCTGAGGGGAATCTGATGGTGAAACACATGTAAGGTAGTAAGCCTTCTAGTGTTCTCTACCGGTACAACAGGTTGTAACTGCTGACCAACGAGTTGTGATATAGATGAAACTCTACCTGAAGGTACTATCTCAGGAAATGGTCCATGTACCCAATCCTCATCACTATGCGGACCATCCTCATGGTCACTCACTAAAAAATACTAGAATCTAATATCACTATCTTCTCTACTGCTGTCTCAACTACTCGAAAAACTCTGGCGACAACCTCCAGCCAGTCCTCAGCTGCCTGCGAGTCCGTCTCACCTCAGAACCTCAGAGGCCTCTACTAGGGGAACTCATAAAACATGCTCAGTTAGCGTGCACCCTATTCTAGTGGGATTGATGATAACAATTTTCCAATGGGCAGTGGTATTGCTGTTATACCACCTGAAGGTTCCAATGCCGTAAAGGGGCCCTACACCGAGGCCTCATCGCTCGGTGGGCCATCATCGCATACTCTTTCGAGAATCATAGCTGGCTTTCTAGGCGATGAAATCCTGATAAGGAACATGTGTACCATGGTCGTTAAGTTATACATGGTGAGTTGACTCTATGGATTCAAAAGAAACACTTTTCAAAAACACACGCAATCAGTGTTTTCGTGCATTGAGTTTGAAATCAGAACTCAGTGTCCTGGTGTTTGGATACATCATCCACCGCACAAACACTAGACCCCCCAAACTGAAAACCACACTCATAACACTTAACTCTCTTTCCACATATAAAAGATCAGATTACTAGTTTTTGTTAGAACCAAACTCCTTTGATTCCACTTTGACATGACCTATCCCCCGGGGCCTGTGCCGTGACTACACCAAGCCCGCCTTCTATAGCCTGTGGGATTATGACTAGCACTGAAAGGCATATTACCTAAAATGGGAAGACATTTACTTTAAACCTATACAAACACACTGTCCGAGAACACAACAAGAAGAAACTGTTAAGTAACTATTGTAGTAAAAGAGTGATGAAAGCAAAGGGTCCAGAATACAAGCCCAAATAGAAAAGTACAGGTACAACTGAAAAGTAAAAAACAGCTAAAAGGTGAAAAGCAGCTCTTGGATCATCCACCGTGGATCCTACTTGAAGGGTATGTACAACTCTTGATTAGTAGTCCTTACTTTGCGTCACACCAAATAGTACACGCCAGATCCTACTTGAAGGGTTGGTACAGATCGCCTCCTCAGTACTCCACATCTGTCCATCTCCTCCGCGTACCACCAGGTCCTGGCTCCCTCAAACCTCATCCCAGCTCCTCATCGTCAGCACAATACACAACAAGGTTCGGGCGAAGCCCATGCATGGGTGAGTATAATGATACTCATTAGGGACCCCAAGACCCCGATGTTCTCCTATAATTCCTAATTGAAAAACCACTGGGTAACATCACGAAGCTAAAGTACCACACATGTAATGTACCACATAACATAACCTCAATCACAAGCACAAAGTAAAGACAGATCACACTAGGATTAATTCTATGGGTAGAAGGGTTATCACATCATAGAACTCCTCAGATGCTGGAGAACTCATCCTCTATCGAGTATAGTGGGCCTGCCGGGTCACACAGAGCTGCTTCCAACCAACCTTGAAGTGTTATGGTACCCATCCCTGATGGGTACAGTGGGCATGTAGGGTGACACAAAGCCGCTTCCCACTGTGGGCATGCCGAGTCACACTAAGCCGCTTCCCACCATAGTCGAACTGTTGTACTCCTCTTTTCGAGAATCGTGGGTCTTCCAGGTTACACAGAGTCGCTCCCCACTATGGGCTTGTAGGGTCACACATAGACACTTCCCACTGGGCTAATCGTCAACTAGTCTTCCGGTCTCAGCCAACCTCAAGGTTCCATACATAATCTTCTTGGGAGAACCGCTCCTCAAGCCACTGGCTACATCTTGATATCTAAGGAAGTCAAAAAAATATATATTCTAGTGTAGTAACCGTAGCATCATTATCACGAACCCTGAACTCCTCAACATGTGGAGAACACCTCCTCTATCGAGTATAGTGGGCCTGCCGGGTCACACAGAACCGCTTTCCACTATCCTTGAACTATTGTGGTACTCTTCCCTGATGGGTACCTTGGGCATGCCAAGTCACACAGAGCTACTTCCCACCATGGGCCTCCTGGTTCACATAGAGAAGCTTCCCACCTTGGCCATCATCAAGCAGTCTTTAGGTATCAGCCAACTGCAAGGTTCCTTAGGTAGTGCACTTGGGAGAACCACTCATTTATCCATCAGTCATATTAAAACTTGTACAAAGTCTCACAAGGAGGTAAAATGATAATCCTACATGTCATAAGGGATCCAACGCAATAGACGACACATCAATTGGACGTTTGGTCTATGCGTTATTGGCATTTCAGTGCCGAGGGCCCGGTTGAATTCAGGTTTGATCTAACCCATTCGCACTCCAAGTTTCACCAAAACTCTCATAGAGTATTTCAAATGGAACGTTTCACTACAAGGATCCTAACGTCGTAGACGGTTCGTCGAATGGACGTTCGGTTCTCAAGAACATTCCATTTTTGTGTTCCTGGGCAGTACTAGGTCCGGGTCTGGTCTGCCTCTGTCGGACTGGCCCGACCGGGTTTTTCATGTGCGAACCGGATCGACCAGACCCCACTAGGGTCCACCCGGCCCTCTGTGACTGACCCGACCTGATTGGGCAGCAGGTTTGGCCACTGGGCCGCGAGTTGGCCCGGTCAGCCGCGGGTCGGTCCGTTGGACCGACCCTGTGGTGCCCCCCGCCTGGCGGCACATGCCACCATGGATACCCAGACACAGTGCTTTTGGGTAGGGATGGCATGGTGCAAAGCCTCGTCTGTGGGTCAACCCGTGGGGGTTGACCCCAACATCGTGCTGTGGGTCCTCCGTGCAGTGAACGATGGTCCGTGGCTTTGCCATCGAGCCCACCGCTGGCGCGTGCCCCATCCACCGACTGCCGGTCGATTCGATGGCCCATTGCTCCCACCACAACCAACACGGGCTGCGTCCTTGCTTCCACATGGGTGTGCTACCAGGGGCGTTCCCCACCTCCACTATGTTGGCTCTATCGCGGCCAGCCAGTGTGCCAACCGACCTCTACTCCGATCGCCGCGGTTGATGAGACACAACCCTCCTTGTTCATTGACGACGCCTGACGGCACGCCGCACCTCCTCCATGGCCCACCAGTGCCGGCCACTCGGACGACCGTTGCAGCATTGTGTCGCGGCTTCCTCTTGTGACAAACATTGCTGCACTATGCACCACGTAGACGATCGGTGTCATCACGCAGTCGGTATTCCATGGGGGCACAAGGATGTAACAAATATAGTGGAGGGTTCAGGCCAGGTTTGTTAGGCATGCCCCCTCCGCATTATCTCGTAAAACGAGGGGGGTTAAGGGTTTAATAACAATTGAATTAAACAACCACATAAACCCCAAAATATTTCCTGCAAAGAACTCCCACAAAGACGAATGATTCGTGGTTCAACCCGTTAGTCGGTTGACCCGCGATCTTCATGTTATTCCGGAATGGGGAAGAGGAAATAAATTAAAAGAAAAAACAAATAAACTCCCACCTCATGTTCGTTAGAAAGCATCTTCATTTGAGGAAGTGTGGGCCTTCGTCGTCCCCTCAACAAGCCTCCAATGACACCGCTCAATCGTCCTTCTTCGGTTTGTGGTTCGAGGTCACTCATCACTAACCGATGGAACTGGCTCCATCTTCCATGTGTTGGGCATTACGGCACTTTACCAGAGCTTCGTCTCTTAGTGAAACGATGATAATTCCTCCTCCTAAGATTCATATATATAGGAGAGGGGGAGTGTATGTAACAATCATGGAATTTATGAAGGTTCATTTAATATAAACCATTCTAAATTCCAATGACGTTGTTACTTAGTATTTGAAAGGTCAAGCCACTTAATGGCATTACTCGCCACTGGTCCCACACGACCGCTTGTCCATTGGTGGAAAGGAAATAAAATAGTGAGATTATTTTATTTCATTTCCTTTTACAAGTCACAAAAAATAACTTATTCTACAGACCTGCTAAAGTCAATGTGAAACCTCTCTTAAGGGAATCTTGGCACTGCGAATTCAACGATTCCCTCAAATTTTTAATCTGAGAATCGGTTCAAAATTTTGAAAATTCCGCTCGTGCGTTTACTGAACATACCTGAAAAAGTTCATAAAATTAATAACACTCAGCCTCAACCATCACTGGTCAAGGTTAGGTTCTGCCTAAGAGAAACATGCCCCAAAAAACCCTACGGTACTCTTGGATTTCCAATCTGAGTTTCCATTTAAAAGTAATAAATTTTAAAATAAAATAATTGACATTTAATTATTTTATTTACGACCAAAAACTAACTTTAACTGGTGGCCCGTGCCAGCCAATGTTAGTATCTACCCAAAGAAAACATACCATCACGACTTAAGTGGTGGTATTGGATTTTTAATCAGTGTTACCATTTGTGAGATATAAGAATTTTAAAAATAAAATAATTTATTTAATTATTTTATTTATGGTTATGCCATTTTTGGGTTTTCTCACAGGAGGCCCGTACCGACTAAGCTTAAGTTGAGCTTAGGGTAAACCCCCCATCCTAAGAGCAATAGTGACCTCATATTTCTGAGCTAGTCATCTATTTAAGATTTATTCCAATTTTTCAATAAAACTGCTTATGCACGCTATTTAAAGTTTATCAAAACTTCAACTGATCATTCCGGGCACTCCAGTCCTTGGAATCACACGCCGTCAGATTTTGAGGTCTCAAAATAATTCTATATAATTAAAAACAATTACGAGGAAATTCTGGGACATTAAATATTGAGGGTCCCATTATCTTTTAAGTAAATAAGATCTTCCATTGGGGGAACTAATGGTAACCCTCCGATGAAAATAATCAAAATTTTATTTAGTGGTTGTTATCTATTATTTCCTAATAATAACCTAGAAGAGAACTATAATAAATATAAAGTAGTCCCACAAAAAGTACACCACAAATATACAGATAACAAATGAAAATCCAAATTCATTCTCTTTCTTTGGAAGAGAAGTACATATTTCAAAGGCATGTGAAATAAGATCATAAATAAGGTTTAAAAAAATCAAAGATAGAATATAATATAATTTAATGGGAGGAACATAAATAAAAAATTTCCATAGCCATATATGACGTAATGAGACAAGTATGTCTTACAGTTTCTAGTGTATCATCTTTTTTTATAGGATATTTCTTGTCTTCCCAAAACTACCTCATCTCAGAATGACTCTGAGTCATACCACTAAGCTAGAGCCTAGCCAATGGCATATGATGAACCACTTCTACCATTGTTCCCTTGTGGTGGATGCCCTCCCTTATTAGAGGCATTTGACTAAACTACAGACCCCCAATGAGTTGATAAGAATAAACCACATTGAGGATATGTGGTTTCTCACTATAAAAAAACTAAAATTTAGCAACGTTTTAGAACATTTTCTAAATAATGTTTCTAAATTACTGACATTTTCATTCACATTTAAAAACTGGGATATTATTAAATTTATCAATGTTTCCTTAAAGAAAAAATTAATATAGTGGTTTCTTTCAGAAAATATGGATAAATTTGTGATGTTTTTTTGAAAAAGTTTTTAGATTTCCCAGTTTTTCTGAAAAACGTTGCAAAATTAGAATCATTTTTAGAAACCATACACAAATTAGGGATTGTTTTCCGAAATAGAATCTAAATTAGATACTTTTTTATAAACCATGGATAATTTAGCAATGTTTTCATAAAATGTATCAAATTTACCCTTGTTTTTTAGGAAACAGTCCAATTATAATTTCAATGATTTGTAGGAAAATATGGATATTTTAGTGAAATGTTTACCACTATTTTAAAAAATTTATAACTATATAAGTGAAATTTTCTTAATATATACATTTATAATTTTTTTATTTATATTTACAAATAAAAAGTTATATTTATATATAAAGGCATTAATGTATATTTAAATATCATAATATATATATAAACACACACAAGGATATATATATATATATATATATATATATATATATATCCTTTTGGGTACATCTCAATGTTAGCTACCCATGTGGGTCTCGGTGAGGTTTGAGTTCGAGCCTCACTGAATTCAACCCTATATTTTTGGGTTGCTTGTTTTTATTGGTAATATAGCTCATTTCCCCACATCGATGTTAATATATATTTTTGAAATATATATATTTATATTTACACAAACACACACATATATAAAAACACACGCACACATATAAATATAAATTTATAAATATATTTATAGATAAAAATAAATATATTTTTTATTTTTTTTCATGTTTATAAGAAAATGTGGCTAATTATATATATATATAATTACATTAATGTACAAGTATATAAAAATAAAAATTTATAATTATAATTAATTATATAAATACATAAACATATATATATTTATACACACAAACACATACAAACATATATATATCTATAAATACACAAAGAGAGTTATATAAACACACACACACACATATATATATATATAATATATAATATAAAATATGAATATATATATATATATATATCAATATATGTGCATTAACATATAAAATTATATATGATATATTAATATTTTTGATACTTAAATATATTAGTATAAATATATATATATAATAATGCAATTTAATTAACAAAATTTGATTAGAGGAGTTGGTCCAGCAGTTCCCCGGAGCTATATTCGAATTCCGCTCACTGTGAATTTTTTCGAGGTAATGCATGAGGGGTAGGATTGAATTGTGCATGGAGATAAACATGAAGTTGGGAGGGGTCCTATTCATCAGCTGGAGTGTGTTGTAGAAGAGGGTGGTGGTGTTAAAAAACATTATTATTTTTATAAATATTACTTAAATAAAGAGTATTAAAAAATTAATTTTTAAAAAATATCCATGTTTAGTAAAATGTGACTATTTAGTAACCCAGTTTTGATGACTCGAAAACATCCACAAATGACGTGTCTCTAATTAGAGAACCCTCATTTCCTGATGTTTTTTAAAATGTTTTTAAATTATAAAACAATGTTTTAGATAATTGATAATGTAAAAAAAATTCTCTAATTGATATTTTAATTTTCATTTCTCTATAAAATACCTATAGATAACCCAATAAACTTTTTCTTCCCTAATATTTTGGAATAATTTATTTATAACTATTTTTTTGATACATTTCATTACACGCAACACCATGTTTATTCAAAAAATATATATAATAATTTAATACAACCTTATCAATGAAATGGAGGGTAGGAATATACCAAAATAAAATATTTAAAATTTATTGTTACATGTGTAAATAATTTGTTCATTTGTTATCAATATATTGAAAATCAAAATAAAAATCATTTTAAAGGAAAATAAATATTTTTTTGGAAAAATAATTTTATGAATGCAATGTACTATTAATATAATAATTTAAATTATTCACTATTGGTAAATTATTTTAATAATATATATGTATTATATATTCATTAAAATGTTTTAATATTATAATTATATTTCTCTATGCATGTGAAAAGAATTAACCATATGCTATTCTTAAAAATATATATTTTAAAAAAAGTTTTTTCGTGTGTTATGCACATATTTTAAAATTTTTCTACCACTTTTTTAAATTTTATTTGATAAAATAATTTTAATATTTTTAATGATGAGTTCTAAAATTGGTAAATAGGTATTTTTTATTTTTGTTCAATAGGAATAGTAACCATTTAAAAATTTATCACCCCAGTAAAAGGGTAAATTTGGTAAATCTAGATTAAAACAAAGTTATAAGGAATTAATTATTCATAATAAATCTTATTAGATGATTTAAATTAAACCCTTATCACCTTAGAATCTAAATTTAATTTTTTAATGGACACTTGTCAATAAAAATGACTTATATATCATTTAAATCATATAATATTATATAATTTCACTCTTTTAGTTTGAAATTTATCTTATGTCTCTTCATGTGGAAAAAAGTATGTTATGAAAGAATACGAGTGTCAGTTTTTATCTTAATATAATTTTTTTTCATGATAGAAATTTATTTCTATTTATTATCAATTATTAAATATTCCTAAATTCTTACGAAACACTAATACAAAATTTCTCTAATTAATAAAAAATATATGAATTTTGAAATATTTAATGTGGAATAATTTGATTAGTTTAATATATCACACAAACTTACCAGATCAATGGTTCATATTAGGGAGGTTTTAAATCATTATATTTTGATTTCGCATTTGTTGTGAAATACTTACGACAAAAATAAATGAATAGCGTTAAAATGAAATTAATGATATTTTATAGTAAAAAATATGTTAATAAATGATACAAAATTAATAAAAATAATATATTAATCCAAATGAAGATTAAATTCCTTCCAATATTTTTATTTTGGAGTGACATTATTGATTCTTAAATAGTAGAAACTTTAATTTTACATCAATTGTTAGAAGTGTTAAAAAATAGTCAAAAAATAGATAAGTGTAAAAATTTGATACATGATTATAAAATTTTTATTTTGTGATAATATATAGGCTCATAAAAATAAAATATTATAATATTATAAATATGGAGTCATTTGAACATCAAAATTAATATATATTAAATCAATATTTTATGAAATTTCAAGAGTTCCCCTCCCCTAAATTATAAAAATTCACCCCATATTTCTCTAATTTAAAACACATTTAAAATTCTAGATCCACCAAACTATACCAATTTATCTTCAGAAATTCCCTATCTAATTTTTAGTTGTTCTTCAGTTCCCCAAATACTAACCCTAGATAACTTTTTAGGAGAGATGGATGAGTCATTTAAAAGAAGAGGCAATCACCATAACAAACCACATTATTTTTAAATTCATCCTTTATCTTCTATAAATATAACTTATTATTCATAAAATTATAACATTAGAATAAAAATATACATAAATTTCATTATTATTATGATACCATATTTATTCACCCTCTTTCAATCAAATGGGATGTGAAGGTGTCACTTTTGCTTATGTACGGCTTACCATCTCCACGTAGCGATAAAATTAATTTTTCAATCCTATATTTTATTGATGGGTATTATGATGGTTTTCTTGTTTATATATTTTAAGGATGTAATTATAATAAATTTTGATTTGTAATATCTTATCTAACTTCTTACCTTCCAAACTACTTGAAAATGATAACATATCTTGTGCGTATGTGCGGACTACCACATCCACAATGTGATACGATTCATTTTTAATTACTGTTTTACATGGACGATAATTAAGATTTAGTTAAGGAATATATAATAATAATATTTTATTATAAAATTTATTAATTTTTTTTTAAAATTTACATTTAATTATTTGTATCCTTCAAAAAATGAAAACATTATTCATACATATGTACGACTCTTATCTCCATGAATGGTGTATTTTTTTATCTCAATATTTTATGAATGTGTCTCAACATGTATATAATGAATATATATGATATTAAAACCATGATTAATATTTTGGAAATTATTTAATCATGATCAAAATATATGGAATAAAACTACCTAACAAAAACAAACACGAAAAATGAAGTATATATCAGTCGAAAAAATTATTTTAATAAATAAATATTGACAAATAGATAATAAATGATAATACATAAATCATATATGGTATGATATATATGAATGTAGTTATTTAAAATATTTATAATAAATTTAAAACTGTGACACAATATTTCCCATCACGTACGAAGGATGTTAGATTTAAGGTATATAATTTTAATCTCACTATTAGTTCCTTGGGACACATGCCATATTCACCACTTGTTGTTGTTGTGTATTTACTAATCATAAATTTAATTTATGATTATTATTATTAATTCTTTTGGTATAAAAATATCCTTATAAGGTTCAATATTTCATGGTTATTATGATTCAAATGCTACCAATGTGGTATGGTTTTTATGGTTAAATAACATCTTTAAATGGGATTATTTATGATTAAGTTTCCGGTGAAAAATATTATAATCTACAATTATGGAAGAAATATATTTTGTTATAATTTAATTATGAATTTAAAATAAAATTATTTAATTCTTTTTTTTCGATTCATTAAATAATCAATATATATAATGTAAGTTTTTAAGAAAAATCAACTTTATTTCCCTCTTGGGTCGATTTTGTTTCTTCCATATATATGTATTTAAAAAAAATTAGAGAATGTTTTTAGTATTATCCAATGATTTTTAAAATTAATTATTACACTCTTTATAGATTTCATATAATGTTTTAAAAGTAATGTTATTTTTATAATAACATAAATTTCAAAAAAACATTAAATAATGTTTCCTTTAACATATATGACTTGATCAGAATTTCCCACCACCATGAAAAATCGATTCTTGGAAGATTATTTACATTTTTCCTTGGTTAATTTGGATGAAATTATTTCCATATTATTTAATAATTTTTTTTTCAATTTTAATGATTTATTTTTAAAATAGAAAGGTTATTTTCATCAAGAATGTTTTTAGCGACCTTTTTATAGAATGTGTATTCATCAAAAAAACATTGTTTTTTCTTATTTGTTACTAGAGATATGATACGATGGTAAAATAAATGTTCCTTAATATATATGGTTTATTAGTATGATAAATAGATTTTTATAAAACATCTTTAATTTCGATGGTTTATTTTATGATGAAATGTTTATAAAACCCATTGCATTTTTCATGGGTTATGTATTGTTGAATGTATAATGTTATGTTCCAAACCTATGTATAATACTCATTATAGGATTGGTGTTACATTTATCTCCATGTAATTCATTTTTTTAATTAGGGATATCTCATGAGGTTAATATTTCATGCATGAACCTGATTTAATGTTCACAAGAATTATATATGCGACCCTAGTTTTTAGGTCCCTATGATTAAGTGAGGACCAAATTTTAATATCCATAAGTTCATGCATAGAACTAGTTTTTAATTTTATAAGTTCACATGTAGAACTATATTTTATGACCAAAATATCATGTGTCGTACTGGTAGCATGTTCATAAGTTTTTGTGATGTTCTTACTTCTTAACCTTCAATTAATGAGTGAACCTATTTATATTTAAACATGTTAACAAAGTTATAAGCTCATATATTCTAAAAATTCATCTATTATTCTAATATTATCTTCCCATGGATCACATTATTTTATTCATATATGATTCATGTATTATTAACATTAATGATTTACTCCATGAATCTATATTATTATTTTTGAAATGTTGGGTATGGTTTTCAAATTTTTAGTCATGTTCTTTTATCTTTATACACGTTCATGCTTATATAATCATTAATATCTCCATTATTATCTACACCCTACCTTTATTATGTTTTATTTCCCCTATTTATAAATACATTTCTTAAGAATGATATTACTAAGAGGGTTTCTTTGTATGAAGTACATAATGAGAGGCGCTTATGAACCAGTTGTTTAGGTGTCCTTGTTTCCAAAGATACTTGACCTATACGATTCTAGCATGGATCGTTATGTTATGTAATTAATATTAATATATTAATATTATATATCTAGTAATAAAAATTATTTTTCTCTAAAATTGGTATTATATTAAGGATTAGTTATCATTTGGAAACTTTATGAGAAAGAATTAGTGGGAACCCTCGGTAAATGTCAATCTATAAGATAATTTCCTAAATATTTTGTAATGATTATGGATATCATAAGATAAACCTTGTTTTTCATAGATTAATAATATCCTGTCTTTATTTGGACATCTAACAAATGTCGTTTCATGATAATGTCATTTTAAACATCGATTCTCGTTAGTCACACTATGGTTTTTGGTTTTTTAAATGGAAGAAACTCAGTATAATAATTTGAACTCGGAATTTGATGGCCAATTCAGTGACCATCCTCATGGGAAACTGAATGTATTAAGTGATAAAATGAAATATATTCTTACCATGCTAACAAAAATCTCACAATATATTATTTGTATCAATTTTCAGGTTAAAATTTTAAATGAACTAAGGAGGGAGAAATATGTTATTAAATATTTTAGGTAACAATATCCACTCTTCTTCAATAGGTATTCTAATATCTTAGTTACTAAAAATGTATCAATGTGAATAAAATAAGATTTTCATTGTTCAGTTCTATGTCTATGAGAAAAATTTATTAATAGTTTATTATTATTAAGGTCAATATGTTCAATGGTTGAATATTCTATCGAATATATAGAAAGTGGTGGAAATTAAAACCCTGTAATTTTATGAATTTAAGGGAATATTTTATAGTAGGTAATTACCTCATATTATGAATAAAATAATTATTTTGAATTACATTAGGTTAATTAAAGTGATTATGTATCCATTAGTACATGTGATGGAAATTTTTCATGACGAATCAAGTTGTGATTCAGGTTTAATCATCAACACAATAAGAAAAATCAACCGAATATATAGTGATTTTAAACTAAAACTTTGAAAGGAATTATCTATATGGTACTTGGGAATCAATGAATAAATCATTAAATGTTTATAGAAAGTTGAAATGGATAATAGGAAAGAAAAATTTTTTAGTGATAAGAAATGGAAGATTTAGATTCATGGAAGCTCTAGTAATTTTAATATGAAGGGTAGAATAATATTCAACTTCTTAGTTTCAAAAAATAATTGATGAAGCACTTAGGTGGATTGTTGAATAGAATAATAAAATTTTTCAAGTGTGAAAATACTAACCATAGAAAAGAAGAGTATTGGAGTGATATAAATATTATAGTTAAATTAATGATGGTATAGAGAGAACAAAATAAAAACGAGTTACACATTATTGCAATAAATGAAAAGTGTTTGCGAATTGTGTGAATCAATTACCTAATCCAATGGACCTTAAATATAGTAAACCCCAAAAACCACTGAATTAAATGGAAATAAAGAATTATTAGGTAATTAAAATTGTTTAAGTGATTCCAAATAGTGAGGGTACACTTTTTATTTACTCTAGAATTGATAATTCTATATTGATATTTTCATGAATAATCCCTATGAATATATTATCTTTCAATGAAATTTGAGGATATTTTTAGTAATGATTAGATCTAACTACATATATTATATGTATAATTATCTAATAAAGAAATAATTTTTGATATTCTAAATCAACTAATGATCATCATTTAGTATAAGGATGAACCGAGACCTTCAATAGTTTTTTTGGGCAAAGATACGATCATATTTAAGGAATAAGGGTTGAATTATAATTTATAAGAATAAATGATTTTATTATGACATTATTTTTTGGAAATTTTTACTATATATTGGAGAATATATGATAAAGTATTAGGAATTTTAATATGATGATTTATGAGGGGATAAAAATTATTGTTATGTTGATCATATAACGATATGAGATAAGATAATCATTGGGTTCCCATCTTGTTCAGGAACATTCTACAGATGTTTTATGAATAAGTATTTATAGAATAAATAATATTGAATTTTGACATTAATTTATTATTTATCATGGTATATAAAAATAATATTGTCCTTGGTAAATATAGAGATAGAAAAAATGACTTGTCATTCTTTCATGGATATTATGATACTTTAAAAGATAGTTTTCGTGCTTCGGGAATGAAAAAAAATAATTTTTAATACTCATCATGTGGGAAAAAAAATTAAATTTTGGTGGATATTGATTGAAGGATTAAATTATACTTTTAAAATATTTATATCTTCTTATGTTCTTATTCTTGATGGTAAAGGACTTCCTCAACTCTCTGAAATTGATATTATGAAAAACAATTCCAGTTAACTTTAATTATGATGAATTGATATTAATTTAATCCATCAATGATTAATTATTTTGTAGTTGTCAACTTTATCCTTACCATGTTATCTATCAATATCCATTAGTACTTGGAGGTCAGTTTTATCTTTAATGTCTCTATTTTATATTCCCACTAATGTTTTTCTTAACCAGGAAACCGATTTGATGTTATTTGAAGTCTCCTTTATGTTTTCCACATCCCATTATAAGGGATGTTTTGTTATTATTTTATATGTTTTGGGTTTTAAGAAAGTAATTTTTTTAACATTAAACCATTTATGATAGATAAAATTTTAAATGGATAAGGGGGGATAGTGTAACTTATTGAGATTTTAGGAAAAAATATTCATTTTTTTATTTTATGATAGATTTTTTCAAACGGAACACTAAATTTAATCAAACCATGATATAATGTTATTTAATATCTCATCACTATATTATTTACTGGTATATATAGTACTAACTGAAATTTAATAAATTTATGGACACCAATTTATAAAAAAATCATTGGCTATAAATTTATTGTAACTGAAAATATAAATCATTTGACAAAAGAATGAAATATTTTCTAGAAAAATTTATTTTATTCATGTAATGTATTTTTCTTTTCAAATATAACATTATTCATACTTTGTTAGTGATTTTAGTGGAATTTATTCATTATATATTTAAAAAAATAAAATATTCATTTAATATTATTTTCAGTATGGGATAACAATAAACCATGTTTTTTGTTTAAAAATTATTTTTTAAAAAAATGTGACATTCATCACGTGTTTTGTGATTATTTTAAAATTATTAATTGAAAATTTTAGGAATATAAATGAAAAAATATATTCAATTTTTTAATCCTCAGGATTAAATTTGGTAAATAGGTCGCTTTGATTATTGGTACATATGAATAGTTACTTTCACCTCGGTAAAGAGTAAATCAGTTCAATCCGAGTTAAAACTAAGTGATAAGACCACAATATTACATAATAATTCTTACTAGATGATTTTAATTCTACCCTAATAACCTTATGATAAAAATTGAATTATTTAATGGACACTTGAACATGAAAATGAAAAATATAATATTTAAATCAAAGAAAGTAATAATAGACCACTTTCTTAGTTTTAAAAGTCTCTTATGTGTCCACATAGGGAAAAAATCATATTATGAGTGAATATATTTTAAAATTTTGATATTAACAACATTATTTTATTGATTGAAATTTATTTATTATTTTTAGTAATTATATAATAACCTGAATTGATTATACAATATTGATGGAGTATTTCTCCAATTAATTAAAAAATAAAATTAATTATTAAGAAAATAATAAAAGTTATATAATTTTACAGGATTAATATGTCCCCTGAATTTAATATATCATTGTGAAATGTTAAAGATAATTGAATCCATTATATTCTAATTAATGTTGTTTTCTTAAGTACTTAAATTAAAAGTAATTGAATATGGTTAAAATGAAATCAATGTAATTTTGTTATAAATAATATTATATGAATTGATATATGGTTAATAAAATATTAAATTAACAAAATAAAATGGAATATGGTTTTAAAATTCATCCATAGTCCTCTTAAGGGTCTTTTTTCAATTTACTGTAACATTATAAACCCTTAAACTGTAAGAAACTTTAATATAACAGTAATTGTAATCATAGTTAATCAAGGTGAATGAAAAATGTCAAGGATAAAAATGTGATCAAAACACTTAAAAATTATTTTTATGTGGTGTTTTCAGTTAATATTTGATATATATTTGAATCAAAACAATTTTTATACATTTGTACATCAAAATTAATTAAAATTAGTTTAATATTATAACATATTCCATGACTGTAGCTCCCCTCAAATATAAAATGTCACTAGTCATTTAAATTATTTACACCACATTGAGACTTCTATTACAACCAAAATCCACCATGTTCTCTTTTAACCTTACCTATCCACATTCTAAAGGTTTTTTCTTTCCAAAAGGCTAACCCATGAACCCTTAAGTGAAGATCTAAAGGATTTGTTTCATTAAAGAGGTAATATCCAAAATCAATAACTTTATTATTAAATTATTATTTTACCTCATCAAAATAGATTATATTATTAATATATTAATAAAATAATTATAATAAATACAATTAAATGTTATTATGATTATGAATCTAAATTTCTTCAACCCATTTATATAAACTGTTATGTGAAGGTATCACTCATGCATACGTATGACTTGCCATCTCGATGCAGAGTAACAATTCAATCATCATCTATATCATTTATTGATGATTATTATGATGGTTTTAATATTTATATATTGTAATTATGTCATAATTTTACTTTTGAAATTATAATATCACATATACATTCTTACCTTTAAAACTATTGGAAAATGATATTGTCATTCATGTGTATTTGTGGAATGAATCATCCAAGAATAAATTTGATTAATTTTTCAATTTTGATTTATGTGGATTCTAATAAAGATAAAATTAATTAATAAATATGATATATAAGATATAATAATTATTCTATAGTGGTTATTTATAATTTACTTATCTTTTATTCCATTCATAGAAAAATGCAAACATCATTCATGCATATATACGACCTACACACTCCATGAAAGGTGTAATTCATTTTTTATCACTATCATCTATGAATGAATATAAGTATGTATATAATTAATATATATTATATTTATATCAGGATGAAAATTCTCGAGATTATGGAACCACGATCAAAATATAATGGCTAAACTACTGAATGAGAACATACATGAAAAACAAATCCGATATCACCTAGAATAGTTATTTTTATGAAAAAATGTTATGAAACTGGTGATAATAGTTCATAAGTAATAATATATGATTATATATATATATGGTGATTAAATATATTTATAATAAATTAATTTTTATTATACTGGAGGTTATAACTTGAACAAAGCAAGTTAGAGATAATGTTTGGGATTTTTGTCTCACTTTTATTTCAATGGGATACATTCCATATTGAAAAATTATTTCATTTTTGTAGTTTATATAGTTCTTATGAATTTATTTTACGATTAATATTAATAAATTTATGTGGATATAAATATATATATAAGTTTCATTCATTCATGGGGCTTAAGATTCAAATAATACCCATGCGATAAGGGTATTATGTCACTATCTCATGTTTTATTGGGATTGTTTGTGACTATGTTTTTGATGATTGGATCATGTAATCTACCTATAAATAAACTCATGAACATTATTATACACTATAAATTTATTTAAAATAAAAATTCTCATTCTATTCTCCTCACATGAGGGACTCAATAGAAAATAAATATGTTTTTAAGGTAAATCCACTTTTTTCTCTCTTCGATTGAAAGAAATATTTCTTCGATATGCATGTGTTATAAAAATATTTTAAAGATGTGTTTTGTTATTTTTTAATAACTTTATAATGTCAACTTTCCTTGTTTTATGATTAAAAAAATGGTATAAATGGAATATTCTATTTATTTTCTAAATGATGTACTCTTTGGATTTTTATAGACATGTTAAATAAATGTTTTCTTTTAAATTATACAACATGATCGGAATTTACAACTATCATAATATCTTTATGATTTGAAGCTTCCATTAAAATTTTAAAATGTTATTTTAATTGAAATTTTTTTCCATTATATTTTAGAATTGTTTATAGTTTAAAGATGAATTTTCAAAATGGAAAGGTTATTTTCTTCAAGAATGTTTTCAAGATATTTTTATTTAATTTATATTAATCAATAAAAACAACCATTGATGTGGCTTAGGTTTTTTATGGGGTACGATCTAATGGTACCATCCATGTTTTCTCTAGATGGTTTAGGATTATCATTATCAGATTTTTTTTAAAATACCATTTTTCAATGTGTTATAATATGATTTAGTATTTGTAAAACTTATTATTTTGTGGTTTATGATATGATGAATGTTTAATAATATTATGGAAAACCTATGTATTACTTTAATTTTGATTAGGGTGGGACCTATTTCTCCCGAAAATAAATTTAGTAAATATGGATATCTCAAAAGGTAAATATATTATGTAGAAACCTGATTTCATGTTCGCAATTGTATTCACGAACCAAGTAATCATCTCCCTAGAATTAAGTGGGTACATTTTTTTCATGTATATATATTCATGAATGATGTTGGTTTTCATGTCCATATGTTCATGTGTAGACTTGGATCTCATGTCCTTAAGATTATGCATGGACCTGGTAAAATTTCAATAAGTTTATGGGAGGTTCTATTTTCAGGTCCATAACATAATGAATGAACCTATTTTTATTTATATTTGTTAAAAAAGGATATAATCTTATGTATTCCACAAAATCACGACTTATTTTGATTTTATGTTCTAATGAATAATGTTTTTTATTCATTTAGGATTCATGTTTTAAAACAATTCATTATTTATTCCATGAATAAATATTATGATTTGTTGATATGAAGGGTATGGTTTTAAAATGTTAATATCATGTTATTATACTATTATGATCATGTAATTCATATTTGATTTTTCATATCTCCATAACATAAACATACTAAGCACTTGATCTTACCAATGATTATGTATCCATTCCACAAGTTATGAATAATTATATTTGGAATGATATGTACATGAAGGGTCAGTTATGATGAAATTTATAAGAGAATCTTATAAACCATTTTTTTAAGTGTCCATGTTTCAGAATATAGTATAAATATATTATGTTTTCATGGATCATTATGTTACATAATTAAATTATCATTAATGAATATGTCATATCAATTTGTGACAACTTTGGTTTTCTATACAACCACTTGATTGGAATAAAATTAGTTTATTATTGAAAAGATAACTATCGTTAATAGAATTTCCTTGTTGGTAATTGATATGTTGTATACCTTCCATTTTTGACAATGGTAGGAAATACTATGGATTCTTGGAGGAACTACCATAACCAATTCTTAGTTCATCACAATTTCTATTTTTAATTGAGAATAAAACTTTACTTTTACTTGGTATGGAAGGAGAATAGATCATCCGAAGAATACCCACATGATATATCTCCACCTTTAAGTATTTTTCTATGTCTTCCTCATTAGATGAAAGTGTTATCAAGTAGACTTTGTACTGGGTGTCTGAAGAAAGTACCATCTCAAACCTCCATGTTTTCATCCTCCCATTTTAAACAATCTTCATAGAAAAGTTAAAAATCTCATAGAACCTGCTAGCATAATTAATTTTCATATGGTTTCATTTTTCAAGGCATAAAATTTCCCTTGATTAAGTTGGATCTACCATGTAATGATGTATCTTTAGGGTATATATAATCCATAATTCTTTTAACTCCATGTTCTTAGGTTCCATAGCTTAAAAAAATGGCATCCATTATTTTTTACTGGGACATTTGAGCATAAAAGCATAAAACATTCCCTTAATGGACTCTATATTCTCATGAAATTAATTTATTCTTTAATTATTATTTAATCAATCCACTAACTATTTAGTATCATTGATTCTTTAAAAGGATGGAGTTTTTTAGATAATAAAGTCCTTATCTGGATCCTTATTTTCCTTCAAACCCAATAATTAATCCTTTTTTAGGGTTAGTACATGGATTAATCATTGGACCAATCTCTTTTAGTATATAATAAAACTTCAATAGGATTTTGATATAGCATGGTAATATGTCATGGAATGTTATCTATATCCCCCTCTTGAAGTTACACAATATGTCTTTGGGGAGCTACGATACTAAATAAATCATGGGAGAAATAAATTGATTGAAATATGTAAACCACCTAAATTAAAATAATAAATATCATTTAGGAATCTTTTGAATTTTAAGAAAATTTTCAAAAGTGGTAAAAAAATTTTTTTAAATGATTAAACTACACATGGTTTTGTTTTAGTGTTTACCCAATCCTGACTAGTCGTGTGCCTCATAGTGGATGGGTTGTGTTAAAACATGTTTTAGATACATGGTTATAAAAACAACACCCCATTAATGCAGGAAAAAAGAATTTACCTAATATGGCCGTACATTTTGGTTTTAATTTATCATATAAATATTCCTAATTAAAATATTTTATCCTTGTATTTTAGATCGAAAAATCAATCAATATCCAATATTAACTATTTTTTTCAAAATAATAATTTTAGCTGATCCTATATATCCTCACAGAACATTATGATTCTTGATATCAGAAAATTAACATGAAACCTAACCCTAAATTTCAAACAATCATATCTATTATATATAAAGACTTCATAAATATCATAAATCATAAACTGGTCTTTGATACCATTTTTAATCAACCAAACAAGTCTACACTTTACCTGGTTTGTGTGTTATCCTATAATAATTCATGAAGGGAATTCCAAATAACAAAATCCCAAAGAAATAGTTTATATGAATGAAAAACATATATTTAGAATGATTTCACCTGAATAAATCCTTCATGAAATTCTTAACTATGAATCCAAAATAACATTTAAATTTAATAATGACTCATTCAATCAACAGAGTAAATGAATAATTAATAGTAAGAAAAAATAATCATTATCAAAAACATTAAATATAAAAAATTTATACAAAACTAGGCATAATCATTCATAATATAAAAAAATTAAAAGTTATGATGTGATGATAATGTGGAGGTATAATGGATGTATGACTACATCATGAACTGATAGAACAAAAGATATACAATAAAATTCTACCTATATCAATTTTAAATGAGATTCCAATTCAACGATGAAACATACTCCATGGTAAACTCATATAACAAGAATTTTAACAAACTTCATGTGGTTTATTTTCGTTTCCTGCATCAATAAAAAATGGTTTACAAGAACCCATTTATTTTATATAGAGTGCAATCTTAAGATGCCTAGTTAGATCCCACCAATCATTTTATGAGAAAATATTATTAAATGGTATAATAAATATTGTTTGAAAATAAATCATATGAAAATATTTTTTTTTAAATTTTAATTGAATGTAACACATTGAAAGATTTCGAAATGTTTCAAATCCAAAGTAAATTCCATACAAACAAATATTTTTGAAAAACACAATTGGAGAACATTAAGGTCATTAATTTTATGTCACCTAAGATCCAATTCCATACTAATTTTTTATTCCAATCATATCCAATCATCCATGTCTTATTAAGTATAGATAAATAAAATTCCATGAAATAAAATGACACAAATTTAACTTCACCAGAAAAATATAACACAAATCATAGTGATGTTATGTTAGTAAGTGGAATAATTTAATGTAGAGAGATCATATTATATTACAAGTGGTACATTTTTAGGTCCCCAATAAATCACATTCAGTTCCCATCTTCCATAACCATTTTTTAAGAAATTATAATTTTATCATCAAAACCATTAGACATATTTATTTCATTAAAATAAACTTTTTTCTCAAACTCATAGTGGGAATTAGTCAATTTTACATATAAAAATGAATTTGAATAAAAATATTTATGAACATGAAATGTAAATAATTAAAAACATTATATCACTTGTACTTGTTTTAAGATGGTGGAGAAATATTAAATAGAATAGTAAAATAATAATTTTAAAATAGAGAAACCATTTATGGTTTCATAAGTAATGGTAAATCCCGAATCCACATACCACAATCCTAAGGAATCAATTTTTAATTGTGATAATTGACTACGATTAATTTATAAAAAACCTAAACATAAAAAACTATTAAACTAAATTCAATGACAGATAAACCAAGGACTCCATTACCAAAGGTAAGAAATGAAATTATGCAGATGAAGTGAAATAGACCAATGAAGGTAGGTAGAAAAAAATACTATGACATTCCAAGACATATCTATGTAAAAATTCTCCAATAACCAAGAAAAATAAAGGGAGGAGAGGGGATCATAGACTTTGAATACTATATAATTTTAATTAGGGGATGAATAGTGAATAATTGTGTAAAAATGAGTGATATGTGTCATTGTAATTTGAAATTTTAATGAGCCTGATCATGCCGCAAGGTTTTGTTTCATTAGTTACAGAATAGTGAAACTGATATGAATATTACATAGGAAACACCTAGAGGAGTTGCATATTTTGGCTACAAGATTTTTTAAATTGTGTTCCAATGATATTAGATACCTTGATAAATACTACAAGTTCTATATGGAGAGGTCTCTTGGTTTTCAGTTGGAAATTCCAAACCGTGTGATGGGAACAACATCCCAATTTTTCAAAAAAAAGGGAAAAGGCCAAAAAATACTGCATAATAACAATAATCATTAAATAATGTAGTTTTACATGTAAATGACATTATTTCAATGGAAAAACATTCTCTTCCACTTCCAAACTCACATACTAGAACATGATGCTTCAAGTGCATCCTTAACATCTATTTCTTCATCAATTAGATCATACACTATTCAGTTCTATCATATTCACCATTTTAATCATGCATCATATTCATCTATTTCTCTTCCTATCCTGAATCATGATTTTACCATGTAAAGATATTTTTTTAGTATCTCAACTAAACGAATCATATTTTAAAAACAATAATTCCATAAATATTTTTTTTGTAACTAGTTTATAGAAGATTAACTCCTTATATAATAATCTCAAAATCATCCTAGATCCTAATAATTCCATAGTTTTGGTATATAATATCACTTATAAAACTCATCTGGAATTATGATCTTTATGAACTATCTTGATATTTAATCTAGGATGAAGAACATAGCCACATAAGATTTATTTTTTATATATATTATCTAAAACTAAAAGACTCCTAAATATTCAAATCTATAATTATTATATAATAGATATATTATTATTACATTTCCATTTAACACTTAAATTCATGCTAACATGATCTCCCTATTTAATCATGCATAGCTTGTGGGACACCTAGATTTTTTTATCATAGTTTAATTTATAAAATATGTTCTCATGTTTCTTATACAATTCCTCTAAAGAAGTAATATTTATATATCTTTTTTATTCAACTATATAGAGTCTACAAAACATATTTGATACATTTAATCTCTAGATAGTTCCTTTATAAACCATCAAAAAAAATATGAGAACATATTTCATTAGTTAAAACAAATACAACAAATCCTAAATACTTCAAAAATTCATCATCTTGTCCGATCAGATCATATTTATTTTTGAATATGAGAAACCCAATAATTTACATCAATTATTATCCAAACACAATGAGAATTTTTATGATAATAAACTTATTTATAATTTAATTATCTCGATATTATCTTATCTCTTGATGAGAATAATTTTTTTTTTCAATAATTTTGATGTAATCCCTCATAATCATCTCACTTCATTCTAGCCCTTTATGAAATAAAATCATCTTATGATTCAACCTTAGTTACCAAGAGTTTCTTACGTTTCTATACCTTTGAAAATAGAATCCCAAGGAATATAAGCCATTGTAAAAAAGATCTTATTGAAGAGGTAATGAATAAATATTCATATTCATCCTAAACTCATCAATTACTTCCATTGGTATGGCCTTAGAGAAATTATAACCGATTATTTCCTTTCTTTAATTATACTCTAGATTAACATATCCATTGAAAAAAATCTAATTAATGAAACTGTACATAAGATCAATATATCAAGACATAGGGTGTCGTAGTGTATTTTTACATAGATAAAATTTCTATTTGAAAATATTTAAAAAATCTCAAGGTCTCAATACTCTCACATTAAAGTATTTTGAATACTATTTTAACCAAATAATCTTGGTGTATACTTATATTACCTCAAAATATATTTATTTATTAGTAAAAATTGTTTAAAATATTTATTTATTGTATTTATATCTCAGAAATTAATTTCCCAAATAGAATGTGTCTCTTCATGTTAGAATCATATCATCCAAATCTCAAGTAAAATCAACATCAGTGAATTCCACTGGGTTTAATAATTCACTTATTATATTTATCATATCATAATTAACATTTCATTTGATATGTATAAGAATTGTATTATATTATATAATGTTTTATTCATTTATATCACATTTATCTTTATAACACAACTTTACTATATACGTAATGTATGTTATTAACTCTATATTGTAAAAAAACCATTCAATTATCATCATAAATTTCTTTTGATTTACATTTTTCCATGCCTAATCCATACTCATGATTAAAAAACTATCATGGGTGTTAATAATTATTTAGAATAATCCATTCTAAATTTATTCAAGAATTCACTAGAATATTTTTCTTTTTATAAGATGATATATTTTCCTTTTTAAATGTTTTAATCCAAAAAATTATTCATCTCTCCATGGAATGTCCTCAAAAAATTAATATTCATTTGTTTTCAAAATTCAATAAAATAATACTTTATATCACCTAAATTTTTCCTCCATAAAAATAAACTATTATAATTAGAGTTTATTTTCTCATCTCTATCACATATATGTTATTACTTTATTTTCCATTAAAAATGATTAGTTATTTTATAATTATATCTAATTTAGAGTACCATGATTTTGGGTTCCATTTAAACCCATTAAATTATTTGATTAATATTTACACCACATATCCATCAATTTTAAGGAGATATAATTTAGGTTTCATAATTAATTCATCATTATCAATATTATAGTTCCATAGAATCTATGGAAACTAAGAAGATGAGGATGAATCGGTGGTCATATTTTAAATATTTCTTATTTGAAATTAACCTCTAAAACATGTAAATGCTTCAATACTCTCCACTCTATAGCTCAATTTCTCTCACATTAAATGATAAGGAAAATAATGAAAGGAAAACAAGTTTATACAATGTTCCATCCCAATGTGGGAACCTAGTCCTTTTGGTGTTAAACCCTATCAACCCACATATATCCTATATATAACACATGTTAAAATAACATATTCTACCACTGCCAAGACCCTTTTATCTATAAGAGGGTAATATAACTAGTTACTACTGGTTATATATTTTTATTGTTATTATGAGCTGTAAAAGTAATAAACATAAAATACCTCACACTTTGTAAAATATCCAAAATAAAATTTTCAGGAACATCTTTTATCGGAAGGTAAAATTCTAAACCCTCAAATACGCATGATTTTAAATGATGAAAAACAATACCATCCCAAATATTTTTATAATGAAATATCTTTTTTTAATAATTGTATAATCAATATCATCTAGAAAAAATCAATGATACAAGGGGTTTTATGTCCTCCCAATTATTATTTCATTCACAACCTAGAAAAATTTGTAATATAAGGAATGTGAATTCCTCAAAATTTAAATTTTTATAAATTATATTATTCTCTAATAATGACTCCTAAAATGTTGTTTCCAACATAGATATCCATAAAATTACTACAACCATTAATTTTTCAAAACATCTGCCAAGTATAACTAGAATCATGAACAATATTTTATGAATGTTTAATATTAATTGTATATCTAAACAGAATCATAATGAATGTGACTTTACAATGTTTATGTTAACTCTTTATAGAAAAAAACATTTATAAATATCATTTTGAAAATATGCTTCTTCAATTAATCAGTATTTCTTGACTTAAAATTTCAATATATTAGGATAATCCACTCCTCATACTCACTCATAATGTATTTAACCATCCAGAGTAATTTTAATATAATCTTATACTAAAATAATATTATGAAACTCTCTTCTAATAAAATCAAAAACTTTTTCAGGGGTGTTCTTCCGAACAACAATTTTTTCCTCTTCTGGAAACTCAATATTTTTCATCCAATATATTTATTTTCAATCTTATAAGAATATAAATATTCATCATCTAGAAATCATTACATGTTTCCTCTATCCATAGTTATCCATTTTTTAAACAAGAAAACATTCTTACAAAACACCTTTATGGTGAAAACACAAAAATGAAAATCTAAATCAATTTATAGTGAAATCTATTTCATTATTTCAATATCTCTATCTGGAAACTCTATTTTATCCTTAACCAATATCCTTACCAAAATAAAATTTTATAAAATTTCTTCCAAAAACGTTCTTCTTAAAATATTATTCTTGATTTCTATATAATGAACTCACGTAGGTCCTTATTATACTACTTTAGGTGAGTTCAACATAAGATATTATAAAATATCATTCTAAGTTGGAATCAGTTTTATATCTTCCATTTTTTGATGTTTCATCCTTGAATGATCATTTCAAGAACCATCTATCTTAGTTAACTTTAGGTGATAAAAAATAGTCATAGAAATATTTTTTACAAAAAATATAACAAGTCTAAAAAATAAAAATAAAGGATCATCAATATCTATCTTTAATTTTCCAAAAACTATCAAAACATAATTATCCTTTAGAAAAAATAATCTTTTATCTTCTAGATATTTTTACATTTTTTATTTATCTGTATTTTCCTATTATTTTTACTCAAAAAAGTTCTTTAGAAACACTTTTCCAAAGGAATCTGATATTTTCTTTTAAAACCTATTCTAGTGATTGAATTTTCTTCATCCTATATATACTTATAGAAACTGAATTATATTCTTATAAAATAACCACTATGAAATTTTCATTCGAAAATTTACATCTAGAAATGTTTAAATAAATCTTTTCTTCTATATTTCCACCTATTTCACATAAAAAGGTTCTTAAAAAATTGATTTAGATGAGTTACCCTTGACATATTCCAAAATATGTTTCTAATCTTAGGCCACATTTAGATATTCAATCAATATAATGTTTCTCTCATGATCAATTATAAAAATAATAATCATTATTATTCAAATTTTCCTCAATTACAAAAAATAAAACATAAATATTCTCTACAACCAATACAAAATTTTAAAAAAATGAAAACAATGGATCTTAAATGATCTCTATTTAATAAATCTTTTATTACATATATTTGATAATACTCAAAGATTTGATGATTCATAATAACTATAATCATTAATATAGTTACAATTCATATAACAGGTAAAATATTTTATTCAAATTCCATGCCTAACAATTTTGAAGAACCATTTTAAACCAAATTAGGCCTCTTTTATTTAAGTCCTAATATTTTTATTGAGTTTATTTTTTAATCATTACCCAACTCATATTTACTTTTAACTTTTTCTCTTATTAGAAGATCTCATATGTTATTCATTTGAATTTAATGTAGATCATAATTTTTTTACATTTAAAAAATTCTCTATCTCATTATCTTTATTAATTAGTTTTGGTTCATATTTCAAAACAAGAGTTGTTAGATTTTGTTACCTCAATTTTGTTTTTGTCTAAACTAGATCATCCCAATATCAAATAAATAATTTATTTATGATATAAAATTTTATACTATAAATCATAAATTTTACATGATAAATAATATTATCATCATCACCAGTCAAATCAAGATTATCATAAACCTAATTAGGTTTGTGATCATCTTATTTTTCCCCAATTTTTTTCAAAATTCCACAGTTCATCTTATTTTAATTATTTAATTTCTTATGAAAATTTCTCAATTAATATGAGATTTTTTAATATCATTTATATCATCATAATATAGCATATATTTTTTCCTTTTCACCTAGAAGTAACACACTCTTCCATTTGATATGTATCCCATGGACACACCATCCTTTGTTTTTTCATCAAATATTCCCATATATTAAATTTTAATCTTTATTAAACATGGACTTCAAAAAACTCAGAATTAGATTTATAGAAACCCTAAACCAAATATACCTAATCAGATTTCATGCTTCTATTACATTGGAATGATTAGAAGGAATAAAATCATGAAGGGCCAATGATTTTAGTAGTCTCTGTAAATGATATACCAAAATGAGTTTCATATTAAAATTGAATACAAAAATTACATCAAAATTTTTTGTAAAATATATATATATATTTTATCATTTCCCTACATATGATTCATAGTAAACAAAATGGAATCTTACAGAATGGAAACAAAATAATTGTGACTCAAATTCTCATAAAGGGAAATTTTTAGTGGAAGAAATAATGAATCAATGAGAATAATAAATATAGAAAGGTAATAACTGAACACACATTCCATATAATAAATAAATTTTAGAAGATGTTCATAAACCATATTGAGAGAAAAATAACTGTAAACATATTCCATTTAATCAATAAAACCAGAATAAAATGAATCCATATATTTCACCATTTTGAAAATCTCATGGATAATAATAACTAAATATAAAAGAAATAAAGAAATAATTATTGAATTAAATTTTACAAAGTAAATGATACCTTTACAATAATGATATTTTACAAGATATTTTAATACTTAATGGGTGAAAATTAACATAAATTAGGCTACCCTACTGATTGATCCCATTAAACTACTGACACAAAGGTATTCTTGTATTAACCACCACTACATGTGTAGTTCATGTCCAAAGAATTCATCATATATCAAATAATCCATTTGTTTTAGTAACAATATCCCTTATCAAATATCCATATTTAGTATGAGATAAAGATCTATTAATATTTCCCTATAAAAACAAATAATAATCATATTAAGCATATTACATAGAAATGGTAAATGGTTTATGAAATAAACACAACCATGATAAATAATATTTATATTTAGGGGGAACTTAATGTATAATGATAATAATAAATTAAATATTTAAAGGGGACTAAAAAATATTTAGGTTAGTAAATTTCAATACTATCCTTGTTCAATGAAATTGTTATCCATCTATATTATGAATAATGATGGTATCAATAAGCAATATCGCAAATGGAGGAAGGTTAAATTGTTGTTGACATTAATGAATAGAAATACCATAAATAGATCTCTAAAATATTCTTGAGGAAAATATAATTTTCATTATGAAAATATCTTTTCATTTAAAACAAGTATTTTAAATAAATTATTTAAAAATATCTTTGAAAATTTTCAATGTAATCTTTAATGAAATGAAAGGGTATAATTGTTTACATATCATACATGGTAAAAGGAACATTATGTTTTCATGAATAAAAGAATATAAAAGATCCTTGTTCGGAAAGAGACAAGATGATTCCATTGAAAAAAAATTAAGAGACAAAAGGGGTAACTTTTTTTAATAAATTATTTCTAAAATTTTAAAAATATTTTTGAAAGAATTTTTAAAATACATGGTTTTTAT
Organism: Viscum album; assembly: GCA_963277665.1. Lineage (NCBI taxonomy): Eukaryota > Viridiplantae > Streptophyta > Magnoliopsida > Santalales > Viscaceae > Viscum > Viscum album. The sequence continues at coordinate 188,978,074 of OY728131.1, forward strand.
TGATAATAGATTTCTGATCGAAGAGAGAAATGATGGCAGGTTTTTATAAAATCATTTTCTAAAACATTTTGAGTTACAAAGAGTGAAAAAATGATTCTATTACTTGAAAAAGGTAATTAATAAAAAAGTGAGTATAAACATACATGGACTATTAAACAATTATCCAATAAATTAATTTAATGTAAATTCAAGAATAAGTAATCTCAATTGTAAAGGGATTTTGAAATAAACCCTTAAAATGTTCATAACATTGAAGTAAGAATTATTTAATGAATTGGTTATGTGTAACAAATTTAAATTCAATTATTATAAGTGTATATTTAAAAATATATATTAAATTTCATTATTCACATAATCTAAGAATATTAAGGGTAATGAGGATATAATATTACCAAATGAAATGGAATTTAGTGATGCAATTTCTTTACTAATAGGTATCTTTATGTTCAAGTCCCCTTATATTAAATAATTCATATTTTATATTTAAAAACAATTAATAATGATATATTAATGATATTAATTGAAAAATGGTTAGTTTATACACCATATAAAAGTAATTATGTTCATAATAACAAATAAGTCTCAATGGAATGTAAATTTTGATGAAACCCCTTACCTTACTCTACCTTTTTGGAGAACACTATTTAAACTCATAAAATTTTTCTAAACCTGTTAATTGATTATTTCAGAATCATATTATTATTTATTAAATCATATACTATCTTCTTACTATATCTTACTACCCATTTATGAGTAATCATTCATTATTTTCACTATTTTGAGTGTTAATTTCCTTGTTTCTCGAGTTTGTTTTTTCTTTTAAAATTTTGATCCTATTACATAGATAATGATTTTCAAATCTACACAATGTAAAAACATATTTAATTATAATATAAATTATATATATATATGTATATATTCATTAAAATCCATAAAATTTTGAGATATAAATGAAATGCACTATTCATGGTGATGGTGGGTCGTTTATATGCATGAACACTATTTTTATTTTCATATTGTATTAAAAGAATAAAAATTAAACAGTGATATGTATATTATAATTAAAGTATAATAATTTTATTAAATATAGAATATTTTTATAGAATCACCCTTTATACATTCCATTTATAGTGTGAACAAATCACATTTCTTTGAGGTGGCTGTAGTCCCCATGTCCACCAAAGATGTTATCATATCCCCCCAAAATGGAAAACATGAAGGTATGTATAATAATTTAATTAAATAATCACAAATAAATTATAAATATCATATATATCACATATAAACTATAAATATATCATTATTCCAAAAATTGATAGGTGGTAATGGAGGAACGACTGACATCAGTTCATGAGGTGATAGTTAATCGTACACATGAATAATGATTACATATCACATTTGATAGAAGTGTGTGAAAGGGTTGGTCTAAAAATTAACATAAAAAATCACAGAATATTTATTATAATTATGTTATTATATTATTAATATATAAGAAGAATTGATGTGCTGGATATGTAAATGAGAAAAAGTGATCGTTGAAGAATATTACCTCTTATTCAGGTAATTAATTTTGGTTTATACCAAAATACTTCTTTGTTTTTATTTATACCAAAATTAGGGCTTATAGGATTATAAGAGGGATGTTTGGTCCTTATTTTTTCCAGTTTTGGATGATCCAAATTATTTTATAGGTGTGAATAAGTGGGAGGGGTGAGTGCCTTTTTATAGTGAATGAGGGGTGAAATTCTCATAAATATAAAAGGTAAAAATTATTGAGAGATATACCTTACCCAATGTGACTCCCATAATGATAAACATTAGATAAGGGGAAAATATTGTAGAAATATTTCTAGAAAATAGCTTTTGGTCATGTTTCAATGTCATTTTGGACTTAATTTTTATGGTTTAGTAATTTGTTAAGCTAGTTTTTCTCTTAATCCCTATAATTATTTTTAATAATATTTAATAATATTTTTAGAACTAAATTAAGTTTACCCCATTAGAAATTATAAATAATTATTATCATAAATATGGAATCCATTTTTAAAAATCATAATTTTAAAATTGGCATTAATTAATTTTAAATTAATCCCCATGATTGGATAATGAAGCGAGTTTTTAATGTAAATATTTTCAAATGTTTGAAATGTTTTTATATCAAATATAAATTTTAAATTTCTTCTAAATACCTAAAATATATTAATGGATGTATAATTTAACTAAATATACTTTAAAATTTTAAAATATAATTTGAAATTATAAATAAATTAGATGTGAAACTATTCAATTAAAATTCACTATTTCCCAGTATTTAAAAAAAATGAAACTTCTCATATAAAAATAATTCACCCTTGGATAATTTTGATCTTACAATTTAAAAAATCAATTTTATTATTTCCCATTTATTATTAATAATGTCAAAAAAATTGTTTTAAAATAGTTCCCCATTAAAAGGTGGAAATACATTTAGAAAAATATAACTTTTTATACATAAAATTTGATTTATTCTTATCAAATACATATAAGATATATTGGTTTAAAAAATAACTTACTGAGTAAGTAACATATTTATTTCATTAATTTAATTTAGTAATTTAATTTACTAAGACAGAATTCCTTTATGATCATAAAAATAGTTTTTTTGTAAAACATTTCTTTTATATTCAATTGATTTTTATTTTTATTTATTATAAATTGATTACCAATGAATTAATTTTACATTTATATAAATAATATATTTTCATAATTGATCTAATCTTATTCATAACTATCAAATTAATTGATTATTTGTATCTTATTATATTAATTATTAATATTTATTAATATATTTTTTTTAAAACTCGTTCTTGTGTGTATCGCTAGCTATCAAACAAAGTGGTTATTGTATGTAATGAAAGATAACTACAAGTTTCATGAAGTAAAATCTATATAATATATTAAACTTATTTAAAATAGTATATATGTCATAATGTCTCAAGATATTATATTCCTTTCTATGCTTGGTGTTGTGTGGAATACATGTTATCAAATATATTGTTCTTACTTTTGATTTTCGGGGAGTTACATTCTCCCCACCTTAAATGAATAAGGTGATCACAATTTATACTTTATCTTCATTATATAGGGTTTGATAGTTGAAAATATTTTTTTTAAATCCCACACCTCTTGTAGAATTAATAAAATACCTTTTTAATAAGAGATAATGATAAGAATAATGGTCACATAAAATAATATATAAATAGGCATCTAAGTAGGATAACATTAGTGGAAATTAGATATATGTACAAATATTAAGGGTGTAAATATTAATAGGGGTGATTGAGAAAATTGATAAAAAACATGTAAATAATTAATGAAAAGTTGACGGCCAAGAATACATATTTCTATGATGATTTAAAAAACCATCGGTTCAATAAAAATGAAGGTGGTATGATAAAATATTTATTTTAAGAACCTTTTTATAATGTTGATGAAATCATTAATAACCAAGAATATAAGAAAATATATTTATAATTTATATGAAAAATTTCATATTTTTCTTGTTCTTTGATCAAATTATAATTCATCCCTTACTCCATGAAAGGGAAATCCTAAAATGAACTTTTTTTGTATTCCTAATAAATATAAATTTACTTTATATGGATCATAAGATCCATAAAAAAGTCATTACATGTATCCCCAACTACTTTACAAAACGAATTTATTTTATACATTAATCTATAAACCAAAAAAGCACACCACTATTTCATCAATAATATTTATTCATCATATTATTTTTCTAAACAAAATTTGACATTAACTTGGACATCACATAGTCCAAAGTAAGTGTGAAAACCATATCATCCTTTAGTCATGGGGTCAATCCCCACCACCTTGCTATATTTTATGGGTTGTCACCCCAGATACATTTTTCTTTCATTTTTCTAAAACCATATTAATATAATTTCAAAAATATATATGGTGTACATAATTGAAATAAGTTTAATAGCTAAATATATGTTTAACTATGGGTTTTAAAAAAAACCCAATACAAAAATACTTCATACCGTTATTTCTGCACAGGTCCTTACTTGGTCTAGTGTTTATCCTATAGAAGAGGGAATCAATTTGGTTAATTCCTAGGTTCCCCACATTTATGTCAAAAAACTAAAATGGATCCTAAGGATTTTTTTTCTTTCAATCGTACTCTTATGTTTTCCTTGTAAATAATTTTATTTTATTTTTATTTCCCATAAATACAGAATTTCAAAATTCCATTAAGACACATTAAGGTGTTTCTATCTCCACATTCCTTGCATGATGGAAATAGATCCTTATTTCCTATATTGTTTCCACCACTCAAGCTATTAACAACCAAAATCTTTATCATATTTGGTAAGTTCAGGAGTTGGTTAAGGTATATGTTTTTAATCATATTTTGGGATAATTAATTAGGCCTAAACAAAATATCTTTTAATTCTATCAACACATAATTTGGTTGTTCATTATTACCATGTTTTCCTTCATGTTCAATGTTAACATAAATCCTTATGGTTCCTACCATTGAATAATATCTTAGTAGGCAGAGTTTGATTTACAATAGTTATAGTGAGAAAAATTTATAATCACTTATATTATATCCAAATCATGACACCTTATCTTCAATCTAACACACCTTATGTTTAATATAGGTTATTAATTTTCATCATATATTTAAATCCCTTGTAATGCTTTGTAAAATAAAATTCAAATTATCCTAATAATATCTTCTGGGAGTTTCAAACAAGCTATGTAGTACGTACTATTGTTATGTGCCATGTGACGCTTGAGTAAGGACATACACACCATTTAGATGTTGTTACTCCTAGGAACCTCTATATGAGAACCATGCCCTCATGTAGTATCTAGAAAAAGATTTTTTTTCTTAGATAACCCTCAAAATATCTACCTCTCACAAATGATGGGATTTTATTATTTACTTATCCTCAAAATTTATCTTTTGTCTATGTTTTCTAATATTTTTTTTCCTAAATTTAGTATCCTAGGATTCTACAAAACATAATTTTATACGAATTGTAGAGAACCTGACACTAGTAGCTTCGAACCAGTGTTGTGATACAATTACAGTGGCATGAGTACAAGAAATCGAACCCCAGAGGGCTAAAGAGTTTTGCAGTCTTAGTAATATAGATAAATACATGTGTCTAATTTTACAAATGAATACACAAATTAAACTGTGAATAAAATAATTCCATATATTTTGTGATAGTTAAAATACCGTGGATAATAGTAACTAAATATTAATAAAGGTGACGTGTAATTTTTGGTATCCATGTATCCTAGGAACATGATACCATTACCACAATTACCTTTCACAAGAAAGTTTAAAACCGACTGAATGAAAAAACACTTAGCATAGAATAGCAAACTGATTCATCCGATGAGACTACTAATGCAATGAGGGGATTCCATTAACCAGTCCTAAACCCATGTAATGAATGTACAAAACATTTCACATATATCAACTAATTTATTTAAATGAATAATAACAAACCTTATCAAATATTTGAATTGAGAAAGATATACAGATCCATCAATATTTCCCTAATTAATGAAATAACATTCAAAATAAACACCATATGTAGAAATGACATACGATTTAATAAGTGAACATACTCATGATAAATATTATGGATATTTCAGGGAAATATATAGTTTAATGATCATAGTTAATTAAATATTTAAAGGGGACTAAAAAATAATCATCATAGTAAATTTCAATTTTATCCTTGGTCAAAGAAATAATTAAATATCAAGAAGAAAAATAAGGATGATATCAATAAAAAATATACCACATTGAACAAGGATAATGTGTTGTTGAATTTTATGAATTTAAATAATATAAATAATATCATTAAATAATTCTTGAGGAAAATATCATTTTAAAATTGAAATAAAATAAAAAAACCATTTTATTTTAAAGTAAATTTTAAAATCATTTTCATTAAAGACATATTTAAAAAACTACAATGTATTCCTCAAACAAATGATGAAGGTTAATTCCATACATATCGTACAATGTAAAAAAAATTCATTTTTCATTGTAAAAAGAATATAAAAGTTCCTTGACTTTAAAGAGTTAGGAAGATTCATTTGAAAAAAAATTCTAAAATACATAAGGGGTACAAATTTATATTATAAATCATTTTTAAATGTATTAAAACAATTTTTAAAATATTTTTATAAGACATGGTTTTGAGAGAAAATATATTTATGATCGAAGGGACAAATGAAGTCAAGTTTTCATAAAAAACATTTTCTTAATCATTTTTTTACAAAATATTTGAAGTGAGAACTATTACTTAAAAAGGCCATGACTAAACAGAGGATAATAAAATTAAATTTGGTTCGAAAAAATTATCATATAAATTCTTTAATATAATTTCAAGAACAAGTAATCTCGATTATAATGAGTTTTTGAAATGAAACATTAAAATCATTATAATGATGAAGTGAGAATTAATCAATGAATTTATTATGTTTATCAAATATAAATAATAATATAAGAATATTAAATAAATTTATATGTAGTCAATTTCAATATACCCTTAATACAATAAAATTAATGAAGATGAGGATGTAATATAACCCAATGAAAAAGAATTGGTTTATGAAATTTCATTACCACTTGGTAACTATAAGGTAAAATCCTCTCAGATATAATAATTCAAATTGAAACTCAAAATAAAATAATTAATTAATTATTAATGATATTATATGTAAATTTTTAAGTATATACTCTATATAAAACTAACAAGGTGATTAACAACAGATAAGTCTTAATGAAATGTAAATTTAGACGAAACCCCTTACATTATACTTATTTTTGGTAGAATGCTATTTAAACACTTTAATAGTGGTTTTAAGAATGTTAATAACCTATTAAATGAAAATATTACAGTTTATGATATCATATGTTATCTTCTTATAATATCTTATTACCCGTTTGTTATTAATTATTCATTATTTTCACTATCTCATGCGTTAATTCCCCAATTTCCCAAGAATGTTTTGAATTGTTTTTTATTGTTACTATTAAATAGATCATTATTTCATCATATCAAGAAGGTAAAACATGATTTAATTATCATATATATTCATTATATATGTATTTATAATAATCCATTAAATTTGGAGATAAAAAATGAAATGCATTATTCATGGAGACAGTTGGTCATACAAAAGCATGGATGTTTTTTTCATTGTTTTGCATATTAAAATAATTAAAAGTAAATATTTTAAATGTATATTATAATTAAATTTTAATAATTTTCTCATATACATTATTTTTTTTATTAAAAACATCCTCTATGGATTCCACGTATACTTTGAACGAATCAGATCGCTCTGAGCAAGCGATAATCCACAAGTCAAAAAATAATGTTCTTGTATTCCCAAAAAATATAAATCATTTAGGTACACATTATTAAATAATTCAATAAGAATAAAAAAAATTATAAATATCATTGATATTTTATATAAACTATAAATTAATCATTATTTTTAATTTTTAAAAGTGATAATGGAAGAACGAATGACATCTGTTCATGAGGAAATAGTCCTCCAGACACACAAACAATCATTACATATCCCATATGATGGATGTTTTTGAATTTGTAGGTTTTAAAAATAACATTAAAAAAATAAAGTTATATTGAAGATACCAAGGTTATTATATGATCAAGTAATAATAATAATTGAAGGGGTGGATATGTAAATATAACAAAATTGATTGTTGAAGAATGTTACCTCTTATTTGGCTAACTATTATGGGTTTATAACAATAGACTCCATTGGTTTGATTTCAAACCTAATTGAGGTTTCTACAATTAAGAGAGGGATGTTGGGAGATTATTGTTTATGGGTTATATAATAAAAATGGATTTATAGGTGTGAATAAGTGGTAAGTATATGTGCCATTTTATAGTGGAGGAGGAGGGACATTCTTATAAATATAAAAGGTAAACACTATTCTGAGGTCTCTCATACATCATGAGCCTCCAATAATGAATATAATTTGATAAAATATAAGATAAAATCAAAATAAATCCATCCAATATGTTTTTTACCTTTTTTTAGGTAATCATGTTTTCATCTTTAAGCTTTAGTCCATTGTTAAGCTAGTTTTTCTCTTAATAGTTGTAATTAGTTGTAATCAAATTCACTAATACTGTAAGAAAAAAATTAATTTCAAATAATTATGAAATATATATTATTTTTATTCCAAATATGGAATCCATTTTTTTAAATTAAAATTTCATAATTGGTATAAATTAATTTAAAATTAATCCTAAAGATAGAGCTTCTATTGTCATCTGATGTATCTTTTACTTTTATTTCCATTACTGCAGTCACCTCTATGGTTATCCTCGCTTCGACCTTGCTTTTGAGGGACTCTTCCACTACTCTTTTTATATTATCCATTTCGCATGATCCCATTCCTATTCTAGAATGATGGTGTGGAAGACTGATTTGGTGGTGTTGGTTGATTGTTGCAATAGATATCCTTCGGTCTTATCGCTGACTTCTTCATTTCATTCTTCCAGGGTTTCATCCCCAGTCTATTTTTTTACAATTTCACAGTAGTTCTTTCATCAGTTCTACTTCAATCACTCTATTCCAATAACCCTTTTGGTTTTCGTCCCACTATTATTTCTTTATTTCCCTCAATTACTTTGTTTTTCCCATGCCCAATCTCTTCTGCTTCTTCCTACCCTAGCCTCATAATCCTTTACTTCCTTCTAAGTTGGTCAAGTGCAATGGATTTCATGGATATTTTGGGATGTGTTTGTGGTGCGGTATGAGTTTCTATGTAGTCTGAATGGTGGTGGTTTTCTCCAGTTTATTTTTCCGTGCAGTTTTCTCCTACAATGATGGCTTTGGTTCTCTATCTCTTTGGGGAAGACTTTTTAAAGTGCTGGAAATGGCTATGAAAATGGGGAATGTTTCCTGTTCTAAGAATTTTTTTCATTTTTTATTTCACAATGTTATTAGAAAATCATTTTCATCCTTGGTTTTTTGTTTTATTAGTTCTTAGTTATGAAGACTAGAGATCTTGTTTTTTATGATTGCAGTGTGATTTCTCGTTGGTCGATCATGATGTTGATGTTGATGTTTAGAGACTTTATGGTTGTGGGGATAGATCATGATGAATTGGACAACATTGAAATTTTATTGTTATCTTCTCCAGCAGTGAGGATGGAAATGATGATGGTATTGATGATGTCAAAATGCAACAACATGACTGACCACCTGGTTATATGTTTCCTCATGATGGATGATGGTTTGTGGATTGAGGTTGGTATGACCGTCACTCGAGGTGGATAATGGATTTTTTTAAATTTTTCATTTTGAAATTTTAATATTGTGATTTTGAATTTTGAATTTTGTGTGTAGTGGTTTATGTGGATGTGTGGTATGAGGGAATATATGGATATTTTTATGGTTCCCATTTGAAAAAAATGTGGTTATTTGAAAAATAAATAATGGATGGTGGACAAAGAATGTTTTAGTGAAAAAAATGATCAAAATTTTGAAATGGTTTTATATCCAATATCAATGTGAAATTGATTAAAATGACCTAAATTGAATTAATTTATGTATAATTGAACTAAATATACTATAAAACTAAATTAAAATATAATTTCATTATATACTTAAATTTAATGAAAAAGATATTTTCAATTAAAACTAGTACTCGACTGTGCTATTGCACGACGTATTCTATTAATGTTTTTTCTTCTAATATGAGATTAATAGTTAGAAACATTAAGAAGAAAAAATATGTTGAATAAATTATAATTAGAAAGTAATGTTGTCATATAATGGAATAAGGCTACATAGAATATAAATACATCATTCAAGTAGTTGACAAAGAGATCAAAGACAAAGATGAACCATATTCATACTAAAACCCAAAAGCATCATTAACCTACAGTTTTGGAGTATATGTGGTTTTTGTATGCTTAAAAACTACTTACTGGTGGTGGTTGCTTGCTACCACCCACTCCTGACCATCTAGGCACCACATCCCATCTTCCATCTTCATGTGAACCTTATTCAGAATAAAATAATTTAAATAAATGGTAAACACACCTCTTCAATTTGAAATTCATAAAATAAAATTGTAAGGGAGAACATATTATAAATATCAAGTGCAATTATATTTTTTTGATTAGTTTTATATATTGGAACAAAAATAGTAGTGGACTTCACCAAGAAAAGAGATAATTACCTGAATAGTCTCACAATTGTCCATTACAAAGAGAACTAAGTTAAATCTTGGATAACAGTGACTTGAAGCCTGCACATTAAATCTCTGTTAGAGAAATATACACATTAATGGGGAAATGTATCTCATACATTGTAATTAAGAAGGCTAGAAACATCAAAATCATTGAAAAAATTTTAGAAACACAAACCTGGATATTTGGTTATGCTTCCAACAACAATATGATTAGATCTTCAAGAGGTGGGTGGAGAGATTTCCAGTTTTTTCCTACTGAAAAAATGAATGAAAATGTTATTAACTACTAAAATAACTAAAGGAAAGAAAAAAAATTAAAAAGACAAGATTTTTTTGGCTTTAAAACATCAAAAATCAAATTAGAGGAGGATACCCCTTGAAACATGATGAAAATAAAATTGTACCAGACCTTTTTCATGCATGAAATCAAAAAAAATACAATTAACTGAAATGAAGATGTTCCAGGGGACAAAATCAAACCCATTCATTGATTCATGTTTTTAACACCCAATTTTAGAAATCTAGTGAACATGAGAGATTAAATGCAACATTGTTCAGCTATCAAGTTATAGACACTTGAACCATGAATCACAAAAAGTAAAAAAAAGATACTTACAAAGAATTTATGGGGGAAGAGTTAAATTATAAAAAAAAATAACCTCTTGGAAGATCAATGGTATTTTCATAATATTTTTTTCACCACCTGGCAACAATTTTGATTCATCACATCGACTATTAGAGCATTAATTATGCACTTTATGAGATGAACCTCTAGAATCTAAAAACATATTACAAAAACATGATGAGAATTAATACCAGAAAAAGGTAGGCCTTTGTGGTGATGGAAATGGAATTAAATACAACCTTTCTACACATGCATAGCTCTAGATGGTGGTGCATTATAAGGCTAGCAAGGTAATGAAACACTTCAGTTCCCCACCACTGAAGATGATTATGGTCTCATAACAAATCCAGGTTCCAGTGCAGCAGATGGTGAAGGAAAAAAGTAACCAACAAATGAGTTGATTGATGTAGGCTCTAATAACATATCCAGGTTCCAAGAAAATATCCAGGTTCAAGTTTCTCAGAACATATCTAGGTTCCCCAGCAATGAAGATGATTCTATTCACGCATGTGAGATGCTTCATGTAGTAATCCACCTCGATGATCATAAGTAAATATGCATGTAGAAGAAAAAGTAATAAACATAACATGCAAATTTCTAAAATCAACTAAACCCATAGACGAGGATTCATTTTTTTTCATTACCAATAAAAAAAGGATGATTATATATTGAGGGGGGTGGGGGAGAGAATAGATGTTGTGTTACCTCAAAATATGAAGTACATTAATTCAATATCAATTGTCATGGAAACCAACAAAGGAGATATTTACCTACTAAGTGTCTAAAAGTTTTTTTTGCAGATAGGAGTTAATAACTTCTTGGAAATAAGTGACATGAAACCTGCACATTTACTATATTGTAGAGATATGTGCATATTAAATTGAAAATTTATTGCTTACACATTCAAGATGAAGGTGGAAACTATCAATTACATTGAATTCATTAATATACCATTAAAGAAAATGCACATATATGTTGCTGCTCAGATAACCAATATACCTATATATGCAGCAACATCACCAGCATCACCAGTTCCCTGGTCAGATATATATTTCTACTCAGATATATTCTTGACAAATGGTTCCTCAAAAAAACATTCCCCAACCCATGATTTTCTAGTAGAAGAATCAGAATTACTAGTAGAATTTAGTAAGCATCCCCAAACAGTTATGCATAAGAAATCATTAAAAACACTATGTATGAGAAATTATAAAATAGTTGTATAAGAAATATGGACGAGATAGTTTGGATGAAATGTAAGATAACATATTTTTCATTTAAAAGGAATTAGTAGTCATCCCCAAACTTTTATGCATAAGAAATCATTAAATACACTATGTATGAGAAAATATCAAATAGTTGTATAAGAAATATGGAAGAGATAGTTTGTATTAAATGTAAGATAACAATTTTTTTATTTAAAAGGAATTATATATGAAAATATGGTTGAGTTAGTCTAAAACATGATCTACTATATAATGAGAAACACATATATAAAAACACAATATCAGATAAAACTCGTAATAATGACTGGAAAAAAAGTTTAGGGGACCCATGATGACATGAAAAATCTCTTTTTATTAAAACTGAACAATATAGGCCTCGATGTCAAGGAGGCTAGTTCAAGTAGAGCACCAAGCTACCTACCTTAGCAAAGAAACATACAGTCAACCTGCAAGAACCATATTTCATTATAAATGATATAATTTTTAGAGAGAGTACCTTGTAAGGCTATGCATTAGAAATAAATACAACTTCCCTCTCAATGTTTTTGATTAAGATATCTTGATTGATCAATATTTGGATACGTATAACAATATAAGTTAACCAATGAGGTTTTACATAGACCCATAGGATTTCTAGATAGAGGTCCTTTCAAAGTTTAACATTCTACAAACCTAAAACCACAATATGAAAACATTTCATTAACTAATAACATTTTCAAGTTAAATTATTGATGAAAAATATGAAAACATTTCCTGAAATTAAAGGCATTGTTATACCAAGATTTTTAGTGATGATATGGAGTTATAATGGTGGAATAAGAGGTAATAAACCATGATATGAGCACGTATACACTCAAAAAATATGATTACCTACAGAAACTATAATATTATAAAAATAAGAATACATTATCCACATGACTAATAGGGATACAAATTAATAAGAAATCCATAAATATATATAATAAATCTGTTAAAAAACTAAGTATGAGAAATTGGGAAACACTGCAATAAGCATTCCAGAAACATATATGTATGAATAATAGGGAAACAATTAAACCTAAGAAATCTGGAATCAGTTATTTTTTTACAACCTTTAATCAATTATATAAGTTTTTGTTTCATCTAAATGTAGGTTCACCGAAATGACATCTCAAATAAATTCAATGTCATGGTATGTAAAACAATCTAGAAATTTTAATGGGGATGAAGACAAAGAAGTAATCCCCTAATAGTTATGCATAATAAATCATTAAAAACACTATGTATGAGAAATTAGAAAATAGTTGAATAAGAAATCTGGAAGAGATAGTTTGGATGAAATGTAAGATAACAAATTGTTTATTGAAATGGAATTATATATGAATATATGGTTGAGTTATTATAAAACATGATCTACTATTAAATGAGTAGTGCACATGTAAAAGGGCAATATCATATAAAAATCTTAATAATTAAAGGTAAAAACAAATAGGTGACACTTGAGAACATGAAAATTCTGTTTTTATTATAACAGAACATTACAGGCCCTGAAATCATGGAGGCTAGAAAAAGCGAAGAACTAAGCTGCCTCCCTTAACAAAAACTATACACTCAACCATCAATGACCATATTTCATTATAAATGATATAATATTTGGGGAGATAAAATTGAGAAGATACCCATTCGCCAAAAATATACCTTTTGTCTCAGTGTGTTTGATGTGGATATCTTGATTGATCAATCTTTGGATACTTCTATCATTATAAGTTAACCAATAAGGATATTCTTTGTACCCTCTTCTATGCTTCAAGAGAACACCCAGCACATAAAGACGTGTTGAATCCCAGTACCACCAAACCAAAACTTTCCTACCACCACATATATGACCAGATAAGTAACAACAATACCCAATTTTAAGACGTATTGGTTGAGGAAAAATAACCCTTCCAATAAAGGTTTCCATCCACCTTCACAAACTCAGAATATGTCCATGCTGAATCAGTTGCAGAATCCATGTATGTCCAGAAAATCATGTCATGTGTTAATGAAACAGAAATGAATGACTGCACATATGGGTATCTGGTCTTCTAAAATAAATCAAAATATACAAAGTATTATAAAATATTACTATATAAATACATATCGAAATTTAACCTGCAACGCAGTTGTTCTGAGGAAGTATTGATTAAAAGATATATAAGACACATATCCACTTCTGAGCAGTTCAACTTTTTCATGGACTACAAAAACCGGCATCAAAAACATGAATTCCCTCTAAAAAATAGATTCATTCAATGATTTATGACAATATAAGAAATTCTCAAACATATAGTTTATGAGGTGTTCACCAATGATCCAAAAATACTTGGAAATACAGTAAATTATATGATATAAAATGAAAATTGTAAAATAATATCCAGAATAAAAAAACATGACTGGATGTATTAAAAATTTAGTGATATTACCTTCAATAACATCATGCATTGCATGCCTTTGTAACATTAAAGTGAGATATCCTGAACCATTATTGAAAATTTCAATAATTTAAAGATTTAAATAAGCGAAGTAATGGGATAAAATGAATTTTGAGTAACATAAAAATTTGTATTGTCAGTAAGCACATATTTTAATACATTGAGGTCAAATTAAAGTTTTTTCAAGTCTAACTCAAGAAGAACATGATTATCATAGTATCATTAACCCCTTGAGTTCTACAAAACATTAAATTGATGAGTCCTTAATAATAAATAAAATCCAATTGAATAAATTGTTGCTAAAAAAGAAAAGGATCAAACCTCCTTGAGTCATAAATGATATGAATCTCTTATGTTTCTCCTCCTCCATGAATGATATGACTCTCTTATGCGTTTGGTAATGGGTTGAAGCTGCACAACGGGGAAATCCAGCCATATATTTGTGAGGTGTGAAGGAACATAATTTTTTTTGAATAATATGGAATGTCCCAACCACCTCAACCCATAAGTAATAACTACTTTAATCTACATCAGCATATATCAGATCCCAACTCAAAAGGAATTTAAAAACTATATTTACTTAAATCTCTACTCTTGTTGTCTCAAAATATATGAAATGTTCAAATTCTATGTCATCTCCTCCAAAGATATCTTAAACATGTCTTCCCACAGTTCTCATAATTCATCAATGTAGTAGTAAGCATAAATTATATATGAAGAGGAATTAAAATTTATTCTTAAAAAATTGAAATAGTAAAAATGAAGTAATATACATTTCAAATAAGAAATGGCTATAAAATCCAGGAAACATGAATGTTGAAATATCCATTGTAACATAGTAGATTATGTTTTGAAAACATGGAAATAGAAATGAATGATTGCACATATGGGTATCTGGTCTTCTAAAATAAGTCAAAATATAAACATTATAATAAAATATGACTATATAAATACATATCGATATTTAACATACAAGGCAGTTGTTCTGAGGAAGTATTGATTAAAATATGTATAAGACACATATCCACTTCTCACCAATTTAACATGTTCATGGACCATGATAACCTGCAACAAAAACTTGAATTCCCTTTGAATAATATATTCATTCAAGGATTTATGATAGTATAATAAAATCTCAAACATATAAATTACGAGGTGTCCACCAATGATCAAAAAATACCTGAAAATACAGTAAACTATATGATATAAAATGAAAATTGTAAAATAATGGAAACAATAAAAAAATGATATGAAGTATTAAAAATTTAGGGATATTACCTTCAACAACTTCATGCTTTACATGCCTTTGTGACATTACATTAAGAAATCCTGAACCATTAATGAAAAATTGAATATGTAAATATTTAAATAAATGAAATAATGTGATAAAATGAATTTTGAGTAACGTAAGAATTTATATCGTCAGTAATAACAAATTTGACACATTGAAGTCAAATTCAAGTGTTTTCAAGTCTAACTCAAGAAGAACATGATTATCTCAATATCATTAACCCCTTGAGTCCTACACAATATAAAATTGATGCGTCACTAACAATAAATAAAATCCAAATGAATAAATTATTGCTTAAAAAATAACTGGATATAACCTCCTTGAGCTATAAATTATATGACTCTCTAATGTTTCTGTAAAGACCGGAAGCATGAATTACATGGACATTACATTACTTTTGCGGAATACTTAGTACATAACAAAAACACACACACAAGGACCGTAATAGTTTAGTGTCTTTGGAAACTCGGAACGTAATCTTCTAATCGTGGTGAAAGATCTTCAATATCTCCCATAAAGATCTTCCCTTTTTTTTACCTAAAAACCTTTCTTTATATCCTGGGGAAAAGAAAACATAAAAGGGTGAGCTCAAATTCTCAGTAAGGGTAAACAAAAGAAATATCAATCACATCATATACATAAGCACATAACTTTTGGAAATCTTAACCTGCAAAAGAGATCATAATTTCATAACATGGGGTAAATCATGGCAGTGAAATGTAATCGCAATAATCATAACTTAAAACATGAAACTTTGTGGCATTCACACATAATCATAGATAATCATTTCTTGTTATTCAAGACTCATTGCCAAGACTATCTTAGTGGACAAAGTCCCTTTCTGAATCGAGTAACCCTCGTTTCAGTCCTGTTTCACTGAACCGGTATAACCTACCGTTCCATCCCTGTCTATCTCATGAGATATAAAATCTTTACCCAATGCATTGGAGGGAGATATAGGTCCCACCCATCTTATAA
Source organism: Viscum album (assembly GCA_963277665.1). NCBI lineage: Eukaryota > Viridiplantae > Streptophyta > Magnoliopsida > Santalales > Viscaceae > Viscum > Viscum album. Next base: position 188,994,932 of record OY728131.1, read on the forward strand.
TGAATCCTTTCTTATGTGTTCCACATAATCATCAATCATACATCATCGCATAACCCATGTAATAAAAATGGGATTCTTGAAACATCATGACATCATAAATCAATTCATATAAGATAAAGGAATTCATAAAAATAATTCCATCACAACATGATCAAATCAATGTAATAATAGGGATAAAAACAGAACCCTTTATTATCTTAGATGGAAAATAATTTTGATAAAACACTTGAACTCCATTCTTGAGGAAAATATCCTTTCTTCTTCAAAAACACTTTTCCTTTCATAACATGTCATACGACTTTAAAATAAAAAAAGATGATTAAAAATAAACTTGAAAACTTGTATAGGAAGCTTCTTGGAAATAATGTTTTAAAAATCCATTCATGCCGTATAAGTTAAAAAAAACATTCTTCGTACTTTTGTCGGAAAGTCAAAAAGTACCTCGTACGAAAAAAAACGACAAAAGATTCCTTTCATATTCTTTAATAAAAAGTCACCGATGGGTAAAATTGGATTTAAACTATTGTAAGTGGATGGAAACAATATTACATATTGAGGGAACATGGATGTGGATGATAAAATACACCCCAGTAAATACTTACGAATAAACAATCTCGGATAAAAATGAGATTGTGATATTTCCCTTACCTTAGGTCCGACTTGCTTTGTAAGTGTCCGAACCTCCTGTATAATGATTTAAATCATGTTATTGACTTATTACAGAATCATATTCATTGTTATGATATCATATATGGTTCACTTATGACATTATATTACCTGTTCTTTTGTAAATTCCATGTTAAAGAAGCGTTTTGGGTAAAATCGTTTCATTTATAGTAGGTGTTTTGACTTGTTGTTCTTGATATTATTATTAATTATATCATGATTTACTTACTTCCAGAATATAAAATATGATTTATAAATCATATATATTCTGTATATATATATATATAATAGGTAGATAAATAAAATGAAAAACACCGTTCATGGAGACGGTAGTCCGTACGTACGCATGAACGATGTTTTCCTTTCCTTATTGTCTTGAAATGGAAGTAAGTAGATGACATACATATGTATATGTATACATAAATCCAGTAGCTTTATAATGTCATATATTTCATTATTATTTCTTATATATACTTTATAATCATTCTTAAATGGTTAACATGGAGAATGAATCTCATCGCGTCGTGGAGACGGTAGTCCGTACGTACGCACGAGCGATGATATCATTTCCATAAATATTGAATTGAATTGGAGTGGATTATAAAATATATCAGAATCAATATGATGTTGTAATAACTATGTATAGTTATTCTTTACACCACTATACCCATCCATGTAAGGTGGTGGTGGAAAATAGATTACACCACGGCGTGGAGACGGTATTCCGTACGTACGCACGCGCGGTGATTTCTTTTTCCGTAGGATGGATAGATGGTGAAATAGGGTTGTTTCATACTTATAATAACATATCAGTATATGAGTGATACTGATGTTATTACTTCATAATGAAACAACCTAAGAAGAAGAAGTGGAAGAAGAAATAAAGATGAAAGAATTGGTAACGGTAAATACCTCTTCTTTGAAGCGCCTTTTGAAGACCTCCTCTTAGGGAACTAAAATTGGTCTTTGAGGAAGACCAGAACCTCTAGGATGTTTCTAGGGAAGTGGAGAAGAGATTTTGGCAGAGGTTGGCCGAGCTTGAGTGCTCAAATTGGTGTGAGGAGGAGGGGGAGGAGGTGTCCTTTTATAGGGGAGGAGAGGGGCACCTTAGGAATATCTCAAAATATTATTTTATATTAAAGTAAAAATAGGTTTATAATGGTTCCAAAGGGTCTTATTTCGAAGCTAAAGTGGGGATGGCTCGAAATATTATCAACCAATAGGATTTAGACAAGTTTAGGTTATTATTTTAACCTTATCAATTAGATTTAACTCTAAGTTAAATAATCTAACTTTTACCGTGTCTTTTTGTTTTCTTACACTATATGGTTAATAAACTTACTATAAAATGCCAAAAGAACCCCAAATTGTATATTATTAATATATATATCCTTAGCTAAGTCATTTGGCCGAACCTTAGATTTTTAGGAATAAAATAACAATTAGTAATATAATATTTGATTTTAAAACTATTTTGTGTCAATTTTGACACTATTTGATATATGATTTTTGTGAAAGTCATAACAGAATTATATGTTCGAACCAAGTTGATTAAATCAAAATTAATATATCATAGTAACCTAGAAAATTAGTTTAATTCATAAAAAGTCTCAAATTACATTCATTTGAGCATTTATAACATCAATTATGTTAATATTTCCTTAAAAGGGTAATTACTGCATCATCGTTGTGTCATAAATAAATTACTTTATTTAAGGTCTAAAAATTATAAATAAAATATCATTATGTAGGAAATATTTTTAGCTTTCTAATGAATATTTATAGTCGAATTTATCTTATCTATAACCCCATATTAAAAATGTTTTAGTTATTAAACTTTGATTTTAACTAATTTAACTATTCATTAAATAAAATAATATTAAATGTCATAATCTAATCCAAGTGGACCTAAATGGTCATATTATATTCATAAGGTTGTTTTTGGTCGAATTACACTTATCCAATAGAATTAGGACATGTGTTAGGGTAATAGTAATATCATATTTACCCTTAGTTACCCTATTTACTATTAACCGTGGTAAATAAAAGTAAAAAGTTACTATTCACCAAAAATTATTTTCATCTCATTGAACCACATTTTACTTACTGACATCAACCGTGTCTCTCGGATTTTTGAAATTCAATTCACAGAAGCGGTAAAATTAAGTTTTATGCAAAATTCAGTTTTTAACCTACCACTTAGTGGTTTCACTATTCATCAAAAATTGAAAGTTTTCAGAAAAATACCAAAATTTAGGCCTAAGCTATATTTGATATTATGAACTCAAAAATGATGTCTATTTTACCAAATTCAAAACATATCAGTTGCATTAACTAATTTAAAAATTAATTCTCGTTGTCAAAACAAATAGCGTGTTTTTAAGAGATAATAACTATCAAAAGATTGACACTAGTTTATAACTGGTTTAAATGTGAAATTACATCCAATGACCAATATTGTATTAAATTGTAAAAATATATTCTAAATATACTTTAAAACCACTCAAATTAATAATTTATCACTATTAATTATTTTGATTAAAAACGTTGTTTTTAATTATAATTTAGTAATTTTCACTATTCATCAGAGTATGAAAGTTATCCGAAAAGTACCAAAATTTCACCCTAAGCTAATTTCGATATTACGAATCCAAAAATGAATTCCATTTTGAAAAATAAAATTTACAAAATTTCAAAAAGTGGTTATTACTATTCATAACTGCTAGTTTTAATAATATCTTAATAGCATATCGTTGTTTAGCGAAACTCGGTGTTGCGTACAACACATGCTAACGTGGAAGGTCGTGATTGCGTATAATTCAAGCCAGGTCAGAGATGTGTATTGTGAAAGCTCCTTTTGGTGTAGCGTATAACACAAGACATTAATAAAATTAAAAAGAATATTTTTCATAAAATCTCGGGCAGTTACATTCTACCCCCCTTAAAATGAATTTCGCCCTCGAAATTCGTCGAGGTTATAAATGGTTTACTATTCGAAAGTTTCTTTAATAGAATCCCACATCGTAAAAAGGAATACCAAAACTTGGCTTTAAAAACTAAAGTATGAAATGTAACGATTACCCAAATAAACTAATCACTGGGTTTCCACATAGGTGAAAATATGGATATGGAAGAGAAATCTAACCATCATGTTCTGATGGAGAGTGGTAGAGAACATGGCTATGGAAAATCCAGTAATCACAAATCCATAAATTTGTGATGATCTAAGGTACCATCTGATTCATCAGGTATAAGATCACTAGGACAACATTTTTGGTTTTCAAGATCATTTCCCTAAAGTTGAAAATTAGAATAAATACATTCTTTATTTTGGTACAATATCACTGTTGTTCATGCCTTGAACAATTTCCACTTCATCTCTTAAATAAATGAAGTTGAATTTGTTATTCGTGAAGTGTTAGCAGATCATGTGATAGAATGTCGGGTCATTGCATCTGTCTCAAACAAAAGGTTAACAAAAATTATATACATAAGTCGATATATAGTGAGATTAATCACATATGGTTCCTAAAATGGACTTATACTTCATATATCATACTGCATAATATAATAAAACTGGTTTCTACTAAACAGGGAATTCCTGTAGGCCAGTGGTAGGCGATAAAGGCCAATCGCACTTCGGTTGTGGGTTCGATTCCCACAGCCTTGTCCGACGCGATGGGCTGTCGCCCGTCCTGCAGGTTGTCCTTTTTCTAAAACTATATTACTATAACATCCCATCAATAATATCGAGAAAACTTATATACTTATACAATACTAACTTATGTCCAACATAATCCATTCCAATCTTTAGGCTTATCCATAATACTGCAGTCCACTCTCATAACATAGTGAAAACGATTACTATAGATTTAATACTGTCGTTAATCACCATATATCATAAGATATGTCTTGTTGGTCACATTCCAAACATTCAAAGGCCTTAATCAAGTATTTTCTTGAATACCCATTGAACCTTAGTGAAAACATTAATGCAGTTAAAAGTTAACTCTTTCCACATACCAAAATCCAAAAATTCTATATACTCAAACCATGATATCACTTAGTCCTTATATCAATCATGAGCTCATGAATACTGTTAAACATTTCATTTTCTCGTTTTCCCTTCATTATGCGCATAATATCTCAATTACTTTGAGTACCACATTAGACCAATACATAAATATTCCAATACTACATGATACAACATTATTTTGGAATCCCATTACATAAACACTTAATCATTCCACCACATCATTGTCATATTCAACATTGCCAATAGAGATCGCATGTGACTTCCCTTTGTCCTTTGTCTTAAGTGGTTGCTCATGTTGATCGTCACTAACCCTTGGATTAGGGCATTTATTGGCATAATGCCCCATTTCCTTGCACTTGAAGCATTGAAGTGTTGGTGGTGCGTTCTCTACAGTGTTTGCTTTATTCACATCATTAGAAACCCTTTTTCCATTACTTTGACACTCAGCTGCTCGATGACCTTCTTTTCCACACTTAAAACAATTTCTAGTCCCTTTAAGACAATCTCCACCATGCTTCTTTCCACACTTTGTGCATAAGGAAACATTCATCTTCTTTTCACCATTATTCTGAGATTTCTCCTTGAACTCCATCTTTCGTTTCTTGTCAAAACCATGAGATGGATATGTAACACCAACTTCCATTTCTACCTTGATAGCACAATTCACAATTTCTTCATAGCTACTGAAGTCTCTTATAGCTAATGCCCTTCGAAGACTTGGTTTTAAGCCACTGAAAAATCGTTCAACTTTACTTTCAGGTTGGATGATAATGCCAGATGCATACCTTGCAAGTCTTGTAAAATTTACTTCGTATATACCAACAGATTCATCATCCTTTTGCTTTAGTTCAAGAAACTCCTTCTCCATCTTTGTTCGAAGAATACGATGGAAGTACTTATTGAAAAATAAGTTCTTGAACTCGTCCCATTCCATGGACTCAATTTCATCTCTTGGCTTGTATTCTTGATAAGATTCCACCATTGATCAGCTTCACATTCCAAACGATATACTGCTAAGATGACTTTATCATGTTCAGAACATTGAAGAACTGAAAATATCTTTTCAGTGGTACTGATCCATTGTTCAGCAACAAGTGGATCAGAAGACCCACTGAAAGAAGGTGGACGTTGCCTCATGAAGGACTCAATAGAATATTGTTCCCTTCTCTGCTCATTTGGAAGTCCAGAATGATTCATAGCTTGTGTAAGTATAGAAATAATATTTTGCACTCCATCTCCCATAACATTTGTTTGTTCAGGAGGACAATCATTGCATTGTCCATTGCATTGATCAACACGGTTCCTTCGGGTTCCAGCCATCGTCTAAAACCCAAAAAGAATAGTGTGAGAGGCAAAAATCATGCTAGGGAAAACAACATAATAAAGGGGGAGTACCTTCAATATCTAACATCTTAGGTTTAATTCTATGATCGTTAGCGTAATTCTAGTACTATAACCTATACGTATACTTAACCTTAGGGACATCCCTAGACATACCTTAGAAATATCTCTAGGGATCTCACTAACGTTTTCGCATCCTAGTTTCCAAAGGTTGACTAAACCTTTCCTCTGATACCAACTGTAGAGACCCGAAGCTTGACTTACATGGACATTACATTACTTTTGCGGAATACTTAGTACATAACAAAAACACACACACAAGGACCGTAATAGTTTAGTGTCTTTGGAAACTCGGAACGTAATCTTCTAATCATTGTGAAGGATCTTCAATATCTCCCATAAAGGTCTTCCCTTTTTTTTACCTAAAAACCTTTCTTTATATCCAGGGGAAAAGAAAACATAAAAGGGTTAGCTCAAATTCTCAGTAAGGGTAAACAAAAGAAATATCAATCACATCATATACATAAGCACATAACTTTTGGAAATCTTAACCTGCAAAAGAGATCATAATTTCATAATATGGGGTAAATCATGGCAGTGAAATGTAATCGCAATAATCATAACTTAAAACATGAAACTTTGTGGCATTCACATATAATCATAGAGAATCATTTCTTGTTAGTCAAGACTCATTGCCAAGACTATCTTAGTGGACAAAGTCCCTTTCTGAATCGAGTAACCCTCGTTTTAGTCCTGTTTCACTGAACCGGTATAACCTACCGTTCCAGCCCTGTCTATCTCATGAGATATAAAATCTTTACCCAATGCATTGGAGGGAGATATAGGTCCCACCCATCTTATAATGAATCCTTTCTTATGTGTGCCACATAATCATAAATCATACATCATCGCATAACCCATGTAAAAAAAATGGGATTCTTGAAACATCATGACATCATAAATCAATTCATATAAGATAAAGGAATTCATAAAAATAATTCCATCACAACATGATCAAATCAATGTAATAATAGGGATAAAAACAGAACCCTTTATTATCTTAGATGGAAAATAATTTTGATAAAACACTTGAACTCCATTCTTGAGGAAAATATCCTTTCTTCTTCAAAAACACTTTTCCTTTCATAACATGTCATACGACTTTAAAATAAAAGAAGATGATTAAAAATAAACTTGAAAACTTGTATAGGAAGCTTCTTGGAAATAATGTTTTAAAAATCCATTCATGCCGTATAAGTTAAAAGAAACATTCTTCGTACTTTTGTCGGAAAAGTCAAAAAGTACCTCGTATGAAAAAAATCGACAAAAGATTCCTTTCATATTCTTTAATAAAAACTCACCGAAGGGTAAAATTGGATTTAAACTATTGTAAGTGGATGGAAACAATATTACATATTGAGGGAACATGGATGTGGATGATAAAATACACCCCAGTAAATACTTACGAATAAACAATCTCGGATAAAAATGAGATTGTGATATTTCACTTACCTTAGGTCCGACTTGCTTTGTAAGTGTCCGAACCTCCTGTATAATGATTTAAATCATGTTATTGACTTATTACAGAATCATATTCATTGTTATGATATCATATATGGTTCACTTATGACATTATATTACCCGTTCTTTTGTAAATTCCATGTTAAAGAAGCGTTTTGGGTAAAATCGTTTCATTTATCATAGGTGTTTTGACTTGTTGTTATTGATATTATTATTACTTATATCATGATTTAATTACTTACAGAATATAAAATATGATTTATATATCATATATATTCTGTATATATATATATATATATAATAGGTAGATAAATAAAATGAAAAACACCGTTCATGGAGATGGTAGTCCGTACGTACGCATGAACGTTGTTTTCCTTTCCTTATTGTCTTGAAATGGAAGTAAGTATATGACATACATATGTATATATATACATAAATCCAGTAGCTTTATAATGTCATATATTTCATTATTATTTCTTATATATACTTTATAATCATTCTTAAATGGTTAACATGGAGAATGAATCTCATCGCGTCGTGGAGACGGTAGTCCGTACGTACGCACGAGCGATGATATCATTTCCATAAATATTGAATTGAATTGGAGTGGATTATAAAATATATCAGAATCAATATTATGTTGTAATAACTATGTATAGTTATTCTTTACACCACTATACCCATCCATGTAAGGTGGTGGTGGAAAATAGATTACACCACGGCGTGGAGACGGTATTCCGTACGTACGCACGCGCGGTGATTTCTTTTTCCGTAGGATGGATAGATGGTGAAATAGGGTTGTTTCATAATTATAATAACATATAAGTATATGAGTGATACTGATGTTATTACTTCATAATGAAACAACCTAAGAAGAAGAAGTGGAAGAAGAAATAAAGATGAAAGAATTGGTAACGGTAATTACCTCTTCTTTGAAGCGCCTTTTGGAGACCTCCTCTTAGGGAACTAAAATTGGTCTTTGAGGAAGACCATAACCTCTAGGATGTTTCTAGGGAAGTGGAGAAAATATTTTGGCAGAGGTTGGCCGAGCTTGAGTGCTCAAATTGGTGTGAGGAGGAGGGGGAGGAGGTGTCCTTTTATAGGGGAGGAGAGGGGCACCTTAGGAATATCTCAAAATATTATTTTATATTAAAGTCAAAATCGGTTTATAATTGTTAAAAAGGGTCTTATTTCGAATATAAAGTGGGGATGGGTCTAAATCTTATCAACCAATAGGATTTAGACAAGTTTAGGTTATTATTTTAACCTTATCAATTAGATTTAACTCTAAGTTAAATAATTTAACTTTTACCGTGTCTTTTTGTTTTCTTACACTATATGGTTAATAAACTTATTATAAAATGCCAAAAGAACCCCAAATTGTATATTATTAATATATATATCCTTATCTATGTCATTTGGCCGAACCATAGATTTTTAGGAATAAAATAACAATTAGTAATATAATATTTGATTTTAAAACTGTTTTGTGTCAATTTTGACACTATTTGATATATGATTTTTGTGAAAGTCATAACAGAATTATATTTTCGAACCAAGTTGATTAAATCAACATTAATATATCATAGTAACCTATAAAATTAGTGTAATTAATAAAAAGTCTCAAATTACATTCATTTGAGCATTTATAACATCAATTATGTTAATATTTCCTTAAAAGGGTAATTACTGCATCATCGTTGTGTCATAAATAAATAAATTAATTTAAGGTCTAAAAATTATAAATAAACTATCATTATGTAGGAAATCTTTTGAGCTTTCTAATGAATATTTATAGTCGAATTTATCTTATGTATAACCCCATATTAAAAATGTTTTAGTTATTAAACTTTGATTTTAACTATTTTAACTATTCATTAAATAAAATAATATTAAATGTCATAATCTAATCCAAGTGGACCTAAATGGTAATATTATATTCATAAGGTTGTTTTGGTCGAATTACACTTATCCAATAGAATTAGGACATGTGTTAGGGTAATAGTAATATCATATTTACCCTTAGTTACCCTATTTACTATTAACTGTGGTAAATAAAAGTAAAAAGTTACTATTCACCAAAAATTATTTTCTTCTCATTGAACCACATTTTACTTACTGACATCAACCGTGTCTCTCGGATTTTTGAATTTCCATTCACAGAATCGGTAAAATTATGTTTTATGCAAAATTCAGTTTTTAACCTACCACTTAGTGGTTTCACCATTCATCAAAAATTGAAAGTTTTCAGAAAAATACCAAAATTTAGGCCTAAGCTATATTTGATATTATGAACTCAAAAATGATGTCTATTTTACCAAATTCAAACCATATCAGTTGCATTAACTAATTTAAAAATTAATTCTCGTCGTCAAAACAAATAGCGTGTTTTTAAGAGACAATAACTATCAAAAGATTGACACTAGTTTATAACTGGTTTAAATGTGAAATTACATCCAATGACCAATATTGTATTAAATTGTAAAAATATATTCTAAATATACTTTAAAACCACTCAAATTAATAATTTATCACTATTAATTATTTTGATTAAAAACGTTGTTTTTAATTATAATTTAGTAATTTTCACTATTTATCAGAATATGAAAGTTATCCGAAAAGTACCAAAATTTCACCCTAAGATAATTTCGATATTACGAATCCAAAAATGAATTCCATTTTGAAAAATAAAATTTACAAAATTTCAAAAAGTGGTTATTACTATTCAAAACGGCTAGTTTTAATAATATCTTAATAGCATATCGTTGTTTAGCGAAACTCGGTGTTGCGTACAACACACTCTATCGTGGAAGGTCGCGATTGCGTATAATTCAAGCCAGGTCAGAGATGTGTATTGTGAAATCTCCTTTTGGTGTAGCGTATAACACAAGACATTAATAAAATTAAAAAGAATATTTTTCATAAAATCTCGGGCTGTTACAGTTTCTCCTCTTCCATGCATGTAAATCGAAGACATTCATTCTATAATTCAGAAGAGTGCTCGAAGGAGTTGATATTCATAGATAACTTGTCATTAGTGGTGAGAAGATATACTTCGAATAAATAGCTGTTTTCTAAATCGACGATGAAGGAATCAATTATCAAATGGAAACCCAACAATGACAATAGAAGGAGGAGAAATGTGAAGGGGGAGCTGAACTGTGCTTCGAAAACCGAAGTTGTGAATTGTTGATGACGGAGAACTGTGACTGCCAGCACAATTTGATTCATTTCTGTGGAACCCAAGGAAGGTAGTGAATGTATCATAATTTAAAAAATGTAAGCTGAAACATTGAACCACCAAATGAAATCACAAGTAGGAGGTAGTTAGAAGTGATGGATTCATAATGGATTGAAAGGGGAATCATGTGAAGGAAGGAAATCACGAAGAAGGGTTATCGCGAGCAGGAATTGTTGAAGGGAAATTGTGAGAATTAAATAATGAGAGGGAGGGGGAGAGGGAGAAGTTATGAAGGAAATCTCTAGCGAAGGATCACAAAGGTACTTTGAAATCGGGAACATGAAATAACGAGTGTGGAATTGTAAGCAGAGAGACTCTAAAGTAAATCACGAGCTAGAGAAAATCTGATGGAAATCATGAGTGGGAGAAAAAGGATAATGGTATTGGGATAGAATGAAAGGGGAATGATGCGAAGGAGGGTTTCAGCAATATGTATCCTACAGTACTCTGCAGAATTCCTTAGATGAGTGAAGGTAATGGGGGGAGGGAGGATGATGGCTGCAGGGGTTTGTAGGAACCCTAGGTCGCGATGAGTTAAACCCGAGCGGGAGAAGGAGCACCACAGAGATTTGATTTGTAACCGAGATAATGATGATGTCAGAGATGGAGTTCGATGGATTTTAGGTTGACCGAGAGATGGAGGATGACAGAAGCATGGGATTGAGGGGAGCAGAGGTCGGGAAGTGAGAAACCCTAGGCAGGAGCGCCTGACGATGAGCAGAAGAGGGAGGCCGAGATAGGTAGAGCGACGGAGTGGAGGGGTGACGTGGAGTAATGGAGGAATGGCATGTATCATATGGTTGATGTGGAGGATTGTGAGACTAAAACATGGCAGTTGGAAAGCCATTATTAGTAGATATAATAGATTCAGTATTTTTTAATATTCATTAAAAATATGAAACATCTTAGAAAAATACCAAAAATTCACCATAGGATAATTTTGACAATATTATTTCAAAAATGAAGTTTATTTTTTATATATAAAATTTATAAATGTGTCCAAATTTATTTTTAAAATAGATGTGACATTAAAAGTCAAAAAACAACCTTTAGAAAAATATAGCTTTTATGCATAAAATTGGATTTGATCATATCCAATGCCTATATAATCCATTGGATGAAAAAATATTTTACTTAGTAAATAACATATATATTTCATTAATATCATTCAATAATTTAATTTATGAATACAGAATTCCTTTGGGAGAAAAAAATAGTATTTTAATAAAAATATTTCCTTTATATTCAATTGTTTTTATTTGCATTTATAATAAATTTATTAACAATTAATTAATTTTATATTTTTGGGAGCATATATTTTCATAAATTGTTTAATACTATTCAAAAAATAAAAATTAACATTTAGTCTTTATCTTATTATATTAAATAATAATATAATTATAATATATTGTTATTCAATAAAAATCATTCTTGTGTGTATCACATGCAACATAAAAAAATATGTTCTTGTGTGTAATGAAATATAACTCAGTGTTGCATGAATTTTATGATACATAATAGATTAAGTTTATTTAAAATATTAAATATGTCATAATGTCTCATAATATTATATCCCTTTATACTCTTGGTGTTGCATGTCATACCCTCTATCGAATATGGTGTTACTACATTAGAATTTCAGGGTTTTATAAGTTAACATTATTTCTCTTCTTATGAGACATTTAATAATAATTCATGTTTCATTTAAGTCTAAAAGGATTCTATTTTATATTCCCATACATAAATATAACTTCTCTAATGGAATTTTTTAATGAACTATTTTAGTTTCACGGTTATTACTATATCAACCAAGAGTATAATATTTCTTTTAAAAAATATATAATTAAGGGGGTATATAAGGATAAAATATTTATTTTTAATCAGTTGGATACATAAAAAAATTCATCAGAATATCTAGGGACTCCCTTTTCTTATTAATTCTCAACTTATTTATTTATACACTAATCACTTTCACAACTTGTCTTCAAAATATATTAAAAATATCTACTACACCAAACTTATGCCAAATGAACCTAAATTTAGTAATCCTAGAGAAATGATCATTGAATTTTATAAATTATTTGTCACCTATATAGGATTTATATAAAATCAAACCATATATATCATAATTAATCAATTCAAGTGGAATATTAGATTGAATTTCATAACATTTTTGTCTTCCATATATCATCTTTCCATTTTTATATGATCTAGAAAATATTATATATTTCTCTATTATATTAGGGTAGGAATGTCACTAAACCATCCTTTGATATTTTACTCAATCCATTTTGATGAATGTGTCCAAATATTATTTGAAAAAACATTATTTTCAACCCTTTTAGTCAAATAAAAATAATTACATGGGTAAAAAAAATTGGCATATATTGCGACATTTTACTTATCTCACAGTGATAATTACTATATCTATTGAAAACTTGATGAAGTATGAGTTTTTTTTTCATAAAATTACATCACTATAATGATAACTATGTTTTATTACTATAAAACAATTTATCTTGACCTCAACAAAAAATAAATCATATTTGGATTTAAGTTTTTAACTTAAATCTCAATAAAACTGATTCCTATGTTTTTAAAGATCTATCGTTTCAAAAAAAAATTCACCTCCATCATACAATTCAGTGTCATTATAGATTATTTTTCTACTATCATGTGAGAGGAATAACCATTATTGAATATCCATGGCTTTATGTTCCTAATTAATTTTAAATACCCTTTAGAAATTATAGATCTTCATTATTTCTATAAGTTTTAAACATAATTTCATCATTTTTCATTAGTTTTTCACTACAAATTTTATTCCAAAATACCCCTTATTATTTAGGTTTTTGTGATCTAAAATAGACTTCATATTTAACTAATGGTTTTGTTTTTAAGTTTGATCATCATTTTTAATCTTATGTAATGTATTTTAATAGTTAAATTCATCATTTCTGTAATTTTGGAATTTTTTATTTAAATTTTACTTAGTCTAAAAAAATCGATACACGATTCTTTTAACTATATAGAGAAATGGATATGTCAACAATTTAGCTACATTAATAGCTTATGTGAAGTTTTTTCGACCATAATTCAGCCATGTCATGATATTGGTTACCTGAAAATATCTTAGATCGATAATTATCCTATATGAGAAATCATATATATATATATATATATCAAATAGTTGTGTGAATCGATTATGTGGAGTAATCAACTATATGATTTGGTTATGTGGTGAAATATTTTATATGGATCCAAATGGCTACAACATTCAGTTCAATTATGTTATAATTTGAATACATGAGTAAAAATCATATGTAAATTGAATTTTCTATGGAAATAATGTCCACAAAAATTTCATATATATTGGTAAATTGAATACATAGAAAATGGACATGTATATCAATTTTGCTAAGTAATTTCATATATGAGTAATTTGGATATGTGACGATCTATAGTCAGATATATCATGATACAACCAATATTTTTTATCATTGGAGAACTTAACTATGTTTTTAATGTTTTCATGCAATATTTAAATGTCATATTACCAGTTTATATTAAAAATAATTATAGAAGTAATAAAGTATTGAGTAAGGGAAAAAGTATAGGGGTAATTTATTATTCATTATTTTTTTTTCATGGTATCTTCGAATAAAATGATGCGTGGTTTCAAATTAAGAGCGACATATTTTATGAAGTTGTATTGTGTGATTAAAATGTATTGTTTTTCATGTATTTTGATAGATATTTGAAGATATGAATTAAGATATTGCGAACATTAGAATCACTGTATCTATTGTAATAAGAACTCCATATATATATATGTGTAATCTCTTGTGCGTATCTCTTAACTACAAAAGATGAATAAGATGCATCACAATTTATATATATTCTATCTCATTTTTTATTATTTTAATAAGACTCTCTTAAAACTATTATCTTTTTCAATAATCTATCTTTCATATATCTTCCATTTTGTAGTTTTACATTACAAATGTGTGTTAAATCTATAACATCTTTATTTTCTATCATTTATTATAAACGGATGCTAAAAAAATAAACATGAAATTTATTCATTTTAAACCCATAGTGGAGACTTATTGAAACCCCATGCACAGTTGTATCTATCATTATATATTTTCAATCAGTTATGTAACCCCTGGTAAAAGGGTTGGTCTAGTTAAAGTCACCAAAGTCATAGAGAGTAGGGTTTATAGAGTGGACTGTGTTATTTATATTCCAAAAACAACTATAAATCTATTCTTTTGATTTACTTATTTTATTAATTAATTTAAAATGCAACTCATGTTAAATAAAAGATTAGAATTTAGTCATATCTAACAGATGGTAGTTTCGTAATTGAATAATATTTTTATGAACTCAGTTCAACCACTATTGAAACCTAGTTCAATCCTATTGTGGTTAAAAATTTGTATCAGAGATAGTGAATTTTTATTTATCATAAAAAATTGGTTTAATTATAAATATCATCTTTGAAATCACTATAGTGACTATAATTAAACATGGTATATCGATGGGAAGATGATCATTTTTAGTTTTTATAATTATGGTTATATAAAGGAATGAATGATCGTCTATTTAATGTACCATGTCTGTCACACCTGGACTTTTCACTATATCATGTTTCAAATTTTTATTTAATCTTATAATTTTATCTTCTTATGATGATCATTATTATTTTGATATGAAATACAGGTCGAGCCTGACTGGGGTTTTGCTTTGATAAATGAGCGTTTTGGCATCGACAATGCTTCAGCGCACCGCTGTCGAAGATGTGTCGCCTTGCCTAGGTCACTGCGCGGCCTCACTCAGTTCCCCTCTAACCTTCCTGATGTGAATCTAGTTAAATAAAAGGAATTAATAATAAATAAATAAAATCAAATGAGTGGTAAAATAAAAATAAAATAAAAATAATCAAAATGTGATAAAATTCCAGGAATTTTTGTTTTAATGATAAGAATAAGTATATTATTAATATTTGAGGATATTATTATCATTATTATTTTCAGTTAGAAGGATAATAATTTATTTAAGTTATTATTACTATTCCAATTATTACTATTATTATTACTATTATTATTATTATGTTAATTATTATTATTAGTAGTATTATTATTGTTATTTGTTTTGTTTTTCTTTTTATTTTTTTATTTATTTTATTTCTTTATCCTTTTTTTCTCCTCGTTGTGTTGAGACCTAGATCCCCCTACCCCTCGTTTTGTTTCTTCTCCGCCGAAGCCCCCTTCCTCGGTTCTTCTCGCGCCGCCCCCTCCTTGGACGACACCTCCTCTAGCGCTGCTCTACTCCGCTGCCACACACCTCTCTAGTGACCTTGAGCTGTCATCATGACTCCCCTCGCACTGCCTCTCACCGCCCCCATGAGCCCTCTTTGGCTCGATCCACCACACTGACCCCCCGCCTCACCCTAGGTTGGCCCTCCTCAACCCACCAACCTCCTTTAACCGGTGACCAAACCCCCCTTGGCCGAGCCTTTGCTGCGCCGCCACACCCTCTCCCTATGATATACCATTTTCTCCTCTTTTCTAGGGTTTTGGCCCTTGTTCTTGGTGTTTAGTTTTCCAGTTGGTTGGGTATTAGATTTAGTACGGCATCATGTTGTATTTTTGTCTTTGTTTTGTATGGAACTTGACTCTTTAAGGTTTTCTTGGGGTGTGTTTTTTGCGCAATTGGAATTCGCACCAAACCTTGGGGTTTTCGTCATTCAAGGTGAGTAGTTCCATTCTCTAACACCATTAGATGATTTTAATATGCTTATTTGAATTTATTATTATGTTCCTGACATGATACTATAGTGTGAATGGTGTTTTTGTTTTGGAATGGTTGGTTTGTTTTGGTTCTATGTTGATGCATTTGTTGATATATTTTTTTAAGGTTCATTTCGGAATTGTTGTGGTGTGTTTGATGGGAAATCAGAGTTTCACATCGAGTGTTGGAGTATTCGACACCTGAGGTAGGTGGTTCTGCTTATATTCATTCTTGGATGAATTGATTTGCGTGTTTTATTAGCTCAGTTTATTATTTAATTTATTTTCTTTATGCGAAATTGTTTTCCTTATTGAGATCTCATATGCTTTGATTTATTAGTAATGTGTTTATGCAATATGAGTGTGATTTTATGGGAAAACTCATGTCGAGCAGGTTATTATTGTTTTATAAATTGTTCACCTGGCTTATTAAATCATGCAATGGATTCAGATTATATTTTAGTATGGCGTTAGTGTACCTTTGATTCTAAAAAAGAGGGTTGGGGTTTTTTTTGTGTGAAAATCAATCTTCTACTTTTTAAAATTTGTTTATTAAAATATTAAACGTTTTATTAAAAGTTATAAGGATAGAAAATTGTTTTAATTGAGTTTTGTAATGATTCTTGGCATGCATATGATTATTATTATTATTATTATTGTTATTTATATTATTATTATTATTATTTTGAGAATTTGTGGGTAGGTGAAATTGGTTTTTTGGTGTAGTGTCTGTATGCGTTCTGTCTTAAATGACTATTCGGGTGGAGTTTTGGTGTTTAATGATGTGTGGTGTATGTTGAAATTGTTTAATAAATTATTTAAATGGTTTGTTTGACCATAAAAGCTCTATCATTGACCACACATTGGTTATAATTGGTTGTGTAAGAAATGCAGATTGAGTTTTGAAAAATTTTAGTGTGCATATTATTTGTAATGTATTTTGTGTTTGTAAATAGTGGTTTTGGCATGTGTAGTGTCTTGTTTGGTTTGAGTATATAAATACGACTTATGACATGAACACTGAACAATATGAGCACAAAGTGGGAAGCCTGGGCATTTAGGAGGGTGGACTAGACTAGTGGGCTAGTGTTCCGGAGGTGACTCGACCCGGTTTCACTGGAAGGACTGCCGACTATAACACTAACTGAACTTATGAACTTATGAGGGTCATGGACTTCTAAGCCAAATTTTCTGAGGGTGGTGGCCTTCTATGCCACGTTTTCTGAGGGTCGTGGCCTTCTAAGCTACATTTTCTACGGGTCTTGGCCTTCTAAGTCAGGTTTCCCCAAGACACGAAGATCTAGGGACCCAAGCTAGCTGATACCCATGCGACCTCTCCCATATTAGTGCACATTGGTTAATTTACGCTTGTCGGTGTGACCTATTGGTTATTTTAAAAATTAATGGTGTCTGTGTTTTAATTTAAGTTGTTCCATTGAAACTATTTTCTTTAATTTTGTTTTCTTTTAAACTGTTCTAGCAAGTATATATTTTCATTAGTTAATATTGAAAAGGTATTTTTCATTTAATAATAATTTGTGGAATCTTGTTATTGGGTGAATTCCTGCTGGGCCCTTGGCTCACACCCTATATACACCTATGGGTGTATGTATACCTTGTTTCTTGTGAATTCCAGGTCGTGACATCGTTCTTATTGTTGGTGGTTCTGGATGTTATTGTTCTTCGTGTGCATGTTGGTGTTGGTAGCATGGGGATTTAGCTTATTTTATCACTTGGAGGTTGGTATTGGAGTTTAGATCTCTATCCTTGTTATTGTTCACCTTGAGTTTTTAGTCTAATTGTAGACTTTAAACCAATTTATAATTTAAAGGCGTGTTTGGTTGTCTGTATCCAGTTTTAGTTGTTTATAGTGTGAGTTGACTTTTTATCTTTTATTTTGGGTAAACCATTCCCATTTGTTACTTATGAAACCTAGGCACATGTGACAGCCTGTGGAGATCGGGAACGCCCTTTGGGCCATGTTGCGGACTGGGGTGGGTGCCGGGTCGGATGGCGACCTAGCCTCGTTTGTGAAGAATTTGTATCAGAGCAGGTTTTCTCTCTTGGGTCGTATTCTTTTTGGATATAGTCAAGGTAGACTGGAGTTAAGGTAGTCGGAACATGACATTCCAGCTACAAGCAAGGTGCCTACCTAGTACACCTCGTGGCAGGACTCGATTTACCAACGTAAGTTGAGGTCTGTCTAATTCGTTGGTCCTTGCGGTTAATCTTGTCTAGTGGAAATGAAAAGGGAGTCGGCTCAGTGGTCTTAATGAGCTCACAGAGTCTGGAAATCCATGTGGAGCTGTGGAAACTATCCTAGAATACCCTCTGTGGTGGTGGCGTGACTGGCATATGGTCGCCAACCGTATGTCCCAGTCACCCACTCTCACTAGTTCCCTCTTGCATCATTCCTCATCTCTTGGTTTTGGATTCATGGAAATCTAGTTTTTAAGTAATACTGATTTGGTCTTGAAAAATATTTTTAAATGAAGCGCTTTAAAAATAAAATGATGTATAAGGTTTGAAAATTGTTGGTTGAATGTTTTTTTTTCGAAAAATGGAAAGTTTTGGTTTTGATCCTTGGTGTTCTTGTGGGAAAACAGATGCATGAGTATACATAGAAAGAGAAAGGGTTAATGGAATGAGAGGATGAGTGCCTGGATGTATGTGGGGTGGGTGCTTGTGTGGCACGAGAACATGTATGTGAGAGGCCCATGGGACCCCATTGGTGTTTTCACAACCAACTAGATTTAATTATTTTCCAAAAAGTGTTGTTAAATGAGAATTTGGTGTGTTAATAATCAGTGTTTGTGTGGTGTGTCCTTGTGTTTTGGAAATTTTGGATGATATGAATTTTGAGCCTAGGATCCCTTCTAAATGAATTGTGACTTGAGTTTGAATTCTTATTTTTAGGTTGGTATGCAAGAATGTAGTTAGTTATTTATTTTGAAAGGTATATTGGGGAGCCCTTGTAGTGGTTCCCCCTGCACGTTTGGTGTTCTCTTGTGGTATTTCTTGACTGTTGGACCAGTTAGGTTGGCTCCATGGTTTTCTTTCTTGACAAGTGTATGCACCCCATAAAGCGTTAAAATGTGATTGAAGTGTGGCCACATGCAATTCGCTATTGGAAGACCCTCTAGTTGATCAGAGGAATCACTTCATGAGTTCTAGAATAGAACCCAGCTATCGTTTTTACAACTAAGTGGATCCTCTCACAGCAGGATGACAGATGTGAGGGGAGTTGAAGGGTGTTTTGGTCTTTTGAGTGTCTGACTCACCGGGTATGAAGTTTAACACTGTCGTGTTTGAGGGTTGCCCCTAGAAACGGAGAAAGGAATTCCAGTGGGGAAGGGTGAAGGGGGTTCATAATTATAAGTGTTGACCAATGTCTTGAGGGGATTTTTAGTATTTTCATCGGCTGCAAGGGTCATGTTTGGTGATGTCTTATAGTGTGAGTTCTCCTTGATAGTCAAGGGTGAAGTTTAACCTCATTAATTTGGAAGTTCTACTTCAAAATGGTGAAAGAGATTCCAGTGGGGAAAGGTGGAAGGAGCCTAGAGTGGTTAGTGATGACCACTATTCTAAATGACCTTTATTGCTTCATTGGTTTCATTTAAGAAAGGGTCTACGTTAGGCCACTAGTGTGGCAGACCCAGTCACATGGGGATGCTATAGTTGATTACAGAAATCATGTGTGGTTTAAGACTCAGTTTGAATCCCCTCTCTATATAATGTTCCTCTCTACAGCAATGGTCATGTTCAGGTGATGATTTGTGGTGTCATGGTCTCATTCAGTGTGAAAAATGGTGATGTGCATGCACTATTTCAGCTCTTGTGTTGGTGAATGTTCCATGTATGATCAATTGGATGTCATAATGTGTTATGTTTTCTGGTTTTTCCTCGGCTGTAGTGTGGTTGCATGTGACAGCAAAAGGAGAATCTCTGTTCAGGAGTCTTCAATACCTGACTGCGAGGTAGGACAGGCTTGAAACATCAGGGCTCTAGTTGTAGGCCTCGGAGTGAAGCTGGCGCCTGGTCAAGAACCCCAGGAGTGTACGGGACCCCAAATTTATTTCTGTCATTGGTGTTGAAAGTAGAGGAAGTTTAAATTGTTTCTATGGTTGTTCCGCTCCAAAAGAACCATCTGGTTGCATATGGTTTTCATGACCATGTGGAGGCGTGTTCATCTCATTACCTTAATGTCTGGGGGGGTTGCGTCATACTGGATGTAATCGCTTTAGTAGTCTTTATGGGGGTCTGTTTGGTAAATCTATCTCATATTTGAATAATTCTCATCCAGGAATGTAGAAATGCTGGTTTTCCTGGGGTAATGATTTTGATGCCCTGGTAGTTCGGCCCTTCCCTCCCCGCCCCTTGTGGTGGGGTGTTTGCTCACCATCAAGAAATTTTCATAGTTCTGTATCCTCTATTAGTTCTAATGGCGGAAGGACCCACGATTGGTCTCGCACAATGGTCTCTAGAGTATATCAGTGTTGGCCTTACTTTAATGGCGGGGAGTCTTCCCATACCTCTCCAAGTTGGTTTTCTAGTATCGTATTGGGATTTGGAAGGTTCTTAATAGTGGGGAGCCCCTCAGACTTCTCCATGTTGACATTTCGGTTCGGTTTCTAAAGATGGATTGGTGATAAGTGATAAGAGTGTTCCTTAGATGTGGTCTGATCTTGTTGGTCCATTCTATCCAAATGGTGTGGTTTTTGTTTAATAGAGCTTGAGTTATTTCGTCTTTTGAGGTTGGTTTCGGTAGGAGCGAGAGTCACTTTCCTAGATCAATCAACTAGAGGTGTTCTAGCTCTTTGGGGCCGAAAACACATATTAGAAAGACTTTTTACGCATTTCTTGAGGTTTTCATTTGAGTCACTTTCTATGAACATGATGCTTTTGCCTCTTTTTGCTTGTTTATTGTGTGGATCCTCTTTGAACCATAATGGGGTATAAGTTTCTTTTTTGGGGTTTAGCATTAGTTGTGGCTTTCCAGGGACAGAAAACTTTATAGTGGGGAGAATTGTCACACCCGGACTTTTCACTACGTCATGTTTCAAATTTTAATTTTAATTTTATAATTTTATCTACTTCTGATTATTATTATTATTTTGATATGAAATACAGGATGAGGCCGACTGGGGTTTTGCTCTAATAAATGAGTGTTTTGTCCCTGACAATGTTTCAGTGTGCCGGTGTCGAAGATGTGCGGCCTCGCCTTGGTCACCGTGCGGCCTGGATTGGTTCCCCGCTTGCCTACCTGATGTGGAACTAATTAAATAAAAGGAATAAATAATAAACAAATATAATTAAATGAGTTTAAAAAAAAATAAAAAACAATTAATAAAATGTGATAAAATTTAATGAATTTTTGTTTTAATGATAATAATAAGTATATTACTATTATTTGAGGATAGTATTATCAGTATTATTGTTAGTTGGAAGGATAATAATTTATTTAAGTTATTATTATTATTCCAATTGTTACTATTACTATTATTATTAATATGTTAATTATTATTATTAGTATTATTAGTATTATTATTTTTTTGGGTTTTATTTTTATTTATCTATTTTTTTTATCTTTTTTTATCCTCCTAGTTGCATTGAGACCTAGCTCCCCCTAACCCCCGTTTTTTTCTTCTCTATCAAAGTCCCCCTTCCACGGTTCTGCTCATGCCGCCCCCTCCTTGGACGACACCTCCTCCGGCACTGGTCCCCTCTGGCACAGCAAACCCCTCCGGTGACCTTGACTCGTTCTCCCAGCTCCCCTCGCACAACCTTGCTCCACCCCCACGAGCCCTCTTTGGATTGAACCGCCGCACAGACCCCCCCGCCTTGCCCCTGGCCTGCCATCCTCAACCTGCCAACCTCGTTTTCCTGGCTACCAGACCCCCCTTGGCTGAGCCTTTACCACTCCACCACACCCTATCCCAACTTTATACCCTTTTATCCACTTTTCTAGGGTTTTGGCCCTTGTTCTTGGGGATTAGTTTTTTAGTTTGTTGGGTATTATATTTTGGATGGCATCATGTTGTTTTTTTGTCTTTGTTTTGGATAGAACTTGACTCCTTAGGGTTTTCCTGGGGTGTGTTTCGCACGCAATTGGAATTCGCACCCAAACTTGGGGTTTTATTCGTGCAAGGTAAGTCGTTCCGTGCCCTAACACCATTAGTTGAATATAATATGATTATTTAAATTTATTATGATGTTCCTAACTTGATTCTATGGTGCGAATAATGTTTTTATTTTGGAATGTTTTGTGTGTTTTGGTTCTATTTTGATGAATTTTTAGATATATTGTTTCTAAGCTTCTTTTCAAAATTGTTGTCGTGCGTTTGATAGACAATTAGAGTTTCACGTCGAGTATTGGAGTATTTGACACCTGAGGTAGGTGGTTCCACTTATAATCATTCATTGATGAATTTATTTGCGTGTTTAATTATCTCAGTGTATTATTTAATTTTTTGTTTTAGGAGAAATTGTTTTTCCTAATGAGATTTCATATGCTTCGATTTATTAGTAATGTGATAATGCGATATGAGTGTGATTTTATGTGAAAACTCATGTCGAGTGTGTTATTAGTGTTTTATAAATTTTTCACCCGGCTTATTAAATCTTGCAATGGATTCAGATTATATTTTAGTTTGGCATTAGTGTACGTTTGATTCTAAAAAGAGGTTTGGGTTGTTGATGTGTGCAAATCAATGTTCTGCTTTTCAAAATTTGTTTATTAAAATCGTAAATGTTTTATTAAACAGTTATTAAGGATGGAAAATTGTTTTAATTAAGTTGTGTAAAGATTCTTAGTGTGCATATGATGATGATGATGATGATTATTATTATTATTATTCCTATTATTATTATTATTATTATTATTATTATTTTTAGAGAATTTGTGGGCGGGTGAAATTGGTGTTTTACTGTAGCATCTGTATGTGTTCTGTCTCAAATGAGTATTCGGGTGGATTTTTGGTGTTTAAAGACGTGCAATGTATGTTGAATTTTTTTAATAAATTATTTAAATTGTATGTTTGACCATGAATGTTATTTCTTTAACTACGCATTGGTTTTAATTTGTTGTGTAATAAATACCGATTGAGTTTTGAAATATTTTAGTGTGAGTATTATTTCTAATGGCTTTTGGGTATGAAAATAGTGGTTTTGGAATGTGTAGTGTCTTTTTTGGTTTGAGTATACGAATACGACTTCTTACATGAACTCTGAAACACTTGAGCACAAAGAAGAAAGCCTGGGTAGCTATGAGGGTGGACTAGACTAGTGGGCTAGTGTTCCGGAGGTGACTCGACCCAGTTTCACATGAAGGACTGACGACTAGAACACTAACAAAACTTATGGCTTTCTAAGGGTCATGGACTTCTATGCCATGTTTTCTGAGGTTCATATCATTCTAAGCCACGTTTTCGGAGGGTTTTGGCCTTCTAAGACACGTTTGCTGAGGGTCGTGGACTTCTAAGCCACGTTTCACTAAGACATGAAGATCTAGGGACACAAGTTAGCTAATACCCATGCGACCTCTCCCATATTAGTGTTAATTGGTTACATTATGCTAATCAGTGTGACATATTGGTTATTTTAAAAAGTAAGTGTGTGTGTTTGAATTTAAGTTGTTTCAATGAAACTATTTTATTTAATTCCATTTTATTTTAAACTATTCAAACATTTATGTCCTTTCTTTAGTTAATATTACAAATGTATTTTTCATTTAATAATAATGTGTGGAACCTTTTTATTGGGTGAAATCCAATTGTGATGTTCTCTCACACCCTACATACACCTATCAGTGTATGTAGACCTTGTTTCTTGAGAATTTAGGTTGTGACATTGTGCTTAGTGTTGGTGGTTCTGGATGCTATTGGCCTTCGCGTGCAGGTTAGTGTTGGAAGCGTGGGGATGCGGCTTCTCATATCACTTGGAGGTTGGTATTGGAGTTTAGTTCTTTATCCTTGTTATTTTTCACCTTGGGTTTTTAGTCGAATTGTAGAATTTAAATCTATTTATAGTTTAAATGTGTGTACGGTTGTCTGTTTCCAGTTTCAGATAATTATATTGTGAGTTGACTTTTTATCTTTTCTTTCGGGTAAACCGTTCCCATTTGTTACTTATGATACCCGGGCACTTGTGCCAGCCCGTGGGGATTGGGAATGCCCTTCGGTCCATGTCGGGGACCGAGTCGGGCGCCAGGTCGAATAGAGACCCGACCTGGTTCGTGAAAATGTCCTAAATATATATCTCAAATCTATGAATACTAATGAAGTTCTTACTATAAAATCGAACAAATGGTATGAAAACACTAAAATAACTATAATTTAAAAACCAAATAAATTTGTGTCATTAATTTTTTAGTTAGACCTGATTTGTTCAATCGATCCACTCAAATAAAAATATTATACGAAATGTGGATGATTAGAACGGTTTCCATTGTAGGAACATTTATTGTATGAAACCTCAAGTATAATCCTTTCATGATAATGTTTGATACCGTCATAATTTTGTACGTTGAAATAATAACCCAACATAATTAATGACTTTTTGAGGTGGTAAATAATGATTCTCGTCTATGAGATCCCATTAATAAACCAGATTAAGCCTTAATAATTATTAATCTTTTAGCACCAAGTTGGCATGGGACCTTATCGTCTCTTAGGAAATATAAAATGGTATTGAATTTCAAAATATAATATCCCAGTAAAACATTGATGATGTATTATATAGATATAAACGATGTAGTTGTAGAGAACCGATTATTTGGGAAGAAGAATATTGATATTAATGTATCAAATTAACAATTTGACAATATTTAAAATGTAGTTCTTATAATTGATTGATATGATTAAGATACATACAATATATTTTCTTTACATGGTGACCTTACTCACATTTATAAAAAATTCAAAACATTTTATTAAGAAGATAAGTTGTTTTCATATACCCTTTATGAAATATAAGAAGTATGATGCTAATTATAAATAATTGAGATGCTATAATTGTGAAAATATTGTACATATCAAACCATATATTAAAAATCAAAAATAAAAAAAATGTTTAAAGAAAAATTAATTCAATAATGTATGCTAAAAATTCTATTAATGATAGTAAAGCCACATAATGTATATCATAAAGTTATAGTTAGGTTATATCTTTAGAATCAGAAGCTGAGCATTCAAAATTAAAAGTAAAACATGTTCTTTAAAAAACAATATAATTTAGTACATTAATATTTTTATTTTAAGGATGGGTCTGAAATTGAAACTCAAAATTGTTCATATAAAGAATTAAAAAAGCATTGTACCATACAAGAAAGTAATTATAAACCTTTAAAAACAAAAACAAGACTCTAAAAATTCCAAGCATGCTACTAAAAATTATAAATAGTATTTAAAAAAAACATCATATTTTAAAATGATGTTGGAAAATTCCATTACATCATGTATTTAAAATGGAAATAATATTGGAAAATTTTAAAATTTAGTTCAATAATTAAATAATGTTGAATTTTTTTCACAAAAGGTGACAATTATTTAAATAATTTGTTTAGAAGAAATATGGCTCAAAAAATATATTTAGAAAATGAATACAATGTGATAATATAAATAATTAGAAAAACTATTTTATACATAGTTCTAAGAAAAAGAAACTATCTAAAATTACCAGTTATTATCATGGATTGTTCTGAAATTATGCTAAAACTGTATTTTAAAACCCCCTCATTTTAGTCGAGTAAAACAATCTTTATTTTAAAAAGTATTTTAAAAATTAATGTTGAATCTTCTGGAAAAAAAAAACAGTTCTGAGTTATCAAATCCTTAGTTATTATGATATTTGGTCCTAAGAAAATATAGGCACCAAACTAATACATTGTTTGATTTTTCATTGTATGGAAACATTTCGAATATAATTAAAGAGTTTTTTTACCAGTAGTGTTAATTCAATAAATAGAAGTGGAGGTTACTCTAACTTCAAATCCTTAACAATGATTTATAGAGTTTAAGTCAATTTTTTTTATAATACTAAATGAAAGATTATGGGTGTTGGATCCGTCAAAAAACCAAACTCAGTAGTCATAAAAAAAATTCATTATATGGAAGAATTAAAAAATAATATGATAATATAACTCCATATTTAGATGAATGATATTTCTTTTTGGATTTTTTAATTATTCCATGTATAGTTTATAAGTATAAAATTCCTAAATTTAAGTTACATAGAATAGAGAATGTTTATACTCTAGATCACAATTCTTTGAGAGTAAAAAATCGAACTCTTTAAATCATAAAAAATGAATCTTAGGTGTGGAAAATAATAATAGGATATTTAAATGTCTAATCATTGAGATTTTTTTTGAAACAAAATTTATTTTCACATTTACCTCAACTGAAATTGAATAAAATAACTACGTGATACATGATAAATGGGAAATAAACAAAAGAAAATTTTAAATATATTAAATAATTTATAAATTCTATAACCCGAGAACATATTTAAATGGATTTTTAGCTAAACTGTAATTTCAATCCTAAGAGGTAAATATTATTATTATCTGTTTTGAACAACCATAAAATTTAAATCATTTTTCTTTTAGAATAAATTTATTTATTTTTCTTAGATTGTTTAATATGAAACCCCTAATTATGAATAATTAAAAAGAAACATAAATTTTAGCTTTCTATACATAGAACACTTAGGGTGTGTTAAATTCAATACTAACTTTCTTCAATGGCTTGTATAACATACATTATCGAGTTTTATGATACAATAATATCTTATTAAAAATAATATTATATAATACAATAAGATATAACCTCAACATTATATTGAATATTTTGAATAGTATTAACCAACTCATAAAAATATATAGTGGAATTAAATGGTTACAGATTAAATAGAAATGAATATAGAATCCAAATAAATATAAATTGAAGGATTTTATAAAAGGATATTTTTTGTGCAAAAGGTAATTTATATTAAAAATTTAAATTAGTTACTATTAGTGAATGATATTAATTAAATTTATATGTTATATATTCAAAAAATTATTTTTTATATTCATCCAATTTATTTTATAGGATTAAGTGGGAACAAACCTAATATTAAACTTAAAAAACGGTAAATGTATAAAAACAAATTTTCCAACTTTTAATGGATAAACTAATTTAAATATAAATTATGGAACTTTGATAAATTTTATATTTCACAAAAAAATTAATTTTAAAATTTAAATAGATAATTATTTTACAGTGAATTTTATCCTTTTTATATGATGTTACATTTTTTATACATAGTAAAGAATAAATAATTTTAATTCAAAAATACATTTTCATCTAATTTATTAATATGGTTAAATTTTTTTTTTAATTTTTTTAAATATTATCAATTAATCTATTATAGTTCATTATAATCAATTTCATTTTGAAATTTTATATAGAAACCCAGCAACACATTGGATGTTTTTTACATTAAAAAATGTATTATCATATCATATGTGAGATTAATTTAAATTAATTTCTTCTACTTATGTGATTTAATTTTAAAAAAATGGATTCCATATTTGGAATTAGATTATTTTATAATTTATAATAATGTAATCGTTTTTTTACCAAAAACATTAGTTAATGTAATTATTATTAATTACATTGATTAAGGTAAAATTAAGTTTATCAAGGTAATAAACCTTTATGTTAAGGAAACAATGACCTGTAAAATTGTAAAAAACATATTTTGAGGAAATATTTGTGTAAATACACCTATAATATTCCAAATTGGACAATTTAAAAACATTTGTAACAATTAATACCTGGGAAACACACAATTCATTTAACAAATACCATGTGTGTCATTTCCCTCCACTGTAAAAAGTCACTCACCCATCCCACATCCCCACACCTCTCAAACCTAATTGAATTGAAAAATAGATATGAACTTTTTCATCAAAATCAATACAATAAACCTATAAGACTCACAAATTTTATGAAAGAAAACAAGGAATTTCTTTGGTGCAACCCAAAATGAGTTACCCGAACTAGAGGTAACATCCTTCCTAAAGATCTTTTATTTTATTTTAATTATCCACCCCTAAACTCTTCTTATTATATGATTATATAATGACACAAGTATCATAAATATACTGAGAGGTTTTCATTATAAGGTTTATATCTACACTTACAAAAAATTCCATCTAATAGGTTAAAAACCTACCACTTATGTGTATGAAAAACTACCGCCTCAGAAAACGATTTGATTCATTTTTTACTTTACCATCTCTCATGGATGGTAATTATGAAGGAAACAATTATAATATATGATATATATGAAATTTATAATTAATTTATTATTTTTAATCCATTTATATCACATACCTTTATACATTACATTTTTTGTATATACGATAACATCATTTGTTGAAGTGTGGACTACTGCCTCCTCAAAGCGATGTGATTCGTTCACACTATAAATAGAACTTATAAAGAATGATTTTAATTGAAAAAATTTATAATAAACTAAATATATAATAAATTAATGAAATAATTACCTCTATAGAAACATAATATATCATTTTGTTTACTACCCTTTTCACACACAAAAAAGTGATAATTTTGGTTGTGGACGTGTGGACTACCACCTCCTCGACAGAATCTGATTCCATTAAAATCAAAGAGTTATATATATTGGTATATATGATTAAATTACATAAAATTTATTATATAATTATAATTTTGGAAATATATATTGTTACGTACCTCCTTTCCATAACTATCATTGTAAAATTGGAATGTTACTCATGCGTTTGTATGACCTACCATCTCTTTGCTTGTAACATTGTTTCATTTTTCATAACAATAATTCATGATTGGTTTTAAATGTATAATTGATGTAATAATATGATAATTATTCCATTATTATTATTTTTTATATGTCTATATAATGACCCTTTCAACCATATTCGACATACCAAATCCATTTTTTACACATGAACCAAATTTGGTTAAAAACACCCGATGTAAACATAATTGTTTAAGTAATTACAAAAAAAAATATTAATTAAAGTAAAAGTAATAATAAACTATAAAATATTTATTAATAAAGTGAATAATTAATATATGTTTATTATCATGGAATATAAAGACACACGTGACTTGTCAGGATCATGTTAAGAAACTCCATCTGAATTTACATTACATTGTGACTTATTTGTTTTTATACAGAAATTCACTTTTATATGGTGTATATAGTACTATTTGACATGTTATATCATTAATATATTTATTATAATGATATTATATGTTTCATTTAATGTTATTCCTTCATGGGTATTATTATTCAAATGTTTCAAAGTTGTATGGGAGACTTTGGAATGTTTAATGATTATTGTTCTCAAGAATGTTTTAATGAAATTTCAATGTTATTTATATTCATAAATATAAAAAACCATTATTGTTACATATAATAAACTAATTAATTATGGATAATTAATTAATATTTATTAAATATATATATTTTATGATGAGTCATATTGTTTTTTATTTATCTTTATTATTCGATATGAGGAATGATTTTCACTTGAAATATTGGGTACGACCTAGTCTCTATATAGACTATCGAGGAATCAAAAGGTTATAATGAGAAAAATAATTTGGAAAAATCATAATATTATAAACTGTATTGTTAAAGGAATTGATGGAATAGATTTTCATGTGCCTCAAACATGAAATCCCTAAAAGAATCATTTCCCTCATTAATATTCAGTTTTTATTCATCTATGAGTATTTTACATTGACCAATATGTAGATGCATTATATTATATGTTTATTGATTAAATGTAATTTTTTCTAGGTTCTTACCTTACCATATTGAGATTTACATATGAATTTATTTTAATGGAATGGGTTATTAGATATTTAAAATGAAATGTTTATTATTCTCATCAGTTCATTATTGATTTTATTACTTACCCTTACTGAGAATTTTTAGATAACCCTTATTACGTTTCCTTTTCACATGTTATGAATATGAAATACTTTATTATGATTTAAATGATTTTGTTAATTTCATTGTATTATGTATCATGTTTTTATTTTCATTTCCAATAAAATATGGGTATCATGTATGTTATTTGGATTTTCAAAACTACTAAATTGTTCGGACACTTGGGATTTAAAGCTTGTATCTATGCCAATGTAATAAAATAATGCACTGGCTCTGGGATTCTATGGATGGGGCATAATAGTTGGTAATATATCAATTTTAGAATAATCCTTGAAAATTATATTTAGAAAACACTGATTACCGAACGTAACCATAAAATAGAATTTTGAGGATAAGTATACAATAAAATACTAGATTTTTTACTCTAGAGATTTTATGGGACTTCTATGAAATACATCTATGACTAGATATTACAAGTGTGTGTGGTTCTAGAACATATGTAACTATGTGTAACAACTCTGAAAAGGTGTGTCGGGCCTGACATGGCGTAACCAGGATACAAAATTGGGCCTTACTGCACACCTAATTTGAAAAAACCCAGAGATACACATAGGATAATAATAATTTTATTTTCAGAAAATTATAACTAACTTAAAAGTAAATACATACCCAAAGAAACCATGTCTATTATTATAAGATTAGATAGACATAAATTTTTAAATTTACGTTAAGTATTTTACTTTTTCTGGGATTATAAAATATGTTTTATAATGTTATGAACTAATTTAGTGTATGTATTAATTTAGAAATGGTGCCTAGCATAAGGAACATGAGCCTCACTAATGTACATGATCCAAATATTATGAAGGATCATATCTGTTATGGTTATAGGGAAATATTTATAAGGGAAATAGTCTCCAATGAATTATCATCATATGAGGATGTTGTATCATGTGATAATGATATGGTTATATAATAGTATTATTCCTATTGATTCTAAGGAAATAAAGAAAAGAATAGGATGATAGATCAAAAGATATAGAAAGGGAATAATGGAAAGAAGTATTTTCCCATATATGATAATTGTCAAAATTAACACCTTAGTACATGATTGATGGGAATGTGAGTTTTTATATGTGTGGAGAAAAAATCCACTAAGTTCAAGACTTCAAGGGAGAGAAAAAAAATAAAATTTTAAATGAATCCATTGTAAGAAAATGATAAACTACACAAATCATGGTCTCTTGTGTCAAATGAATATACCCCAAAAGAGGAAAATGGATCATGGTCAAGATTATGATACTACCATAGATTAAGAAAAATGATTAATGTGCTTATATTTTGATTCAATAATTAGGTCATTTGATTCTTTTAACAATGTTGTAGTTGTCATAAGTATTGAGGAATGAATGAGGATTGTAATATAATAATTTTTCATTAATGATTTTAGATTATATGTTGAATGGTACCAATAACATTTATTCAATAAAAAGTAAATCTTTTTGGAAAACAAATGGTTGAGGGAAAGATAACAATTAATATTGTCTGAATCACAAGAAAATTGATATTTGGATAAATAAATGATTTGTTTGGATAACATAAATCTGATATGTGTTCACTAACTTATAACTAAGTAATGATATATTAACAATGTGGTTTATGATGTCATTGATGGATTTTATGAAATTTTTGGGATTTAAGAAATATGTACTATAATATATGTTCAATTTAACTAATAAGAATCATGAATGTTTTTATGTGATGATTAAAATCCAATTCATGTTATTTGATATGTTTTTTTTCAGAAATTTGGTAACCTTCCTTCTAAAAATTCATATCAAAATCTCATACAAAAGTTATCCATTTATGGAATCGTTTATTTTTTTTAATGGACATGGTTTTAGTGGTTAATTTATTACATCACCATATGAGGATACATGTGCTAGTAGGTGAAGAAGAAATAGTTCAATGGACAAGAAAATGATAAGATAATGTTTATGAAATAGAAATGTTTATTTACATATATCCTTATAGAGTAAAATAACTTCCCAACTATATAAACAATATTCTTGAAACAAAATTTTATCCTTTTATCTTAATTCTTTATGATATCAATGACCTTCTCATAATAGTTGTTTAAGGATTTGTGGTCACTAAATTTTAGCTGAACATGTTATCTGGTACTCTCCATCAGAACTTGATTGTTAGATTTTTCTTCCATATCCATGCTTCTATTTCCAACTTATGTTCTCCTATGTGGGGACCTAGTTATGTGAACCTTCTACTTCCCTTTATATCTTATTAAGAAGTCATGTTATTAACACTATTTAAAATTTTTATTTTTTAAAAAATTATTTATTTTCAAAAATCAATTAGTTGATTACTGAGATCATTTTTAAATTGCAATGAAACAATTTTATGATGGTGGGGATAATCCAAAACCCCAAGACATTAAAATATTTTTATCTTAGAATAAATTTAATTTTTTCACATATTTTTTAATATGGAACATATATTTAAGCTCAAGTTAAATGAAATATAAATTTTATCTTTCACTCTACACGAAACACATATGTTATCTTTCATTACACACAAGACTAACTTTCCTCAATAGCTTGCGTAAGACGTTGGAGTGAGTATTACCAAAAAATAATATATTTTTAAAAATAATATTATATAATATATTAAGATATATTCAACCTATTAAATTTATTATTATGAATTTTATTAACTAAGTTATGAAAATAAATAGTTTAATTCATTAGTTACCTACTAAAAAGAAATAAATGTAGAATCCAAATTAATATAAAAAAAATTATTTTATAAAAGATAATTTTTAGGTAAAAAAGGAGATTTATCTTCAAAAATTAAATTAATTTCTAATATTGAATTATTTTTACAATAATTTTATGTTATATATTCAATAAAATATTTTTTATAATCTTCCAATTGATTTTATTGGAATAATATGTTAATGGAGACAATAATACCCATAAAAACCTATATTTTTATTAAAGTAGTTTTACCACCTTTTAATGATGGAACAATATGGAATATAAATTTTTGGAACTTTGATAAATTTTATATGTAAAAATTAACTTTACATTTAAAATAAATACATAAAAATTTTGTTAGGTTGTATTTTTGGAATTTTTTTGTGAAGTTTAATTTTTTCAATAAATAGTGAAAAATAATTAATTTTAATTCAATACATTCTTTTCATATAAATTATTAGTAAGGTTAGAATATATTTATAAATAGATTTAAAGTTCAATTAGATGAATTTTTTATCCATTAATCAAACTTAGGTAATTTTAATCTTTTTCACTATGAATTTGGATATACAAATATTGAAAAGTATTGGATTTATTTACTTTAAAAACATGTACTGTCGCCCCATATGTGGGATTAATTAATATTAATTTATTAAAATTATGTTATTTTACTTTGTAAAAATGAATTATATATTTTAAATTAGAATAATATATAATGTGTAATAATTTACACTTAGTTTTTGACCAAAAATACTGGTGAAGGTAATTAAAATTCATTAAATCAAATAAGGTAAAATTAAGCCTAAGAAGGGACTAAACCTTAATATTAAGGGGGAAATTATCTATAAACTTGTAAAAACCCATTATATGTCCAATCATGTGGATTACCCACCTATAAGGTTCCATTATAGTCCATTTGGACCCTTGAAAAAAAACGCATCTTTAAACAAATTCATTATGTGTCCTCCCCCTATAAAGAGGCACACACCACTCCCATATCCTCACCCATCTCAAGAAACATTAGCTTGAAGAATATAAAAAAAATAGCTCCTAAAATTTTCTATAATCAACCTATAAGCCACACATTTGGATGAAAGAAAACTGATGGATCCCTTTGGTGTAAACCAAGGAGTTTTCCAAATACAAGGTAACATCCTTCCTTAAGCCATTTTATTTTATTTTCATTATCCTGGCCATAAAATAATCTTATTAATGATTATATAATAATAAAATTTTCATAAATATAAATATATATATATATTTTATTGAATGGGTTCTAATTACACTTACACATACTTCCATCTAATGTGTAACGAACACACTATTTATGTGTACGACGAACTACTGCCTCACAAAACGATTTCATTCATTTTTCTTTTACCAACTCTCATGGTTGAGAGTTATGATGGAAAAAATATTAATTTATTATATAAATTATATTTATTATGTCTTTATGATTATTTAAAATTTTTATAACACATATATTTATACTCTTATATTTTGTAAATATAATAACATTGTTTGTGGAAGTGTGTACTACCTTCTCCTCAAAGTGATAAAATTGTTTCACACTATACATAGAACATGTAATGGATGGATTTAATTAAACATATGTAACATATATGACATATATATTATATTAATAAATTTCTTCAATTTCTGGAAAATTAAATTTCATTTTATTTATTACCCTTTTCACATAATAAAAGTTATAAAGTCGATTATGGAAGTGTGGATACCAAGGGTCAAAAGTGACGCCATGACGACTCACATCATGGAAGAAGTGTGAAAAGCAGCTGGAAGAGAGGGTCTACCTCTCAGAGTGGGGATCAGGTGTTCTGCTATCAGTGTGGTAGTCCAGGGAATATGTGCGGTCAGTGTCCTCGACCTCCAGTTGAGTGCCGTTCATGTGGCAGGATGGGACATGTGAAGAGGTTCT
Organism: Viscum album; assembly: GCA_963277665.1. NCBI lineage: Eukaryota > Viridiplantae > Streptophyta > Magnoliopsida > Santalales > Viscaceae > Viscum > Viscum album. Next base: position 189,030,192 of record OY728131.1, read on the forward strand.
ATAGGAATCCTTGGCAGGAAGTTGAGTATGATTTTTGAAGGAAGATACCGAATACGGGAAGGGGATCAGTTGCCCCATATCAGGCGGTCAGCTGGAGCTCCATGGGCTGTACTGGCAGGGGTAGTGGACCTGGAACTTCTGGGCATGACTGCTCATGCCAGCAAGGAAGTATAGCGTAGGGCATTCAGTCTGGAGCCCATGGTAGAGGGGAAGTTGGGTTCAAGCAGTTCAGTTCGTACATAGCGATGGCGAGGCCGGACCGTCGACTATTCGAGGTACGATCCTTGTAGCTTCTACATTTTCTAGTGCGTTGTTTGACACAGGTTCCACACACTCTTTTATCTCTTCTCAACTTATGGTAGTGTTGGATTTACTTGTGGAGAGGGTGTGTAGTGTTATGTCAATCGACACCCCATTGGGAGTACAGGTTGAAGATATCATGCTGTGCAAGGGATGTGCCTTAGATATTGGTGGGTATCATTTTCTATGGAATTTGTTTGTTCTCAAGATGTCAGGGTTTCACCTAATCTTGGGAATGGATTGGTTGGTGTTTTACCAATAACACATAGACTGTTATCGTCGCAGAGTAACTTTCAGGTCGCTTAAGGGTGACACTTATGTCCACCGTGGAGAATGGGATGTCTGAGCAGGGCATGCAGGGCCGTTTTGTCAACAAATGAGAGGAATCACGACCCGAGTGGCATGTCTCACGCTCGATGATGATGAAAGAGGGGAAATACTATTTTCCCTCCTATGGTGGAATGGTTCCGGGACGTGTTTCCTAAGGATTTATCAGGCTCGCCACCCGAGTGGGATGTTGAGTTAATGATTGAGTTGGTGCCGGTAGTGGATCCATTTTCTATTCTGCCATACTGAATGGCACCGGCAGAACTCCAGGAACTGAAGGTTCAGCTTGAGGATTTGGAGGGTAAGGGGTTTATCCGTCCTATTACTTCTCCTTGGGGATATCCTGTTCTTTTTGCAAGGAAGGCCTATGGGTCGTTGGGGCTGTGCGTGGACTATCGAAAGTTGAATCAGATGACAGTGAATAATTGGTACCCTCTCCCTAGAATTGATGACTTTTTTATCATTTGAGGGGTTCATTAGTGTTTTCAATAATTGATCTGAGGTCAGGTTATCACCAATTGAGGGTGAGGTCTTCTTATGTACCACAGACCACTTTCCGAAGTCGGTACGGGTTATTTGAGTTTGTGGTAATGCCTTTCGGCTAGACTAATTCGCTGGTAGTGTTTATGGATTTGATGAACTGGATCTTCCATCCATATCTAGATCATTTTGTGGTTTTCTTTTTTGATGATATCTTAGTTTACTTGAAAACTCATGACGATCATGCCCAACATCTTGACATCATCAGGGGTACGCTAAGAGAGAATCGACTATACGCCAAGCTATCCAAGTGTTAATTCTGGATAAGTTAGGTGCATTTTCTGGGTCACATCATCTCAAAGGTAGGTGGGACAGTGGATCCAGAGAAAGCGCAAGAAGTTGTATCTTAGGAGCAGCCCAAGAGTGTTTCTGATGTTCGGAGTTGTCTGGGTTTGGCTGGGTATTACCGAAGGTTCTTTCAGGATTTCTCTCGCTTGGAAGCACCACTCTCAGGCTTGACCAGGAAGGGAATCAAGTTCGAGTGGTCTGAGGCTTGTGATAATTCCATTCAAGAGTTGAAGAAGCGGTTGACGACCACACCTATGTTGATCTTACCCGAGTTGGGCAAGAAGTACATCGTGTTTTGTGATGCATTTGGAATCGGACTTGGGGCTATGTTTATGTAGGATGAGCAGGTTTTGGCTTATGGGTCGAGGCAGTTGAGACCCCATGAGAAGAACTATCCCACTCATGACCTTGAGTTAGCTGTAGTAGTGTACGCTTTGAAGTGTTGGAGGCACTATCTGTTGGGGGAACGATTTACCATGTTTACTGACCATAAGAGCTTAAAGTACATCTTATCACAGTGGGATCTGAATCTTCAGTAGCGAAGATGGGTTGAATATCTCCAGTCTTTTGACATTGAGTTGATGTACACAACGGGAAAGGGAAACAATGTCGCTGATGCTCTGAGAAGGAAGGTTCATAATCAGGAAATTCCGGATTCCAACACCGAGTGGAAGGTGATGGCTTTGTTTGCAGAAATGCACCTGGAGGTGCAGGAGGAGAGTGGTCAGGTCCCTCTTTCTTCCTTAGCGATGGATTCGATGCTTTTGGGTCGAGTTAAAGAGGGGCAACTTGATGATCCTGAGTGTTTGGCCATGAAGGAAAAGCTTAAAGGTGGGGAGCTACCTTCTGGTTGGGCCGTCGGCATGGATGGTGTTGTCGGCGTCCGTGATTGTCTGGTTGTGCCAATGTGTGTGCGGGAAGAGTTGATGTGTGAGTTCCATGCGTCAAAGTGGGAAGTGCAGCCTAGTTTGACCAAGATGTACCATGATTTATGATGGCAGTTTTGGTGGCCTGGGATGAAGAAGGAAGTTGCGGGCTTTGTGGCATGGTGCCTTACTTTCAGCAGGTGAAGGCTAAGCGTCAACACCCAGGTGGTTTGTTTTATCCATTTCCCATTTCAGAGTGGAATTGGGATGATGTAACAATTGATTCCATCATGGTTCTTCTGAGGATGCCGTAGAAGAATAATGAAATTTGGGTAGTTTTAGATCAGTTAATGAAATTGACTCATTTCTTACCGATTCACGAGATCTATACAGTCGACCAGTTGGGTGAGCTGTACGTTCGGGAGATAGTGTGGTTGCATGGGGTGCCACAGACCATAGTTTCAGACCGAGATCCGCGTTTCACGTAGTGTTTCTGGCAAGGTTTGTAGAAGGCGCTTGGTACGCAGGTGTTTTTGAGTACGACTTTCCTCCCACACACGGACGGGCTGTCGGAACGTATGATCCAAGTGTTGGAAGAAATGTTTAGAGTTTGTGTATTAGATTTTGGTGGTTCTTGGGAGAGGCACCTATCGTTGGTTGAGTTTTCTTAAAACAACAGTTTTCAGGTTACAATTAATATGGAAACATTTGAGGCGCTTTATGGGAGACCATGTAGATCTCCGTTGTGTTGGCTAGAGGTCGGTGAATCTGAGTTGTTGAGGCCAAGTCTCGTGTAGGAGACTTTAGAGAGAGTTAAGTTGATTAGGAAGCAGATGGCTACGACTCAGAGTAGAAAGAAGTTTTATACATATCGGAGGCATATAACTATTGAGTTTGGGGTGGGTGATAAAGTATTCTTTCAGGTGTCACCGAGGTTGGGTCACTAACGGATTCAGAAGCAGGGTAATTTGGCACCCAGGTATGTGGGACCTTTTGAGATTGTGGAGAGGATCAGACTAGTGGCTTACCAATTGGCTCTCCCATAGTGGTATGGTGGTATGCATGATGTGTTTCATGTATCGCAGCTTCGACGGTATCACCCTGACCCATCTCACGTGGTTGATTTTGAGGATGTGGAGCTTGAGGTTGATGCGTCCTTTGAGGAGCATCCGGTTCGTGTGGTGGATTGTAGTGAAAAGGTCTGGCGAGGCAAGGTTGTTCTATTAGTGTGAGTACTATGGTAGCATGGGAAGGTTCAAGAAGAAACTTGGGAGCGGGAATCAGATATGCATGCTTAGTGGCCTGAAATTTTCTCTTTGGTGGATCGATGAGGCTTGGGAGCTCGGCTCGAGGACGAACCGTTATAAGGTGGGGATGTTGTAAGATCCCGGTTTTTGGAACGGTATGTTTTTGTTGTGTTATAGGTTAAAAACATGATTTTGGGACATTAAAAGTTTTCTCGAAGGTGAGAGGGGCCTTGGGGGTGTTCCGGGGGCTCGAGGCATGGATGAAGGGATGTCTGGGAAAGCAGTCCAAGGCGCACGTCCTGCGCATGATCAGCCAAACCGTGCGGCCTGCCCGGGTGAAACCGTGTGACCCTCCCTCCTCTGGACAGAAGCGAGCGCTTGGTTTGTGCGTAGTTTTACAAACCATGCGGCTAAACCGTGTGACTCATCCTCCACCGGGTAGTGGCATGCGCACGGTTTGTGCAGGGTTTTCTAAACCGTGCGGACAAACCATGTGACCACTTATAGTTAGTAAAATTTACAAAATTTCCACTTTGGGATTTTTAAACCCACTCAGGATTTTCCTCTCTTCATCTCTCTTCACCTTAGGCACCAAACAAACCTCCAAATGACTTCAACATATTAGACTCCTTCGATCCTAAGGCATTTTTGGTACCGTTGGTTGTGGATCGAAACTCCGGGTAAGTTTAACCTCATCCTTGCTTCTCTTTTTGGATTAGGGTTAGTACCTTCTATCCCTCTCATTCCAATGATCTAAAACCCTATCTTTTGGGTGAGTTATAGGTTGAAGCTTCAATGGTTGGTTAGATCTAGTTCTAAGGACTTGACAGGGAGTGAGTTCAACTGCGGTTATGAGGAAGGTGGTCTAAAAGTTATATTCCATGGTTATTTAGGGTTTTGTTCATGTTTACTTGTGTTCTTGTTTACCTTTGGTTATGTTTCTGATAACCATGGCATGTTTGAAATTAATGGTGTTTAAAATGGAAATTGGGAACCCTCATGATCCCTATGGGATGTGTTGGGATTGACTTGACCTAATTGGGTCCATCCATGGGATGTGCTGGCTCCTCCCTGGCTTAGGGATGGTATTTGAACAAGTGACCATGTTGTAATTAAGGGTAGAGAATTAAATGAACGTGTTTGCATGATTGGTTGAACTTGAAATAGAAGTTTGATGATGCACCTAGACTTGTAAATAACCTAGGGGTTATTTTTAATGGAATGAATGGTTGATTCACAAAAATGATGAACGAGTTAAATGGGTTAATGTGTAAACTGATTTAAGACCATAACGAGATAGGTTATGGGTCTAATGTTCAATTCTTAGTGAGATAGGCATAACACATGGGAATTGGGTAAATGGTTAAATGATGTGTAATGGTAATGTGTTAATGCGTTAAGGCATGATGTGGATTCCCATGTGGGTTGTTGTGAATAGTGGTTTTCAAAGGGAAATGGTTTGGATGGTTGATGGTGACTTATATATAAGAATGTGGACATGGCTTCGTAGACTAGGGTATGACATGAGGATCTACACCCACATGTCAAGTGAAGACTAAGGATATAAACTCCAACCTAAATGCATGGGTTAGGAAAGGGGACCGAGGGACTATTCTCCTAAAGGTTGTATCCACCCGGACGGAGGCTTCGAGGAGATGATATCGTTGCTAAGAGGGAGTTAGGTGCAGGGAGATAGGATAACAATGTGTTTACCCTCTTGCATGTGATTGTTGGCCTTAGAACCATGTAACATAATTTATGTGATTAACCTGTGGGAATGTGATGAAATGGTTAATGATGGTAATTGGTGCGAAACGAATGGTAATAGAAGTGGCATTGGCTATGGGATCTAAACTGGTTAATGGCACCTTAAATAATTACTTGGCATTTATCATTCTTTTTCTTTTTGCATGAAAAAATGTTTATACTGGATATTTTGTAGACACCGTTGGTGGTGGAATACTGAGTTATACTCACACCCTGCTTGGGCTGCCATTGGGTACCTGATTAGACTTCATGTTTGCAGGTCAGGACAAGGGCAATGGTCCTTGCTGGTAAGCTGAGTGCATATGGGTAGCACTTGGTGGAGGATCCAGACTTTGATTGGAGACCATTTTGATATTTTGGCTGTTGTCTTTATTTTGTGATTTTGTTCACTCTTGCACTGTAGTATGACAAGGCATATTTGTTGTTAGAAATGGTTGGTGTACTTGTTTCCTTGTTTGTTGGTTACTGTTTTCCACTATTTGGTTATTCTGTTGTGGCCTACTCTGATTAAAAGGGGGTATTGTCTCCCCACTTATCCCCATAGACCCCCACTGTTAGTCGGCAGCCATTGGCATACCGAGAGGTGCGCTTAAGGTCATGTAACCACCAGGAATGGAGCACTAGTTTAGTGGCTCCCGGGTCGGGGACGTTACAAAATGGTTTTGGATGTTTTAATGGGAGAAAAGAGTGGTAATCCTTTTATCAGTGGGCGGGAGGTCACACAAAGAATTTTTTAAAAGAATAAAGTGTAACCACATTTTTCACATGAAAAATGAACAAAAAGTTGGACATTATAATATATTCGGGGTTATAAGGTCTAAATATTTTCATAAAATTTCTTTTCAACAAGTTTAGAAGTCATTTTACCCATTATCATTTTAGTTTTACCTCAACTAAACCCATTTTAACATTAACTGTGGAAATTAATGTTTATTATTTTCACTATTCATTATAGTCAAAATTTATGTTGAACATATTAGATAATATATATTACTTTGATTTATATTACTAAATACATTTTCCCAAATTACATTGAATAATTTTGAAACAAATATTGGAAATTTAATTTGCAGACTCGATGAGAAAATGGCTGTCCAAAGAGAAAATATCCCCAATTTCAAAAATATTTTTTACAAAAATTAAATTTGAAATTGATTAATAAAACATCAATTGGATTAATATATATATATATATATAAATAATTTATCAAAATTTACTATTAAAAATATATTAAAATAAAATTTATCACCTAATTCCCTTGAATGAAAAGGCAGTCTTTAAGAAAAATAGTAATTTTCCCTATTCCTCGATAAATTAATCTTTTCATAAAAATATGAAAAATTCACCCTAAAATAATTTTGAAATTATTATTAAAAATTTTAATTTTATTTTTTCCAAATAATATCCAAAATAATAAAAAATTAAATTTATTATTTGTTCTCAAAAATCAATAAAATTATATTTTGATAAAATTGAATTTTTGAAACCTGTAACGGCTTGGCAAAAAATTAAGTACTCTTAAAAATATATTTCTTATTTATATAAAATTTTAAAAATATATTTTAAATGTTATTATTTATATTCATACAAGAAATGATTAATTTCTAGGTATTAATACTTGTGTTAAATAGTATAATAAATAGTATATTGTGTTTTATCACAACTCGATGTTTTTGTAGCACAAGATAACTATGAAATTCTATTTATTGAAAAAAATTCAAAAAATTAGGGTGTGTTACATTATTACCCCATTAAAATGAATTTCAACCTTTAATTCCATCACTCCAATACATAAAAAATGAGTACACTTCTTCAACATTTCATTATCATGTTCCCATGGAGCTTCCTCAAGCTGGCAGTTTCACCATAAAACATTGATTTGGTGAGTGGTCTTGTTTCATATAACATTTTCTCTAAGATCCAAAATATCCATTGTTTTTTCCAAATAATATTGATATTTCTATAGTAATATGAAATTTCAATTTATAATATATGATGGATCAATTATTTACTCTCTCAAGAGATTTACATGGAACACATCATGAGATTGAGAGAGGTTCAGTTGGAGAATTGAATGATAAGATACTATCATAATATCATCAAATATTTCAAAGAGTGTTGTATAACTAAGGATTGGTTTTACAATATTTCTTCTATAGAGAAATATGTAGAAATGAATTATCAACTAATTCATATTCTATATCATGTCAATGATTATAAAAATAAAATTTCTGTCAATATTATTCTTCACTTATATACTTTTTAACAACTCTAAAATTCACTATCATTTTATATCATATCTCATGATCCCAATAGATTTATTTCTCCTAATTATATATATCATGTTGGATCTCTACACTTTTTCCAATGTGGGTGTCCTAAGGATCCACTTGAATACTATTGAGAAATTTATTTTCATACTAGAACAAATCTAGATGATGGTATTGATCCCAAACACCTGTAAAATCTAAAGAAAAATATTTAATCATGAAATATATGGTTTTAAATGTTCTATGAGACTTACCATCAATCTCTGTATGATACACAGTCATGAAAATCAACTCTGTATCCAGATCAAGCTAAATAATTCTCCAAAACATTTAGTTAAACCTCATATCTCGATCATTTATAATGGAATGCGGTAATTCATGATCCCTTACTATGTTATTTTTTATCCTAGAAAGATACCCCCTATGGAAGTATTCTATGATTATGATGAAGTATGATGATTTTGTAGGGATGTCAACTAAAACCCATATTGCATTGAGACCTTCAGATTTTTTAGGTAAGTCCAAAGACAACATACATGGTTATTTTTTCCAATTTCAATTCCTGTATATATAATATTTGTTGAATCCACATAGAATTTAGTCTACCAACCTAAAATTTATTAAATACCAAGAATGATCATATATATTCAGAAATATCTCTCTTCATGTTGTCCCATCATATATAATATTTTTCATTATCTAGCGGTTGGAGATATACAATTTCCATCCTTTAGTTGTGGGTTCATTCCACACAACCTTCCAGGATTCCTCTCATAGCCCCCAACCTAGATTCCTCTGGAGAAGTATATGGGGTTCCTGAAGCCTTCTGGCGAGAGGGATGGGGTGGAGGATTGGGAATGGTTCATCTATTTTTATCTGGATGAATCCCTAGATGATTGTTAAGGACGACATGCGGGCAACATCCCCAGCCCAACCAGGTCTCGAAGTTGCCACCGTCCGATGCCTTTTTGCTGATCATGGGAATGGGTGGTTCATGTAAAAACATCACTCTTGGTCCAATGAAATAGATGTAAAGATTATCCAGAGTATCCCTTGTGTTCCGGACGCAGGCCCCAACCACCTCCTCTAGATCAACGACATCTCAAGAGCCTTTACGGCGAAATCCAGCTATCAGATTACTCTTTGTACTCAGTCAGACGTAAGGGAAGGGGGGCCATGGGATTCACTGTTGAAGCTCAAAGTTCCCCAAATAATTTTCCACTTCTGGTGGTAGGTGTGCTCGGGCATCCTCCCTACCATGAGCCTCCTTGCCTTCCAAAATTTTTATAGTGACATGTTCTGCCCCTTCGGCCCGGACATCCCAGAATCTCCCATCCACACTATCATCCAATGTCTGCGGGCAAAGGAGATTTGGAACAAATGGGGATCATTCACAGATAATTCAGTGGATTTGGCCTATGACCTCCATGTGCTCCTGAGGCTTTCTTTCTCTTCCTCTTCTCCAACCATTGCAGGCTCACTTTGCATCATGGCATGGATAATTTGGGTTCTTCGTAACGATGTTGTGTTCTACCATGTCATCAAGTCTCCCGATTTTTGGATTAAATGGGCATCATCCTGGATTGAGGGCTGGCAGCATCACTCTGGACAATAGAATCCCTTTGGATCCCTTTCCCCATCTTCCCATTCATGTCTCCCACCAGAAGGGATCCTCAAGATTTATGTAGATGCGTCTCTCCCCAAAGATGGTCCCGTCGGCCTTGGTCTGTTGGATCGGGATCATTTTGGTCAAATCATTGCAGCCACACATAAATCCCATCACACTATTTGGGAGCCCATTGTTACCAAAGCCTCTGCCATCCTCACTAGGCTTATGATTTCCAAAGATCGTGGATGGGATAAAATCCAACTTGAGTCGGGTTATCTCACTATTATCAATGCCATCAACCTCAACGATGATAGCCTTCAACCTATTGGCCCCCTCATCTGGAAAATCCACTCTCTTCGTCACAGTTTCACATCCTACACCTTATCCTTCATCTGAAGGGGAGGGAAGAATGCTTACAATCAGCTGGTGTCCTCTGGCCCTCTTGATAATGACCACCTCTACCTGGACCACTTTTTGTCATGGATTCGCGCTTGTACTTCCGCTGATCTCCGTTTTTAATGAATCCGTCTTTTACTCAAAAAAATAAACCCGAAAGTTTAAAAATACCTTTAATCTTATCCTAAAAATTTAAATGCTTTCTTACTCAAAATAAATATTCTCTAAAACATATTGAACACCAAAGTGTTGTATTTCAATAAATGACTGTAAAACATCCATAACCATGACAATCACTTATCACATAAAACCTAAAAATGGGTGTATAGTACATTGATCTTATGATGAAACTTAAACACTTAAACCCATCATGGTATCTCTAACTATTAATTTAATCTTAAATGGAGTCATATTTTGTAACACCCCAAGCTTCCATGGTACACTTTCCTTTGAATAATAGAGCATCGTGTGTTGTACGCAACCTCGAGTTCTAACACACCACGTCCAATCAAAGTAGACATTATGAATAGTAATACCCACCTTTTGAAATTATATAAATTTCATATTTCAATATGGACTTCATTTTTGTATTCGGAATATCGAAATTATCCTAAGTTGAATTTTTTGTAATTTATTGAGAACATTTAGTTTTCTATGAATAGAAAAATACTTAAAAACAAATTTTTTAATAAAAATAATTTATAGGGATAAAGTATACTATTTAGTGGGTTTAGAGAATAATTAGAATATATTTTTACCATTTTATCCAATGGTGGCCATTATAATTAATTTCACTTTAAAATTATATATAAACAATTGTTATTTTTTTGATATATATTGTTTCTTAAAAACACGCTATTTGTTGTGATAGTGGGAATTAATTATTAAATTAATTAATTCAACTTATATGTTTTGAATTTTGTAAAATGTACATCATTTTTGAATTAGGAATACCAAATATATCTTAGGGGGAATTTTTAGTATTTTTCTGAAAAACTTCAATTTTTGATGAATAGTGAAACCACTAAGTGGTAGTTAAAAAACTAATTTTTTGTTTAAATGAAACATTACCATTTCTGTGAATTTAATTTCCAAAATCCAAAAAAAATGGTTGTAATTCGGAAGTAAAAGTTGGTTCAATGAGATGAAAATAATTTTTGGTGACTAGTAACTTTTAAGTTTTATTAATCGCGATTAAAATTAATTAGTGTAATTTAAGGTAAATATAATGTTATAATAATATGAAATTACCTTTAAACTTGTCCTACCCTTATTTTATGAGTCATGGACGACCAATAAAAACCATGGGTCAACTTGGGGACCCCATGGAGCCACTTGGGTAAGAAAATGACATTAATAACTTTTTATTTAAAGTAAAAATAAAATTGTCACAAACATGTGTTGTTTTACTAATAAAATTATTACATGGGGTTATATAAGTTTAATATTTGACTATAAATATTCATTGGAGAGATAAAAATATTTCCTATATCATGGTATTTTTTTTATAATTTTTATACATTATATAAATTAAATGTTTTATAACTCCATGAGGATGCAGCGATTACCTCATTAATTAACGGTTAAATAAAATAAAAAGACAATGTAATATCTAATACATAAACATGTAAAAAACCTATTGGATGAGTATATTTAGAACCCTTATCACCTTATCCTCGAAATATATAATAGTGGGAACTTTAAAATCTGAAACTCATTATTTAATAATGTAACATTTCATGACTTTCCAAGAGTGCCCCTCCTCTCCTCTTATAAAAGGCCCCCACCTCTACCACCTTATTAACACCTCCAAAGCCATTTGGATAGGCCAAAATCTGCTCAAATACTCTCTAAACTTCCCAATATTACTCATAGAAGCCTCACTTTGGGCAGAAGTCTTCCCAAGGAAGCCTAAGGCTCAAATCAAAAAGAGTTACCCGATTTTAAGGTAATGTCTTCACTTGTGTTCTTTTGTTTTATTTTTCTTCTCCAACCCCCTTAACTATTTTTATTTATATCATTTGTAACAACATAATAGGATGTTTTTATGAGATTTATTTGATTTACAATTACACACACCTCCGTCTAATGGTTAAAGAATATACTGTTTCTGTGGGTGGCAAATTACTGCCTCACGAAATGATGATTGTTCAATATTCTATTAACACCTCTCATGGTGGACATTAAGATGTAACTATATTTATATATGATATATATTATGTTTATGTTTTCCTTATTCTTCTGTATTTTTTATTCACTTCATACCATTATGGTTTCCATTAGGGATAAACACGATATCTTCATTTTAGGAAGTGCGGAGTACCGCCCCCTCAAAGTGATTTGATTCGTTAATGCCATATGTGGGATGTATAAAGGATGGATTAAATGATATTATATATGATATTATACCAGAATTATAATATACCTTTATAAAATTATTATTTCATTCCATTAAATACGAAATAGAGATGAAAGTAGCGTTCATGCGTACGTACGGCTTACCATCTCTATGAATGGTGCATTTCATTTCTTACCTATAAATGTTATGAAATATTATAAATGAATGTATATACTGTATATATATGATATATATGATATCTAAATCATGAATATAATTCTGGATATAATTGATATTTTACCACATGAACAACTTGTAATTATAAGAAGTTTATTTTTGACTCAAGTACCAAAGATTGAAAAAACGACCGTTATTAACTTAAATAATTAGATAATGTTAATAACATGGTAATAAGTGATATAAAAGGAATAATGAACTTGAAAAAGGCTCTAAATAAATTATAAATTAACTCTATTTTATTATTAAAGAGGTTAAAGAATGGTCCAGTCAATTCGGACATGAGGTAAGGGAACTTCTTAACCCTATTTCCGTTCATTGGGTTGATCTTTTCTTTCTTGTTTATGTTATTCCGTGATTATGTGAGAAATAAATTTTTATGTATTTATAATTTCTTTGTGTGTGTTTATATTGAATACAAATAATAGATATATTTTATTTACAAAATGATCTTTTTAAGGGACTTCCTCTCAATTTCCATTCATTGAGGCATATTTTATTTTATAAACAACTTTCTTTTATACGATGTATAAACCCCTTTGACTTTTACTTTTATTCAAAAGGAATATTTTTATATGAATCATTTTTACGAAATGAAAAAAGGAATGTTTTTTCTTACGTATGCGGCAACAACGATTTCTCCGCCGCCGTGACCATTATTTGAGTTTCAACTTCCTCTACAAGCCATAAATTTTATTAAATGAAAAATAAATACGAAGTTTTAATTTTCGTTTATTTTGGTATTGAAAATGGTTTTGATAATGTTTTTGTTATATCAATGTGTTTTATTGATATCGTGTGATTTAAATGTGGAAATGTTATGTTTCCTTTATGCATGTTTTATGTGGTACGATTATGTTATGGTTTATGATATGTTTAAACCTGTTCATATGAGGAATGAATTGGACATAATAAGTGACGGGTGGAGCCTGCTATAGCTCCTCGATGCATCGGTAGGTCTCATGAGACAAACTAGTGTCTTGGTATGAGGCCTTGACAAAATCTTATTTGTAGTCTTGGCACGAGGCCATGGCTATGTGGTTATGATAGTCTGACATTATGCATTCCATCATTATGAAAGTTGTTATTGATATTGCATGTGATTGTTCGACTAGTAGAATATCGATGTGAATAAGTAAATGGAATTATTTCATTTTACATCTAACATATTATAATGAAGTTCAAGTTTAAATTTTTTTTGTTTTAGTTATACATTGCATTAAATGTTTATGTTTATTTATAAAAGTTTTCTCTATATTGTTATCCTTACTGAGCATCTGATCTCATCCCTTTCTATGTTTTATTTTTTCCAATATGAGAATAAATATTTTATGACTTACCTGGAGGGATAGTCTGAAGGGGATATGAGTGTGGAATATGGAGACCATGTTATTGTAGTTTTTCACTTTATGATGTAATGTAAGACTTATGAATATATCTAGTGTTTCCAAGGATACTAAACTAATCGGTCATTCGAGACTTGATCTATTGTGATCATGCCAATGTTACATTATAATGTACCAACTCTTGGTAACTGGGGTCGGGCCGTTACAGTTGGTATCAGAGGCAGTTTAGTACTAACCTTCGAAGCTAGAATTAGATAAAATCTGATTAGAGCACATAGCCCTAAGATAGACTTTGAGGACTAGTATAGAAGAACTTCCAAAAAATTTAGTATTATAGAGATTTTGTGAGTTTTCCGAGCAATACAACCCTGTCTGGATACAAGCAGGTAGAGGTGGCTCTGGCATAGATGTACCAAGGGGTAAAGCCCGAAAACACCGCTTTGAGCTAGAATTGTATGGGAACTGGTGCACAAAAATGGGCCTTGCATCACTCTTGGTTATGGCACTCCCGTGGGATATTCTTAGGATAATTCTCATTTTCTTTACAAACCATTATGAAGGATTTATGAGTATATACTTCTTCAAACAAAACATTTTTATGATTATGGATTATATCCATAAATAGTTCAATTTATGTTAAGTGTTTTTCAAGTTTTTTATTATGTATTTCAATTCAATAATTAATATAGTTTATGACATTGTTTAGAAATGGCATCTAGTAAAAGGAATGGAAACCGTATCAATGCACGCATCCATGTAGGGATTTCCCTCCTGCTCAAGATAATTATTTTGGAGCTGGTGATATGACTGGTGCTAATCAACTTATCACCATACTAGGACAAATCACTCAGGTTATGAATAATAACCTTACTCGTATGGAGCACCGTGATCCGCAACATGGAGGATAAATGTTAGATCGCTTCATGAGGCAACAACCACCAACATTCAATGGGAGTACAAATCCCTTAGTAGCTGTGAAATGGATAAATTTCTTAGAGAAAATATTCCATGCCTTGGGGAGTAGTGAAAGGAAAAAGGATATCATCACAGTTTACCTTCTCACTGGAGATGCTGATCAATGGTGGTCATTGAAACAAAACATGAAGGAAGACGATGAAGTATAAAATATGGAATGGAGGGAGTTCAAAGATCTTCTCTTAGAAATATACTTTCCTCGTGACCATCGAGCAGATATGGAAAGGTAATTTCTGAGTTTATCACAAAAGGAGGATGAGAATGTCGCAAAGTATGAGTCTAACTTTACAAGGTTAGTGAGACATGCTGCAGATTGTATACATAACCCAAGAAGTAAGATTGATCATTTCTTTGATGGGTTAAAACCATTTCTCCGTCGAGCTTTAGTATCACAATCTTTCTCGTCATATGAAGATATAGTCTCGTGTGCTATCAAGACAGAAAAGGAATTCTCTAAGTCTTATGACAACAAATTAAAACAAGAGAATAAGAGAATGGTGGAGGAAGAGATATATAAAGGTAAAAAGGGAAAGAAGGATTTTCCATTTTGCGATAATTGTGGGAAGAATCACCCCGGTACTTGCATAAATGGAATGGGAGTTTGTTATAAATGTGGAGAAAAGGGTCACCCGGATCTTGATTGTAAGGGAAAGAAAGAGGCTATCAATATTGAATGCTACAATTGTAGAGAAATGGGGCATTATGCAAATGAATGTCCTGAGCGTCAGAGAAACTTACCTCGGAAATAGACAAGGGATCAGGACCAAGATTATGTTGTTACTACAGATGAAGTTGAATAATTATTGTGTTTGTGTTTTTGGACTCAAGAACTATATTATGGTTATAAGAATAATGTGATATATATAAGGATTGTACTACAGTACTTGTTGTCTTCATTAAGGTTTTAATATTATGGAGGTAATCATATTTTTATTATGTGACAATAAGAGAAACTTTACTTTGTTTTGGGAGTATGATGTTACAATTGATTTTGGAATTTTGAGACCTTTTAGAGAACGTCTGGACAAAGGTATTTTGGATAACTATAAAGGTTGGAATGGATTATATTTTACATTGGATACTATTGTTATGGTTATATTTGGATATTTATAAAAAGGACAACACGCAAATCGTGTGACAACCTGTGACGTCGGACAAAGATGTGGGAATTGAACCCACAACCATAGTGCGATTGGGATTTATCGCCTACCACTGGACGACATGAAGTCCGTGGAGTGTATAATGTATTTTTTTATTTCTGATAGAGGAATTATAAATTTATTTTTGGAACCCTATACAGTTAGGATAAATAGAATATTTTTGAATTTTATTACCTTTTGGAGTGAAAGATGGCTTTGTGGTAAAAATTTAGTAAGGAATGAATGTCTACATGACAAGTATGTATATTTCATTACGTTCTTAGTAAATATCATAATTAAAATCTTGAACTTTATGAATGTTAACTTAAAACAAAAAAAATGTTGTCGATTAACTTTTCCTTCTATGGAATCAAAGACTGTTTAACCAATCACATGTTTGTGATTTTCTTGTAGTTAACATTCTCCTAATCTTGTTTTCTATAACTCTCCATCAGACCTTGATGGTTTGATTCTCCTCCATATCCATGTTTTCATATAATCCTAGTATGGGCTATCTCGAGTGACCTTTGTACTTCTCTTTTTTTTTAATGTTATATTTTTATTAACCCTATTTCCGATGTGGGTTTTCCACAACGGTATTTTCTATTTTCAACACTTTATTTTCAAAGAAAAAATTAAAATTACAAGGGCACAATTTATTGAAGGAGGGAATAATGTAACACCCCAAGCTTCCATGGTACGCTTCTCTTTGAATAATAGAGTAGCGTGTGTTGTATGAAACCCCGAGTTCAAACACACCATGAACAAACAATGTAGCCGTTATGAATAGTAATAAACACCTTTTGAAATTATATAAATTATATATTTCAAAATGGACTTCATTTTTGTATTCGGAATATCGAAATTATCCTATGTTGAATTTATTGTAATTTTCTGAGAACTTTCAATTTTCTATGAATAGAAAAATACATAAAAACAAATTTTTTAATAAAAATAATTTATAGTGCTAAATTATACTATTGAGCGGTTTTAAAGTATAATTAGAATATATTTTTCCCATTTTATCGAATGGTGATCATTATAATTAATTTCACTTTGAAATTGGACATAAACAATTGTCAATCTTTTGATATATGTTGTTTCTTAAAAACACGCTATTTGTTGTGAAATCGGGAATTAATTATTAAATTAATTAATTCAACTTATATGTTTTGATGTTTTTAAAATAGACATCATTTTTGAATTAGGAATACCAAATATATCTTAGGGTGAATTTCTGGTATTTTTCTGAAAAACATCAATTTTTTATGAATAGTGAAACCACTAAGTGGTAGTTAAAAAACTAATTTATCGTTTATATGAAACATTACCAATTATGTGAATTGAATTTCAAAAAATCTGAGATACATGGTTGCAATTATGAAGTAAAATGTGGTTCAATGAGATGAAAATAATTTTTTGTGAATAGTAACTTTTAAGTTTTATTAATCGCGATTAAAGGTAATTAGTGTAATTTATGGTAAAATAATGTTATAATAATATGAAATGACCTTTACACTTGTACTACCCTTATTTTATGATTCATGACCAAACAAGACAATCCATTGGTAAACTTGGGGACCCCATGGAGCCACTTGGGTAAGAAAATGACCTTAAAATCTTTTTATTTTAAGTAAAAATAAAATTGTAACAAACATGTGGTGTTTTACTAATACAATTATTACACGGGGTTATATAAGTTTAATTTTCAACTATAAATATTAATTGGAAAGATAAACCGATTTCCTATATCCTGGTAAATTTTTTATAATTTTTATACATTATATAAATTAAATTTTTTATGACACCATGATGATACAGCGATTACCTAATTAATTAACGATTTAAATAAAATAAAAATATAATGTAAAATCTAAGACTTACACTTGTAAAAAACCTATTGTATGAGTATATTTAGAACCGTTAACACCATATCCTAGAAATATATAATAGTGGGAACTTTAAAATCCGAAACTAATTATATAATAATGTAACATTTCATGATTTTCTAAGAGTGCCCCTCCTCTCCTCTTATAAAAGGTCCCCACCTCTACCACATTATTCACACCTCCAAACCGATTTGGCTAGGCCCAACTCTGCCCAAATACTCTCTAAACTTCCCTCTATTACTCCTAGAAGCCTCACTTTGGGCAGATGTCTTCCTAAGGAAGCCTAAGGCACTAATCAAAAAGAGTTACCCGATTTTAAGGTAATGTCTTCACTTGTGTTCTTTTGTTTGATTTTGCTTCTCCAACCCCCTAAACTATTTTTATTCCTATATTTTATAACAAAATCATTATATTAAATATACTAGGATGTTTTTATGAGATGTATTTTATTTAAAATTACCCACACCTCCGTCTAATGGTTAAAAAACATATTGTTTCTGTGGGTGGTGAATTACTGGCTCACGAAACAATGATTGTCCAATATTCATTTAACACCTCTCATAGAGTCCATTAAGATGTCACTATATTTATATATGATATATATTATGTTTATGTTTTCCTTATGATTCTGTATTTTTCATTTATTTCATACCTTTATGGTTTACATTAGGGGTAAATACGATATCTTCATTTTAGGAAGTGCGGACTACCGCCCCCTCAAAGTTATTTGATTCGTTAATTCCATATGTGGGTTGTATAAAGGATGGAGTAAATGATATTTTATATTATATTATAAATTAAATATAATATACCTTTATTTCATTAATATTCTATTCAATTAAATATAAAATAGAAATGAAATTAGCGTTCATGCGTACGTACAGGTTACTGTCTCCATGAACGTTGCATTTCATTTCTTACCTCTAAATGTTATGTAATATTATAAATGAATGTATATAGTGGATATATATTATATATATGATATCTACATCATGAATATAATTCTGGATATAATGGATATTTTACCACATGAACAACTTGTAATTATAAGAAGTTTATTTTTGACTCAAGTACCAAAGATCGACAAAACGACCATTATTAACTTAAATAGTTACATAACGTTCATAACATGGTAATAATAGATATAAATGGAATAATGAACTTGAAAATGGTTCTAATGAAATTATAAATTAACCCTATTTTATTATTCAGGAGGTTAAAGAATGGTCCAGTCAAGTCGGACACGATGTAAGGGAACTTCTTAACCCAATTTCCGTTCTTCGGGTTGATCTTCTCTTTCTTGTTTATGTTATTCCTTGATTGTGTGAGAAATTAATTTTTATCTATTTATAATTGATTTATGCGTGTTTATATTTATTACAAATAATAGATCTATTTTATTTACAAAATGATCTTTTTATGGGACTTCGTCTCAATCTCCTTGCATCGAGGCATATTTTGTTTTATACACAACTTTATTTTATATGGTGTATAAACCCCTTTGACTATTACTTTTATTCAAAAGGAATATTTTTATATGAAGAATTTTTAGTAAATGACAAAAGGAATGTTTTGTATTATGGATGCGGTGATAATGACTTCTCCACCGCCGTGACCATTATTTGAGTTTTGAATTCCTCTACAAGACATAACCTTTTTTAAATGAAAAATAAATACCAAGTTTTAATTTTTTTTATTTTGGTATTGAAAATGGTTTTGATAATGTTTTTATTATATCAATGTGTTGTATTGATATCTTGTGATTGAACTGTGGAAATGTTATGTTTCCTTTATGAATGTTTTATGTGTTACGATTATGTTATGGTTTATAATATGTTTAAACCTGTTTATATGAGAAATGCATTGGAATTAATAAGTGATGGGTGGAGCCCTATATAGATCCTCGATGCATCGGTAGGTCTCATGATACAAACTAGTGTTTTGGCATGAGGCCTTGAATACATATTATTTGTAGTCATGGCATGAGGCCTTGGCTACGTGGTTATGATAGTCTGACATTATGCATTCCATCATTATGAAAGTGGTTATTGATATTTCATGTGATTATTCGACTAGTAGAATATCCATGTGAATAAGTAAATGGCATTATTTAATTTTACTTTTTCCATATTATGCTGAAGTTCAAGTTTTAAAGGCTTTTTTTTAGTTATACATTGCCTTAAATGTTTATGATTATTTATGAAAGTTTCCGCTATATTGTTATCCTTACTGAGAATATGAGGTCACCCCTTTCTATGTTTTACTTTTTCTAGGATGTGAAGAAATATTTTATGACTGACCTAGAGGGATAGTCTAAAGGGGATATGAATGTGGACTATGGAGACCATGTTATTGTAGTTTTTCACATTATGATGTAATGTAAGACTTATGAATATATCTAGTGTTTCCAAGGCTACTAAACTAATCGGTCTTTCGAGACTTTATCTTTTGTGATCATGCCAATGTTATGTAATAATGCACCGACTCTGGGTAACTGGGGTTGGGGCGTTACATATTTGATTCAAAAATTGAAAAAATCCTTAGTTGTTTTATAAATATTATAACCAAAACACTAATGGTAAGATACATCTAAAACATAATTATAAAATAAATTTGTATAAATAATTCAACCCCTTAGTCCTTAAAAAAATTGTCTTATAATAAAATACCCATAGGATACATGGTTTAATTCTTACATTGATGGAATATCAAATGTGATTTCATTAATAAAGAATCCACGTACCAGGAGATAATCAATTATAAAAATCATATAAAATATCATTAAAGGATAAAAAGTAATATTTTCATATGCCTCATAAATACTAAATCAAACATTGAATTCCAAAATTAGGAGTGAAATATATGTGGCCCCTAATTATCTTGATTCACATAATATATTGTGGCTGCATAAGTTTTCCATTTGAACTTTTCATAAGAGTATTTTGTGGATTATCATCCCCATTTCCCTTGGATTTTCTTATTGACTAACATAATTCCAAAACTACTTGAACAATAACCACTATATTGTGGGTCATGCATTGTGTGTAAATTTCACTCTATTTCAATAATTATCTAACTTATTCCTATCTTTTTAGTAATATACTTCCTGATAACTTTCTGTTAAAAACATAAAACATTTAAGTTTACCCTTTATACAATTTCCAACATTCTTCATTCCAAACTTCAATCATGAAGTAAAATCCACCATATTATCTCCATGGTTTATAGTTCTTCTATTGAATTCCATATTTGTTTTGTTGTAAAAAAAATCAGATTGATGGGTAATAAAATTATCTATTTTTTCCTTGAGAGAACATCTAAATATTTTCTCATATCTATGAAATTCACTTATTGATATCAAAATTAAATGACATGATATTAATTCATATAAGAAATAATCAACCATACTTTTAGGTTAGATTATAATTCCTAAATAATTTCTCTAAATTCTTGAACCATTTTCCATATTGGTTCCCATGGATTCATTAGATTAAGAAATTCCATCTCTATTTTTAGATATAGAATTCTCAAGAGGTGTTTATTGAAAAATAATATCTTAAAATCATCCCACTCATGTAGTCAATTTCATCATGTTTCCTTGTATTCTTGATGATATTCCACAATTGATCTACTTCACCTTCCCATCGGTGGACATCTCAAATGAATTTTCTACGTATTGATCACTAGATAATAGATAATAAATTCTTTTTAGTATTTATCCATTACCCAAAATCTAGTAGATTAGTGAAACCACTAATAGATGGTGGAGTATTCTATATAGAGGACCGAATTGAATTTTTTTTACCTCATATGACTATTTTTAAGTCCACCAAAATTCATATCTTGAGAAATTTTATTGCTCATGTCAATGATATTTTGTATTACACATATCATAAAATTAAATTTCAATTAAGTACAATCATTCAATTATCCATTTCATTCAACATTAACATGGTTTATTTCAGTTCTATCAATTGACTAAAACTAATTACATAGTGTGGGTAACAATAATTATAGTAGGTAACCACATAATCATGAAGAATAACTTATATGATGCCTAAATCATGACACCATGATTAATATATATGGAACCTTAAAATTATCCTAATCCATTCATTCTCATTATTTAAATAATTTCTCATAGTTTTTATAGAGTTTGTGAATTTCCAAATAATATCCATCTAAATTTCCAAACCAAGTTCATAGTATGTCACATTTTTGTGTACAAGGTATTCTCAATTCATGCTCCATGTGCATTTATTTGAATTATTACCCGTATGCAATTTGTCCTAGAATGATTCTCAATTGAAGTATCTAGAAATGGATGTATTTTTTAGATACCACTCACAATATCCTTCACTAATATTCAATGATATTTTTTATATATGTAGAATTATTCTTATACTTATCCTTATAAATATCTCTAGGGATATTACTAAGGGTTTCTCAACCTTTTTTTAAATGGTTAAGTAAAACTATCCTTTGATACCTACTTTAATGTCCAATTCCTTTTATACATATATATTACATATTTTATATTAAACATTCATTAAATTATACAAAAACATACATGGGAATTATAAAGGTATGGTTCCATTATAAACATGAAAACATAAAAAATTTATTCATATGTTAACTACATCATCTCACGCTATGTTCATAATAATTAAAACTATTCTTAGATGTATCATATATAATAAATTTCTTAATAAAATTCATGAGAAAACATTATAAAGGGGGAGATCATAGTATGAGTAAGGGTAAAACCGGGACATATATAAGAGTTACATGATCATGAGGTTGTTAGAACATTATCATAACATTTAAAAATTATACCCTACATATCACTTCTGTAATCCTATGCCATGGAATAAATACAAGTACTTCATTTGGAATGAATCATAAAGAAGTAAATAAAAATGATCCAGTAAGGAATAACAATGTCATAAGACATAAAATTGTATAATATAAGAAAAAAATAAATTAACTAATATAGTAGTAAATATTTATGTCTTAAGAAGTCATATGTGAATGGATTCACTCCTCAAACCATCACAATATTCAAGTTTCACTTCTAATACTATCATAGTGGACAAAGTCACGTATTGAAATAGGATCACTATCTATTCCAATCATACTAATCTCATGAGATATCAATCTCTTTCCAATGAATACGTGGGAGATATATATCCCATTCATCACTTAATGAAAATCATACATAGTTATGAAAAACGATCATAAAAAATTGATCATATTATATCCCATGAAAAAAATGGGTTTCATAAACATTTCTCCATTTAATAACCTATATAAAGGAACATTGATAAAAAATATTTCCATCATTTCATCATATAATAACAAAAGAAAAATGATATTGGTTTAATAATCATTTTAACATGGAATATGACAAAGAAGAAGAATGAGTTTCATAAAACATTTTCATAGAAAACATAATCCATTATTAGGAATAATAATAAATGTATCCTTGGATTTCATCCCCTATAAATAACAAGTAACATCAATGACTTTCATATTACATGGAAGTTATATTTTAAGGGTCACTTGGAACATTTCTTGACAAAAATATAATTTAAACATTGAAAATCACTTTTTAAAACGTTAAACATTTTCGAATTTTTTCCTAGAATAGAAACCATGAAACATATAAATGAATCATTTAAAATAATTTAAATCATTTATTAAGGAAAATAGTCTTTACACTTTGAAAACAAATTTTTGAAAAATAATTTTTTTAAATGATTTTATTTGAAAATAAAATTGGAAACATATAATAGAATATTTAATAATAATGAAAGACATTTTTTACAAAAAATATCCCTTCCAATTTGAAACAAAAAATGTATAAAACAAATTAAAAAATTATTTTATTTTTAAATAACATTTTAATATTATAAAGGGATCTTTCAAAAATAATTTTATTCATTTCCTGAGAAAAATAACCTTTCAACTTTGAACGAAAATGTTAATTTTTTTTTAATTTTAAAAATAATTTTCAATGAAAATATCCCTAAATAATTATAAAGGATTACTTAGACAAAATAATTGTCATGATGGTTGGAAATTCCATATATTTTTTACTTATTAAAACAAATATTCCATTCACATTGTTGAGAAAATAAAAATGAGCATTGTTTGGAAAATGAAATGAATAGTGCTTATATAAACATTGTAAAAAGTCAAACATGGGTAAAAATGAGATTAATAAATCCTTGTGGAATGTTCAAAATATTTTTGAATATAATTTTAATACAAAATAGATATAGATGAAAAAAAATTTGTCCTAAAGAGATAAATGAATATAATTTTTTACTTAAAATATTCTATTGGACTCATTAGTCCATAATGTTAGGAAAATTAAGGGAAAACAATAATCCCAATAAATTACCAGATGAGAATAAAATTAATAAATTTATTGAGATATAAAAATAATATTTCATCATCATATGTATACAAATAAGTAATCACAAAATATAATGAGACTCTATCATAAAACCCTGACCAATTTTGTTACATTAAATCATAATCCCCATGGAATAATAACATCAATTAAAAATAAAATATCATGATAATAAATAATTTTCTATTATTTCATTTCAAATGAGATGTATATACACCTCCTAATATAATATAGGTGCATAATATAACATATTCCTCCAAGAGGGAAAAAAGAAACAATAATACCATGCTACTTTGAAGACTATTGAATCATAAACCCCATGAAATAGATATAAAAAATGGATATTTAAATCCCATAATTTTAGGTATAATAATTATAAAATAAATTTGTGGGTAGTAAATACACCACATAAAGTAAAATCAGGGTCAATATAGCTTTTTTCTCATAAAAATTAAAATTGAGAAAAAAATCAATTACAATATGACTCGATTTACATAATATTCATTCTAACCCCGTGTATAATAAATATAAGTTTATTATAAATCCTTTTAAGAACCATAATCATATGTATCATACCATACATTATTTTTTATGAATCTTTAAAACAAATTTATCAATAATTCCTTGTTAAAATCACATTTTGGGTAATAACTACTTATATTTTCATGTATGTTTTAGTTTTCTATTTTTAGGACCTTTTACATTGATAATGGTTCCAACATCACCATAAATTTAACCATTATAAAAATATCAGTTATATTCATTTTATATGTGTATGATTTTGGCCTTGCATGGAGGTACATCCTTGTCTAATTTTTTGTAAAGAAATGTTTTTTTCTAATGAACTGGTTCTTCGGTGCATGGGAAGGCTAGGGGGTGTACCGAGGGTTTTGGACATGAAAGAAGAAGGAAAGAGGATAAATAGTGTTCAACACTATATTGGCACAAAAACAGTACTGACTGTGTGCCTAGACTGGGAATCCTTGGGGCCTAGACATACTCCAAGCACGAGGCTGGCGCAAGGAAAACACAAAATTTTAGAAACCTTATCAGTTCCCCGAAGACCCATGTGACATGAAACCACTTGGATAGAAGGAGCCAAATTTTTCGTGCATGTTTTTTCTAACCATGTATACAAACCACTTATCCATTAAGAATTTGGAATTTATAAATTTTCCCTCACAGGAATAAATTTTTCTTTTCCGATTTTCTCTCCATTTGAACCCCTATAGCTTAGGGGACGAACCAGCATCCCCCAGTTCCTTAATTAGTGATTATCATTCGATTAATAGGTGATTGGGTCACTATTTAGATCGAATCCATGCTCGGAGTAAGCCTTCCACTCCATTTCCATCCCTTTTTTAGAAGAGTCTTGGTGTGTGGTTCTCTCTCATTCTGAAGACCTGAACCCTTGTTTTTCCATGGTGTTATTATATTGGTGGTTGAGGACAATTTAGTTGAAATAAAGGTTTTTTTGAAGATAAAATGTTTATAATCATGAGGTAGGTGGGTTAAATTTTTTTTATCATAGCATCAATTTTTTATATGTTTATGTGGTTTTCCCAATGTACTTCATTTCTCTGTTTTTGTGTCCTTGGATTAAGAAATTGGTTTGGGTCTTGGTGTGAGGTGTGAAACCCCTCAGGGACCCAATTAGGTATGTTGATGATCTGATATTGGACTTAGGGAAACCCATGTGGTATTCCAAAATATTGTAAAGGGTGAGTTTAGTGAGAAACCAGTTGGATAGAGAAATTATAAAAATTTATTAACTTTTATGGTTATATTTATTTATGGGTGTAATTGAAAATGGGCAATTTAATTGTGTTAATTATAGTTTTTTGAAATTCCAATGTATCTTTGAAATGGTCTGAATGATTTATTTTTTATTTTTCTATAGACATTGTCTAAAATAAAGAATATGATGTTTTGAAATTGGTAAATGATTTTAAATGAGGCATTAGTATCAAGGTGAGTTTGAAAGTGGATTTCCTTATATATTTCAAATGATGATTTGAAATGAGGACACAGTTCTTTTTTTTTCAAAATTACTTAAAGGTTTTTTGAAATGATTTTAAATATAAGTGAATGATTTGGTATTGGATTTATTTTTCAAATATGAAGACCATTTTTTAATGGGAGGATTCAAGAATATTTTAAATAAGTATTTCATTTTTTTATCATGGATTTTGTAATAAAATTGATGTTAATTTTTCTCTAGTAGTTAATGCGGAGTAATGGGATGTTTGGTAAAATTGAAAATGGGTTAAATGGGTTATCTTGTATGAATCGCTAAACTGTTATATTGGTTAAATTAAATGAATTTTTATTACTGAGGTAGGTTATTAGAGTAAGGATCTATGCTCTTAACTCATAGACTGGGGTTCTTTTTTTGGTTGGACTCAAGTAATGTAATAGGCCTCATAAATGGATTGATAAGTTATATTTTCAAGCTAAGTCACTATGATTTTAACTCTTGGATTGGGGTTTATTGTTTGAGTTGGTCTAGACAGATTCTTTAGTCCCACTAATGTGTTGAAATGATTGGTATGTTTGACTAAGGATCTATGCATCTCAAAAGTAGGGATATGGATTTCTTGATGGACTATGGATCTGAGGTAAGTTAAAGAATTGTTTGATTACTTAATTCCCCTATATTGATAAAAGTGTTTAAACCCTTATTCTATGGTATGGTCTCCCAGTGTGACTAGAGGTAGATTTGTGGTTTGGTTGACCATAGAGAACACAAATGTATAAAATGGTTATTTAATAATTAAATAAATGTGAAACTTGTTCATTTTGATTACTTTGCAGATTATTTATCTTTCTTATCTTTTATAAATTATTTCACAGGTTTTTTATCGCTTCAAATGCCATTGATGGTGGCATAATGTGTTTTATTCACAACCTCCTCAGGCCGCCATGGAATTTCGGAACTCGATAAGATGCTACTTGTTTTTTGTACAAGTTCAAGATTGAGACCTAATGTTCATTTTGCACATGGGATGATGGTTTAGATCATATGATTATAGGATTGGGTTGGGACTTGGGTTCATGTTTAGGATCTTTTGGTAGTTTGGGGTTTAAAAAATGTTTTTATGACTTTCTAATATGAATTTTATTCATCATTATGTTATATTATGAGCAAATGGGTTATTGTTCGAACCAGTTTAATGTTGTTCATTTACTTTTATATACAAATATATCATTTGTATGATGTTACTTATGGTTTGGATTTACTCTGATAAGCGGGTATAGTATCCCCATGTTTTCTATTAGACTTGTTTAGCTAGTATAAATCTTCTAGAAGACTAGAAGTCATGCTTGAGGTCATGTGGATACATAGTTTGGGGCACTAATTAATGTATATATCGGGCTCGGAGTGTTACAAAGTGGTTTCATAGGTTTTGTCTTTTGTCTTACTATTTTTTCATGGTACATAGGAGACTAGGATCTTATTGGGGCTTGGTAATGATCTCAATTCCTGGGTGACTATAACACCACATATAAGGGAAAAACCCTTGTTTCCAGGGGTGGGAATTACTATTTTTTTCTTTTATTGTTGATTGATATTTCCACCTTAGGTGGATTATTTAGATGTGATTTTATGGATTTATGAGGTTTTTTCTCTTGGTTTCATATGGAAAAAGATGGAGTACGAGTTCATGCATACTGAAAGGTGTATATGATTAATTTGAAATCCATATATTTCATGTGATTGGTACTTCTTTGGGAATCACATGTAAGTGTTATACTATATTCTTGAAATTTATTCTTATTGATATTTCCTTGAAATTTCCATTAATGAAAATTATTTGAAATGTTAAATTGAGAATCGCGGTTATTTTTAGAATGATTGGTTAATAAAAAGGTATTTTTTATGAAATTTTAGATCCTTCTGTTGTGAAAATGGAAAATTTTGAATTGTGAAATTTTGGTTATAAATGGTAATGATTTAGAAAGAAGGGATTTGGGAAATTATTGAACCTATAGAGACTCATCCAATGGGAATCAATGGTGTTGATCTTACACACTGTGTATGGGTTGTTTGGGCAGTGAGTGTTCCCTAGTTTGAGACCTCTATTTTTGGTCATGATATGTTGGGTTTCGATGCATGGTAAAATAGATTCACTTGTGGTACTGTATGTAGGTATGTGGCCTTTAGGTTCTAAGATGGTTTTTTGGTAATGTAAGTATGGTGTACTTTTTCGGATTTTATCATTCGAGTTTTGTTTTCAACCCAAGATTGGGTGTTTGGATTGTAATTCAGATATGTATATGTGAGTATCATTGATCTGAAAGTTGAATAGATACTTTCTCAGGTGCATTAGAAGCAGAGTTTTTTAGATTGGGGTAGGGGTACCACCAATGAGGAGAGAGTTGTTTAAGGTGTGATGTTTGTGGATTAGAGGGAGATCCAGTGATCTTTTCTACAAATGAATCTACTTTAGGAATATGGTATTGTTGGAATTTTTAGGTGACCTGTTATAGAGGTTGGCTAGGATTTATAGTTCATTTTGTGTGTGTGAGGCATGATTTAATGTTTATGGAATTGATAGTAGTGAAAAAAAGGTATGTCTTGTGAAGGTTTATCCTAGAGGAATAAGTGTGAACGTTAATGGTTTTGGATATGAAGCTCACATTATAGTTATGTGATGGATGTTTTGGGAGAATCATAGTGTATCCTAAATGGAGGTTGGCCCACAATTGTAGGTTCCTTACAATTGAAAACATGAGGGTTTCTTTAGAAGTGGAATTAGTGAAAAGTTGGTGCCATAAAAGTTTGTGTAAATGTGATTGGTTAGACATTTCTGTCTTAATCAGGAAGACAAAAAAGTTATTATGATTATTTTAAGGTTGGTTTCATATAGATATATCATTTGGGTGTCCGACCCATCTATCATTATGATGATTAATAGAGGCCTTGATTTTGATTTTGGGTAAACAAGTTAAGACTAACCATATCATGAATGGAATATTTTGTTATAGAGGTGGAACCCTCTGTGTGATTGGGATTATTTGTAAAAATTATTGGGTTCTGTGTGAGATTTTGTGAATTACGTATAACCAATGAGGTTACTATAGAATGAGGCATGTTCAGATAAATAAGTGGTAATTTGGGCATTGATATGTTTATATATTAATCATGGGATTTAGAGTTAGGTCTAGTGTGTTGGTGCAAAAAATTTTGTGACCTTGAGGGCTGATGTGATCCATATGTGATTATGTGATGGGAATGAATGATATCATTAGGTACGGGTGAATAGGTTGTTTAGCAGAATCACCTTCCATTTTTTATGTTATCATTGTGGAAGTACACATCCATTACAAGATAGTTTGGTTGCTAATCAGTGTGGTGGTTATTATGTTTTGTGTAAATTAACAGGGTTGTGCTGGGATAAGTAGAGTGATGTTATGATAATGGGTCTACAAATGTTGGGTCACAACTTCTTGGTGGAGGTTTGTGACGTAGTGGTGATTTATGGTTGGAAATCCCATTCAAGGTGTGTTTTTTTGGGTTTTGAGGAGGTGTTGAATGTTAGGTAACCCTGAGAAATTCATCCAGTCAAGTTGTCACTATAGTGGTAGGTGACATTAGTGATTGATAAATTTGTGTTTGATTTCTTAGATGATATATTAGCTTTCTATTTTCAAGTGGTGATCATTCCCAATATCTTGATATCGTCCCAAGTTTGATGAATGAGATCTATCTTTCTTCATAGACACCAAGAAGTGATTTTTTTAGATATGATTCTTCTTGTAGGTGCGTTCTCATTGAGAGGTATATTTAGAGATGGATGGTGGGATGCACACGATCAACCAGTCACTGGTGAGGTCCTTGATATGGACATGATTTAAATGAATTCAATGGGTTCTATTTTTAGAATACATGAATGAGTATCATGTGATATTATTTATTTTGTTTTAAATGAAGTTAAAAAGATATATATATGTTGTGTGGTTCATCTTATGTTAGAAGAGTGAGGAAAAGTGTTTGTAAATCCTTGAGAAAAGTGGTGAAAATGACACTCTTAATGTGGGGAGAAATATGTCATTCATGGATGTATGTACTAGGTTGTTGAGTTCCTGGGGTTGCATTGGAATGGAAATAAGAAACCTATGAGGAACAATTTTGGAATCCCTAAGAATGTATGGGTGTGCCTTGGGTGGGGAGGTTGATCATGAAATTCATTGTCTTGGGGCTCAAAGTGGTTTTAAAATTAACATGAGATGTTTGTGTTAGGGTCATTCATGGGTGCTATAAGCTATGAAAATATTTGATTGAAATGGAAGTTGGGTATTCTAACCTCATTATAGGCTGCTCATGCACTTCGGTAGGTGTGTTTTGGTGAACTTTGAATTACATTAATGGTGAAGGCATGTTGGTCATGTCAAGAGGAGACATATCTAAAGTGAATTTGGGGGTTACAAGATGCGTAATCTAGGGAAAACATGACTTTGATGGTAAAAATGGATCCAAAGTGGTGAGTGTTAAACTGTCATTGGTGGATTTTTTGGAATGATAATTGTGTTTCAAAAATAGTTGTGGGTTTAAGGGAAAACCTAATTATCATTATCCAATTTTAGGATGATAGAATTTTTATCTTTTTGAATTTTTTTAGGTGAATTAGAGCATGATAATAGATTAGAGAGGAATGGGATACTTGAATGTGGAGTTTTATAGAAAGCTAGGGAAATAATTTAGTAGGTGAGTTAGATGACTGTGGTATGACTTATGTGAGAAGGCACCATTAGTAGGTGAATAAGATAACATGTTAATAATGGAATATGAGGGTTTTGGGACAACCCAATCAAGGATGGTCTGACATAGTATGGTAAAGGGAGTGAATGTGGTGAGTTATATGACACCACCAGTGTGATGTTTTAATGGATAGTGTGTTTCATAGATGAAGGAAAACATGGGAAAATTCATGTTTTTATTATTCCAAAAATGGATGGTATATGAACTTCCTTTCTTAGTGGATTCTGTGTAAAGGATGTACGCCAATGTTTGGGTATAATTTTTATTTATTTTTGGGCATGATGAGCTGGGAAACGTATCAGGTATGTTTTTAAATTTGACTTGAGGTTCTGGGGGACCATATTGTTGGTAGAGGTGTCAGCCATCAGAATATGGTGGTAGTAAGATAAATCATTAGTGGTTAAAACCAAATACTTGATACGTTATCTGTAGATGACATGATCGGTCTGTAATCAAGTAGAAGTCACTATGGTGTTTCAATTTTTGTGATGGATGCTGGCTTAACTCTTGACCAGTTGAGTACAACGAGATGAAGTATTTTCTTGGGTTATAATTTAGATTTTTTGGATGTGGAGTGACTCAATGAGAATTCATTTCTGGGCCGATGTATGTTAGTGTAATGTGGTTGAGAATATGTGTTCTTCTTATGTTATTTTGAGTTTTTGGTCATCATTTGAATTTTTGAAACAAGGTATGATGGTAACAAGTGAATTGGGCCTTGATTGTTAAGGAGGATCGTACCAAAGGTGTTTCGATGAGATCTCTAGGATAGTGTTGTGCATATTGTTTTTTTTATGATGATCGTAAGATGTTACCTATACATTTTTTCTTTTATTTTATATTGGAAATGATGAGTTTTAGGTTGATGAAATGACCATGTTTAGGAGAAGGCATGGACGATGGAGGTTGGTGAGTGGTCTTGGTGTCTTGACTATTAGTCTTGGAAACGTTGAGATGCTGGTTAGTACAGCTCAAGGAGGATTCATTATAATATGGGTAGGTCATAATATCCTAACCATTCTTGGATGTAAATCCTTGTTTAAATTTTTGTTAAACATTTATTTCATTGGATAATTAATTTATTCTTGGGTGCATGGGAAGATTCATTAGTGTACCAGGGGTTCACGAAATGAAAGAATAAGGAAGGAGGCCAAACAGGTTTGTTCATGACTAATACTAATAGTGTGCCCGGATAGGGAAATAGTGAGTCCAAACATCCTCTTGGCTAGAGGATGTTGCATGTGAACCACACCATTTGGAAAACTATGTATGTTCTCTTAGGATACCATGCAGCTTTCCCCACATGGATTGAGGGATCCATACGTTTGGTGCATGGTTTATCCACCATGATGCCAAACCATGTGACCCTTAAAAAGTGGGAATTTTTTATTTTACCTCTCATACACAAATATTTATTCCCCATTTTTCATCCCATTTCACCCCCTCCAAATTGTGTGATGAACAAGAAGACCCCCCTTCTATAGGTTATTATCCTTTGGTTCATAGGAATTTAGGGAATAGTTTAGTGAAAATCAATGCTTCAGGTAAGTATTTGAAAATAATTCCTTATATTTTGTAGAATCGTATATGTTTTTGGTTTCATATCCTTCAGAATCCCTAAACCACTATTTTTTCAAGGTGGTTTTTTGTCTTGGAGTCTATGTCAAATTATGTTAGAATCAGGGGTTGATTTTGGATGATTATATGTCTATGATCATGAGGTAGGTGGTCTCAAATCATTTTTCATAGTCTTAATTTTTTATATGTGCATGTGGCTATTTTAATGTACTTCTTTTCTATGTGTCCATGTCCTTGGATAAGGAAGGGGATATGGGCTTTAGTGTGAGGTTTTAAACCCATCACGTACCCCATTGGTTCTGTTGATGAATTGAGATGGGACATAGGGAAACCCATATGGTATCCCATACCCTTGGAAAGGGTGAGTTGAATGGGTAAAATATGGGATAGTTAAATTCAAATAATTTATTACGTGTGATGGTTAAATTGGTTTATGGGTATAGTTAAACATTGGCAGTTGAGAATTTTGAATTCTAGTTCTGTTAAATGACCCCAGTGCTTTGATATTGTTTGAGATATGTGTTTTTTTATTTTAATTTGGTCATGATGTTAAATTATAAATATAATATTTTTAAAGTGGAAATGATTTAAAAGGAGGAGTTCTCCTCATGGTGTGTTAGAAAACTCTTTTCCTTATATATTATAAATTATAATTTTATTGATGTTTTGTTTCCTTTTATTAAAAATATCATTAACGATTATTTGAAATGGTTACAAATGGAAGTGAATTCCTTAGGCTTGGTTAGGGTTTTCAAAGAATAAGAACAATGTTTTAAAGGGTGGATTCAATATTATATTAAAAGATTACTTAAATTATTATGTTATGTTGGATTATGAAATGAAATTAATGTTAAATGTTGATTAGATGTTAATGTGAAAATGAGGAGTTTGGAATAATGGTAAATGTGTTTAATTACTTACGTCATATGAATGCTGAATGTGTTAAATTGGTTAAATTATATTAATTATATGTTGTTGAGTTAGTTTGTGTGGTAGAGAATCTATACTCTTTATTCATGTAATGAGTTTCCATATATGGTTGGGCTAGACTGATGCTTTAGGCCCCATGGATGTATTGATGAGTTGGGTTGTTGGATTGAGTCCATATTATCTTAACTCTTAGAATGAGGTTCCTTGTTTAGGTTGGGATAGATTGATGCTCTAGGATAATCAATGTGTTTCATGGTTTGTGATGTCTAATTAAGGATATATTCTTCCCAAACATATGAATATGGTTTTCTTATCTGTCGGAGGATCTAAATTATGTAAATTATTTTTTTATTGCTGAATTCCCCTATGTGATTAAAAGAGTGTAAACCATTATGCTATGTGTTAGGCTACCGAAGCGATCAGAACTAGTTTAGTTCATTTTTAACCATAGATAACTCAAGAGATTAATTTTTTATTTTTTAATTAATTAAATGTTAGACATGTTCCTTTTTTTTATTTTCATAATTATTTCAAATTCTTATCTTCGTACACTATTGTATAGACTGGTTATTTCTTCCGAAACCATTGGTGGTAGCCTACTGAGTTGTACTAAAACCTTGATCTAGACTCCATAAAACTTTGGAACTCGATGAGATGATACTTGTTGTATTGTATAGGTTTTGGATAGGAAACAGTTTTTAGTTTGTTAAAGGGATAATGGGTTAGAGCATGGGAGGTCAGGAAGATGTTGGGACTTCAGTTTGTGCTCAAGATATTTTTTTAGATTTGGTTTTAGAATTTGTTTGTATGACTACCAGAAATGTATTGTATCCATCCTAATGTAATATCATGATATACATGTCTATTATTGGAAATTTCTATATTATATCCATTTAATATTCTGTTTTCTTATTTCATCATTTGATGTTACTTTTTTTTGTGAATTTACTCAGATAAGTGTGTATAGTCTCCCAATGTTTTCTCTCAGACCCTCAATATTAGTTTGTAGCCTATGGAGTACAAGGAGGCGCACCTGAGGTCATGTGGAGACCCATGTTAGGGAATCAATTATAGTGGCTGCTGGTCAGGTAATGTTATAATAAGTATTTATAGTTACCCATTAATGATAGATATTGAAAATAAGTTACATATTTCATAGAGACGGTAAGCCATATGTACACATGAATGTTGTTTTCAATTTCTTAATGAATCGAAAGTGAGTAAGATATATAATATAAAACCATTACAGATTAATTATGAGGTCATAGATATCAAATATATTAATTAATGTTATCCTTATTACCTTACACACACATCCTTAGTGAAAAAAAAATCAAATCACTTTGTGAGGTGGTAGTCCTCCGTACACATGAATGACATTATCATATCCCCTAAAAAAATGTACGTTTAGAAGGTATATGTGGTATCATAATTAAATAAGTATAATTATGTTAAAAATAGATTATTTACTCATTTAATATATTCTTATTACCATCCATGTGAACATGATATAAAAAACACATCACATCTATTCACGAGGCGGTAGTCCAATGTATACACAAGTGGAATTATTCATTTCCTACGTGTTGGGAGGTAATAAGGTTGATAAGATATTATAATTATAGAGTTATGATAATATTATAAATTTCATATATAAATAGTAAATTTATAATAATATCCATTTCTAATTGGTGGTAAAGGAAAATGAATTATATTAGTTCGTGAGTAGGAAGACTATTGTACGAATGATAAACATATTTATTTCCCATTTGATGGATTTAGAGATGGATATAGGTTTTGAAATTAACAAAATTAAACAGAAATATATTTTATATAATGTTCTTATTATATATTTATAGTTTAATAATGTTTTAAGGTTTTTAATGAAGAGAAAAAAACACAAACACAAGTTTAAGAAGTTCACCTCTTCCTTAGAGAGCCTCTTTAAGCATACACATAATTCCTTATTTTGAGAGATTAATAATAAAAATAATGTCTGAAGGATGATATATATAATTAAGGAATTAAATTTTTTAGGTTATAGATGAACAAAAGTGTTTTGTAAGTGTGAATTGGAGAGGATAGGTGGTTTCATTTTATAAGGGGGAGAGGACACACATGGAAATTTTAAAATGAATAAACTACATCCACATTTTTCACATGACACAAGGATCCAAAATTTTTCATTATCACAAAATAGATTTTATAATGCTGAAATATGTCTATAAAATGGGTTTTTTATGGGTTTCTTTGAAATTTAACCACTTATACTTTTTTGTTTAACCCTTGGTAAACCCATTATAACATTAACTATGGTAATTAGTTTTTAATATTTTTACTATTAATTGGGGTAAAAATTATGTTAAAATTAATAGATACTATTAATATATATGATTCCAACATTATAATACATTATCAAAATTTTATTTAAAAAATATGGAAAAGTTATTTTAAAAATAAAGGCATAGATGTGATAAGAAAGCAGTTTTTTATAGAGAAAATGTTCATAAGTTAAATATTTTTTATGTGTTTTTTCAATTTAAAATAGATTATAATGACCTAAATTTTATTAATAGATACATAATTGAACTAATTTTTCTTTTTAATCCATATTTAAATTAAACTTATCCTATAAATTCCTTGAATGAAAAGGATGTTGTTTGATAAAAATTTGTATTTTTCACCATTCATCGAAATATTAATATCTTCATAAAAATATAAAAATTTCACCTTCAAGTGATTTTTACATTTTCATTCCAAAAATTATTTTCATTTTTTCAAAAAAATATTTGAAATGTTTCAAAAATTAATTATATTAATTTTTAATTAAATGAAATGAATGCATTTTTTTAATAAAATAGAATTTAAAAAACATATAAAGACATTACCATAAATTATATACTTTTAATCAATGTTTTTTCTATTATAAAACCATTAAAGTCAATATTTAAAATGTGGTTATTACAATTCATACCTTGAAATTTAATTCCTAGGTTGTATGGACATGATAAATTGTAATATAGTTACTATATTGTAGTTTGTTAGAACTCAGTGATATGTATATCGCAAGATATCTAATAAATAAGTTTATTATGAAAAATATTTGTAAAATCTAAGCATTTTATAAGTTTTGATGTAAATAATGAAGCAATGCAATATGTGGAAATGATGGAATCAAAGAATTTGGTCAATTCAACTCTTTTTTTCATCTCAAAATACATTTATTATCTCTAACAATGAATTGCCTAAAATCAATTATAGATGAGTTTAGAGCATGATGAAATATGATAGAACCCCTTATAAATTGATGGGGAGTGACAATATTCATAATGATCATTTTCTTATGAGTATATACAACTCGAGTATGTGGAAAGACATATTTTGTAATGATTTGGAAAAAGATGTTATTATTATAGACAGTCAATGTTCAGATCAATAAATTGGTGTAGTTTATTGTTTGGAAAAAAATACTACTCATTATAGTACAAAAATTTACTGTTAGAGATGATACATTGACTAATGGGTAGAAATTGTTAGAAAATTAGAACAAATTTACAAAGAAAGAAATTAGTTACTTGTAATTATTATTTTATACCTACAGAGAACCAATTTTTATAACATTGAAGACATATAAAATAGATCTAATTATCCTGGAAATGTTACCAAAACCAAATGGATTAATCTTCCAATAAAAATAACTAATGTTTAAAAAAGGAAGGGAATTCGAAAAATGAAGAAGAGACATTTTTTCAGAAGTATCTTTAATTTATATTATAAGAACCAAGTCATTGATTCATGATAGTGGATGTTCTTCCCACATCACTGGGGTTACAAATAATTTTATAATTATTACGATTCATGATAAGGGAGTTGTGAATTCACGAAATTATTGTTTATTAAAAATTACTGGGTAAGGATTAGTAGATATTGAATCCCTAAATCAGAAGTATAATGATATATATTTTTGGAATTCTAAAGAATAATTTTATTAGTGTTAGTCAACTCTATGATGATATAAATGATGTGATATTTTAAATGGAATAATGTATCATCAAAATAATAAATCATGGATGAATCATTTCCCAACTAATAAAAAACAATAGAAATCTTTTTCAAATTTTTGATCATAGCAATTCCTATTACTAGATTTTGAAAAATGAAAACAACTTATGGAATTGAGGGCTTATTCATATTCGTCAATGAAGTATTAGTAAAATTTTAAAGAATGATTTTGTGATTGATCATCCCAATATGAAGAGAAATAGAAATTAAATAAGTAAACCCTATTAAAAAGTAAAAATGCACAAGGATCTCATAAAATAGTGAAAATTATATCTTTGCACCACTTGTTCTCATTCATATTGACATATGTGATATTTTGAGAAAATATTACACAAACTCTGATTCATATTTCATCACATATAATGATGATTATACCAAATTTACTAGTTTTATTTTTAGAAAACACATGTCATCGGCAACAAGAATGTTGAAAATTTTTCAAATGAAAGGTGAGAAGAACTTTGGTCTCTATATCAAGAATCTCATATTAGAAAATGTAATGAAGATTACGTGTGATGATTTTGAAAGATATATCTCCAAAAACAGAATTAATATTTATTATAAACACCATATAATCCATAATAAATTGGGGTAGATAAAAGTAAAAAAATAATCATATTCGATATGGGAAGAAAAAAAGGTAGTTTAATTGAGGGAAGCTATATATACTACCAAAAATGTATATAATAGGTGTCGAGTAAAGCTAGAAACACCAAAGACACCATTTTAAATGTGGTTAAAGAGAAAATAATTGTTAAATACATTTTTTTGGAAGTCCATATATTATAAAATATAGAAATCCATGAATTTTTTTTGAGAATGTTGAGGAATGAAATTTCATGGGATACCAATCAAGTGGTTAGGATATAGATTGTAGAACATAAGATTATATAAGATAGATTACTATATCATTGTTAGTATGGTCTAAAAAAGACGAAGTCATATATAATATTTTATTTATTTTTAAGAGATCCAACCATTTATGCAATGTAGATGTTGGAATAGAAGAATAATAAAGCTACAACAAAGAAGTCAATCAATGATGATATTGATTATGAAAAAACCAATGATAAAGTTCAATCAGTTAGAAATTAAATAAAAAACATAATCAAATTTAAGATACATGTTCAAATAGAAATTATCATTGGAAATCCAATATATCTAGTTAAAACTAGAATAA
The DNA here is from genome assembly GCA_963277665.1 of Viscum album. Classification (NCBI taxonomy): domain Eukaryota; kingdom Viridiplantae; phylum Streptophyta; class Magnoliopsida; order Santalales; family Viscaceae; genus Viscum; species Viscum album. Next base: position 189,068,657 of record OY728131.1, read on the forward strand.
GATTGATATTTGATGATTAAAATACACTTATTTTTTAAATTAAACATCAACAGTGGTATAAAAAGTTAAGCAAGAGGAGTGGATACAAGTTATGAATGTGGAACTTATTAGATCAAGAATAACTCCACCCAGGATCTAGTTCGAAGACTTAACTAAAATTAATTAGAACAATGTTGGGTTTTAGAAATAAACTAAATGAGAATGGTCTGGTTTTAAGTAACAAAGTTAGGCTAGGTTTCAAAGGAAAATCTCAAATAGAATAAATTGAATTTAAGAAACTTTTTCCACCAGTATAATGGCTTGGGAAAATTAGAATGTTCATTTTAGTTTCATCTATCAAACATTACAAAGGTTATAAAATGTATTAGAAATATTCCTTTTTAACAAAAATAGTATGGAAGGGCTATATAATGAAAAGATATGTTATTTTATCATAGATAATTATTAAAGCATGGTATTCTGATTGATGGACGATTTTTATACATTGAAAGAATATCTTAGATCCTATTACTAAAAATAGGATAGATTTTATAGGGATGTCTTGTTTATAATAAGTAATTTTTACTGATATCCTTTTGTAAAACATGTGTAAATATACTCATTGTAATTGTATATGTCGATAAACTCATATTTAATTTTGATAAGGAGTGTCTCTATAAATTTTTTTCTAAGAATATGATGACGAATTTTGATATTTCCTTACATAGAGAGTGAGATAATTTTTTGGATTTCAAATTGAGAATATGTAGAATTTTATTTTTCTATATGAAGATAAATATAATAGGGAATTTTCGAAAAATGTTTTGAATAGAGAATGAAATAGAATTTTCAACACCCATTTCAGTTGGATCAAATTATTTTACAGAATAAATTATATGTATTGTTAACAATAGCTAATTAAAAGACAAGCCATGAGTATTCTTTATCTGAAAACATCAACTCCAAATAAAACATATGTTTTGATCCTATGTTCTTGATTTAAAAGTAATATTAAAGATACTCATTGGTTATATTCTAATATAATATTGACATATGTGAATGGAAATATGAATAATGGGTTATTATACATACATATTATAGATTTGAAGTTGTTGGGATTTACCATTGTAGATCAAAATGGTGACTGTATAGATAAAAGATCAATTTTAGGTGGAAAATTCATTTTGGGATAGGATTGTGTTTTCTAGTATAACAAGTTTAAAAAATCAACGACTCAAAATATGTATGAGGAAAAGTATGTAGAAACTAAACATTCCTATATGCATACACATTGGATGAAAGTGCAACTTTATGATTTGGCGATTGAAACTGAGAGAACTCCAAAAAATAATTGTAATAATAAAAGAGGTATGGGGTGGTCTAAAAATATTGTACATCATTCAAGATGAAAACACAATGATATAAAATATAATTTTACCAGTGAAAAGGTGGATTGTGTTTATATAAATCTATAATAAACATGATAAAATGATAATATAGAAAATATTTTAACCAAAGTAATTACATGGTAGAGGGTTTTGGTACCGAGGATGAAATTTCATGTTCATTCTTCTTCAAACACATGAATTTCTAATTTCACTGAGTTCCACCTTGGTGAATTAGACTCTATTAACAAATGGGAAAAGGAAATAATGGTTAAGGGAATGTTTTACTTGTTGGGTTAGTTTAAGATAGAGTTTTAAAATATAACGATACTAATATTGATTTCTCAATGGTGTTAAATCATGAAATTATAACATTATAAAGGAAGTGCCGAAGATAATAGTGTACCAATGTGGTGTAATATTTATCCAATAAATATCTCTCAACATTGATGACATAGTGGTGATGTTTTGTTTGTTTTAGTTATGATTTTTTAGGGGTTTCCACTGATTGTTCTCATATCCAATGGGTGAGATTGAAGACCCCATTGATGTGTGCATCGATTTGAGAAAAATTCAACCTCAAATGGTTCATGTTAATAATATGTTGTAGTTTTTTTTGAAAACATGATTTGAGGAAACCATATGTTTGATGATGCTTGATCACATTTTAATGGTGTAAAAAATCCCTAAATAATGGTTCATAATCAAAGAAAATGTTTTGGAGAAGGGATAGAGGTTATCTAAAGCAATTTGGTTTGAGATTGATCGGTTTTTGACTCTCAGTATATAATATTGGGATGGGAGGAATCATGTAGACATTTTTAACACATATCCAATTTGGTATAATGGTACTCACAAATCCATTTCCACTATATATGTAAATCACATAGTTGATTCATCCATTAATCCAAATAATCTACAAAACCAAATTATAGGGGTAGCTGATTTCAGAATCCACAAAGTAAATTTTAATATAATTGATTATTTCAAAATATTTATGTTACCAATTAGTGATTTAGATGAATACAGATTCACGTATCTAAATCACGTAGATGAATAATCCATGTATACTATTTCATATAAGAACTATATAGTTAATTTCTACATCACTGATTATTCTTCACATATCGTTTCATAGATCATGATACACTATTATTTTAAAATGCATAAACGTTTTTATAGTAATTATTAAGATGTTTTTTTGGCGATTTTTATATGTTGATAATTACTTTTTAAAACATAATTCATATACATTATTTTCCACCTATCACTGAGATTGTAGGGAATTAAGTAATCATAATCGAGATTATGGAGCGTGATGATGATGGATCAAGGGAAGAGAGAGTGGATATCATGTGGGGTGTTCCATTTATGTAAAAAAAAAATTATAAAAACATTAACGCATAATGAATATCATATAGGGAAGACACCACTGATGTAGTGTAGAGGGATGATCATGAGAAATCCATTTACACACCAAAAAATGTGAATAGTGAGTCATACATAAAATCCATGGTGATAATCTAAGGATGATGTTTTTTTCTTCAGTGATAAATATATGAAGAAACTTTCTTATTAAAAATATTTATATTTGATATTGAAAAACATTTGCGATGATCTTTTAAGACTTCACTGTGACAAATACTACCTTTCATATTTTGCAGGCTCATGGACGGAGATCTATATTTTTTATTGACGAAGAAACCTGGTTTTCCTGGTGAACATATTTTATTATTTATAATACTATTTTCTACTATATAATAAGGATATATTGTTGGTAATGAATCATAATATTTTATTGGGATTCTATATGTATTATTTTAAGAGGATTTAACTTGGGGTTATAGTGAAGAGAATCCATTATTGAGAGAATAACTAGTAATGGTAAAGAATATGATTCTATATAGGATCTAAAAATTATAAAAATATGATATTCATGTTATATTTCCATTTACTTCTTTTGGGAATGGGTTTTTAACCAAAATGTTTGATTCTATACCAACAGTTCAATATAGGTAAATTTCATAAGGAAGAAAAATTAACAAAATATAACCACTGATTCAACCCCCCATTCATAGTGGTCCAACACTGTAAAGCCCCATTATTTGGAGAAATATATTTGATTACAAATAAATTTAATCCATTAAGAAAAAATTAATTACTCACTACACTGTGATTTGCTTATGTTTCATGAAACACTTAGTTTTGCTTGCGTTTCATGCACACTTGAGTTCAAATGAATCCTGACATACTATTAAAATATTTTTATTTACCATGATAGTAATTACCTCATAGATGGAATGGTGTGTATGAATATGTATTAATAAATTATGAATAAAATGGGGTTTATACAAACAGACACCCAAATATTTTTAAAATTAAATTTTTGATGACCAATTAATTAGAATTGAAAATAAAAATAACTATAAAATAAAAAAATTTCTGAAAAAATATTTTTATGATGAAAATTGTTGTTTAACATAATAAATTAAACAAGTCGGTTCTTGTGAATTTTATTAATAAAATTTATATATTATATATTCAATCATGTTTTTAACATTCAACATAAATTTTTTTCTAGAAAAGGGATAGAATAAATCCAATTTTAAGCATAATAATTGTATTGTTAAAAAAAGATGTTTTGTCACATTTTCACACTTAGTTTTTTTAAAAAATTTCCAATATTAGGAAATTTATTTGAAAAATTAAATTAATATTTTAAATAATCATTTCAAAATTATATTATTCTTAATTTCTATGAATTTTCTGAGAAGATATATTTTTTATTGATAGAGAAAAAATACTTCTTTTTATTAAGGATTATTATTTATTTAAAACAATTTATGAATAAAAATTAGCTTAAAATTATTTGAAAGTAAAATTAGTTCAATTATATATCTATTAATACTATTTGAGTAATTTTAATTAATTTTACATTGAATTTTTATATAATAACATTCAATAAAATTTGAACATTTTCTCTTTTGAAAATCGCCTTGTCGTCATGTCTGTGGTATTAATTGTTAAATAAAAATTTCCACTCAAGGGAATGAAATTTGAAAATATAGATTATATACTTTTAATTATAATAATATAAAATATATACTAATTTTATCTTAGTTTTTTATTGTAATTAATGGTAAAAATAAGGATAATTATTTATAGCAATTAGGGAGAAAATTAGTTTAAAAAGGTTTAAACTAAAAGGATTAGATATAAAAAGATAAATAAAAATATTAAAAAAACCCTATAATTTTCATATTTCGAACTAATCTAGTAAATTAACATCAATGGGACATTTTTTCCTTTTTTTATTGTGAGGAACATGAGTACACATTTTGTTTTCAAAAATAACAAGTGTACCACTAACCTCACTTATGAAAGGTCATCACCTATCCTATCTTCTTCACAAATAGAAAACCCTTTTTCATGAAATAAAAATAAAAATAAAATCATTAATTTCCTAATCCAATAACACAATACTTTTTGTTTTCATAAACAAAACCTATAGATCCATTTTGTTTAGTGAAAAATAAGTTATTCGTATAGGATGTAACGTCGTTATCCATGTGTTTTATATTATTTATTACTCCACCAACATTAATTATTATTAAACCATGATTATATAATAAAATCAATATATTCCATATATTTATATCTTATTATGTTAATTTAGTATTCTAAATTCATTTCCTCTTCCATCAAATGGTTTAGGAAATCATCATTCATGTGTATGATGGGATACGACCTCACCAACCAATATTATTCATAATTACATCACCACACATTACAATTTAATTTAATGTTGGATTAAATGTTTATAAATTATATTTATGATATTATTATACTTTTATTATTATCATATCACATATACCATCTTAGATTCCATTCTATTACAATATGATAACATCACTTATGTAAACCGATGACTACCACCTCCCAAAAAATTGTAATTAGTTCATGTTTTTTATGGAATGTAATAATGAAAATATTAATTAAAATTTATGATATATATGAAATAAAAATTATTCTATACTTTTAATATTTTTTCAACGATCATGTGTATGTACAACCTACTGTCTCTAAGAACAACATATTTTGTATTATATCTCTAACATTCATGGATCAATGTAAATAAATATATAATGAATATATTTGAAATTTAAATCATAAATAACATTAGAGATATTATTTTAACATTATAAATTCAATATGTATGAAATTACAAATATCAAATAATACAATAAAAACAAATCATTTATTATTCGAAATGTGATTTTAAAAAGGAATTATTAATAAATTGTAAATAAAATGTTATACGTAAACCATATATTATATGATATATTTAATAATGGTTATTTAATATAATATAATAAAATTTTATTTATTATTCAAGTGTTCAAAACCTTTATAAATGATTTTGAGACAAAATTTAAGGGATTGTATGTTTCTCTTTTATTTTAACAAGACGTATGCTGATTTACTACTCATTTATTTTGTGTGGTGTATATAATTTATAGTAAAAAATTTTTATATATAATATACATCATTTAATTATATTTAATTTTTTATTTTATGTTATTATTTATTAGGCCTTGCAATTCAAAAGATTACTAAAGTGGTAAGGGATTTTCATCAAACTTTTTTACTTATAAGAGGCACATTATATATTCACCACCGATTTCATTTTTGTGGTGAACATACTTCTCATAAATGTATATGATTATGATTAAACAAAATATTATTCTTCTTTTCATATCCATTTTATAATCTCCCTTATGGGGATTATTAATACTTGTTACTAAAGTGGTAAGGGTTTTATGATACAATCCTATTTTTTATCATGTTTTTTATGTTCATGCTTCTGATAATGAACTCATATGACCCATATCAAAATAAACTCTTGAAATTTATTATCCTATGGTTCTTTCATGATAATACAAGTTTTCTTTTATTTGTCTTTATTAATGTAATTAGGGGTACAAAATAATATTTTTTACAAAAAAATGAAATTATTTCTCCCTTCAGTCAAAACCCCAATTTTTTTCCAAAACCTTGTTTTTTAAAAACATTTTCAATTTTTTATGTAATAAAATTAATTATTAAATAACTTTTCACCCATGATTGATTTTTTCATGAAATTGTTTTAATGGAATATTCATTTCATTTTCCAAAAAAATTCTTCTTTTTATTTTACCGATAATGTGAAAGAAATATTTTTTAACATGTACAACATGAAAGGTATTTTACACATTCATGAACCAATAATTATTGTAACGTCTTGAATCAGCTCGCCTCTAAGACGGTGGCCAGACCGGTGGGTTACATGACCTCAAGCGCAGCTCCCCAAACACCAGAGCCTACCGACTAGCAGTGAGGGATTTTTTGTGTCCGAGGGGGAGACTATTCCCTCATAGTTAATATGTATTATCACATCGAAAGTACAAAATAATTAATAATAAATAGCAGAAGCATGTAGATGAATAAATTAAAGTATAAGAAATATAAATAATCCAACTAAAAAATACTCATGTGTGGATGCTCACAAAATGATATCATGCAATGATGTATGTCTAAACTGAATGTTCAAGAAAATAGGACCCAAGCTTGCTGTGAAATAAAAAGAAAAGAAAAAAAGTCTGACAACTGAATCATGAGCAAGGATTGGTCCTCTATCCTAGTCTCCATCTTAAGCAGCAACAATCAAGCATCGGGAGCATCATGCTTCACTTTGTCAATACGTGCAAACATATAATCTACTCCGGTGTCAACGATTCCATAGTAGGGCGTGAGATAAAATCCCAGTAGGCCGGCACCCACAGTGTCTAAAACTTTCCATTTCAATCAATAATAAAATGTAGTGTGCAATTATATAAAAATTTCAGATAATTTATTAAGTGTAATGAAATAAATAACCCAGTCCGGGTTCCCAACAGAACCCATCCCTAATCACCTACTTTGGCTTAAGCTGGAAGTCTGAAAGGAGTACCTATAAGAAGAATACACAAATGCATATATATAAATCCTAAAATAGTAAGGTAAATCAAAGAAGAATCATACCCCCAATATTGTGCTTTAACTTAGAGTCTAAGTCATGTGTCAACCATGTGTGCATCAACATACCATAAAATATATCAAATCTTATGGGACTAAAAAATATAGTAATATAAAACATCAGTTATTCATTATTAAGGTACAAGTTGAGAGTTTTAGAACGATCCCATCACAAATATATCACTATGGAACATCCTTCAATTATCCAATACCACCGAGCATGTCCAAGGAAATCTTTCGAAAAACCATGTATCGCTCGGGGTGTGAATTTACCCTAAGTCTGTCCTGATCTCGCAAAAAGGGGTTGAGTTCCATCCGAGGATGGATTAGGCACATTTCCAATGGATTCCTCCCAATGGGGCCTTTTGTAACCGGTATCACTCATATGTATTAGATAGCCTGGGGAAGTCTCGGTCCAGAAAATCCAAGAACACTACCCCCCAACACATAGAGGTAACCGTCAGGAACGAAGGGTCTAAGTGTGGAACTTAATACGATACCCTCCTCCTGTAAAGACCTAGAAATTCCCTGTAAATATGTTTAAATGATATGGTAATTTTATGAGTCCGTGAAAATTGATGGCGTGTGATTCCGAGGCCCATTTTGCCCAGAATGAATTTCTATACTTTTTTTTGGTACTTTTAGTAAACGCACAAGCGGGTTTTTTTTAACTTTTGAACCAGTTCTCAGAATTGAAATATGTGAACACTATTGAACTCACAACACCAGTATTCTCCTAAGGAGACCTTTAACTCGACCTCAGTAGGTTGAGGGTGAAAGTTAGTTTTTCTATTTTTTGTTGAAAAAGAAAAAGAAAAGTTGTTTAACATTTTTATTTTTTTGAAACTCCCATGTGAAGGATACAGAGGTGGGGAACACCGAGCTTAAAACCTCCCAATTTGAATTATAGTGGTGGGAACCACCCAAACCCCTTTAATTGGAGAAAACCTCTTAACTTCCATAAATCAATTTTTCTAACTCCACATTTAATTTTTGGATCCAAAAAACGATTAATGAGATGTGTCAGCTTTTTAATTGTGAAAACATAATTGATCTACATAATTAAAATTATGTTGGCTTTTCATTTTTGGTGGAATTGAGGAAAGGGTTGGAAAAGGAAAATTGGGAGGGATCCTTGGAGGGATTCTTTATTCTTCAATGAAGAATGCACTCCGGAATTGAAGAATGAGAATGACGTTCGAGCTGACTTCGAAAGCATCTTGTGGAAGTGACGAATGTCGACGCCATTATCCTCAACGACTTCATCTCCTTCCTCCTGACCCCCATCAACAAACCTCTGAGGTATGGGTTTAATTATGTGTGATTATGGATTCCCATGTTCTTCCCTTCTAAATAAATAATGTGGATAAAACCTCTAACTAGTTGAACTATGAATGATTTATTTTTGTGGGTTTGGGAATAATTATTGTCGAAGGTTGTAGGGTTTGATGTTCTTCATACAAGATTTATTAAGCCGCTTGCTACCGCCTTAACACGGAGGGTGCATGCCACTCAAACATGGCCCGACCTCTATGAATTTTTCTTGAGTTTTTGTTGTGTTCCTCACAATGGAAGAAGGCGGCAACTGGTGATGGTGAATTGAACCATTCAGACTCAGACACAGCGGCCGACATACCGCCGGCTGCAACGAAGGTGACAATGCAACCATTGTCGCCTCGCCGCACTGCGGCTGCCCCACCACACCGCGACCGCCCTACCTCCCCATGGCCCTTGCCCTGCCTCGCGGTCCTTGCGTCGCCCCGTGGCCCCCACACCACACCGCGGCCCTTGCGCCTCCCTCATGGAACCCTACGTAGCTACACTACAACTTGGACATAAAGGCGCCCAAATCACTCTATCGATCCCCCCTCCTTGATGGGCAGTGAGTGAGCTGACTTGGTGAGTCAGTCAACGATCATCCTGAAAGAATTGTGGCCCATGAACATGCATGGTAACCCTATCCTAAATTCTATAGAGATACCATCCCACTTCATCTCCATTACCTCAAGTGGTTGTGCTAAGTTTGCTAGGACCTGATGCTTGGCCTTCACTTGCTAACAATTGAGGTATTGGGAAATGACCTCTTCCACCACTTTCTTTGTCCCTGGCCATCAGTACTAATGTCAGAGGTCCTGGTACACCTTCTCCACATTAGGATGTACAACCAAAGGGGATGTATGAAACTCCCTCAACACCTCCTCCCGTAACATCACTAGTACTATGGTGAATCCTCTAAAAAAGATGATGTGCTCCCCACCAATTGAAAATCCATCAGGAGCCAATATTGAGGATATATGATCATGCCAAGCCTCACAGTCATCATCCACAAGTTCTTATTCCCTGAATCACTGTAAGAGTGGGGGAGTGATAGTAATTAACTGAAGGTAAGATACTCCATTTCCATCTACAAAGGATATATACATCATGGCTAGCTACTCTTTCATCTCACTCCACAGCTATAAACCAGACCTTCTACTGAGCGCATCTGCCACCACATTCTCTTTTCCAAGAGTATAGACTATCTCAATTTCATAGTCCTAAAGGAACTCCATCCATCACCACTGTATCGTGTTTAGGTCCTTCTGTGAGAAAATATAACTAAGACTATTGTGGTCATAGTAGATGGTAAATCATTCACCCATAATGTTGTTGCACCGTATCTTCAAGGTGAAGACCACTACTGTTATCTCCATTTCATGGGTCATGTAGTTCTCCTCATACATCCTCAACTACCATGAGTTGTAGGCGATCACTACTCTCTACTACATCAGGAAACAATCAACTCTGGTACTTGATGCATCACAGAACAATACAAACCCAATGCCCAATTCTGGTAGTCTCGTGATGGGGGAACTCGTTAGTCCGCAACTCATCTCCTAGATACACTACTGGAACTTCTCTATCCATACAATGGGATTTCCTTCCATGTCAAGGCAGATAAGGACGATGTTACACTGGAAACGTTGGACACTAAATTCGATAGTATCCAGCCAACCCCATAAAACACCATACCTCAATCACTCTCCTAGGTGGCTACAAAGAAATAACTACCTATATTCTTTCTAGATCCACTATAACATTAGATTCTAAGATGGAGTGTCCCATAATGCGGACCACCTAATTCTAGAACTAGAACTTCGAGAGCTTTCCATAAATCTAGTGCTCACAAATTGTATCCAGTACTATCTGCAGGTGTGTAGTGTGCACCTCCTCACACGTCGAGTACCCCAAGATTTCATCCATAAAGACCACAAGGAAATGAGCGAGATCAGTCTAGAAGATTATGTTAATGGGTCTAATTAACAATGTTGGGGAATTTTACATGCCTGAAGGAATAAAAAAAACTCATAGTGTCCATACTGGCTTCTAAAGGTTGTCCTCGGTACGTACTCATCCCATGCATGAAGCCTATGATAGCCTGATCAGAGGTCTAGGTTTAAGATTCACCTCACTCCCTCAACTAATTGAAGAGATCATCAATCCTCGGTAGTGGATATTTGTTCTTCACAATCTCCTGGTTCAGGCTCTAGAAGTCCATGCATAGCTCCAAGATCCCATCTATCTTTTTGGAAAATAACACTAGGATGCCTATGGTGAAATGATGGGCCTCATGAATCCCTTCTCTAGAAAGTCCTACAACTGTAGCATCAGTCCATGAAGCTCCGTGGTGGCCACCTCATATTCCAGTGAATATATCGGTGCTGTCACGGGGTATAGGTTTATGTCAATGTCTACCTCCCTGTGAGTGGGTAGTCCCATAACATCCTTAGAAAAGATGTCCTCATATTCATCCACCAATACATGAAATCTTGGTCTCCTATTTTCCATTGAACCGAGGGTGAGGCTAGCCAATTGGTGAGTGATCGGCTATACCCTCTTCCTAGAAATTCTTTCCTATGCTGAAAAATTTCCCTTCTCACCAGTAAAGGAAATCCTAGTCTCATCTTCGCAGACACACCACACATTGTGTCTAATATAGATGATCTAATCATTGACTATAGATACCCATTCCATACTAAAGATGTTGATGTAAGGCCTTGATACCACTACTAGGAGATCCCAGCCGATGCTCTCGCCTCTTAGAGTAAGCTCACACTACCTACACCACCTTTTAATCCTAGAATCCCCTCCCGTATGAGCCTATAATAGTAAGTATCGAGCCAATGGCTCCACCGAAATCTCTGAGCCTCAATCGAGATTTATGGAAAAGAAAGAGTGACTAACACCTATGTCTATAATAACTAAAACTAAGGTGGAGAAGACACAGATCATACCTCTAATCATATCATGGAGTGCCTTGGTCATAGGAATCCACCACCTGAAGCTGGCCTCGCCCCTGTCTGCTGGCTCCCTGAGCCCGTGGTGGACCACCTAGGGGGTGGTGGTGGTAGCACCTCGAACTGTCTTCCACTTCTTGCTACTCGACTAGCTCCCCTGCCACATTTGATGCCTTGAAGACCTCTTCACTTGGACCTCCACCTCTTCCTTGGAAGTCCCATAACCATCTGCTAATTGTCTATGTGATGAACCGGGTAGTTACGAGCTATGTTTCCCTGCTCTCCACACGTGAAGTAAATTCTGGTTCCTTGGAAACTCCCTCTACTCTAGGAGACATGTACTACCAACACTGAGTCCTGGGGTCGTCCCCTGAAAGATATGACCCACTTGGGCCCCTATGTCTACTGCCTGCTGTTCACTACTGATGAATCTGCCCCCTGATGTCTGCTGCTAGCTCTGGATATCAGTTCTTTCTCTGCTAAGAATCTCTTCACAAGAATGGCTCGCTCTAGCCATCCAGTATGATTGGGAATGCTGAGAGATACCATTGATGCCCTGATCTCCCATCTGAGTCCCTAGTAAATGGTCTGAGACCTAAAGAAAGGACCCCACAACATGTCTGTGGAGTAGTAAGAGTGGTCTATAAACCTCGCAGAGTACTCAACCACTGATAGGCTTCCCTACTGATGGTGAAACAACTCCTAGATGTGCACATAGTGAATAGTTGTGGAAAAAAACTACTCCTGGATAATCTGATTGATTTCCATCTCAGTGAGGTTCATCTTATCATGTGTCTGGATGGTTATGATCGAATATCTCTCTGGGAGCCTTATAGAAGGCTCATGGCCAAGATCGCCATCTAGTCAAGAAGTGCCCTCACTAAGAGGAAGACACACGTAACTGCCTCTAACCAGTCCTCAGTGACATGAGGATCTATCTCTCCCCTCATCTAGGGAGGCCTCTATCTCTGAAACCCATGCAAGTCACTGAGTCATCATACGTCCTCTACCCATAAATCTAGAAGTAACTACTGATCAACGGGTGGTGTCAACCCCGGTACACCACCCAGTGGGGAAATTTCTAGCACTGGACCATGAACCAATGCCTCATCATTATGTGGGTTGTCCACATGATAATGTATCAGATATCTAGCTGGATGGATGCATAGAGGCATCCTGAAATAGATCATAATGTCCCACAGTTAGAGGATTATACCTGGTGAGCTTAATATTATTCATAAAGACCATAAGGATACACTTATGTACACAATGCTTTCATTTATAGATTGAAAATAATAATTCAAGGTTATGTTATAGGGATACGTCAGCCACCACACCAACACTGGATTCCTTAAATCTGAAAGTTGGACTCAAAACATTCAACACCATTTCCCCAAAAAACAAAATAACAGACTCTAATTATTTAAGGTAGAACCAACCACCACTGATACCACTTTTTCAAGACCCATCCCCTGGGAAGTTTTTCATGACATACCTTAAGCCTGGAACCCAAAGACCAGGGGTTGGAGACTAGCTCTGAAGGTGTTAACCTGCAAACGGGAGGAATTATTTTGAGTACCTATATGCATGCACACATGACTGCATCCCAAAGCTAGGAAATTAAACATGAATGGGACTAAAAAAATACTGAGCAAAAGTACAAACTATAGGTTAAATGGGATAGAATAAAAACCCAACAAAGGACAACCTGAAAATAAGAAAATTCCAGGAAGCTCTAAAAGTCATCCGCTGAAAACCCCCCCTGATGTGTAAGTGTAGAATAGCTGCTAGTATCCGTTGAATTATGCTACTCCTCCCTCATATCACTAGGATCTAACGGGTCCAGGGCCACCAAGTCCTCCGTTATGTCTTCGGTCATCTACACCAGACACAACACATGCGTGCGAATCCTGTGCAGATGTGATTGAAAAAATACTAATTAGGGACCCTAAACAAACAAAGAATGACCACAAATCAATCAAAAAAGAAAATAACAAAGAAAAATAGCTCACACCAGGTATAATCTAGAGTAGGAAAATAGTACTATCAGTCATATAATTGAATATCTTGGGCTACTGGAGAACTCATCCTTAATGAGTACAGTGGCCCTGCCATGTCACATGAAGCTGCTTCCCACTAACCTTGGACTATTATGGTACTCTTACATATTGAGTACCATGGGTATGCTGGGTCACATAGAAACCACTCCCCACAATGGGCATGTTGGGTCACATAGAAGTCGCTTCCCACCTATGGAAATACCGAGGTACTCCTCCTATCAAGTACAATGGGTATGTCGGGACACAAAGAACCTTCTCCCAACTGTGGGCCTACGGGGTCACACAGAAGCCTCTTCCCACTATTCCATAGTATCCGATCCACATAGTGTCTCTTGTGTAATGTATTTAGTTCTTAGACAACTACAAGATTTCCAAACATATCATTCTTGATCTTGGAAGATCCTCTCTCTAATCCATTATTCATATTTCAAATTCCATGAAAACCTCCACAGGGTATAAAAAAGTCCCACCTCATCACGAGGGTTCCAATGATGTAAACGGCCCATCCATTAGACGATCAATTTTTAAAATATTGGAATCTAAAAAAAAGGTGCTTGTGGGGTCCTCGTCCGGTCTGACCCAACCTGACCCGACTTGGCCTGGGGTCCACCAACCCGACCCAGGTCTGCCGACCCAACCCTGACCTAGATTGGCCCACTAGGGCGGGTCTAGACCATGCCTTTCCCGCTAGAGTGTGTTTGAATGATACCCTTACAGATCATCTTGGATGGGACGTATCTAGAAGCTGAGTTCAGCTCCCCTCGCCCTTCAAGTCATCTGTGGGGCAACCTCTCCTCCGCGATCCAAGGATCATGGCCTAATGCAATGCTGCCAGCCAATCTGGCCAGCCAGACTCCCTACACGTGGTCAATCGACTGTGTGCTCCCGATATGCATAGACCATGGCTATGAGATGCTTCCCTTCCACCAGCAACTAGCCCAACTAGTGTCTATTCTCACAGCACCGCGACTAGATTCATCCACAGAACCCGATTCCGACGTGCTATCATGGCGCGATGCCACCCATCCACGACCATCGCCACATACCCCCAGGCCTATTCTGATGGTCCATTCTTCCTATCGACCCTGCCTCCTGCCTCCCTGAGGGGTGTCACCTTCCCTTTAGAGGCCCCAAATTTTCTTTTTTCTACTTTAAAATGCTTGTACCTGAAGAATGCACAAGACTAGGGGCTCGGACCTGTTCATGCTGACAAACACCCTCTGCATTATAGTTTTAAAATAGGGGAAGGTTTGGGGATGATGTTCTATCAACAATAATTCAATACCAAATAGAAATCAAAGAAACATCACCCTCCCACAAAAATTCACAAACTGCAGATCAAAAATTTCATGGGTTGATCTACGTTAGTTGTTTTAGAATAAGAATGGGGAAACCATAATAAAATTAAACCCCTACCTTGATCGAAATTTTTTGTTGAAGAACTCCACCCTTGAGGATTCAAGCTATGTTGGCATTCATCACTTCCCATTATCATTCTTTGTAAGGCATTGACATTTCAATAAATCATGTTGGTGTTCGTCATTCTTCGTTGGAGAGGAATCTATCCATAGGTTTAATAGAGGAAATTCAACCAATTTATTTCCCCCAACGGGTTATTAAAAGAAAAGCTGTCACATATTTTATGTTATGCTGCGACATCGCTTCATTATGATATTTTATTTATGAAACAACATATCTGTTACTCTCAAAAAATTAGACATTATGGATCTTCCTTTAATGTTTCTTGTCACCGTACAACATCACTATTGTCTGCCACTCAACAATGAAAAAGAAAATAAAATATGTTTTTGTGTTATTTTATTATTTTATTAAAATAATGATACCTGAATTTTCCATTTGACCCTTGTCAGTTGAAGTTAGGTCCTTTCTTAGAACATCACAACATTCCGAGTTCAACGGAGCCCTCATATTTTATATTCGATCATTATTTTAAAAGTTAGACAAAACCGATTGCATGTTTACTTAAACGAACATAAAAAAATTTAAAATTTTATTCTGGGCTTACCAAGCCTCAAAATTACATATCATCAAAACACCTGGTCTTGAAATAATTCTATATATTTAAAAATAATACACAGAATTTCCGAGACATTATAGAGATGGAAAAAAGGTTAGATCCACTTAGCAATTTTCACATTCCTCACAAAGCTGGAAAAAATGTTGTAATGATATTTTTCTATGAAATATAGAATTTAAAGTTATTTGAGAAGGAATTAAAATTAATATTTATATAGAATAAATAATAACAAACCGTGTCGTTGGTATATCAGACCCTTTGAAATTATTGACCACTTCAAGACCATAACATATCTCTTGGTGCATCCAAAAAACCTATCTCAAGTTCACGATGTATTCAATGCATCTCTCTTGAGGATGTGAATATTTGATCCGTCATATGTACTAAACTGAGACCTCATAATCCTCGATCATTTTCATTATTTTTAGGATTAACTTGTGGATATATTGGAACATACAGATAATGTTCCAAAAAACCAGACAACTCACATAATTAATTGTTTTGGTGAATCCCCTAGGTTGAGTATATTAAATCAGTTTTAGTACTAAAGTAAAAATATTCATGATCAAAATTTATTTTAATGGGATGGAATGTAAAAGATCAAATTTTTTTAATTGTTTTTAAATAAATTTATTCTTATCAAAATATTTATTTATATTATATTACACCCAAATTTGAGTTTACGCAAAACGTGACAAACTATTAAAATATTATTATTTAATATGATAGCTATTTTCTAGTCATTGGAATGGCTGGGATTAATTAGATTAAATAAATTATGAATTTTTTTAATTTATTCATATATATAAAATTAATTCTTTGGTGATTAATAAATTAAATATAAAATTTAAAACTATTTTAAAATAATGTCAATCTTTTCCTAAAAAACTATGTTTTGGAAAACAAAATAATTTTCAGTAAATAAATGAAACACATCACTTTTGGTGATTGATTTAAATGAAATGTAAATATTATATATTAAATAAAATGTTTTACATTCATCTAACATGATCTATAGACTAGGTATAAGAATAAATCCAATTTTATGCTTAAAACTATAATTTACAAAAAAGTAGTTTTGTCTTATTTTTCCCACTTACATTAAAATTATTTTTTACAAATTTAAAATATTTATAAGAAAAAAAACTTTTTTTTTAATTTACATGTCAATATCATCTTAGGTTTATTATTTTTAATTTTCTTAAAAGATAAATTTTTCTATTTGTAGTGAAAAATATTTGTTTATATGAAGAATTTTAATTTCCAAAAAATTAATTAAGTACATAAAAATTATTTTATATGGTTTTAAAAGTAAAATTAGTTAAATTATATATCTATTTATTTAATTATTTACATTCGAATCAATTTCATATTGAATTTTTACCTAAATGCTTTTTAATCTTTTGAATATTTTATCGTTGGAAAATGGATTTCTCACCACGTTTGCGATATTAATTTAAAATTAAATATTGATACTTTTTTGAATTGAATTTGAAAAAAAGGATTGAATATTTTGAATAATTATAGTTTCTATTATCGAATATTTTTTACATAATTTTTACCATAATTAATAGAAAAAACATCAATTTTTTTATCACGGTTAAGGTGAAAATGGTTTTACTGAGGGTTAAACTAAAACAATAAGGCGTTAAATGGCCAATAATATTTTAAAACAAAAATATCCTGATATATGTTTACCTAATCGTTTCTAGGATTGATAATTTTCTATTTTTTGGTCTTCTCAGATGTGAAAAAAGTTGGTACACCATTTTATTCTCAAAAATAATAAGTGTGCCACTCACCTCACCGATAAAAGGCCACCTGCTCTCCTCTCTTATTTACAAATACGAAACCCATTGCTTCATATAATAAAATAAAATATAACATACTTAATTCCTTAATATCATCATATAAACCTTTCTATGGCCATAAATCCATCCAAATAATCCTTTTGGTGAAATCCCAAAGAAGTTGTCTAAAGAAGAGGTAACGTCCCTAACTAAGAGTTTTATTTTATCTATTCAGCAACATATTTTTTTTCTTTTTAAACCATGATAATTTAACAAATTTTAATATTTAATATAATAATATTTTATTATGTTTTTTAATAGCATATGTTCTTATCGTATTCTATCAAATGGGTTATGAAATCATTATTCCTGTAAAATATGGACTACCACCTCGAGAAATGATGTTATTTGTTTTTAAACCACCACTATCACAGATAGATATAATGAAGATTAAAATTTCTATATAATATATTTATTATATAATTATTATTATATAATTATTACATCATATATTCCATTTTATTTTCCTTTCTTGCAGAATACGATAATGTCGCTCATGTGTACGGAATAATATTGTCGCACTATGGAATGTAAATCATTTACTCTTTACATATAATGAAATAAGGTTGATATATGTTATAATATTTAATATATTTTACAAAAAATTATTTTATAATGTTAATTTATTATTTAACCTTCATTATTTAAATATTTTGTGAAAATGGAAACAATATTCATGCATATGTATGGCATACCATCTCCATGAATGGTGTATTTCAATTTCTATCTCTAAATTTATATGATTACAATAGATATTTATAAAATGAATATATATTATATTTATTTCATATATAACATTATTTATAAGAAAAATACATTATAAATTTAATTGTAATAAGAATAACACATAAAAATATACATGGAAAACAAAATGATTATTATCCGAAACGTGATTTTAATAATGATTAGTTAATAAAATTGTAATAAAACGTCATAAAGATATCATATATTGTATTATATATATATATATATTAATTTTTATTTATTAAATTTATAATAATCATATATTTATTATTTTGGAGGTATGAATTTCTCCAAATGAATTCAAGACTTAAGGAAATGGATTTCTATTCTATCTTTTATTTCTGGGAGACATATTCTAATTAACCACTTGTTTCATATGTTTAGTGTATATACAAACCATTTTTCATGTTATATTAAGAATCCCCTTATTTTCATGATATTTAAATAAACAAAATTTATATATTCTTTTATTACATATTATGATTGAAAATATAACTATAGTGGTATGGGATTTACATCTCACTTTTCAATTTTGTGAGACACATTCTATATTCACAACCTATTTTTTTCTTATTGTGTATATACTTACCAGGAATGTTTTTTATGATTATTAATATAAAATAAATAATAATTAAATATAAAATTTATAATCCCTTTTTCATGGGGTATATGATTCATTGTTACCAAAGTGGTAAGGGTTTTATGATAAAATCACATCATTTATGAGGATTTTTTATGTTTATGCCCATGATGATGAAATATTATAACCCATATATCAGGAAAATTCTGAGTTTTATTATCCTATAGTTATTTTATGATAATATTTTTTTTACATAATTTTCCTCTCATTATCCATATGAGTACAAAAGAATATTCCCAATAAAAATAGTATTTTTTCTCTCTTTAGTCGAAAGCCACTTTTTCTTCCAAACCCATATTTTATAAAAATGATTTCGAAAATGAATTTAAAATTACATTATTATTTATTAAAAAAATATTTAAAAATTATAGACATTTTTAAAGGAGTATTTTTAAGAAATCTTAATGTCATTTTCTATGAAATTTCCTTTTGGATTTACCAAAAATTTCTTTAAAATCATTATTTTGACATGTATGACTTGAATGATATTTTATACCTTCATGTACAACTATTTATTTGTAAATAAAACCTTACATGTTTCATAGTTTATTTTTAAACAAAAGTTTTTCCAAAAAACAATTATTAATTTTAAATAGTTATTTATAAATATTAATTATTTTTCTCCAGAAATGTTCATTATATCTTTTCAAAACCATTTTCCATTAATGATGAAATACTTTTAGATCACTTATTCATTATTGGGTATATAATCAGATGTTTCCATTCTTATTATTTATATAAATGTTTTATTTATGTGAGGAAATTTTTTTTATGAAAACCATATCTTTTCCTAGTGTTATACTAGGATAAAATTCTTATGAAACCTACTACATTTTCCACAGGTTATGCTATGATGTAATGAGGATATGTATATAAATCATATTTAATTTCATGGTTTATTATATAATGGGTGTTTTATTACCTTTTTGTGTAGACATTTATGATTTTCATTATGTGTCAATTGTTATATTATAACCAAGGACGGTGGTAACATTATAACCAATGATAGTGGTTATGTTATCACTGATAAGGTTGCGACCTATATAACCCACTAATGTATTGGGTAGAGACTAAAAGTATACGATATTAGTAGTAACAATGGAGGTTATCCCAAGATTTAGAGATGGTATATCAGATGTTATTCCAATCCTAAAATAAATAAAAAACAAGGCTCTCCCTAGCCTGATGTAGGTACACTATTGGTTATGCCAAGAATTACATGTTATGATTGTCTTTATGGATAGGGTTAATATATTATTTGTATCGATTATGTATATTCCCAAAATCAATGTATTTTTCCAATATTATGCGCTCATAGATCATGTAATTTTACTGCATTGTTATTCATGTCTCATAAACTACGAATATTTTTGCCATGAATCATGTTTATGGTCTATGATATACAAGGTATTATTTTCATTTGTTATTATCATGATATCATAACCATGTTCCATGTTATATTTTTATCTCCCTTATTTACCCTTACTGGAAATCTAATCTCAACCATTCTTATGTTTACATTCCCTATGATATGAATAAAGATATTATGTATGATATTTATGAGAAGAGTGAAATCTATGAAAAACTTCATGGGGCTTAACATAGGTCACATAGGGATTATTTTTCTATGTCTCCATGTTTTCAATTCTGGTAGACCAAAATGGTTCTTGCGTGGATCATTATGTTATATATTGAATAATTATCTACATAGATATAAAACTAATTTATGATAATTTTAGGTGTCTATGATCACCTCTCAGGGATCTTCACTAATGAAGAAACAATACCATGTTTTGAAGAATTATCTGGATAATAATACTTCAAGATAAAAAATTTAAATTTGAAAAACTATTCATGTTCTATATAAGAATGTTCAATTGAATATTAAATAATTCTTGAAGTGCCTCAGAAATTTCAAATTCTAATAAATTAATAGAGAAACATAATTCTACCTCAACTATTGAAGATATAAAATAGGATGTAACACTAAACTATATAATTTTTGTTATGACCAATCTTCTATCAAATTTTAAATCATTTAATTAAAATTTTTAAAATATATTTATATATATATATATTTAATGATGATACCTCATTGAAATACATATTAGATTGGTTTTACTAACAAAAAATATAATTTTTAAAATAATGAAATTATTATTAAAATTACTCCATTCTATATTGAATTTTATAGAGGTAGACACTTGAATATCATGTGTCATTTAAATACGATGAAATTGAATGTCCAAATGGTCTTAATTAATTTTCTATTTGTCTATGAAAAACGATTTAAAACTCAATATATAAAACATAATTAATTAAAATAAAAATATCATCTGGTTGACATCGATCCACAAAGAGGGTAAAAGTAGTTGGATTATGTTTTCAAATGTTTTTTATAAATTTATATAAAAATGTGAAAGAAAAATAGTTTGATTTGATTTTAAAAAAACAAACGATTAAAGAAAAGTGAATCAGATTGAAAAGATTGGAAAAGAATTCCATGTTTTTAAATTTCAAGATTTAGGTGGAATTGGGTTTAATAAAATATGGTGATTAATTTATGATTTGTGTCAGAGTCAAGATGAATATGATCCAATGGGTATGTATCCCCTCCATAATGGGGAAATACCCCATTTCCCATGGATTAGTAATTTAAGGTTTTCAGTGAATCAAGTTTGTCTTGATACTGTATTTAAACCTAATTTCCCCAATAGTTGATAATACTCATGCCTTCATTAGGGTTTTCAGTTTCTCAATTTTAATGTTTTGTATATATTAGAATATTAATGGTCATGAAAAAAGAAAAATAAAGAGATTGGAAGTTGATTGATGAATTCCAACCCACCAAATACATGAATAAATAAGATGAAATAATTCTAACATACCTTATTCATTCTATATACATAAACATATAAAATGGAGGGTTTACCCCCTCATCCTAGTGATTAATGGAGTATAGGGAAGGATAAAATAAAATTAAATCATAATGAAGAAGTTTATAAACTAGGGAAGGTTCATTAACAATGCATATTCTCACTCCAATAATTGGTATTTAGATCCCTCCAATAATAGCTGGATTTCCCTCCATTTTTAGGATCCAGATGGGTTCCATTATTAAGGAGGATCATTAAGATTTTATTCAATGGTGGTCTAGGGAAGCTCCCATGTCTAATATTTCATCATATATTGATGATATTCTTAATATATGAATTTAAATATTGTCCTGAAACATTATACGACTTGTAAATTATTTTACAACATATAAATTTTTATTTTTATTTTATTCACTTAATTAGGTGTCTATATTTTCACAACCTTTACTATTATACAATGTTTACTGGTTACATAACACGTGATGTAATTTTTCTTCTCAGAAATATTCTTTTTACTTTTGACATTATGTTTTTTTCCTTAAAAGTGCACTGTGATCATCCCAAAAAATCTAGTCTCACACTACATTACTTCACTATTCACATGAAGTGTCTTTAAGATCCAAAATTCACCTCTTTTTGTAAATTTTTCCAATATTATTTCTATATTTATATAAAACATAAAGCAGGTTAAACCATTCAAATATGGGAAATAAAAATCAATTAAATTCAAAAATCATGGTATTAAAACACCATAAAATGTATTCATGTAATAAAGATATCAAATACCCCCACACTTGAATTCATAATTTTTATCAAGGATAAAATCTCAACAGGCTAAAAATGAAATTCACCTTACTAAGCCTCAAATTAATATTCAATAATACTAATTAATAATATTGAAAATTAAATATTCGAGCATCACAGGAAACAAATTTCTAAATGTATCAATTTTCAAATAATACTAATGGACCATGTATTTTACATTTACACTTATAAAATTGAAAATATTTTCCATTAATCTACTTTTTATTTTTCAATTCACTATTAATATTCATTCAATTTCCAATTTACCTACCATTAATTTTTCCTTTCATCATGAGGGTATAAATGAATAGATTGATGCAAATACCTTAAGAAAGTCAATAAAGGCTCCAAAATGAGTCTCAAATCTAATGTAGTTTTCATGATAATAAAAAACAACTCAATGAAAGTCTCCTCTCCCCCCAGTATCTAAAATAAGGATCATAAAGAGATGAAATACAATAAATAAAGTACCCAAATTTATTATTATTGTTCATTTCTTTTCTTTTTCTTAAGATATGATTGGTAAAATTATCATTTCCACCTTCCAACCACTAATGATCTACTAACTAAACTATTTTAATAGTTATTACCAAATCACCAGTTAGGTAATGGAGATTTTTGAATCTCATAGTAATAATCAACTCCATATTATTTATTAAGAGGGTGTTAAATGAATAAAATGAATGCACCTTCAACAAATCCCATAACCCCCCCCCCCCACACTTATTCATTAAAAAATTTATATGCCTTCTACCAGTTGTTGTTGACCCCACTATTATTTTTGATAACCATGAAAAATATTTACAGGTTGGTATGAATGGATAAGACATGATTGTAACATGGAACATTTCTTAAAAAGGATATTCTTGAATTCCATGGGATTAAAAAGGATTAATATAAGGTGGTTATTAGGATAAGGGATAAAAAAATAATGCCTGAATCATTTTAAAAATGATTCTCTTTAGTGGTATATTTGATAATATTTAAACAAAATGCTAGAAAACGCATTCCTGATTTTCTCAAGAAATATATTAATGAAATAATGAAAATATTGGATTAGTGGATGTCCCTATAATTATACTATTATTCGGGACAACTAATCATGGAAATACAGATGAATAATTAAATAATATGATTAAAATGTCATAAATTCAAAACATGGACAAATCATATAAAAATATAATTTTTAATGAGTAACATGATCCTAAAATCAAGATTTTCAAATAAATATTTACATTATTATCCCTACAGATTCTATTCCGCTTTTTTCAAATTAAAATTTATTAAAAAAATAAATCTAAATTCAAGGAATCATGACTATCCAAGGCATTTTCTATCTCCCAGTACAGTTGATTGAAGAAAAAATCATGTGAAAGAATGGAATTAGTAGTTAATAATCTAATTATATATGGAAAATAAAGTTCAAATATATATAATTGAAACTTCCCAATTATTGTTTTTCTTCAATCGGGGTTTTTCAGGTCTACCTACTTTAGATTCACGACATATAATTTTGATGCAGCCTATTATTTTGATTTATGCTTCATACTTCCAACATTGTTCTTGAAGGTACTAAAAATTAAAAATAAACATGTGAAAGCACATATAATTATCAATTAATATTTAAATATTTCTTGCAACATCATGTGGGTCCCTAAAAATAGGAAACAAGAAGGTAAAATAAAAAAATTGGGGTTACCTCATGAAAGTGATTTTTTTACCATCATTAGATCGACCTACCTCCTTTGGGTTTCTCTCACATGATAGATAATTAAAATTTTTGTACCTCTTTAGGGTCCATAAATAGTGTCTTTTTTGTCTTACCCAAGTAGGTCGGCCCCTTCCTTAGTCATTCAACAAATTAATTCTTCCAAATTGTAGTAATTGATTCATATTCATTGGAGTGATCCACCATTTATTCATAAGTCCCAATGAACTAAATATAATTTCATGTTTGAACCATACCTATTATGTTTTCTTAAATGTAGTGGTTTCCGTATCTTTTCTCGTTTCAACAGTCTTGGTATCTAGCATCTCTATCTTCTTTATTTGAGATTCCTCTTACAAAATATTATATAACTCAAGTACCTATTAAATTTTAGTGGCACCATAAAAATTTTCTGTTTTTTCCTAATCCAACTCATTTTCCTCATGCACATCGTAGTTCAACCTTGACCAGTGGATGTTGAAACTTACTTGATCACTTCCGACTCTTAGAAAAAGGTATATTCTTGGTATTTAAATCAGTGCAAACCTAGTGTATAAAAATGGTCTTCCTAGAATGAGTTGGTTTCTCTCTTCTTCCACATCTAGATCTAGGAAGTCTATGGGGAATTATAATTTGATAACTTTTATTATGAAATCCTAGACATTTCCTCATAGAGATTTTATGGTTAAGTCTTCTCATTAATGAAGATCTTTTTTGGGCTTTATTATGTCTAGTCCCGAAATCTTGGATTTGGTGTATGAAATTATATTGACACTCCCACCTAAGTCACACAAATATTTTCAACATTTGTTATCTTTTATAAACATTTGAATTAAATAGAAACCATGATCACTTTACTTCATCAGTAGGTCCTTAAATACCAATTTCAAACACTCCCACGTGAGTTGAATTATTCCAATATATTCTAGATTTATACTGTCAGTTATAAACTCTTTTATGAATTTCAAATATACATAAATGTTCATAATATCCTCTATAAAAGGTATATTATTATTAAATTATCTAAAGGTTACCAAAAACATACCTTTCTTTACATTGTTTCTTACTTGCAACATTTTTTCTGGGTAAGGTATTAATGGACTCTACTAGGGTGGTTATTCTTTTTCCTCTTCTGCTACTTATTCTGTTCTATTTTCATATTCCTCTTCTCTTGCTTCCACTGGTTGTTGTCAAGAAAATTATATACAAATTTATTTTGTTTTCTTCCCACTTATAAGCTATAAAATGGTAAAATATTCATTTGGGTGTACTTCAGGGTATCATAGTAATATTTTTATGGGTCTCTCTCTAATATGATTAGCAATTTGTCCAAGTTGTTTCTCTATATTCCTTAACCTGGCCTTTTGGATCATTGATTCTTCTTTTATTTCCCTCTAGATAGCCCAGGAAGTGTTCATGAATGCTTGAAACGTATCTCCAAATATTTAGACCTGACTCATATGTGTGGTTCCTTAGGATACATGTTTTTCTACCCTTTTGGTCTTTGTTTATGTCTTTTTACATGTTATTATTGTGGTCTGCAACCATAAAATTTATTTTCACGATTATAATCCACATAATTTTCATCTTATATACACATAACTTGGGGGTGTTCTTCTAGCCAATCTCGATTTCCATATTTTCTTAATTAATATAGCTCTACCACCATACATTCATTATTATTTATTTCATGAACATTTTTCTATTTCTTCTATTCTTATTTCCACTAGAAACCATTTCTCTCCATTTCATTAAGAGAGTTGTTGCTCACATTAGTTGACATATTCATTAATTATTAACTAAAAAGTGTATAAAAATTAACCAAATTGTCTTTGAAAAACTATCAAATAATATTTGTATTAGTATACATATATCTATTCAAATATGAGGGAATTTTTGAGTCATGACTTTATATCATTCCTAGGAATAATATAATGAATCATTTTCAAATTGACTAAAGGTTTGAATGTTTACCCATATGATTGTTGACTTAGAAAGTGGAAATATGTTGATGAGTGAGTTTCATGATAGCTCATCCTATGTTTTTTTGGAATTCATTTTCAAGAATTAAATCCAACCTCTAACTTTCTCACATAATGACAACCAAAATAGATGGACTCTTACCAGATTGCATGAAACATTATAGAATTGGAATGTGCCTCAGAGATCAAGAAAACAAACCAAATGTTTTTTTTGGAAATTTATGTGAAAGTACATTGAATTGAACACTATTCGAGATTATTGAAATGATTTTAAGATTCACCTCGAAGTGTTTTTCTGTAAATATGGGTGAGAGGATTCTTAGTTGAAATCATTTGTTTGATGGTTTCCGAAAGTTTTTGAGTGTCCATAGGCCTTGATCTCTTCTAAGAATCCCAGTATGTTGATTTATTTGTACAACTGACCTAGTTGTTGTGATTTTACACTCTAGTCTTGGTTTAGAATAGAATGTATACTCTATTATTTCTCGTATATTTTATCAGGTGTTAATGTTGTGAAATAATGTTTTAATTTGAGAATTTTAGCACAAAATACACAATGAAAAATGTATAATTTAAATAATGAACCAAAAATAAAATTACAAAAAATAAAAACTAAAAACTAACTTGTAACCTTCCACGTAAACATGGCCAGTTTGATAGGCCAAAGGAAATCACTAATTCCCTACAGATCTATGAAAAATGAAAATTTATAAAAACACGTTCTATGATACTTAATTAATTAAAAATAGTATAGAAATAGGCCAAGATATATACATAGATATCGTGAAATTAGTTGGATTAGGTTTTCCAATTATTTAATTTTATTAATTTGGATAAAGTGGTTATATAATATCAGTTCTATTTGATTTTCAAAAAATGAATGAAGAAAGAAAAGTGTAGTAGATGGATCAAATTTGAATAGTGCTCTAGGATTTTTTAATTCCATGATTCATGTGATATTGAATTTATGAAAATAGGTTGAATAATTCATGATTGGTGTTGGAGTTGAGATGATGGAGATCCAATGATCATAGTATCCCCTCCTCAACATTGCAATGCCCTATTTCCCTTGGTATGATAATTTAGGGTTTTTTCAAACCAACTTTTCTCAATACCATTTTTAAATATGATTGCCCAAAAGTTAAAAATTGTCATTCATTTTTTGGGGGTTTTAGTTGTGAAATTTTATTGTTCTTTTTGACTCAAATATCACCTTCCATGATAAAAGAAAAATAAACTGATTGAAAGTAGACTGAATAATAGAGACAAACCAAATACATGAATAAATAAGATGAAATAAATCCAACACACCTTCCCCCTTTATTTTACATAAACCTAGATGGATGTAGGATCACCCCCTAATCCTAGTTATAAGAATATTAGAGAGAAGAAGAAAAGAAAATGAAAGCATAATGAAAATGGATATGAATTTGGGGAGGTCCTGATAAAATGTAGCTTTTCAATCGAAGATTTGTTATCTGGATCCCTCAAATAAAAGCATGATAAATCTCTATTTTTAGGCTCCAAATGGGATCCATTATTAAGGAGGATCATTAATAATTGGTCCAAAGGTGGTCCACTAAGGGTCCAATGTCAATGATTCTATCAAATATCGATAATATGCAGAATATTGGCACCTAAATCGAATCCCAAAACCCTACATTGTGTGTAAATTATTACCCACGTGCAAATATTAATGTTTATTTTATTCACTTCACAATGTGTTGTCATTTTCACGAAATCTGATTGTACATGAAGTGTAATGATTACTAGACATGTAAGGTCATTTCGTTTTGGCTTCAAAAGCACGTTTTTAATCAGTTATTCAGTTTTTTCACTTAGAAGTGCTACACGATCATTCTTAAAAATTCACTGTTTCACCGCTTCACTTCTCTAGTGGCGCGGAGTGTCCTTAATCTCTAAAATTCAACTCTTTTTGTTCCTTTTATGTGATTCTTTATTTTCTCACATTAAACATAAAACATGTTAAAAAATTCCAATATATGAATGAATAGTCATTTAAATAAAAATCTAAAGGTATAAATACACGATAAAATGTATTCATGTAATAAGAATATCATCAATTCATTAGTTTTAAAAAATATTATATTTATAATTAATTTGAAGAAGTAAAACCTAAAATAGTTTTACATATTTGGATTGAAAAATTCTTTTTTGGAAATAATTATTCAGTAAAGTATGTTTTGGTTCTAAAATCATAACATTTTTAGTTCGGGGTAAAAAACAATGTACTAATAGAAAAAAAAATATTTACTACATGGATAGTGGATATTCTAGAAACATGACTAGAAACAAGTAATGTTTCATAAATATTATCTATATGAAAGGTTTTAATGTCACTTTTGTAGATATTTATCACCTATTATGGTATAAGTGTTGAATTTCATTTTAAATAAATGAATTAAAATGTTTCATTTTTCTTTTAACTTAAAACAACTTCATTAGAATAAGTTAATTATGTGATGAAGAAAGTCTTGTGATATTTTTGAATAATAAATGGATTGTTCAATGATGAAAAGTTAAATTAATTATTTACACTTATTGGAATGAAAATATTTACATATTGAACCTAGAAGACCACTAAATAAATGATCTAGTTTGACTAAGTTGAATGGAAGATCAACATTGGTTAGGGAATACAAGGTTATGAAACTATAATTATAGAACATTAACCAATTATATAAGAAAGGTTTATTTATATATCTAATAGTGGTAATGGAAAATTTTATTTAATTTTGTGATCCTTTTCAATTTTGAATGCAATATAGCCTTGATTTAAATTTATTAGTGAAATTTCAACATATGATAATTTATATTTGGTTCACGTGGATTTATTTGGTTTGAAAAAAAAATAGAATTGTTGGTGGAATATTTCATGTATAGGTATTGGTTGATGGGAACAATTGAGATATGTGGGTTTATTTTCAAACCAAATTTCAAAATCCTTTTACTATTTTAGAAACATTTTATCCCATGTTAAAAATGATAAATTATACATTTCGTAACTTTTTATTGTGATCATGGTGGAAAATATGTGAAATAAAATTTTAAAATTTTTTCATTAAAAATTGTATTATACATAACATCCCACCTCTTAAAACACCTCTGTAAAATGGTGCGGCTAAACAAAGAAATAGAGTTAGTAAATTACTAGAATCATGTTGAGTGATATACTATTGCTATATATTTTTCATTATAAAAACTTAGTAAAAACTAATATGCTATATTTTTTTTACTTATAACTTTTCATAATAAAACTCCTTATGAGTTATTTACTGGAATAATTACAAAAATTTATTACAATGGATTTATTTCTACCATGTATTCATCTTTCATAATAATGATAATTGACATAAATTTTCTCCAAACATATAATGAAGGGTTTTTTCTTGGTTATCGTATAAAAAGTGAGGCTTATATTATTTTTTAGAAACATACATGTACTATTATGATAATAGTTCATGTAATATTAGATTAAAATGATCCTTTTGTTTCAAAAAACCCTAAATCACATCATCAGATTATTCTTACAAAACTTTTTCCTCCCATGTTGATAAATTATTCCCAAAAAAATAAAATGAACACAAATTTATTGATTTTGTACAACTTGAATACTTTCAACATGTTGTTAATGAAATTTTTTTAAAAACATAATAAATTAGAAAATCCTTATGAATATTTCCAATAATAATATCATTGGTGATGTAGGTAAAAAATTTAAATCTAGAAGTTTGTTATGAAATGAAAGTTTAAAATATTTCAGTCATGTTATAATTGAAACCCATGACGCCATATGAGGTATTAGTTGATATATATTCTATGAATAAAATATAGGATGAAAACAAAAAATTTGAGAGGAATTCTTTAACCTTTGGAGGAACATCCGAATTATTTTCGTATAATATGATTAATATGGGTTTTTTATAATAAATGAGGTTAAAATGGAATAATTATTAAAAGTAAGGTAACACTTAATACAAAGGGTTATAATCCTCAAGACAGAATAGGCTATGATGAAAATTTCTCTCTTGTAGCTAGACATAAATCAATTCATATAATTTTATCCAATACATCATTTTTAAATATTAATTTTTTTTAAAAAGTATTTAAATTGTGGTTTACTTAATAGATATGTTATATAAGAAATTATTATATAAGAAAACATGTTTTGAAAAAAATGGATAATTCTTTTTGATTTACTAAGGACCTCTATGGACATAATCAATATACACGAGCATTGTATGGTACACTTAAATGTTTTTTATAATAAAAATTCGTTATTGTTATTTTTGATCCAAATTATTTTATTGAAAAGAATATTATAGAAACCATCATTTTTCAAATTTATATTGATGAAATTTTTTTTTCTCAACACATAAATATATGTTTGATTGGTGTTATGAAATATGATATTGAAATATGCATTATGGGAGAACATATATTTTCATAGGTTTTCAAATTTCTCTAAAATTAGAATTTAGTTTTATATATAAATAAAATTATATAAAATATTTAATTAAAATGTTACATTATAAAAATACTAAAAGGTATTAATACTTCACAACCACAAAATCATTATATCTTGATGAATCTTGAAGACAAGTTGATCAAAAACATTTTAGAGGAATAATTGGTAGTTTAATATAGCTTAAAACTATCCAAAAAGAGTAAATGTTTTATATAATATTATTTATTATATTTCATTTAAATTAAATTGATGCACATATTAAATTAGTAAAATTAATTTTAAATTTACAAAATTGAATAATGGATCTTGTAATTTTTTATTCTTATGAAAATGATTTTTTTGTTAAACATATTTTCAAATGATAAAATTAATGGATATAAAATTGATAGATAAAGTCATAAAACTTTTAATTTCATAGGAGATTCTTTTCAATCTTATATTTGTAATAAACTACAGTTTTTCAAACAATCCACTCATAATTATAAATATATATCTTCAATGAGTTATTGGGACCAGGTGTTATGAATGTAACACAAAATCAATGAAATTTCCATGAGGTTTAGTAAAACTAGGATTCTGTAAGATAACACATGTTCCATAGTTTTATGTAAAAACATGAAAACTAATTTTGATCTAAATACATAGATATATGATACTATTTTGTTTTAAATAACACACAAAAAAAGTATCATTTTACAATTCATCAGAACTCAAGAACAACATTGTGATATTTTTCTAATCCCTCTCAATTTCGATAGATATGAATTTATTAAATAGAATGTTGGAATGTTCAATATATAATGATCATTTATCTAAAATTTTCATCTATATGCTTATATATAATAACATAATAAAAAATAGGAATAATTTTTTTCCTATATATTTTAAAAAACATTTTTTATCCTTGAAATTTTTTTAATAATATTTATTAAAAATATTTATAGAAAATGTTATATTAAAAAAATTTCGATAGTTTTTTTCTTAATATTTTCTAGAAATTGTTTTCATTAAACATTAAATGTTCTATCGAAGTGAGTTTTCTTTAAAAGAAAAATCGTCCAGGCTATTTATTTTTTAGTTAACCAAGATGATCATAAAATTGGGAAATAGTCTATAAGAATGTTTTTAAATGTTTCTGCATGAGGTAAATTTTTTTCTTCTAATATAATTTTTTTTCTTTTTTTATAATTTATTAATTATTTAAAAATTTATTATTAAAGTTTTCCTTCAAAAAAATTTTTAATTACAGATATTCATTATTTATCCAAACAACTATTTTCTTGATAAAACTTATACACAAAGTTATACTTCTTCAAGAGTTTATATTATTCATCATTCGTGATAGAATATCAGCTATAGATCTTTTTAATGTTTTTATAATCTATTAGATCTAAGGAATTTGAATCGAATATCTCGATAGGTTTAAATAATGATATGTGGCGCCCCAAAACATTACCACCAACTATATTTCATTATAGTGATCTTTTCAATCAACTTTCATTTCATAAGAACTTTCTCAGTTCATCCATTCCTTGAGAGCTCATCCGATAAAGAGATAGAGAATCATCAAGTGAATTTTCTAATAGGATGGATGTCAGTGAAAGGATGATATTGGTGAAATATATTTAAAAATATGATTCAATGATAAATTCAATAATATTATTTCAGTGTAGGTAATCCTTGAATATTTCTAAAGATGGTTTTGATTTATACATTCCTTAAGTCATCATATAATTTTAATTTTCCTCTACATTTAATTAAATTGATTGTTTATAGAATTTTTTATTTACCATTTTTAGATATTCTTATAACATGAATGTCAAACTAGTAGTTCAGTTGGTTGAAATACCACTAGAATGAAAATAAAAAATCTTTACCCATAATTTTCCACAGATTCATTTTTTTTATAAAAATCATGTTCAAACCCTTCTTATTTACATTATACTAAAACATGATTGATGTTTAACATATATCACCACATTAAATAATAATTTATCTAGGTATCCAAAACTATCTAATTCTATTTAAAGAAGAAATCAATACCATAAATTTATAATAAATCAATATGTTATGTTATTTATGAAACATTATAAAGTTCAACAATATTATGGTTACATTATGTTTCATTGAGGTAGTAAAATTTGGGTCTTTAAAGAAAAATATTCTCCATTAATTGGGTTTTATAAAAAATGTTTTTGTAAAAACTATTAATAATTTTAATATTAAGACTATGGTAGATGTTGAAAAATAAAAGGATTCATATATTAGAGAGTAAATGATAGACAATATGAAACATTTCTATGTTCCTTATATGAAAAAGTTTTTTTTATAAAAATAGATAAACCATTATCCCTTGGTGATGTCAAAAATCATAATGAAATAGTTTTGGAAATGGGGAAATATTGTAAAAAATATCCACCAATTCTAAAGAAGAAGGCTAAAAAATTTTATGGTGAATTATTTTCATAGTTTCATAAAATGTTTTTAAAAGATAAAAGATAATACTCCTTTCAGATTTTATAACACTGAGGCATTCTACGTTATGGATGGAACTTTTATGAAAATTATATAAGAGTAAAATAATAAGAGGAATGAATGAAATTGAATAAATGGAAATCCTTCCCAATACTGTATAAATGTGATTGAAAAAATTGATTAAAAAGATCATTTTTTTGATAAAAGTGAAATTTATTTAGATTGAGGAAACTTTTCCTTTCTACAAAAATAACCTATTTCTATTTAACCAAAATAAAAAAAATCTCATGTTTCAATTCAACCACTATCTATCCAATAATAAAAAAATAAAAGAAGTTAGACTAGATAAATTACATTATGAAAATGTTAAAAATACAATTAAAAACGTTCGTGAGAGGTCAAGTAAAGGCCAATGGATAATGAAATATGTTCCTTAGTAAGAATAAAATAAAAAATTAGATATTTATGATATATCTATTGATACTCAAACTTCTATATTCTCATATATTCAAAACTATATTAATCAGACTATTTCAGTCAAAGAAGAATCGTAGGAGTAAATAAATAAACATTATCAAACAAAATAAATATAAATTTATAGTTTTGATGGGGATGTTGATTTTATAGAAGTTTCTAAAAAAAATTATATTGAATGATAAGAAGTTGTGTGCTAAGGTCCTCTTACACCCTTAGTATCTGATGATTGTTTTTATTTTATAGATTATTCTCCAAGAAAAGGTATAAAAATATTGGGGATTAAGTTTAACGTTATCAATGAACTGATATGTATGATTACATGTGTAATGGACATATTTAGAGAAATTCTTGTATGTGTATGTACATTAGGAAGGAAACTGATTTTAGAAAACACTAGTTCTCTAAAAAAATGTTCCAAAACACTCATTCATAATGTTAAATATTATATGGTCTTTAAACAAAAATAATAAATGGGTTCATGACAATATAAATTTTTTATCAAGTGGATAAATCACACTAGAGGTTTCGTTAAGTATTTTGACGAAAAATATTCTTTAATTTGAAAAATAGATAATCAATTGCTAAATTTGAAAGCATTATAATCATTGATGTTTGTGAAATTTCAATGGAAGTTGGTAATTTCAAATATATTCTAATATAGTAAGGTGATGAAATCTATAATAAAAAAGATGAAATTTCAAATAAAAGAAGTAATATATAAGTTATAAGAAAAAAATAGTTATGTTAATGAATTTTATAATTGAATCTTATAGGTATTAAATGAATCTTTAGAAGAATCAATAAGATATTTAGAATATTAATCCATTCATGGAGAAACTTACATGTAATGATTGATTTCTATTCAAATATTTCAATTTCCTTATAATAATACAAATTAATCTTCCTGGTATATATTTTGGATGGATGTTCTTCATATTACATTTTGGATAGATGTTTTTCAATTATATTTGGTTGAATATTTTCGATATACGTAATGATGAATTTACTTCGTAAATTTTCAATACAATTTTTATTTTCATATCAATTTTTTATTGTATAATTCTCCCAAAAATTTTAGTTAACACTTTGTACCTCCTATAAATATGTATGAAAAGCACACATTGATAAAGAAGAATATTTGAAAAACACTTGATAAAATATCTAAATGTTAGGGGGAAATAGAACTTTTGGTAGATGGGGATGAAATATTGAAAATGGGAAATTATTTAAGACATTTTGAGTTTTTTATTTAATCTGTTAACATTGAATTTTCGATTTAATCTATGTGTTTTAAAAATTTTAAAAAAGGGTAAATTTTCAAGGAAAAATAATTATTAAAAAACATTCCTTAATTAATTTTTAAAATCACAATCTACATCATTAAAATATTAAATATTTCTAAATTTTATGATTACAAAATAATTAATATGTTATTAACGACAAATTTAGCTGGGGGGGGGGGGGTTTATTATTATTATTATAATGGGGTAGGCTAGAAATTGTTTAGGGAAATGGGTTCCTTTAGCACCACTTCAAGTGGCGTTTTTCAAAGAATCGAATAGCGCCACTTGAAGTGGAGCTAAACTGTTTTTTTGTTATATTTATTATGTTACATTTAATATAATTATATAGTTTTTATATTTATTATATTTATTATATTTATAATTATTATATATTAAATATAATATTAATTAGATAATTATAATAAATTTATAATTATAAATATAATAATTATGATAAATGTATAAAAATAATAAATATATAAATATAGTAAAAAAAATATAATAATTATATAATTATAAATATAGTAAATACAAAAATATAATAACTATATAATTATAATAAAAGTTATAAATGTAATAAATATAATAAATGTAGTAAATGTAATTATATATTTATGTATACATTACATATATATTTTTGCATTGTAAATATGCAATTTTAATTATATATAATGTATATATAAATATATAATTACATAATGTCAATATATAATTCTATATATATATACATTATATATATTTTTTACATTATAAATATGTAATTATAAAAAATATGTAATTATAATTAATATATGCCTATAATAATTATTTATTTTAATTATATATTTATTATATTTAGAGTTATAAGTATATATTTATAATATTTATAATTATAATTATATATTTATTATAATTATATAAATATAAATAGAATAAATATATAATGTATATATAAAGATAGAATAATTTGTAATAATCAAATATTAAAAATAAATAATTTGTAATTAAATTAATGAAAATTAATTATATATAACTAATTTATATTTATAATAACATATAATTATAATAATTTTTAATAGTTACAAATATAATTACTTATAATAATTTGTAATAATTGTATTTTACACATATAACAAATAGTTAAAAAAAGGAATTTCATAAAAAACGTCAACGAGAACTATTTTTTAAGAAATCAGACACTTATTTGAAACTTTAAAATGATTCAAATACTTGTCTTTGAAAGAATATAATAGATAAACTATAACACCGATATAGATTAGACTTTAGTCATTGAATAAACATATAATAAATATTTGAAAACATAATGAATTTAATGAAAAATGTTGATAAAAAATAATTTATAAGATTTCAATTTGAAAGACTATAAAACATATACTATTACACAGATATAACTGAAACATTAAACATTGATGAAACATATAATAAATAGTTGAAAACAAAAGTAATTTCCAAAAAAAAATGTTAGTGAAAGATATCATTAATTATTAAATTTAAAATAGGGAATTTTAAAATAGTAGAAGGGTTTTAGATAAAACAGTAAGTGTGTCTTCCTCCACTCTCACTCGGAGGTTTACCATAGACGTCTCTCCTTTGTTGAATGGTACGAACCCAGGGGAGTCAGAATTTGGGGGTTAATTTGGATATGTGATTGATATTTCGGTAAAAATGAGAGCCTGTCCAGATTTAATGAAACTGAATTGAACAGTTAAGCTGCATGTAAGACACTATGGTGGTGTTCCCCCCAAAACGAAAGGCGGCTTCAACCTTTCTTGATATCCAGTATAGATTTTGATATCCAATTCACTACAACAAATACCATAAATGGTGTGTTTATGTGGAGGTTCTGGTATTTGTTGTAGTGAATTGGATATCAAAATCTGTACTGGATATCAAGAAAGGTTGAAGTCGCCTTTCATTTTGGGGGAAACACCACAACAGTGTCTTACATGGAGCTTAACTGTTCAATTCAGTTTCATTAAATCTGGACAGGCCCCCATTTTTACCAAAATATCAATCACATATCCCAATTAACCCCCCAATTCTGACGCCCCTGGGTTCGTACCGTTCATCGAAGGAGAGACGTCCATGGTAAACCTCCGAGTGAGAGTGGAGGAAGACACACTTACTGTTTTATCTAAAACCCTTCTACTATTTTATAGTTCTCTATTTTAAATTTAATAATTAATGATATCTTTCACTACCATTTTTTTTGGAAATTCATTTTGTTTTCAACTATTTATTATATGTTTCATCAATGTTTAAAGTTTCAGTTATATCCGTGTAATAGTTTATGTTTTATAGTCTTTCAAATTGAAATATTATAAATTAGTTTTTGTCAACATTTTTCATCAAATTCATTATGTTTTCAAATATTTATTATATTTTTAATCAATGATTAAAGTATAATCTATATCGGTGTTATAGTTTATCTATTATAGTCTTTCAAAGAGAAGAATTTGAAACATTTTTAAGTTTCAAATAAGTGTCTGATTTCTTAAAAAATAGTTATCATCGACATTTTTTACGAAATTCCTTTTTTTAACTATTTGTTATATGTTTAAAGTTTCTGTTTTTTATTTGTTTCATAGTATATTTTTTATAGTCTTTCAAAGTCATGTACTTGAACCATTTTTATGTTTCAAGTAGGCAGTTTTGAAAGGTTATAGATTACTTTTCACTAACAATTTTTTTGGAAAATCCTTTGTTTTCAACTATTTATTATATGTTTAATCCATTTTTTATGTTGTTTTCGAGTATTTCATATACATTTAATCAATGTTAAAAGTTTCATTTATATTATTTTATATATACTATCTATTTTATTTTCTAATTATATGTCTAAATAACATACAGTTCTCTAAATAAAGAGGGTTTTTAACATATATATCATGGCATCTGAATAAATCAACATCGATGCCCCCCGGTACCACAACATGGCGTCTGAATCTCACGACCTCCCCGTGTTCAACGTACATGTCGCTCCGGTGTCCTATCAACGGGATCCTCTACTACTGGTGCATCTGGTGCCTCCTCATGATGCTGTGTAGAGGGATGACCAAAATCATGCTTGGATGACTGCCCAAAATCATACGTGGATGACTGCCCATAATCATGCGTCGAGCCATATGGACCTGAGGCTCCTAAAAATTGTAGAAATGGCATACTGAATAAGTCCTCGCCGGGAGGAGAGGGGGCTTCCACAAGCTATGTCACCTAATCCAGCTCGTAGTCCATAGTAGTCATCGGATATGATAGATGTAGTCCATAAACGTCTCCCTGCTATGAAACCTCATCAATAAGCTGGGCATGATCATCTCTATTTGGTGCTTCCACATCTGCAGGAGGTGCTCTCGGATGTCTATCTCACCGCCTCTGCCCCTCCGGAGGTCCTCGTCTCCATCTCTTAGCTAGAAGCGGTGGTGGCGGTACATCATCATCAGCAGGCATAGCAGCCACATCATCACCCTCACTCTCAGGAGCTCCAGATGGAGGATATGGATCAGGATATACATGTTGCTCCTCGTCATAAAAACTGTCTCGTATCATCCGGAGATGGTCGTAGAGAGCCAACACATCTCGATGAAATACATCACGTCTAATATATGCCTCCTCTTGAGGATGTGTGATATGTTCAAGATGATCAATGCTGTATGTCTGAAAATGAAATGACATTCAAATTAATACCATAAAAGAGTTAAACAAATATAATATATCTTAATAAGTTTACCATCTGCTGAATGCCAATCCCCTGACGTGTAAGATGAATGATGGTATGACGTCGATACCAATATCCATAATCCCCCTGGGCAGATAACTGATACTGTGCTGTGGGATATCCATATCGAGAAATATCATATCGGGCACGCGCGTCCCACAGCTCAATATGAGATGCATGAAACTGCCGCCAGTTCGTCGACTGTCTACCTGTAAGTACAATCGAATGCAACCCCTCTGGCTGTCCTGGTGCCATCGGGATATGCTGTATATAACTGAACTGGTGCATGACCTGATCAGGCTGGTGCCACTCAATGATATGGAAGTGGATGAGTGGCACCACTACAGCACGATCTCCAATCATAGCTGTACAGTATGGTGGAAGTGATGCATAGACATAACCTGTATATGGAGTCCAAAAAACCTGAAATGTAAACTCAAAAAGTAAGTGACATATTAGCAAGATAATGTTGGTAATATTACGTTGTAAGAACTTAAAATAGTGATAACAAAATATAAAAAATTACTGTTTGACTTACATCAGCTGGCACTAATGCATCGAATATCTGTCGAAAGCTGTGCACACTATGTCTCGGTGTGTGTGCATGCTTCTGAGACTGACTCCACCTGGATACAAAATAGTAATACATAGTTTGTTGATAAAAAACAGAAGTACTAAATAAATGAATGTAATGAAGTAAACATACCATCGTCCATGAGGACAATCCTGAAATAGCTCTGCTGCAAG
Source organism: Viscum album (assembly GCA_963277665.1). NCBI lineage: Eukaryota > Viridiplantae > Streptophyta > Magnoliopsida > Santalales > Viscaceae > Viscum > Viscum album. The sequence goes on from OY728131.1 coordinate 189,108,240, forward strand.
AGGTGCGATAGCTCGAGGATCGATGCGTGGAAAACGCTCCCAGGCCCACATCTGTACTAAAGCCATTCAACCAGCATTCTGATGTGCATCTTCCTGACAACTGGTACAAAGGGATCTGTACAGATGTGCTAATATAGCGGATCCCCAACTATATGTAGCTGTATGATCAAGATCCTCAAGTAATGGGAGGTACATCATGTGCACCAAAAGGGTGGATTAGTCGACGCATAACATGCCTCTGAGTAGTCACAAAATATATGCACGTGTATGCCTAATGAGCGTCTCCTCGTCTGCGTCATCAGGAATGACAGCGAAATACTCATCAATCCATGTCATGCGCAATCGCGAACCCACGGGGACACCTCGTACGCCAACGAATCAACGCATAATAGTCGATATATGACGACAGCCCAGTTGCCACTAGTGGCACCCGTAACTTCCTGTCTATGGATGTGCAAACCAAGCATGTAGATGATGTCCTCTAAAGTAATGGTCATCTCCCCCTCTGGAAGATGAAAAGTGTGTGTCTTTGGCCGCCATCTCTCAACCAATGCTGCAATCAAATGATGATCAATAGTCTTGAAGTCACACACAGCGACTCCATAAAATCCCGCACATATAAGGTATGGAGAAATAGCTGCTGGGGCGCATCGTGGTGAAAATGATGTGCTCTCCGAACAGCAAGCTGTCGAATAGGTCGTCGCGCCAACACAAGACGTGACACATGCGTCTCCTGACCATATAATAGTGGCTGCTCCATCTGATTTTACAAATAGTAAAACATTAATTTTGATGTTAGTCATCACATTTTTCATTTAAGGTATGAAATTTATCATGTAATGTATGAAATAAGCGTGTAAGAAATTTAGGATATGTTCAATATATAAAAGAATTTATGATATGTTCAACATATAAAGTTGATGATATATTCACTTTGAATGATTTCAAAATTCAACGATGAAATTGGATATTGAAAGATTTCAACGTCACAATAATTGACCAAAATTATTAAAGGAATTAATGATATGTTCAACATATAATGTTTTGGATTGATTCTCCAACTCAATATGCTCAGTCAACATCGTTTAGAAGGAATATGAAAAAAACTTTGATCCATGTACGTTTGACATGATAAAACATCCTCCTTCTGCATTGTAGCTTTAGTCAACCCAGTAAAAAACCAACTGTCACATATTCACGACCTCCGGATGAATATATGACAGTTAGTTCTTCACTGGGTCGACTAAAGAGGGGAATTTCCAAAGTTGCAGAATGAATCAATGTTTTTTTTGGAGAAAACACATTCTCATGGTTGAAAACGAGGGGCATAATGTTTTAATAATTTTCAAGAATATCAATAATTTATGTTCATCACTCTATTTAACAATTATTAAGAAAAGGATGAGAGGGGCACAATGTTTGAATATCTTTATTTTTCATTTTCTAGGCTAGTAGTCTCATATTCTGTTATATCCTCAATTTATTCTTCACTATTATTCGCTCTAGATAATTCTCATATTTTGTTAAATCCTCGATCTTATATTTTATATATTTTAAAATTTCTTTTTATTTTTCTAAAACAACAACAACTTATTTAAATGATGATGATATATTCAATATGATGCTTTCAAAACACATCGATGGAAAAATATTGATTACACGTACAATATGTTTACAGTAACTGATGGAGTACAAAAATAATTTTAACCATTAGATGATTGCCCAATTTGTTGAGGGCAATGTGTCTTCGTATGAACCTCCTGTCGGCATATGCTGCAACTTCGTCTAGGTGCCTGTTCTGTAGGACAATCCATCTCATTCCGAATACGAGTCGACTTTGGCCTCCCATTCAGTCGAAGTCTTCTCATGTTCGGTAGAAGCGTGGGTGTGTCATCAGAGAGCTAAAAATTCTGATATTCTCTGATTGGAATCCACAGAGTATTGTAGCATGAGTTGATACTGTCAAGTCGATAAACTGGATCAACAAACTGCTCCCAAGATATGTGTACGTAACCACAAGCTGCAATCACATGGCCACAAGGATATCTCAATGCTTGAGACTTGCCACATTCACAGTAACTCTTCTCCAGTAAAACAATTCAGATCCGACCATTGCTACAAGGCACAACATCACCGGGCTCAGTGACCTCAAATTGTTGCTCTGGACGATTAAATGCGGTGACATGATATGTTGCAGCTTCCTGAAGAGCTGTATCTAAATCACGTTGGAAATGGTGTCCATAACGCATCCCTCTGTTCAAGCCCTCTTCATCTTGCTTTCCCCGTTCCAGAAAATACTTGACACTACGATAGACGGTCTCTTGTACCAAACCTTCAATTTAGATTTAAGTAATTATACTAATAGTATATTATAATTATGTTTTTCTGATCAAAATATAATTAAATATTCATATTTACCTGTGATTAGTAATTTTCTAACTCCCTTGAAATCCCCATTTATGCATTCTATGATGTTGGTAGTCATATGACCATATCTCCTCCCATCATCATATGCCAACGACCATTTCTATTTTGGAATTTGCATCATATAATCATAAAAATCCGGATTAACTCTTTGAATATCTTGAAGACACTCCTCCATTCTTTGTTGTTGAGGCTCATATGCTATCATACCAGAAAAAATCTGAACAAATAATTATCATAACTATGATAGGATTTGTTAATACAAAAAATGATTTTCATACCAATTTTCAAGATTGCTTTCTTCATCAACTCATTCTTGAATCTCTTCCGTAAATTTCTAGCAATGTGTCGAATACAGTATCGATGATGGGCATAAGGTGGTCTCCATGAAAGTCCCTCAGATTTTACTCCCTCTTTGATTTCACGGTGACGATCTAAGATAAGGAAAATCCATTCCTCGCCCGTAACAAACTCACGAAGACATGTGAGAAACCAACTCCATGACGAGAAGTTCTCATTATCAACAATTGCAAATGCCAAAGGTAGAGGGGCTCTATTTCCATCTTGTGTGGCAGTAATCAATAAAGTTCATGTATACTTTCCATACAGAAATGTGCCATCTATTTGTATAAACTTCTTGCAATGCCTAAAAGTAGCCACACATGGTAAAAATGTCCAAAACAATCTATCAAAAAACAACCATTGACTGGTCAACTTGGTTGTATTGGTTAACATATTCAATAGTATATAACTGATAGATCACTTGATTGTTGTGGCGTAAAAGCTCCAAAAGTTGTGGTAAAACTCAATAAGATTCATACCAATCACCATACACTTTCACAATAGCCTTTTGACGTCCTGCCCATGCCTTCCAATAAGAGATCTGATACCCAAAAAGTTGTTTGATTTGCTCCATCACAAGAACAACAGGAACATCTTGACAAGCTCTAATCATTTCAACAATAACTGTTGAAACAAATTCAACATCTAATAAAGAATGTACCTGTGACAAGCTTGGGTTCACACATGTGGGTGGAGTAAATCTTGTGATGTGAGAGCTGTGAAAAGTGTTATCAATTATATCTCACATACGCATTTGACAGTTCGAATCATATTTGTCACAACGGATCAAATAATAAGATCTTTTTGACTCTTCTACAACATAAGAGTAATGTATGTCAATGTGATATTGTTATATCACATTTTTCATTGCATCTTTACTGTCAAACTCTCTTCCAATCTACATAACACCTTCATATGCCACTCGATCTGTGCCCCCAATGATTCTTGGAAATTCTGAAGGAGGAGTAATTACTGACCAATTGAATTCTGGCAAGCGATTCATGCCTTCCGTCAACCATGAACTCAATGGTGGGGGTGGTTCAGCGGTCGGTTAAACCTCACATGAGTAGGCACTGGTTGTTCTTCCACATGCGCTTCCTCTTCATCTTCAGCTTCCTCTTCCTCTTCTTCTAAATTGTCATCTTCCTCAAAATTATCAACCAACGCATCTATAGTATGTGGGGGACTATCTATTAAAATTGTGGCTGAGGGAAATGATGGTACCAATGTTGATGGAACTTCTTGATGTGTTCTAAATGGAGAAGATGACATTGTCTCGTGAAATTTTGATGACCCAACTTCCAATGTCGATGGGATCTCCATTGTATATATGGTAACATAAAAATCCATCATTTGATAGGCAGGTAGAAACTTAACCAATGACAGTACATATTCCCATTCTTCATCATCAGTTATCGGATAGGCCACATGCCAAAATCTATCAACATATTGTAGATGTATGTATATGATAGATTCTATTAATTGGTTACTCTTCAGTTTCAACTTTTGATGAATTTTCCTTTGAAGAGTTCCCAAATTTGTACAGCCTCCAAGCATTACAACAACTTCTGGTTGTATACTATAACTACATCCTTATTCCGTCTCAATTATTTGTCTGTTGCAATAAATATAAGCAGCCACCCTTTTTATCTAAAATAAACCTTCGTTATTAATCACATATTATCAAACAGTCTAATTATGTTTGCATGCTTTTAGAATTTATGTAATTTATGTTGGAATCCTATTCCCTCCACCAAATCAATATGTTCAAACCATATTGATGTGTAACTCGCTTTACACAACCCACAAGTTTGTGTTATTTACACAAAAATAGTAAGTCAAACATATTTATACATATCCACATCCATCATATGGATGAGGTACATGAACAGGTCATGTAAAATCATAGAGTTATCTGAACTTGAAAAACTCAACATGAATAAGCCCGAAGCGACAAATAGCCAACCCCATTCACTTTCCTATACAAAGAAAGCATCCAGGAAAGTAGGTGCTCCGACCCAAAGCCCCTCTATCCGGGGATACTTTACTCAAGAAAGAATTTCAGTTCATGACAACTCTAACACTTAATATGTAAAAAATATATTAAACTACTAAATTCAAGTTCATAATGTAACGCCCCGACCCCAGCTACCCGTAGTCGGTGCATTACTTCGTAACATTGGCATGATCACGAAAGATCAAGTCTCGAAAGACCGATTAGTTTAGTAGCCTTGGAAACACCAGATATATTCATAAGTTTTACATTACATCATAAAATGAAAAACTACTACAACAACATAATGTCTCCACAGTACACACTATTATCCCCTCATAATATCCCTGCAGGTCATTCATAATTTACTTCTTCACTTCCTGGGAAAAATAAAACATAGAAAAGGGGTGAGCTCAAATTCCCAGTAAGGATAACAATATAGCGGAAACTTTCATAAATAAGAATAAACATTTAAGGAAATGTATAACTAAAACAAAAGCCTTTTAAACTTGAACATCAAAATAATATGGAAAAAGTAAAATTAAATAATGCCATTTACTCATTCACATGGATATTCTACTAATCGAATAATCACATGCAAAATCACTAACCAATTTCATAATGTTGGAATGCATAATGCCAGACTATCATAACCACATAGCCAAGGCCTCGTCCCAAGACTAAAAATAAGATTTTGTCAAGGCCTTGTGCCAAGAAACTAGTTTGTCTCATTAGACCTACCGATGCATCGAGGAGCTATAGCGGGCTCCACCCGTCACATATTGAGTCCAATTCATTCCCATATGAAAAGGTTTAAACAAAACATAAACATTCGTATTAAAACTAGCATACGAAATGTCAATAATTTCACTATAAACTATGAATGGTATAAAAATAGCACATCCACAGTCAAACATATAACAAAACCTTCAATACAATATAGAAGTTTTGTATTATAATAAATCAACATCAAATAAACATAAAATCCATCAAAGGATGTTGACATAGATGAAATCAAAACACTTTTTAGAGAAATATCTCTTTCTATTTTTGAAATCATATAAGAGCCATATAAAACAAAACATTTTCTTGAAAATATTCTTATAAGCTTGTAAGGAAAGCTTTGAAGATTTTATAACGGCGGAAAATAACCGCACCCGCCGTATAAGTTAAAAAAAACATTCTTACCCTAATTCTGTTGAAAAGGTTAAAAAGGACCTTGTTTTGAAAAAGACGGAAAGATTCCTCTTATAAAAAGTCAAAAAGGATATAAATGAATTTAACCCATATTCTTGTAAATAATAAAAATGTTTTGAAATACATTTTGAAGAAACATCGATGTGGATGATAAAGAGATCCCAGTAGATTATTACGTATAAACAACCTCAGATAATGAAGAGATTGTGAAATAACCCTTAACTTGTACTTTTCCTTGGTTGGGGTAGGTTAAACTCCTGTATAATGGTAAAATAATTGTTATTAAATTATACAAGAATAATATACATTCATATGATATCATATATGATCTTTTAACATTGCTTTGTTAACAATATCTTAGATTTATCGTTGTTTCGGGTGTTAACTTACTCGTTTTCTTTTATATGTTTTGTTACGTAAGTCATGTTTTTCATGGATAGGTTGTATCTTATTCATATCCAGAATGATATCATGTCCTTAAAAATTATTTTTAAATCATCAAATGATAATTATACTTGAATGGATACGATGGAGAATGAATCTCATCACGTTCGTGGAGACGGTAGTCCGTACGTATGCACGAGCGACAATATCATTATTTTGATATTAAAATAATATATAATTGGATAGTATATCATATATACAGAATCATTATCATGTTATATTTATTATTTACATGAATTACATATCATTATTATACCCACCTAAATAATAATATATTGAATAACAATTACACCACGACGTGGAGATGGTAAGCCGTACGTACGCACGTATGGTGACATGTCATTCAAATGATGGGTAGAATACTGAATATGGTTGTTCCATATTTATAATAACATCACAGTATATAGAAGATACTGGAGTTATAATTTTAGAATTGAAATAATAAACAAAGAGGGAGTGGAAGAAGAAAGAAACATGAAAGAGGGTGATGAAAATGTTACCTCTTCTTCGGGTACTTCCTTTTGATTTGATCAAAAGGACTCCTTAGGATGGCTTTATGACTAAAGTAAAGCTTCCAGGATGAAGGGAGAGAAGTTGGGAGAGTATTTGGGCAGAGTTTGGATGAACCAAAAGGATTGAATGTGAGAATAAGGTGGTAGAGGTGGGGGCCTTTTATAATAGGAGAGGAGGGGCTCTTTTGGAGAGATTGAAATGTTACATTATTATTCAATGATTTTCGGATTCTAAAGGTCCCAAACTTATATAATTAGTGGATAAGGTGATAAGGGTTCGAAATATCCTCATCCAATAGGCTTTGGAAAAGTTTAAGCCTTGGAGTTTGCATTATATTCTCATTTTATTTAAATCGTTAAATAATGAGGTCATCACTGCATCATAATGATGTCATAAATAATTTAATTTATTTAATGTCTAAAAATTATAAAAAAAATACTATGATGTAGGAAATCGTTTTATCTTTCTAATGAATATTTATAATCAAAATTTGGACTTGTGTAACCCCACTTAAAAACTGTTTTAGTAAAACAACTCATGTTTGTGTCAATTTAATTTTAACATTAAATAAATATATATTAATGTCATTTTCCAACCAAAGTGGCTCCATGGGGTCACCAAGTTGACCCATGGGTTGTCTTGGTCGGCCATGACTCATCCAATAGGAGTAGGACAAGTGTCAAGCTCATATCATATTATTAAAACATTGTTTTTACCTTAAACTACACTAATTACCTCTAATCGCGATTAAGAACTTAAAAGTTACTATTCACCAAAAATTTATTTTAATCTCATTGAACCACATTTTACTTCTTAATGACAACCATGTATGTCGGATTTTTGAAAATAAAATCACAGAAGTGGTAATATTTCATTTAAACGTAAAATCAGTTATTTAACTACCACTTAGTGGTTTCACTATTCATCAAAAATTGAAGTTTTTCAGAACAATGCCAAAATTTCACCCTAAGCTATAATTGATATTCCGAATTAAAAAATGATGTCTATTTTAAAAAATTACAAACATATAAGTTGCATTAATTAATTTTATAATTAATTCCCGCTGTCACAACAAATAGCTTGTTTTTAAGAAACAATTTATATCAAAAGATTGGCAATTGTTTATGTCCAATTTCAATGTTAAATTAATTCTAATTACCACCATATGATAAAATGGTAAAAATATATTATAATTATACTTTAAAACCACTAAATAGTATAATTTATCACTATAAATTATTTTGATTAAAAAAGTTGTTTTTAAGTATTTTTCACTATTCATAAAAAAATTAGAAGTTCTCATAAAAATACCAAAAATTCAACATAGGCTAATTTTGATATTCCGAATCCAAAAATGAAGTCCATTTTGAAATATAAAATTTCAATATTTTAAAAAGTGGTTATTACTATTCATAACGGCTACTTTGATTAGTCACGGTGTTTTAGAACTCGAAGTTGCGTACAATGCAAGCTATTGCATTATTGAATGAGAAGCGTATCGTGGAAGCTCGGGGTGTTACATTCTCCCCTCCTTCAATAAATTGCGTCCTCGCAATTTGAAATTTTTTTTTGTAAATAAAAGGTTGAAAATAGAAAATACCTTTGTGGAAAACCCACATCAAAAATAAGGTTAATAAATATATAACATTAAAAGAAAGAAAGATAAGTACAAAGGTCACCCGATATAGCCCATTCTAGGATTCTATGAAAATATGGATATGGAGGAGAAACAAGCCATCAAGGTCTGATGGAGAGTTATAGAAAACAGGATTAGGAGAATGTTTAACTACAAGAAAATCACAAACTTGTGATTGGTTAAACGGTCATTGAATCCCCAATTGGAAAAGTTAACCGACAACATTTTTGTTCTAAGTTACCTTTTATAATGTTGAGGAATTTATTTAGGAGATTTACTAAGAACGTAAGGGAATATACATACTTGTTATGTATACTTTCATTCGTTAATAAATTTTTACCACAAACCCAACTTTTACTCCAAATGGTAACGGAACTCAAAAATATTCTATTTATCCTAATTGTATAAGGTTCCAAATGTTAACACATACCATTTAGATTAGTAAAACTATTTTGTAATAACCAGGGACTTCCTGTAGGCTAGTGGTAGGAAATAAAGGCTTGTCGCACTATGGTTGTGGGTTCGATTCCTTCAGCTTTGTCCGAAGCGACGGGTTATTCCTCACCCTCCAGGTTATCCTTTTCCTAAAACTATAGTATTATAATATTCCAAAAATAAACTTCAGAAATGCTTTAACCTTAAACAATACTATCCATGGTTCAACTTAATCCATTCCAACCTTAATAGTTATCCAAAATACCTCCATCCAGACATTCTATAAAAGGTCTCTAAATTCCAAAATCAATTGTAACATCAGATTCCCCAAACAAAGAAAAGTTTCTCTTATTGTCACATACTAAAAATATGATTACCTTAATCATATTAAAACCTTACTGAAATCAAAAAGTACTGCAGTACAATCTTTATATATATCACATTATTCTTATAACCAGAATATAATCCTTGAGTCCAAAAGCACCAATACATTAATTATTCTGCTTCAACTGTAGTCACAGCATAAGATTGGCCTTGATCCCTTGGCCTTTTATGAGGTAAGTTTCCTTGACGCTTAAGACATTCATTTGCATAATGCCCCATTTCCCTACAATTGTAGCATTCAACTTTGACAGCCTCTTTCTTTCCCTTGCAATCACGAGCCTGGTGACCCTTTTCTCCACATTTATAACAAACTCCCATTCCTTTTAGACAAGTACCAGGGTGATTCTTCCGAAAATTATCACATAAGGGAAAATCCTTATTTCCCTTTTTCCCTTTATCTATATCTTGTTCCACCGTTCTCTTCTTCTCTTGCTTTACTTTGTTGCCATAAGACTTAGAGAATTCCTTTTCTGTCTTGATAGCACACGAGACAATGTCTTCGTACGATGAAAAGGATTGTGAGACTAATGCTCGACGAAGAAATGGTTTTAACCCATCAAAGAAACGATCAATCTTACTTCTTGGTTTACGTATATAATCTCCAGCATACCTTTCTAACCTTGTAATGTTAGCCTCATACTTTGTGACATTCTCATCCTCCTTTTGTCTCAGACTCAGAAATTTCCTTTCCATATCTTCTCGATGGTCGCGAGGAAAGTATTTTTCTAAAAACAGATCTTTGAACTCCCTCCATTCCATATTTGATACTTCATCATCTTCCTTCATGTTTTGAATCAATGACCACTATTCATCAACATCTCCAGTGAGGCGGTAAACTGCCATGATAAATTTTTCCCTTTCACTGCTCCCCAAAGCCTGAAATATTTTCTCTAGAGAATTTATCCATTGCTCGGCTACTAAGGGATTTGTACTCCCATTGAACTTTGGTGGTTGTTGCCTCATGAATCGATCTAACATTGATCCTCCACGCTGTGGATCAGGGTGCTCCATACGGGTAAGGTTATTATTCATAACCTGTGTAATTTGTCCCAGTATGGTGATTAGCTGATCGGCACAAGTTGCATCACCAACCCCACTATAATTATCTTGAGCAGGAGGGAAATCCTTACATGGAGTGCGTGCATTGATACGATTTCCATTTCTTCCACTAGGCGCCATTTCTAAAAAATGGCATAAACTAGATCAGTTTATGAATCAAAATACATAATCCCATACTTATAAAACACTTAACATAAATTGAACTATTTATGGATATAATCAATAATCATAAAAATGTTTTCTTTGACGAAGTATATACTCATAAACCCTTCATAATGATTTTTAAAGAAAATGAGAGTTATCCAAAGCATATCCCCCGGGAGAGTCGTAACCAAGAGTACAGCAAGGCCCGTTGTCGTGCACCAGTTCCCGTTCGAGTCTAGCTCAAAGCGGTGTTTTCGGGTTTTACCCCTAGGAACATCTGTGCCAGAGCCGCCTCTACCTGCTCGTATCCAGACAGGGATGTATTGCTCGGAAAAATCACAAAATCTCTACAATACCAAAATTCTAGGAAGTTCTTCTATACTAATCCTCAAAGTTCATCTTAGGTCTACGTGATCTAATCAGAGTTTATCTAAATCTAGCTTCCAAGGTTTGTACTAAACTTCCTCTGATACCAACTGTAACGCCCCGACCCCAGCTACCCATAGTCGGTGCATTACTTCGTAACATTGGCAAGATCGCGAAAGATCAAGTCTCAAAAGACCGATTAGTTTAGTAGCCTTGGAAACACCAGATATATTCATAATTTTTACATTACATCATAAAATGAAAAACTACTACAACAACATAATGTCTCCATAGTCCACACTATTATCCTCTCATATTATCCATGTAGGTCATTCATAATTTACTTCTTCACTTCCTGGGAAAAATAAAACATAGAAAAGGGGTGAGCTCAAATGCCCAGTAAGGATAACAATATAGCGGAAACTTTCATAAATAAGAATAAACATTTAAGGCAATTTATAACTAAAACAAAAGCCTTTTAAACTTGAACATCAACATAATATGGAAAAAGTAAAATGAAATAATTCCATTTACTCATTCACATGGATATTCTACTAATCGAATAATCAAATGCAAAATCACTAACCACTTTCATAATGTTGGAATGCATAATGCCAGACTATCATAACCACATAGCCAAGGCCTCGTGCCAAGACTAAAAATAAGATTTTGTCAAGGCCTTGTGCCAAGACACTAGTTTGTCTCATGAGACCTACCGATGCATCGAGGAGCTACAGCGGGCTCCACCCGTCACATATTAAGTCCAATGCATTCCCATATGAAAACGTTTAAACATAACATAAACATTCGTATTAAAACTAGCATATGAAATGTCAATAATTTCACCATAAACTATGAATGGTATAAAAGTAGCACATCCACAGTCAAACATATCCCAAAACCTTCAATACAATATAGAAGTTTTGTATTATAATAAATCAACTTCAAATAAACATAAAATCCATCAAAGGATGTTGACATAGATGAAATCAAAACACTTTTTAGAGAAATATCTCTTTCTATTTTTGAAATCATTTAAGAGCCTTATAAAACAAAAATATTTCTTGAAAATATTCTTATAAGCTTGTAAGGAAAGCTTTGAAGATTTTATAACAGCGGAAAATAACTGCACTCGCCATATAAGTTAAAAAAACATTCTTACCTTAATTCTGTTGAAAAGGTTAAAAAGGACCTTGTTTTGAAATCGACGGAAAGATTCCTCTTATAAAAAGTCAAAAAGGGTATAAATGACTTTAACCCTTATTATTGTAAATAATAAAAATGTTTTGAAATAAATTTTGAAGAAACATGGATGTGGATGATAAAGAGATCCCAGTAGATTATTACGTATAAACAACCTCGGATAATGAAGAGATTGTGAAATAACCCTTACCTTGTACTTTTCCTTGGTTGGGGTAGGTAAACCTCCTGTATAATGGTGAAATAATTGTTATTAAATTATACAATAATCATATACATTCATATGATATCATATATGATCTTTTAACATTTCTTTGATAACAATATCTTAGATTTATCGTTGTTTCGGGTGTTAACTTACTCGTTTTCTTTTATATGTTTTGTTACGTAAGTCGTGTTTTTCATGGATAGGTTGTATCTTATTCATATCCATAATGATATCATGTCCTTAAACATTATTTTTAAATCATCAAATTATAATTATACTTGAATGGATACGACGGAGAATGAATCTCATCGCGTTCGTGGAGACGGTAGTCCGTACGTACGCACGAGCGACAATATCATTATTTTGATATTAAAATAATATATAATTGGATAGTATATCATATATAAAGAATCATTATCATGTTATATTTATTATTTACATGAATTACATATCATTATTATACCCACCTAAATAATAATATATTGAATAACAATTACACCACGACGTGGAGACGGTAAGCCGTACGTACGCACGTATGGTGACATGTCATTCAAATGATGGGTAGAATACTGAATATGGTTGTTCCATATTTATAATAACATCACAATATATAGAAGATACTGGAGTTATAATTGTAGAATTGAAATAATAAACAAAGAGGGAGTGGAAGAATAAAGAAACATGAAAGAGGGTGATGAAAATGTTACCTCTTCTTCGGGTTCTTCCTTTTGATTTGATCAAAAGGACTCTTTAGGATGGCTTTCTGACTAAAGTAAAGCTTCTAGGATGAAGTTAGAGAAGTTGGAAGAGTATTTGGGCAGAGTTTGGACGAACCAAAAGGCTTGAAAGTGTGAATTAGGTGGTAGAGGTGGGGGCCTTTTATAAGAGGAGAGGAGGGGCTCTTTTGGAAAGATTGAAATGTTACATTATTATACAATGCTTTTCGGATTCTAAAGGTCCCACACTTATATAATTAGTGTCTAAGGTGATAAGAGTTCGACATCTCCTCATCCAATAGGCTTTGGACAAGTGTATGCCTTGGATGTTGCATTATCTTCTCATTTTATTAAAATCGTTAAATAATGAGGTCATCACTTCATCATAATGATGTCATAAATAATTTAATTTATTTAATGTCTAAAAATTATAAAAAAAATACTATGATGTAGGAAATCGTTTTATCTTTCTAATGAATATTTATAATCAAAATTTGGACTTGTGTAACCCCACTTAAAAACTGTTTTAGTAAAACAACTCATGTTTGTGTCAATTTAATTTTAACATTAAATAAATATATATTAATGTCATTTTCCAACCAAAGTGGCTCCATGGGGTCACCAAGTTGACCCATGGGTTGTCTTGGTCGGCCATGACTCATCCAATAGGAGTAGGACAAGTGTCAAGCTCATATCATATTATTAAAACATTGTTTTTACCTTAAACTACACTAATTACCTCTAATCGCGATTAAGAACTTAAAAGTTACTATTCACCAAAAATTTATTTTAATCTCATTGAACCACATTTTACTTCTTAATGACAACCATGTATGTCGGATTTTTGAAAATCAAATCACAGAAGTGGTAATATTTCATTTAAACGTAAAATCAGTTATTTAACTACCACTTAGTGGTTTCACTATTCATCAAAAATTGAAGTTTTTCAGAACAATGCCAAAATTTCACCCTAAGCTATAATTGATATTCCGAATTCAAAAATGATGTCTATTTTACAAAATTCAAAAAATATAAGTTGCATTAATTAATTTTATAATTAATTCCTGCTGTCACAACAAATAGCGTGTTTTTAAGAAACAATTTATATCAAAAGATTGGAAATTGTTTATGTCCAATTTCAATGTTAAATTAATTCTAATGACCCCCATTTGATAAAATGGTAAAAATATATTATAATTATACTTTAAACCACTAAATAGTATAATTTATCACTATAAATTATTTTGATTAAAAAAGTTGTTTTTAAGTATTTTTTACTATTCATAAAAAATTAGAAGTTCTCAGAAAAATACCAAAAATTCAACATAGGCTAATTTCGATATTCCGAATCCAAAAATGAAGTCCATTTTGAAATATAAAATGTCTATAATTTTAAAAAGTGGTTATTACTATTCACAGCGGCTACTTTGATTAGTCACGGTGTTTTAGAACTCGAAGTTGCATACAATGCAAGCTATTGCATTATTGAATGAGAAGCGTATCGTGGAATCTCGGGGTGTTACACATAACTACAATTACAAACTGAGGTCAAGGTAGATGACAAACTAAATAAATTATCATACTTAGAATGGAATGCAAATATATATTATATAAACAATTCTTCAAATAACTACATCGATAATTACTGTAACTACTTCACTAATTAATGTAACTACTTCGCTAATTAGTTAAACTACTTTGCTAATTAGTTAAACTGTCAATTGGATTTCATTGATTACCCAATTAGATTTCATTGATTACCCAATTAGATTTCATTGATTACCCAATTATATTTAATTCACTACCTAAATAGATTTAATTAACTACCTAAATAGATTTAATTAACTACCTAAGTAGATTTAATTAACTACCTAAGTAGATTTAATTAACTACCTAAGTAGAATTACCTACTTAAATTTAGTTAATTACCGAATTAGTGTTCATTAATTACATAATTAGTGTTCATTAATTTCCTAATTAAAATCTCTTAATTAAGTTGACTTAGAATTGATTAATTAAGTTGACTTATAATGCATTAATTAAGTTGACATATAATTGATTAATTAATTCACTAATTACAGTTAATTATTTAACTAATTACAATAAATTATTTCACTAATTAAAATTAATTAATTAGCTAATTATAATTAATTAATTAGCTACTTAGACTACTTAATTAACTAATTAGAATTGATTAATTTAGTTGACTTATAATTGATTAGTTAAGTTGACATATAATTGATTAATTATTTCACTAATTACAATTAATTAATTAGCTACTTAGAATACTTAATTAAAATTGATTAATTAAGTCGACTTATAATTGATTAATTAAGTCGACTTATAATTGATTAATTAAGTCGACTTATAATTGATTAATTAAGTTGACTTATAATTGATTAATTAAGTTGAAATATAATTGATTAATGAATTCACTAATTACAATTAATTATTTCACTAATTAAAATTAATTAATTAGCTAATTATAATTAATTAATTCAATAATTATAATTAATTAATTCACTAATTATAATTAATTAATTCCCTAATTATAATTAATTAATTTACCAATTATAATTAATTAATTCACTAATTATAATTAATTAATTCACTAATTATAAATTATTAATTCACTAATTATAATTAATTAATTCACTAATTATAATTAAATAATTCACTAATTATAATTAATTAATTCACTAATTATAATTAATTAATTCACTTATTATAATCAATTAACTACTATTATAATTAATTAATTAACTAATTATAATTCATTAATTAGCTAATTAGAAATCATTAAGTAGATAATTATAATTAATTAATTCAGTAATTATAATTAATTAACTAAATAAAATTAATTAATTACCAAATTACAAATCATTAATTCACTAATTATTATTAATTAATTCATTAATTATTATTAATTAATTCACTAATTATTATTAATTAATTCACTAATTATTATTAATTAATTAACACATTAGAAATGATTAATTAACTAATTAGAAATCATTATGTAACTAATTAGAAATCATTATGTAACTAATTAGAATTCCTTAAGTAACTAATTAGAATTCATTAAGTAACTAATTAGAAATAATTAATTAACTAATTAGAAGTCATTAATTAACTAATTATAATTAACTAGTTAACTAATTAGAATTCATTAATTAACTAATTATAATTAACTAATTAACTAATTACAATTAACTAATTAAAATTAACTACTTACTAATTACAATTAGCTAATTACTAATTACAATTAACTAATTACTAATTACAATTAACTAATTACTAATTACAATTAACTAATTAAAATTAACTACTTACTAATTACAATTAACTAATTACAATTACTTAAATATTAACTATTAATTAACTAATTAAAATTGACTAATTAACTAATTACAATTAATTATTTAATTACTTACAAATATTTAACTACTATTAACTAATTAGAATGTATTAAATAACAAATTACAATTAAATAATTTGATACTTAAAAATAATTCAAAACAAATTCCATAATCTAATTACTTTAACTAAACAACTAACTACACAATTTAAAATATTAAAGAAATGTAAATAAAAACTTACCTCGAATTTGCAGAACTTTAAATTTGCAAAAAGATCCTCAGTTGGATGAGGATGAGGGAGAGGGAGGAGGGAGAACGAAGAGAGGGGAGAGGTAGAATGAGGAGAGAAGTGGAGGGAATGAGGAGAGGAGGAGGGGGGAGGGGGGTTTCATAGCTGCGGGTGGAGATCAGCACCACTTGAAGTGGCGCTGATCCTTTTATCCTAAAGGTATCAGCGCCACTTCAAGTGGCGCTGACCAATTATTACTGGTTTTCCAGTTAGCACCACTTCAAGTGGCGCTATGGGGTTCTTGCCATTAGTGCCAATTCAAGTGGCGCTACACTAACCCATTTTCCTAAAAAATAAAATAGTTAACCCATTTTCATAAAAAAAATGCCCCCCCAAATTTTCTGTTATTAACATAAATATTTTACTAGATAGAGAATATCCTTTCTAATGGGTCAAAAATTTTAATGTTTTATGGATGGATTGTATCGGATGGAAAATCCTTATAGAATGGAAATGTATTTTGTGAATACATAAGATGGACACTATTTTTTTTTGAAGATGACATGGATTGGTTTCCCAATCCATGTAAATGGAATTTTATTAAAACAAAATAGTACAAGGTACACACGAGGTGTAGTAAGTCTACACCAGCATAAAGCCTAAAAGAGCCCACAAAAACAAATAATTGAACAATGTAGGCTGATAAGATGGACACTAATTTAATTAGACATAGAATTATAATATTCAATAGATGATATATAATAAAATCAAATTAGATTATGTTGTATGAGGTCTATTAGATAGACTTTGTGGAATGTAAGAAGCCCTGCTTTCCATACTTAATTTTATAAAGAAAATTTATGAAGATATCTCAACAAACTAGATTAAACATACATACACAATATTTATATATATATATATGAATATGATATGGAGAGTTTTTGTTTAACATTCCTATATGAAGGGGGAGTTTTTTTATGCTGTTGAAAAAGATCGTAATATATATGAAATGTAACCTTTTAAAGGAAGTATATAAATAGATCACTGCAATCAATGTGAATAATCTTTTTCAACAATGAAATTTAAGATTTTTTTGATGTGTTTATAACATCTTGTAACTATTGAATTCATTGAGTGTCTTGTCTTAAGTAATCGATTGCGAGGTTTTATTTTTTAAAAGTCTATTTAAATTTTTATTTTGTAATCACTATTTCTGCTCTAATTTAATAGGGTGGTTCTAGTGTAATGGAAGAAATATGATACACTAATCCTCTTATGGAGGGTTCTTGAGGCCAAGGAATCAGAGGTTGTGTTTTATCTATATATCAAGGGATTTATTATTTTCAGAAATACATATCTTTAGGGTTCATATAATAATATAGATTACTTTATTATGGATTAATAATTCCCTAAAACATAGTAACATATTTTTGAAAACATCTTATTAAAGGTTATATAATTTCTTATTACATAATTTTTATATGTAAATTTTACTATTTTTAAATATTCTTATTACACAAAAAATTTTAAAAGAAATTTTTAATATAGTTTTCATAAGATTTTATAACTCTTATTATATAGTTTTCAGAAATAATATTCCTCCAAATAATTATTATTAAAGTGGTTGAAAAAAATATTATGTTTTAATTTATGAACTTATATTCACCCACATCCCACCCCCTATAGTAAAACCTATAATTTTTTGATTCTATATTTTTATCTTTATCTAGGAATAAAAGTGGAAAACCATTGAAGACCATATTGTTAGTTTTCATTCCACGAGGTATCAAGATTAGTTAGTAAAGGAAGACATTGTTGTGTAAATAAAATCTTCTTATTTTCTACAATGAGTGTTGATCATGTTGACATAGATTGAAATAATGGATGAATCATTTCTTATAAAACAACTTATAACCATTTCTCTATTAATATTATAGTTAATATCAATAGGGGATGGAGAAACTAAAATGATTTTTTTTTGAAAATTAAATGGAATATAATTATTCTCATATTGACATATTAATTTGGGAAGTACATTGATGGTATTATTGATAAATAATATTGGGAAAATATCCCTCAAGTAACATTATAGCATTTTAGGTTGGTTATGTTTGTTTACAATGCTGGTTTCCATGGTAAATTGTCAAGTTCCAAATATTTTTTTGAAAATCCATGTTGACAAAAAACCATGAAAAAGGAAAGGATGATATGGAGGCGATACAAAAGAATGAGGACACGATGGCATTGTTTCCCAGGGTTTGCCAAATTTTTGGGGTCCAAAATTTGGAGTTTTGTGAGCATTTCGAAAAGTGGATATCCTTGAAGATCTCATCAAAATATGTCAAAGGCATGAACTTCACGAAGATAGGCATCATGGATTAGATTTCGCGAAGACATGAAAAATGTTGACTGTGATTCTTCATGATTACGACATGATTCGCAACAGAAGCGTTGAAGAGCATTGCTGTAGCAAAGGGAATTGTAAGTGGAGCTTCGCAGTGAAGGCATTAAGTAATTGATAGAATGCTCTGCGATTACGACGAGCTCCATGATTGAAAATTTTATGTGGTGCTTCATGATATTGAGTGAATTTTGGTGGGAATTTCGAAGCTTTGCGATTTGTGGTGACATGGTTCTGACTTCGCGCAGAAGGTTTGAGGGTCGTTGGAATCACCTATAAGTAGGCCTAGACCCCCTTGAGAGCAGCAGAGTGTTTTCAAAGAAAATATTTTTCTCTCAGATTGTGAAGGTGGTTCGCAAAAAAAGTGTTCTTTGCGAATGGAAGGAGCTTCGCAGTGGCTAAATCTTGCTCCTCAAAAGTTGCGTGCTGCACGTCGGCTCAGTGAGATTCACAAGGGAAGTCACTCTGCGATGAATTG
The DNA here is from genome assembly GCA_963277665.1 of Viscum album. NCBI lineage: Eukaryota > Viridiplantae > Streptophyta > Magnoliopsida > Santalales > Viscaceae > Viscum > Viscum album. The sequence continues at coordinate 189,127,768 of OY728131.1, forward strand.
ATATCCACGAAGGCCTGAGCATAGCGAAAGTGTGAACATCGCGAAATGGCAGGGACTTCGCAAAGACTTATTTGATCTTCCCTAAATTGGGAGCCTCGCGATGTAGGGTGCTTTGTGAAGGTATTTCAAAAAGAAATTTCCCATTGTTCAGGGGAAAAGGGGTATTTATTAGTGGATGAAATTTGGGCTTCAATAGAGCATCTACATATAGTGGAGTATGAATTCATTAGTGGTAATGAAGAGACCTACAGGTATATAAACTATGAGTGGATCTTCTGAATAAGTAGTGAGCTCACTTCAGTTGGGATAGCAGTGAGTTCTCAAATTGTGAGTGGTTGTAAATTAGGGGGGACAGTGAGTCTGCTTCGAACTTATAAACAGTTGTGCGCCAATAGTGGAATTGGTACATTGGCACATTTCCAATGTATACTCCTTAGAGGTAGCCTGGTGATGGTGAACCAAGTAAAAATTGTTGTGTCCTATGTATGCTTTATGGTTTATTCATACTATGCAAAGGGAATGAGTGAGAAAAGTGTTTTTTTGTAAAAGAAAAACAAGATCAAACGACGCAGTTGTTTTAATATTTCATACCCTGATTCACACCCCCCCCTCTCAGGGTTTCTAGCCCTGTGGACCTACCAAATACAAGGGGTATTGAAGATAATACTTTCTTTGTGGGTAGTATTTATTGAAAATGTATTTCATTGGTTGCTAATGGATTTTAATGAAATAAATAGATTTCCATGATGCCCATTAAATAAAAAATATAAAGAAATTACATTTTAACGTTATGTTAAAGTGAAATGGTTTTATTATCTCAAAAATATATAAATGGTTTCCTATATTAGGTGAATATGGAGGTAATACATTACTTTGGTGGTGATTTTTAATGCCATAATTTTATTTTACTTTCTATGATAGATGAGCTATTCTGAATGTCTCAAACATATTATTGAAATTTATAGATTCATGTATATTATCGATATTAAGATATTTTATATTCAATGTTTCTAAAGTCCAATATATAGAGATAGATAAGAATATTTGTTGGGGGTCATTATACTGAGGAGATCAGATGAAGTCATCCAGACTAAAGAAACCACATGAAGGTTTCTAGGCATCTCCATTTGATGCAGTGTTCATTGGATGAAGAATTTTGAATTTATATATCAAATTCTCTTATACAGACTTAAAAAAAGTACAATAGGATAGAGGAATGTTTTGGGGACCACATTAGAAACACTCACATCGAAATCCTCCTGAGTTGAATGTATTAAGTCAATCAAATTACTGGTGGAAATAAATTCTTGACCAATTGAATTCATGGTTACATAGTATAGATAATAACCCAACAACCAATAGAAAAATATTCAATATGATTATTTCTTTACAAATCAAACAGAAAAATTCCTTGTGGTTATAATTAAGGTTCATTTCTAGACAGGGAGAAATGTTTCTGAGATATATTTCAATAATCTATGTTCAATTTTTAGATAGATGAGTCGTTATGAAATTTGAAAGTGATGATGGGATTAATATTTTGGAAGAACATATAGGAATTATGTTTTTAGAATATTATGAACCGTTTATTGATGTTATACAAGGATCTATACATTGTGTATTAGATAGTTTTTTAAATATATAAAAAAGAGAAGTGAAGATGTTGAGATTAATGAAATAAAGAAAGTGTATTTGAGGATGTATCGTAATAAAGCATATATGAAGTCCATTATTTTAACTTACTGAGTCATTAGACAGACTCAATTTTATAAAATCATCATGTCGATCAGTTGGATGTTTTCCTTTAAAAGTAATAATACACATGAAGCATGTGGTGATCATCAACAGATTTTTTTCCAAATGACAGGAAAAGAGATTCAAAATCATTAAAAAATAAGGGTTTATGATGTGATAAAAAAATGATTCTACCTTATGATTTCATAAAAATTTATTTTGATAATGATGTTAGACAGTGGTTTATAAGTGATGATCATCAAACTAATGCCTCAGAATAGTGGTATCAAACAAAATATTTTGAATGAAGAATTAAATATTTTCATCCACTAAATGAATTTTTTCTGGGACATATATAAATGGTCTAAAATGAAGTTCATCATTAAAAGGATTATAAGTAATGGATGTAGATGATGATTTTTGAGTCATTTTAATGGTTAGAGGAAGAATCATGTGAATGTTTTTGAGATGATAATATAAAGTTGTGAAGGAACACTGAATTATTTTTCACTTGATGGAAGATGTGCTATAATGTGGTACCATATGGATGGTTTGAATTAAATTACATAGTTTTCGTAAATTTATTTAATAAAGAAATGTTGGACTGGTTAATCAATGTTTTAAAAGTCACAAATGAATATTTTTACTTTAAACAATATTTTAGGAAATCAAAAGAAGAATGTTGTTGATGATATCTATGGGTGTTTCTTATAAATATTGTTTGACCCCTATCATTTTGGTCTGATTTAGGTGATCAATTTTATAAAGATATGTGCTGGTGATAAAAATTTTGAATTTGTATTTTCAAATCATATGGAAATAGATTCCTTAAGATTATACTGAAACTATACCTATATAAAGGTTTGTTGATGCATTGTGATCATGGTTATTATTGTTTTTATGTTATGGGTTATGATAAATAATTAGAGTGTTGTAAGAGTGTGAATTCCATAAATAATGTGAAAAACTCTCATTTTGGCCAAATATTTGAGAGAAGATGTAATAGATAGAGAAATGGGTAATGGATGGTATTGAAGAACTAAATGAAGAATTAATGATCTGATAAATGGAAGTAATAAGTGATAGTAAGAATGATTACTATGTGATTTTGTAGTATACAATGTGAACTAGATGATGTTATACCAAATAATGACATATTATAATATGGTGTTAGATGAAAAAGGAACAGAATAAGGGAGAAGAAAAACATGTACCTATAAAAAATCATAGGAAGGATAATACCAGAAGAACAAGTTCCACTAGATGATGAAAAAGAAGGGATTAGATAAACATTCACTAGATGAACATTCATCATATGGGAAATATCCGATGCCAAAATTTGGAAAGAGAATCTCAGAATTATTGAATAAGTGAAAGATAATATTTTATTTTTATTCCTTAAATAATAATAGTTTCTTATATTATATTGTGAAATTAATAGTGGAATAAAGAGAGTAAAAAATTATAACAATGACGTAAAATATAAGTATCAATTGGTGGATGACTTTTTTGGTGTCATAATGTATCTCTTGAGAAGTTGGATATTGTATACACATACAGTATAAAGAAATAGTTATGACATATACATTGGATAAGGTCAAAACAAATCTAGGGAAGAAGTATTGTTTTATTATCCCTCTTTCTAAAGGGTATCGACTCACACTTATGACAAGTATTTTTTATATCCAAACCAATGTAATAGTTATCTAATTATTGTGGCGATTTTCTATATAGGTCATCATAATATATGGTGGGGAATAGAAACTATTATTGACTAGTGAGACATGAGAAAATTTCATTTTCAATCATTTAGTGGATTTCATATAAATAAATATAATTATGAAAATTAAATAAAATAATAATAATCCTTTAGGTGTAAGATGGAAATGGATTAAAAATTATAATTGGTTATAGAGTTATGAACATAGATTCCACCCATCCCTATCATCTCTATGTTGGTAACATCATGATGTGGCCCTATTATCTTGTATCATTTGTATATATCTTATCTTACAGCCATATTTTTATGATTAATGGCAAAATTTATGTTGTATTTTATAATCATAGTAAACGTTTATGAATACTCCATGAAAAATATATTTCCCTTTCAAAATAATAATGATCTTATTATTTTATCTACATAAATTAATATATAAATTATTATTCACGGGAGATCATCATTACACCATTCCCATTAACATTCTTTGTATGTTTAGCTTCTACAACCACCCACATAATCTTTATTATGTTCCTTCAATCTAATATATTGAAAACTGCATATTGAGTGTCTCAAAAATCCTTAAAAATATCTATATCTAGTTGATTATAGATAACCAATCCCAATAGAGGTCCAAAAAACACCCTATAATTATGGTGTACAATGTTTTTGAAACTATAATGCCCAATCCATCTCTCTCCACTTGTAAAAATGAGATTCTCTGGGCAATACCCAGATCTTTTATATAAATTTTCTCATAAATTCAGTGTCCAATGGAGAAATATCAAATAGTACACTCCCACATTAATATGAACTCATCTTAAGAGATTAATTCAATAATTTATTGAATAATCTATCAAAAAACAAAATATTTTTCACCTAAATATTTTAAATGTATTTACCTTGAAACTAATATGATGTATTCAACATCTTCCCTTACATGTTACCACATGTGTTAAAGAACCGTAATAAAGTAATCTATTATAATGTTTTAATAAATTTTCAGGATTAAATATTAATAAAATAATAATGAAAACATGAATACATATTTTAAATAATGAAAATGTATTTATTAATGAATAATAAATAAGTTCACAATTTTCTCTAAAATAATTTTAAACATCAAAAATATGTTTTCATAAAAAATAATCTAGATGTATTTCTTAAAGGAATATTAAAATTAATTACTAACAATTTTATTAATTTTTTTAGTAAATTAATAATTTTTTTAAAATCATATGGTCAATATTAACTTATTTTGAATTTTGATGATTTTTCAAAAAAAAATTATCATTTAATGAATAATCAATACTATAAAACTATCATTTATTTTACGATAAAACATAAAATATATATTTAATTAAATATTAATGTTACAAAGTTATTTTTTGATTTTTAAAATATAAATAATCACATAATTTTCCTCATATTATTTATTATTATATAAGTTAATTTTTTTGGCTTAAAAACACATTAGTCTATAAAGGTTTAATGTGTTAAATGTGTTTTTATCAAAATAATTTAAATGAATAAATATCTATTAATGGTGTTATAAAATATATATATTATATATTGAAACTTCTATTTTTTTGTTAATTTGTTTGTTTTTATAATCCATGTAATGGATGTAAATTATGTTTTATGCTTAAAATGCATTTTTCTAATGTGGGGTTTCACTGCATGTTCCATGATTATTTAAAAATATATTTTGAAATATATATATATATATATATTTTGAATATGATAATATGGATTAAATTTTTTGAATGAACACAATTAATATAATTTAATACGATCTACTAAATTTTTGGTCATAATGTATAGTAAAAACATTAAAATATTATTACTACAGTTATGTTTAAAATTACTATATTGTCGGTAAACAAAGATATACAGTTATGATTGACTCCCAAAATTGAATAAATATTATTGTATTAAGTTATATAAACATTATATTATCATAAACATTAGTCCTTTCCAATTTAGAGCTAAATTCCTAAGGAAGTTTCCTCATATCATTGAAATATTTTATGAAATTCTATGTGTGTCCCTCCCGTCACTTATTAAAGGAAAACTATTCTCCTCTATTATTCATAGTATATTATCATTCAATATTATGATATGACTAAAAATACAATAATATAATTTCCAATTAATCCTATAAATATATTTTTTCTCCTAATTCAAAACCTTATAGGATTATGATGTAATCCAAAGGTGGTCTCTCAAAGAAGAGGTATAAATATTAAACATGATTATTTGATTTTAATCCTTCTTATATTCCATCTAAATATTTATTTATCCATAAAAACTATTAATATTGTATCTTAAATATTACTATATTTTATTTTTATCATGTCAAAAATATTTCCCACCTCATCTCCATCTAATGGTAGATGAAAGTATCACTCGTGTGAATGTGTGGACTGTCGCATCCTCATATAGATATTATTCATTTTCCACACCAAAATTTGATTATTTTATATTATAATATATTAAATATATGTTAATATATAATATATTTATTAAATAATAGTAGCTTTATAAAGGTGATTAATTAATTAACTATATTTCGTTCCATCGAACTATAAATGGAAACATCACTCTTGTGTATATACAAACCACTATATCCATATAGTGAAGTAATTTATTTGTCACCAAATATTTATATTAATGGTTATAAATATTTATATTATTAACACATATTATATATATAAATCATTTTTTTAAAACATTTTATGATGAAACCATGATCATTGTTTTAGGATCGTAACTGCTGAACCATAATATATAATATTAACGATTTAGTTAACACACAGAATAATGATGATAATGAAGGATTCTTAGTGAACATGTGATAAATTGTTACAAGGAAACATATATAGAATTATTTTTATGAATATAATTCTTTTAAATATTTAAAATAAATTTAAATATATCATACCCAAGTTTAGATAACAAAAAAGGAAAGACATACTTTAGGTAAGGGTATTGTGTTACAATCTCATTTTTTACACAGATTGTTTATACTTAATTTTTAGATGATGAAATTATATGATATGTATCTCCAAATAATTTTTTCATTTATTATCCTACATTTATTTTCAGTAATTAAATGTTTCACTTTAATTTTTCTCTCTTTATGTTCTCAATAGTCCAGAATATTATTTTTGAGGAAAACCGACTTTATTTCTCTCAACGATTTAGAATCTTTTCTTCCATGCCTCTATTTTCTTTAAAATGAGTTGAACAATTTGTTACATTTATAAAAATATTAATTAATTTAATTTTCCCCATTTTTTACTTTCTTTGGAATTTTTTTAATAAAATATTCTAATTTGAACAATGCACTTCTGTCTTTATATTAAAATTGTGATTATATTTTCTGTTTTAACATACACAACATGAATGAATTTACCAAGAAACATAAATAATCCTTTATTTGAATATTAATTTATAATTTTTGGTAGATCATAACAATTAATATGTTTTAATTAATATATTTGGACTTTTTAATATAAATATATGATTTCTAAATTAGAATTTTGTTTTCTTCAAAAGATGTTATAGTAATATTTTAATGGTTTTTTCATCTCTGAAAACAAACTATGATGTTTATTTGGATTTAATAGAGATATGATCAAATGTTAACATGTTTTTAATTTAAATAAACAGGTTATTAATATGAAGATGAAATGTTTATAAAACTCATATTCCTTCCATAAGTTATGATATGTTGATATGATCAATGTTTTATGATATTGTAAATCACATATGTATGGTTTTAATTATGTAATGAGTGGGACTGGATTTAGATATACCTAAAAATAATTGGTATGATATTTATTACTAAGAAAATAAAAATTAATATAATAAAAATTGTACCCAATATAGTAATGTAATCTTTCTAATAATATGGTCTTTAGAGTGAACCATGACTAAGGAAATTATGGAATGGGGAGAGGAAAAAGTATACTATGATAGTATAGGATTTTATAAATAAATAAATAAATGATTTTTTATGTTTACTTTTATTACAAAAACATATTAGTTATCCTTATGTTCTGTTCTAATTGTGTAATATTTATTATTGATGACTCCATAAACTTATGGATTATGTATTTTTTTATGACAATTCATTCTTCCATGATTCATGATTAATGAACCTTGACTATTTGGGTATAACATTTTTATATTATGGTCATGTTATCATACCAATATTAATGTATTATTCTTATTTATGATAATAAACTAATGTATATTATATAAACACTTACCAAGAATTTGGATTGGGTTTTCCAATTTTTCTTTCACATTTTAGGAATAAATGTTTCTAGTAGGGTACGAATAATAAGTTTTATAGTTGTGAATAAATGTTTTTGAGATAATGTTGATCCTTTTTTGTACAGATTTTTCAGGTATACATTTATATAAAAACACTAAAACGTTATGGTTCTTGTATTTATCAAGTTTATATGTAATTAATATTCATTTAATATTATGTAATATTTATGTATGTAATGTTTGGGTCACTATAGTTGGTATCAAATAAAATTTTAGGCGTTTTTTAACTTGAATGAGGAATTTTTAGTGTGATACCTTAGGATAAGCCTAATTATAGGATAATGTATTAATATTTTTGTAATGTAGAGATTATATGTTTTCCATGATATAAATATATTTATACATACTAAAAGTGAATTTTGTTTTGGTATGATTTATTCTATGGGTGAAAACACCGAAATGTCTTGGTTGAGTATATCTTGACCATCATTCTAGTGCACGGTGAATGAGACATTGTTTTGAAATTAGTTTGAAAACCCGAAGGGATATTGTTATGCTAATTAACATTTTTATTTATGGTCCTATATTAATTGTTTGAATAGATATTGACCACGTATTGCAACGCCATGAGATAAAAGAGAAGATAATTATGTCTGATAATATATTCAATACTCAACACTAAGGTTACACATCCTGTGAAATATATGACTATTATAAAATTAAATTTAAATATGGTGGGTATAAATATTATTAAAAAAATGGATATATATATTAATTTATATATATTTTACTCTATAAATATACTGATAAATTTCTATTAAATAATCAATCAATTTGTAGTAAAGTAGTTTTATTTTTAAAAATTTGTTTTATTCAAATATGATTCTTATTGATTTTCATAAGAAAATATTACAATTAAAATCTACAAATTATTAAAAAATAATTTTTTAAATGAAAATAATTTTTGAAATCATAATATCATAAATAACATAGGTTGAAAATTTTGTACTTGTCGAGAAATATTTATTTTTCATTAAATAGTGAAAAATATCGATTTTCTAAAAAATCATTTATTTTAAATAATTTAGGTAATATAAAAAACCATTATGAATTTAAAATTATTTAAAGAAAAATTCTTATTTTTTATTTATTTTTAATTATATTTATTAAATTTGATCATCCATATACTAGATTTTAGTCTATGTTTATTTTTGGATTTAAAAAATAATTTTTATGAAATCTTTTTAAAAAAAAAATATGTTTTCCAATTTTATTTAATTGAAAACCCATAATTAGGATTGCTTTAAATGAAATTTATATATTTTATATATATTAGTTTAAAATTAAATTCATATAATTGTGGTTACTATTTATAGAGTTATTATAAAATCATCTAATGCGTGAAAAAACATTTTGATTAAAACCCGATTTTTCATCACAACTAGAAGATTACTTTTAAATTAAATTATTCAACTTATATGGATGAAATATGGTAAAATGGATTTAATATTTATATTCAGAATAATTTATACTATCTAATAAGGTGAACCTAATTTCAGCTATAAGGAATAGTGAGAACATCAAAAAATATTTACTGCGGTTAATGTAAAAATTGGTCACTAGTTGGTTAAAGGAAAACGATAATTGTTAAAATGACCAAAACACTAGTGTAAAATCTAGTTTATGACAATATTTATACCTTAAAATTTTATGTTCTTTATAATGGTCCATTTTGGATCCTTTTTTAATGTGAATAACATGGGCATTACCTTTTCATTTCAAAAATTACTACTGTTCCACTTGCCTCACTTATAAAAGTCCACCACCTATCCTCTCCTATTGACACTATCAAATAAAATTGGATATGGAATTACCTTCCAAAATAACTTACCTAATTATATATTAATGAACTAGGTCACATTTTTTCAATAAATCCATCCTATGAATGTTTTTTTGCAATCCTAAGCATGCTTTCCAAAAAAGGCGTATAATGTTTAACCAGTTAATATTATTTTATTTATCTATCCACATAATTCAAATATTTTTCAATTAATATCATTTACTAAAAAATTATCTTCCATTTAATGATATTTTATAATGATAATTTAGAAACCTAAACCCATCTACACTTCCATAAAATGGTAAATATAACCATCATTCATGTGTATAGTTGGCTACTTTCTCACAAACTGATGTATTTCGTTTTTTCCTCATTTCCATTCATGAATTGTTATAATGAAGGTTTTAAAGTATATGTATGATATTTATATCATAATAAAGTTTTTTAATTATTATATCATATATACCTTATTAATTTCTATTTTGTGGGGGATACCATAACGTCACTTGGGTGTACGACATATTACTGCTTTTTGTAGCGATGCGATTCGTTTTTCACTAACAGTTATCATAGAATGTAATATAGATAGTTTTAATGAATATATGTGAAACATATAAAATAATTATTATATTTATGAAATTTTTATCATTAATAAAAGTTATTTTATTATTTAATTTTTACAATTCAATTCATTGAGAAATGTAATGTCGTTCGTGCGTATGTTTGGACTATCACCTCCACAATGTGATGTGATTCTTTTTTCATCACCAGATCACATTTATTGTATATTAATGTATATATAATGTAATGATATATTATTTATGATATTATTTTAATTATTTAAATATGAAATAACACTTACTTTATTTCTATAATGATCATTGAATAGTAGAAATATTACTCATGTGTATGTGTGGAATACAGTCTCCATGACTTTAACATTGTTAATTTTTCATGACTTTCATTAATTATTTATTTTGGAGTTACAAGTAATATAAAAAATGATATTTATTTATTATTATTAATTTGGATATGGCTGAACAATTAACTTTAAAACTTCATTCAATATAGAAAATCTTTTTTTAAACAACGAACTGAACGTCCACAAAACACAGGACCTAGAATTAACTAATTATGTATTAAAATATGTCATTAAAATAAATGATATATGTTTATGTTATTAAACCTATAAATATTTTTTTATAAATCAAATAATATATATATATTATTATAATGTATTAAAAATAAAAACCTATAAATTCTAGGATCGAGGTAACGAACTTCATCATAATTTTCTTACATTGAGGCACATTTTAATTTCATACACCTAATTTATTTAATATGATGTATATTATTACCATTTTACATGTAACACCATTAATAATTTATAAGTAAATCTATTTTATGACTTAGTTTTTATTGTATCATCTAAAGGGGATTTGACTTGAATGTTACCAAGTGGTAAAGAAGTTCATATGTCAATTTATTTTCATTATGTTATACTACTTCGTTATTGTATTTGACATTATGAGGTCATTATTGTATTTAATATTTACTATATATTTTCACATTTTGACCTTTTTTATGTGGATTTACATTTGTTACACATAATTGAGTCATTGATTAATTCTCACTTCAATGTTATGATCATTGTAGGGTTTCTTGTCTCAAATAGGCTTCTTTGGAACATATGGTATATAATTCACCAATAATATATTATGAGGTGTATCTACTGACCATTGATATGTTATATAATTACGATCCTTATTTTTATTTTATTTAACATTCTATATGATGATATTAATTTATGGGAGATATTATTGAGCTGCTACCAATATGGGAAGGTCTTTATGATTTATTATTATTTTATTTTAGGATATATATTTGGGAAGAAGTAATATGATATTATTTTAATGAACCATATCTATTTTATTATAAAATTCATATGAATTTGTTTTATATATTTAATTTTCATTTAATGCCTTATTTTTTGATGAAATATCAATAATTTCTTTTGTATGTGATACCAATTTCCTATATATCCTTTATACCAAGAATATTTATCTTTTATATAAACGTTTTATAAAATGTCATCAAAATCATTCTTTTATAAAAATAAATGATTTAATTAATATATTTTTCACTTTCTCTAACCTTCTTATAAAAAAATTAAAAAACAAATTCTGTAATTTTTTCCAAATAGGACACTTGGCTCCCCTTACAATAAGTTTGAAAATAATTTTTATTTTTATCATATCTATCATGAATGGATTTTACCTTCATCATGACTGATCGTTGTTTTAAAGAATAATTTTTATTTTTGGAAGATTATTTTAAATGAAAATGTTTTCATTAATGATTATTAATGTTTTTAATATTAAATAAGTGTTTCCAAATGTAAAGGATATTAATATCACTAGATGTTCCATGTGGCCTTTCAATATCAATTTTCATCTAACATGATATACTATAAAATTAGGAAAAGTGAAAAAGTTATTTTCCTAAAAAATGTTATTGATAATAATTTAGTGGTATTTCCATTCATCAATTTCAAAAAACCCACTTATTTTACTTATTCTCTACTATGATATGTTGAAATGATTATTTACTTATTATTTTTCTAGTTGGGTAATTATTTTTTCAATATATTTTCAATGAATTAATTAATTTTCCATGGGTAAATGTACATATGGAATAAATAATGATTTCCTATTAGTGTTTTATTTTTGTTTTGGTTCTTGTAATTGTTTTATGATGTTTTGAGCCCCATTATTGCTCATGGTTGTCACAATATAGATTTTATGAAGGGTTTAGCCACATTATATATCATAGGTGTTCCCAATATATATTATACGAAGTGTTAATACCCATTATAGATCACAATAGTGCCTGATACATCTTATAAAATGTGTTTATTCCCATTAATGCACAATATATGACGGGTTGAGACCCATCATAGCTCATAGGTGAGAATGATAAAGATTATAAGATATGTTTATCTCCATAATAGATCTCCAATGAATTGGATAATGTTCCTCATCATTTGAGTAAATATAGAGGGATTTGCCAGTGTTTTTATCCAAATTATTTAACTGAGTTCTAGTTATTTTTAACATGGATTAAAAATGGATTATAAATGCAGTTTTCAACATTACAAACATTATTTATTAATGATTACTAGAGTGTTTAAATGTTTTATTTTATCAAAATATATTTCACATGGATCATGATTATTTATTCTAATGACTCTTCAAATTTTTAAATATTGATTCCATGCCACATCTTTAGTGATCCAATTTTGATGGTTATGAGTCCACTTATGATATGTTCAATATCAATGACAATTTCATTATACCCTTATTATCATCTTATAATCACTATTGAAATTTAGATTTTTATTCTTATGATTACCATTACTAATAATTTTCCCTCCCCATTATTATGATTTGATTATCTAGGATATGATGAATGATGTTAAATGAATTATATCTAGAATGGTTTCATATGGATTATGATGATTAATTATTGAGAAATAAAAAAATATGGGTTTAGTTAAAGTAACATTCATGTGTAGACATGGGTATTATTTATGTTAGTGTTTTTCCAAATTATCTAAAAATCTAAAATGAAAAGTTATTTGGGTTTGTAAGCTATCAAATATTTCATTTCTATGTTTTATTATTTGGATGAAAAAACATAAGTGTCTTTTATCAATATAAAATATATAATTGATATGATAATGTTTTTATAACCAGATCCAAGAGTGCAGGTTTGGTGTTATTATATGAATAAACTATTATAAACCTAATTTTTCATAGACTTTTAAAGTGGGCATCAATATTTAGACACCCTATAAATGATATTCACGATTAAAGGATTTATCAGTATTCATTTTTTTACAAACTATTTTATTTTTGGGGTTTGTATATATTGATGGAAGCAGAAGGAAATGTGTTAATGCTGAATGTGGTGGACAATTTATTTATTTTACTCTTAATTAATCGAATGTTTTGTTATATGGAATACAAAATTATACTACTATGCGTATGAAATATTATCATGAAATGAAACATGATGGGATTTCATATAATATATAGAGGGGAGAAGATACTGTAGATTATTTCATGGGGATATGTCCAAAATCATTTAGTGGGTCCATTGATAAAAAAATTACAAATCAATTGAATAGTTCAACTAACAATATATTTTACATTTTCCAAAGCTCAAAAAAATGAGTTGATTATATTAGTTGATTATTTCATGGAAATAAATTTGGATCAATAGTTTACTCTTATCAAGAATACTATAATAAATAAATAAATTGAATCCTTAGAGTTGGATGTCTTTATGAGATTATTTTCCATTGAATACTTTCTGAATATTCGTAATATAAAGATTGAGAATGTATTCCTTAAGCTTAATAAAAGGGTGATGAATCCATTTTTATCTATGAGGTATAAATTTGAGGTAAACTTATGTTATTATCCTTAAAGTGAAAATTAAAATTGATATATTCTTTAATGGAATAAAAAAAGTATCGAAATTTGTTTAGATATAAGATAATTACATAGTAATAGATAAGTCATTCTATATTATATCACGTTATAAATGGAGATCAGAGTCGCTAATAAATATATTTTTTATAAGAATGTAAAATTTAATTCCTAGTAAATTTTTAGAATAGAAACCATGTAGTAGTAAAGATGATTGTTCCATCGCACCAAATGTTTGAAAAAAACTATGGAGGAAATGGTCTTAAGTGGACTAGTAAAGTATTCAAATGTAGAAAAGAATGATATTGAGAAAATGAATTCCACAGTAATGGGGATAAGTTATGTAATAATAAATATAGATATAAGTCTCTAAAAAATTAACCACACACACTCAAATCCTGTAATTTAAAGGAGTATACACAAAACAATAACCAGTTCTAGAAACATAAGTTTAATCATGTTGATCAATGCCAATAAGATCCTAATCCTAGAGATAAATATAAATCCCATGTGATTATTATTTATGATAATGGGTTTGATAACATAATGGTGAAAGGTATGCCTATAATAAACTATATAACTACAAATTTCAAATTTGATTATAGTTCTACCCAGTAATTAATATCTTAATAATTATCTAAGGGTATCACATTCCCAACCCATCAGTTTGATGTTGAATAAGAAGTAAAAAATTCCAAATGGTATTCAAATTTCATATCAATTTTATAATTCATGTTATAATAATGATTCAAGAAACATTATCCCTTAAAATATTTTTATTATCATTATAGTTGATTTTTATAAGATTTCATGAATGGATTGAATTTCACTACATAAAGCACTTATCAAATGTTGAGGAAGGGAATTGATATTTTATATTATAAAATAACTGATGATTGTCTATCTATGTTAGGATAAATGAGATCTTATAATGTAAATAACATTAATTTCATGGGTATAGATTCATATTAAATGGGGGTTGGTTGGAAAATAAATATCAAATATATTACTATTGTATAGGTTTCTATTGCAATATTTTTAAAAGGGATTTCGAGTCTCACTCAAAAAATGAATTTGAATTTTCAATAAAACTAAATCATGGTTCTACACCAATATCAAATAGTTCATATAGAATATCCCTTATTGAGTTCTAGGAAATAATGAATTAAATCTATATGAATATTGATTAGGGATTAATTTAGAAAAGTGTGTCACCATTGGGAGAAGATATTAAATTTTTTAAGAGGAAAGATGGATCATTATGACCCA
Organism: Viscum album; assembly: GCA_963277665.1. NCBI lineage: Eukaryota > Viridiplantae > Streptophyta > Magnoliopsida > Santalales > Viscaceae > Viscum > Viscum album. The sequence continues at coordinate 189,143,105 of OY728131.1, forward strand.
AAATTCATTATCAAGAACATAAAAATACAAAAATAACGAGAAAGTTTCCCATGCCTCATATTAATTTTTGTTTGATCGATTATGAGAAGCTAAATACTTTTCCAAGATTTATCTTTAATCGAGATGCTATCATTTGGGGGTTCAAAAGCAATGATGTGTAAATAAATCCTTCTATCCAAGGTATGTACATTATTAATATATAGTTATTTTATTTTTCTTAATAATTACCAAATTTTCATTAAGGATTTAATGAATACTGTCTTTAGATATTACCACGATCAATTTATAGTACATTTTATAGATAATATCTCTATATATTCCATGTTTGAGATATAGAATGATGATTTATTTAGGAATGCAATAAATATTCTAAGATACAAGAATATATTTGAAAAATTTACCACGTGTCAATTTTTTATACAAAAATTTTCATTAATGGGTCTAATTATCTCAATTGGGGGTTGTTTTGAATCTATGTTAGCATTTAGGGAAAACAAAATTGACTGATAGACACTAGGTTCACCATTTTTGTTTTGACTCGATTCACATAATTATCCTTTAGAGGGAATTAGATTGAGCCTACAAGGACTTGATAATTTATCTTTTTTTGTATTACGAAGGAGTTGACACAATCGAATGGTCCTAGTGGGTGATTATAGGGGGATAAATATTTGCATAATCTGTCCACTTAGGATATGATTTCCATAGATGGTCTTCAATGAGTTTATTTGTTGTACCAGAAACACCCAACAATCCTTCTATCCATGATTCATGGACCTTCGTTCCCAAGTCAGGTTCTTGTTGTATGGTTTGGACAACAACACATGAGTATTACGTTGGTTGAGAAGATGGGAGGTTAGGGTCATCACACCCTTTTGGGGAGAATTATTTCCTACTTTGAGACTATATTATAGATTTAATCCATGTTCATATGCTTGTGAAGCCTCAATTCATTCACAAAGAGTGTGTCCATGGGTTACCCTCAGGCTGCAGGATCATCAGGGATATACATGTATTTCTTGCTATGGATATAATGCTAACATAATCCATTGGATGAAGTGATTTGGAGTTTATCATCATCTAAGAGGGATGGATGGTGGTTTGATGTTGGGTTAAGACACATAATATGGGCTTTCTATGTATCCTCATGAGGAGAATTAGATCCCACATAGTTCAGTGTCTCTTAACTGGAAACATCACCTTATAAGGTCATGTGGTGGGGACCCATCTATGAAGTTTAATGTCATACGTTGAGTACATCCAGGTGAAATATTTTGGTTCTAGATATGTTGTGGGGATTATGCAAAAATAGCTTGAGGGTCCCATGAAATATAAGTTCTTTTGGGTGAACATGAACCTACCAGGGATATATCTCGGAGAACAATATGGATGATTTGATGGTTAAATTTGGACCATAGGGAGGCTTCCTCTATATCGCGGTCAAATGGGGAATCAATGTACGTGTAGTTATTTTATAGAGACTTACAAATAATAGGAATCCATTTTTAAATTGGGGGAACATTTTATCGGGACTGAATTTTGAGAGTAACATCCCTTGATCTCAAGACTTAGACAGGTGTCCTACATTTCCTTGTTAGAGTAGGAATCATAGATCTAATAGTTCATTAATGGGTTGTGACTTGATATGGGGATTGCGCATGGGATCTGGTCATCTGAGAGAATCAAATATGGACATACTCCTAAAGAGTGTTCCCATTGTTGGAAACATTCTTGAACCTTTTGAAAAAGGGTACCTCTTTGATCTCGGCTTTAAGTAGGCATCCTATGTATGCCAATCATGGTTGGAATCATAGTTCTCAAATTTCATTCTTGGGATATTCCAATGTCATATCAATAAATATCTCTAGGCCCATGTGGGTCATACTCAATGTGTGAATCAAGCGGATGTGAAAGATTCAAGAAGGGCACATATTCTCATCCCTGTTGATGGAAGAGGAAGACAATGGTGATGAAAGAGGTCATGGATATGAGCCCATCGGGGAATGGAAATACCATTAGGTGGTTCCCAGGTCAATATGACAGTGGGTGAGGGCAAAAATAAATGAACTGTTCAATGTGTAATGACATTGAGAGTCATGTGTTCTAGATCTCAGAAGGGTAGGTGAATACCTCTATGGGAGTGCCCAATATCTAGTTCTCGAAAATGTGATTAGTGTGATTCCTTGCCAAAGGGTCATGAAAGAGTGATATTCTTTCTTTTCACTAGAACTCATTGAATAGGATGTCTAGTGATTAACCTTAATCCCTTGAATGGGGAGACTCATCTTAGAACCCTATGTTCTGATCTCGGGTTACCTTAGTAATAAATAATTAGAGACATTCATGGGGTCTAAAACATTATACGGACAACCTTCGTGATTCCTCTTACCTTGGGTATGTAAATTTATAAAAGCATGCTGATGCGGGTAATTATATGATGATATGGGTCCAGTTGATTTGTAGGAGGCTTTGGCTTGATGATAGTGGACTGGTTCATAGTGAAGCTATAAAGAATTGGATGGTAATGGAGGGGAATGATTGGAGCAATGAGGAAGGGCACACAAAGACACCCTATTCAGTGTACTATTTTCTCAAATGGGATGGGGGTATCCCCATATAGTGTACTATCATGTAGGTAGAGGGGTATTCTGTGTATCAAAGTGGTGCATGGATCAGAATGTGTCCTGCATACTAAAATTTCATGCGGCCCTGGATGTAGTATGTGATGCGGTGGACCATGCAGCCCTGGGTTCCATCCTCATACAGATATAGTACATGGTGCATGATCTTGTCTGCATAGCGATGTTCTATTTGGAGTGAAGGATTAAGAAAGGGTCTCCAAGTCCTTGGTTCATGGGATTTTCATTCGCGAGGGATTTTTGGTTCAAGGTTTCACCATTTTGGTTTGTGGTTTCACCAATTTTTATTAGTATCCTTGTTTTAATGGTGCAAGACCATTTATACCTGCAGAGGAGGTAGTTCACGAGTCACACTTTGTCATTGATTTGAGACTTAAGTCAATTTCATCTTCGTACATATCCAAAATCTCCAAATTCACAACTCTATATTTTCTCTCTGTCTCTACTCTCTTTCCTCCTCTAGCCTCATCCATTTTTATTCTATTTTAAGTTAATTTTGGAGTATTTTTATAGGGAATGTGAAATCATGTCTATGAGAATACAACACCATATGAAGAATCCCATGAAGTTATTACTCAGCCTGTGGATGACTCAGTCAACTAGGGTTTTCAGAGACTATGGTTCATGAGACATGTTTTGTGGAACCCTCCAGCTTGCGTCAACCATAAAATACTTAGTTCACATGATGATATGCAATAGAATTTCTCTATTTAATTCTGCCAACGACATAGTTCTCAGCATCCTAAGAGTGTTGGACATAAACCCATAGGCCAACACCTCGTGAGTTCTTCTTTGTACTGATATTTTGTAGTTTCTGTGTGTCCCACAAACCTTTTCCCAATGATGGTACATGGTCAGCCTAAAACCCCTTTCCAAATTTGATATCTCCATGTTTATTGTAAAATTTGAAATCCAATTTGATTCCAAATTCATTTCTAGACTTATAAAATTTTTTTATTCCTTCTATAAAGTGCACGTGGGAGTACTTAACTACATTCGTATAGTTTTTAGGACCCCACAAGTGTTCCCAATCGGAATGGGGTCTGATCAGAAGAATAATAGTTTATTCCGATGCAGAATTAGTCTCGAACTGAAGTGGTCTGTGGTAGAATAGGTTGTCCTGGTAGGTAGGGGGACCATGCATATTTATAGGGGCCCAAGTCATCTGTCTTTTACCATTTCTCATGAATAAAATGGATCTAAATCTCTCAACGACATCCTTCACTTCAACATACTGGTTACACTATGAAATCTGTATCCGTGAACAAATATGTACCTTTAGAGAACCAAATTCCCCATAGTTTTCTTCTCCCATGAACTAGATTTGAGTTAGTGAACTATTCTATAGAATTTAAAACCTATGCTAAAACTTCCACGTAGGGTGATGCTTACGTGATTTCCTTCTTCCTCACACAAAACATTAATTCGGTGAAGGAAATTATAAACTATTTTAATTAAATCATAAAATTTCAATTATAAAACTATAAACATCTTTATAGTGAGGCCTCAATTCATGATTTATTTATTCTGAGAACCATTTATTTTACTTGACAATTCTCCACAGGCCATTGCCTCATGGGCCTTCTATATACCAAATTTGTACGCAGGATATGGATTTAATGTACCAATGTAGAATTCAAGAAATGGATTCTACAAACCATTCCTGGTAGCAGTACAAGAAACCCCTTAAATACCTTGTTTTTATTTACTTTGGCCATTTTTGTGGCCTTTTCTCCAAAAATATTCTCATTAGATTAACTTTTCAGTAGCATTTTGGATCTTTTTGTGTAGACTAAAATGTATATTCCTTTGACTATTGGGAGTGAAACTAGAAGGCAAGAAGCTATGGTTGATATATCGAATGGGGCCTTTGTTCATACATCATCCCCCAAGAAGGTACTCTAATAGATCTTCTTCCGCTAGAGCTCATGATGTAACCATCATCCTTGAAACTATTTCTATACAACATTGGCCTTCCCGAGAATGTTAATTTTCCACTAACTGGCCAAAATACCACCATTTTCCTCCTAGAGACATCCCAGAGGCACGATTGGGGAAATATTTCATTGATGGGGGAAATTAGAACTTCTCCTACTCAGGAGAATGCATTCACCATGATGGGCTCTGTGTGGCCTCATAGCAATCGTCTCCATCATAGAAATTCTTTCGAATCAGTCATTTGATATGATCAATCCATTATTAATATTTCTCAAAACAATCCTAGTGGTGGAGAAACAATCCTGGTGGTGGGTGGTCCCCTATATGAGACATAATATTAGGAGGATGTTTATCTGATGGGTGGGTCTAGGTCTTCTGGGTGCATCAATTTTTCATGGAAACCCCTGGCCAGTTAGAAGAAGTAAAATTTCATCTGGAAGTGTGGATTTCCTAGTTTGTGATATATTATCCTAGTGAGGTACTGCCCAAATTGCTTATTTATTATTGTTCAAGCACCAACACCTTCCATATGTCTCATGGAGTGGTGGGGATTATATTGTGGGAGATCCATAAACATGGAGGGCTCCGTATTGTTGGAAATATATATGATAAATTTCTCCCAGTGGCCAACACCTGGGGATACATCAACTAGGTATCTCCTTTAGAAAGGAACTATTAAATCACGGCAGGGGGACTTCTTGATCAACCCCTCCATGCATGTTCCCTTATTTCATTTGAGTATTGGATAAAATAGTTTTTTCAAGTGAACATGCCTAGGACAGGGGTCCTCCATAGTCAAACTCATCCAACCCAATAGTCATGGGAAATCATAGGTTCATACTATGTGACCCTTGAGGTAGGCCATTAAACCACATGGGGATATTAGATTCAATTAGATGTACCCTTTACCTTAGGTTATAAGTTTTCTTTTCTATGTTTATGAGTGGATGGATTTTCCCATCCTGGGATGTATATACTAGTGTCCGAGCTTGTAATCTGATGATTTAGGCCATGTTGAAAGAGTACCAACCCATAAATTTTCCCATCCACACTCTTGGCCAACATTATGAGCTACAAGGGAAGATACAAAGAGGGAGGCCCCAACATCGTTTGAGCGGGTCTTTCCAAATTGTGTATGGATGGATGGAAGAAAACCAATCTTGCTATGAATATTAACATGCTTTAGGGGTTCCTAATTACAATTTTTATCCCTCTCTCCTCAAAATTGTGGTTGTTCCCCTCAATCCATAAGTATAAATGATTCCAAGAAATTGTTGGGTGATTTATCCCACTTCTCCTATGCACCCTACATTGTTCCCCCATGAAGGAATGGTGGATAACAGGAGGGGTTCCCTGGAATAATTATCATACATTGATGTGCTTTGGGATGTAATGATTGTTTCACAATTAGATAGGGTGTCCATCTATGAGTGATGTACCCCTTATGAGTTTTCTTGGAAATTTGGATGTCTACAGCAAGTCGCACCCCTCCTAGCTACCCAGTAGAAGGGAGAATCTCATCCCGTGATTCATTGGAAATTATAGTTGATAATGATGTAGAGGGATTCTATCATGGAGGTCCTAATTCCTAGTAGGGAATCTTCAACTTTTCTATCATTTGAGCATTCCCATATATAGGTGAACTGCTACCTTGATAGGGTGCAGGAAATACCAGGATGATAGGTTTAGAGGCCACTAACTGTTCCTCATCTGGTTCTGACTATACTAGTGGTGCCATCTGCATCTCTCCCAGTAGTGATAAGGCTCTCTATCCACTATCAAAATCATTTTGAAGGGGCTACATATGCACACCCCATTTTTTTTGTAGAAAGTGATTTAGATTATTCTCCTCCTATGGACACTACATGTGGTCCTAATGGGGATGACCCCAGTAGAGTGTCACCCAATATCCCAGAAGGCACAGAATATCCCATGTACCTTGTTCCAAGGGATAATCCATCTATTAGAGGGGTATCCCATCTAATTTAGTAACCAATCGTAGGACACTTCCATGTGCCGCAATATTTCTTCATATCTATATACACATTGCATCAGGGGAGGACCAAGGTCCTGGAACCATTAGAAGGCATCGAGCCATGCGAAAATTGGTGTGGTTTCAATTATGTTCCATCAATGTAGATACTCCTCTAAGTAACATCACCAATGAAGAGTAAAACATTCGGATATTGTTTTCCAAATTAGGATCAGGTGGCTTCATGTACTGGAATTTACACATTCTTATACACCAGGTTGTCATAGCCCAGGAAGTCCTCTTTTCTTGTGAGGAAAAAATTTCCAAATTCAATTTTAACATCATTATGGAATGAAAATTCATGATGTTTCAGAGAAACAAAATAATCTAGTGGCTGAGGAGATGAGATATCAGGAGTTGGTAACCACCCAGATGGAGGAAAAACGAGATTGTGAGGCTTATGTGGCCAGGCTGAATGGACAATTGGCACTGTCAAATTTCAATTATGAATCCATTAAGTAGACGGTATGGGAAATCTAAGCTGTTATCAATAGATCACATCCGATGGTTGAGGTTGAAGATGAACAAAGGACTACATTAGAGAAGACCATCGATGGTTCATGATAAATGATCATTGGTTTTTTTGGAAAGGGTGATCCAGGTTCCATTGTGATCTCCCCAAACTATCTCTATACCATTCCATTTTTATTTCATAAAAAGACTCCAAACTGGGGATGGTCCTCCATTTCATTTCTTGGAATTGAAAACTTGTTATTATCTATTGATTATTCTTCATTTTTTAACATCAATAAAACATATTTGATCATATAAATATCATTTTAAAAAAGTATTCATTTAAATTGGAATCATTAAATGAAATTGTTCTATTATTTTTTCCTGATTCGCGGGACATAGCGAACGTAGTTTGACTATTACTGGGGTTACATGAAAAACCCCATGAAATTTTTTCCTCTTTTATTATCATCCTAATTTTTCTTAATCGTATTTGGTATGTGTTTAGTATGTATAACCTGAAATTTTCTTAGGATAGACTTTTAGGGTTTGCAACCCAACAAACTTTGTGTCTCTTTTAAATATTTTATTTCATGAAATGTTTTCCTACACCATACATAGTATAGGTTAAATGAGTTAGTACAGGACAGTAATCTAGGGGTTCCCTTTACAGGTTTCCACTCTAGAGATTATTGCATCTTTTATATTTATAGTTTATTGTCTTTTCAATAAGACTTATTACTGAAGTTTTAGGTCGAACATATTTGACCAAAATTTAGTGTGTAGGGGACCCTATTAGATATTCATCAGCCCAGAATGACCTAATAACCTTGATACACGACTGAGTGTTTTTTATTTCCCCTGAATTTGCATGTTTTGGATGTATATGGGAAATGGGAGCCATTTTAGGTGTACATAGGTAGGAATGGACTCTCCTAAGGCCAAATGTTTCACTTGGTTGAGGGAAATTTTGTAGAAAACATATGTAGAGCCACCGAGGTATGATGTGAATAGTTAAACAAAGGTTCCCGTAGGATAGTATCCTTCCATCTCCGATGGCCTGAGAGATTTATAAAAATTTTGTATTTATTTTGTGAATTGAAGAACCTAGTGGTGGCCTATTAAGAAAGTGATTTCTGAATGTTGCAAGAGAATTTATACAGGGATTTAATGAGAAAATGCCCATACATGAATTTGGATTCTATAATGGAGGTCTAGGGAATGGTATATTTTATAATTATGAAACTAGGAAACATGAATCTTATTATGGGAGATCAATTTAATCTAACCAAGGGAGACTAAATGATTCATCAATTCAACTAGAAATGATTTTCATCTTATGTAATTTAAAATGGGAAATACCTAAATCGTAATCAATGGGGTTTCTGAATTTTGGGAGTGAGAAAGTACATCAAATTCCAATGGGATTATAGAAATCGGAAAAGAATATCATAAAAATGAATTTTCCTTTGGTTGATGACAGTTTGGTAGGAAACATATGTTGTGACATTAGGGAATGACGTGCATAGTCAAACAAAGGTATCCACATGACACTGACCATCCATTTCCAATGTCCGTGGAGGATTATGTATATTTGGACATTTCAGAACCTAGAGTATGGATTATAAAATTGGGTGAACCTAAACTTGAAGGGTAGAATTTCAGGTCAAACTTCACTGGGAAAATCCAAAAATAAGTGGGGGCATTTGTTTTCCCCGTATGTGAAAAAAGTTCACTCATATAGATAGGGAATCATTTTCTTACAAGCCTGGAGTAACTGAAGGTAAATCGGTCTAGGATGTCTTGAAATATCTAGGATGTGGTTAGGAAATATAATGTAAACTGTGAAGTTTAGTTTTCTTGAATTTGGAGAGATGTCACAGGGTATGGGAACTATTATGCATACTTAGGTAAGAAAGGACTATCATGAGGATGAATTTTTCCTTAGTTGATCACTGTTTTCTAGGAAAAATGAAAAACCACAGTGGCATGATTTGAATAATGAAACAAAGGTGTTGTAGGACAATGGCCTTCCATTTTAGATAGTCATGGAAGATTAGAGGGATTCAAGATTACTCGAAGAGCACAACTTAATGTATGGAAAGAGTGTATCCGTATACGTTAGAAACACCCAGGCTATGATTTAACTGTGGGATCAAGTAATCACCTACATAGATCTGGCTCATACATAGGGTGTGGCATCTATTCCATTTTGGGAGTACACTATAGTTTAATGTCATACAGTCAGGACCTGGGGTTCCTTATCATGGGGAAGGGAACCATGACATGCCTTTTAGGGTCATACTAATAGGGAAAAAATCCTAGGTTGATTTTCTGTAATTCCCTAGTGGATTCCATATTGAGGTCCCTAAGACCACGTGATCTATGATCGGTTTGAGAAACAAGGTATGGCAAGGATTTTGGGTCACCACTTAGGAATGGAATAATCAATGGAAGGGGGAATATTATTCTTAGACCAACGTTGTTCAGTATAACTTCATGAATAAAGGAAACATTCCACACAATTTTCTTCATGTTGGGTGGACATAGAGTAATCATGATTTGAAATAAGGGAAATATGATTACCCTTGAGAAACCCTATAAATAGGACATTCCTAGTGATTCTTTGCTTTGACTCAATTCAAGCACAAAGAAGGGGAAATTTTAATAATTTATGTGGTTGGGTCTCAATCATATTATTTGAGTATCACCACACCTCTCATTAGGGGGAAACTAAGTCATTCAAGATTCCCAATGAATATTCATTATCGAGGAATAACCCACAGGTGGGAATAAAATGCATTTTTTTTGGTGGGTCCAAGCCAAGATAAGAATATAATCATTTCCATTGTGTGGTGTCGTTTAATGTCGTGCAACCAGGACACTTCAGACCATACAATTTAACAACATGCATCAAGGAAGTTGGAAGCACTGTTTAATGTCATATTGTGGGGAATACATATCATAAATACCATAAATAAATATGGGTTGATCATGGTCAGAATATTCTTTCATATCGTAGGCATGGATGAGGGTAGAAAGGGTAAACCATGGTCCAAGGGGACCTTATATTATGGGTAATGGCATGGTTCTTGGGAGACATTTGGCATATGGGTGTAGGAAAGGACTCTCCCAGGGATGAATGTTCCATCGGTTGATAGATGTTTTGAAGGAAACATTTTTAGAGCCACCAGGTCTTGATGTGAATATTCAAAGAAATGTGCTCGTAGTACATTATCCATCCTTATTTTATGGTTGTGGATGATCATTAAGGTCCAAGATTTGCTGAGGCATGGAGTCTGGTAAATGGAAAAGGGGTTCCTGGGTACGTAAGACATACTCATTCCGTGAAATATGTAACTCCCCATATGGATCTAACTCATACCCATGGGGGAATAATCTCTTGACCCCATTTCTCCATAGGAGTTAAAATTATCACCTTCATAGGCTGGTATGTCATGTGTGGGAAATTTGGGGCATGTTCCATTATTACATCTTGAAAAACGTGGAACATTCATCTTCAATGTCACCATGTATCTCATTATAAAAAAATCAAGGTATACACAACTCTTGGGATACTTTTTAGTTTGACGTTGTAAAGTGAGGACATTATTGGGAGTCTTCTGTGCAAGTATGACCTATACACAGTGAAGAGGCAGAGCATTGATTTGGGATAGTGGTCGGACCAATATGTATAATCCTAGTGTCACTATGTATGCTGCAAGGGATGGAATGAAGCCATAGGTAGTCCTAAATAACATATTCTGTTGAACTAGACGGGCTCGTGTATAGGGAAGAAGGGAATTTTTATCTGATGTAGGTGTCTGGACCAAGGTATAGAATCATATAGTCACTACATATTCCATTTATAAATTCGAATAAAGCCACATATAGTTCGGTACATGCCCTTCCCTATATTGGTCTAGTCTATATACGGGGAGGGGGAATGTTTGTTTCACACTCTATGGGTGATAGTTTCATCATATACCTTTATGCCTTTTCTATGATGGGAATCCCCTACTATCATTCCTAAGCTCATGTGAGTTATACTCAGTGTGAGAAACAAAGAGTGACAATGAATCCCCCTACCATTGTAAATACATCGAAGGATATAACGAAGGCAATCTACATCATTTGGTGGCTGGGCCAGGACCATTAAGTCAAAGTGTCCCTACATATCCCATTGAGATATGACTCAATCCATATATAGTTCAAGGAGTTCCCCAAAGAGCATTGGTCCATGGGTAGGGAAACAAGAAGGGATTTTTTTTTATCTTTGGTTTGAACAAGATGTAAAATGAGGTGTCACTATGTATCATGCGAGGGAAGGATTATAGCCACATGTATTTTTAAAAATAACTCCCATGAATAGGTCTAGTCCATATGCAGGGGGAAGGGGAACTTTTGTTACTGGTGGTTGGACCATGATCTGGGGTCAAGGTGTCACTATTCATCCCATGGAGAGAGGAAAAAAGCCACACATGGTACTAATGGTGTCCTCCTTATAGGGATGTACCATTCATAGGGAGGAGGGGAAATTTTCTATATTGATGGTGGACGGACCATGCTATAGAATCTGAGCATCTCTACATATCCTACAAAGAAAAGGATCATGACATGCGTAGTTCTGCAGTCCCCTCCCTGTGTAAGTCTGACCCTTTCATATGAAAGGGGGGGTGTTTCTATCTTGTCCTCGTATGAATTTGACTTAGAGAAAATATATTACTAGCTAGAACACAATCCCTACTATTCAGTTTAATGTCATGTGGTGGAAAATAATCTATCATGTGGTTTATATTTGTAAAATTATGATGAATATGTCACTATGCAGTTTAACATTGTGATGATAAGACATATATGTCTCTATTACCTGAATTATTTCTTTAGAAACCTTGAATTAGTGGGAGTTGTGATGAGATGCCCATCGATTGAGATTAAGGCATCTGTTCCATTATAGTAGACCTTATTTATGAAATATGGTCGCTCTAATTTTTTTTATTAATCATTGGGTGTTTCTTCTCAAGTATCATCGGGGTTCTGAGGACTAGCACCATATATCCTTTGAGGAAATACTGAAGGCGAACCATTTTGTTTGAAGGCTCGTGTGATCAACTTTTCATAGAATTCCAGAAGAGGTTGAGTGTGAAATCTTGTTTCATCCAACCATTCCAACTCATCAAACCATTTTTGGGATTTGTAATCTATATACAATTGATCACAAGTGGAAATGAGAAGTGATGGAACTTAAACTTCAATGGAAAAACTACCTCTATCTCGAATATTAGTGAGTATGGTGTTTCCTATTTGGAAGTGCGGGTCGGGGTCTGATAAGCCCATAAATCATGGAGGATCTTATCTGGCCCATATTTCTATTCTTTATCTACCATCTTCTGAAGTATAATGGATACAGTCTTATTAAAATTCTATATCTGTCTGTTGGCCGTTTCATGGTAGAAAAATGAATGGTTGGATTTGATTCTATACTCCTGGTATAAATGATCCAACTCAGCAGAGCAGAAGTTGGCACCATTGTCCATTAGTATTTTTTGAAGGACAACAATTTTTTATGATGTTGGATTTCACAAACCTAACAATTTCCCCCTGACCGCTTTAAGGGGTACAACATCAACTCATTTAGAGAAGTAGTCTATTTCTGTGAGAATGAACTTGAATTTTCAAGACGTGACGAGTGGATATGGTCCCCTGACATCCATCCCCTATATCAAAAAGTCCAAAAGTACTATACTGTGTGAAGTATCTCTGGGGGTTGGTGAATGAAATTTCCCTAAACATGGAAGGTATGGAACTTCCTGGGGAATGTGTCACATTCATACACCCTAGTGGTTAAATAGTATCGATGCCTTTAAATTGATGGGATATATTGGATGCTAATTGGTGTGGTCCACAAGTTCTAGAGTGCACTTATCTCATGATTTTTGCAGTCTCTTATCTATCAATGCACTTGAGAAGAACTCTGTCATGGCCTCACTTGTAGAGAACATTTTCTTGGTTTTTTCCATCATACAAAACAAAATTGAATACCCACCTTCATATCTATTCTCTTACAGCCCTATCTAGTGGGATCTCCCCCATATAGAGGTAATTTTCAATTGAATTCATCTATCTGATTGTGTGACCGTAAGGCTTGGGAAAGGATATAATCAAGTCCATTTCTTCCATGTTTTTTGAATGAAAATAAAGAGCATCTAATGGTGGAAAATTCTGATGACTTCTACATCTTGATCAAGATCAGCTAGGGCTTTTTCTTCATTTTCTAATGCATCGGATTGGGAATTTGTTGACCAGGATATAAAAGTATGTGTTGGTTCTGATGGGAATTCTACCATAAACTCTTGGACATGGTTCATCAAAGTAACCAACACTTATTTCTTAATTTCATGGTCACCATTGACTTTCTTGATGACCTTATCTGAATCACCTTTTTTATTTAGGTGCACAACTTGTTCATGAAGTGCCAGATCTATGCCTACAATAAGGTCCTGGTATTCTGCTTAATTAATTGTGCACCCTCATGAAAGAAGGAAGGAGTAAGGTAAGATGGCCTTTTCTCAAGATATGATTTTAACTCCCATCCCCAAATTGTTGATATTGGGGTACTCCATCCTTTTCCTTGTCAATATTCCTGAGGCACTGTCGAAGTACATTTCCCATGACTCAGGTGCTTCTTGGACAAAGAATACTTCATCATCAGGAAGTTCAGTATCCAATGGGGTCATTTATACCGAGGGGTGTTCTTCCTAGAAATATGAATATTTTTGGATTTTGAAGGCTTTCTAGGGCACCTACTACATGTCAAACTATTTTAGAATGACTTCCAATCATGATAAATATATAGTTATCCTAGGACGGCTGAGGATATACTTGAGCGAGTTATAGTGACAACCCAGATGGACGTTGTGGTGCTGTAGGTAATTCCTGAGTTTATGAACCATAATGATTAGGGATATGAATTTCTTTTTGAAATTTGAATATATAGTCTTAGCATCGATCTTTGTTTGAATAAGTTAATAGAGATTATACTAACTGCCGACATCATTCTTCTAAGCGAGGAATGTTCCTAGTGACTGTTCTAAGGAGGTCATGTATAGAATGAGTTGTCTTCTAACAACTGGTGACATTAGAATAATTGGGATTAGAAGATAACTTTTAATATTTTTTAATTCTTCATAACAATCATTATCCCACTAAAATGCTACCCCTTTCTTCATCAACCATGTGGAAGGAAAAACTTATATTAAAATTTGGATATGAAGTGCCAAATACTTGTCAAGTGCCCCTAGACACCCCTCTACTTAGTGGGGTTGTGAGGTGGTGAAATTTGAAGGATGAATTTTTTCTTCACAGGGTTGAATTTGATTCCATGATGAAATATGACAAATATGAGGAATTACTCAGAGGTAACGTCGAAAGCACACTTCAGGGGATTTAGCTTTAGACATTTCTGTCACTTTTTATTAAAGATAATTTCAAGATATGTCTGGTGGTTTGGTTGTTGTGTGATTTATACAACTGGTCATCCGTATATAACAAGACTTATTTTCATGGGAAGGGAATGAAAATATGAAGCATAGCACATTGATATGTGATGTTGGCAATTTTCTGACCAAAGGGAATCCACTTGTAACAGAATACACCCTACGGGGCCCTAAAGGTAGTGGGTTATTCATCTTCTCGAGCCATTCAGATATTTTTATACCCATAGTATCTATACATTAAAGATAAGGACCCATATTCAGTAGTCTCATCGATCATAAATTTCATGACCAGGATTGAGAAATCATCTTTCAGGCAGTGGTGATTGAGGTCCCCAAAGTCAATGCAAACTCTGATATGTCCATTGTCCTTTTTGACATGGACTATTTTTTCCAAAAATATTGGATATTAGACTTCATTAATGATGTTATCTTTTATTATATTCTCAACTGCCGCCTCTATTTTGGCAGCATGTGTTGGGTTGGTCCTTCTGGAGACCTGCTTTTAACCACAATGGTCTTTCGGCAGACCTAGGTGATGAGTGGAAACCTCAGGAAAGAGGCCTAGAATTTCTGTGTAGTTACAAAACAAAAATATATCAATTGTTATTTTTGAAGGAGTTATATTCCTCTTTATCCACCAACGGTTTATCCAAACTAATTAGAGGGGGTCACAGATCGAATTCCGGGCCAAGGTTTATCTCCCTATGTTCATCAATTTTGGTGGAGATTCCTTTTTCCTAATACTGGAGGGGTATCTTTGAGATCTTCTTCATCTTATTCTTTTTCATCATCCTCTTCTTGATCCTATTTTTCATATTCTTCCTCTTATTATGGAGAGACGATTCTAGATATGAACTCTCTAGTAGTGGGGGAGGAATCACATCTTTGATTTCTAGAAACTGAAACAAATCCTTTTTCCCTGACTAACTACGGGGAATTTTTTGAAGAGGATGGAAATGATTTGGAGGAGTGTCCTAAATTTCATTTAGTGATAGGAAATCTCCTTCTTCCTTATTATGTAAGGCATGATCTATCTGGAGAACCAGGGATTTTCTGTTAGCACTTTTATTTGAGCACTCACAATTATTGTGGGGGTTAGCTTGCTTTTCTGCATCCTTAAACTTAGCGACCGTAATAGAGATCCTCTAGATGGCTGAGTCCACGACTTAGATTTAGCTTATACACTAAACATGATTAATTGAAAATATATAATCTTCCCCATTCTATTTGAGGGATCAGTGAGATCCATTTCTAACCCATTTGGGGTGGTGATCCAATCAATGTCTTCGGAAAAATACTACTTCTCTTTCAGTTCATAGAACCCATCAGCCAATATAATGAGACTCACAAGATTCTAATGGGGATTTATCAGCGTGCACTATGACATTTTTCTTATTAGCACAATATTTGACACACTGATGGTATAATGAGGGGATTTATGTATGATGATGAAGCCAGGTCCTCCCCACTAGGATGCTGAAGGCCATATTTTTCCACACTACTAGAAATTAAGAACTAGACATGAGGTCACCAAGCCATGTTTCAAGACTTATTTTTCCCAATAGCTTATACACACTTTTTCATTTCCAAACAGATTTGTGTTGTATGGTGTCTGACTGTCCTCATCATATCCTAGCTAATGAAGTGTTCCCAGTGGGAGGAGGTTAAATCCAGATCCATTGTCGTTGAAATTTTTTCGGATATCAGTGCCATTTATCATTTCAGACATGTCTAAGGGTTTTATGTTCCCCTGCATGATGGATTCATCCTGATCATTGAAGGATATTAAATTATGGAATGTTTTTGGGTTGGTATTTATCTGATATACATCAATAACTTATACATTGGCTTCTAATACCTATGAATTTATTAATTCTTTGAATAGTGCATCTCTAAGGTCTGTTGATAGATTCAAAACATCTAGGATTGATAGATTTTCCAGTACTGAGGCTAGATGATTCAGAATATCATATTAATATTATAAATTCTAGTTCTTCACAGCTTGGAGATTCTATTTCATAGGAAATTTAGGGACTTGATCCCATGAGGTGGAGGAGCCAACCTCTGGGATAAGAACTAATGGTGCTCCCATTCTATTCAGATTCAACATGACTGGTCAGCCTTCATGCTTTGTGTGATTAGACATCTTCTCTTCCTTTGAAGGATACTCCATTATTATTGTGAAAATATTTGTTTTGGAAGGGTCATATAAACACTCTGGTTCCTAGAGTCTGCTGGAGGGTCCTTCAATGAGTTTCTTCATCATTAATAGATTGAGTAAATGTGTGTCATGGAATTTGACTCCTTCCATGACCATGTCTTCTTGGAAACCCTCATCCTCTGTAGTCTCTTCTGTGGACTCTCTGGTTGGATGTGGGGAATTCATGTTCATATCCATAGTCTTTATCAGAGAAGCGTACCATTAAGTGAATGATATTAATAGATATGAAGACCAGTTCTTCTTCCAAAAATGACTCTCTCTGACTAACTTATTCTGATGTTGCTGTTTCGTAGGGTGGTTCCAATTTTCCCATTTAGAGAGGTGGTGACCGTTCTATCTAGTCTTTGGGAATTGTGTCTGAAAGAATCATGGTCTTCTTTGGTCTTATTGAAGGTTCATCTTCTTACTCATAATTTCGGACTTTCGGATCGGACCATCTTTGGGATTACTAAACCTTAGAGAATTGTGGGGATGATGACGATTGTTTTATTGAATTAGGAGCTATTGGGAGAATTTTTGGTTTTTTCTACTATTCTTGGATGATTCCATGAGCTTCGTTAACTATATTATAAGTCATCTAACTATCAAATTTTTTCTTCATTTTTCTAAAGACATTTTTACACTCCTATTCCTTACATGGGATTAATGTGGAAACATACACCACGTGTGCTGGTAGAGGTCCTAACTTGAATTGTCCAAATTCCACCATCTTTTAGAGGATATCCATGAAGTTGAAGCACTTTTAGATATTTTTTCCTAGTATCCAATGGTAGGGAAAATAATATTGACAATCATTGAGACCCACTTCATTTTCTCGCTTTAGCTCTAGTAGATGGAGCAATTTTCAATTCCTGGAATCTATGAAGTATACACAAAGTTGTTCATATTGGAATAAGTTTACATTATTTGTTTATTCCTAAGATGATTTTTTCGGCACCCCATCACTCATTTTGTCAAGGTGGAGGTGGTTTTTTGCCTCTAGGGGGTCCTACACGGTTTGCTGGAGGCCTCACAACTAGAGCTGGTGATGGGGTGGCTTAAGTTTGACATAAGTCGGTTCATATTTTCCAATTTTTTTATTGGGGCCACTCAGGACTTGAGATTGGTCTTCTGTAAGGAGAATTAATTTCTTTTATAAATGGAGGAGAAATCTTGGAACCCACTTCTGTACTTTACTAGGATGAGTGGAGGACACAATTCATCACATAGATTATTGATGTACATTTCGAGCATTTCATCCTTGGGGAGTGGCTAGTTTAGGGAGTAAGTAATTAATTTTCATCTAGTGATGATGCCATAAACACTTTCATTATTATAATCCTTATAGTTCTTGAGATCACTGACAATTTTCTTAGACATTTCTGAGCCGAAATGGAAAATAAATTATCATTGTTGGTCCTCCAGCCTGTGACTGAGTTAGCTGGAAAACTAGTATACCACCCGAAGGCTGAACCCTACAGTGTTCACATGAAGCACCTGAGTCTCAATACTTCTTTTTTCCCCAGGGTTCCCATCATGGGGTCTTACTAAGATGCATAGTGTGTTATATGTTTTTATGGGTCTCATTAACCATTGAACCCCAGGAATACGGGGTTCTCGATGTTTGGTGGTGGTAGAATGTTGTGCACCCAATGAGGGTAAGGTTTATGTTCTGGTTGTATTAGAGCACACAACACCTCTATGTTTTCCAGTTACACTGTGAATTGTTTGATGGTTTTCAAGAGCTCATGATGCATATCCTACCGGACTTGAGCATTGGTGGGTTCAGTATGGGGAAACAAGATGTGTCGGCACTTCTAGAATTTGGGGTGGATTCCCATTGGGGGGATTCCTCTATGGGTTGGCCTGAATGTGTTTTGGCTGTTTCTGTAGTAGAGGGAATTCTTGTTATTATTTTGGAGCCAAATTCAAGTAGACTAATGGTCCTGTTTTTGGATTAGATGGGAACTTGAGCCTAGATTCACTTATCAAAATGATTTCATGTGGTAGAAGAACCTCTTCTGCAAATACCTATTGGCATTTCTCTTGAGGGACACACCCGACAAGATAGCATCCTCGATGTAGCTCTACATTGATTCGTCAGATCTCTTTCATTTCTTGCTCCACCTTGTTGAATCATTCATTGAGCATGAGGGACTCATTTTCTAAAGGAGGAGAAGGAGGTTCATATACGACTCTAGATTTCTTCTTCTCCTAGGTGGGGATTTTTGAGGAAGGTATTGATGAGTTTGTTGAGGGTGCACCAAAGTTTAGGGCAGCTCCCTGGTTTCGGGTTTCCACACCCTTAGGCTCAGTGTGGACAACATCTAGGAGGGAACTGTCTTCTCTTGCATCCTCTTCATTTGTATACTTTTATTTTAGGTCCATGAGATTGAAATCCACCAAATTCACTGATTAATACCTTATTGTGGGTGGTGTACCCAGTGCTAAATGGACGGGGAAATTTTCGGGTCCTTTGTGGGACATTATCTTTCTATTCTGTGATATTCTTTGGGTTTCATGGTGAAGAGAGACTGGAAGGGAGCCCTGATCTGACCTCATAATATCCCTTTCTCCCGGTGTGTATGAACCATGATACGAGACTGAATGGGTTAACTTTCAATTATTCATTCTTCATATATGGGAGAATACATACATTCTTTGTGGAGGAATTTGTAGAAAAAATGCTACCAGCCCATTGGGATGTGGTTGCTCATGTTCTTCCATTGATGCTCTATAGCCTAGATTCATTGGTCTTATGAAGGAATTTGGAGTTAAAAATTACCCCATTACTACGAGATGATGTTGTTTCCATATTGTGACAGTAGTTGTTTCTATTTCCACCATCTTGATTTCACACACTCCCATGTGGGTTTGAGATGAGTATGGAACTGGACTTTCTCATGATTTATTTAATTCTAATGACATGAATGTTTCTCGTTTGTTTCCTTACCTTAGGTAGGAATACTACTATATTTTCTTAGTTTCCTAGCCTAGAAGCATCACAATGGCTTGATCTCATTGGGCTAGATGCTTTGGAGACTTACTCAAGGCTAGTTTTTGATGATTTTCCACCTTTCCTAAGCTGGTATTCCATTTGATTGCATCCTTTGGTTAATGACATTGCATGATGTCACTTACAGTGATTTCTAGTGGAATATACGTGGGGTGAAGTGTAAAGCTCCATGTTCTCCCCATCCCAGAATGTGAACATCAGACAGGGAATCACTGATAAAGAAACACAACTTGTGCACCGCGTTGAGGCATGCCATTTCGAGATATTTCTTTTTCCTCCCTAATTATGGATGCCATGCAGACGAGAGAGCTTCAATGTTGGTTAGAAATTGAAGCCCTCCTAGTATGTTGACATAGTCTGCATATCCCTCATACATTAAGAATGTTTCCTTTAGCTAGTGGTGATTTGTGTATATATTTTTCCAAATGTTATGTGTACATTCCTCAGAAAACCCCCTTTGTATATCAAACCAAGAAGTGGTTGTGATCCAATACATCACTGGTATGTCATCCCTAGATATTTTTCCACTTAGGAGAAAAATATCCAAATGTTTCTCTTCTGAAGACTCATCCTCTTGGTATTATTAACATGAATGCTCCTTAATTTTGTTCTGATCGTTGGGGATGAAAGAAGACTCATTGATATGAGAGCAGTATGGGTGTTTCATGGAAGATGAGTATGGATCTTGGAAAAATTTGGGTTGTGAAAGGATATCACTCATCATAGATTTAGTTTTTGAAATGTATGACTCCATATTTACAAGGGCCTCATTGTAGGAGGAATTTTTCAATTTTTCCCTAACAAGGGGAGGACCTTCTTTCCAGTGTGAATTTTAACTATGGGGATTACCTTTGCAATCGGTGATACAATGGAAATATCTACCATTGAAACTTGATGCCCAACCATATGGAATATCCATTTGGCATATAACTTGGGGAGGACCTTCTGGGCGGGCTGTAGTAAGAAGATGACCTTCTTGCAGCATGATGGCACTGAGGGGAGGACCTACTTGACGACTTTAATGATGGTGATGACTACTATCATAGCTTGATATCTGGATGTAGTGATAATTTCTATAGTATACATTCTAGGGAGGGCCTTCAAGGTGTACTGCAATGAGGGGAGGAACGTCTCATTTTTCGATGTTTGTATTGGGAGGGCCTTCACAACAACTGCCATTGCAGGGAGTTCCTTCGCAATGTCTGCTATCACAATGGGGACTACCATCGTGTCTTGATTTCTGAGTGTAAGGAGGAGTATATCTGTAGCATATACTTTATAGCAGAACATTAGGGATGAAAAAAAAGGGGATGACCTTTTTGATATTTGATCTTCTAGTCATGGGCAGGACTACCCTGACACAAATCTAGAGATAGGCTTTTGTGATCGATTATTCACGGCCCATAGAGTAATTCCCCATGGGTGCTCTGGGGAGGGCCTTTAGAGATACTGGTAGCAACAATGTGGGGCGGTAGGGCCTTTAAAACTACTACCGCCACTTCCATAATTTCATAACGTAATGATATGTTATTGATCCTTTAATGATATAAGCTTGATTGTGTCAATAACTCCAGCTTCCTACAGAGGAGAATCAATACTATTCACATCATCTTTCAGTTCCATTTGGGGCCTTTTATATTTCGGTACTCTCTAACGGGAAATTGGGTACATATGCTATTGGTAATGCCCTTCAAATATGTTTTCCAATTTTTTTGGTTCACATGATTCCATCAGGATATATCGATGGACATCTTATTTTTTAGTAGGGATATATGCCTGCCCAAGAGTGTCCACCACATTGGACCAAAATCCCCCAGTTAGAATGAGATTTTTTTTCTAATCCTATTGTTTGTGTATCGCAGGATTTTTCCATAACCCTCATGGACTTGATAAGGGATGCATAACTTCTCTTGAGAGACCGAACTATCTTGCAGATAAGTCATTCTGTTCGAGGAAATCAGGTCGTGGGCCTGGTTCCTCAACTTTTTCACTCATGTAATGACATATTGACATTTATAGAGGATATGGTCTAAAATAAACATGTGATATTCAATCAATTTTAGGATGTTTTGAGATATACCTTTGGATGGAATGGGTATGATGTCCCATTATGATGTCAGAACAGGATTTTGTTCTAGATCAGGTCCTCTATTGGTTGAAAATGGATACTGGCAGTTCTAATGTGTAGGGATAGTGGATCAAGTCTATCTCTCATGGTCTTATATGGTTTTCACTGTATTTGATTGGTGGTATTCATATTTATAATTCGGAATTTTTATATTCTCTCATTCCACTATATTTTCCCCACAGTATTTGTATGCATCAAAAGTAATTTTACTCTACTAATATTTTATTCTTCTATATTTGGATAGTGGGATTGATTTTCATTAATAGGTGTTTGTACTATCCTATAGCTTGTTCTTGTCTCATTTGGATGATGCAATTCTTATACAGTGGATGGTATTTTCATCTACCTATAATTCACTTCTCTGTATGCATGGAAGGCCCAACGAGTATTGGTAGGAATGTCCACATTATTGCATTGTGCCACCCTATTTCTGTCATGGGATTGACTAGAGTGGAAGATTTGTATGTCTTACTGTTGAAAGCCGCTGCATTTGTAAGACATATTTCCTCCCTAGGAATTGGGTAGATTACTTGTGTCTGATTATATGTTTTCTTCCCTCGAAAGGCTGCCCGATGGGCCCATGTCCTTTGGACTTCAGCAGGTTCCCTCAGCATGAGATCATATTCAGAGAAAGGACAATTGGTCATTAAACATTGGAAACGACACTCTCTATTAGTGGCATGTAATTTAGACTCCTGTGCAGCTAGGATGAAGGCATCACCATCGACTTCATCTTCCTCCCTAAAATAAGGGAGGTACTTGTTATCCCGCTCTGGGGATAGGCTCCCAAAGCTGTTAGAGATGGCCAGTAGGGCCACCCTATTCCAGGGTATCATCCACCTCTAGGGTGGCTTATAGAGATCTTTTTCTGATTGGAGGTCTTATATTGAAACCTTCATTATAGTGAGAGTATTGTTTTTGTGTTACTCTCTAATCAGCATTCTAGATACCCAACGTTGAAGACACTGGGTTTGTGGGGGGGGGGGGGGTTCACTCTATATTTGGGCCCCGTCCTCCTGTGGGATCATTGAGGTGTGTATCTGCATTGGTTTTCAAGATTCCATTTATACTGAAGGTTTCTCTAGAAACCTGCATTATATATATATATATATATTTCATATATAGACTAAAAAACCCCGTCAAAGTAGCATCTCTTGATGAGATGCATAATTAAAGATTTGGCTTATCCCCATTCATTTTTATAAGGTGAAGGGGTTTGATTAGGTTAATACTTCCACCTTGGTCGAGGATTGGCATAGGGTTCACCATTTGTGTATCAACCCATGGTGAGATTTTGGGGAAAACAAAATAGTCCAACAGGTAACAAACTTTTGTCTGTTATTATACAGAATTTCCCACTGGGTTCAACATTTTTTGCCAACCTAAGGTGAGTGTTTAGAGAAAATAAAATGGTCTGATGAGTGAAAAAATTTGTCTGTTACTATAGATAATTTCACCTTTGTTTCACCATTTTTGTTTCAACACAAAGTGACCATTTGGGAAAAAAATGGTCCAACGGGGGACAAGCCTTTGTCTTTTGTTATAGATAATCTCCGGTTTGGTCCAACATTTTTGTTTCGACTCAAGGTAAGCATTTGGGGAAAAATGGTTTGATGAGTCAAAATAATTTGTCTATTATTATAGAGAATTTCATTTTAGGTTCACATTCATTTAAACCCCACTCACATCATTATAAATTTTCGAGAATTGGATTGACCCTGCGGGGATTTGGCAGTTTATCCTTTTGTATTACGAAGGTGGTTCTATAATCGAATGGTCATGGAGGGTGATTACTAGGTGTGAAGTATTTCTGAAATTAGTCCTCTTAGGATATTATTTCCTTAGATGGTATTCAATGAGAACATTTTTGGAGTAAAAAAAACAACAACCATTTTATCCATGATTCACGGACATACTTTACAGAGGCAAGAGCTTATTGGATGGTTTGGCCAACAACACATTAAGAATCCATTGGTCAATAGAATGGGAGTTTGGGATCATCACACCCTTTTGGTGGAATTATTTTCTATTCTAGATATCTATTATAAATTTACCCAATGTTCATATGTTCATTAATCCACAGTTCATTCCAAAAGAGTGTATCCATGGGTTACCCCCAGGTTGCAGGATCATCATGGATATACATGGATTTGATGCTATAGAGACAGTGATGAATTATGCCATTAAATGAGGTTATCTTATGTTTATTTTCTTCCAAGAGTGAAAGAAGGTGGTCATATGTTGTGTTCAAACCCATAATATGGGCTTAATACGTATCCTTGTGAGAGGAATCAGAGCTGTTGTAGTTCATTATCTCTTGAATGGAAACACCACCTTTTAAGGTTGTGTGATGGGGACCCTTCCATTTTGTTTAATGTCCTTCAATGAGTAAATATAGGTGAAAGAAGCCTGGTATAGACGTGGGGTGCAGATTACATCGAAGCGGCTTAAGGTTCCCCCAAAAGATATGATCTTCTAGGTGAGCATGACCCTACTGAGGATATGGCATGTAGAACATTAGGGTTGATTTGATGGTTGGATTTTTACCTCTGGGAAGCTTCCTATGTATCATAGTCAAACGAGGAATCAATGTATATGTAGTTCTATTATCAGGACATACACATAAGAGAGAGACCTTTCAAATATGGGGAACAATTTATCAGGACATTCTTCTGAGGAGAATGTCCCTTGAGCTAGATCCTTGGGCATGCATCCTATATACCCTGTTTAGAGCAGGAATCTGAGTTCTGGTTGTTCGTTCATGGGCTGTGATTTGATTCGGGAATACGCATGGGAGATGCCTGTCTGAGAGAATTGATTCTGAAAATAATCATCAAGAGGGTTCCCTTTGTTGGGGACATTATTGGGGTTAGCCTTTTGAAAATGTATACCTCCTTGATCTTGGGAATTAAGTTTGTTTCCTATGTATACCAATTATAGAGGTAATTAGAGTTCCAGTAGTTTATTCACGTGCTTTTACAATGACATATCACCACAAATATTTAAGTTGACATGAGTTATGCTCTGTGTGAGAAACAGTAGGATGTGAAAGATTGAACAAGGGAACACATTCTCTTATCCACTAATAGAAAAGGTGTATGATGAAAATGGAAGATGCCATGACTACGATCCCAATGGGGGAGAAAATGAGCATTAGGTGGGTCAATTCCCTCATTTAGTCCCATGTTGATCTAATGGTGGGTGAGGGCGCAAAGAAATGAACCTTTCAATGTGGAATGACATTGAAAGTCATGTGGACCAACTCTCCTATGTATAGGGGATTACCATAGTTGTAGTGCCCTAAGTTGGTTCTGGGAATGGGGATGAGCATGATTCCTTTCCAAAGGGTAAGGAAAGAGTGATCTTCTTACTTGTTGCTGGAAGTCATTGAATAGAAAGGCATGTGATAAGCCTTAATCCCTAGAATAGGGAGACTCACGTTTGCACCCCATGGTTTGATCCTAGGTTACCTTGGGAATGTATACTTAGAGACATACCGGGTGTCTAAATTATTATGGGTACATCCTTCGTTTCTCTATTTACCCTGTGTATGTAAATTTATAAAGGGGTGCTAGTGCACCTGATGATTTGATCATACGGGTCTAGTGCCTTTTGGGGAGAACATGACCTGATGCCAGTGGACAAATTCACAGAGGAGCTATGAAGGACTGAATGGTAATAGAAGGGCATGATTTGAGACAGTAAGAAGGACACCCGAAGAAAACATAATATGCGTATTGTTTTCTCACATTAGATGGGGGAATACCCATAAAGTGTACAATCATACGGGTTGATCAGTCATCCGAAAATAGAAGAGGTGCATGTATCAGAATGTGTTCTATATACCAAAATGTTATGTGCCCATGGATGTGGTTCACGATGCGGTTGGCCACATGGCCTCGGCTTCCATCCACATACAGATGCAGTATACAGAGCATGATATAATACTTATAGTGATGTTTTTTGTGGACCACTATATTGAAAAATGGTTTGAGAACCTGTGGTTCATGGGATGTTCATCCTTGATGGTTTTATGGTTCTCCTTTTCACCATTTCTATTAATGGTTTAACCTTTTTTTCAGTTTCCTTATTTTTATGGTATGCATCCATTTATACTAATGAAGGTGGTTGTTCATGGTTCTCACTTCATCATTGATTCGAGAATGAAGTTGAAGTCTTCTCCATATGTCTCCAAAATATCCAAAGTTTTAGCTCCATATTCTATCTCCATTTCTGATCTCAATCCTCCAATAGTATCGTCAGGTTTTTTTCTCTTATTTTTAGTTCCTCTTTTTTTCCATTTAGAGGGTGCTAGGGAAATCATATCTATGGGAATGTGGTACCATTTGTGTAATCCCATGAATATATAAATCAACCCATTGAAGACTCGGTCAAATGGGGTTTGTGGATGCACTGGTTCGTGAGATGTGGTTCACAGAACCTATCGATTTGCTTCACCCATGAACTACATAGTTCTATGGATGGTATGCAATTTCATTTCTCCAGTTGACTCTGAAAATGACACTTTTCAATGTGTATGGAGTTTTCTAGCTACCCCCCATGGGCTATCACCTCAAGAGTTCTTCCGTGTACTGATGGTTCATGGTTTATGCTTCCAACGAACAATTCCTAGTGATGGTACACGATCGGCCGAAAACCATTTAAAATTTTTGATATCTTGAAGTTTCTTCTCAAAATTTTCAATCCAATTTTCATCAATTTTCCTTACAGGACATGTTGGAATATTTTATTCCTTGTTCAATGTTCGTTTTGGTGTATTTACCACCATTTGTGATGTTTTCAGGACCCCACAATGGAATATCAATGGATCCATCGATGACATAAATCATTGACCATTACCCTATTCCACAAACTGTAATAGAGATGTGTAGTTTTTGAGGATTTTATCTATATTATTAGTAATTTTTGATGAATTTATCATGGATATATTATCGATATATTTTATTAAATTATAAGGGAGTTATGTTTAATTCTATGAATGAATGTGAAGGATAATTCATGTAACTAATGATTTGGTTGGTCAGTGCACATTTTCTAACATGATCCTATAATGGATAAGTGTTTTCTATTTGTAGTGATGCACCATAGTAGGGGATGGGATGTGTTATTTTATTGAATGACATGGTGATGGACTATTCCTTGTGAAAATTTTTGGTTTATGAGAAAAATTACTTGACTTATTATTTGGATTTTGTAGTAGTAATACTTTAATTATTGATATAGCGGTTTATATTTAAAGATAAATGTGTGAAATTTATACATATCATAAAATTTTAAAACACATATTCACATATACATAGTTGAATATATTTTAGGTAATATGTTTGGAGTAGATAAAATATTATGAATGATCAATACATTTACACCCTAGGAAAGATAACAAAGTGGTGGATGCTTATTGCCGAATAGATCATTATTACTTATCTATGATATGAATAAAACAATATTGAGTATTTAATAACATTAAATGTTTGGTTCTTGAAATAAAAAGAAAAGTGGAGAAGTATTATTTTTCACAGATGAGTGTTCACCCATATATCCCATTTCAAGATTAAATAATTGTAAAAGGAATTAGTGGAGCTATACAAGAATGGGATATGGGATCTAGAGTTCATATATGATTCTGATGTATTTATAAAGTTTAAGAATTGAGTATAGATCTGTAGTGGTGTCCACTATGATCATACATACGAAACACCTAGGGTCAAATAATAGAAGGGGGTATTTTTGAGTAAGTATAGAAATATGGTAGTAATAATAGAATATATATTCTAGAGGTAATATAGAAAATGAACTATTCAACAAAATTAGACATTCGGTCCTCTAAATTGGGGCTTCAAGATGCAATTAATTAGGTCCATCAAGTTATTATTTGCTTTAAGGCCTATGGAACAGGAATGGAATTATCCTTTCAGGAATAATTCCTTTAGGACATCAATGATTTTCCTTAGGGATTCCTACATATGTAGTCGGAAACTAGTAGAGAGAATAAAGATGGAAAGGAATCCAATAGTGATCAATTGGACATGGAAGGTTACTCATGGAGAAATAAATATACACATTTTAATGAACTAGTCAAGGATGAATAAATGGAATTATACATATATTAATTTATGGTCATAGAAATCTAGAGAAGTTTGATACATGATTTCAAGAAGGTGTTATGCTAGGTTAGGGTCTTAGACATGGGGCTTCGAGCATGTAATTCCCTATATGATACTATTACTTAGAGACATGGAATCTATGTCCATTGAGTCATGTTTGGGTTCCTTATAAACCTAATTAAAAATTATAGTAACTATATTATAAAAACATTAATTTTCGGTTAATACCTGACATGATGTTAATGATATTTGAATAAAATCATAACTCATCATTTTATATTCAGGTAGAAGGTATGAATATGTATAGTTATATGAAATAGTATTTATTTAGATACAATATGAAGAGATATATTTTATATTATGAATATTGGTACATGGTTTTTGGAAGCTTATAGATTTGAGATATATGTTTAGGGGAAGGATATAAAAATTAGACGTACCAAAAAGAAAATGGGAAGAAATAAACATGGTTTTTTGTTAAAACAACCTAAACAATATGATGTCCATAATGATCATTGGGTTAGAGTAAATCAACTTATGGGATAATAAAACTTAATTACTGTCAATTAATATTTCTGTCTTGATTTAATTTTCATGAGATACATTAAGGAAGTGGTATGGTTTCTCGGAGTACCATATTATATTATATTTGACTGATATTGGAGGATTACCTTGATATTCTTGAGATTGTTTCTATAATATCATGATATAGAATTTTTTTACTTATCCTTATCAATCTCACATATATCTTCCATCTGAGGGAACCATTAAATACTACGAATATTTCTTCAGATCCATTTATCTAAAGTGAATATGTGGTTTGTATCAATAAGTTAATCTTGTGAAATTATTCTATATTAATAGCTTTCACTCTACCATTTGGATTTCAACTTAAGAAGGCCCTTATAAAAAGTTGCTTATAACTATATAATGCTTGTATGATGTTAGAGAAGGAAATTTATTTGGAACCAGGTAAACTTAAAAACTACCAAGAAGGTTAGAAACATTCAACTTCACATAATGGATGCACATTATCGATCAAGGATTCATTCTAACAATCATCGGTGGGATTTGGAATTCAATGTTGATGATAAATTATTAACATATAATTCTATGTGGGATATGATTAATGATTATGGAGAAATGTAATGTTAATCCAAGGTATATTGGCCATTTTTAGATTCTTGATCAGATTTGGATGGTTTTTTTCCCTTAGAACTTCCACAAAACCTCTATCACGTTCATGTTGTGTTCTATATATCTATTTTATGCAATAATATACTTAATGTTTTACATGTACTAAAATAGAATGTTAAACCACTAGAGCATGATATTTCCTATTAATAATAACCAATAGATATCGGGGATTATAGGAATAATGTTCCATTGAACCAAACAACACATCTGGTTAAAGTTCGATGGAGGAAAATAATATTCGAGGAAGCAATATAAGAACAATAGGAGGCGATGATATAGAAATATCATCATTTTTGAGTAACAATTTTATGGATTTTTAGGGATAAAATTATTTTAAGGGGACTATAATGTCACATTGATGTGTTTTTCATTTTAAATAAAATGGAAGTATACGATAACATTCCTTACACGCAACCCTTATACTAAATAAACCATAATAAAGTCATATTAATAACCTAATAGTTAAATTGGATGGTAAGAATAGTAAAAAAAGCATGATTAAAAACCTAAATAAATTTTTTACATAAATGAAATTTATTTATTAACATATACTAAATAAGAAATTATTTTTAAATAAATTAATTTTTTTTCAAAATATATTTTCATCAAAAAAGTTTATAATGATTTTATTCTTTAACATTATAATTAATTAATATATTTCTTTTCAAAATTTTATTTAATGAAATGAATATTATTTTTTAATCAATATTATAATATTATCTAAGGGTGATTTTTCAAATTTGGGTAAAAAAATTTTATTCAGTGAATAGTGAAAATGATAATATTTTTAAATAGTTTCATATATTTCAACTAAAATTACCATACATTATTTAATTTGATTTTAATGTAATATAATTATACTTTAATTATAAAAAATATAACTTATTACACTTGAATCATAATTAATGTTTAATTTTTAATAAGTATGTTCTTTGGGATTAGAAACACATTTTCCTAAAAACTGCTTTTATATGCGCAATGTTTTTTATCTTAATAAATAAAATTAATCTCTATTTATTAATGATTTTAATGAAATTTATATCTTAATTCATCATTCATATATTTTAACAATAATTTTATGTTTTTTACAATTGAAATAACAGATATATATTATGTTTTATTCTTAAAATTGCATTTGTCTAAAATGGGTTATCATTGTGTCATGCATTCTTATTTAATACTAAATTCTTCCACTTTTTGAAATTGAATTTGGAAAAATGGAATTAATATTTTTTATTAGAATGACTAATAAAATAAAATATAGTAAACTAAACTTGTAATGAAACAAAATTCTATCAATGATATTTCACTCCTTATATTTATTTTATCTAGTATGAATCATATAAAACTACATAGAGAACACAATAAAAGATTTATAAAAGAATAATGCCTGAAATAAGAGGTATTTCGAGACTTTAAGAAGCCTATACCGATGAAATAGTAACTTGCCATTATGAATAGTAACATGAACCTTAGGAATAGTAAATCAGCCTAATGAATAGTATACTTAACCATGAAAGTATAAATAAAATTTAGGCATCTATTAAGTGAAAATAGGATATAATTACATCACAATAAAATTAAGATAATATAAAAAAAATTAATTTTGATGTGTTGGTATTTTTATAAGTCATAAATATTTAATTACAATTGTTTAATTAACAAAACTATTTAAAATAGAATAAAAAATAATTAAATGGTTTCATAAATCAAAATTTTTATATGTCATTATTTTAGGAAAATTTTATGAGACATTAGTTAATATATGAAAGTGTTATAAAATTAGTTTTTGATTTTGAAATATGTAATATTCAGGTAAATAATAAATTTATTTAAAAATAAAATTTCACATATTTAGAAAATTATTTGGATAAAACATAGTCCATTTCTAGATTATACACATTGGAAAATGTTTAGGGTGAATTTCTGGGATATTTCAAAATTACATGAATTTCTAGTCAATTGAAAAATAAGTTTATTTACATAATAAAAATATAATAAGCTAAATCCACTATTCCATGAGTTATCGCAGATTTAATAACCATAATATCAAAATTAAATTCATTATTTTAATATATTTTATGATAATTCTCAAACTATTCATAGTCCTGATCCAAAATATTAAACAAATGAATAAGATATTACAAAACCACCCTCTCCTCCACAGTAAAAACCACCCTAACCCCCTATAATCTTCTCTCATGTAATTCATTAAACATGTAGATTTTCATCCCAAATCATAATCCCTAGTCAATACCTATGTCTAGAAGCTCTTCGTATTTCCAGAATATCAAAAGCACTTCCCTTAAGTAGGTTAACTCAAGAGGTAAATCCTCTTCCTATTTCATTTAATTTCATTTCAATTTATTTTATTTTATTATTATATCCTAACCTACTCTATCCAAATGATCATAATAATTTCATTATAATAGATATACTAGAATGATATCATGTTAATGGATGATCCATCATGATTCTCTTTACTCTATCCCTTTTAGTTTAAGAACAAAATCATCATCTGGGAGGTGCCAATTTACGACCTTTGTGGATAACGAACATTAATTCTAAAATTTTTCCCTCAAGGATGTTCATGATTCCATTTTTATGGTTGGAAAGGATTATAAAATATGTATTATTTCTTATTTATGGTCCTGGATCCATTTTAAATGCATTTTATTAAATAATAGAACAAAACTAGTTCGTTGTTATTGAAAATCTGTTAAAATTAAGCTAAACGATTATCATTAATTTGTTATCTAATGATTCATCCACATTTATTGAAGAAACAATAAATAGAACAAATTATACATATATCTATTCATTAATAACAATAAATTCAAATATATATAACTATACACATTTTACATGAACTTCGTTACATATAATCAAGCGAACTAATCATGAAATCAAGGAAACAAACACTATGATACGACCGAATTCAATATTATAACTTATCAATTTGGAAATAAATGCACTTAATAAAACTATAGTGGATGAAATATATGAAGATAATATTCTGGATTAATTATTGATTATATTTAATTTGATTAACTAGGATTTTATGGTCACATGAAGAACACTTTTGTACCTAAGGTAAGGGTTTTCTAAACAAACCAACATTTTCATTCAAGATACTCTTCTTTATATCATTACACAAATTAAATTCATAATTTCTATTATATCCTCCCCAAAAATAATGTATGAATTTTCTACATGTATTCATCAAACAGAATCCTACATTATTTTATGGATAGTAAAATTTTTTAAAAGTATCTTTCTCAAATTCATCATGATGAACAAGCCCGAATCAAGGGAACCTGTCAAATTCTTACCTATTTTAAATTTCACACTGAAATATACTTTAATCCATAGTTATTCATCTAAAATCAGTAATTTTATTACGAAAAAAATATATTATTTCACTTCTGGTCTCATACTAATAGTTTTCTAACATAAATATTCTTTTATAGTAAAAGAGTATTTTTCTCAAATATTACTCGATTATTTTGTAAGAGTCTTTCCATCTATTTCAACACTCTCATTGATTATTATATTTAATTAGTTTTAATATTTTATTATATAGTATACCATATTTTATTTATTTATTTATTATTAGCGTTACTATAGATGTGCTATCTTGATACCATTCACCATATTACTCCTAATTGTTAGTGTTTATGTTTACTTATTAGGGAAAGTTATTTACATTTCATATTTTAGTTTTTTTATAAATATATATGTTGATTATGTTTCTCCCATTTTATATGAGGAATGAATTGGACTTATTATGTGATTGGTGGGGCCTGCTATAGGTCCACGATGCATTGGTATCTCTTATGAGAAAAAACTATTTAGTATTTTCACCCATTATATATGGTGTCTTGGTCGAGGTCTTGATGGTATGGTGTTAATGTATGAAATTATGCATTCAATAATTATGAAACATGTAATTTATAGTCCATTTCATTATTCAATTAGTAATGTATCCCTGACTATGTTCTATTATGGCATTATGTTTTCATCTTTTATTCATTCCATATTAAGATCATGCATATTTTTTAATGGCATGTGTACTTTTATTTATTCAAAATGCCTTATTACTTATACTTCTACTGTAATACTTACCCTTTATGAGAATATATGATCACCAATTTATTATGTTTTATTTTTCCCAATGATGTGATATTTGCACATAGCCTTAAACATTACATAATCCTAAATTAAATGAAAAATTCACATTGAGGATCTTTTGAGGTTTAGTGTTTTAGAGAATTAGGTCATAAATATTACATATCAACGTGAAAATTAAATGTACACACTATTAGTTAGTATATATTTTTTCATGAAATAAAAAATGATAAAAAGAAATATGTCTAGTTGCATGTTTTAGACAGCATGACTTTTCCTAGATCCCATCCTTGACCCTATTCATCTTTAAGTCATGTGGAACACATTTCAAAAACATGGGATGAGCATAAAAAGCTCAGTAAAGGTTATAAAATAAGGAAGTAAAACATTATCCCATAATTAAATACAAATCAATGAAACCATGCTTTTCAATCATAACATACCTTACGAAATCATAATATTTATGAATAACACACACATATCATTAATCATAAAGGTAACTTATGGAATTTATAAGATTCGTACATTGTAGTTATCATAGCTACATAGGGAGTCACATTTGGAATACCCATCACAGTATATTCCCTAAATATCCTAGGAGAAACACTAACGTTTACCTCCGTAATATTACCCAATTCATTGGAGAGCTATCTCAAGCTCACACGCCTTAGGTTTATCACAGAACCACCAATATGGATAAAAAATGCCCAATTACCATAACATATTCATAACACATAACACAATAATAAAGGAAATTCTACATTTATACATTCCAATCACAATATATCAAATCAAAATATTGAAATAAACAATGATTTGTCAAATCATTTTCAAAACAATTTAAAACATTTAATAAATATATTTTTGAATCAAAGAGTCCCATACCACTTTGAAACTTTTAAATAAATTATCATTTGAAAAAATTAATGTCCATATAAATAAATCCTTAAAACCATTTTTAAAACATGAACATTAATGATATATATTTAGAAGAATAAATCCTTAAAACATTTAAAATTATATTTTAATTGAATAGTTTTTAACAATATTAGAGAATCCTGAATACAAATAATTGAGGAATAATATTTAATCAGAACATTATAATATCATGAAAATAAAGGGATTCATGATATAATGTTACATAGGATAGTATATACACTTTTTAAAAGTGAATTGGTTCATAATGACAATGAAGTCTCAATGGAATGTAAATTGAGACGAAATCCCAAATAAAAACTACAGCCTCAGATCAAGGAAAAATCAATTACATAGTAATGTGTGAAAAATTTAAATACACTAAATATTATTGGATATTCAGTGTAAATCAATAATAGGAAATTCACACAAGTTATTTTTAAGACAAAACCAATGACTTGGATGTTTAACTCAATGAATGGAAATTGAGTTAAAATTACTCTTAGCAAGTTCATATCGATGACTTGAAAATTTATCAATCATGTGATTATGTGTATCAAAAGTATATCCATACAAATGGGAGTGGAAATTACAACATAAATAAATAAATAGTCATTTCACACATAATTATAGCATGACATAATTAAGAATTAGAAGATTAACCCAAGGAATTGAAATTGGGTTAAAAGGTTCCCTTACCAATTTAGTAACGTAGGAAACATACAACCCATGAAGGAGGAATAATTAAATGAATATGTAAATACCCATAAATGAAAGTATATTACAAATATAGTACAAATCATGGGCTGTACGTACACCACACAAAGGAAATAGTGACAATATAACATGAATCTCACGGGAATAAAAAGTGAGATGAAAACACCTTACTAGGTTGTAATCAATCGAGTCGTATGACCAAAAGTAAATAACCACTAAATTATTCACATAATAAAATGAATATAAAAAGAATCATGATAATATATATCAAATGGAAATTCATAACACACCACATGCAATAAATTAGTGGCGAACAATGGAAATCTCACGGAATTAAAAGTGAGATAAGAAATACCTTACCTCATGTCCGACTTGACTCATTTGTTCCTTGTTATTATTGAATAATAAAATAAATTTAACTTATAAATTATTATGAACATTTTTAAATTTTATTATTTTTATATCACTTATTACCATTTTATAAACATAATGTAATCATTTATGTTAATAACGTTGGTTTTGTCGATATTTGGAACTTGAGTCAAAAATGGACTTCTTATAATTACAAGTTGTTCACATAATCAAAAGTTCATTATATCCAGAATGATATTAATGATTTAGATATAATATATATAATATATATCCAGTATATATATATATATTTATAATAGTACATAAAATTTGGATGAAGAAATGAAATGCACAGTTCATGGAGACGGTAAGCCGTACGTACGCATGAACTCTATTTTAATTTCTATTTCATATTGTAATTGAATGAAAACTTAATGATAAATAGTTATATTATAATTACAGTATAAAATCATATATAATTTCAATAAATCTATCCTTTATATGTCCTACGTATGGTATGAACGAGTCATATAACTTTAAGTGGGCGGTAGTCCGCACTTCCTAAAATGAAATTATCCTGTTTACCAATTATGGAAACTAAAAAGGTAGGATATAAATGTAAAATACAGAAGAATAAATAAAACATAAAAATAACATATATCATATATTAATATAGTTCCATCTTAATGGACCCCATGAGAGGTGGTAAGAGATAATCAAATAATCATCGTTTCGTGAGGCGTTAGTTTTCCATCCACAGAAATAGTATGTTCTTCACCTATTAGATGGAAGTCTGTGTAAGTGTAGTTAAAATAATTCTCAAAAAAATATCATAGAGGATACATATGTTGATATAAAATAAAGTAATAAAAATATTTTAGGGGTTGGAGAAGTAAAATAAAAGAAAATAAGTTAATATAATTCATTACCTTTAATTTGGTTAACTCTCTTTGATTTGTACCAAAGGACTTCTTAAAGTGCCTTCTGCCTAAGGTAAGGATTTTAGGAGGAGGAGAGGGATCTTGAGAGATTATTTGGTTTAGGTTTGGATGAGCCAAGGGTCTTGAGAGGTGTGAGGAATGAGTAAGATGTAAGGTTTTTTTATAAGGGGGAGGAGGGGCTCTTTAGGAAAGTGTGAAAATATTATTTTATTATATAATGATATTCAGTTCCTAAAGGTCCAAAACTAATTAAGGTCTAACAAAAGATGACTCATGGTCTAAATAAAATCATCCAATAAAAATTGGAATGTTTAGGTATGTTATTTTAATATTTATAATCTTATTTATTTAAATCATTTATTAATGAGGTAAATACTACATTATTTTTGTATCAAAAATAATTTTATTTATTTGATCAATAAAAATTATAAAACAAAATACCATGATGTAGGAAATAGTTTTCGATTTAAAATGAATAATTATAGTCTAAAATATAACTTATATATCCCTATGTAAAAATTAATTTACTAAAAGATATTTTTTTGTGTTATTTTATCATTTACTTTAAGTTAATTAAAATGAAGTGTCATTATCACTCCAATGTGGCTCTATGGGGTACCAAAATAGACCCAAAGATGCCCATGGTCGTAAATGACTCAACCAACAATGTTAGGACAAGTTTTAAGGTAATTCTTTATTATTATGATATACTTTTTACCATGAATTCTCCCATTTACCTTTAACCGTGGTAAATAAAAGTCAATAGTTACTATTCACCAAAAATTATTTTATTCTTATTGAACCAAATTTTAATTACTAACAAAAACCATGTACGTTGTATTTTCGAAATTCAATTCACAAAAGTGGTAAAATTTCATTTAAATGAAAAATATTGTTTTTTAATTAATACTAAGTGGTTTCACTATTAATCAAAAATTGATGTTTTTCAGAAAAATACCAAAAATTCAGCCTAAGCTATATATGATATTACAAATTAAAAAATGAAGTCTATATTACCAAATTAAAATTATATAAGTTTCATTAATTAATTTAAATTAATTCTTGTTTTCAAAACAAATAGTGTGTTTTTAAGAAACAATAACTATAAAAAGATCGACACTTGTTTATGACCAATTTCAAAGTGAAATTAATTACAATGACCAACATTGTATTAAGTGGTAAAAATATAATCTAATTACACTTTATAAACTAATAAAAATATAATAAAACCATATAAATAAATTATATTAAAAGGCACTTTTGAATAAAAATACTGTATTTTTCACTATTCATTAAAAAATGAACATTACCAGAAAAATACCAAAAATTTACCGAAAGAAAATTTTGATGTCCAAAATCTAAAAAATACTTTTATTTTGTCAAATCTAACTTATAAAAGTTTCCAAAACTATATTTAAAGAGGTTTCTCCATTAAAAGGCAGTAAATCAACCTTTTAAAGTAAATTATGTTTAAAATTAGATTCATTCACATTTTAAGCCTCTAACTTTTATTGGATAAATGTAAAAACATTTAACAAACATATATAATCATTTTTACGTTATTTCTGTTCATTCCCACCATTAAAACGACTAGGTGTTAACTACCATTTAAAATAATAATATTATATTATTAGTGTGCAACACAAGATTTCAAAGAAACCCATTGTTGTGTATCGGGTATGCCATAGAACATAGAATCCCCTTTAAAGAATAATTAATATTTAGTTCATAAATATTAATATATATAAAAAATGTTGTGTTCCTTATTTACGTGGGATGTTTCATCCTTCCCCCCATTTGGGAATTGCGTCCTTGCAATTCTAAAACTGGGCATAGAAAATTCATTTAATGTCCCACATGGGAAAAGAGTCAGTAAAACTGTCACATTAAAAGAAAGAATGAAAAGTATAAAGGTCACTGGAGATAAACAATACTAGGATTCTATCTAAGAAAACATAGATATGGAAGAGATAACAAATGGTCATGTTCTGGTGAAGAGTGATAGAAAACATGATTAAGAGAACCTTAACCACTAGAAAATCACAAACTTATGATGTGTTAAACAGTCTTTTATTATCCAGTAGGAAACGTCAACCAACAATGTTTTTCTTTTACAATACTTTTCATAATTTTGATTAATTAATTTACTACATATAATAAGAACATAGGTAAATATACATTCATTCAAGTAGATTTTCATCATTTAATAATTTTCTACCAAATACTAATCTTTTCTCCAAACAATGTGCATTCAAAAAGACTTGGTCACATCAAAAGCACAAGAATCATCTTCTAGAGAATCATATAATCCAAAAAAGAAGAACTATATATTTCCCTTTTATTTAGACATCATCTAAAACCAAAATTGTTCGTGCGAGATCAGATAACACCCAAAAAGGATAATCTTTTACAAAAAAACTACTCTTAATCACTAAATTTTTTCAAACAATACCCAAAGTTCAACGAAGACCATTCAATAAACAACAATCCATAAAATTATTCAAAAGTAATCCAAACTAAGATTGAAACCCAAATCTCATACGGATTTAATTAAATAGTCTTCCAAGATAAAGCTTAACTTTTATCTCCAAATACAATTATTTACTCATAAAGTCTCATATTGAAAATTAATTAACCAAATCACATATTCTCCATGATAGGTTAATAATTTTCATAAATAAACCAAATTGTTATATGTCCACGATAAAAAGATAGATTCTTCCAAACTAAAATTTCAACCATTATTCCATAATTGAAATCCCATAGTATTCTATCTTCCTTAGGCATATAGTGTTTCCTCAAACGATAGAACATCTTCCACAAAAACCGTTATCACTTAATCACCAAATCATTTTCCTATAATAAGTATGTCGATTTAATAAAACATAAGTTCCCAAAATCAAATTATTCTTCTTCCATTAAATTATTTTACTAA
The DNA here is from genome assembly GCA_963277665.1 of Viscum album. Lineage (NCBI taxonomy): Eukaryota > Viridiplantae > Streptophyta > Magnoliopsida > Santalales > Viscaceae > Viscum > Viscum album. Next base: position 189,182,316 of record OY728131.1, read on the forward strand.
AATAATAAGTCATATTAACCAGGGACATCAATTAGGCTAGTGGTAGGTGATGCGCCCTTATCTCCCTTCGATTGTGGGTTCGATTCTTGCGGTCTTTCTGGATGCGACGGGTTGTCACCCATCCTATGGGTTATCCTTTTTATAAAACACAAAAATAACCCTAACATGATTTAACCTAAATGGTTTCCTTATACCTCTCATTTTCATACCAATTCATTATGATATCAACATCTTAATTCTTGATGTCTTATATATATTGTCATTTTTTTTTTATTTCACCACCATATGATAAAATAAAACAATCCCCAAAATGAAGAACAACATACCTTGATCATGGTGTCCATTTAGTTTCATCATCATCTTGTTCACATAGGTAAAAGGTCCATTCATTGAAACAATGATTTAATGATCCTTCAAAAACATTTTATTCCTTCATCCAAATACACCTTGTTCAACACGGGTCATATGGGTGTTCATAGAAAAACAATTTTGGAAAATAATCATGTATGACGTATAATTTCAAAACATCTGATAATACATGATTTTTATAAAAAGTCACATCGAATTTGAGTTGAAACTTTCAATTAATGGTCCTTTTAAAATACCATTGATATGTGATGATAGACTATATTGTAAAACAAAATTTAAATATATTTCCCAAGGGTCTCCTTCTTTAGTACCTTTTTCAAAATCATAATATGCTTCAAAATCTTATGACAAGGTACAATATTTAAAAATGCCTTGATAATATTTACCTTCCTTGAAAATAAAAGAATATTGTGAAAATAGGATTTTATTAAATAAAACCCATGTTCTATGATGATATCTAGGTATAGTGAAGGTGTTTAATATCGCAAACAACTGATTTAAAGTGAGTTATATGCTAGAAAAAGGTTCACAATCATCCGAACCTAACTTTTCAATAATTATAGAAAGCAAGTCATCATGAAGAGATAGAAATATCGTTTGTGATCATCCTCCTTCCATTTTTAACTGACTCTCCATGATCTTAAAATTTTATAAAACAAGGATTTAATATAAATAATATACATTGGGACTAACCATGCATCTAAAGAAAACATTTAATCCCTAAAGTTGTCTAAATCGACCTCTGATACCAACTAATAGGATCTGGCCTTAAACATTACATAATTGTAAATTATATGAATAATTAATATTGAGGAGCTTTTTAGATTTAGAGTTTCCGAGAATTAGGCCATAACTATTAAATTTCAACTTGAAAATTACATATACAAACTACTAGTCAGTATCCATTTTTTTCATAAAATAAAAAATCTCAAAAAACATGTCTTGTTCCATGTTTTAGACAGCATCACATTTCCATGATCCCATCCTTAAACCTATTCATCTTTATGTCCTGTGGAAAACATTTAAAATACATGGGATGAGAATAAAAAGATCATTAAGGGTTATAAAATAAGGGAGGAAAACATTATCCCATCATTAAATACAAATCAATGAAACCATAATTTTCAATCAAAACATACTGTAATAAATAATAAGATTTATGAATAACAAACCCAAATAATAAATCATAAAAGTAACTTATTGAATTCATAACATGATTACATTATATCTATCTCAGCTACACAGGGAGTCACATTTGGAATACCCATCAAAGTATATTCCCTAAATCTCTTAGGGGAAACATTAACGTTTACCTCTGTCACATTACCCAATGCATTGGAGAGCTATATCGGGCTCAACTGCCCTAGGTTTATCACGGAACCAACCATATAAGTAAAAAATGCACAATAACCATAACATATTCATAACACATAACACAAGAATAAAGTAATGATAACATTTATAAATTTCAATCACAATATATCAAATTAATATATTGAAATAAACAATGCTCTTTCAAATCTTTTTCAAAACCATTTAAAACATTTAATTAATAGATTTTTGAATCAATGTGTCCCATAAAACATTGAAACCTTTAAATAAATTATCATTTGAAAACATTAATTTCTGTATAAATAAATCCTTAAAACCATTTTTAAATCATGGACATTAATGATAACGATTTAGAAGAATAAATCATTAAAACATTTAAAATGATATTTTAGTTCAAGAGTTTTTAACAAAATGAGATACTCTTGAATAAAAATAATTGTGGATTAATATTTAATCCGAACTATATAATATCATGAGAATAAATGGATTCATGATATAATATTACAAAGGATAGTATATACATCGTATAAAAGTAAATTGGTGCATAACCACAATAAATTCTCAATGGAATGTAAATTGAGATGAAATCCCATATAAAAACTGTATCCTTATATCAAAGATAAATAATTTACATAATAATGTGTGACAAATATAAATACACTCAATATGATTGGATAATCAGTGTAAATAAATCATATTAAATTCACACATGTTCTTTTTAAGTCAAAAACAATGACATGGATGTTTAACTCAGTGAATGGAAATTGAGATAAAATTACTCTTAGCAAGTTCCTATCGATGACTTGAGAATTTATCAATGGAGTGATTGTGTGTATAAAAAGTATATACACACAAAGGGGACTGGAAATTAAAACATAAATAAATAAATATTTATTCCACATATAATCATAGCATGACATAATTAAGAATTATAAGATTAACCCAAGTAATGGAAATTGGGTTAAAAGGTTCCCTTACCGATTTGGTAACTTTCAAAACATACAACCCATGAAAGGGGAATCATTCAAGGAATATTTAAATACCCATAAATGAAGGTATATTAAAAAAACATTTCAAATCATGGGTGGTACTTACACCACACAATGCAAATATTGACAATATAACATTAATCTCACTAGAATAAAAGGTGAGATGAAAACACCTTACCATGTTGTAATCAATCGAGTCATATGATGAAAAGTTAATAACCACAAAATGATTCAAAGAATAAAATTAATATAAATAGAATAATTATAATATATATCAAATTTTAGTACACAATACACCACATGCAATAAATTAGTGGCGAACAATGAAAATCTCACGGAATTAAAACTGAGATAAGAAATCCCTTACCTTGTGTCCATCTTGACTCGTTTTTTCCTTGTTCTTCATGAATTATAAAATAAAGTTAATTTGTAACTGATTAAGAACATTTTTCAACTTTATAATTCCTTTTATATCACTTATTACCATGTTATATACATTATGTAATCATTTAAGTTATTAACGTTCGTTTTGCCGATGTTTGGTACTTGGGTTAAAAATGGGCTTCTTATAATAACAAGTTGTTCACATAGTCAAAATTTCATTATATCCAGATTGATATACATGATTTAGATATCATATATATCATATATATCCAGTATATACATTTATTTATAATAGTACATAAGATTTGTAGGTAAGAAATGAAATGCACCGCTTATGGAGACATTAAGCCATACATGCGCATGAACGTTACTTTCATTTCTATTTTCTACTTTAATTGAATGAAAAATTTATTATATATATTTATATTATAATTCCAGTATAATATAATATATAATTTCAATAACTCCATCCTTTATATGTCCCACATATGGTATGAATGAGTCATATCACTTTGAGGGGGTGGTAGTCCGCACTTTCTCAAATGAAATTATAGTATTTACCCAATATGGAAACCATAATGGTAGGATATAAATGTAACATACAGAAGCATAAGGAAAAAATAAACCTATTATATATCATATATAAATATAGTGTTATCTTAATGGCCACCATGAGAGGTGGTAGTAGATAATCGAACAATCATCGTTTCGTGAGGCGTTAGTTTTCCATCCACAGAAACAGTATGTTCTTCACCTTTTGATGGAGGTGTGTGTAAGTGTAGTTAAAATCCTTCTCATAAGAAAATACTAGTATATTTAGTATATATTTTTTATAAAATAAGGTAATAAAAAGAGTTCATGGGTTTTAGAAGTAAAATAAAAAAAAGAAGTTAAGAGGAATCATTACCTTTAATTTGGGTAGCTCCCTTTGGTTTGAACCAAAAGGACTTATTGAAGTGCCTTCTGCCTATAGGTAAGGATTCTAGGAGGATGATAGGGATATTGAGAGATTATTTGGCCTAGGGATGGACGATCCAAGGAGCTTTAGAAGTGTGAGTAATGAGTAAGAAGTGAGGGATTTTATAAAGGAGAGGAGGGGCTATTTTGGAAAGTGTGAAAATATTATTTTATTATATAATGATATTTGGTTTCTAAAGGTCCAAAACTCATTAAGGTAGAATATAAGATGACTAATGGTCGAAATAAAATCATCCAATAATATTTGGACATGTTTTTTATGTTATTTTAATATTATATGATTATTTATTTAAATGATTTATTAATGAGGTAAATAATGCATCATTTTTTGTGTCATAAATAATTTTATTTATTTGATGTCTAGAAATTCTAAAACAAATAAAATGATGTATTAAAACATTTTAGAATTCCAATGAATACTTATAGTCTAAAATATAGCTTATATAACCCCATGTAAAAATTAATTTACTAAAAGATATTTGTTTGTGTCATTTTTTCCTTTAAATTAAGTTAATTAAAATAAAGTGTCATTATCACTCTCAAGTGTCTTCTTGGGGTCCCAAAATCGACCCAAAGATGCCCATGGTAGTCAATGACTCACAAAATAAGGTTATGATAAGTTTTAATGTAATTTTTTATTATTATTATTTTCTTTTTACCTTGAATTACCTTATTTACCATTAAACACGGTAAATAAAAGTCAAAAAGTAACTATTCACAAAAAGATATTTTCATCTTATTAAACAGAATTTTACATACCAATAACAACCATGTACGTTTGAGTTTCTAAATTTAATTCATAGAAGTAGTAGAATTTCATTTAAATGAAAAAGTCAGTTTTTTAACTACTACTATATGGTTTCACTGTTCATCAAAAATTGATGTTTTTCAGAAAAATACCAAAAATTCAGCCTAAGCTATATTTGATATTCCATATTATAAAATGTTGTATATTTTTAAAAATTCAAAATATAGAAGTTTCATTAATTAATTTGAATTTAAATCTTGTTGTCAAAATGAATAGCGTGTTTTTGAGAAACAATAACTATCAAAAGATCGACACTTGTTTATGTCCAATTTCAAAGTGAAATTAATTCCAATGACCAACATTGGATTAATTGGTAAAAATTAAATGTAACTACACTTTAAAATCAATTAAAAAGATAATATAACAATAAAAATAAATTTTATTAAAAGGAACTTTTATATAAAAATACAGTATTTTTCACTATTAATTAAAAACGATCTTTTCCAGAAAAGTACCGAAAATTTACCCAAAATAAATTTTGATATACCAAATCTAAATAAGACTTTTATTTTTTTCGAATGGAACATATAAAATTGACCAAAACTAGACTTAAAGGGGGTTCTCCATTAAAAGGTGGTAAATCAACCTTTTAAAGTAAATTATTTTCAAAATTAGATTCATTCACATTTTAAGACTCTAACTGATATTGGATAAATGTAAAAACATTTAAAAAATATATATAATCATTTTTAGTTAGTTCTGTTCATTATCACCATTATAACTTCTAGGTGTTAACTACCAATTAAAATAATAATATTATATTATTAGTGTGCAACATAATATTTCAAAGAAACCCATTGTTGTGTATCAGGTAATTCATCGAACATTGCATCCCATATAAAGTAGAATTAATATTTAGTTCAAAAATATTAAAAAATTTGAAAATTGTCATGTTCTTTTTTTACTTGGAATTTTACATGTGAAGCATTATATTATGATTTATTTTTACGAATAATCAAGGAGTTTGTATGTAATTCAAAATATATTGATATGTTGTATTTCATTTCATGTTATAATGAAATTATTATGTATGTATCTAGTTTTCCAATGCAACAAAAAAATTCATTCCTTCAAGATAAATGTTCCTTATTTATATGCCAATGTATTAATATAAATCACTAGCTAGGGGAAACATGGTTCAGGGTTACTACAGTTGGTATCAGAGGAAGTTTAAATAAAATTTTGAACCTAGATTTTGGAAATATAGAGGAATGAAACCCTAAGATAAACATAGATGATAATAATACAAGAATATCCATGAATTTTGGTAAGGTAAAGATTATGGGGATCTTACTAGAAGATAAATCTGTATCTGGATACTATAGGTGGACATGATTGTGGCACAAATACCTAGGAGTAACAACTCTGACCAGGTGTTCCATGCTTGACTAGGGGTAACTTAGTACACAACAACTGCCCTTACTATGCACCCAGTTTGAAACTCTCAGGGGGTATGATTAGTATAATTAAAATTTGCCTAACAAACAATTATGGAGGATTAAATTGTAAATATTTTTCTTAAAAAACCATTCTTATTATTATATGATTATACATGGATATGATTTCAATTTATGTTATGTATTTTACTAGTTCAGTATTATAAATTGTGATTCATAACCTAATTTAGTTTATACCATTTTTTATAAATGATTCATAGTGGAAGGAATAGAAGCAACATGAATTCTTGTATACCATGTAGTAATCATCCTCCTATGCAAGATAATGATGTTGTTTCTGGAGCGGCAACTGGTGTTGAGCAACATATAACTGTAATGTGACAACAAACTGATGTTATGACTAATAAACTTACCTGTATGTAGCATCATGAACCACAACATGGAGGGGAGATGTTATAACACATTATGAAACAACAAATTCCCTCATTCAATTGGAATACAGACCTGTCTATGACTAAGTAGTGGATAAGTTCCCAAGAGAACTTATTTCTACCTTTGAAAGTAATGAACGGAAAAAGGTTCTCATGGATGTTTATCATTTATTATGAGATTTATATCAATGTTGGTCACTAATTCAAAACAAAAAAGTTGAGAAAGAGATTGAAAATATGAAATTGAGATATTTTAGGAAGCTTTTCCATGAAAAATATTTCCCCACGAACAATGTGAAAAGATGGAATGAAAATTCTTGAATCTGTGGAAAAAAAGACGATGTGAATGTTACCAAATATGAAGCCAACATTAGAAGGCTATAAAGGCATGATGCATTGTATAAACATAATATTGAGAGAAATATTGATCAGTTTTTTTCATAACCCTTACATTGAAGGGCATTAGTTTCCCAAACATTATCATCATACAAAGATATAGTCTCATGTGCAATAAAAATAGAAAAATAATTCTCTCTGTCTTATTACCTTAAAGGAATGAAAGGGACTAATAGGGTTTCTCAAAACCAGAAAAATAGAAATAATGAAATAGGGAAGAATCAAAGTGTTTATTTTCCATCATGTGATAATTGTGGGAACAAACCCGTCGAAACATTCCTGAAGGGTATGGGTGTTTTTTACAAGTGTGGAGGAAAAGGACAATAATCCCAAGATTTTAAGGGAATGGAAGAAGTTAAAAATGTTCAACGCTGCAATTGAAATGGGATGGTACATTATGAAAATTGTTTTCATAAGAATCATGAAAACTTTTCCCAAAGAATGCTTAGGGAGAAATTCTAAGATTTTGTTGTCACAACAGCTACAGTTGAAGTTCCAAATGATGTGGTGGTGGGTACTTTGATAATTTTCTCAAACATAATCAATGCATTATATGATTCTAATTCTTCAAATTATTTTATATCTTCCCAGTTTGGAATGAAAATTAGATATTTCCATTTCGATTTAATAAAGGATTTTTTAGTCAATAATCCTAAGAAAAGTATCATTGAAAAAACTATTTGTCAATTAGTCCCATTTATGACACATAAAAATGCTTTAGTTTCTGATCATATCATCATACCCATCATTGATTTTTATATAATACATGGTATGAGTTGGATTTAAAATTATGATGTGAATATCTATTGCAAGAGGAAGGAAGTTACAATTTTTTAGAATGGTGTAGAGTCCATTTTAATTAGAGAAGAAACATTTCCATATGATTCTTATCTTTATCCACCCCCATTAGCTCCAATAAATTCAATTATTATAGAGGATGAGAATGAAATTTCTATGTTTGATGTAAGTAATGTTCAAATTGAGTATGTACATATTGTTCAACAATACAATGATGTGTTTCTAGAAAATTTAAGTAGACATCCTCTAGAGTGGGTAAATGAGTTTTTTATTGATTTAATTATTTGTGCAAGGCCTATATCAAAGACTTATTATTGAATGGCCACAGTTAAAATAATGGAACTGAAGAATAAAATATAGGAGTTTAGTAGTAAGGGGGTTATTATCCTTAGTGCTTATATATAGGGAGATCATAATATTTTGTTAACAAGAAATATGGATCTATGAGACTGCACATTGACTACAAGGATATCAAAGCAATTATAGTAAATAAAAAGTACCCACGTCCTCATATTGATGATTTATTTGATCAAATTCATGGATCCTTATATTTTTTAATATTAGCCTTTGATATGGATATCATCAGTTGTGAGTGAGAAATAAAATATTTCAAATACATCATTTAGAACTAGATATGGGAATTATGAGTTTACAATAATACCTTTTTGACTGACTAATAAACCCTTTGTTTTCATGGATCTAATGAATAGAGTTTTATGGAATATCTTGATGAAATTGTTGTGGTATTTATTGATGATATCTTGATTTACTCATAAATATATGAAGAACATGAGATTCACTGGTTTATTATTCTCAAATCTCTTAGAAGAAATGTGTTATATGGGATGTTTAGAGAATGTGAATTCTGGTTTCAAATAGTTTCTTTTTTCCCATATTTTTTACTAAAGATGGAATCTTAATTGATTTGGAAAAGAAAAATGAATTTAATGAATATCCTACACCAATAAGCATAACTGAGGTATGTAGTTTTATTGATTTAGAAGGTTATTATCAGCATTTCATTCAGAAATTTTCTTGATTAACTAACCCTATAACCAATATTACATGTAAATTAGTTAAGTTTCTATGGAAAAAAGAAGGTGAAACATATTTGTAGTAATTTAAGAAAAGGTTAGTGAATGCTCCAATATTGAATATACCCTTGGGAAACGGTGGGTTTGTGATTAATAGTGATGTTTCAAAGAATATAATTTATAGTTTTTTTATGTAGAATGATTTGAGTTATTTCTTATTCATCAAGGTAGAAAAAAGTTCATGAATAGAACAATACGACTCATGATCTTAAGTTAGTAGCTGTAATAATTACTCTGAAGATATCGAGACACTATCTATATGGTGAAATATGTGAGATATATAAGGATCATAAGAGATTGAAATATGTATTCTAACAAAAGAATCTAAAATTAGGAAACAAAGTAGGCTTGAACTACTCATGGGTTATGATTGTTCAATACACTAAAAACAAGGGAAGGAAAATAAGGTAGCTGATGCATTGAGCCGAAAGGATCATGTATTTCTACACAAAATGAGGATTGAAAGGGATCATGTGTACATGGATCTAGAAAATATAGATATGGAATTTATCAGGGAAGGTGATACATCATCACTTTTTCATCTGGTTTCCCAACCATATTTTTTAGAAATAATTAAAAGCTCTTACTTTGATGATAAGACTATTCAAAAGATAATTAATGATGTGAATGATAGAATGTTGTTAGGCATCATGTGTGAGGATGAAATTCTTAAATTTTGGAGGAGGATATGTTTTCATTCAATACCTGATCGAAAAAGGGATTTACAAAATAATGATTACAGATCAAATTTCTCTATACACACTAGTCGCACTAATATTCATAGATATCTAAAGAAACATTTCTAGAGGGAAAATATAAAGTGGAAAATTCCTGATTATGTATCAATATATTTAGTCTCTCAATGGGTGAATGATGAAAGAAAACATCATATTACAATTCTTACGAAGAAACATGATGAAATTACTATATATTTTGTCACTCTATTACCAAAATACCCAATAATGACTGATGCGATATTGGTGATTGTTGATCAACATAAAAATCTTGACATTTTCGTGATATAAGGAAGGATTTCCCATAGGATCACCTTTCATGTATTCATATAATTTATGTTGTAAGAATTCAAAGAGAACCTCTCAATTTTTTGTTATTGTGGTCCACAATTTACATCAGAATTCTCGAAAAGTATCTCGAAAGAAATGGATAATGAGCTTCATTTGAGTACTTCTTATCACCCTTAAATTGAATGCTAGTTAGAAAAGACAATCTAAACTTTTGAATACTTTTTGAGATAATTATCAATTGAATTTCACGGTATATGGGATCAGTATTAACCTTTAGTGGAGTTTTCTTTTAATAATAGTTTCTATTAATGTATTTAAATGGTGACATATGATGAATTGTATTGAAAGAGATGGCATACACCAACTTATAGGGATGAAGATTGTGAAAGGAATCTTGTAGAACAAGATATTTTTGGGGAAACAACAATGAAGGTAAATAATATTCAAACCCATATCAAATATGCTCAATGTAGGAAAAGGGATATTCTGATAATTAAAGAAAATATTTGTAATTTCAACTAGGATATCATGTTTCCTTGAAATTATCTTCATAGAAGGGTGTTATAATAATTGTAATGCAAGGGAAACTAATCCCTAGATGTATTGGTCTTTTTGAAATTCTAGAGAGAGTTGGATTTGTGTCTTATCATTTGGCTATTCCACCTAGCCATTCTAAACTAAAAAAGTGTGTTCCATGTCTCATTGTTGAGAAAGTACATTCCAAACACAACTTATGTACTCACTTCTGATGGTATCGAATTGGAATTTGACTTATCTTACTATGAAGAGGCTATCACGATTCTAGACACTAAAGAAAAATTGTTGAAAAATCGGATGACTCAGCTGGAAAAGGTATATTGGAAGAATCAAAAAATTGAAGAGGTTATGTGGGATCCTAAAGATCTTGTGATGAAGAACAACCCAAATCTTTTTGTGAGATTATTTTTTTTTAAATTTGAGTAAGATTTTTTTGGAGGGGAGAACGTAACAACTCATGACTCTATCAATGAAATTTCCCCTATATTTATTTTATATAGTATAAATCATATAAAACAAGACATTTAACACAATACAATATTTATAAATGAAGAATAAAATAAATAAGAGGTATTTCTAACCTTAAGGGACCTATACCGATGAAATTGTAACTTAGAATTCGGAATTAGACTTTGACCCTTATAAATAGTAAATCAGCCTAATCAATCGTGAACTCACCCATGAATGTATAAATAAAATTTAAGTATCTCGTAAGGGATATTATGATATAATTATATCATTATAAAATTTAGTAAAAATTTTAAAAATTAATATTAAAGTGTTGGTATTTTCATAAGTCATAAATATTTAATTAAAATTATAAATTTAATAAAATAATTAAAAATAAAATTAATTTCCATTAAATGGATTCAAAAATAAATATTTAGTTGTTTTATGATTTTTGGATAATTTTATGATTCCTTAGTAAATTTTTGAAAGTGTTATAAAAATAATTTTAAATGATAAATTTGTGTTTTTCATGTAAATAATGATTATATTTAAAAATTATATTTCACATATTTATGAATTATTTTTATTAAATTGTGTCCACTTTTTAATTCTACACATCGAAAAAATTTCAGGGTGATTTTTTGGATTTTTCTGAATTACATTAATTTTTAGTGAATAGTAAAATACGGTAATTTACAGTATAAATACATTATAAGCTCGATACCCTACTACTTGATTCATCAATGATGTAAGCATAATAATATCAAACATTACATCATTATTTTAATATATTTGATGATAATTCGGAAACTATTCATAGTCTTGATCCAAAATAACAAACAAATGAATAATATATTCAAAAATCACCCCTCCCTCCTATATAAAAACCACCCTCACCCCCTCTTCTATTCAATACACTATGTCTTGAAGATTGTTTATATTCTAACCAAATCCTCTTCCCTAGTCCATACCCACATCCAGGAGCTCTTTTTCATTCCAAAATACAAAAACCACATCATTTAAGGAGGTTCTAAAGAAGGTCAACAGAAGAGATAATTCCTATTCCTATTCCATTTAATTTCATTTCAATTTTTTTATTTTATTATTATCTCAAAACCTCCAATATCCAAATGATCATGATATATATAGTATAATTTATTCTACAATTATATCATGTTAATGGATTACCCATCATCAATATCCTTACTCCCTCCCTTTTATTTTAAAAACAATATCATCGTCTGGGAAGTGTTGATTTACGACCTCTGTGGAAGACGAACATTAATTCTTAAATTTCTCTATAAAGACTGGTCATGATACAATTTTTATGGTAGGACCGTTTTATAAAATATGTATTCTATATTATTTAAATTTTTAGAACCATTTTATAAACATGATATTATATAATAGAACAAAACATGTTTGTTGTGATTGAAACCCTTACAAAATTAAGCTAAATGATTATTATTAGTATGCTATCTAATGAATTATAGTCATTAATGAAAATAATAATAACACCAGTTATTCTTCTAGTTTTTCATTAATAGCATGAATTTTAAATTCTGGATAATTATATCCTATTTACTTGAACTCAATTACATATAATCGAGCGAACAAATCATGAAGTCAAGGAAACTGATACTCTAAAATGAAGGATTTAAATCATATAAATTATCAATAAAAACATAAATTAACTCAATAAAACTAAAGTGAATCTAATATATATAGATATGGTTCTTAATTAATTTTATTATCTAGGATGTTATGATCAAGTGTAGAACACTTTTAGACATAAGTTAACTATTTTCTACTCGAACAACCATTTTCATTTGGGTAACACTTATTCATATAATTAACCCAATGGAATTATTAATTATTCTTATTTAATCCTAAAGAATTATGTTTTAATATTATAAATATTTTCACTAATCATAATAATTATTTATTTTAGGGGGAGATATATTTTTAAAGGGATCTTTCAAAAATTTTAACTGATAAACAAGGCCGACTCTAGGGAACTTCTAGAATTCTTAAATATTTTCAAGTGCACTCTATATTTTATTTTAGGCGAAAATTATTTTTATAAATTAAAAAATTTTATTATTAAAAAAATATATTGGTTCACTTCTAGTTTTAATCATATATTTTTCCAACATAACAATTTTTTCTCAAAGTAAAAGTGTATTTCTCTCAAGTATTACTCGATTATTTTGTAAGAGTATTTCCATATATTTCAAAACTATCATTGAGTATAATGTATAATTATGATTAACATTTTATGATATCATAAAAAATATTTAAATGAATTTTTTAGGATTACTTTGACTGTGGATGTGATATCTTGATACCATTCACCATATTACTCTGTATAGTGTGTGTTTATATTTACTTATTGTGGAATGTTGTTTACATTTCCCATGTTAGTTAATATGAATTTATATTTTTATTATGTTTTTGTCCATTCATATAAAGAATAAATTGGACTTATTATGTTAAAGGTGGGGCACACTATATCCCTTTGATACATCAGTAGGTCCCATCAGATAAACTAGTTTTTATTTTTACCAATTATGTATGGTGTCTTGGTCGAGGCCTCGAACGTATGTTTTTGAAATCCAGAATTATGGATACCTCATTATGAAACTAGAATTTTATAGTCTATGTGATTATTTGACTAGTGTAGTATCCATGTTTATGTTTTATTATAGAATTATTTATTTTCATTTTATTCCAGACATATTATTCTCAAGTTTATATTTTACTGGAATCTGTAGTTTTATTTATTCACCATACCTTACTAATTATTCTTCCACTATATTGCATACCCTTACTGAGAATATGACCCCACCCATTTATTATATTTTATTTTTCCATAATATGGTAATAATTATATTATGAATTATTTTCAGGAATAATCGACGAGTTTATGTGTGATTTATAAGAAGCTGATATGTTGTATTTCATTTCAACTTGTAATGAATCTACTATGTATATATCCGGTCATCCAATGATAATAAACTATTAATTAATTCTATATATGAGTTTCTTATTTATATTCGAATGTATTTATATAATCCACCCACTCTTGTAATCTAGGGTTGGGGACATTACAAAATTTTACCTCATAGTGAATAGTAAAAATACTAAATTTGTGTTACAATGATTAACATTATAATGGATTTATTGATGGTGGATAAACTAAGAGATAATGAAATTACTAAAAACAAAAATTATATAATTATTATTTTATGAATCCATTTAAACATTATATTATCAAATATTTGATTAATTTTCTATTTGGATCTACTTTATCAACAAATTTACCTTATAACGTCACAATATTCTTTTTAAATTCCATTCGTGTCCCTCATATCACATATAAAAGAAAACATATTCACCTATGTTATTCATACCATTTAATCCATAAATATTTTAAAATTACTTCTCATAAAACTAACTATATTACCTCTATTAATTATAGGTTATATTTCTTTCTCCTAAGAAAATTCATTTGAGTCTTACGGTCTTAGACAATTGAGGTCTCTCAAATAATAAGTATAAATCTCAGACAAGATCTTTTGACTCTATTTATTCTTATAGAACTACATAAATTGTTGTATCCTTTAAAAAATGATGAATATTTTATATTAAATATACAGATATGCTATTATGAGAATGAAAAAATCATCCCCCACCACATGTCAATCAAATGAGGGATGAATGTAACGCTCATGCGTTTATATAGACTACCACCTCCATGTAGAAGTACAAATCATTTTCCACCACCGTATTTTATCGTTAGTTATTATGAAAGAATTATTATATATATATATATATGATATTTAATATATAATAATTATTTTGGAATTATTAGTTATTATTTATAGTACTTTAGTTCAACCATCAAAAAATGGAAGCATCAGCCGTGCATACATACAGACAATCATCTCCAAGAAATGTGGTATTAGATTTCCATCACCAATTTATACGAATGGTCATAAATATGAATAAAATTAATAAAATATATATATATATATCATCATTTAAAATTTTAATATGAATATACCATTATCAATGTGAAATGACTATAATTTTCAAACCAAAACTTACAAGAAAAATGTTCCTGTTAACAACCAAAATGATGATTATAATGAAGGATTGTTAACAAATAGGTTATAAAAAGATATAATTAAACCATCTACATTATTATATTATTTAATATTATAATATAATTTATCTGAAATAAATTTAAAATTTCTAAATAAATTTTAATAAAACATGAAAATCAGGATAAATTTGATGTAATAGTTTTATGTCACAGTCTCCTTTTTTACAGGTTTTATTTATGAATAAGTATCTGATGATGAAATTTTATTGAGTATCACTAAAAAATATAATTTTTATTCATTTCATAAATATATTTAAATATATTATGTTTTTTAGTTTTATTTTTCAATCTTTAATTACTCGAAATAATGAATGAATATTTTTGAATTAAACCACCATTTTTTATCTCTTCAGTCATGAATCTCTTATTCCAAGTCTCTAATTTCCCCATTGTGTTTTCAAATTTTATTTCACTATTATTAAATGTTTTATTAGATTAATTTTTTCAAATTTTTCACTATCAATAAAGTAAAATAATGTAATATTATTCTATATTTCCAAACTAGGTACTTCTATCTTTCTACAAAAAAATGTGAAAAGAATTTTTATTTTGATCTATACTATATGAATGAAACTCATCCCAAAAATGGATTAAATTTTCCTTGTAGATAATTTATTGATTTTATCTATTTCTTTTCAAATTAATTTATTTCGTTTTTAGTTTTTATTTTTTTTTTATATTTAAAAAACATATTTTAAAAATTAGGCATTTTCTATATGAGTTGTTCTATTCATATTTTATTCAAATTTTAGTCTATAACTACATCCATTTACATTTATTATGATTTAATGGAGTTTTACTAAAATATTATAAAATTTACTATTTATATATATGGTTTATTAATACGATGAATAAAGTTTTTATGAAAACCATTTCATTTCCATGGGTTTTGACAAACTGATTTCGTGACTATTTTATGACAATGTGGAAGAAATATTTATGGTCTTCCTCATTTGATGGGAGTTCCCAGAATTATATATACCTTTAACAGATTTGGTAATTATGGATATCTCAAGAGATAATAAGGAATGTAATGGGGATTGATCCATGTTCAGTAAGGGACTCTTTATAATAATATAGTCTTTGGAATGAGCATTAACATTGGAAATGATGGAATGTTAAGAGCACCCAATCCACAATGATTGTATTGGGAGTTATACTTGACTAAGGAAATTATTTTCTATTATTACGTGTAGGAAAACACTTATGAATTATCTATTATTACATTATCATGATACAAGATTGATTTTTATGATTTCATGCTCTTATGACTTATGAATTTTTTAGTGACAAACCATTATTCCATGATTCAGGATTGTTGATCCTTGATTATTTGGGTATGGATTTTTTAATTATGAGAATTTTATCGTAATATAATTATTTTTGTATACTGAAATATGATCACTGATTATTATCTCTTATGTTTACCCTTACTAATCATTTTAGATCACTATTTATTTTTCTTCCTTTCCCTATGTTATGAATAATTGTTTTATGTATGGTATGTATGAGAAATGTGATAATTCATAAAAAGTAAGTATAATATAATTTTGATCATTTTATATAACAATTTTTTGTTGTATCAATGGGTCTATAAAAAGTATTTATTTATTATTTTTGATTTTATCTTATCTATATATAATGAATATTCTTGCAATAAAATGTAATATTCATCTACGTAATATATGGGTATCTATAAAATATCCTAATTGTCACATACATATCTTATTTTAAATGTATTTTTATTTTACATTCCATTAATGCTTTGTTTTGGGGGGTTTCCAAAGTTTTTATGGAGAATAGGTGAGTTTTCATGAATTGGGCCAAACCGTGAGCCCAATTCCAGATTTAAAAATAAAATTTGTTTCTTTTATAACTTATTCATTTTTTAATATTTTTCACTCATTCCAACTTCTAAATGTCCTCCCCTGATATATTAACACCAAAATTAAAATTTGGAGTCTTTGGAAATCCATAACTAAGCTGTATATGGGTTTGTATTTAAGGGATTGGGCCTGCCCGAAAGCCCAATTCCAGTTTTAAAAATAAAATTTGATTTACTAATAACTTATTCATTTTTAAGGATTTTTCGTTGATTCCAAGCCCCAAACACGCCCCTTGAACCCATCCTCGCGTCCCATATCCTCCCACCCTCTTTTCATCTCATTTGCATCGCGGTTTAGGTCGAAATATCTGGAGAACTCAAATTTCGGGCAGATTTATAAAGGTAATTTGTTTCCTTCATAACTCCTTCGATTCTTACTCTTTTTCCCCCATTCAAATTCCCAAATGATCTACCTATTCTTGTTAGAACCGACCTTGAAGGTTTGAGTATTTGTGAAATCAGATACTGGTATTTTGGGGGGCGATTTATACAAGATATTTTAAGTAAGTTGTTCTCTTCCTTTCTTCTTTCAATTTGTTTAGGGTTACATCCAATTTAGTTAGGGTTTCTTCCATTATAATTGCGGTTCCTAATGTCCAGGAAGTAGGGTTTAAAATTTAAGGTTTTATATTGTGTTTTATGGTCTGAAATTCTGGTTTTAGGTCTGGTTTAGCTTTCTTGAGGTGCGGGGGTGGTGCGTTTGAGTTTTCGCACAAAGGATTCCAGGGTTTCCTTGGTTTCGGTAGGTGATTCCATTGTGTATGAAATCTTTGTGAATTGGCTACTGTTTTTATGGTATTTTCATGCTTATTCAATTTTATTATTTCTAAAAAATATAGTTTTAGTGGTGTTTGTATTTAAAATGAATCCTAAAGGTCACTTTCATGTGAAATTGAGGGTTTTTCATAGAAATGTATTATTAGTTTAATTGGGGCTACCCTATAAGTAACTAGTTGATTTTATTGAAGTATAATAGGGATAAAAATACTGTTTTTAATGATTGTCCTTTGTGTTTGTTGCTGAAAAATCTGGTTTTAATGGTGTTTGTGAACCACATGAAATTCTAAGAGTTGTGTTGTGTAAAAATGGAGACTTTGCAATGATTTCGTTTCTTGAACTATATAGGGTTGCCCTAAAAATGATTTTGTGTTTTCACTAAAATGTAGTGGGATCTCCTTTATGTTTTGGAAACTTAAATATGTGCACATAGTATGCAAGTGAGGTTTATAAGGTGTTTTGTGTCTGAAACACTACGAGATTTTGAGGAATTGTTTAATGAAAAATCTAAGTGTTTTGTTGCGTGTTTTAAGTGGTATAAAATGTGATAGCTACTGTATTGGTTGTGATTGACCAGTAATGGTGTTTTATATGAAAATTTATTTATGTTGCATGCTGAAATTGATTGAGCACAAAAGGGGAAGCCCGGGTACCTAGGTGGGGCGGATTTGTACTAGTACGGCTAGTGGACCGGATGGGTTTTGTCCCTGTTTCACTTAGCATTTGGATAACGACAACTCTAACTAAACTATGTAGATGATTATTGGGGACCACTAGGTTATGGGTGTGTTCCCTACTAGTGGCTCGTGCACGAGAAAGGATTTTGCTATGGTTACTTTACACCGAGGTATGAGGTACATAGGGCCCAAGACAACCTAATGCCTAGGGGTGTTCCCAATGTTGTTGCTCATTGGATTTGTAGTATCTACCCATGTCTTAGGGTGTGTTTGGAAGTAAATTACAGTATCTAACATTTCTATTTTAATGTGTTAATATTCTGAAAATTTTGGATTGAAAACTATTTTCAATTAGAGGTTTCATTTCTTGAAATTTGAACACTACTTTTCCTTGCGTTTGAAAACTGCTTGCTTTTTCACATTGTATTTCTTACTCTTTGGAATCATTGGGTGGTATCCTACTGGGCTTAGGCTCACACCCTACTTACACCCCTTGGGTGTAAGTAGACTTGGTTATGTTTGATTCAGGTAAAGGAAAGGCTAAGGGCGATGGCGGTTCATGGTGTTAGTTCCCATTCTTGGTGCGAAGTTGTGGAGATAGCTTGGGGGCGATGACCCCTAGTCATGTGGAGTCCTTGGGGATGTCTTGATGCTATAATTATTTTTATTTGGACCACTTTTATTATCTTTAAACCAATGTACTCAGTTCTGGTTTTCACTTAAGTCTTGTTTGACTCAAAAATTTCAGATTTATATTATGGATTTTGTTTTTATGTTTTATGCTTTCATACTCGGGTAAATCGTTCCCAAACCTAAATTAATGATACCCAGGCACTTGTGCCAGCCCGTGGGGATAGGGAACGCCCTTCGGGTCATGTCACAGGATGGGTTTGGTGCCGGTTTTGGCGGTGACCAGATTCGGTTCGTGACAAAATGGTATCAGAGCAGGTTCGCTCCATGGGTCATGTTATTTGGGGAAGAGTCAGCATAGTCTGGAGCTAGGATTTTTGGGACTTGAAATTTCAGTCATGGGTAGTGTGCCTGGCCAGCACACCTCATGAAGGGATTCAAGTCACCATGGTAAGTATGGATTTATCTGAGTCCTTTGGTTTTCTTGGTTTAATGATGACTATGGGAAATGAAAAGAGAGTTGGGAGAATAATCTCAGTGAGCTCGCAGGGCCCGGCAAGCCATGTGGAGCCATGGATATTTCCCTA
This sequence comes from Viscum album, assembly GCA_963277665.1. Taxonomy (NCBI): domain Eukaryota; kingdom Viridiplantae; phylum Streptophyta; class Magnoliopsida; order Santalales; family Viscaceae; genus Viscum; species Viscum album. The sequence continues at coordinate 189,202,028 of OY728131.1, forward strand.
GAATACTCTTTGTGACGGCGAAGTGATTGGAATATGGCTGCCAACCATATGTCCAAGTCACCCACCGAAACTAGTTTCCTCTTGCACTGTTTTGTGCTTTAGTTTTGAAATCTTAGCACTTTGGTTTTAAGGTGACTTGGTTTTAAGAAGCGTAACGTTTTTATGAAATGATTTTCAAATAAAGAGGGAATGGTTTGGTTTATGAAATGGCAGAACTGAATTTTCAGAATTGTTTTGAAATGTAAAATGGTGCGCTTACACCTCTTTGAAAGCAGGAACTATATTGAATTTGGTTTAGAAAAGCATTTCCTATAGAGTTTTCTAAACAATTAGAGTGTGTTTTAATGGGATGATATGTTTCGAAATTGACGTGAATAAATTGAATGTTAGTTCTTTTCTAAATGGTTGTGTCCTTATGAAATGTTTTGTAAGATGTGAATTGGGATTTCGATCTCATTGTTAGCAGTTTTGAGAAAAAGGTTGGGCTGGTTGACCATTTTGTTTTTGAAAAGTGGAAGGATGTTTTGTTTTACCCTTTGGTATTTCCATGAGTGACCACATGCATGGAGTTATATGGGATGATTGATGGTTGATGGCATGACTGGATGAGTGCTGGGATGGATATGAGGAGGGTGCCCGGTGTGGCACAAAAACATGCATGTGTGAGGCCCATGGGGTACCATTGGTGGATACACTTACTGCTAAACCGTTTGTTTTCAAAGAATTGGATTTAAAGAAAAACATGATTTCTTGATGAATACTTTGGTATTGTTTGTATTATGGGTTTTTGAAAATGTTGATGTTGTGGGATGTTTTGAGTTCAAGAACCCCTTCTGTTTGAACTGTGTTTTGGGTTTGTGTTTGGTCGGTAAGCTGTGTTGCAGGGACGGTTAGTGGTCTCTTTTGAAATTTTTTTGGGATACCTTTACGGTGGTTCCCTTCATGTGTTTGGATCTGGTTTGTGGAATGTTTTTACCAATACACCAGCTTGGTTGGGTCCTTGGGTTCTCTCATTGGATAAGGTATTCCCCCATTAAGGGTTAATGCACAACTGAAGTGCAACCCGTTTTGTTTCTCCATTGGAAAATCCTCCAGTTGATCAATATAAAGAATATTTTTTCGAACATTTTTTTTATTGAGTCTACACCCATTCAGTTCGCTGATTTTTGGATCCTCTTGTAGTGGGATAGTGCTTGTGGAAGGTTGAAAGGGACCTTAGTTTCTTAAGTTTCCTGATTCATCAAAGGTGGGAGTGTTCTTTCGTTTTTAGTATGGATGAGTGTCTTGATGGTGTCTAAGAGGGCCTCTGGGTTCTTTATAGTTTCTTTGAAGAAAGAGTTATTATTAAACCACCAATTTTGAGATTTCGGTCATGATAGGACATTGTGTCCACTTTCTAGACTTATTTGTTGTTTAGGGACTTTGAATATGGTCCCGTTCCATGTATTGTCTCTATCAATCGCCAGGGTCATGTTCGGTGACGCATTGTGATGTTGTGTGCTCTTTTGACCATAAAGGTGAAGGTCACACAATCCTCTAAGGTTCTATGTTATGTTGGGATTATGTCTTCCTTGGGAAAAACATCAAATCCTATATCTTAGAGGAAGGTGTTTATATGTGTCTTTCCCATCTGTTGTTTCTCACCCAAAGAAACAAGGTGCGATGTGTGTGCATCTTCTGATCCCTTGTTTCAGTGAAATGATTGTTTCTGGGAAAAGTGGGTTATGAAGTGTGTTATGTCTTGATGAACCCATCAGGGTATGCAGTGTAGTTATTTGTGGCACCGAAAGAAGAAGTTCCACATAGGGGTTTCAACAGCCTAACTGCGTGGCCGAAGATGCTTCAATATTTTGAGCTCCAGCCATAGGTCTCGGAGAGAAGCTGGCGCGTAGTCAGGGGAAACACCAGTGTCGTTTAAACACTTGTACAAAGTCCTATACTCAGTGTGAAAGATAGAAAGTGTTTAAACCTATGGTTTCATCATCTTCCTTCTGTTGTTCTCATTCGGTGGAAATAGGTAGAGGGCCTTGTACCCATGTCATCGCCTAATGTCTTTCCCTCCCACGTTGGTTTCCATTGAGTCATTGGAGAATGGTTGGAAATTTGGCTAGAAAGTTTGAGCACACATTTTGTGCATGATTAGTAGTTTCAGTGTGCTAGGAAGCCACGTTCAAATAATGATCAGCATAGTTAGTGCATGGTTTCCCAAACCGTGCGGACTGACCCTGCACCCTTTCCAAATCTTAAAAAAAAAAAATTGGGTCTTTTTGTGTCGGCCCATGCTGGTTAGTTAAGATGGTTAGTTCTTGTGGTGGGAAGACCCACTGCGGGTATAATGTATATTATTTTGTAAATTTCTAATTTATGTATACCCCTTGTACTAGGGAGTCTGTTTGGGCCTCCCCCTATTAGTGTCTTGATTCTGTCTCGGGAAAAAAAATTTAAGTTGTCTCTTATGGTGGGGAGCCCATTTGTGTCTCTTCATACGAGTAACTCATATTTTTCCTTGGTTTAGTATGGGAAGTAAGTATTATCATTTGGAGATATCTAACTACCTACATCTTTCTTTGGTAAAAAATTGATATTGGAGAGTGACAAATGGTTTAGTTATAGAAGGGAAAGTGTAACCTTGTTCGATGTTGTTGTTTATTTGGGTAAATTGATTGAGTATTGTTCAGATTGTGTTTGAGGAGTTTTCATTTGGGATAAAGCCTAAATGTGCTTGATTCTTTCTGGAATGTGATGTAAGTCATGTTTGTGAGAGTATTCCTTCCTTCATTGATCACTGGAGGTGTTATGGCCTTTGGGGGAGAAACCTGGCAAGAGAGTACCTCTTGGTTTCTCAGTTGAGTTTGGTTGTTGCTTTGGCCTTACTGTGACTTTCCGGGACGGAAAGTTTTCATGGTGGGGAGAATTGTCACATACATATCTTATTTTAAATGTATTTTTATTTTACATTCCATTAATGCTTTGTTTTGGGGGGTTTCCAAAGTTTTTATGGAGAATAGGTGAGTTTTCATGAATTGGGCCAAACCGTGAGCCCAATTCCAGATTTAAAAATAAAATTTGTTTCTTTTATAACTTATTCATTTTTTAATATTTTTCACTCATTACAACTTCTAAATGTCCTCCCCTGATATATTAACACCAAAATTAAAATTTGGAGTCTTTGGAAATCCATAACTAAGGTGTATATGGGTTTGTATTTAAGGGATTGGGCCTGCCCGAAAGCCCAATTCCAGTTTTAAAAATAAAATTTGATTTACTAATAACTTATTCATTTTTAAGGATTTTTCGGTGATTCCAAGCCCCAAACACGCCCCTTGAACCCAGCCTCGCGTCCCATATCCTCCCACCCTCTTTTAATCTCATTTGCATCGCGGTTTAGGTCGAAATATCTGGAGAACTCAAATTTCGGGCAGATTTATAAAGGTAATTTGTTTCCTTCATAACTCCTTCGATTCTTACTCTTTTTCCCCCATTCAAATTCCCAAATGATCTACCTATTCTTGTTAGAACCGACCTTGAAGGTTTGAGTATTTGTGAAATCAGATACTGGTATTTTGGGGGGCGATTTATACAAGATATTTTAAGTAAGTTGTTCTCTTCCTTTCTTCTTTCAATTTGTTTAGGGTTACATCCAATTTAGTTAGGGTTTCTTCCATTATAATTGCGGTTCCTAATGTCCAGGAAGTAGGGTTTAAAATTTAAGGTTTTATATTGTGTTTTATGGTCTGAAATTCTGGTTTTAGGTCTGGTTTAGCTTTCTTGAGGTGCGGGGGTGGTGCGTTTGAGTTTTCGCACAAAGGATTCAAGGGTTTCCTTGGTTTCGGTAGGTGATTCCATTGTGTATGAAATCTTTGTGAATTGGCTACTGTTTTTATGGTATTTTCATGCTTATTCAATTTTATTATTTCTAAAAAATATAGTTTTAGTGGTGTTTGTATTTAAAATGAATCCTAAAGGTCACTTTCATGTGAAATTGAGGGTTTTTCATAGAAATGTATTATTAGTTTAATTGGGGCTACCCTATAAGTAACTAGTTGATTTTATTGAAGTATAATAGGGATAAAAATACTGTTTTTAATGATTGTCCTTTGTGTTTGTTGCTGAAAAATCTGGTTTTAATGGTGTTTGTGAACCACATGAAATTCTAAGAGTTGTGTTGTGTAAAAATGGAGACTTTGCAATGATTTCGTTTCTTGAACTATATAGGGTTGCCCTAAAAATGATTTTGTGTTTTCACTAAAATGTAGTGGGATCTCCTTTATGTTTTGGAAACTTAAATATGTGCACATAGTATGCAAGTGAGGTTTATAAGGTGTTTTGTGTCTGAAACACTACGAGATTTTGAGGAATTGTTTAATGAAAAATCTAAGTGTTTTGTTGCGTGTTTTAAGTGGTATAAAATGTGATAGCTACTGTATTGGTTGTGATTGACCAGTAATGGTGTTTTATATGAAAATTTATTTATGTTGCATGCTGAAATTGATTGAGCACAAAAGGGGAAGCCCGGGTACCTAGGTGGGGCGGATTTGTACTAGTACGGCTAGTGGACCGGATGGGTTTTGTCCCTGTTTCACTTAGCATTTGGATAACGACAACTCTAACTAAACTATGTGGATGATTATTGGGGACCACTAGGTTATGGGTGTGTTCCCTACTAGTGGCTCGTGCACGAGAAAGGATTTTGCTATGGTTACTTTACACCGAGGTATGAGGTACATAGGGCCCAAGACAACCTAATGCCTAGGGGTGTTCCCAATGTTGTTGCTCATTGGATTTGTAGTATCTACCCATGTCTTAGGGTGTGTTTGGAAGTAAATTACAGTATCTAACATTTCTATTTTAATGTGTTAATATTCTGAAAATTTTGGATTGAAAACTATTTTCAATTAGAGGTTTCATTTCTTGAAATTTGAACACTACTTTTCCTTGCGTTTGAAAACTGCTTGCTTTTTCACATTGTATTTCTTACTCTTTGGAATCATTGGGTGGTATCCTACTGGGCTTAGGCTCACACCCTACTTACACCCCTTGGGTGTAAGTAGACTTGGTTATGTTTGATTCAGGTAAAGGAAAGGCTAAGGGCGATGGCGGTTCATGGTGTTAGTTCCCATTCTTGGTGCGAAGTTGTGGAGATAGCTTGGGGGCGATGACCCCTAGTCATGTGGAGTCCTTGGGGCTGTCTTGATGCTATAATTATTTTTATTTGGACCACTTTTATTATCTTTAAACCAATGTACTCAGTTCTGGTTTTCACTTAAGTCTTGTTTGACTCAAAAATTTCAGATTTATATTATGGATTTTGTTTTTATGTTTTATGCTTTCATACTCGGGTAAATCGTTCCCAAACCTAAATTAATGATACCCAGGCACTTGTGCCAGCCCGTGGGGATAGGGAACGCCCTTCGGGTCATGTCACAGGATGGGTTTGGTGCCGGTTTTGGCGGTGACCAGATTCGGTTCGTGACACTAATGATTTATTAAAAACCAAGACATTATTAGTAATAGATATATTTCATTTATTATTTATTTAAGTCATATGGTTTTTTGGATTCAGTTAATCTTTGATAATTTTATATGAATTTATAATTAGAAAATAAATTGTTTTATTCTCGATTAAATATATTCTAGAAATATATGGTTTAATTTTAAAATTAAATTTAAAAAATTTAGAGTTTTAAATTCAGAAAATGAAATTAAATCATTGATTCATAATATAGAAGTTGTCTATGGATTAATACATAGGATTATTCTAATTTTTTTTAAGGAATAGTGGAAATCCCATATTTCTATAAATATCCATTTCATTATAGGTAATTAAAAAGTACCATTTAGTTTTTTATTATTTTAAATATATATAAATACCATCTAATTAATAATATTGAAAAAAATTCAGTATGAATCATTTTTATATTTTAATTTGAAATAAAATCATATTTATAATCAAAATTATTTTTTTCCTAAAAACAGTTTTTTTATGTTTGTGAACATATATTTAAATTAATTTATACAATATTAATAAATTTTATCCTATAAAATTAATTTCATATTTTAAATAATGATTTTTTAATTTTTAGAGAATTTCAATTTACAATTTTTCACAATGTATAATTACAATAGAAAAACTTTCCCTCATTGTAAAAGTTAAAAGGGTGTAATGGGGGTGGTTAAACTAAGAGATAAGGATTACACAATAAATATAACATGGTTAAATGTTATTATATGAGTGTATTTAATCATTTTTTACTTTAAGATCTAAAATTTTACTATAATATAACTAATTACCTTAAGAACATAATTTATATTTATTTAACATTTTATGTTTTTACAAGACTGTTACTCCCATCACTTATAAAAGAGAACCCCATCTCCTCAATTATTCACACATTTTTAGCCACACATCTCAAGAAAAAACCTACCAAAAAGCCTTCTCAAATACCGTATTCATTTTCTAGAGTTCCATGAATTCTTAAAATTTTAATCCTTTATGGATTAATGTGTAATCCAATGTGAGATATTAGATGAGGATGTATATGTCCTTACCAACATATTTCAAGATTATTTCATCTTATACCACCATAAAAATAGTTATGGACACCATGAAAAAAGATATATGTATTTTCTATATTGTAAAATGTTATTATGTTGACAGAAACAATCTTTTCTATGTTATTTCCATCTTAAGAGAAATGAAATCAAATCCCGTGTGTATATGTGGATTACCACCTTGACAAAGTGATGTGTTTGTCTTTCAAACATCACCTCACATGGATGAAAATAATTTTTTAATTAATGAATATATAATATTTTTACTATTCTTTAATGATAATATAATACCTACAATCTCACCCTTTCTGTAACAGCCCAGAACCTGTACTCCCCTATCCAGTGTTAAAATCATAAACATTACTTTTCTAATGTAAATACCAACGAAGGTTTACTATTTTTCATCAAAAAAAACATACAAAATGAGAAGGAAACATTGGATCAATTATATTCTTAATGAAATGTTAAGTTTATTGTTTTATAGAATTCGTAAAAACTCTTACATAAATAATTCACATGTATTTAAATGGAAATTTCTCCAACTTAACCCATATTTTTCTATTCCACAATATGTTATCATCATAATACATATGAAACACTTCAATAAACAATTAATTAATCCTCAATATTTACAACTAGGTGAAAAATGTAAATAAAAATAATATTCTTAAATGATCAATAAGGGTAAATGTAATAATTAACAATTAAATTTCATAAATGATCATAAGAAGATCATAAGGGAATGGTAAAATAATCAATGTTCCTGATTATAAGATAATAATATTTATACCCATCAATACACATATCAATAGATATTAAAAAATAGGCTATGATTTTAACAAAGGAAATAGTTCTTAGAATATATAATCATTATCCATGTGATATCAATCATGATAATAAAAACATTATAAACTAACAGAAACAATAGATAAAATGTATTGGTGTATTCAAACATTATCATAATATTAATCTAATAAAACCATTATAATTGAATAACCATTTGTCTTACTTCACGTATATATCCCATGATGACATAATCATTACCCAATCCATTGGAGTGTTATGTAGGTACACCCATACTATAAGCTATGTCAGGTTCACCTGGTTTAACATGTCCACACCCATTTTATAATCTACATCGAGCTAACCCAACACTATCAAGGTGCAGCAAATATATATAATGACTAAGAACCTTAATGTTATGCGTGTACATATAGATTTTATTTCGTCATAAAAATCATAATAAAACCATCATACCTTTCATAACATGATTAAATCTTGGAAAATAAATGAGTTTGATGAAAATATCTTCGAAATTGGATTAACATGGGGAAATTTAATGGGTTCCTTGACAATCTATTTAAAACATGACTAACTCTTTGAAAAGAAATGTGTTCAATGAAAATCTCATTGAAACAATCATAATCTATCTAGAGAAATAATGAGGATAGTATCATTTGATAATATCCCCATTTGATCAAAGGTAACAATAACTCTTATTGATGTTGATATTTGTTAATATGAATAAAATATAATTAAAAAAATAATTGGGAAAAAATAACTTTTTCATTTGAAAATAACTTTTAAAAAATTAAATATCGGAAAATATTTCCAATATAATTTTCCTTGAAAATAAAAAATATATATTATAAAATAATAATTATAATTTTAAATCTTCATAATGATTGGAATTTTTTTTTCATTACCTACATTTTAAATAAACAATTTATTATAATATTTATGTATAATCAAAATGTGAAATACATTCAGAATGACATGAAAATTCCTTTAAAAACATCTGTAAAAATAAAAAATTTATAAAAATGTGTTTAATAAATCATTTTTAAATGGATTAGAAAAATATAATTCTTTTTAGAAAAAATAAATTTTGATGGAAATGAGATAATTGAAGTAAGAGTTTTAAAAAAACATTATTTTAATCATTTGAATTACCAATGAGTAGAAAAAATGGTATTATTACAACAAAAAGTTCCTGAATAACCATAAGAGAATAAAATTGATTTAATTCAAAAAAATGATATCATATTTTTTCCTCCAAAAGAAATGTGAACATGAACAATCCCAAGAGAAATGATATTGTCACAACAAGACTTTACCACTTTTTTAATTCTTAAATTATATCAATTAATAAGTAATAACATCAAATAATAAATTATATATTAAGGAAATTAGAATTTTCATGATATATCATGTTAAAGTGATGTATGTACACCACACAAATGAATATAAGTGTATATCTTAAATTTATATCTCAATGTTGGATAATTTTAGATGAATAACCCTTATAAAGATCAAACCATTGAATTTGGAAGTTATTAAATGAATATATCATCGTTATGAATTATAAATCAATGCAAAAAAGTGGAAATAAAAAAAATATAATCAATGCTCATTACAAAAATAATTATATAATATTAAATATAAATATTAAGTATATAACCCAATGAAAAAAATTATTTATGATGTTACTTACCACTTGTTAAATTTCATGTAAAATCTGCATCAATCAAATATTATAAATTTTAGTATAAAATACCATGATTTATAATGGATCCATGATATTACATGTATTTGTCGAATTAGATAAACCAAAAAATAAAAAAAAGTTGTTTATATGGAAAATTTCTCACCAAAGTAAGAGAGAGTTGAAAAAACCCATATCTTAAGTATTTTATTTACTTTTATGTCATTTAACTCATCCTCTCAGACCCCCTCTTTTAGGATTATTCCTAATGTATTCTTACATTGAATTTCAAACCAAACAGTCACTTCTGGTATGAGGGGATGGATATTGGGAAGTTATTTTGGAATATATTTTCCAAATCAAATGGATTTTATGTTGCGAAGAAGATAGGATATAGTGTGTCCTTTTATAAGTGGGGGAAGAAACCGTCATGAAAACTACATAGAAATATCTCAAAAGACTCCATAATGATAATTTCATTCCAGTAATTTTTTTAAAACAATCAACTATTAGAATTTGGGAATGATAAGATCGAAATATTTCTATCAAATAGGATTTATACATGTTTATTGTCATTTTAAATACATATATTTTTAGTTTTAGGCATAAAAAACCCATTGTTATCATGACCATGGTAATTAAGTGGTATTATTTCCACTATTCCTTATCATTGAATTTTTTTTGAAATTATTTTATAAAATAAATTATTATGATTAAAAATACGTAATATATTTTACTAAATTAAATTTATATAACGGAAAATTTTAAATTATAACAAAATCTGCAGACACGACAAAAAAAGAGTGTTTTCAAAAAGTCTTTTTGTAATGTAAAATATGATTTTATATTAAATTTTTGATTAATAACAACTATTTTATGAATATAAATAAATTTATACAGATATATAATCTAAAATCATTAGTTAAATATTTCCCCATTAGGGGTACATTTAATTAAACAAATGGGTAAAAATTAAGCACTTTAAAATTGTTTTCATGAAAATCATGTTTTTAAACAAAAAGAATAAATTATACAAAAATAATATATGATATTGGAAAAAATTGTTTTATAGTATTATATATAAATATATATACTAATCAAACCTGAAATCCTGTTGGAAAAAATTATTCTTTTAAATTTAATATTTTAATAAAAAGAAATGATATTTTTACAAAAATATGTTTCTTCACTATTCACTGAAAAATCATTATTTTATAATAAAACCAAAAAATTATGAAAAAGAAAATTTTGATATTCATATGTTATAACAGATTTTATTTTTATTAAATAAATATTCAATAATTTACAAAATAAATAATTATAATATTTTATAATGAAAAGAAATAAAATAATATTTGAAGAAAACAAGTTTTTTATGAATAAAATTACATTAGTAAAATTTTAATGATTATTTAAAAATATAATAAATAATGTATAAAGAGTATTAATTATATATGTGTGTGTGCTTAATGTTTTTCAAACCTATTCATACCATCCAATTTAACAGTTATATTATAATAATTATTTATATCATCTGTCATTTAATCTCGATGTAGTGTGTTGAATATTCTATTTAACATAGATTTATATTCTAAAATCTTAGAGAGTTATATCCTACATAAAATTAATAAATATTTTCCTCCCGATTTAATCTTTATATCTTTAATTATAGGTTTTACATTTAAAAGTACCTTTTTTGGAAACATACATAATAAAATGGGTTAATTAATCACCCTCTTCATAATAGATATTGATTGATCAAAGGTCACCTAGAATAAAACATAATAGGATTCAAAATATAGTAAATAGGTGGGATGTGATTATTTGGACATTGAATAAGAGAATAAATAATTATGGGGAGTGATAGATATCATTGGTCTTATGAATGTGGAGAATCTGTAGAAAGTTAAGGACCTCAAAACCACAAATATTTAATTAGAGAAAAGACTATTTGTTTATAAAAAATAAAGGTACAAGGATAATAGTATGGTTTCATGATAATTTTCATATAGTCAAAAAATTTATTAAACATTTATACAAAATAATAGTGAAATATACTTTCCTTACAAGTAAAATATCATCATTTATCCAATTTCCATCATGATCTCATCTATTTTTCTAAACGATGTGTATTCAAGATGCATTTTCAGGCCCAAATGTCTAAAATTAACTTTTTTAGACCAGATTATAATAAAAGTGATAATTTTTTTTCAATATTCTTTAAACATTAAGAAATAATTGGTTAGAACACGGTAAGATAATTCCCAAAATTATTAATCATTCATATGATACATTAATCATCAAAATTCAACAATTATAACTAAATTTGAAATGAAATAAATCTATGAATGAATAAACATGTATCCCAAATGACCTAGAAAAAACCCATAATTAATGATTGTTTTATCCTCAAAGGTTATCTCATATCTTTCATCTTACACATAAAAAAATATGGTAATCTACTTTTGAAATGACATTTATGACTTAGTCACCAAATCAATATTCTATACCATTTATAACTATTTTATAAAACTTTCGTTGACCTAATTATGTAAATATCCATGATTATAAAAAACCTTATATTTATCAACTCCTTAAACTTATTTCTATAAAATTTAAATGCATGGATCACATTAAACCAATGCTTTAAATACACTTCAACCCAATAAAGCATCTCTTAAGGAGTCATTGATTTGATTAAGATATTGTCAATTAAATCCTAAAAATGTGTTTCTATGAAATTAAACTTATGATGATACAAACTTTTAAAGATCTGACATGGAATCCATAACTACTAAGATAACCTCACATGAAAACATTATAATCTCCAATGATATATAAATCTTTCATCTTTTACCAACTATAATAGGCTAGAACCCATACCCTAAGATCTTATTTTGAAATCACAATCATTACATTTTCTGACTTAATACTGATGAAGGTGACCAAATTTTCTCCATCCAAAACATACATCAATATAAGGAAATATTATATCAATTACAGTCTCAGGGACGTTTTAGGTTAAGAGTCTTTGAGAATTAGGAAAAACTCATACCAGAACAATACTCATTTATTTAAATGAGAATTTATCCCACATAACCCACATTTTCTTATTTAACATTATGTCTCCATCCTCTTAAATATTAACCCCTTAAATACATAATCCATTCGTCCTCAATCATTATAACCAATGGAAAAAGAAATATAGAAATTCTGAGACCGATTCTCAATAAGGGTAAAAATAATCATTAAAATTTTAATTTAATTGATGAAAAAACAATAGAATATGGGTTCGATGAAATTTTCAAAGTCCATAAGTTTAAAATAAGAATATTCATGCCCATAAATACATTGATCATTAAATATTAAAACATGTATTAAATCATCAAAAATTTATTTTTCATCAGAATAAATAATCATGAGCCATGTGATATCAATCTTGTTCATAATAAACATTATAATACAATAGAAAGAATAGAAAAATGTATTGGTATCTTGTAACATTATATTCATATCACTATTACAAAAACCCATACTATTTGAATGACCATATTGCTTAATTCTAATATAGTTTTTCAGAAATCAAAATCATTACCGAAGGCATTAAATAGTTATGTGGGAACACTAATCATGTATGTTATAACGTGCTTTCCCAATGATATCTTGGTGAACCCATCATATAAGCTATATCAGGTTCACCCAACACTATCTGGGTGGACCCATCATATATTTTATATCATGAAAAACCAATGCTATCATAGTGTACTCATTGTATATAATCTCCTAGAACCACATTAGTAAAAATGTATATAAAGCTTATACTTCACCATTAAAATATTGAAACAACCATGATGCCTTTAACAACATTATTAGGATAGGGAAAACAAATGGGTATCCTTAGAATAAATTTTAACCATTAATAACATGTTAAAAAGAAACAATTTCAATGAAAATCTCTTTGAAACATGATTTACCCATGAAAAATAAACAAGTTCCATGAAAATATCATGGAAACAGTCATAATCTATAATAATAAATAATGATGATATTATCATAAAATAATATCCTCATTACACCAAAATTAACAACAAAGTTTTTGACATTGATGAATTAAAATACAATTTAAATATAATTAATACATTTTTGAGGAAAATAACCTTTTCAGTTTATAAATAATTTTTAGAAACTATAAATACAAAAAACATTGAAAAAATCTTATTATTTGAAAAAAATCCTTCAAAATTATAAAATAAAATTTTAAAAATAGAGTGGTAATCACGACTATTAATTTTCTTCAAGTTTTATATGTTAAAACATAGATTTCTTTAACATTATCAAAACAAAAATACTGTATTATGTTTGAAAATGATATGAAGATTCACTTACAATAAATTTTATAAAGTTATAATTGGAAAAAAGGTTTGTAATAAATAATTTTAAAAATAATTAAAAGATTTTTTTATAATGTTATATGAAACATTTATTGTTATGAAAATATATAAATAAAATTGTATTTTCATATTAATATTTTGTCAATAATTTTAACAAAGAATATTTTATAAATTTATAATATTAATTGAAAATGTTCATGAATAAAATGAAGAGAAAAATGAGATTTGGTTAATGTATAATATTTCATATTATTTCCTCTAAAATAAAATTAAATTTAAGCAATTAAAAAATAAATAATATTGTAATAACAATCCATTTTCACTTTGGTAATTTTTCAATCATTAACTTCATGAATTAATAATATTAAATGATATATTATATATCCTAAAAATAAGTATTATAATGATATAACTTGTATAAGGGATGTATATAGACATACCAAATCAATATAGGTTCATGTCATAAAAATATGTATTATAGAAGGATAATTTGTGAAAAATAACACTTAAAAATTCATATAATTGAATTTTATAATTAATCAATGAATCTATTATGTCTATCAAATGTAAAAAAAATAAAACATGCGTAAAACTAATATAATATAACAAAAAATCATGACACACATAATAATTGAATATAAAATTCAATTGAGAAGTAATATAACCCAATGAAAATAAATCAGGTTATGAAATTATTTACCACCTGGTAACTTTTAGGTCAAATCCCCTAAAATTAAATAATTAAAATTAAAACATATAATACCATTATGTAGTAAGGACTAAAAATATAAAAAGTATAAGTAGAATTATATAAATCAAATAATAAAAACACGTGATGAATATGGAATATTTATCATAGAATTAAATGATAGATGTTAATAACACTTACCTCAACTCCATACTTTCCATGTATGTCCTTTAACTCCTCTTCTCATACCACCTTATTTAGAACTATACCTGAAGTATTCTTAGAATGGGTTTATAAACAGAAAAAAGAATTTTAGGATGAGAGGATCGAATTTGGAATGTGATTATAGATGACCTTTTCTAAACCAAAATTGTTTGAAGATGTAATGAATAGAGGATAGGTGATGGCCTTTTTTAATTCGTTAAAGGATACCACATTGAAACTACCTAGAAATTTCCCAATGGTATCCAAAATTATAAAGTCATTACCTTTCCAACAGCTTTAAAATTACTATATAAATGATGATTAGAAGGATTATATTGAAATATTTCTAGAAACAAATAGTATATATATACGTTTTTGGTTTTTTTTAACATATATTTTTAGTTTAACACCCCCCTCAGTAAACCCATTTATACCTTAATAGTGATAATAAAATTTTAATATCTTCATTATTCAATATGGTCAAAAAAATCAAGTTAACCATATTAGATAATATTAATCACTTAGATTTCAAATATATAATCCTTCTAACAAAAATAAATTTATAAAATTGAGAAAAAATAATTTATAACCAAACCTGTAAAAGCGATGAAAAAGTAACCTTTCAAGTGGTTTATTTTCAATGGAAAAGATAATTCATTAATAACTGTATTACTATTAAAAATTATTTTCTGAATGAAAATTAATATTTATTTATATTTAATATTTTAATTTCATTTAAATCATTCATATATATAGGTTTTTGGAATAATTAAAAATTAGAAGCATTTTCACTTTAAAATGGTTTTTAATAAAATCATATTTTTAAACCCATAGAAGAACATTTACTAAAATCCAATATAAAGATAATAAAAAATAAATTAATTAGATTAAATATATTTAAATTATAATTATGTTACATGGAATCATATTCCAAACATAATGATACTTTTAAATAATTCATGTTTGTGAAAAGAAATGACATTTTTTAAAAAATCAGTATTTTACACTATTCACCACAATATATATTTTTTCCGAAAAATCCCAAACGTTCACCCAATATAAATTTTGATACACCAATTTAAAAAATGATGATAAATAAAATATTTTTTTATAATTTAATAGAAATATTTAAAAAGATTCATGAAAAGAAATATAATTATTTTGGAAAGAAAATGATTTTTTGAAGAATTAAACTATTTTACTAAAAAATTAATTATTATTTACTAAATATTTATATATAATTTATATTTAGTATAATATATATATATATCATTATTTTTTAATACTATTCATACTCGCCATTTTAAAAGCTAGGTTATAATGATTATATATATCATGGGTCGTTTAAGCTCGCTGTTATGTGTTGAATACACTCTCGAGAAACGTTTTATCTTATAAACTGATTTTGTGTTATGATTTTCATCCCATGGAAATTTTTAAAGCCCCTTATATGTACATTTTGAATACAATCTCAACAATGTTTTTTGATACATTTTTTATTTCTTCCTTACATGTTTGGTCTTACACAAGGAAGTAATTAATAAATATTCAATGTAAAGAATAATTATGTTTTTTCAAATGAAAAACATTTTCTACAATATTCATATTTCATTTACTAGAAAAACAGAAATATATCCCTTGTGTACGTTTAAACAAGAGCTTCCATGAAACAATGTGTTTTATTTTTCAATGTAACCTTCTATGGATGGTTAAAAACAATAATGTAGAAAATGATAATTTTTCCATGATAAGGATTTTGGAGATGAATGAACAATAATACCTTAGAAAATAGTCAATCCACTGATGTTATTCTGGTTTTATAATTCAAATTTATTAAAAATATACAATGTAAACATAACCATTTTAGTAAATAATTAACTCATTTTATGAAATGGAATAAAGGTAATAATAGAAACAAAATGAATATTTTAAAAAATATTGTGAAATTAAAAATCTAAAATAATATTAATAATCAAGAAGGTATGAATAGGAACAATATGTGTTAGAACCTTTGGAATGGGACATTCATTTTCAAAATAATTTTTTAACGTTTTCTACCCAACACATTTTATTATATACCAAGTTTCATTTAAATTATTAAATAATGTTCTTAGGAATGTATATATTATTTAATTAGCACATTTTTGATAATTTTTTACATTATTTATAATGTATGAAAAATGAATCTTCATAATATTTTCATATTTATTATCTTATACTTTCTTATAGACATAGAAAAATAATGTTTTATAATGTATATGGCTTTACCTCCTCTTAATGCCAACATATAGGATATTTATAATCAATAATACAATATAATTTAATATAGTTTTTAAAATAATATTATAGTCCCACTATTCTGCGTTGTTTTACTATTAAAATGATTTCATATGACATGGAATGTTTTCTCATTTTAATTAGATAACAAATAGTGTTATTTCTTATGTTCATCAACTGAAAATTTAATGAGTTGTATGGTTACACGAAATAAATATTTATTTTATTCATTGTATAGGTCATAGAGATTTTATATTAATAATGGTTGAGCCTAAGATATCTCTAATTATGGGCGATCCCCTTATAGCTCTCAAGTACATTTGTTAAAGTGATAGAGTTAACTGGTGTAGGTTACTCTTAATAGGTGTGGGAATTAGCCTATTAGGGGATTCCACTACAATGGTGAATATATAGATAATTCCCCAATGCACCTATATTATTTTATTTTATTTGTTTATTATGTAATATTATTTATTTAAAAAGTTATAAAAACAAGGTTATCTTTTTATGGAATGTTTATCTTTGTTTAGAAAGAGTGATATGATTATGTTTCAAGGAAATTTATTCGAGGATTATATAGAATTCCAAGTGACGCATATGATTTTGAAAATATAGTTCAAATTTCATATGAAATTATTTATGAAAAATATTATGAAATAAATAGGTTTTTTAAAAAATGTAAACTAGATTTTTATGTTAAATGTTTTTTATTTAAAAGGAAGACATTCTTATGGACTATTCATGATATCAATTTTACTATTATGTTTATTTTATTTTATGATCCTTAATGACTTTCGTTTTTTTCATCTCATGTTTTAAAATGTTTTTCATTGGGCTTAAGGATGGGTAGGAATTATATTAATGTCCAACATTTAATTATGGGAGTTACCCTGAACAGAGAAAGCATGTATTTATAAAGAAAATACATTGTGTAAAAAATCAAAATTGAGTAGATATTTCAACAATGTAATATAATTTATATATTAATTATGTAAAATAATAATACAAAGAATGGTCTTTGGGATACAAGTGATTAAATATATTATATAAGTATTATAATTTATGGGATATTTATGTCTGATTTGTTATAGTCTGAATTAAAAAAATATTCTCTATAACATTTGAGGTTATGATGATGATAAAATATTGACAAAATAGATTGTAATTAATAGTTACTTTATAATGAGATATATTTTTAGTGTTTCTTTGTTTATTTATATAATTTATGTTTATTTTGAATGTCATTATAATAAGAAAATATGTAAGATGAAGTTGAATGGAATTAAGTGGAAAATATCCATCCAAACCAACAACCACAAATGGTTGGAATTAGAAGAAATAAATTTGTATCTATGTTAACATATCTAATATAGGATTTTAATGATTACACCAGAATAACTGTGTAAACATATTCTCCATAGCTAAATATTTTTATTTTATATAATTTCATAAAATGGAACCATTTGGTTTTTGGTTGATCCTTAAAGGTAGATAATGTTGCAGGGTTAATTAATTTTTGTTATATTATATAGAATTCTACATTTAAAACCCAAAGGGAAAATATAAAATCAATATTTCCTTCATAAATATCATTACACTATTCAGTAACTAATCGTATGAATGTTAAAAATACTATAATGGGAATGAATAAATATTAATAAGGGAAAGTACAATGGGAAGACACCGATCATTCTAATCAATAAAAATCATCACCGTCATTAATAAAACTATAAAAAATATTTATAATATTAAAAATCTAATAAAAATAATATAAATGAAAAATATAGAACCTTGGGAAGAATAATAGTGAATAATGTATTATGGAATCTAGTGGTATTAATCAGAGTTAATGTGACTGTTGGAATAATATCGTAACCTTTGGGAATAGAAACATGACCATTGGGAATAATAAAGTGAGCATTAAAATAATAATTTCACCTAAATTTTAAAAATTTATTATTAATAATACTTATCATGAAGAATTTAGTAAAATATAAATAATATAATACCATTAAATGTCATGATAAACCCCATGTCATGGTTCGAGGCACAACTATCCCAAGCCCACCTCCATAGGCTAGGGGTTGAAAGAAGCACCAAAGGAACAAAAATATCTGGGATGCCATTTCCTAATTACCTGTACACATGAACACATCCAACTCAATGAAAAAGTGTAGAGGGAAATAAGTAAAAGTTTCTTACATTGCTAAAATAGAAAAAACATGCCTGAACTGAAAGGGAAAAATGAAAAAATATACCCATACCCATAGGAGTGTCCCAAACTGACAGAAACTAGATAAGTAATATAGTTGAGAGATCCTTGGTCCTGGATCCTATTCTATAACCACCATATGTGATCCAAGCACCCCTATCCCTTTGTTCCTCCGAATTCATGATCAAACCTATCCATCACCTGTATACAGAATCATACAGATGGGAAAATACCACATAGGGGTGTGTATAATCATACCCAGTAGGATACCCTCAAAAAGAAAAGTGGTAGTGGTAAGAGATACACTAAAAATGAAATAAGTAGGTAGAACAAAGTATAGTAAATGATTATACCTCAACCCAACAAGATATTAAAGTAAACTCGTCTAAGCATAAGAATATAGAGGTTGTGGGAATATTAAATTCTCATTGAGTATTAACTACCTATATTAGGACAGTAGACTCATCTAACCATGAGAATATAGATGTGGAAAGCTTGTGGCATACCCTAGGAATCTTTGTCTCTCTTTACATGAGAGTAAACAAAACCCAAGGAGTGGGTACTAATGTAGGATATATATATATATATATATATATATATATACTCAGTCAAAGAAACAAAAATGAGAGAGTAATGGGATATACATATCATAGTTCAGCCTAAGAAGAAGACTAGACAATAGTTCTATATGTATCAAACTATTTTTCCCAGCATCCATCACATCTACCCTAAACAAAAAAGTAAATGGGACTCAATCACCAAACCTTTATACGATTCTATTTTGGAGGATCTATCTTACCTGCATTATTTTAGGTAACGTATTAGTGGGAAAGCACCCATCTTTCTCATGAATCCATAGTTACGTTAAAGAACATATCATCCATGATACACATAATCAAGAGGTTATGTCTCAAGGTTGTGGACCCATGCCCATCCAAGTTAAAGGGTTCCAGTTGAAATAGGTTGAGGACCTATGCCCATCCAAGCTAGTTTGTGCCACTCTAAAGGCTTCAATGAATTAGGCCTAGCCTGGCTGGAGTGTACCACTCTGAATATATTAAAGACCCACGCCCAATTCATCCGGGGATGCCACTATAAAGATCTAAAAAATGACTACTAGATAACATTTGTCATAAATCATCGTCTGGGGATTTTTCATGCCTGAAACACCTTGCATCTTAACATGGAATCTATAAATTATGTCACCATCATGTTTTAAATGAAAAAACATATAGGATAGGCTATTTAATTGTACAAAATGGATAACCAAGGAAAATAGTACTTTTCACTACAACATGCATGAAAAGGTCATCAAGGGGACCGCATCTTTACCCCAGACATTAAATTACAAAACAGACTTGAAAGGGTATTCTTAGAAGAGAGGATCACATTTTTTCAGATGGAATATCAATTGGATACCCTGTTTTGAAGATATGGATTTTTGAAGACACCATACGAAGATAAACCTGTACCCCCTGACGATCTATGGACCGACCACCGCGGTCGGTCCAATTTCCATAGTGGTTGATCATCCTCGATGTGTTAATCCATTAACCGACTGCCATTGTAGATCCACTAGCTGCATGACTAGATGACAAGGTTGACTGCAGCTGGGGTCCGCTCTGGCCGACCTAGGATCCGACCAATGTCCAACCCACTGAGTTGGTCCTTGAAAACTTCGACTGGCACCAACCCACTTCGATGGCCCCCGACAATATTGGTTGGGCTTTGCTTGGCATGGACCATTCCCCTCAGTCTACTTGCCGACGTCAGACTGGCCCACCGAGCCTTCATCGTCAACACCTTAGGTTGCACCCCATAACCCCCGCCCGACTGACCAGCCGGGCCACATGATAACACCTCTTCACGGTGATGCCCCACTATGTCACTACAACTGGTGGATTCTCAGTTGTGATCCCTTATTCTGACCTCCATGATTCCTCCATCTTTACAAAAACCAAAATGAAACTATATTATCAATATATATGTTGATCCCTTCATAGAACTATTCTCCGCTCGATGATCTGTCCATGATTCGATATGTTGATATGTAAAACACGATATTTGTGAACAATAGACGAGGAACACAGTAAAAAAAATGATCCATGTCTGGGTTTATGGTCATGTTAGTCCATCCATCTATGAATGATTTTAAAAATGAAAAGAAATCGAAAACAAACTCGAAAATTATTTATGAATCGAAAACAAGGTGTGGAATCCAAAAGAATCCCACTATATTGGATTCATTCTTCATTGAACACATTTTCCAGGATTCAACTATGATCAACCTAATATTTTTCAAACTACCATATTTTAATATTCAACGTGTATGGGAGAAGTAGAGCTTCACTAACGGGACGGTTTATGAGACAGACCCTAATGGAGAACTCATAAGCTCGTACTTATAGAAACATAAATGGACACCCACCAATGGTCGTAGAATCAGAACATCCTGCGCCCTGTCATTGTAGGTCCTATATAGGTGAAACACCCCATTACAAACTGAAATAAGGTCTCATATTTCTAGTCGAGGTTCCCATTCAAATGTTACTCGATATGATGTCCGAGATAAAATAATTAAATTTAATTATTTTATTAACGATTAAGCCCCCAGATAACTTTTTTCCACAAAAGTCCCATTCCAACAATGGTTATGTCATTCATAGGGTAAAATCCATATTCATAAAGATTATAATTCTAATATGGTATATTTTTTAAGAGTTATCCCATTTACATCACATGCATAGTGTAAAATAGACTCAAAATGTTTAGAAAAAATAATTTCGGGCACACTGGGCCTCAGAATTACACAACATCCCAGTGCCTTGATGTAAAAGTATATATAGAAATAATTCAAAGTCTAACCAGGGAAATATCAGTTCTCTACATAAAGTAAATATCAATATTTAAAATTGTGGAAAATATAATATCATTTTAAACCAAACTGTGTTTTAATATACTTGATAAAAAATATGATTTTTTATTTTTAAAATTAAAATATCCTATGTTAAAAAACTATTCTTCTTAAAAAAATCTATTTTATTTAGAATCCTCACTTAAAATTTCATAAGTATTATTTTTTATTTTATTTGAAATACATCAATTTGGAGGATAATAGTAAAAATATAGTTTTTTATAACTAATTTATTTTATACTACATCATTTATGATTTAATAATGAGAAAATCAATTCTATAATTTTATTGTCTACCACAAAAATAGTAAATAAGTTATATAATCTATTAAATTAAAATCATAATCTTAAACTATATTATCTAATATCTAAAGTCCAAATTATTCCATTAAAATAGTATTTTGTCAATTTTTCACCTTTCATTTCGATTAAAAAAACAATTCAAATTATAAAGTGATTAAAAGTACTAAAAGCATGTTATATTATTCAACTATATTTCTTAGTGTAAAAAATATTTCTATTTAAATGTTTAACATGGACATAATATTTTATTCAATTTTATATCTCCAAAATACCCCTCTCCTCAAATATAAAAAACCCATCATCCCGCCCTTATAAAACTGATCATACCTCATGCACCAAAGACGATATTTTCCCAAAATTCTGTATCACAATCCCTTTAAAATACAATGGTATTTTATGAACCCATCCAAATATTACCATTCAATTATTTTAGTTTTATGTAGAAGATGAAATAGAGTTAATTGGGTGTTCTTTTATAAACTCTTCCTTGCATTTCTCAATTCTATTCCTTTTTTTTCTTTATCATTTTATTAACCAAATAATCTAAAATTAAATTAGTAGAATGTTATAATAGTATTAATTATGATAAACTGCTATAATAACTATATTTATTATATATTTATATTTCACTCTTAACTTTTTAACACTTTTCACAAAGTCCCATCAATAGTTGGATAACAACATATGAAGACATTTCTAAGTCTTTTATCACCGCCACCATCATAGATTGATATTATGTATTATATATTAAACATAAATATATAATTAAATGTATTCTAATCCACTATAAATTATTTTACTTATGAAAAAAATTACATGAATAAAATTAACTAATCCAAAAAAGTAGCAATAATGTAATGAAAAATGATATAAAAAAGATTATGTTTAACAAATAATATTTTAAATATGTTACAAATATTATCATTAGATTTCTTGTAACATAAATGAACATAATTTAAAATTTATTAATTTTTTTTGTGATCCTATTTTAGTTTTCCATGAGGAGAAAACCAAAAAAATAATGATGGATTTAAGTCATG
This sequence comes from Viscum album, assembly GCA_963277665.1. Lineage (NCBI taxonomy): Eukaryota > Viridiplantae > Streptophyta > Magnoliopsida > Santalales > Viscaceae > Viscum > Viscum album. The sequence continues at coordinate 189,225,093 of OY728131.1, forward strand.
GGGATTCTTGAAAAAAAAACTCTTTATTTTGGGTTACCTACTATCTCACATTATTTTTAGTATTTTTATACCTATAATATCCAAAAAAAATTATTTAAATATTCTTTTAACTCTATTTCTTTGTATAGAGATGTTTTTACCTTTTAAAATTAATTTATAATCCAAAATAAAATGATTTTTCATGGAGTCTTTAATTTTAAAAGCATCATATTTACTATAATAGAGTTCTTTCTTATCTAATTAAGAATTATAATGATTTGTGGAATAAAATTATTTAAATTAATTATTTCAGAACTCCAAATATTATTCATGAAATTACTCTTTCTGAAACCCATAAGAAATCCATTCGTTTCCATTTGTTTATTTCTGGACTATATTTTATATATGTCCACTTTGCAAGTTGTAAGCATGATTACGAATAATTTGTGATGTGATAGGTGGGCCTATATTTATGAATCCCTTCAATATAATTGAAATTGTGATATATATCATAAGCTTATTTAAATTTTATTTGGACACGATTAATGATTTGTTCACAATTAAGATGTTATGGTTTATACACATATGATTTGTATGAACTGGATGTTAGTATTATTCACAACTATGTGTGATATTTTACAATTATGTTATGATGTTTTATTAATTTTTATATTCTAGATTAAATTAATTTTTAAAATGTTCTATCATGACTATGATTATGGTGATTATGCTCAACCATGTACTATTCATTCATGTCTCTTATTCCTTTTATGTTATCCCTCCCCTTATTGGGATTTTACCACACCACATTCCATGATGTATTTAATCATGGTATTAGATGTATTAAGAATACATTTATATGTTTTAGGAGGTTAAATAAGATGTATTTGAATAATTTTTTTGTTTTAATATATCCAAGAGATGAATGAGTCTAATTTTCCAATAAAACAAAACCTTTGGACTCTATATTTCATCATTATTATTTTATTTATCTCAAAATTGATGAAATAGTTATGAATGAAAATGGGGAATCACTATAGTTGGTATCAGATCATAGAGATGTTAATTTTGGAAGTAATATTTGAAATTTTTAGTGAAAAAAATATGGAAAAGTATTTGTATTGGTAAAATTACAATGTTTTATATAACATATAATAGTCTATGGCTTCTGAGTATAAAATTCTTGCCTAGATACTAAATGTAGATGTGTCTCCTTTATATAAGTATTAAGAGTAATAAAACTAAAAATATAATATTGGGTATTAAGTCGATCATCACCTCGTGCATGAAAAAAAGGCATCGCTACACAAGTTGTTTGATATTATTTTGGAAAATTATTTATCTTATTAAAATCTACATAAAAACCCTTAGAAGGGATATAAAACGAAATAAATTAATGCTATTAAATTTATAACATATTAATGTACATTATCCTATGTGAATAATTTGAGAAAAATGATAAACATATGGATCCCATAAGATATTACATTAGAAATAATTGTTTCATAGGAATAAAATATTTATTTATACATTATTGAATTACATTTAGTTCACGATTTTTTCTATTATAGAAAATGGTGGGAACCATGAGAAGCAAGACCAATGACCCATTGGAGGTAAAATACAAAGATTGTATGAATGAAATCCCCAATGTCATTGGAGGTGGAGTTAAAAAAGTCATGTTTATTCTTACCAAGTTATTTCATGCAATATACAATAACATGAATTATATATAATTCTTACCATTATCCAAGAAGGAATAACTGGTCATCAAGTCCTTTATACACCAATGACCACTGATGACTAGAAAAACTTATTATCTACACGTATAAGAATAGTGAGTTAACTCTATTAATAAGATATTTTTTATTCTCCACTATTCCATGAAGAAAATATTACTCCATTCATTAGTTTTTTATGGAGAGGTTGATCGGAGGTGGGTGTTGATAAAGAATAACAAGGAAAATGATGAAATAAATGAAGTAGAGAAGGAATATATTAAGAAGTTATATATTAAGATCTATTAAACTAAAAATCATAAAAAAATATGGAGATATAATTCTTAGTGTTTATTCAAAAGGAGGGTGAATATGACATGGAATATGAGACAAGTTACTCCATTATTTTTTGATACACAGATAATATTTTTATCAATAATGATAGAAAAATAGATATATTAATTTGTTCCTTAAAAACACACCTTATAACGTGTCTATCCAAATAGTAATTCAGGATTTATAAAGAACTAGTCTTATTTGTGGTCAAATTAGATATAGATTTTATATAATGGACCCATGGTTATGAATACATGAATAAAGATGGAGTTTATAGCTATTTAAATTAATTAAAAATAAGGATTTAATATATAACCAACAACATTTAAAAATATGGGAAGATAGAACATGGGAATTACTTTAAGGCGGAAAATAAATTGCACAAGTGTGTGAGAGAATTCCTCTAAATTCATGAATGTAAAAGAGAAATGAATAATTTGTCTATTGTGATATAGAAAAGTATGGAACCTAAAAATAATCCACCCCTATAAAATTCGTCAACTATTGGGAGAAAGGGAAATATACATGATAGTGCACTAAAACATGGGTCTTTGAGGGTAATAAGTATCAGCAACAACTATATCCAAATAATAAAGTAAAATATTATTCCATCACTAACACAGAGGTGGAACATGAGAATGATGTTGTATATAGTACAAATCGTTCTAACTGATGAATGGGAAATTTTTTATTTGATTATATTCCAGTGTGTTATATTCTATCCATTTTTTCTTGAGATGTTAAATAAAAAACCGAGATACATTGAAGTATAAACTTTTGTAATAATGCTTTGAGGTGCGATCAATGAAAACCGAGTATTGAACTCGTATACTGTTAGTTTTGGTTGGAAGATTCATCTATAAATATCATAATCCTTCTATTTAGAAAATTTTATGCCATATTGTCAATGGATTAGATCTCAATATATATATCTCATTTAAATTTTCCAGAAAATTGAATCTCTCCCTATATTTTAATCTATCCCATTCTCATGTACAAATTCACCGATGATCATGAATCACCATTGTAAAATCACTCAAAACATTTGGTTCTAATACACATTTAATAAGAATACATTGATTAAATGGTTTGGCTAAATAAAATTTTAAAACATCAGAAAATTCCTATTGTGAAGGAATACACTAATGTTTAAATTGATGAAATACCTAGTATTCCCTTCTATTATGAGGTAGAGATTTCAATATATCTAATACAGAGAGCCACTCCTATCTAAAATAACCCCTTTGGATGGACCCAATCTAGAAAATGTATTTAAAGAATAATCTAAAAGTGAATTTAGAAAAATGGTTTATATACACTATTACATCACCCTGGGATACATTGATTCACTTTTTCATGAAAAAATATAGATAAGTGCATTTGAGTATCGATTACTATGAGGTAAAAATTTCACTATAAATAACTGATATCCCCTACCATGGATTTATGAATCCTTTGAACCACTATGAGGATCTCAAAAATGTGTCAATTTTGAATTTTCATTATTAATATCATCAACTAATTATTAATAAAGATGATACTCATAATGAATCCTTTCATACATGAAATGGACACTATGAATTCATCGTGATTTCATTAAGGCTTACTAATTCCCCTAAAATAATCATGGATTTGACGAATAATGTCTTCAACTACTACCTGAAGAAAATTTATCTTAGTATTTATCAAGGATATTCTCATTTACTAGGAATAAAATTTGGAAAATTAAGATAACCTAAGGATTGAGATGGTGACATTAATAAAGGATAAAATGTACTCAATGATTAGGAAGTGTGACATTAGGATGAATCAAGTCACATTCTCGGGCCATGTAGTCACATGTGATGGAATTTTAAATGACCCTTCCATGAAAAAAGAGAGGGTGGAATATCCCAGACCCTTATGTTTCGTGGATATCTATATTTTTTCATCTTAGAAAGGTACCGCTACAATTTTTTGAAAATTTCTCACAATTTTTTCCCTAGCTAAGAAAGTTAACATATAAATATGAAATGTCTTTAAATATTTAATAATATGAAGGAATAATTAAGGAATGAAATAAGAGGATAATAATTGTGCTTATACTCACAATAGAATCAATTAGAGTTGATTTTTTGATATATAGTGACTCTTAAAATATGGTTGGAGTTTGGTAATTATATATAATGATAATGTGATATCCTATACCCCATGGTATTTAAAGATACATGTGAATAACTACCTAATAAATGATCTATAGTTAGTCTTCGTGAACTTCATCTTAATGATATTGTGACACTACCTCTGTGCTGAGAATTGTTACATATATACATATCAGAAGAGTTTATAGTAAATATTCACATATAAGGAGATGAACATATTTCAACAAAGATAGTTTGAGTATATAAAGGACTAATATTTCACTATTTAATACCACCATGGAATGGAGAACATGGTACCTGATGCCCTTATCAGAAAGAAACATTCTACTCAATCTATTATGTGGATTGAAAATGATCATATCTTCATGAATATGAAAAGTATAGATCCTTAATTCATAAAAACATGGAATAAATCATCAATTTTTTAAATTATTTCTTAACCACATATCCAATATATGATCAATGAGACACACATAGATTATATTGAGCTTAAAAATATGAAAGCAATAGTGGAGGGGAAACATCCAAAATTCAACATTGATAATGATATTTTCATTCAGTTGGAAAGTATACTCTATGGACCTACATCACATGAGATAAAAAAGAGATATTATATAATAATTATAGATCATATTTCTCCACCCATCATAGAAGAAACAATATGTATCATGATATTATAGAGCACATCTGGTAGGACATCATGAAGAAGAATATTTCATTTTACACATAAATGTGTAGGTATGTTAGGAAGATAAATATTTGTGATATAAATCCAAGAAGATGATGAAACCTTTTCTTATACACAAAAATAACACCAAAAAATTGTCACTAGTCTCCTAAAGAAATACAATGTGATCAATGTGATATGTGATTTTTTGTATTGAACCACCATCACTATCCACATTATTTATATTCATGAACATTTATCATATGAATAAATTATTAATATATACATAATGGAAGTTGTGACACTATAATGGGAAAAACTTTGGATCATCTATGATCATGATTAAATGATCACTTATAAATTTAGGATATGTATTAATTTCTTGTATGAATAAATAATTGAATTTTTGTATATCCTTTCACCCCTAAACATATGTCCAATATGAAGGGGGAATCCTGACACTATAGAAAATTATAATATACCCCCTAATAGAATATAAATTTGGATTGGATCAACATCTCCCATTATTTGATTTCTCATAAAAAACATCTTGCACTAAAGTATTACAATAGAACTATATGAATATCTATATGGGATTCAATGGATAAGTACTAATTTTGGGATTCTATTGGTGAATGTAATATATTAGGAACTGATATTTTGAATGAGTTGATAGATATGGTTTAATCTATCCAAAAAACATGTAAATGATGATAAGAGTCGGTATAAGAGTGATGTTGACAACCAAGAATTGAAATTTGAGTCTAAAGTTAGAGAGAAAGTTTTTCAATCAAATATAATCATGGGAGACTTTAATTTTGTTTAGAATTAGTGAGAATCTTTTCCAAAGTTACTTTTACCTCCTTGATATGGTTGGTCAAATATGTGTAGAATCCTCTCAATAATAACTTACAGTATACATAGATCAATATCATTATGTGTTCCACACGTCTATCATAAGTATGTATATAGTTTACCCCTTACATGTACTAAATTTAAAGGTGGTAGAACTCAAGCATGATATGTCATATGAGGAGATGTCGGTGATGATCCTGGACTATAGAGAAAATAATTTACATGGAAATACAACTCACCTTATCAAAGTGTTGTGTTGTAACTATAAATATTTAATAATAAATGTGTAAAATAATGGAAATGATGAAACAAAGGTATCGTCATCCATTCTCAACTGATAATATGAGTTGAAATTTTGGGGAAAAAATTTCTGAAGAGGGGTAAATGTTATGACTTATAAATTGTAACTAATATTTGTTTTCCTGAATGAAAGTGTCATATATAATATTGAATTTAAACATACAGGACATTGTGAAACTAAAAAAACCTATACATCATAAATAATGTTAATTATATTACTGATAAAATAAACACATAAAAATAAAAAATATTACAATGGGGGAAAATTTATTAAATAGAAATAGTAGAATGGTTAAATATAGATAATTATGATATTCTAGAATTATAAACCCCATGATGTACAGTATTGAAATTAAATAGAATATTATAAATAATTATAACATTTGTTAAATTTAAATATAGAACCTTGGGAGAAATTATAGTGAATAATTCTTGAAGGAAGGAAATGGTATTTATAGCACAACATGTTATTGTAAGAATAGTAATGTGGCTCTTGAAAATGTAAGCTGACTTTGAGAATAGTATTCTACCTATTGGAAATAGTAACATTATCGTTGGGAATGGTAACCTACCCATTGGAATAGTAATTTCACTTAATAAAAATAAAATTTAATATAAATAATAACATTAATATCTACTTAAAGAAAACAAATATTGTAATTTTATAAATAAATATCAAGATTAAAAACTCGATGAAAATATAAGCACATTGTTAATAACTTATATTTTAATATATTTCATATTATTCAAATACGATATATTTAAATTTAAAATTACCTATGTTAGAAAATTAGTTTGATGAACTGATTTTCTTTTTTGAAAATCATTAATATAAATTTTCAAATAATTATTTTTTTTTAAATTTTCAGTATTATTGAAATTTTTGGGGAATTGTACAAATAATATTTATTAGTAACTATTGAATTTTAAATTACATCATTATTTATTTAAAAAATGACCTAATAAAAAATTTAATTTAATTTTTTACCAAAAAATGTTTAATATGTTAAAAAATCCATGATGAAAAAATTACAAACCAAGAAAAAAATTTTCATTGTCTAAAGTCTAATGTATTTCAATAATGTAACATTTTTTCAATTTTATAAATTTCTATTTAATTAAAATAAATAATTAAAATTATAATGTAAATAATGATCCTCAAATAATTATATATTATCAAATAACGTTTTATAATTTACAACATATTTTTATGTAATGGTTTAACTTCAATAAAATATTTCATTAAATATTTTAAAGAAAAATTACCCATCACCCCAATCTTGGAAAATCACTTCTACCCCACATTCCAAAGCCTAACATATTCCCAAATTCCTTCAAATAAGAATATTTGAATCCATAGGTATGTTTTTTATATATTAAAAAACAAAAATTCCATGATTTTAATGTCTTATATAAGTAGAAACTCTAATAAGAGGGTAAATTTTCATTAATTATTCTTCACATTTTTCATTTATCTTTATCTTTTTCCTTATTCCTTTCAAACCCAAAACTTATAATATGAATTTATTCGCATTTTAAAATTATAATACCATTGTTAAAATACTGTAATTACTTCATTTATGATATATTCACGATTCCATCTTTTCTTTTATCCACTATTGAAAATGTCTCATCAATAGTCTGATAACCGCCTATAAAGACCTTGATAACTCTTTTATCAAAAAACCCTTATGGATATATAGTTTTAATTATATAAAAAATATAAATATGTAATTAAATTTATTCTGATATTTTATAAATAATGTCACTTATGAATCAGTGAACATGAAAAAATAGTGAAATCGAAACATGATGGGATAATTTAATGAAAAAATGATATCAAAAAAATTATGTTTAAAAAATAATCTGATAAATTATAATATAATAATAACAATGGATAAATAGTGACATAAATGTACATAATTATCTTATGTTTATTTTTTTTTTAATAAATCTAGGATTATTATTTAGGAGATGTAGAAGTGATGAAATAGTGATTGATATAATGTAATGGTATTCTCAACCCCAACTCTTTCTTTTGGGTTATCCCATATTTCTTGTTTTTTCAGAATGAATATTCATTTAATATAAATAAATATTCCATTAAATAATATTTCCATTATATTTATATGTATATATATGTTTATACCTTGTAAACTATATTTCAAATCTAAAATAAAATGTTTTTTCAAAGAGGATTTATTTTCCAAAACATAATATTTAATCCTCTTCAGTTTTATATTATCCATTAATGAATGACGATGTTTTATTACATGATATGATTTTTATTATTGATTGGGGAACCAAAATGGTTAATAATGAATATAATACATATGAAATCATTATGATAAAAAATCCATTCCATCATTTTATCACATGACTGAAACTGATAAATATTCCCTTTCCATGTGGAATGAATGATTATTTATTTTTTATGATGTGATGAATTTCCCCAAAATTTATTTAACACCTCCCCCAAATCATTGTTTAATTTGATATATATCATGATATTATGTGTTAATGTGGTGCTTTATTTTATAAAAATATTGATGTTATGATTTATACACATAAGTATTCCATCAACATGATGTTATATTTGTCCAAAAATGTATGTGGAACTTGAAAACAATGTTATGATATTTCATTATTATTCATGTACCAAATTCCATTAATTTATAAACCATTTATCTCATTATTACAATGATGTCCCATTGGTTACCTAATTAGGATAATGAGTTTAATCACTCGTGTACTAATGATTCATATATATTATACCTTTTACCTTATCCCTCATATTACAAGGATTGTATATCACCAATTTATTTGGTGTATATCATTATGTGATAAATTATTTAAAGGAGAAAAAAAATATGTTTTAGAAGAATAATGGAAAATTATTTAATTACTATTTATGTTTTAATATTTAGTACTAATACAAGGGTATAATTTTCCTAAGATACCATACCTTTGGATCACATATTGTACCACTATAATATTTTTTATCTTATAATGATATTGTATTAATGAATGAAAAAAGTTAGTTCACTATAATTAATTAATTAGTGATGATATTTTAATTTTTATGATATCCATGACATTATAAGGTGACCCATTCAATTTATCATTGTAACGCCCCAACCCCAGTTACCCAGAGTCGGCACATTATTACATAATATTGGCATGATCACAAAAGATCAAGTATCGAAAGACCGATTAGTTTAGTATCATTGGAAACACTAGATATATTCATAAGTCTTACATTACATCATAAAGTGAAAAAAACTAAAAAAACATATTTTCTTCATATCCTCTCATACTATCCCTAAAGGTCATTCATAAAATACTTCTTCACATCCTGGAAAAAATAAAATATTGAAAGGGGTGAGCTCAGATTCTCGGTAAGGATAACAATATAGTAGAAACTTTCATAAATATACATTAACATTTAAGACAATGTATAAAAAAATCATTTTAAACAGGATCATTATCATAATATGGAAATGATAAAATGAAATAATTCCATTAACTTATTCACATGGATATTCTACTAGTCAAATAATCACATGCAATATCAATAACCACTTTCATAATGATGGAATGCATAATGCTAGAATATCATAACCACATAGTCAAGGCCTTGTGCCAAGACTACAAATAATATTTTGTCAAGGCCTTGTACCAAGACACTAGTTTGTCTCATGAGACCTATCGATGCATCAAGGAGCTATAGCGGGCTCCACCCGTCACTTATTAAGTCTACTGCATTCCTCATATGAACAGGTTCAAACATAACATATACATTCGTATTAAAACCAGCATAAGAAATGTCAATAATTTCTCCATAAACAATGAATGGTATAAAAATAACACATCCACATTAAAACATATCACTAAACCTTAAATACTATATGGAAGTTTGGTATCATAATAAATCAACTTCAAATAAGCTTAAAATGCAACAAAGGATGTTGACATAGATGAAATCAAAACTATTTGAGATAAATATCTCTTTTTTTGAAATCATTTAAAAGTAACATAATTATAAAATAAATCATTTACTTTCAAAATATTCATATAATCTTTTAAGGGAAGCTTCGACGATTTTATAATGGTAGAAAATAGCCACACCCGCCGTATATGTAAAAAAAATACAATCTTACCTTAATTCTATCGAAAAGGTTAAAAAGGACCTTGTTTGGAAAACGACCGAAAGATTCCTTTATAAACATCTTATAAAAAGTCAAAAAAGGGTATAAATGACTTTAACCCATATTCTATAAAATAGTAAGAAGTTTTTGAAATACATTTTTAAGAATCATGGATGTGGATGATAAAAAGGTCCCAGTAGATAATTACGTATAAACAACCTCAGATAACAAAGAGATTGTGAAATAAACCCTTACCTTGTACTTTTCATTGGTATAGGGTAGGTTATCCTCCTATATAATAGTTAAATCATTGTTATTAAATTATACAATAATCATATAAATTAATATGATATCATATATGATCTTTTAATATTTCTTTTTAATAATATTTTAGTATTATCGTCATTTCAGGTGTTTAAAAGATTTGTTTTCCTTTAATTGCTTTGTTACGTAAGCCATGTTTGATATTGATAGGTTTTATCTTATTAATATCCTTAATGATATTAAGTCTTTAAACATTATGTTTACCCATCAAATGAAATTTACTCTTGAATGGATACAATGGGGAATGAATCTCATCGCGTTCGTGGAGACGATAGTCCGTACATACGCACGAGCGACAATATAATTCTTTTTATATTTAAATAATATATAATTGGATAATATATCATATATAAAGAATAATTATCATGTTATATTTATTATTTACATCAATTCCACATCATTATTATACCCATCCAAATAATAATGTATTGAATAACAATTACACCATGACGTGGAGGCAGTAGGTCGTACGTACTCACATATGGTGACATGTTATTCAAAGGATTGATAAAATAATGAATATGGTTGTACCATATTTTTAATAACATAAAAATATATATAAGATACTAGAGTTATTATTTTAGAATACAAATAACAAATAAAGAAGATGTGGAAGAAGAAAGAAACTTGAATGTGGGTGGTGAAATCATTACCTCTTCTTCGGGTTCTTCATTTTTATTTAATCAAAAGGGCTCCACAGTGTGGATTTATGATAAAAATAAGGCCTCTATGTTAATTGAGGGAAGATGAGAGAATATTTGGGCAGGGTTTGGCTGAGCCAAAAGGCCTTGAAGGTATGAATTTGAGAGAAGGGGGAGTTCCCTTTTATAAGAGGGGTGAGGGGCACCTTAGAAAAAACGTAAAATATTATTTTATAATAAATTCATATTTGGTTAATAATGGATCCAAAGTGGCTTATATCTAGGATAAGGTGGGTATTGGTCTTAATTCTTTAATCCAATAGATTTTAGATAGGTTTGTGTCACTATATTAATATTATCATTTATATTTAACTCTTAGTTAAATAGTTTAACATTTACCATGTCTCATTGTATGTTTATATTTGATGGTTAATAAACTTACTATAACAAGACAATATAACCACAAGTGGTTAATTATTAATATATATAACCTTATATAAGTCATTTTGATGAACCTTATATTTTTAAGATTATAATATCAATTAATAATATAATATTTGTTTTAAATACTCCTTTATGTCAATTTTGATAGTATTTAATAATTATTTTTTGTTAAAGTTCTAATAACATTATTAATTCTAAATAAATTCATTTAATAAATACTAAAATGTTATATTAACCAATAAAATTATTTTAATTCCTAAAAAAATCAAATTACATTTATTTGGATATTTATAAAATCAATTATTTTAATATTTCATTAATTAGGTAATTACTGCATCACAATTGTGTCATAAATAAATTAATATATTTAATGTCTAAATTTTATAAATAAACTACCATTATGTATGTAATATTTTTATCTTTATAATGAATATTTATAATCGAATTTATCTTATGTATAGCCCTATATTAAAAATGTTTTAGTTATTAAACTGTGATTTTAGCTATTTTAACTCTTCTTTTAATTAAATGATAATAAATGTCCAAATCTAATCCAAGTGGACCTAAATGATAATATTTTATTCCTAAGGTTATTTTTGGTTGAGATAAACTTGTCCAATAGAATTAGGACATGTTTTAGGGTAATATTAATATCAGATTTACCCTTAATTACCCTATTTACTTCAAACTGTGGTAAATAAAAGTAAAAGTTACTATTCACCAAAAATTATTGTTATCTTATTGAACCACCGTTTACTCCTTGATATTAACTGTGTCTCTTGAATTTTTGAATTTCCACTCACATAAGAGGTAAAATTATGTTTTATGTGAATTTGAAAATTCTCCGAGGAGATGGGTAAAAGAAGGTGAGAATTTCAATAAAAATTTTATATATCTAAAATTATTCTAAACTAACTCGAATGAATTATATTGAACTTATATCGGTATTATGTATCTATTTTTACCTTAATTAAATTTAAATAAAATTAAAATTTATTTAAATTAAAATTTGGTTTTAAACTATAACTCAGTGTTTTTTCACTATTCATAAAAAATTGATAGTTTTCATAAAAATACTTATACATCACCCTAAGCTAATTTCGATATTCGGAATCCAAACATGAAGTCCATTTTGAATGATAAAATTTATAAAATTTCAAAAAGTGGGTATTACTATTCATAACGGCTAGTTTGATTGGTTGTGGTGTGTGTTAGAACTCGAAGTTGCATAAAACACAAGCTACTGTAGTATTCAAAGAGAAGCGTTCCTTGGAAGATGGGGGTGTTACATTCTCCCCTCCTTCAAATAATTTTGTCCTTGAAATTTCAAGAATATTACTACATAAAATGACTCGGGTGGTTCATCATCATATGTTCCTCGGCTTCCCACGTGGCCTCTTCTATCTTATGTTTTCTCCATAGAACTTTTACCATACGAGTCATCTGGTTTCTCAGCACATGTTTTTTGTAATAATGAATCCTGACGGGCTCTTCTCAATAAGAAAGATCAGGTTCCAGTTCTAATTCCTCCTAGGTGAGTACATGCGTTGGGTCAGGCATGTATTTTCTCAACAGTGATATGTGGAACACATCGTGAACTTTGGAGAGATTTGGAGGCATTGCCAAACGATAAGCTACAACCCCAATTCTTTCTAGAATTTCAAAAGGTCCCATGTACCTGGTACTCAATTTTCCTTTCTTACCAAAATGTATAACACCCTTCCATGGAGATACCTTCAAGAACACATGATCTCTTACCTAAAATTCCAAATCCTTCTTTCCGATAACTTCATAGCTCTTCTTACTACTTTGAGCTTCTTTGGTGTGGTTTTGGATTAACTTTACCTTTTCCATCGTTTCCTCCACCATTTCTGGGCCTATGAGTTTTCTTTCACCAAAGTTATCCCAACAGGTTTGTGTGCGACATCTCTTTCCGTATAACGATTTATATGCTGCCATCTGAATACTTGAATGGAAGCTATTGTTATATAAAAATTCCACCAGAGGTAAATATTGATCCCACATACCTTGAAATTCAAGTGAGCATGATCTCAACATGTCTTCAAAGGTTTGAATAGTCTGTTCTGATTTTCCATCAGTTTGAGGGTGGTAGGTAGTGCTCAAATGAAGTTCAGTATTCAAGGCCTTCTGAAGACTCTTCCAAAATCTTGAAGTAAAACGGGGATCACAGTCAGAAACTATCGATAGGGGTACTCCATGAAGCCTCACAACTTCATTAATATATTGTCTTGCTAGACGTTCAAGTGGTAAATCTTCCCTTATAGCAAGAAAATGCGCTGACTTGGTAAGACGATCAACAATGACCCATATTGCATCATTCCTTCTAGGAGTCTTTGGTAGCCCCATGACAATGTCCATTGTAATATTATCCCAGTTCCACTCAGGTATGGGAAGATGTTTCATGACTCCTCCAGGTTGTTGCCTTCTAGCTATAACTTGTTGACAAACCATACATCTTGACAAAAAATCAGCAATCTCCCTCTTCATGTTGTCCCGCCAAAAATGTTCCTTCAAATCACTATAAATTTTGGTTCCCCCAGGGTGCATAGAGAAAATGGAACTATGAGCATCGTCCAACAATTCAAATTTCAGATCAAGTATATCGGGAACACAAAGTCTCCTCCCAAATTTCAAAATTCCATCTTTATACACAAAGTCACTCAATCTTCCGTCCTTCACAGCTTTAATCTTCTTTTTAAATTCTTCATCATTGTTCTGAGAACTCATAATACTTTCTAGTAAATATGGTTTGGAAACCAATTGAAAAAGTATCGATGTTTTACCTTCCATGGTGATTCCCATATCTATATTTACTAGATTCAGGAAAATAGGATCCCTCTCAACTCTCATTTTGTTCAAAACTTCATGATCCTTTCGGATCAAAGCGTCTGATACCTTATTTGCCTTCCCCGGGTGGTAGTGTATCATGCAATCATAATCCATGAGTAGTTCAAGCCATCTCCTTTTCCTCGTGTTGAGTTTCTTCTGTGAGAAAATATACTTCAAACTCTTGTGATCAGTATAAATCTCACATTTCTCACCATAGAGATAATTTCTCAATATTTTCAAACCAAAGATTATAGCAGCTAACTTAAGATCATGAGTAGGATGTTTCTTCTCATGAATTTTTAGCTGTCATGATGCATAGGCAATAACCCTATCATTCTTTATAAGGACACAACCAAGTCTTTTTTTTTGATGCATCACTATAAATAACAAACTCATCATTCCCCGATGGTAGAGTAATTATAGGATCATTGACTCATCTTTTCTTTAGTTCTGAAAATCATTCTTCACAATCTTTTTTCCAAACAAATTTAACCCATTTACGTGTGATATTTGTTAATGTGTTATCCAACCAGGAAAAATTCTGGACGAAACGTCATTAATAACCTGCTAAACCAATAAAACTGCATACCTCGGTTATACTCATCGGTTCTGGCCATTCCTGGATTGCCTTGGTCTTAAAAGGATCAAAACAGATTCCATACTTGGAGAAAATACGGCCAAGAAATGAAATCTCTTGATGCAAGAATTCACACTTGCTAAGCTTCCCAAATAATTCATGTCTTCTCAGAGTCTTCTGTATAATGCGCAACTTATTTTAATGGTCTTCATCGATTTTGGAATATACAAAGATATCATTAATAAATACCACTAAAAAATCATCAAGATATTCCATGAAAACTCTGTTCATTAGATCCACGAAAATAGAGGGTGCATTAGTCAGGAAAAAAGGAATTACTGTAATCTCGTAATGCCTGTACCTGGTTCAAAATGTCGTCTTCGGAATGTCTTCCTTATTCACACACAACTGATGGTATCCAGATTGAAGGTCAATCTTTGAAAAGTATTTAGCTCTATGAAGTTGGTCAAATAAATGATCAATGCAAGGTAGGGGATATTTTTTATTTATTGTTTTAGAATTGATCACCTTGTAATCGATACATAACCTCATATATCCATCTTTGTTCTTATCAAAAAGTACAGGGTATCCCCATGGATAAACACTAGGGCGAATAAATACCTTATTACTCAATTCCTCTAGTTGTTTCTTTAGTTCCATTAATTTCACAGTGTCCATTCTATAAGGGGTCTTCGATATTGGCCTTGATCAAGGAATTAAGTCAATGGAAAACATAATTTCTCATTCTGGAGGATATCCAGGTAAATCATCCGGAAACACATCTATATATTCTTTCACAATAAGTAAATCCTATATTTGAACATTCCTTTACTCACCCACAGTCATTTCATTCTCTTTCTCCCAAATAATTTAATTTATTTGAGCTATTGGGGGTGGATATAGATAAGAATTAGGTGGTGACGATTATACTCTCAAGATAAGGTGTTCATAATCATCATAAAAAATCATAACATCCTTCTTATTAAAAAAATCATTGCATCATGTTCTAAAAGCCAATCTATACCAAGGATTATACCAAATTCAATCATGGGTATGATGATGATATCAGTAGATAAAGAATATTTATGTGCTCTAAGGGGGACTAATTCACAAAACTTTGTTGCAATGATACTTCCCTTAGGTGTTTTAACTGACAACTCCCTTTTTAAATAAAACTTGAAATATCTAATTTTCTTAGCAAACTAGGAAGATATGATAAAATGCAACAATCCAGAATCAAATAATGCATTTTCTAAACTTTAACAAACCATTAAATTACCTGCCACCACGTATTTCGGAGCTTCTACCTCAGTAGTAGTGATAGAATAAGCTTGGCCTTGATCCCCTGGCCTTTTCTAAGGTATGTTTCCCTGATTCTTAGGAAATTAATTTTCATAATTTCCCATCTCTTTTTAATTGTAGCATTGAATATCAGTAGCTTCTTTCTTCCCCTTGTAATCACGAGCTTGGTGTCCTTTTTCACCACACCTGTAACAGACTCTTATTCCTTTTAAGCATGTACCAGGGTGTTTCTTCCCACATTTACTACAGGATAGATATTGAAAATTTCCCTTCTCCCCATTATTTGCATTTTCAGAGTGATCAGCAGATCTCTTCTTCTCTTGATTTTCTTTAAAATCATAAGACATAGAGAATTTTTTTTCTGTCGTGATACCACATGAGACAATATCTTCATATGATGAGAATTATTTTGAGAATAATGCTCGACGAAGAAACAATTTTAACCCATCAAAGAAGTAGTCAATCTTACTTATTGGGTTACGTAAATAATCATAAGCATTCCTTGATAACCTTGTAATATTAGACTCATACATTCAAACATTATCATCCTCCTTTTTCCTCAGACTCAGAAATTGTCTTTCCATATCTGCTTGATGTTCATGAGGAAAGTATTTTTTAAAAAAAATATTTAAACTCCATCCATTCCATATTTGATACTTCATCACCTTCCTTCATGTTTTGAATCAGTGGCCACCATTGATCAGCATCTCCATTGAGGCGGTAAACTGCCATGATAACTTTTTCCCATTCGCTACTCCCCAAGGCGTGGGATATTTTTCCTATGGAATTTCCCCATTGCTCTGATACTAGTGGATTTGTACCCTAATTGAATGTCGGTGGTTATTGCCTCATGAAGCGATCTAACATTTATCCTCCACGCTGTAGATCATGGTGCTCCATACGGGTAAGGTAATTATTCATAACCTGAGTGAGTTTTCCCAATATAGTGATTAGCTGATCCGCACCAGTTGCATCACCAGCTCCACTATAATTATCTTGAGTAGGAGGGAAATCCCTACATGGAGTGCATGCATTGATACAGTTTCCATTCCTTCTACTAGGAGCCATCTCTAAACAACTACATAAACTAGATTAGTTTATGAATCAATCTACATAATTCCGTACTTGTGAAACACTTAACATAAATTGAACTATTTATGGATATAATCCATAATCATAAAAAAATTTACTTGAGGAAGTATATACTCATAAACCCTTAATAATGGTTTGTAAAGAAAATGAGAATTATCCTAAACATTTCCCATAGGAGTGTCGTAACCAAGAGTGCAGCATGGCCCATTGTCGTGCACCAGTTTCTGTTCGAGTCTAGCTCAAAGTGGTGTCTTAGGGTTTTACCCCAAGGTCCATCTGTGACAGAGCCGCCTCTACCTGTTCATATCCAGACAGGAATGTATTTCTCCGAAAACTCACAAAATCTCTATAATACCAAAATTCTAGGAAGTTCTTATATATTAATCCTCAAAGTCTATCTTAGGTCTATGTGATCTAATGAGGGTTTATCTAAATCTAGCTTTCAAGGTTTGTACTAAACTTCATCTGATACCAACTGTAACGCCCAGACCCCAGTTACCCAGAGTCGATGCATTATTACATAATATTGGCATGATCACAAAAGATCAAGTCTCGAAAGGCCGATTAGTTTAGTAGCATTGGAAACACTAGATTTATTCACAAGTCTTACATTACATCATAAACTAAAAAAAACTACATCAACATCTAGTCTTCATATCCCCTCATAATATCCCTACAGGTCATTCATAAAATACTTCTTCACATCCTAGGAAAAATAAAACATTGGAAGGGGTGATATTAGATGCTCAGTAAGGATAACAATATAGTGGAAACCTTCAAAAATAAACATAAACATTTAAGGGAATGTATAAATAAAACAAAATCATTTTAAAGTTGATTTTCAGCATAATATGGCAAAGTTAAAATGAAATAATTCCATTTACATATTCACATGGATATTCTAATAGTCGAATAATCACATGCAATATCAATAAATACTTTCATAATGATGGAATGCATAATGCCAGACTATCATAACCCCATAGTCAAGGCCTTGTGACAAGACTACAAATAAGATTTCATCAAGGTCGTGTACCAAGACACTAGTTTGTATCATGAGACCTACCGATGCATCGAGGATCTATAGAGGGCTCCACCTGTCACTTACTAAGTCAAATGAATTCCTCATATGAACAGGTTTAAACATAACATAAACATTCATATTAAAACTAGCATATGAAATGTCAATACTTTCTCCATAAACCATGAATGGTATAAAAATAAAACATCCATAGTAAAACATATCACAAAACCTTCAATACTATATGTAAGTTTTGTATCATAATAAATCAACTTCAAATAAGCTTAAAATCCCTCAAAGGATGTTGACCTAGATGAAATCAAAAATATTTGACATAAATATCTCTTTTTTTAAATCATTTAAATGTCACATAATTATAAAATGAAACATTTACTTTCAAAATTTTCTTATAATCATGTAAGGGGGTCTTAAACAATTTTATAATGGTGGAATATAGTCGTACCCACCGTATAAGTTAAAAAAAAGTCGTTCTTACATTAATTTTTTCGAAAAGGTTAAAAAGGACCTTGTTTGGAAAACGACCGAAAGATTCTTTTATAAACATCTTATAAAAAAAACAAGGTTATGAATGACTTTAAACTTTATTATATTAAATATTAAGAATGTTTTGAAATATATTTTTAAGAAACATGGATGTGGATTATAAAGAGGTCCCAGTAGATAATTACATACAAACAACCTCAGATAATAAAGAGATTGTGAAATAAACCCTTTCCTTGTACTTTTCCTTGGTCAAGGGTAGGTTAACCTATTGTATAATAGTTAAATCATTGTTATTAAATTATAAAATAATCACATACATAAATATTATATCATATATGATCTTTTATCATTTCTTTGTTAATAATATTTTAGTATTATCATCGTTTCGGGAGTTTAACAGATTCCTTTGCCTTTATTTTCTTTGTTACGTAAGCCATGTTTGACATGGATAGTTTTTATCTTATTCATTTCCAGAATTATATTAAGTGTTTAAACATTATTTTTAACCATCGAATGAAAATTATTCTTGAATAGATACAATGGGTAATGAATCTCATCACGTTCGTGGAGAAGGTGGTTTGTACGTACACACGAGCGAAAATATCATTCTTTTGATATTAAAATAATATATAATTGGATAGTATATCATATATAGAGAATAATTATCATGTTATATTTATTATTTACATAAATTACACATCATTATCATACCCATCCAAATAACAATGTATTGAATAACAATTACACCACGACGTGGAGACGGTAGGCCGTACGTACGCACGTATGGTGACATGTTATTCAAACGATGGATAGAATAATAAATATGGTTGTACCATATTTATAATAACATCATAGTATATATAAGATACTGGATTTATTATTTTAGAATGGAAATAACAAAAAAAGAAGAAGTGGAAGAAGAAATGAACTTGAAAGAGGTTGGTGAAATCATTACCTCTTCTACGGGTTTTTCCTTTTGATTTGATCAAAAGGGATCCTTATGTTGGATTTATGATAAAACTAAGGACTCTAGGTTGAAGTGAGGGAAGTTGAGAGAATATTTGGGCAGGGTTTGTCTGAATGAAAAGGCTTTGAAGGTATGAATTTTGAGAGAAGGTGGAGTGCCCTTTTATAAAAGGGGTAAGGGGAACCTTAGGAAAAACTTAAAATATTATTTTATAATAAATTCATATTCGGTTTATAATGGCTCCAAAGTGGCTTATATCTAGGATAAGGTGGGTATTGGTCTAAATACTTTCAACCAATAGATTTTAGATAGGTTTTTGTCACTATATTAATCTTATCATTTTTATTTAACTCTTAGTTGAATAGTTTAACATTTACCATGTCTCTTTTTATGTTTATATTATATGGTTAATAAACTTACTATAACAAGCCAATATAACCCCAAGTGGTTATTTATTAATATATATAACCTTATATAAGTCATTTTGATGAACCTTATATTTTTAAGAATATAATATCAATTAATAATATAATATTTGTTTTAAATACTCCTTTATGTCAATTTTGACACTATTTAATAATTGATTTTTGTTAAAGTGCTAATAACTTTATTAATTCTAAATAAATTCATTTAATCAATACTAAAATGTTATATTAACCAATTAAATTATTTTAATTCATAAAAAGTCTCAAATTACATTTATTTGGATATTTATAAAATCAATTATTTTAATATTTCATTAATTAGGTAATTACTGCATCACCATTGTGTCATAAATAAATTAAATTATTTAATGTCTAAAAATTATAAATAAAATATTATTATGTATTAAATCCTTTTATATTTCTAAATAATATTTATAATCGAATTTATCTTATCTATAACCCTATATTAAAAATGTTTTAGTTATTAAACATTGATTTTAAATATTTTAACTCTTCTTTGAATTAAATAAAAATAATCGTCCTAATCTAATCCATGTGGACATAAATGATAATATTTTATTCCTAAGGTTTTTTTTGGTCGATATACTCTTGTCCAATATAATTAGTACATGGGTTATTGTATTATTAATATAAGTTTTACCCTTAATTCCCTATTTACTTTTAACCGTAGTAAATAAAAGTGAAAAGTTACTATTCACCAAAAATTATTTTTAACTTATTGAAACACATTTTACTCCTTGACATTAACCATGTCTCCTCTATTTTTGAAATTCCACTCACTGAAGCGGTGAAATTAATTTTTATGTGAATTAGAAAAATTTCCTTGGAGTTGGGTAAAAGACGCTGAATATTTCAATAAAATTTTTATATATTTAAAATTATTCTAAACTAAATCCAATGAATTACATTTAACTTATATAGGTATTATGTATCTATTTTGACCTTAATTAAATTTAAATAAAATATATAATTATTTAAATAAAAATTCAGTTTTAAACTATAACTCAGTGTTTTTTCACTATTTATAAAAATTTGAATGTTTTCATAAAAATACCAAAACGTCACACTAAGATAAATTCGATATTCCGAATTTAAAAATGAAGTCCATTTTGAATGATAAAATGTATTTAATTTCAAAAGGTGGGTATTACATTTCATAACGGCTAGTTTGATTGGTTGTGGTGTGTGTTATAACTCAAAGTTGCGTATAACACATGCTACTGTATTATTCAAAGAGAAGCGTACCGTGAAAGCTTGGGGTGTTACAATAATTTTAATGGAGAGGTAGATCAATGGATTTTTTATTTAGAACACTAAGGAAGTGGAATAAATTGATTACTTATAATGAAAGGAAATTAATGTTATCATATTGGAAAATTATTTTCCTAATGTTATACAACATAAAATGTAAACCAAATTGCAAGACATTATGAAAATTGAGGAGGAATATAATGTCACCTATGAAGTTAATTTTACTAGATTGGATAGTCATTCCCTAATGTTCATTTTGGACAATGACATTATAATTGCTCAATTTTACTCTGTATGGAAGCCAGGATTATGATAGGATCCAGTTACTTGTAATTTTTGAATCCATGAGGATATATTTTTCGTGATTATAAATTCATGATAATGTTATTGGAATTTTACATCAATAAGGATAATATTAGGTAAATTCGGAAGTTAGTGGGGAATAATTCATCAAATATACACAATGATATGAATCTTCAATTTCCCTCTTGTGAAAAGTGTGGTAAGAATGATTCTGGAGAATTCATTATGAGATCTACAAAAATATTACCCATAGAGAATGTATGGATAAATGGATCATGATTAAAAAATCTAAATGGGAATGGTAAAATTAGTAAATATAAGAATATATTGAAATTTTTTAATTGTACTAATATGGGATAATATGTGAATGCATGACCAACGAATGTATTAAAGGATATTGACCGCATGTACTATAATTTGAATGGTGTGGATACAGAATTTTACATTTTTGGTCTTTCAAATATAGTTGAAATAGGATCATTACTTATTTACTCTGTGTATGCAAATTTCAAGTTTGATTTGGGGGTATACATTCTTTTATTTCCAATTAATTTACTAGTAAAATATAAATATCACCTAAATAAATAATATTTTTTTGGATAAATCCACATGGTTGAAATATTAATCAAATAGAGGATTATGGTAAACTTCTTATCGTCACATGTGAAACATTTTATCCTAAAAATATTGATGTCTCACTATTAGAGGAGTTTGATGTTTTTCTAGGGTTGTGTATTCTTTTAGAATGTTATTTTATGTTAAATTATATAGCTAGCTATGTTTTTATGTCCTAATTATAATAGTTTAATCATATAGATGTGGGTGAATTGACCTTCAAAAATAATTTAACATACATTTAAATGAAAATCTAATCAACTAAAAAAATAAAGAAAAACGAACATAGTGATTTATATAGTAGTTGGTGTTATATCCTACCTTTTATGTGTATTACAAAAACTTTATATTAACAATATATTTGAATATATATAAGTATAAAATACAAAAACTTGATGAACAAAAATGGATCAGAGTATCAAAGCATAAAATTTCACTCTTGTAGGGATGAATCAAATCATTGATGATTACGAGAAAATGTTATTTTTAACTACTGTTTATCCTATAGTAGATTTCAAGAATTTCTATAACCATATTCCCGGTCTAGTTCTATATAACCCAATATATAGAATCCTTATATACACAATACATATAATCTGTGAATATTGTTTCATTTTATCCTCCATAATGAAACATTTCATTTCAGCATTGACTACACATGAAATTTTTTAAAATGGTGGTTTACTCAAATAATCTTCAAAACATAAATAGGGTGTACAACAAAAATTGTTGTAAACTTTAATACAATAGTAATTGAACTCATAAAAATCAATATATATTTTTCTTAGAAAAATCCCATAGTGCATGAGAGGCATAGATTCCATATTAAAATTAATTAAAATTTTAAATTTTTAGGTTCCATGAAAATAATTCATTTAATAATACATGTATAATAGTATTTAATACTATTTAAATAATATATCAAATATCTCCAAATTAATTTACATTAATTAAAAAATTATTTTCTATTTAAATAATAATTAAATCTATAAAAACATATTAAACAAACCAATTTCAATTCAAAAATTAAAAGGGTAAATAAAATAGATAATAATTTGAGATAATATATGACAATGTAATTATGTGATCATAGATCATAAGGTAAGCTAATTAATTTTAAGAAATTTCACTCAAGGTAAGACATATGGTATTTTTAACACTTTTCCAAATTTTAACTTCATAATGAATGTTCAACACTTTTCCAAATTTCTTCTTCATAAGGTTCTTTCAATAATTTTAGAAACAGTCACATATGTTTTGTTGATATTTATATAATTGTAGGTTAATTTTAAAACATTCAATGAATTTAATTTTATTAATTTAATTAGTTTATTTTTCTCCATGAAATCGGTTCATTTTTCTTCAAGTGTTCAGTTAATTTTTATTCATGTATTATGATCATTTCTATTTTAGTTGTCATATCATTTTTCATTATGCGGTAAGTTATTTTTTCTTAATTTGGTAAGTTAACTTTTCTCCATATAGTCGGTTCATTCTACTTACAACTAGTCCCATAATTTTTTATGTTTAAACTTAAGGATAGTAAAATAATTTATCCAAATTTTACATTAAGTTGTATCCAATAATTGTAATATTTTGAGGCCACTTTAGTTATTGACCGTCAAATTTTTATTCAAGGCTCGTTATGATATTTTTAAATTTTTTAGTAAAGGATTATGCCATACATTGTCAATTTTTTATAATAATGATGATAATATAATGACATCATATAAAATACAATACCATATTACAATCCCTTTTTTTTAAATTAAGTAGTAATAAATAATATTTTATTAACTAAAAAATAAATAATGTTTCTCCAGGATCCACTCAACATCCTCTTAAATTTTTACCATTTATAAATATTAATTGCTTAAATTTCACTCCTTTTTGAAATTGATGAAATTTTTTTATCACTTCTATCCTTAGATACAAAAATAGTTTTTCATTACTGATTATACACTAAAATAAATATTAACTATTGGGAATTAAACTACCCATTATATTTAATATTGATCATGAAATTCTCCCCAAAATAATTATTTAGAAAGAGGATAACTTAAAAATCATATTTAACATTTAACATGTATTCCTATATATTCATACATTTTCAAAAAGTATGTGATGAAATAAAAAAGTTATGTATTTATAATAGTATAAATTATTTCAAACTATATTTTAGAGGCCGCATTGATTCAAGAAAACATTTAATTATTTTCATGTTATAATTTTAAATGAATTAAATAGTAGAAATATTTTATGGAATAATCTAGTAAGAAATATAAAATATTATCACACACACTAATTGAATTAATTTTAGTTGAAAAAATACTTTCATTTCCCCTAATTTGTTTATAGTTTTATATTTCTAACACATCGTGTTCAAATTTTATTTTACAAAAAAAATAACTATATTCAATTATCTGGTAAAAAATGTCATCATATTGATCTACTATGGAAATAAATTATAAAATAATATTAAAATTTTCCACATGATCTCTATGAAAGTGATAAACACCATCAATATATTTAGTATTTTAATGTTTCTTTATATATATAATTTGAATATGTATTATCCCAATAAATTATTATCTTTAGAAAATTAATTCCAAAAACAAAAAATGATTATTTATTCCATAAACCTAATTTACAACATGAAGCTATAGAAACATACACACTTTAAATGTTTAAAAAAATACACTAAATTTGGGTTAATATAACAAAAATAATCTAAATGTTTAAAAAGAACATTACACATACCTGTTGTTAAATTTTAATCTATTTTATGATAACCAACAAAATCTGAAAAACAGTTAGCTCAAATTAATTATGTTTCAAATAAAATAACAGAAGATTCATTGATCCCTTAAAATTAATAATTTTTATTTTAAAATTACATTATATTAAATTATTATTGATTATATTGGAAAACGTAACATATTGAAACTAAAATATAAATTGTGGAATATATTCTATCAAATAAAGAAATCACCCAATCATAGATTTAAGAATATTATTAGAAACATATATTTTAATTTTATAATATTTTATCATACAATAAAAACAAATTTTTTTCATTTATAATTATCAACTAAAAAGTATTAAACAATAATTTTTCATATTTTGATTGATTAATATTGATACCATCTTTATTTTGATCTATTTTTAGCCCAAAAAAATAACATATGATAACACTTATGACTCATCGCATTCTTTGAAGAAATTTTATTTGAAAAATAATTTCAAATTAAATCACTCGAGGTTCCATATATAATATCAGCAACAACTATATTAAAAATTATTCCATCTTTTGAATCAATTTAAATAAAAATGTTTTCATATCATTTCCCTTTTTAAGAATATGACTCAAAATATATAATAATAG
Source organism: Viscum album (assembly GCA_963277665.1). Lineage (NCBI taxonomy): Eukaryota > Viridiplantae > Streptophyta > Magnoliopsida > Santalales > Viscaceae > Viscum > Viscum album. The sequence continues at coordinate 189,250,959 of OY728131.1, forward strand.
AAAACACTCAAACCATTCTCAATGATCTTAATTGAAACCATAATTGTTTTAATTATTTAAAACATTGTTAGATTTATATTCATTATCAAAACCTGCATTTTATATTATAAAATCATTTTTATAAATATATGCATTAAAAAATACTATTTTGACATCCATTTAAAAAAATTATTCCACCATGAGATGAATATGTTAAAATATTTATTATAGATTTTAAAAGATCATCCAGGGAAAATGGTTCTTCAAAATAAATTCCTTCTTATTGATGGTATCCTTGAGAAAATAATATATAATTTTTTGAAATTTTTTTATATAATAATATAACATTTTTATAAAGAGCCATTTTGTTCAAAAAATATTTTGATCCATTTGGGGTTTAACTATGGAATAGAATTTCTTCCTATCATTTTGGTTTAATTATTCATGAATTTCTATAATCCGGTATTAATGAGAAATGTTTATTCAATATTTTTAAGCATAAATAAGAAAAAAATATTGAAACACCCAAACATTTGTTGACTAAATTTTTTTATCACTAGAAACTATATCAAAAAATACATTTTCATCTGGATAATATATATGTAATTTTAATATTTTTTCATGAGATGTAAACTCTGCCTCAATATATTTATATTATTATTCATTTTTACATTCAACAAAGATTAAATATCTAAATTATTCATCAAACTATTCAGAAATTATATTTTCCATCCAATAAATGATTTGTATAAAATTTTACATGGGTAGCTTCTCCGACTACAAATTTTATTTTTTTATGAACTTTATATGCCTAACATGAATTAGAATAACATTGAATAATAAATTCATTTGATTCTCAATGAAATTTATATATTGATGTATTGTTATTTATAATTTTAAATTTTCATCAAAATAATATTAATTAGATATTTCTAATCTCCTTAACCTTTTATATTTCTCAAGGAATATTTTCCAAAAAAAATCTTATGATTAATTCAATTAGAAAAATCAAAGGATGAATTAATAGATTATGCTTCTAAATATTTTGGTAAAAGATACCCATTTAACAATTTTATATCCATTTATTTTAACGTTTAATATTTCCTTTTTACCACCTCATTTTTTGTGTGTTTCTATTATATGAAAATTTATTACTTTACACATTATCTTCATAAATGTTTTCAAATTATTGATTTCAAAATTCACCACCCCGATCACTAATAATTGATAAAATTAGATAACCATTATTATTTAGAACAAAAAATAATATGAAATTAATTTTTTAAATGTATCAATCTTTTGTGCAAGAAAATGTCTCCATTGGTAAATAACATGACCCAAGTAGCCCAAATTAGGTTAATAAATTATTATGTTGCTTCAAGACACAAGTGATCACATCCCAATGTACTGAATAGTATAGTTATCTTGAAAAAATAGAGATAAACACGAAACTCACATTAAATATAGATCTATAAAATAACATAAAAATTCAATTGAGAAAGCCATTAATCCCTTCAACATATCCATGCATATCAATCACGAAACACCTCCAAAGATCTTGGGGAAAGGAAACCTAAGAAAGTGGGTGAGCTTTAATAACAAATAGGGATAACAGTATCATGGAATCTATCATGAATACCTAAATATAAATCAATATGGAATCATAAAGAACTAAAACACATTCCATTTAATCAGTAACTTGAAAAAGTATAATAATATGGAAGAAATAAGTGATTATAAATATAATCCCATATACAAAATCACATGATTCTGAAACATGTAGATGGATATTCTAACAAATTGAATAATCATATAGAAATAAATAAATAATCTCATAATTGGGGTGTTCATTATATCGGACATCATAACCATACCTTCAACACCTTGTGCTAAGATATTTTACATAAATTTGAAAAGCATCGACCAACTAACAAATATAGTTTGTCTCATGAGACAAATGAATTCATCAATTGGGTAAAATAGCCTCTTCACAACACACAATATATCTCATACATTCTTCATATTAATGAAATGAAAAATAATAAACATAAAAAATTCCATTCATATACTATAATATTAAATTTTAATTCATTCCCTAATTAAAAATCAAAATCAAAATCATCCAATGTAATATTTGAAATGTTATTAAAATATTATATCCCTAAAAAATTCAAATCACAAAACATCTAAAAATAATATAGATGGTATCATTACAACATGTCCCCAGTTAAGCATATGTATGAAAATGGGTTTTTAAAGAACATAAACACCATAATTGTAGTATTAAAACATTTTTCATGAAAATATCATTTTCACTTTGAAAATCGCATTCAATAAAAATATATTTATAGTATATTATGAATTTTTTAGAATTAATCCTTTTAAATATGAAATTTAATATTTAAAATAATGAGTGATCATGGTTAATGGTAATTATAAAAAAGTATTATAAGTAAAAAAATTATTTTTATGCTATTTTTAAAAGGATAAAACTCACCCATTATGAAAATGATAAGAAGATTCCTTTCAAAAAAAATTGTAAAAATTAAAACATATGTAGAAATCCCTTTTATAAATATTTTTTAATATGTTAAAACATTCTTGATTTTTTTTTTGAAATCAAGGATTAGGAAGAGAAAGTGTTTTCAACCAAATCGAGAAATGAATTTAGGTTTCTTATAAAAAATTGTCTTTATATTTTTCATTCGTAAAGAGAAAAAAATGAGAGGAAAACATGTGTTATATAGAAATAAATAGATAATAACAAAATTTATTCTTTTCTAGAAATATAGTTGATAAGATTTCATGATCATAAATTTAATCAATAACAATCATAATAAACTATGATATCATAACATAATCATTTTCTACAATGGTATCATTTGAATAATATGCCCCATGAAATAAATGAATTCAAATAAAATGATAAATACCATCAATAAAAATTTATTCAAAATAAACCATATCAAAAGTTAAATTATAGACCACCCAAAATAGCTATGTGATGAATATGGAATACATCTCACGGAAGTGAAAGTATGACGAGAAACCCTTACCTCATGTCTGATTTCCACTGTATGTATTCAAACATCATATTTAATAAATTTTTTTTATTATAAATATCATATAAGAACATAAAAATATATATCATAACATATATTATTTCATTATAACATTTTTCACATATTTATTAACAATTCTTTACTAAAAACGCCTTCTGGGGTGATAACTGCTTCATTTTTCACATATGTTTTGGTTAATTAAATTCAACCAATGCACATTGATCATGGATCCATCACCTCTATAAATATAATAATGATATAAAAATCATATATATTTTTTATATGAATTTATAAAAATTAATAAATGATAGTGATTGAAAAATGGGTTACATTGTTGATAGAGTTGTTTGGCCATACGTACACATGAACGAGGTTTTAATTTTTTAATCGACTGAACGAAAGAAGGGAAAATAATATTTCACCTTTAATTATTCATTATTATATCATATATAATCTATATATTTATTAAATATATCCTTATTATAATACAATTAAAAATAAAACAAAAAACAGTTCACATTGTTTCTTGGAGGTGGTAGTCCACATGTATGCAAGAGTGATGTTTTCTTTTTTCCAATGAATTGAAAGGTAAGAAGAAAAAATTATAATTATAAATAAATAAGTATAATAATGTAATAAATAATATATACATATATAATTGATCATTATATGTAGTTGTGATAGGTGGTGATGGAAGGAAAATTACATTAGTTTGCAATGTGGTAGGCCACCTTATACACAATCGATTCTTTTATTTCCCATTTGATGAATGTCAGGACGAATATAGGTCAATAAATAAACATAATTTAATAATGATTTCTTAGGTACTATATTTATTATTTTATAATGTTTTAGGATTATTTTATTGAGTTAATGTAACAACTAAAATAATGAATCATAGTTCACAACTATACATCTATTTTCACAGAAAAATTTTATGATTATACTAGAAAATATTATAGATTTTTATGATCTAAAAATGGTCCCTATGTCATGGTCAGGAATTTATGGAAGGTATTTGGTCAGTTATTAGACGAAATAAATATATTTTTATGTTTTAAAAAGATATGATAGAGGGTATCCTCTTCTAAGAGTGGGATATGAATCATTTGGGATTTTTTAAAATATTGATTTATACCCATGACTTAATCATTTAAAAGGGATAATAAAATATTGTTATTGAATAATGGGATAATTAAGGTAAAAATATTTCCATAAAATTGAAATTACATAATTTGGATGGTCATTTTAACTCTTATCTATTTAATTTAAAAGCTAAATAAAATCACTACAATCATAACCGTTGTAGCTAATTTCTATAGTTTTTTACTATTCATTATAACGAATAATTATTTTGACCCAACTCCGTAATATAAATTTTGATTATTACAAATATTATATTAATTTTCATGAAATTCAAATAACAAATGTGGAATAATTTAATTTTAAGTTAATCATGCAGACATGATGAAACACAGTTTCTGTAAGGGAAAAGTGTTCATAAGTATAAAAAGTTTTTATATCAAAATTGAACATATAGTTTATTGAAACTAAATAAAATTGTTTAATAATGATATAATTGAAATAATTTTAATTTTAAATAAATATTAACAAATCTTTAATGATTTAAATTCCATAAATGGAAAGAATGTTTAAAGTAAAAAATCATGATTATTTCCTTATAAAGTTAAAAAACAATATTTTAAAAAACTATCTAAAATTAACTCTTAGATAATTTGAACAAGATAATTGATAAAAAAAAAATTTTCAAATAAATTTTCTTAAATTGTTAATTTTTAATTTTAAAATAATTGTGTGAAACGTGACACAAATGTTTATTATAAAAATATAGTTTTTAAGCATTAAATGGGGTTATTCTTATCTTTTACTTATAAAAAATATTTTATGAATGATAAATTTTTAATTGAATATATAATATATAAATTTAATTATAATAATTCCAGAATAATATTTAAGTGAATCTATTATGTTCAAAAAATTCTAAATGCATAAAAATTAGCCTTTAGAAAAAAGTTTCCTTTATTTTAAAATGATTTTAATTTTATATTTCTAATAAATTGATAAATACAGAATTTATTAAAAAATTATTAAACCCTATAGTTTCCAAAAATTTTTTTTATAATTTTCATATTTTAATAATATATTTTATGGGACCTTTTATTCTAGTGTTGCCTATGATATATTCTATAGAACAAAATATTCTTATAACATCTAGTGGTTTTTTATATCACAAGCTTTCAATGAGAATATTTAAAAAATAATAATTATATAAGAATCATTCATGGTGTTATATTATTATCTCCTTCAATAAATTTCATCCTCAAAATTTCAATTATCTATTATAAAAAAATGTTTTTCACTTGAAAATTACTACTTTAGAAAACCAAAATTGTTAAAGGTTTAATAAAAGTTATTACTAACTGTGGTAAATATAAATATGAAGGTCATTAAGAATAAAACATGAATAGGTTTCCTTCTAGAAAAAACTTTTTAGGGAATGAAAAAAGCATAAATTAATCTGATGTGTGATAAAGATCTTTGATCATAATAAATTTAATGAACTAGATAATGATAAAAAATACATTAATCTATGATGATTTAAAAGAAATTTTATTCATAAATAATGAATCTAAATATGCATGAATTCTATTTCCATATCATTTTAATAGAGTTGTGGGATTCCATTACTATCAAGATATAGAACACCCTGAAATATACTTACATAGTATCTTTTTTTATTTCATATTCCCAATATCATCCTTTTGTTGTGCCTTGATCAACATATACTTCATTTCTTCATCTAGGAACTGAATATCCATGTTTAATTTTTTTATTCATGATGCACATAAATTAACTATTAAAATATCATTTGATCCACAAAAGAGTGTACAGTTATCCCTTTTTTCAAGAAATATTTAGTAAAATAATAAATGGCAAGTAAAAGTTATTAAATAAAATACATCAATCTCTAGACCTCAACAGAAACACCCAATGTTCAACATATTATATTCCATAGGTATTTATCCCTAAAAACGATAAAAAAATCTTAACAAATTAAATAGAATTATTCTAAAATATTCTTTTATTTTAACGATTATGGTTATATATGTATTTCAACCAAATAAAAGATATCCTGATATATCACTAATAACCAAAACATCATTAAAATTCCAAATTATTTGATCAATATAAAATATATCAATAAAAAAAATTCTATTAAAAGTAATATCACATAAACCATTACATCATATGGGTTAGTGGTAGAAATTTCACCCTTGTCACCATTGAGTTATGGTATTAAACTCCATTGTGTTGTCAGATGCGATGGTTTCTCACTTGATATGCATGTAATTTATGAAAATTTATGAAAATTATTTGATTAATATTTCTGAAATTATGATGTACATCCTTAGAAATAAAATTAATCATCAAATTACTTATTAAATTCCAAGGTTTTCTATATAGATTTCTTTTTCAAAAAATCTGATAATATTAATTGAGAATTATTTTATTAACATTAATGATCATATTAATTGAATATTTATTGAATACATTTAAACTTATGTTAACCAAATATGAAGGCATTCATCCTCAAATAAAATTTTCAATAAAAATGATTCAAATCGCATGTCTTATATTACTATTAATGTCTCGCAAAATACACTTTTTCATCTAAGATATCCCTCAATTTAAACCATTATTTTTTTTATAAGACATTGAATATATGACCAAAAATATACTCATAAACACATGATATAATTCATACTAGTTAAGTTTATCATAGATAAGTTCATATTTGATTCCAAAAATTAAAACAATCCTTAGATGTTTTATGATTCTTATAAACAAAATATCATTGTTAAAAATACTTATAAAATTTAATTTTTTAATCACAATAAATAAATTCATAAACCCTTTTACTTCATTGATTTGAATAACAATGGTACTTCATTAGTTTAGGAGTTATCTATAAATGAGGTCCTTGAATCAAATAATTTCTAGAATCTCTACGTTTAGGACAACAATCACTAAATGGGTATCTAGGATTAAATTTATTTATCACCATTGAACTCTTTACTTTTCCATGTCAACCTAATTCTATTTTCCTTTCATTACAACACATGACACAACTCCCTATTTCATCGAATCATTTTTTTGGTTTTCACTATCCACACTTCTAATATGAATAAACTTATTCCTTCATTCCTTTATGTTATTCTCCACCTAATCTCTGAATTAAATACATTATTTTCATATTTGGGGAGTATGAGGGTTGGATAAACTCTATTTTGATAATCATATATCATTATAATTGACTAATAATAATCTATATATTGTTCCCTCTAGTAACCATCCCATTTCGTTTCTCATAATCATCATATTTTCCTACAAACTTTATGCTAAAATATTCCTTAGAATTCCATTCATTGGATAAAATTAAATAAATCATTATATGGGAAATAATAATCATAGTGGGAAACCACAAAATTAGTTATAGAATTTAAAAATCAGGTCACCGTATTTTGATTCTTGGAAACCACATTTATATCTTAGGTCATTCATTTTAGTAACATCTGAACCCTACATCCACTTATTAGTGGCCCAAGTCGATGGGTCACATGGCATCAAGTGCTCCTCCATGCATTCCAATGGATGGTGACTTGTCGTAAGGCTATAATGGTGGTACAATATGGAGACTATACCATCATATTAGAGTGAATAAATGGATAAAAATAATTATCATACAAAGGAGATAGAATGATATAAGCAGACACTTAAATTACTAAACTATATACCCACCATAGTGGAAGCACATATAATAGATATAATAATATTATTCAAAAGTTTAAATAAATAAAAATTGATTAATAATAATATCAAAATTTACTTGGAATTGTCATGTATGTGTATTAATAGCATGATGATATACAGTTGGAATAGGTGATAGAAATATACAAGATGTGATAAAAAAGACAAAAAGAATAAAAGGCCTCTCTACTAAAATATTAAGCATATGCTCATCCTTTTTCTCTTATTCATCATCTATATATAAAGGATATCAAATATATAGAGAGGGATGATTTATTTTACAAATACCCATAGAAAATTAATCCACTCAAGTACAAAAGTTATCCTAAGTCGGGTGTGAGATAAAACCTGAGTAGGCCAAAAGCAACATTGTCTAGAAGTAATCCAAGTGATGTACATGGAAACATTAGTGTACTAGTACTAACTGAATATAATGTGCTAAATAAATAACCATCTATCTCAATATTCTCAAGGACAGTTGAAAGCTCTCTGTACTCTAGATCATGGATGATATTATGATCTGATTTTTACCCATATGTATATAGGAAAAATATAAACATAGTATAGTTATATATTTCATCCACCTATGTGCAATAGGTATGTGTAGATGTAAGTAGCCATATACCTAGATTACATAATGTTGGTTGGATTAGGGCATAACCCATTCATCCATAACTTGTCTGAATGATCCTATAATCTCCAACAAAAGGGAACATTCCCGAAATCTCATAATGAACATGAGAGGTCATGATCATCACTTGAGATAGTTGGATATTCAACATGTCAACAATCACAGAAAGGGACATATAGTATCCTACCCACCATCCAAATAGTATCAATGTAGTGAGATTTTATTCTAAACACCCAATATAAGGGTGATTCAATCACTATTCTCAAAAATTCCATTAACCATATTTCTATGGCCAATAACTTTGACAAAATCATACTAATATAATAAACTAATGGGATTAACTGATAATAAGTATAATCCAAAAGCCTAATATTCAAATGGTGTCAAAATTCACATATTCAGTTAATCAAGCATTAATCTATTGGTTTGGACTTACCACTTTGTATAATTTAATAAATTGATCAATTTAATTCACTTGGCCTCGAAAACCATAATGAATCAAGACATATATTTAACACAAAAAATTTAAATAATCACAACATGGAAATTCAATTTAATGGTTCAATAAAGAACTTATGAGGTTCTATTATGAGATATGAAATAACATACAAGGATAAATTCCATTTATAATTCAGGATTATAATTTAAGAGGTGATTTGGTTCAATCAAACTTGTTGATGACAATGATAAATATCTATTACAACCCAATAAGAATGATTGGAATGAATTTTGGGCATTTAATTAATAAATTATAAATGGGAACTTCAATATGGAACCCCCAAGGGGTGTCAATTATCAAAGATGTAATCATATGTTTACATAAAAACAATCTTCTATAGTACAACATGGTGCGTAAATCAATTTAGAATGAAGAAATAAATTTTAAGGAAATATATGACCAGTTCCATTGTGCGGAAAAATGGTATGGATACGAAAACACCATAAAATTTATAGAAAATTATAACGAACCCTAAAATAGAGATATTGATGAATCCTTGTCCGATGGAGGCCTCCGATTCTAAGCTGATGTTGAGAAATTGAAGAAACAATCTGATGCCCTAAAAATAAATAAATTGAACATTCACCCAAATTGTGTTATAGATCTGAAGATGAACATATAATTGAAGGGAGTAGACTTTAAAACATTCCTCTATCTCTGTAATTCTTCCTTTATAACATGATTTAAAATTCTGATAAGAGAGATATATCAAGACCTAGGAGAGCATGAGGAATATCCATGGGATAAGAAAACCAAATCCATCATTTGGAATGGGAGGATGGAAGAATAAAATAGATTTTATGCTTTATTAAGGGTATTTTCGACACTTCAACCTCAACGATATAGGTACATGGTTTTGATACATAGTTTGGACAAATATAGCTCAAACCATGTTATACCAACTATGCAAGGAGAGACCCTACATGATTAAGGCTCACAGTTTCCCTAACCTAGCACAAACAATGCAAAATTCCACTGTCATAAATTGAAGATGGACCACACTAAGCACACCTTTGCTTATATGGGTGTATAAAACCATGTTCCCCCCTACTCTCCTCTATCACACCCCACACGGTTAGGAGAGACCATGCGGTGTGGGAGATTCTATTTCTTCTAACATTGTGGACTTGTATATTTAGCAAATTTTTGGTGTCCTTGGATTCAAAAAATCCCTCGGCATCCTCATGACCTTTATGAATCCACTGGGTAACATCATAGTGGATGTTTAGTGGAATTTAATCTAAAAACACACAATTCATACCTTCTTGAAATAAAGGGTTATTGGTAAATAGGTATCATTAGTAATGATTTCTGGACAATGATCTTGTATATGATCTTCTCATTCCTAGACCTCATCCTATAATTATTTGTGTTACCATAGCACCCGTATAAAAAGAATTAACCTTCCTTGCAGTATCATCATTCTATTATCCCCAATACTCACTAAACACTCCTTGAAAGAAGTATCCATTTCCATATCAACCTCATCATGATGAAATTCCTATTTTAGGCCGAGATAGTATCCATGAGGATGAGATATGTGAAATACATCATGCATTAAATAGTATCTATGAGGGTGTGATATATAGTAATCCACTCATCCGATCTGTCTCTCAACATAAAAGTTTCCAATGAAGATATCTGAGTGATTACCCTACTTTTGAATACATCTATGTACTAACTTGGGTGAGTCACATAAGAAAACCCAATCTCTGACCTTGAACTCAATAGGTCTTCAGTGTTTGTTTCCATAATACTGCAATCTAGATTGACCTATCATCACACAATTTATGATCAATTGGACCTATTGTATAGTATCATAAACTATATGTGGCAGAATAAAAGGTACCTCCCCTACCTTTGTCCAGTAAAAAGGTGAAAAAATGGACTACCATATAAGATATCATAAGGGGAATCTGAATTGTATCATAAAATATGTTATTATAAGAGAAATCAATAAGGGTAATGTGTTTCTCTGAACAACCCCAAGTTCAAGGACATAACCATGAAGCATGTCCGATAATACCTGAATCATATGGTCTATCTTTCCATCAGTCTATGGGTACCCAGGGCCTTCTCCAACCCCTAGCAGAACTATGACATAAAGAGAGCCTCTCTTTTAGTAATGATAGTATGAGGAGATCCATGAAGACATAAAACCTCCCTGATGCATCGAATCCCTATACTATCTACTGATATGGTCTCTCGAATGAGAAAGAATTGGGAGGCCTTAATTAAATGATTAATGAAAACCCACACTATATAATTTCCATGATCTTATCTGGGAAAACGAGTCATGAAATCTGTAGAAACATCTATTCATTTTCACTTTGGAATAGACAAAGACTATAAAATCTAGGTTTGTCATAGATGTTCCACCATGGCTTCCTAATATGTGGAACATTGAGTGATAAATTTTGTAATCTCATGGTTTATACCAGGCCATCAATATTTGTGTAATAAGCCTCGATATATATTGGTGACACATCAATGAGAATTTCATACTGAGACATGAAATTCCAACCTCATCTTTTATTTGAATTCAGTTGGAACCTAAAAACGTCCATGGAATAGTAGAGTATCATCTCCATCTACAGTACAAAAATAAGATTCATCATCATCTGAGACACTTTCCATTATGATTATTCTCCCAAAATAAGATATTTTATAATTTATCACCCACTACTAAAGAGTATAGGTCACTGCTAACTCTATGGGGATAGTATAACCATAATCCTCCAGAACCTCAATATACATCTATAAAAAATAATAAATATACTAACACTCACCACTTTCCTCCCTTGAAATTCATGTATCTGATTCTTCCTAGTCAGAGCTTCAGCTATATCAATGCATTTACCAAACATGTAAGCAATTTAGACATCAATCAATTGTAGGCACTCAACCCACCTATGCTTCCTAATATTTAGATCTCATTTTGTAAAGATATAATGGATGATTTTGTGATTTTTGAACACCAAAAAATTCTCTCTAGGTAAACAGTGTTCAATAATAGTGTAAAGAATGATAAAATGCCACTAACATGAGACTTGCATCAGGTAAGTCCACTCATGGGGACTCAAATGATGAGACCCATATATGATGAATCACACATCCATCATTGGAACTGCTGCAAGACTAATACATGATGAGTCACAGTAGATTGTATAGTTCATTCCTAGATCTATAAGAATCAGTATCAATGTTGAAGTTAATCTTCCCAACTAGTCCATAATGGATTCTTTACAAGCTTCTGACAGTAAAAATTTCAAACCATTCTTTTTCAAGATCATAAGCAGCACTTGAAGACATGAGAAATCTTAGATGTGGAATATGTAATATCTAGATAACCCCAAAATACTACGTATATCAATGATGTTATATAACAACCCATAATTCTATCAATGAAATTCCCTTTCTTATAATTATTTGATATAGTAAAAATCACATAAAATAACATAAAGAACACAAAATAGACATTATAAATAAAGAATGAATGACATAAGATGATTTTGCAAAAGTAAAGGAACCAAAATAATGGAATTGTAACCTGACTGTTGGAATAGAAATATGGCCCTTATAAATAGTAAATTGGATAATGGAATAGTAAAGTCAAAAATGAAAGTATAATTAAAATTTAAGCATATTATAAATGAAAATATGATATAATTATATCCTATTATAATTAAATAAATGTTTTGAGAATGATATATTATTTATTTATATATTTAGAAATCTCAAATATTTTTTTATAGTTTTGTAATTAACATAATGATTTAAAATATAATTTATCTTCATAAAACATATTCATAAATTAATTTTTTTTCATATAAATATAAGATAATTTTTTGGTATATTAATTAATTTTTTAATGTTCTATAAAATCAGTTATAATGTTAAAATCACTACTGAATTAGAGGTATTTGCGACTGGATATTTGTGACGGGATCCCATCGAAAATAGGCTTTAGCAATGGGGCCCCGTCGCAAATAGCACTTTGTAGAAAACGAAATTGCAAATATTCCTCTGATTATATACATTATATATATAAATAAACCTTTCGCGACAGACAGTTGAAAATACTATTTGCGACGGGGCACTTCTCCATCGCAACTAATCCTTCGATTATATACATTATTAAATAACCTTTTGCGATGGTCTCGTCATCCCGTCACAAATATTATTAATAAAAAATTATATTTACATTATCTGTGATAGGAGCCCAGAGCAAAAGGTCCCATCTCAAATACTAAACATAATAAAAAATATATATTTACTAAAATTATGATTAATGAATAAATTATATTAATATTATTAAAATAAAAAAATTCATTATTATTATTAAAATAAATAGACATTATTGAATATAATACTAAAAAATTATATTTAAAAAATTATTATTAATAAAAAATTATTATTATTTTTTTTAAATAATAAAAAAATTAAAAATTATTACTATTCTAAATATTTACAAAAAAAATATAAACAAACCATAAACTTTTATTATTGTTAGTAAAATAAACAAATATTAAAAAATATAATTTTAATAAAAAATAATAAAATATTAAAAAAATTATGCAATATTTATACCAATATAAAAGGCAGAAACTATAAATAGTTCAAATTAAAATAAATCTTAAATTTAAATGTTTTTAATATAAAAAACAAAATACTGGGGGGTTCATCTTCTAGATGAGGTGGAGGAGCTGTGGAAGATGATGGAGGAAACTCCATCCCTAAAATACGAGTCAGACGACGCATGTACTCCATCTGCTCGTGATGCTACTACTATTGTTACTTCCATCGATGCATCTCCTCCTCATACTGTTGTTGCTGCTGCTGTTGCCGATACGTCTCTTTATGATACTTCTGCAAACTCTCTATAAGCTCAGACTGAGTTCGCAACTACTCCTGATACTGTGAGGTAGAAGATGATTCCTCTCCACGATATCCTCTCAAGCTGGACACCGACATCATAGCAGTACCATAATAAGTACCAGGATTCAAATGAGAGTTGATAACAACTACTCGGCCCTTCTCAAAGCCATACTGCGTCGACTGCATCCATGTCGTCTCATCGAAATAGTGGGCACTCGTCTACTCAGTCGTCTCGTCATGACTCTCAACTTGTGTCTGATAGCTCACAGCCTCATATGACTCCTTCAATTCCAATTTGAAATTAAAATGGTGAAAATATTATATAGAGTAAATTTTCAAAATGAAAAAAATATATTAAAAACCACAATCTAATGATGGAGAACACCTCTAATATCTCCAGTGGCTCGATCACTGTACATCCTCTGATAAACATCGAACTCTGGAATATCGAGATGCTCGAATACCTATAGAAGTATAAGAAAAACAATGTATATTTAATGTTATATACAATATTTAAAAATTATACTTACCAGATGCTCTCTATGAGTACTGAAGCTCTCTATGTGTACTGAATGTACAACTACCAGCTCGATGTGTCACCTCCTGTCTCCCTCGGTTCGGCCATCCCACTGAAGATCTCCTCTGAAATCCACCACTCAACAAATGTAAACATAATCCATCCCAAACGTGAGATGAAATGTACTATGGTCGGTGGGCTCTACAGGACTCATCAAATTCTGTCACTCATTCTTTCTTAAAGTCTATTCTTATCAAATTGTGCAAAAACTGAAGGAAACGGTCACGCATAGACAGCTGCCATGCTGTGTGGTTAGCTTCAAGCAAGATATCACCATTGGGATGCCATAAAACCTACAATTATTTTATAATATCAAGTTATTAATAAAATAAATTTCAAAATAAATATTCTTTATTTACATACCAGCCAATGAACGAACATGTCGCGCCGCACATCAACGAGAATCTGTTCGCATGTGATTCATGGAGGAGAAAAATAATTGTGTAAGATAGCACTCCCCTGCCCAATTGAAACATGCGCAAAACTGTGAAAAAGAAATAAAAAATCAAATAATTGTTATATATATAAATAAATTAATGAAATCAAACTAAAATATACAGGTTATCATACCTCTGTGTTCATGGATTGAAGCCATGATGTGGACGTCAATAAGGAATAGGGTCAGGAATCATCAATCATGCAAGACTATGCCGCCTCATCGTACCCCTTAAACTGTTAGTATGCTGAGGGTCAGATGGTACACAATCCCCCTCATCCAAAGGTAGATAATCCTCCTGCCACTCGTGAAATAGACCAGGATCCATCTGAAACACAAAATTATTGTTGTTTGTAGATAGTTGAAAGTAATTATTATATATATATATATATTAGTTATGATTATAACCACCATTTAACTGGGTCAATGTCCATCTACATCCTCATCTCCATAGATACCCATGTCAATGTCTTCATCTTCCTCCCCAACATCATCAATATCCATATGAGTTTCAGTTTCATCATTTCTTGTCATTTCAAATACATTTGTAACATCATTAACATCCTCATCATCAATGATCCTTAATTGTGGAGTGTCATCATCGATATTCACACCTCTTTGTGAAAAAGATGGATTTTGAGCGGTCTCTTGAAAATTTTAAATTCCTTCCACTTCAGCGGAACCACATTCAGTTTAAGGAAACTGATTTTCCCAAGATTTCATTTTTATTCTGCTCCACCAATCACTAAAGTCTCTTGAAGTAGCACATTACTTTGCGTAATAAATTTGATGTGCATGTTAAGCCAGTAAAAACTGTTCATTTACTGTAAGAAGACTTTTATATTTAATATCGACGATTCCATGAGTTGGATGAACATGAAATCCTCTCTCAGTATACAACCACTGACATTTAACCATCATTATGTAATTATGTCGTAGATAACACAACTCAATAATTTCATCTAGAATGCCATAAAAGTAAAATTTAGTTTCTCTGTGATGCGATCCTTTTATGAAAACTACATTATTCAATGTTTTTTTGATTCTCCATATACACGTGTATGAAATAGAAAATTATTCACCACATATTCATTATAATATTTAACTATTTTGGATGTGGGTTACTCAAAACAAACAGTTGATTATCAATTTCATCACCATGTTGAGACACCTGAAAATTTGTAAAACAATTATTAATATGATAAATAATAAACCGAATTGATATTAAACCATCAATAATTTATGTTACCAGTTTTCAAAACCATTGAGAATTTTTTTTTGTCTGCATTCTTCAAGAGTAGCTGCTGTAATTTGTGGAAGTTGTTTCTTTATATGATTATCATATAACATACAAATAAAATAATTTTACATACTATAACATAAATTTTTGAATAAGTGATAGAATCACTCACAATAAAAATTATGTCATTTCATCACAGTTCACCAGAACATATGTATGAGGTCTGTGATGTTCATCATCTGAAAGCCATCGAAAATGAACTCCACTGAAAACGAGATTTGGAAGATTAAAAATTGATGATTTATTTTCCATTTCATCATTAAAATTACCCTAGTTCATCCCATGTGATTGTGTTTTGAGAGATATTGAGATTCAAAGTAATGAGAGTAGAAAAAACAATTTCATCTTACAAATAAGCTTCAAAAAATGAGCCTTCAACTGATGCTTGGTTACATACTTTTTTTCAATTTCTGCATGCATCTCTTGAATTGGTACATACATTGAAACTATACTGGAACTCCACATTTAGTTTTATTAGAAAATGTAATATCAAATGTTCCCTTGAGTCAAAGAAACCTGGTGGAAAGATTTTTTCCAGTTTACATATAATTACAAGAACATCTTGTTTCAGTTTTCTTAACACATTGTAGTCTGTTTTCACTGCACAAATGTCTCGAAAAAAATATTATATGTCTATTATAATATCCCAAATCATAGAAATCAACAATCCTCTAAATCCAATCAGCATAAGTCCTTCCATTATAACATGAAAATCATGACTTTTTAATCCGGTAATATAACCATTTTTAACACATCTGCCCAAATTGGAAGCATAGCCATCTGGAAGTCTCAAATCTGTAATCCACTAAAAAAATAATAAGCTACTCTCTATGGAAAGTATATAAACTGATCTTGGCTTCATTAACCTCCGTGATCTGACATTTTCAAATAGTTCAGGTTATGGTGACCTGCAATTTTGGGTAAGATCTAATCCTACCTTTATAGTATATTTGGTATTACCTAGTGTATCAAAAACTGTATGAAACTACTTATCAAAGTAGTTATTCTCAATATGCATGAAATCCAACATGTGGTGGACCAACAAATCATACCAATATGGAATATCCCAAACAATACATCGTTTTATCTAATTATGTTCTTTCCCAAAGCCATGAATTTTCGGTTTGTTTACTATTGTCCAAAATGTGATGGGAGGTAATGAAAATACAAATAATTTTTACTCTATAAATGAGATAATTTTTGGAGGTTCATCCCTTTCAATTATACCCTTTCTAAAGTGATATTTGTTCCTCCAAAAAGGATGATCAGTTGGAAGAAATCTACGGTGACAGTCAAAATAATAAGGTTCTTTTCCATTATCAAGCATAAAGGCTTTGTTGTCTTTCATACAGTAAGGACATGATTTCGGACCATGTGTACTCCAGCTAGATAACATACCATATACCAGAAAGTCACTAACCATCCACATCAATGCAGATTTTAATATGAGATTTTGTTTCGCAGCAACATCATATGTACTAACACCATCACTCCACAATGCATTTAACACATCAATCAATTGTTTCAAATAAACAACAATATTATTTTTAGGATTTCCAAAGATTAATAAGGTCAAAAAGATACATGGCTTCTTCATCGACATCAATGGAGGTAAATTGTACGGATTTATAATGACATGACAACATGAATACTGACAACCATAAGAAACAAATATACAAAACCGTTAGTAAAAAGACACAATTGCACATATGGTGCTTCTAAAGAAAAAGACAGATGCAGACAGTCAAAATCTTTCCATGAATTTCCATTAGAATGATGATTCCATCTTTTATCAGTTGAAATCCTGGTTTGGTGAAATGACATCATTGACGATGTGTTCTAAGACATAAATAAACACTGCAACATGGGTGTTAGGGGGAAATATCTCAACTATTTTACTAGAATCAATCCAGACTTCCCAAGATGATCTTTTTTATACCTAGATTTTCCACATGTGGGACAACTATCCAAGAATCATTTTCACCAGAATATATGATTCAATCA
The DNA here is from genome assembly GCA_963277665.1 of Viscum album. Lineage (NCBI taxonomy): Eukaryota > Viridiplantae > Streptophyta > Magnoliopsida > Santalales > Viscaceae > Viscum > Viscum album. The sequence continues at coordinate 189,269,155 of OY728131.1, forward strand.
TTTGGACATGCATTAATCTTCCGATAACTAAGGCCCATATTATGAACCAGCCTCTTGCTCTCATTGTAATTTGTAGGCAACACATTTCCATCAGGTAACATTGTTTTAAACAAAGAAAATATCTGATCAAAATAGTTTTTTGACATTGCATTATATGATTTAATAGAAATAAATTTTTCAACCGCTTCTAATTTTCTTATCTTTCAACCAAGATATAATGCATCCTCAGCAGACCTCAACAACTCATAAAATTTGGATGGTGCCAACTCAGAAGTTAAATCAATATCATCTTGAGTTTCAGTTTTCTGAACAGATGGACCTAAAACCTCATGTACCAAATTTTGAAACCGTGATGGATCTAGAATCAGGTTATTAGTATCTTTTTTGGAATTGCATTCTCCATTTTGATACCAAAAAATATAATCTGGTTGAAAACCAAACCGCAAGAGATTTCCCCCATCCTTGTCAAATGTGTCAAACATTCTCAGAGCACATTTTTTACCAGGATAATTTATTGTGCCTTCTAAAACATATTCTAGTTTGGATGATGCAAATTATAAGAAAGATTCACCACCCTAATTATATAAAGGATTTAATCTAGAACAATTTGAATTTCTATGCTGATTTATCCAAGCACGATCATCTAATAATGATTGTTGTTTACTTCCTAGTTCCATAATTTTATAAAAAATATAAAATCATTACTATTTTTGAATACGTGAAATTATTTAAACACTATCTGAAAAAAAAGATAAATAATTTCAACTACTTCTTAATAATTACCATTACTTATGAGCGACACAATTTCCAGTTGAATGACAGCCTCTCTTTTGTCTGACGGCTCATTCACATGAAACATGCTCACACTAAAATCACAATGAATAATCTGATCGGAGGTACGCGTATTAATTCTCGTATGCACGAGAATGAATATGCGTACCTCTGAGGAGATTATTCATTGTGATTTCTATGTGAGGAAGCTGCAAGTAAATGATCCGTCAGAAAAAAGAGCCCCCTTTTAATCAATCAATCATCTTCTTACAGCTGTCACGACCTAAACAAATTATGAAAAATGTGGTCCTACGAATAAATATTCAAACTCATGCATACGAGATTAGATATGCATACATAGAAGCATACTTTTCATAATGTTTTGAGTCAATGAATGTTCAAAGGAGAAGAGTCATCGAGCAAAATGAGTGTCGTCAATCCACTGAAAATTGTGCCAAGTTATTACAAGTTATTACAATTTATCACAGTTGATTTTCTTTATATTTCTTACTAATTGTTACTATTTCTTACTAATTATTACTATTTCTTACTAAATGTTACTGTTTCTTACAAATTGTTACTATTTCTTAATAATTGTTACTATTTATTACTAATTGTTACTAATTGTTTCTAATTGTTACTAATTGTTACCAATTGTTACTAATTGCTACTAATTGTAACTAATTGTTATTATTTCTTACTAATTGATAATGATTGTTACTAATTGTTCATATTTATTTATATTTATTCCTACTTATTCCTAATTATTACTAATTATTATTAATTATTACAAATTATTACAATTTATTACTAATTATTTCTAATTATTACTAATTATTACTATTTATTACTATTAGTTACTATTTATTACAATTTGTTAATATTTATTTCTATTTATTACTATTTATTAATATTTATATCTATTTATTACTATTTATTACTAATTATTACAATTTTTACTATTTATTACCATTTATTAATAGTTATTACTAATTATTACTAATTATTACTAATTATTACTATTTTTTACTATTTATTACTAATTATTACTATTTTTTACAAATTATTATAATTAATACTATTTATTACTAATTATTACTCATTATTACTAATTATTACTATTTATTACTTATTATTTTGAATTATTATAAATTATTACTAATTATTACTAATTATACTAATTATTAATAATTATTAATAATTATTACTATTTATTACTATTTATTACTATTTACTACTATTTATTACTATTTATTACTAATTATTACTATTCATTACTATTTATTACTATATATTTCTATTTATTTCTATTTATTCCTATTTATTATTATTTATTATGATTTATTATTAATTATTACTAATTATTCATAATTATTACTAATTATTACTAATTATTACTAATTATTACTAATTATTACTAATTATTAATAATTATTACTAATTATTTCTAATTATTACTAATTATTAAAAATTATTACTAATTATTACTATTTATTACAGTTTTTTCCTATTTATTCCAATTTATTTCTATTTATTCATATTTATGGTTATTTATTACTTATTATTCAAAATTATTCATAATTATTACTAATAATTCTTAATTATTAATAATTATTCCTAATTATTACTAATTATTACCAATTATTCCTAATTATTACTAATTATTACTAATTATTCCTATTTATTACTAATCCTTCCTATTTATTCCTGTTTATTACTAATTATTACTATTTATTCTTAAATATTACCATTTATTCCTAATTATTACTATTCATTCCTATTTATTCCTATTTATTACTAATTACTTCTAATTACTACAAATTATTACTATTTAATACTATTTATTACTAAAATACAAATAACAAAACAATTTAAATCTAATTTAATTACAACTAATCAACAATAATTAAAATTAACATAAAAAATTAAATAAATACTAATTGAAATAAAATATAAATACCTTTAAACTTGATCTCGGATTGATATTTGCGCCTTCACAACTTCTCCATAAAAGAAATTAACAGAGAGAAATTTTCACTCTAAAATTCGAGTTTAGAGAGAGACGTGAAGTGAGAAATGAGAGGAAGAGAAAGAAAAAATGAGGGGGGTATATATAGGTTAGATTAGTTGCGACGAGACTAGTTATAAGGAGTTTACCATCGCAAATAACTTTGCACGCATTAATTGTTGTCGTGGTTAATTGTGTATTTTCAATGGGTCCCGTCGCAAAAACTAATTTACCGTCGCTGGTATTTGCGATGGGACCCGTCACAAATACACTCCGACCGACACACTATTTGCAATGGGGGGGATGCCCCCGTCGCAAATAACCTTCTCGCGCTTTGGAGCACATCCCACGCCAAAGCGCACATCCCCTACCAAAGCGTGCATTACCTTTTGCGACGAGACCCCAAATCCCATTGTAAATAAATTTTTAGTTGCGACGGGATGAACCCCCCATCACAAATAACCCCTGGGATGGACTATTTTCAATGAGAAATAATCCTTTCGCAAATACCCCGTCACAAAAGAATGTTTTCCCGTAGTGAATTGATATTTTTCAAAAAAAATTTAACATTAATTATAAAATAAATTTCTTATATTTTGAAAATTATTTTATTAAAAAGGTGTCCATTTTTAATTCTACACATTGGAAAATGGTTATGGTGAATTTATTGGGATTTTTTTGGAATATTTTAATTTTTTGTCAGTATTGAAATTAAATAATTTACAGTATTTTCTAAATACATGAATTATTTAGTCATTGATGATTTCTGGATGATTTATGAACCAGTATCTCCAACTCGCATTCACTACATACTTTAATTATTCACAATAATCCACACTATTCATAGTTTTGAGAAAAAATACTAAATTATTGTGTAAAATAATCAAAGACACCCATCATTGTTGCTATAAATATCACCCTCACCACCTTTTCCCCTAAAACCTCCAAATATTTGAGGATTGCACAAATTCTACCCAATACTCCCCAAACATATCCCTCACGTCTAGGATCCATTGGTCTCTATAAAAAACCAAACTCAAGTGCCTCAAGGAGGTTCTCAAGGAGGAGAAATTCTAGAGGTAAAATCAACTTCTGTTCTCTTTTAATTTCAATTATTTTATTTTATTTTATTATTATCTCATCCCCGCCACTTATCCATGTGGCATGATAAATTAAATATCATTTATATACTAAAATTGTATTTTATTAATTGAACAACCCCTCATCATTTCTCACCCCTGTCATTTTTTACTTAAAATTTAAACATCATCTTTTATGTGATTATTTATCACATTCAAGGATGATGAGTTTTCAATTTCCATTACCACCATCTATTCTTGTCTTAAAACCATTTTTATAGTTAAAAACATTAAAATATTTATTACATCCTATTTAATGATCTGTAGCCATTATATATATATATATATGATATTAATTAATAAAAAACTAGTCCCTAATGATTAAAAACACCAGAATAATCTAAAAAGTTATCATTAATGTATAATTTAAGGAATCATCCATTGATCAAGAAATTTTTTATTTATAATACCATTTAATATTCTATAAGATCAATAATAACATATAATATATATTCATTACCACTATTCTCATTTTATATGATTTTCCATATATGTGTTAAAGTAAACTAATCATGAAAACCAATGAATCAATGGATCCCAAACGATAAAATTGTATCTTATAATACATCCAAAAGGTTGTAAATGAACATAATAATATTATAATAAACCATATACATGTATAAAATTTTATGAATTAATTAATTAATGGATTTAATTTTTATTATCGAGGACATTGTGATCATGTGTAGATGACTTTTAGAAACATGGTAAGAGATTCTTTGTGAAGCTTCATCTTTTCCATCAGGTTACACTCTATCTAATTACCCCAATATAGCTCTTATTTATTTTTATAGAATTATCCTAAATTTTATTTATATTTTCCTAACTCATGTATCTAGATCATTTCATTTTTCTTTGCTGGGGAAATATATGTTTTAAACTGTTCCCTTCTAAACTATTCCTGATAGGCACGCCCGATTAATGGGAACATCCTAATTTCATACCGATTTTTAGGTGCACTACATAATCTATATTTATAATAAATTATTTTTCTAAAATAAATCAATTTATCATGAAAAGAAATCTTGGTTCATTTCTATTTTTATGATGACAAGTATTCCTCTTTCGCTTTAAGTGTTCTTCAATATTTTCCTTAAACCAAACTAATTTTTTTTACTTTAAACATTTCATAAACACTCTTTTTAAATGTTTCCACTTAAATTGGAGATAATTTATCATGATATATTCCAATTTTAACTTATCTATTTCCATGTATTATTTAAATCTATTCGTTCATGGACACTTTTATGATACACCAATTTTTATGCTCTATGATATGATTATGATACCCATATCTTTCCATGGGTAACCCTTATGTTTATGTCTGTTTATTCCTATGGCCCTAATATTCATAAACATGTTATTATGGGTTTTCCCAAATATTAATCATATCAATATAGTAATTTTTAGTCACATGAGACTTCATGTGCAATGTTTTTGGTGGTTATCCTATACTTATGGTAATCATGTCGAATGACCTTGGTCGTTAGCCTTCACTGATGCTCCTCTATGTAAAATGGTCTTGGTAGTTATCCATGACTCATTATTATTTATTTTTTTATATTATTTCCACATTTATATGCTTCCTGGATTACATGATCTCATGTTATTTATGTTGTGATTCCATATTTTTATTTATGTTCCATGATTATTTTGCCATCATGTTTTGTCTTCTAACCCATACATTTTTCCTTATTCGTATGATTATTCCCTCACTTGGAATTTTAGTTCATCAGTTTGTCTATGTATTACCCAGGTTATCCTATGAATATGTAAGGGATACAAGGATGTTAAAATCTCATTGTGAAGATTAAATTATATATGTTTTGATTTGGGTTATATGTTTTCAATTTTATGTACCTAATCTTCTAAAGACACTAGAATTTACATTAGTTGGGTTGTTTTTGAAGGACGAATATGCTTAAAATCATATTATATTTTTTGTAAAATGATAGTGTTGTAATAGTTTTTATCCTAGGATTTTCTAGTTTTTTTTAATATTAGGACTAGAGGACTTTACTACGAATCATATGGACAATTCTATCAAAATGGATAACCAAGATTGAAACAAAGGGAACCATAGGTTTGGATATGACTTTCATTTAAAAGTGTATCGCTCTATGTTCAATATTTCCTTTTATCATTATTATCATCTAAGTATTCAATTCCCCAAATTGTAATTTTTTTTCTTTGTTAATGGATGGAAATAGAAAAACTTGTTCCAAAAATCGTTGTGATAGGAAATGTGACTTGAATGATATGCCAAATATGTTGCCAACGGGTTATCAATACATCCTGATAGTACATTCTCAACTAGATGTAGTTATGAAAAATAACATGAATAATTTAGAACCCCCTCCTTCTCATAATAAAGATAAATTTGTGGTCAAATACATTATACAACAAACACATACCATGCTTAGTGGATATTTTTATCCCCACCACACACAAAAATAGATTAACTCTATTGGGAAGATATTATTTGTCCTTGGGTGCTCAGAAGAAGAGGAACTTATGCTAGAAGTTTACTATTTTAATGGGAAAGCTGGTTAGTGGTGGAATGCAATTAAGAACAAGATATCTGAGGGGGAAATTGATTCCATGGAATTGGATGATTTGATAAAATATATTTCAATAAATATTTTCCCTGAACCCTCTATCATAAGTTGGAATGAATGTTTCTAAGACTGGAGAAAAATGAAGATGATTCTATCAGGGTGTATAAAGAAAAAAACAAAAGGATTTCAGGATATGACTTCGGATTTTTTCATGAACACTAAATGAAAGGTTCATTACATCATTATTAGACTTAATGTAGAGTTTATGAAAAATGTTGTAGATTCAAGACATTAATGGATACTAAGAGATTATCTATTGTGACTATAAGGTTTAAATTGATACTAGAGACTCTCAATTGTCTTGTGGTCCTGATTGGAAAAAAATAAAAAATGGTTTTTAAAATGGAAAGATCAATAGATACTTCCCATTATTGGGAGAAATCCCAACATCCCACATGAACGTTTTTTTGGGAAGGAGCATTTTGGAAACTATCTAAATGGATACAGGGGATGATTCAAATGTATAAGAATGGGTATTATTGATAATAATTGCCGAAGGGATATGAAGAATCTAACTAATGTGGAAGAAAAAAATATGGCTTAGATCAGAACATAGTCTATAGTGCATTGTTTCAACTATTAGGCTCGTGAAAATTATTTGAACCATTTCCCCACGCCAGGGGTTGTTGGAAGCAATCAACAACAACAAACTACAAGGTAGTAAGGAAAATAATATTATATCACTACTGCTAAGGTGGAGACCGATAACGATGTGGTGATAGGTTTGTTATTTATTCATTCCTAAATAGTGAACACAATGTTTGATTCTGGTTATATGAATTCTTCCATATTTTTCATGTACAGTAGAACTACTCAAACCCCACCTAAAAATATGGTGGTGGAGTCATCTATGAGAGCCTCAAATGGGAAAATTATTTCATACATGGTATATAACTCCTCCCTGATTATTGTTTGTGGATTGATCCTCCCAATAAATTACATATTACTTACTTTGGTGGATTTTGATTCTATATTTAGAATATATTGACTATCTTTATCCAAATCCAACATCAACATTCGGGAAATTTAGAGCACTCTTATTATCCAAAATAATCTTCCAATTTTTTAATAGTTTAGAGAAGAGGATGAATATCCAGTATCATAATCTCAAGTGTGGATATTACTACCTTATGAGAAATGATATCTAGCTAAAATGATTGAGACAAATGATATGATCATGCTTGATGACATGCCAATTGTGAAGAACAAAACTGATGTGTTTGTTGAGGAATTTCTTATTCTACCTCCTGATCGATAGGTTGAGTTCTCAATTGAACTTATTCCAATATATCATTATATATAGGAGACACCTTTTAGAAAATCCACCATCAAGTATGTGTAACTAAGGAATAAATTACATGAGAATTTGGACATGGTTTTTATATGTCTGAGTGCTTCACCGTGGGTGAACCATTCCTCTTTACAAATAAAAAGGATGGATTATTGTTCATTTTCATTAACTATCACGAGATCAATAAAATATTGATAAAGGAAAAGTATACCAAACCATGGATAAATGACTTGTTTGGTCAACTATGTGGTTCCAGTTATTTTTCTAAGGTAGAACTTCAGTTGAGATATTACTAATAAAAGGTGGTAAAGGAAGATATTTCCAATAATCACTTTTGAATAATGTATGGACACTCTAAAATCATAGTAACTCCCTTTAGACTCACTAATGCTCCAAATTGTTTCATGGACATAATGAATAGAGTTTTCAGGGATCACCTCAATACATTTTTGGTAGTCTTTATTATCGATATTCAGTTTAATCAAAGATAAAGGGGGAACATTAGAGGTATTTGAATAATGTGCTAAAGAATTTGTGAGGGGTTAAAATATATGCAAATTATTGTAATTGGGAGTTCTGGTTAATAGAAGTATCATTCATGGAGAATATTATCACCATAACTCAAATATCAATGGATCCTTCCAAGACAAAAGAAATGGAAGTGTTGCCGAGGAAAACATCTATAATAGAGATCCACAGTTTCCTTGCTCTAGCTGGGTTTTAGCGATGATTTTCGAAGAACATATCCCAATTATCATACCTACTAACCAAGATAACTCAAAACGGAGTAATGCTTTTATACACTAGTGAATGAGAAGATTTCTTCAAAGAGTTGAAAAATGGGTTTATTACTACACTCATACTAACACATCCATCAAATGGGGAACACATTACAGTGTAAAAAGATGCATCAAATAAGGTCTTAGGATAAGTACTAATTCAAAATGATAAAGTGATAGCCTAAACCTCAAGGAAGATAAAAATACATGAGAAAAACTATCCCACACATGATTTGGAGTTGGGGGATGTGATCTTGGAGATTAATATTTTGAAGCATTATCTATATTGGGATAAGTGAGAAATATATACTAGTATTAAAAGCCCTAATTATATGTTCACACATAAGGATATAAATATGAACTATTGAATTTGTTTACAAACTATAATTGATTAAGGCATCTCAATCCAATAATATCATAGTAAACAAAAGAATATGGTGGATAATCTAGATAAAAAGCATCATGTATCTTTATCAGTGATGAGAACTGAGAAGGATTAAATCTTCTTAGACCTATATAGGATAGAAATGGGAATAATTATCTAGGGAACATCGTCAATCATTTGTTAGATGATTTCACAACTATCCCATATAGAGAAAATAAATGATTCCCAAATAAAATATTTGGAAATTTAAAATAATGTGGATGCTTTCTGAAATGGGAAATCCACATAGTTTAATATAGACGAGGAAGGTGTTTTGAGATTTGGGTCCGGACTATGTGTACCATCATATTTAGAGATAAAGAAAGAGCTTTTGAATGACACACATAACTCAATATTTTATTTTCACCAATGAAGAAAAAATATGTATCAAGATATCTGATACCACTTTTAGTGGGACAATATAAAGTAGGAGATCACTGAATATATATCAAAGTTCTTGGTATACCAGCAAGTGAAGGAATAAAGTAAAAATTCTAATGGGATGATGAAACCATTACTCATACCAACATGGAAATTTGAAAACAAAACCATAGAATTTCTTGTTTGACATCCAAATACATCCAGAGGAAACCATCCTATATTGTTTTTCTGAATATTCTATCAAATACATCCCAAATTATTATAATTTAAGATGATTTCTCACTGGACCAACAATCAAAGATTTACACTGGAGAAGATTTAAGGATACATTGAGTACCTCTATTGATTATATAAGATTGAGATTTGATATTTACCTCATAGTTCTAGAAAAGTCTCATTCATGATAAAAAAACTACACTGAAACTTCTATACATCCTATCATCCTCAAACTAATGGTCACTCTGATCAGACTATTCAGACTCTAGAAGACAATTTTAGAGAGTTTTATATGGACTTCAAGGGAGTATGGTACCAACATGTACCTCTAGTTGATTACTTTTTCAACAATAGTTTCAACTCAAGAATCGAAATGGATACTTATGAATCAATTTATAGGAAAAGATTTATAATAACAAGACGATGAGATGAATTATTGGAACGCAAACTACTAGAACCTAAAATAGTCAATACAAGGTGGAATGAGTGAAAAAAAGTCCACAACACATTAAGTCAGACCAATGTTGACAGAATATCTATGCAGGAAATCGTCGAAGAGGCCTGAATTTTAAGGTTGGATACATGTTATTTCTCCACATATCTCCAAGGAAGAGTATCATAATATTTGGGGAGAAAGGAAAGATACGTTTTGAGAACATCAACCCCTTTTAGGATTTTGATAATTTTAGAGATATTGAATGTAGAAAAACACTTCCACCTATCATAAATCAAGTGCATTATTTGTCCCATGTATCAATCTTGATAAATTACATTTCAGATTAGTCTAACATACTGAATTCAGATGAGGTATAACTGTAAAATGATCTCCCTTATGTGGACCAGCCAGTGAAGATCTTTGAGCGTAGAGATAATGTTCTATGCAACAATAATACTAAATTTATCAAATTTAAATAGAGGAATCATATGTAAAAATAGGAAACATAGGGACTAGAGGAGGCGATGAAGGAGAAGTACCCCAACCAATTTTCACCAAAGTATGTAAAATAAAATTTCAAAGGTGGAATTTCATATGGGGGAAGAATGTAATGACCTAGAATTATATTAATGAAATTTACCTTCTAATAGTTATGTAATATATTATAAATCCCCTAAAATCACATAATGAACTCCAAAAAACATAAAAAATGAAGATGTAATGAAATAAAAGGTTTTTTAGATGTTAATGAACCTATACAAATGGAATAGTGACTTGAAGTTTAGAATAATTTTATAATCCTTATGAATAGTAAATCTGCTAATAGAATTGTAAAATCACCAATGAAATTTAAATAAAATTTTGGTATCGTATAAATTAAAATATGATATAATAATATTATATTATATGTAAATAAATGTTTTGGAAATGATATATTATGTATTGGTATTTTTGGTAAACAAAAATGTTTATTACCAATATTATAATTAAAATAATGATTCCAATGAAATATGTTTTAATAAAATAGATTTATAATTTAATATTATGTTCACTTATTATTATAATTTATTTTTATTAGACAGTAATTTATCTTCTAAAGTATTATAAAATAAGTTTTAATTAAAAATTTGGTATATTTCGAATATATGATAATTTTAATTAAAATTAATTTTCCAATATTTATAAAATTATTCTTATAAGATGGTGTATATTTTTTAATTCTACATGTCTTAAAATGTTTAGGGTAAATATTTTGTATTTTTCAGAAATACTTAAATTTTAGGTGAATAGTGAAATACTATAATTTACAGCAAAAGCTAAATACAAGAATTATTGAGTTTTGGATTATGGTTTTGTGATATTAGAATAATTGGTTAATACTCACATTATCTTCATACTATAATTTTTCAAAATAATCCATACTATTTATTGTCTTGATCCTAAATAACAATCTAATTAGTGAAATAATAAAAACAATTCCCCTCTCCTCCACTAAAAATACCACTTGTCACAACATCTTCTCCTAACACCTCCAAATCCTTTAATCCTATCAATATTTTTCACAATACTCTCCCAATACCCTCCCCCACACCCATGAGCCCTTATAATTAATAAAAAAAATCACGTGCTTCAAGGAGGTTCTCAAGATGAAGATGTTCATGAGGTAAAATCCACTTCCTTTCTCTTTTAATTTATTTTATTTTAATTTAATTTATTATTTTATCCCTAAATTAACATATCCTAGTGAATTTATAACTTCAATAGATTTTATATACTATAATTTTGTTATTTTTATGGAAAAACCAATAATAATTTTCCTTCCCCTATCATTTCAACTAAAAATGAAGACATCATCCGTGATGTGTTGATTTATCATATTCATGGTTGATGAGTTTTAATTTTCCATTACCACCATCAAAGATGGTTATAAAAAAATTATTGTTAAAAAATGTTATAAAATATTTATTATAGCCTATTTGATGTTACATAACCATTATATAAAAATATGATATTGATTAATAAAACTAAACGACATTAAGGTGATCAAAAAACACCAAAATAATATTAAGAGTTATCATTAATGTTTTATCTAATGAATCATCCTAACATATGGAAAAAATTATATAAAACATCATTTAATATTCTTTATGTTCATTAATAACCTATAATTTCAATTCTAGATAACTATTCTAATTTTACATTATTTTTAGTACATGTATTCAAGTAAACCGATCATGAATACAAAGGAAACAAATGCTCTAAAATGGTAAAATTGTATCTTATAACTCATCAAAGAGGCCATAAATGATAATAATAAAAATATAATAAATCAAATAAATGTATAAAAGGTTCTAAATTAATTAACTAAGGTTTTATATTTCATTATCTTGAAAATTAAGATAATGTTCAGATCACTTTGATACATATGATAATGGACTCTCTCTGAACATCCATCTTTTCCATTTGGATAGACTTTAACTCTCATTACCACAATGTAAATCTACATTATTTCTGTAAAATTCTACTAAATTATATGTATATGTACCAAAACCATGTATCCATATCATTTTATTCTCCATTTATAGGGAAATACATGTTTTAAAAGGTTCTATTCTCAAATCTTCCAAATACGCAAGCCCGAATAAAAGTAACTTCATGTTTACATACACATATTCACGTTTTATCCCTAATCTATTTCAGTAAGACATTATTTTTATAAAATCTCTAATTTTATCATGATAAAAATAATTTTTCATTTATGGTTTTATGGAAATAAATATTTGTTTTCCACATTAAATAATCTTCAATATTTTCTATAAACCACACTGTAATGCTTCATTTATAAGTTTTCCTAAAAACTCTTTTTATATGTTTCCCCTTGAATTGGAAATAATTTATCATGATATATATATATATATATTCATATTAATTTTCACGCATTATTTCATTCCATTCTTTTATGGACACTTTTATGATATGCCCATTTTTTATTCTCTATGAAATGATTATGATACCCATTTCCCTCTAGGGGAACCCTAAGGTTTATTTTTATTCTTCATGAAACAAACATAATAATGAATCTTTATAAGGGTGAATCCATATAACACTAAAATAAATTTGGTAATTTTTTGTCTCTTGAGACATCGTGTACAATGGTCTTGGTGGTTAGCCTTGACTGATGCTAATCATGTGCAACAGTCTCCATGGTTTGCCTTGACAAATACTACACTATGTGAAATGGTCTTGGTGTTTATCCTTGACCCATGATTATGTAAATTTGTATGTTGTTTCAAAATTTCTATTATTCAATGATTACATAATACCATGTTTAATATGTTATGCTTCCATATATTTAGTAACATTCCATGTATTTTTATGTCATCATGTTATGAATTCTAACCAATGCATTATGATTTTTTCATAAGATTACTCCCTTATTAGGGTTTTAGACCACCAATTTGTTCATGTATTCTCCAGGATATCATATGTCGATGTAAGGGATCAATGGGAGTTAAGATCTCATTGTTAAGATTACATAATATATGTTTTTATTTTTTTCCATGCTTTCAGTTTTATGTACCTAATCTTCCTAAGACACTATAATTTAATATCGTTGGTTTGTATTTAAAGGCCGGTTATTTTTATAATCTTGTAATCATATGTGTAAAAGGACAATTTTTTTGTAAGTTCTTAGCATTATCGTAGGATTCTATAGTTATTACTTTCTCAATGTTAACTAAAACTCATATCTCAGAGATTATGTGACCCATAAAGTGTAATTTTTCGATCCCAAAGTGGGATTTAATGATCATAGAATAAAATATATTCTTTTTAAACCTATTCAGCATGATCTTCAGATTGATGGCATGGCCGTGTCTATAGTGTGAATACAATAATATGTCATCAAAAAATGACTACAAAAAATTATTCTTTATATTGGTGGAAAACTTGATTCATCAGATCCATGATGAAAGTATGTGTTTTTTGAGATGGAACGACACGACCAAGTACTCATATATACCATTATTTCTCCTCCAAGATGTAAAATCTATGCATGATGAAATGAAACAAATCTGTTGATAACCAGGCCTCAAATATATCATTCAAAACACTCTCCCTCATTTGAACTAATTTAATAGGCAATATATTCGAGTCAATGGATACTATTTTCTTACAGTGAGATGGTGAAACCAATGAAAATTCCTACAAATCCTTAGCAAACCTTCCCCCTTCTTCGAAATAATGATTAGTGAACCCCAAGGATAAGTACTGAGGTGTATAGATCCTATAGTCCTTATATCTTTCAAATATTTTTTGGGCTCCATAAGCTCTATAGTTTCTATCCTCTAAGTAGGAATGGTCACTGGTTATACTGAGGGAAAAAGATTAATGGTAAATTCTACCTCTCACACTAGAGTTATCCTAAGAAATTATTCAGGTAATACATCCTCGAACTGATCAATAATAGGAGGGAAAATAGCATGTCATAACCCTTGATCATCAAGGAAATGATTGGCATTCTCTGCTATCACATTTTAAATCTTCAATTTCTCATGTCCACTCGAGTTGGATAAACAACCCATTCTCCATTTTTAAAATTCATACCATCCTCTAGTGATATAAATTTTAACCATCGAAAATATAATTCAATATGGGAAAAAATTGTCATGTCAATGATGAAAATATTCCATATGAAGTGGTATCCACATTTCTCAAGGGGGGCACCCTTAAAATTGACAACCACCTTTAATCGGATACCTTACTAGGAATCAAGCATCAGAACTCCAAATAATTTCTTGATTTTGAGGACCAAACTCTCTAAGATTTACTAAGATATAAGAGAGTCAGATGAGCCTATGTCAAATAGAGAGGAAATAAGGTGGAGGCTATTATAATAGTACATAAAACTATAAAATGTATGCCTCTACACTCCTCTGACATAGGATGGACTACATGTAACATTCTTTTTTTGTAGCCCTAAATTACTTCCTAACTACCCCGAGCAATCCAACTTTGTTGGCACTGAGAATGTTGAGTCTGAATACCTCTGCCTCAACCATCGCCTCGGCCTGAGTAGCCGATGGTGTTCCATTTGTAATCTTGATGATATAACACAGTACTTGCTCTAGAATGAAGGATAGGATTAAATCCCCACTCACTAAGCACTGATGGAAAGGCCCTATATAATCCATCGATATGACCCATCCTAGAACAACTTATATATGCTAATGGTTCCCATAAGTACTTAGGTTTCAAATGTCCTAGCTTCCCACACTAGATAAATATTTAGAAACTATCTCCACTAGGAGCCTGAGGGCTACTACCCTCACGATAAATCTTGAAGAAATTATTGCATATGCTTGAAGATCCACTGATATATTTAGGTTAAAAACTTCCCTAACTTGAACAATCATCTTCCCTCAGAATCCACTTTATAATAATGGCTTGGTTGACGACTTCAGAAATAGTTTTCAATCAGAATTCATTAAAATGAATTTGGATAGCATATACTGAACCATCCATGAATATCCTGGTGGTCATAAGATCATCACCCGTAATAGGTGGTGTGATCCACTACAACTCAGCAATGTGATATGAATACTCCATGGAAGACATAAATCATTGATGAAGGTTCATAAACACTCTAGATTAGTAAAACCTACAAGTCTTTGGAATGAAATAATGGTAGAATATATTCTGGAAATATTAGGAGACCATATTACATTGTCGATCATACTAGGTAATAACATCCCACCATCATTTGGGTGAATTTTGTAGCATAAACACATATATAATGGCCCTCTTCTCAGGAGGAATCTATTGATTCATGAATATATAAATAAGATATTTGCACCAATAATTAGCTGTATGAAGTTCTCCATCCCCTAAAAATGTGGGAGGATGCTTCTACAAGGGCTCATGATGCAAATCGTCCATAGTTTGGGAATGTGGATAAATTCCTTGCATAAATTTCATCATTAGAATGAATCCCTCTTGAAAAGAGACATCAATTCCCATATTAGGAATTGGAAGTTGATCCATTAGTTTTACTATAGGAGGACTCACTAGTGGACCAGGTCCCACCACCTTTGAGTCATGGTCATTACCACACTCAAAGTATATGACTAGTATAATTCATGATGTTTTGATGCTATAATGCCAAATTATTTCCTTTGAAGAGATATTATCTTTTAAGAGATCATATATAGATAACTTGGACAAGTTCATAGAATTTATACGAACATACCACAACTCTTTTACTGGTTCAAAATCCTAGTGTAAGTGGTATTCAGAACATCATTACAACCATATGAACATAAGATACACACCACTACCAACAACTATGGTTTGTTCCAGGTCTAGTTCTCTTATCACCCATATAAAATGGTGATTATCACTTTAAAAGTCATATTCATTTTAAAGTCTTTTTTATTCAAATATTTATGTTAATTTAAATGGATTAATTTTATGGATCACCATTTCAAATCCACAAGGGCACATACTCCTCAAGAACCAAAATATGGCATCCCCTTAACCCATACCATAACACATTCCGTAACATGAAACTAATGGTCAAAGTATCAATTTACCATAAATAACTTACCAATGTGTCTTCATTAACCAATGAAGGAAGACTTTGTGAGGTTAAAGTAGCAACATTATTTTTCAACTATATTTTCGAATCCCAGCCATGAATTGTTAGGATAGTTTAATAAATAATCAGGAAACAAATAATATTTGATTGGACAATGCATGCCGAAAGAATTTGTGGCACGAAACAATTCATGAGATATTAATCATATTGTGCCTATAATAATGCATGTAATGAAACACCATCATATCATCAATCCAAATAAAAACAAAATATCATTTGAATAATACCAATATTAGTAACACCATAAAATAAGATTGTAAGCTAATGATGATGTCATCTAAACTATAATAGGGATACTAAATATCTTCAATAACCAGTACAATGTAATTTATGTTTCCCTGGTATATAGGTTATCTAGGCCCATGCATAAGCATGTTACCAAATCTATTTAACTCCTACCCATCTGTATAATACCCAAAAAATAAGAAAATTGAAAAATAATTCTCTGGTACTAATTTGAAATATCATGAACCAACATTGACTTAACTGGGTCCTGTTTTTGTGGGTCCCATGGACTCATGTGGGCCTCTTCATATTATAGAGGATGATGACTAGTAGTGAGGCTGTAATGGTGGTATATTGGGGAGACAATTCAATCACATCATACTGGAATAGTGGATAACCAAAATATGTATACTATATCATAATCATGATATAAAAAGACACCAAAATGAGTAGACCAATAACCCATCATAGAAGTATCACATACAAAATATATAATAATAAGATTCAAAAGGATAAATAATTGAACAATAGAATAATATTATCAAAATCTACTAGGTAGTTTTATTTACACGGATTCATGGAATGATGATGTTGAATGGGAACATGGGATATTCATATGACACATGATATACAAAAAGAAAGAAATAACAAAAGTATTTTCCTCTATAATCTCTATCATATTATTATACCTCGTATCCTATGGTTCATATATAAGTAATGAATATCCAATATCTGTATAATAATTTTTCCCTTATCCATACATGAAAAAAAGTAATCTACTCAAGCATCGAAGGAGGCCCAAGTACAATGTGAGATAAAATCTTAGTATCCCCCCCACAAACATTGTCTATATGTAAAACAATATCTGTATATAACAACAATATTCTTCATGTGTAAAAAAATAAGAAGCAATTATGAATATATAACTAATTAGATTAGGTTATTAAAGGACTCCTAGGGATCTACCAACTTCAGATCATGTTTGGAATGATGATCTAATCGATAACCATTTGTATATATAAATAATATAAATAATATATATATATATATATTAGTTATATACTACATCCAATCATATGGACTAATTACATGCAGACGTAAGTATCCATACACTTGGAGTACAAGGAGATGTCTAGAATAAGGCATAACTCAGTCATCCATAACCTATATGAAAAAACCTGTAAGCTTCATCCAAAGGGTACATTCCCTAAATTTCATAATGAATGATAGAATTCATCCTCATCACTTGAGATTGTTAGTGATTCATCATGTCAACACCTGAAGAAAGGGATGTGGTGCATTGTTCCCACCATCCAAACAACATCAATTGTGTGATATGACATTCCCAACACCCGATGTAAATGAGAGTGAATCATCATTATCAAGAATTCACTTAAACATCATCAAACATACAATCTCTATAGAATAATAATATTAATAAAATAAATTGACGGATCATGTCATAACCATTATAATCTAGAAGCCTAATATTTATATTGTGTTAAAATTCATATTGTTAATTCATTAAGAGTGATTCTATTCAGATAGCCTTGCCACACATTATTATTTAATCAACTGGCCTATGTAATTCATTTATTAATGTATTACAATCATGTGTAAATCCATACAATTAATAAAATCCATTTAATAAATTATAATGTGGATCTTCAATTTCATGAATCAATAAAGCCCTTAAAAGATGTTATTATCAATTGGTAAATTACCTAAAGGGGATAATTCCATTTATATATCAGGTTAATACCTTAGTAGGATCTTTGTTTCAATTAAAAATTAATTAAACAATGTTAAATTAAATTTTAAATCGAATATGAATGCTTGGAATGTGTTATGATCATTTAATTAATTAATTATAAAGGGGGATTTTATGTAGGCCCACCTAATGGGTTTACATGATTGAGTGTAGTGTCCTCTATTTACCATACCGTAATCGTCGAGGCAATAATAAGGTGCTTATATAAATTCATAATGATGAAATTAATTTTAAGGAATCACGTTATAATTGTTGGTATGCAGCACAATAGCACAAAAATGGAAACACCATAACATTTATGGGAAATTATGAGATCACTTAGCTTAGGTCCATTGAAGACTCCTCATCTAATAGAGGCCTTATATTTTTAGTAGATTGGGAGAAATCAAAGATATGGTCCAACTCTATAAAAATAGGGTAACTAAGCTTTCACATAAGTGGTGCAATAGATTTGAAGATGAACGTAAAATAGAAGGAATAAGACTCAAGAACATTAATCTATCTATCCAAGACTTCTGTCAGAATGAAATTTAGACTTTAGATTATAGATTTATTTCCATACCTAGTAGATATTCTGGGATAACCATGTGAGAAAAGACAAATCCATCCATGAGAATGTCATTATGGAAGAAGAAAATAATTATTATGTTTCATTAAGGAAATTTTGGACAATTCACCCTTAAAAATAGGGGCACATGGTTTGGCCAATCGATGCAAAAATCATATTATGCCCACTGTCCGAGGAGTGACCCTATTGTGTTAAGGTGCATTGTTTCCCTAATAATGTAAAAAAGCCTATGTAAAAAACTCAATATGGCCAACACAGGCATATTTCTTGGGTCGCATGTTTACATACAAAGAGTTCATCCCCAATCTCTCCTTAGTCACACCCTGTATGGTAAGGAGAGACAATATAGGATGGGAACCATGGTTTATTATAACCACGTGGCCAGGTCTATATTCAAAATTTCTAGGGATTTGGGCTCTAAACATTCCCCAAACACCCTCGCAGCCTCTGTTACTCCATTTGGTGACATCATAAGGTATGTTTAATGAAATTTAAACAAAAAAATGACTCATACCTTTTGAAAAGATGAGTTATTATAGTATTCAAATTTTATTCAAATACTTTATAATGGTTCATAAATAAAATGTGAATTATCCTAATAATATCCCCCGAGAGTGTAAAAAATGGTATGAATAAAGCATCGTTGTTGTGAAGCATTTTTTACTCATCTAAAATCCCAATCATCCCTTTCCATATTTATCACACCTTGATTCAACTATTCCTAAACCATGACCACTTGTAGTATCCAAAAAGAGGTTTATTGTTAATAAAACCACATAAAATTTTCCTCAAATGAAATTTAGAATGATCATATATATTTTCCCTTAATTCCTATCATATGGTTACATTATTCAATCAATGATTTCATAAATATATTTCCCAAGGTTTCTGATAAACATTCTCTGATACCAACTATAAAGACCCCAACTAAAATATCCCAGAGTTTATTGCCACATTTTTAAATTGTTGATATATATAAGTGATGGAATCCTAGATGAATAAATTGTTAGTAGTCTTGGGAAACTAGATACACACTTGATATTCACATTAAATTTTATAATTAAAATAAAACATGGGTGTTATATTTAAAACACCATTATTCCCATTATCATATCCCTATATATACATCCCCAAATACATCCTAAAATATGATGGAAAAGAAACATAAGAAAGGGTTGAGATCTAATGATCTATAAATGTATGAGTACATCAGAAGCTATAATGAATAAATAAGGAATAATCAATATGTTAAGGTAAATAACTGAAACATGTGTCTATTAATCAATAACCCAACCATTAATAATAATATGTAATGACTAAATTGATCTAAATAATTCAACATAAATAATTAAATGTGGTTGAAACTTATCCAAGGATAATTTATTTGATTGATTTATTATATGGGAATCTATAAATAATCACATAATGAGGGAGTCCATATTTCTGGATGCTATAATCACACTATAAAGGGGTTGTTCCAGGACATCTTATATAAATGGAAAAATCATTTGGACATTACTGAAGCTAGTTTATCTCAGGAGTCCTATGAGTTCATTGAGGGGATATAGAGGGCCTCACTAATCACTTAATAAGTTCAATCCATTCTTAATATGAAAGGGTGAGATGTAATGAACATAAACAATCCTATTGAAAAACATTGTAACAATATTTTAAAACATTCCTTAATCCACAAACATAAACCTAACCATTGAATATAATATGTTGAACGATATAAAAATAGTACATCCCCAATAAAAATGGTCATAAACCATCCGAAAAATTATATAGAAAGTAATATTTCATAATATCCCCAATGGATAATAAATATGACATGGGTTTTCATTTTATATGAATATAAATACCATAAAAAATGGAATTATAATTATTATTTGGGAAGATATCTATTTCACAGTTAGAATAACAATAAAAAACCAAAAAAAATATATAATTTTAGCTATAAATCATTTTAAAATAATCTTTTAAACTTTTAATAATTTATTAAAAAAATTTATTTATAATGATTATAGAAAATTCATTATAGTTTATATCAGTTAAAAAAATAACTTTACAGTATTATAAAAATCTCAAAGGTACATTGTTTAGAAAATGAAAATAATATTCCTCCAAAAATAATATCTTAAAATTAAAACATGGGTAAACATTTCATTAATATATAATTTCTATATTATTAAAAAATTATTCAAAATATTTTTAAAGGAAATGGATATAGAATTAAAAGTGTTTTCAAATAAAGATAAACATAATGTCGGTTTCCTATAAAAGATTTTATTTACGTATATTTTGTTTATACAGATTGAAAAACTAGATGAAATAAAGAATTTTCTAGAAATAACACAATGAAATGAAAATTCATGAGTTTATAGATATATATATATCGTAATATTTCACCGTTAGAAACTTAATAATGAATAATATTGATAAAGAACGAGATCAGAACAGGATCCTTTACCAATCTGGTATGTTCGGAATCACATGGCCAATAAAAGAAGTAAATTAAAATAAAACCTTTAATAACATTAATATAATGTTATTCATGGTATAATATTTCAAATGATATTTATATACACCACATAAAAGAACTAAATGGTGAATATGTCTTATGTATAATGGAAGTAAATGTGGGATGATAAACCCTTATCTTAGTTTTGATTTCCTCTATATGTGTTCAAACATACTATATAATAAATATGTATTTATTATGAATATATTACAAAGCTATAAAAATATATAATATAACATATATTATTTTACTGAAAATTTTTATCACATATTTATTAATAGTTCATTATTAAAAATACTGTTTGAGGTAATAATTTCTTCATTTTTCACGTATGTTTTAGTTTTATAGATTTAGTTCTTGTACTTTGGTCATGGTAAAAATATATATAAAATAAGAAAACCGATATTAATATCCTATATATTCATTATATGTTTATTTATAATAATCTATATATGTTAGATATAGAAAAATGAGTCACACCGTTCATGGTGATAGAAGAGCATACATACGCATGAACACTATTTTCATTTTCAATGGATAGAAATAAATAAATGTAAATAATATTTCACCACTCTAAAAATCATTATTATATCATATATATTAAATATATTTATTAAAATTATCCTTATTATGATCCATGTAAAAATAAAATTAAATACATTTCACATCACATCACGGAGATGACAATCCACATGTACGAACAAGCGAAGTTATTGTTTTTAAACGGTTTGGAAGGTTATAAGGTTGATGTGACACAATAATTCTAGAACAAAAGTGTAAAGACCCATAAGATTCAAGGGAAGGTGTTTCTTAATTTTCTTTGGGATTTTACAAGAACACAGTTTCTGACAGCACCTGATTCCGAGGCCCGGTATGCCCGGCATCAATTTTCGAAGTTTAGCTTGGGTACGTTCAGTGGGCGAACGAGCGGGTTTTCCTAAAATTTGAACCGGTGCTCAGAATTGAATTCTGAGGGCACCGATGGAATCGCAGCGCCGATAATTGCTTAATAACACCTTTTCCAGAGTTGTGTTTTCTTGGGTGAGGATTTTAATTAATTGGGTTAACTAAAGAATAAAATAAAATATTGGGATACATATTTTATTTTTTTTATTCTAAGTAGTGATAACCTAGGCATGGTGGTTGGAGTGGGACCCACTAATATCATAACTCCTAGGTAGGATATTAGTGAGGTGGGGACCACATGATCTCTACCCCCTTTATTTTTCCAATTACCTCCCACGTGAATTTAATTTTGTAACTCACCCGCACCCCCCCCCCTTTTAAATGCCATGTCAACTCTCACGTTTAATTGGATTATTAAACGCCTCATTAATTGGTCCACACATGTTAATTAAGTCGTGATTTAATTTTGAATTTCAAAAAGGGTTGGCATGAGTAATAAAATAAGTCAAGACCTTATTTTATTATTTTTGATGTGTTGTGTGAGAAGGCTTGGGGATAAATTACTCTAGTATTGAAGAAAGTTCTTCCTTGTTGAAGAACGTGAAGAATGACGAAGAACGCCGACCTCCGACGAAAGACAACGAAGAGTGCAAGTTCCTCAGAGATCGACGATCCTATTCTACGCAACGCCGTGTACCGCGATGCTGACGATCCTCTTCTCCACGACGCCATGCACCGTGATGCCGACGATCCTCTTCTCCGCAATGCCATGTACCGCTATGTCTTTTCCCGCAACGATCCTCGTTCGACAACTTTATCGAGGTAGGGTGTTTTCATGTATTGTGTTTATGGGAAATATACCCTCGTGTGTGGGTATTTAATTGAAAAGTGTTAGTATAATTTACATGAATAAATTATAACCTCTCAATGTTTAAAACCATGTATTTAAATGATTTCCAATTGATAACACCTAATGCGGAGCGTGCGTGCTGGGCAAACATGGCCTGACAACCCTCCAAAGTCTGTTTATCGATGTACGGATTGACGGGTGATGACGAAGCGGGCCTCAAATGCATTTTGAACCCTTCGTAGTAATCTACTGGTCCTAGGAGAGCCGCAGGCGCAGACGGCGGGCAAAACGGACCACTGGAGCGCGTCCAGTGGTCCACGGAAGATACAGCCAGAACGCCACGTCGGCACAGTGGCACCGACGGCCGGAGGAGGCGGCCGGCACCGGCCGGCTTCCAGGAGGCGGCAGCGCCCGGCGCACTGCCAGGAGAAACCGCCGCGTTGGCAGAAGACCGGGATCCTATGACCGTGCGGGATCTGGAGGAGGACGCGACACCCACCGCGTCTGTGGAGCGCAAGGGAAGGGGGGACCGCGTCCCCCCATGCTCGGCCGCTGGCTGAGCCAGCGTGACACGCAGCCGGGCCGGGCCGGGTTGCGCGGACCAGACCAGGCCGTTCCCACCAGGCCGGGATACGCCTTAATGGGCCGGACCCGGACCCGGTTTGGGTCGACCCGGTTCGGGCCAACCCAGGGGGGTTGGGCCGGGTCGGACTGGGCCTGGACCCCCCACTTTCAGACTATTTACATTCATTTTCCCATATCATGGTCTACGAAACTCCGATCGATGCACCTTCAGTTGCGGTGCGATCTTTGGATCAAGACGGTTGTTTTTGTATATTACACTCTAGGTTTCAGAGTACTTTATGTACATCCGGGTTGGTTCGAACACGAAACCAACCAGGCCCTCAGAGCGGAAACACGTATAACTTGAGCTCTGGACATCCGATTGACATGTCATTGACTTTGTTGGATTCCTATTAGTGAAACAAGCCTTTTGTCTTACTCCGCTCGAGGTTTGGACGCAGTTGGAGTGCGGTCGGGTTGGTTTTGACATAAAAACCTACCGGGCCCCTGGGACGAAAAAACCAATATTTCTCAGACCGGGCATCTGATGGACGTACTGTCTACCGTGTTGTGTTTCTATTGACATAACGAAACATTGTGATACATCAAATCTGGTCTACGTGACAGTTGATGTATCGACCTCTTGGCTCGTGGAGAGGACCCTCCCGGAACAAGCTTGCTATGTTCAGAAACCCTAGAGTTGGCTGAGACTTGACGACTGATGATCGATCGACTCAGAGTGTTTCGATAGCCCAGTGGGAAGCTCTTGGTTGTAGCGGCAGACCCACGGCGGAGGAGGGCTCTGTTGTAGCGGAAGACTCGCGGTACTCAACAGAAGGAGTACCTCTATAGTCTATGAGGGGGAACGCTTGGTTGTAGCGGCAGACCCATGGTGGGAAGCGCTTGGTTGTAGCAACAGGCCCACAATATTTGAAGGGGGAGTGCTTGGTTGTAGCGGTAGAACCATGGCGGAGGAGCGCTCGGTTTTAGCGGCAGACCCGCGGTACTCAACAGAAGGAGTACCTATGTAGGCTATGAGGGGTAGCACTTGGTTGTAGCGGCAGACCCATGGTGGGAAGCGCTTGTTTGTAGCAGCAGGCCCATAGTACTTAAATGGGGAGCGCTTGGTTGTAGCGGCAAACCCATGGTGGAAAGCACTTGGTTGTAGTAGCAGGCCCACATTACTCTACAGGTGGAGTACTACAACAGTCCAAGGTTAGTGGGAAACACTTGGTTGTAGCGACATTCCCACTGTTCTCGATAGAGGAGGAGTTCCCCAGCAGCTATGGGTTCGACGGTGAAGACTTCTGTACTGGAATCCTCTGTGGGTTCGGTGGTGACTACTACTACTTGTATCCTACGTGGGTCCCAGGCTAGATGAATCTGTGGCTACATCTGATCATCTCTATCACCTTACGAAGAATTATACCTGTGTGATCTGAGTCTTGACTTTCAATCATTATCTTCGATATGATTTACTTGTTTTCATGTGTGGATGTGTTTTTACTTGAGCTCGTGAGTTCGAGCTGAACCGATTGGATGCCTTAGGTATATGTATGGGCATACACCTAAGTAGTGTTGGATGATACTCCGTGATTGTATCTTTTCATTTCTGGTTTATCCTTTGTGGATTCAGGGAGACCTTCGGGGGTCTCGGGGTCCCTACTGATTATCGTATACTCACCACTACACGGGC
This sequence comes from Viscum album, assembly GCA_963277665.1. Lineage (NCBI taxonomy): Eukaryota > Viridiplantae > Streptophyta > Magnoliopsida > Santalales > Viscaceae > Viscum > Viscum album. The sequence goes on from OY728131.1 coordinate 189,294,974, forward strand.
TTCGCCCGCACTACGTTGTGTTTCTTGCAGACGAAGGACATCACTGTTCGAGGTTGAGGCTTATAGAGCTGGATGGTTCCCAGAGGAGGAATTTACGAAGAGTCAGTACCTGGAGGTGGACCACTAGGCGGGACATACACGGAGTAGATGACTGGACCCAAGGAGGTGAGGAGACTATTTGTACCCACCCTTTAGGTGGGACTTCCAGTGGAAAGCTCGACGTTGCAATTTTACTTTTAGTTGTTGTACATCTATTCCAGTTGTACTTTACTTTAGTTTGGGTTTGTATTCTGGCCCACTTGCTTTTCTGCACATTCAATTGTACTCAGTTTACTTGGTGTTTACTTCTTCTACTTACTCGGTGGTGTTTGTTTACTTTATATAAAGGAAATCCCTTCCCCTTTTTGTTGGGATTTACGCCTTGGTGCTAATTGCCAGCCCCTGGACAATGGAAGGCGGGCTTGGGGTAGTCACGGCATGGGTCCTGAGGGCGGGTCGTGACAAAAAGTTTTATCATAAACACTAAAGTAAAATTGTACACATGATCAACAGTTTTATGATCAAAATTTATATATATATATATATATATTCCATCATTATATCCATCCCTGAGAGGCGCTGAAGGGAAATGGATAACATTATTTAGTGAGGTTGCAGTCCACGGTACACATGATCAACAGTTTTATTTCCCATTTTATGGAATAAGGGGAAGGATATATGTCATGAAATTAAAATAATAACATTTATGTATATAATATATTATATTTTAATTATTTTTAATATTTTATGGATATTTTAAGGTGTTAAATGAGAAAAATAAATGAATATTTGTGTTTAAAAACTAATCCTAATATTCAGATAACATCTTTAGGTTTATAACAATATCCTTATATATTGGTTTTATAATAGATTAAAGGAAACTAAGTAATTTTTAGGTACGTATTTAAGTTATTTGGTTAGGTATTGTCTAAACAAAATGAATTTTTTATTGCGAAGAGGATAGGATATGAGTGGAATTTAATGATAGGGGAGAGGATACACATGAAATTTTTAAAAAGAATAGATTATACATAATTATTTCTCATAACATAAGGTTTAAATAAAGAAAATTATCTAAAAATGTCATAGATAAGGTCTAAATAACACCAGATAATAGATATTAAAAATTATGGTAGGTCATTTTGGCTCTTATCTATTTAGTTTAATTCATCGGTATATACATTTTAGCCTATACCACAATAATTATTTTTTACAATTCTATTATTCATTGAGACCAAAAATTAATTTTAATATATTATATAAATAAATTATTCCAATTCAAATTATATAATCCTATTTTCAATGTTCACATCACATAATTGGCAGAATTAAATTTAATTTTATTCCCACAAACATGATGAAAAATCTATTTTTCAATGAAAATGTTTTCATAGGTAAAAAATGTTTTTATATTACAATTGAAAATTATATTGATTAAAATTAAATTAATTAGATAATTTATTATATAATTGAAATAATTTTACATTTAAATTAATTAGAAACAATATAATAATCTGTAAATCCTATATTCAAAAATGATATTTTCATTCAAATATATTATTTTTCACTATTCATTGAAAAATAATATTTTAAAAAATTATCAAAAATTCACTATAAGATAATTTTCTAATGATTATTTAAAAAAAATTTCTATTTTTTCAAATAATTTTTCTAAATGTTTTAAATATTAGTTTTAAAATAAATTCACAAAATGAAACGAAACAACTTTTTATAAACAATGTTTTTTAATCATAAAAATTAGTTTATTCTTATCTCATTCAGAGAAAAAATATTATATAAATTATAAAAATATTTAATGAATAAATAATATATAAATTAAATTAAAATCAATCTAAAATAATTTTTAATTTAATTAGTTATAAAAAACATACTATAATCATATTTACAATTTCTCAGAAAAAGTAAATTTTACTTTCAAGAGTTTTTTATTATTATTTCCAATCGATTGATAACTAATGAATCTATTTTATTCATGTTTAAATCATATAATTATATTAATATATTAGTTTTATTCAGAACCTTCATTTTACTATCTAGGTTATAATTATCATATTAAAATAATATATTTCAAAATTCATTTAATCACGATATTGCATATTTGTTATGCTATTGAACATAATATTCTTCATTTAAAATCTATGGGTTGTGTGTATCAATGGTTATCATAGTGGATAAATTTATTTAAAATAATTTTATGAAAATATCTTGGGGTGTTACACCATTTAAATCTGTAATATTCATTAACAAAAACATACATATACATTTTTCATTTAATAATAGTAGTTTTAATTTTAGAAAACAAATGGAAATGTCCAAGTTGATGTAGTACAAATATTATTAACATTAAAAAATACTTTAATGAATCTATACTACTTAACATTAAATAGTGAATTAGAAACAAATGTCTTTAACAATTTTAACATGGGTAGATCCAACACCATTTGAAATTTGGAATGATAGTGAAAAACTTTAAATTTTCATTACTCTACTCTTACGACACACAAAACTGAAATATTTTATACCATTAAAACATTTTAATTTTTTTAGTAAACTAAAATAATGTTTGATAAATAATTTCCATTTCATTATTAATAATACTATATAATTTTTTTAATATAATATAATTTTCATTTTTAAATTTCAACTTCGTATTATCATCTAAATTCTACGATATACTTATTAAATAGTCATTGCAACCATCGACAAATGAAACCATTAAAATTACAAATGAATTTGAAAAATAATATTCTCTAAAAAAATTTGATTTTCCATTTTAATTAACACCAAAAGCGACAATACCACCATCACATTTATGTAAGGATATAAATTTACTAATATCACATTTCATATGGGACCAACATTCAATATCCATATACCACACATCCTTTTTTGATCTTAAATGAAATGATTCCTATAAAAACATATTTTAGATGTATTTGTTACCTAAAAAAATTTTGGACCATTTTTGGTTGGAATCAGAATTCTTGGGAACCAAAACTATTTCCAAGAAATATTTTATAGTAAATTTAGTATAAAATGAATTTGAGGTAGATTTCATAGTGTGGTAAAGTGACTATGGAAGTCTTAAGGAACATTTATTTCACAAACAACCCATAATTTTACCTACACAATGTGTTACTCATGAGATATTCCCTACAAGAAACATTAAAAAAATAAGGCTTTATGCAACTTTAGTAAGATAATATCATATATAATAAAATTTGATTTTTATTCATTTTATTCACACTCATTATTCTTTCATAATTATTAATTCCTTGAAATAATTTATAAAACTTAGTTATCAATATATCAATTTCAATTTTCAGACTAATATTTTCTTATAATTTAAATTTGGCCATAATTATTTTCAATTCATAGAATTTGAAATGTAAATTTATGCACAACATTTTAAAGTTAAATAATTTTATATCAACACATAATTTTTTTGGGAGATTAAATGAGTATTTTTTGGTTTATTATTTATAGAATGAAGCCATGTATGTTATTCTTAATATTTTTATTCATAATTAGGTAGTATTTTTAACTTTATGATTGAGACTATAAGTCTCCTTGTACATCACATTCTTAAAGAATCAATATTAGATTCATAAAAGAATAATAATTAAATTGACTTACCTATTTTGATAGAATACATTATGTACATGTTTTGTGATTTTTCCCCCACTAGACTAATTAATTGAATTTAAATATAATATTTAAATCCAATTAACTAAGAATTTTTTTCTTAATGTTATTGTTCTATCAAATTATTATCAATCATGAGTTCTGTTCAGTTAGATTTAATGTGAAATATTGGATGTATTTATAACATATGACCTCATTATCATCATTTCAATTATTGATTTATATTTTACATGAAAACATACATCAGTTTCTTCTTGAGTAGAGTTTTATTATCATTCCTTGGTTGTCCCATACAACTTTTTCTCATTAATATATTTTCAATTAATAATTATTATAGTGAGTGTAAATATGCATATTTTATTAAAAATAAATAACATTCCTTTTTTAATTATCTTCATGATAAATATTTTTTTAGTTTCTATAAAATATTGCTGTAAAGGTACAATAAACTCATATAAATAACCTTATTTGAAAATCTTAGATTCATCAATTGAATTTTTTTTACCATTATATTTATTTAGTAAATATATATGAACCCTTTTAACCAATTTTGAATTATCTAATATTTCTCCAAAAGCACTCAATATATTTAAAATATTTTTAAATATATGTAACATTTGATTAAATGCCTCTACCTCTCCAATTTTAATTCTTGATACTCTCTTCCCAACATTATTACTTTAGTTTATACAAATTTATCCAATCCTATATGATATTATTAAAGTATTTTCATAATTCCATGAACTCTTTAGTATGAAGAAATATGACTATTTACATTCTTATTAATTAAATTGCTAAGAATATAGAATGGATTTTAATTTAGAGAATAACTTACTACATAATGAATAAAATGTAACAAGATAACATCAGGAAGATTCAATGGTTACACCATGATTATAAAACTATTGATGCTTTGGTTTTTAAGAATAGATTCAATTTCATACTTTTAATATATAGAGCTAGTTTCATTAAAGAATATAGGACATTGAGATATATATCCATCATTTTCATTCTTTCCTACCTTCTCAAAAAAAATATTTTCCACATGACAGTTTAGTTCAATATTTGATTAGAAAAAATAATAGAAAAATATACTGAAGCATAGAAATATCTTCTAATACCAATTGTTATGTCAAGATGAGAATTTTGGGATGGTCAATATGGGGGTGAATTGACCCTTAAAAATATAATTATATACTACTCAAATTTAAGATATTGATGCATATATGTAAATAAATCTAAAAATCTATATTTATAGTAGTTGGGTTCTAAATTATCTAACTCCAGTATTCACCCCTCTCCAACACATAGAGAGATGGTTCCCATTGTAATAAACAATAAAACAACTTAATAGACTAACATCCATTTATAATGTAATTTTTAAACCATGAAGGAACAAACCAATAGATTATTATTTCACACATGGGAGATTAACTATATCACCCTGCCTTTTTCACACCAAGAGGCACAATAAATAAGCCACCTTCGAAAGTAGACAAAGACTAAAACTCTTCTTTATACCCAGACCAAGGTACAACTAATCTCATTTCTTTTTACCAGTTATATGAGAATTCATACATTTTATATGGGGTAGTATAACCTAACTCCAACCATTTTAGTTAGTATAAATCAACACAATTAAGTAAAAATAAGAATTTAATGAATTAAGAACTATTGATACCTCCAATGGCCCGAAGGCCTTCATATTTTATTGATTTTGATAATCCACCTTTCAAGGGGTGAGGTGGAACCCTTACAAGGTATGTAGGCATAAGTATTAAATGGCCCATAGGTCTTAGAGGAATTCATTGATCGTAGGATTCAAACATTACATACAACCCAGACAAACTACTTGGAACTGCTCCTGCCTAGCATCTTCATCGTGAAATCATCTCTCCACCTTCGCATGGCTGTTCGACTAGGCATTCTCATGCATGCAAAGGCTTGACCCGATGGTAGGTGTCATACCCTCTCCTTATTGCAATCTATTTATCTTCTGCTGTGGTGAAAGATCTTTTCTCATCCTCCTTATAGAGCTTGCTCCTTGTAGGTTTTCTGTTTTGTATCTGCACTTATGATGGCCCGAAGGCCTTGAGGCGGCCCATAGGCCATACTGACCTGAAGGCATGGGTGGCCTGAAGGCCTTACAGGACTCAGGGACCAAATCGGTGGCCTGAAGGCCCAAATGTGGGCATATTCCCAGCTGCTACAGTGCCAAAAAGTGCCTGCTACAGTTCCCGCTATAGTACTAGCTATAGTACTACACCGTTCCTGCTACAGTTCCTGCTATAGTCTTGCTACAGCGCCTGATACAGTACCCAGAAATTCTACCTCTGCCTGGATTTGATCCCTGGTCATTTCGATGCACTTACAGAGTCCTCACCAACCGGGCTAAGGCTCAAGTGTAGAACTACTGAAACCTATTGAACAAGACTGCGTAGGGGTGTCAAGTTAGTAAGGATCTCTCCAGGTGTGAAGTATCAATCAATGTATATTTAAAAGAAACTAGTATTTGAACGGCAAGGTTTACTAAACAACATAGTTAATGAATATCATCAACCTAGTTCTTAAACAGATTTATCCAGACTCAAAATATACTATTATTTCAATAGAAAAAAAATTAAATAATTAATCTCATGGAATTTCAACTTTCCAAATGTAACATAGGATTTCCACATTGAATTCACATGAAAATTATTCCCATGACGATTTTCATTGATAATATTTAAAAATAAAATATGTTTTAGAAAAAACTCTATTATATAATTTAATAAAGTAGTTAATAGAATCCTAAAAATAAATATAAATTTTCTAATAATATTTTGATAATACATGTGAGAAAAAAAATTATATTTTAAATAATTTGAATTTAATGATTTCACATTCTAAGAAAACAGTGTTTTGTGAATTAATGCATGACCACATTTAATAGATATTAATTAGAATATAACTAACTACAAATAAATTTCTATTGTTTCAATATATTTATTTCTTTTTAATAAATGATTAAATCAAGAGAAACATTATAAAATACATGAAGTAAATTATAATATTAATGATTATGTAAAAGAGATATTATTATAATCTAAAATAAAATAAAATTCATTAAGTGATCATAGTTTATAAGGTGGGTTCAATAATTTTTTGAAATTTCAATCATGGTAGGTAATAAGTGAGGTTAAACATATTTTGAAATTTTAACTTCCTGAGGTAGGTTCGTTAATATACCAAATTTCTACTATATAAGGAATGTTCCATAATTTTCCAAATTTTTAATTATGGTGTGTGTATTTTTCTTCTTTAAGAAGGTTAATTTTCCTTTTTTATTCAATTCATTTTTACTTATGTGTTACATTAATTTTCTTCCTTTAATTTAATTCATTTTTTCATCATATAGGTAGTTTATTTTTCGTCATGTTTTCAGTTCAATATATGTCACGACCCGTCCTCGGGGCCCATGTCGTGACTACCCCAAGCCCGCCTTCCATAGGCCAGGGGCTAGCGACTAGCACCAAGATGTAAATCCCATTAAAAAAAGGGAAGTCATTGCCTTTGTAAAGTAAACAAGCACCACATAGTACAAGAGGAAGAAGTAAACACTAAGTAAAAACTGAGTACAACAATAAGTACAGAAAGTAAAAGGGGCCGAAAATACAAGCCCAACTGTAAAGTACAACTCGAAAGGGAAAAATGGAAACTATAAAGTAAAGCCGCTACACCGAGCTGTCCACTAGAAATCCCACCTGAAGGGTGGGTACAGATAGCTCCACTGTTCCTCGGGTCCCGCCATCCGCTCCGAGTACGTCCCGCCCAGTGGTCCACCTCCAGGTACCGTCCTGCTCTGCAAGCCTCAACCACGATCAACACTGTCCGTCGTCTGCAACCAACACAACGTAGTGCGGGCATAGCCCGTGCATGGGTGAGTATAATCTACTCAGTAGGGACCCCGAGACCCCCGACGGTCTCCCAAAATCCGCAAAGGATAAACCACAAATGAAAGATACAAACAGAAGTAACAACCGACACTGCTTAGGTATATGCCCATACATATACCTAAGTCATCATTTCAATACGCTCCAACCTCCGAGCCCATGTACAACTCAGTCCACACAGGAAAGTATACGTATTCCACACAGGAAAGAAAAACGTAATCCACAAAGGATAGCACAACACAATCCAAACAGGAAGGTAAACATGATTCATCTTACACAAGTATACACCTTCCAAGACGATAGAGATGATCACTGATCCATCTAAGTCATCGGACCCACAAAGGATCGATAGGTACTAACCCCCGCAAAGACCCACACAGGATTGGACCCACACATGATCTGTAGGCACGGGTTCACACAGGACCGCTGAGCACTGACCCACACAGGATCAGACCGACACAGGATCGGTAGCACTGATCCACACAAGATCGCTGAGTGTTGTAGTCGTCGTCGTCGTCAAATCCACTGAGGATCTCTGCACAGTCGTCGTCGTAGTCACAGTAGCAGTTGCAGCCAGCACTAGGGTTCCCGCACACAGCAAGCTCGTTCGGGAGGGTCCGCTCCACGAGCCGAGAGGCTGATTCATCAACTGTCACATAGTCCAGAGTTGATGTATCCAAAAGTTCCGTATCGTCAACAGGAACTCAACGCAACAGATGGCGCGTCAATCGGACGGCCGGTCTGAGAGTTATTGGCTTTTTCGTTCCAGGGGCCCGGTTGGTTTTTAAGCCAAAAACAACCCGACCGTACTGCACCTGCGTCCAAACCTCGGGCGGAGTATTCCAAAAGATCCATCTCACTAAGATAAACTCAACAAACTTGACGGCACGTCAATCGGACGTCCGTAGCTCAAGATATGAGCGTTTCCGCTCTGAGGGCCCGGTAGGTTTCGTGTACGAACCAACCCGGACGAACTCAAAGTATTACGAAACCTTGAGTGCGATATACCGAAACGACCATCTCGATCCAAAGATCGCATCCCCACTGACGGCGCGTCGTTTAGAGGTCTGTAGCTTGAGTTATGGGCATTTGAACCTAAACAGTTCGGTATCGGGGGTTTCGGGCCCGGGCCGACCCGGCCCGAGACCCCCCGGTCGGTCCGAACCGAGTCGAACCGCCCCAGACAGAGTCGACCCGGACCGGTGCGGCCCGGCCCGGCTGGGCTCGGTCCAGCGTGGCAGACCGGCCAGGCGCCGGTCCAACTGGGGGCAGCACGCCCAGCACGCTGCCAGCTCGGCTTTGGCCGAGCTAATTGAAAAAAACGGGGGGTGCCTGCCCCCCGTGCGTAACCCCCCCCCCCCTCATTATGGGGGACCGTTGAGCTGGCCAGGGGAATTTATTTCCCCCAGATTTCTCCTTTCCGGCCGGCCCGACCTGGCCAGCCGGCTCCCTGTCAACGGGACCGGCGGTGGCCGGTCCCCTTTCGGCTCCGACACCGGCGGCCCAGCTGGCCGCGGGTCACCTTGCTCCGCCGCGGCCCGGAACCGGCCGCGACCCTTGTCTTCCGGCGCGGTGCGACGACACCGCGTCCCTCCGCTGCAGCTCCGCTCTGGCCGCGACGCCTTCGACTTCCTTCGACGCGACGCGACGGCGTCACGTTCTTGAATTTCTTTCCACGGCGCGGTGCGACATCGCCGCACAACTATTGCTGTGTGATTCCCGCGTGGTGCGACGACACCACGCCATCCCGTTCCATCCGCAAGGGAACAAACATGAACATAGGAGGGGGTTAAGCCGTGTTTGTGCGGTCCTGCCCCCTCTCATTAAACGTTAACATTTAGTCGATTAAACACGAAGTTCGACATGATAGAATCAAGAAAGGAAAATATTTAATAAAATAAAAATATTCCCCTTCATCGGTTTCAAGAGCGGAGCATGTCAACAAGTCACAGAAGACAAGCGTCGTGGATGTCGGGCATCACGGTAATCGTACGTCGATTCCGTTGATGTTGAGGTGCGTCCGAAGAGGTAACGTGACTGGAGAAGCTTCGTAAACTAATGGAGAAAGCCCGAATAGGAAGCAGCGTCTCCTTTCGTTGACACGGGAAGATCGAAAGAAGCGGCGTCGTCGATATTCGGAAACACACCGACTACGAGGAAGAGAAGAGACGACACGTCTTTCTCTTCTATGGTGACGACGTTCTTCGTCGGAGCCTAAATGTTCTTCGCGTTCTTCGTCAAGGTTGAAGAAGATGAAGAATGCTTCCCAATCCTCTCAAGGTGGCAAAAGATACTAACCAAAATAAAATAAGTCTAAGCCTTATTTTATTCACACATTCTAACCTCTTTGAATTTCAAAAGTTGGAAATTCAATAACTCATCTTAATTAATAACACAAGTTGTCAAAATTAATTAGAGTGGAGTTATTGGGGAGTTTAAGGGAATTTGAAGAGTTAGGGGTTGTGTGGGCCCCACCACAATTAATCCTTTCAAGGTAGGTTATGTGGATGTGGGTCCCACCTCTAACTCCCTTTGGGAGAAAATAACCAACAAAGTTAAAAATAAATTGTGTTCCATAATTTATTTAACTTCTTCTAATTTCCCCCAAAACTAACTTTCTTCCCGCATAAAACGCAACCTCGGAAAAAGTCTCCTTAGCGAATATCGGTGCTGCGAGTTCATTGGGTCCATCAGAATTCTATTCCGGGCACCGGTTCAAATGTTAGAAAAACTCACTCGTTCGTTCACTGAACGTACCCAAGCCAAACTTCGGAAATTGATTCCGGGCACACCGAGCCTCGGAATCAGGTGCCGTCAGAAACCGCACTCTTGTAATATTCTAAAGAAAATTAAGAAAAAATTTCCCTTGAATTTTACGGGTCTTTACATTACTCCCACCTCAGGGCTTTACGTCCCCGTAAAGATACATCAAAACTAGGGAAACAAATGAGGGTACTGAACACGCATCTGAGCCTCCCGCTCCCAAGTGATCTCCTGGAGATTCCTGTGCTGCCATCTGATGCGCACTAGAGGAATCGACCATCCATGTAGGAACCGCCTCTATCGATCCTCGATCTCCACCAGGACCTCCGTAAAATTCGCCCCATCGTCAACGTCAATCTCCCCATGGTCAATGATGTACGTCGGGTCATGCACGTATCTCCTCAGCTGAGATACGTGGAAGACATCGTGCACCCGGTGCAACTGAGGTGGTAGAGCCAGGCGTTAAGCCGCCTCGCCTATCCTGCTGAGGACCTGGAATGGTATGATAAAGCGTGGAGACAACTTTCCGCCTCCGCCAAATCTCCGTATACCACGTCGAGGTGAGACACGCAAGAAGACGTGGTCGCCATCCTCAAACTTCAGTGGCCCCCGCCTCTTGTCAGCATAAGACTTCTGCCGGCTCTGAGCTGTCCTCATCCGCTCCTGGATGACCTGGACCATCTCTGTCGTGGCCTGAACCATCTCCGGCCCCACAAGTGCTGACTCCCCAGGGTCTGTCCAGCATAAAAGAGATCTACAAGGTCGGCCGTACAACACCTCGTATAGTGCCATCCCGACGGTGGAGTGGTAGCTGTTGTTGTACGCAAACTCCACCAAGGGTAGGTGGTCCTCCCAGCTATGACCAAAGTCGAGGACACATGCGCAGAGCATTTCCTCGAGAGTCTGAATGGTCCTCTCCGTCTGACCTTCCGTCTGAGGGTGAAAGGTGGTGCTCAAACGTAGCTGCGTCCTGAACGCCTCCTGAAATCCCCTCTATATCCGGGAAGTAAAGCGAGCATCTCGATCGGAGACGATTGATGATGGCACACCGTGAAGCCGTACAATATCCTGAACGTAAAGATGTCCCAAGATCTCCACTGAGCCCTGCTCTCTGATGGGAAAAAAGTGAGCCGACTTGGTGAGTCAGTCGACAATCACCCAGATGGAGTCGTGACCTCTGGAAGTGCGTGGAAGTCCAGTCACGAAGTCCATAGATATCCCGTCCCACTTCCACTCCGGAACCACCAAGGGCTGTACCAAGCCTACTGGTACCTGATTCTCTGCCTTCACCTGCTGGCAGGTGAGGCATCGTGAAAGGAACTCTGCCACAGCCTTCTTCATGACTGGCCACCAGTGCTGTTTTTTGAGATCCTGGTACATCTTCGCCACTCCGGGATGTACTGCCAAAGTAGAAGTGTGAAACTCTCTCAGCACCTCCTCCCGTAAAGCGACTGGTGCCAGGGTACGTCCTCTGAAAAGGATGTCGTGCTCTGCTCCAAAGGAGAAACAATCAGGTGCCTGTCTTGAGGATATCTGTGCACACCGCGTCTCACAGTCAGTGTCCCCACGCTGTTCCTCTCTGACCCGCTGCAGTAGTGGAGGAGTGAATGTGAGTGACTGAAGGAAGGCTGCTCCATATCTATCCACAAAGGATATCTACAAAAAGGCAAGCTTCTCCGTCGCATGCCCGTCCTCCTGCTGAGGGCATCAGCTACTACGTTCCCCTTCCCAGGAGTATAGACTATCTCAAAGTCATAGTCCTCGAGGAACTCGAGCCATCGCCGCTGTCTCAGGTTCAGGTCCTTCTGCGAGAAGATGTACTTGAGACTCTGATGATCAGAAAAGACTGTAAAGCGCTCTCCCATCAAATAGTGTCTCCATGTATTCATAGAGAAGACCATTGCTGCTAACTCCAAGTCATGGGTAGCGTAGTTCTGCTCATGCGGCCTCAACTGACGTGATCCATAAGCAATCACTGCCCGCTCCTGCATCAGGACACATCCGAGTCTGGTCCCTGACGCATCGCAGTAAACTACGTACCCTACTCCCTCCTCAGGCAACCTCATGATAGGTGCACTGGTCAATCTCTGTCTCAGCTCCTAGAAGCTCTGCAGACATCTATCTGACCACACGAAGGGTTTCCCCTTCCTCCTTAACGTTTGTCAAAGCTGCAAAGATTCCTCCTTTGCCGAAAAGTGAAATCTGGTCTCATCCCCTGGATGAACCACATTCCTTGCCTAATACAATCAATACCGTCATGATTAGTTAATTCATGGAATGGATGACGTCGTAAGGCCTCGACGCTGCTACCAAGAGATCCAACCGTTAATCTCGCCTCCAAAGGTTGAGTCACACTGTCGGCATCAGTGTGTGGTCACTGGGTCTCCTCTAGTAAGAATCTCGCAAGTGAGGGTTAAGTCAACATTTTTTAACCAGCACCTCTTTGTAAAAACAAACAAAAGACAAGAAAGAAAAAGTCACCAATGCAAGTGTCTTTTATTACTTCAACTCAAAGTACAAGGACACAAGGAAACACAAGATACGAAGATAGAGTCATTATGGGCAAATGACTCTATGCCTGGAGCTAGTCCCGCACTAGTCCACCCGCTTTCGGAGCTCCATGATCGTAAGCTTCAGCTTCCTGAAGCTGTGCTCTCCCCTGAGGTCGGGGTGGACCTCCTGGTGGTGGTGGTGGTAGAGCATCAATGCGTCGCCCACCACCTGCTACTCGCCCAGCTCCTCTGCCTCGTCCGCCTGCTCCCTGCGGACCACCACGGTCGAACCTCTGCCTCTGCCTAGGTGGTTCCTCAACCGTTTGCTGCTCCTCTACATGGCGGTTCGGGCAATCACGATCCATGTGGCCCTGCCCGCCGCATGCATAGCACTGTCTTCCACTCGTAAGACTGGTTCTGTTTCATGTGCCCCGCACCTCCGAGCCTGTATCATGTTGTCGTCCGCCCGATGGTCTGGCCCGCTTGGACCCATGTGTCATCCGTCAATTGCCTGCTGCAGAAGACTCTGCTATGTGCCGTGCTGCGGTGGGTCTCGGTGCTGGTGTAGACTCAGCAAGAAAAATCTCGATCAAAAGGGACCGCTCGAGTACTCCCGTCTGAGTCAGTATGCTGAGGGAGATCAGCGATGCCCTGATCTCGTGTCTCAATCCCTGCTCGAAGGTCCGGGCCCAGAAGAATGGGTCTCGTACCATGTCGGTCGAGTAGCGCGAGTGATCGGTAAATCTCGTCGAGTACTGAGCAACCGTCATGATGCCCTACCAGAGCTAAAGAAGCTCCTGAATACGCACCGTACGAAGGGTGGATGAGAAGAACTCCGAGCGAAAGAGGCTCTCAAAGTCCGTCCAAAGTAGAGATTCCTCATCGTGCACCTGGAGCATCAAGCTCCACCATCAGCATGCTGCTGCGTGCAGTAGGCTCGCAGTGAGGATCACCATGAGGTCTGCTGGTGTCCTCACTAGCCTGAAAACTAGTACGACTGCCTCCTACCAGTCCTCGGCTGCCTGGGAGTCCCTCTCCCCGCGGAACTTGGGCGGTCGCTGGTGCTGGAACTCATGCAGTGCGCTGAGGCGACGTGCATCGTCAGCGGCTGGTGCTGGAAGTATCGGTGGCTCGGTGGGTAGTGCTACCGCCGGTGCCACTATTGACAAAGGTCCCTAAACCGAGGACTCATCGCTCGGTGGGCTATCATCACGCTCGAATCTCGGAACCCTAGCTGGATGCCGTCGTGGGGCCATCCTGAAAAGGAAACAGGTGCTCCACGGTCAGAACAGTATACCTGGTGAGCTGATATAAATTAATCAAAAAGAAAACTTTGAAACACACACGCAATCAATGTTTTCGTGCATTAAGTCAGAAATCAGAAGTCAGGGTCCTGGTGTACGGATACGTCAGCCGCCGCACCAACACTGGAATCTCTGGACTGATAACCACACTCAATATGCTAAACACTATTGCTTCACTTAGAAATGACCATAGTTCTCGGTATAACCGAACTCCTCTGATACCAATTTGTCACGACCCCTCCTCGGGGCCTGTTCTGTGACTACCCCAAGCCCGCCTTCCATAGGCCAGGGGCTGGCGACTAGAACCAAGGCGTAAATCCCGGTAAATAAGTGAAGGCATTGCCTTTGTAAAGTAAACAAGCACCACAGAGTACAAGTGGAAGAAGTAAACACTAAGTAAAAACGTAGTACAATAGTAAGTATGGAAAGTAAAAGGGGCCGGAAATACAAACCCAACTGTAAAGTACAACTCGAAAGATAAAAACAGCAACTGTAAAGTAAAGCTGCTACGCTGATCTGTCCACTAGAAATCCCACATGAAGGGTGGGTAGAGATAGCTCCACTGCTCCTCGGGTCCCACCGTCCGCTCCGAGTAAGTCCCGCCCAGTGGTCCAACCCCAGGTACCATCCTGCTCTGCAAGCCTCAACCACGATCAACGATGTCCGTCGTCTGCAACCAACACAACGTAGTGCGGGCATAACCCGTGCAGGGGTGAATATAAGCTACTCAGTAGGGACCCCGAGACCCCTGAAGGTCTCCCAAAATCCACAAAGGATAAACCACAAAGGAAAGATACAAACACGAAGTAACAACCGACACTGCTTAGGTATATGCCCATACATATACCTAAGTCATCATTTCAATACGCTCCAACATCCGAGCACAAGTACAACTCAGTCCACACAGGAAAGTATACGTATTCCACACAGGAAAGAAAAACATAATCCATACAGGATAGCACAACACAATCCACACAGGAAGGTAAACAGGATTCAACTCACACAGGTATACACCTTCGAAGACGATAGAGATGATCACTGATCAATCTAAGTCGTCGGACCCACAAAGGATCGTTAGGTACTAACCCCCGCAAAGACCCACACAGGATCGGACCCACATTGAATCTGTAGGCGCTGGTTCACACAGGACTGCTGAGCACTGACCCACACAGGATCAGTAGCACTGATCCACACAGGATCGCTGAGTGCTGTAGTCGTCGTCCTCAAATCCATTGAGGATCTCTGCACAGTCGTCGTCGCAGTCACAGTAGTAGTCGCAGCCAGCACTAGGGTTCCCGCACACAGTAAGCTCCTTCGGGAGGGTCTGCTCCACGAGCCGAGAGGCTGATACATCAATTGTCACATAGTCTAGAGTTGATGTACCCAAAAGTTCCGTATCGTCAACATGAACTCAACGCAACAGACGGCGCGTTAATCGGACGCCCGGTCTGAGAGTTATTGGCTTTTTCATTCTAGGGGCCCGGTTGGTTTTTAAGGCAAAACCAACCCGACCGTACTCCACCTGCGTCCAAACCTCGGGCGGAGTATACCAAAAGATCCATCTCACTAAGAGAAACTCAACAAAGTTGACGGCACGTCAATCGGACATCCGTTGGTCAAGATATGAGCGTTTCCGCTCCGAGGGCCCGGTTGGTTTCGTGTTCGAACAAACCTGGCCGAACTCAAAGTATTCATAAACCTTGAGTGAGATATACCGAAACGACTGTCTCGATCCAAATATCGCATCGCCACTGACGGCGCGTCGTTTGGAGGTCCGTAGCCCGACTTATGGGAATTAGAACCTAAACAGTTCGGTATCGGGGGTTTCGGGCCCGGGCCGACCCAGCCCGAGACCCCCCGGTTGGTCCAAACCGGGTCGACCAGCCCCGGACAGGGTCGACCCGGCCCGACACGGCCCGGCCCAGCTGGGCTCGGCTCGGCTTGGCGGACCGGCTAGGCGCCGGTCCAGCTGGGGGCAGCGCGCCAAACGCGCTGCCAGCTCGGATTCGGCCGAGCTGATTGAAAAAAACGGGGGGCGCCTGCCCCCCTTGCGTAACCCCCCCGCCCCCCTCATTATGGGGGGCCGTTGAGCTGGCCGGGGGAATTTATTTCCCCCAGATTTCTCCTTTCCGGCCGGCCCGACCTGGCCGGTCGGCTCCCTCTCAACGGGACCGGCGGTGGCCGGTCCACTTCCGGCTCCGAGACCGGCTGGCCCCCGGTCACCTTGCTCCGCCGCGGCCCGGAACCAACTGCGGCCCTTATCGTCCGGCACGGTGCGAAGGCACCGCGTCCCTCCACCGCGGCTCCGCTCCGGCCGCGGCGCCTTCGACTTCCTTCGACGCGATGCGACGACGTCGCGTTCTTGGATTTCATTCCACGGCGCGGCGCGACGGCGCCGTGCAACTCTTGCCGTGTGATTCCCGTGTTGTGAAACGGAACCACGCCATCCCGTTCCATCTGCAATGGAAAAAACATTAACATAGGAGGGGGTTAAGCCGTGTTTGTGCGGTTCGGCCCCCTCTCGTTAAACGTTAACAATTAGTCGATTAAACACAAAGTTCGACATGCTAGAATCAAGAACGGAAAAGATTTAATAAAATAACAATATTCCCCTACCTCGGTTTCAAGAGTGGAGCACGTCAACAAGCCACAGAAGACAAGCATCGTGGAGGTCGGGCGTCGCGGTAATCGTACGTCGATTCTGTTGACGTTGAGGTGCGTCCGAAGAGGTAACATCGCTGGAGAAGCTTCGTAAGCTGACGGAGAAAGCCCGAGGAGGAAGTGACATCTCCTTTCGTTGACACGGGAAGAAGATCGAAATAAGCGGCGTCGTCGATCTTCAGAAACACACCAGCTGCGAGGAAGACAAGATACGACACGTCTTTCTCTTCTATGGTGACAGCGTTCTTCGTCGGAGCCTAAGTATTCTTCGCGTTCTTCGTCAAGGTTGAAGAAGATGAAGAATGCTTCCCAATCCTCTCAAGGTGGAAAAAGATACTAACCAAAATAAAATAAGTCTAAGCCTTATTTTATTCACACATTCTAACATCTTTGAATTTCAAAAGTCTGAAATTCAATAACTAATCTTAATTAATAACACAAGTTGTGAAAATTAATTAGAGTTGAGTTATTGGGGAGTTTAAGGGAAGTTGAAGAGTTAGGGCTCGTGTGGGCCCCACCACACTTAATCCTCTCAAGGGAGGTTATGTGGATGTGGGTCCCACCTATAACTCCCTTTGGGAGCAAATAACCAACAAGGATAAAAATAAATTGTGTTCCACAATTTATTTAACTTCTTCTAATTTCCCCCAAAACTAACTTTCTTCCCGCATAAAACGCAACCTCGGAAAAGGTCTCCTTAAGAGAATATCGGTGTTGCGAGTTCATTGGTGCCCTCGGAATTCAATTCCGGGCACCGGTTCAAAAGTTAGAAAAACCCGCTCGTTCGTTCATTGAACGTACTGAGCCAAACTTCAGAAATTGATTCCGGGCACACCGGGCCTCAGAATCTGGTGCCGTCAGAAACCGCGCCCTTATAAAATTTTAAAGAAAATTAAGAAAAAATATCCCTTGAATTTTACGTGTCTTTACAATATACATCATGTCATGAGTTAGTTTTTGTTCATGTGTTCGATTCATTTAATTTTTTATTCCATTACATTTAAAATTTAAGATACGGTTAGTTCCATGATTTTTTAAATATTTACTTATGGTTAGTCCTATACATTGTTATGTTTTTACTCAATATCAGTTCTAATCGACGTCATATTTTCAGTCGTGGCCAATTTCAGAATTTCTAAAATTTTCACTCAAGTTTAGTTCAGAATTTTTCAAATTTTCACTCATGTTCTGTGAAAAACAAAAAAACATTTGATATCATACTAATAATAGACTGAATATATCATAAATACCAACCCATATTAGGATTGATTTTTATCTGACGTTAATTCATTATAAAAAATATTTTAATTAACGTAATATTTAAAATTTGGATCAAGGATCCATTATAAAATGTAAAATAAATCTTCATAGTAAAAATTATATTGTATATTAAAAAGATTTAATACCTATAATATAATTTCATGAAGTAGAAAAACCGATTAAATATGGGAGTGAATGTATACTTGAACATATTTATTAAAATAATTAAACTGGTCCAACTAGAGATATATCTATTTTAAATGAATACATGGATGTATTTCATATTAATTTTCCTACTATTATTAATCATTGATATGTTTTGTTTATGATTAAATTTGTTCCAAATGTTAATAAAATTTAAAAACATATGTATCTAATATATTCTATTGAGTTTTTTAAATTAAAAATTCTATTTTAGAAATTTCAAGATAAAGGATTTATCCACATAATAATTTCATATTTAGTTTATCCTATAATAATTATTAAATAAGTAAAAAGTTCAGTGGTACTTTTCATTTATTATATAGCACTCAGTAACATAATTATTTGGAAAATGTATCCCTTTCTATATATCAATGACTGGTTTGATCATCTCTCAAGAGCACAATATTTTTAAAATTTTGATCTCTATACTTTGTATTATCTGCTAAAGGATAAGTATTTGGACATTATAAGGTTGGATATTAGGACTAGGTATGGCCATTACGAGTTTTTTCTTTAAATTTTTAACAAAATAGCTATATTTATTGACGTAATAAATATTATTTTCTATGATAATTTTGATAAATGTTTTTTTGTTTTTAAAAATTTATTTTCTAGATTACTCTAAATTCTATGAGATCATGAAAAAAAATCAATATTAATTTTTCAAAAATAAATGAATATATGATGAATAGATATTTTTGAAATTTTGAATTTCACTTATGGTAGATTTATTTCCATGAACATATTTTTCTAAATGAATAAATAAAAATTGCTCCTGACTAAACTAAAATAGTTTAAGAATACCCATGAAATACAAATGATATTGAAATTCAATGTTATCTTATAAAATTCTGTTACTACATATGGTTGGTTGAAAACCTTGCACAATTAGTAGTCCTAGAAACAAAGTTAACATTAAAAGGGGTTAAATTCATTTGAAAAAATGAACAATGAAAATGTTTTTAGGAAATTTAAATAATATTAGTTAATATAATTTTTTATATTTCCCATTAATAAATGGAAATTTTTTATTTATTTTGATTCTTTATTGAAGGGATTTGGTTGTGAAATCATATATAAAGATCTTGTTATCATGTATGAAATTAATAAATTGAGATACTGTGAGAATATTTATCCAAAAAATGACATTAATATGGATATAGTAGTTTTCGATTTGAAAATATTATTTCATAATCATTATTAGAAAAATTTATAATATATACTGATCGTAAATGTTTAAAGTATATATTCAATCAAAAAGAAATGAACATGATACATAAAACATAGAAATAATTAATTAAGAAACCTTATTAAAAAAATCAATATCATCTAGGTACAAAAAAGAGGTAGTTTATTAATTAAGTCCAAAACATAATCCATGAATAGTTATTATATTTTTTGAAAATAACAAATTTTATAATTATTTAATAAATGTTTTCTTTGAACCCTTATTTGTATAAAATTATTTATATTAGGTCAGTTATTAGTGTTTATATATTTTTACAAATGAATTATAGAGGCTCGTATGAAAGATCTTGGTTGTAATAAAAGATTATAATTGGCCAAAAAAGTTAAGTTAATTGATATTAATTTTGATGAATAATGAGTAATACTATTTGGAAGGAGGTTATTTATTCCATGTGATTCATATTTGAATATGGAATTATAAACATTATCTCATGCATCACCATTTTTCTATTCATCTTGGATGCACTATTATGTATAGAGACCTTCAGGAACATTTTTTTTGGGAATATATAAAGGGGATATAGCTCATTTTACTATGATATGTATGAAATATTTTCAATATAAAAAAAAATGCAAACTATTGAATGTGATGATTTTCCATGTTTCAATTCAATAGTATATATGTGATAATATATACATTGATTTCTTGGTTTTATTAACAAATACACCTCTAGGTAA
Source organism: Viscum album (assembly GCA_963277665.1). NCBI lineage: Eukaryota > Viridiplantae > Streptophyta > Magnoliopsida > Santalales > Viscaceae > Viscum > Viscum album. The sequence goes on from OY728131.1 coordinate 189,315,221, forward strand.
TAATGTTATTTCAATTATTTCTTATCATTTGAATAAATTTATGCATTTTAAACCTATTTGAAATAGTATAAATTAATATCATCTTTCCAAACACGATCTAAAATATATTTTTAGGTTACATGGAGTTCCCCCCTCTATTTTATCTGATCATGATCCTAGATTTACAAAAAATGTCATGGACTGCTGATGTTGATGGTTACTAAATTAAATTTGAGTACAACTATCCATCTTAGAATGGTATATAGTTAGAGAATATAATTCAGAATTCAAAGAATATGCTTCGAGATTGATCTTTTATTATTATGAAAGTTGGAATAAATATAAATCCATATTTTAATTACCTTATAATTATATTATTAATTTCATTATTAATAAGGAAACCTTTGAGGAATTATATAGGATGTAGGCATGGACTCCAGTATGTTGGGATAAATACATTGAGAAGAAATTTTGGGATGAAGAAATGTGAGATGAGATAGGGATAAGATCAAAATGATTCTACACCACATGTGGTCATAAAATATTATTCTATATTTTTTTAGACAAAATTATGAAAGGTATTTCATTTTATTTAGGTGACCATGCTATATTAAAATATCTCATTGGATTATTTGGTTCTATTTTGGGAAAAAATTGATATTTTCCTATGTTTTATTGGAACCTATGAAATTCTAGAGAATATGGTATCAGTTATTTACCAGGTAACATTAACATGTTGTTTAAATTTGGTACTTTATTTTTTTCCTGATTCATTATTAAGGAATCACATAAATGTTGTGTCTCGAGTTTTGAGTTATGAAGTGGAATAGTTATAAGAGAATCTCAATGATGAAGAAAATACCTTACATATTTTAGATCATAAATAATAGGTACTATAAAATATTTGTATTCAACAAGTTATTATTCTATTGATAAATAACATTATTTAAGAATAAATATTGGAATCAAAAAAAGTGTTTTTCTTACATTTTTCCATCCAATGTGAAATGATAACATCACTCGTGTGCATGTGTGGTCTCCACCACGAGGAGATGATGTGTTTCATTTTCCATCACCAACCAATAGAACTTGTTTTATGTTTGGAATTAATTAATAGAAAATATTTTTATGTAATTAAAAGTATGATATACTAGTAAAATCTTAATTACCTTCTTACCCTTTCTGTATATTGTAAACTGATAGAATCGCTCATGCATACATGTGAGATAACACCTCTATGTAGTGATGTGATTCATTTTTCATTACTTCCTCACATGGTTGGTAATAATTATACTAATGAAAAAATGATACATATAAAACATAATTATTATTTATCATAATTAAAATATTATATACCTTATATCTTTTATATTTTTTTATAAAAATGGTAATTTCACTATTGTGTACGTGTAGAATACTGCCTTAAGATATGACGAATTCTATATTTAACAACCAGTATCTGGGGATGGTTCTAAAATTATTGCTATCATATAAACATAATAATTTTTTCATTATTAATATTATATAGATGATGAAAGAATTTTCTCTTTGACCATGGCCAATCTACTGATTCCATTTGGTAATTATAAACCAAACTTCCCAAAGACTTCCAAAATGAACTTAATCATTTCCAAAAAAAATTGTGAAAAAGGTTTAGAAATGAAATATAAGGAATAATTATGATATAATGAACCTGAATAATTTTCATAATAATGATAAAAACTAATATATTTTTATTACTCTATAAGGATGAAATAAGAAACATTGTAGTCAGTACATGAGGTAAATGACTTTCAATTAAAAAATACTTTTTAAATTCTTTACTTGAAACTATTTTTCATCCATTTTTACATTGTAAAACCCATTATTTTTTAGGGAGTTCCATTTAAATAATCCTGAAGTATCAATATATTACTATACATGAAACCCTGATAAAAATTAATATATGACATATTGTACCTTTAAAACCTTATTATTGGATTTTTTGTTATGAATAATATTAATAACAGTATGAAATATATTTAGAAATTTTTTATTAAATTCAAATTTATAGATTAATTACTAATAAATATTCAACAAAATTTAAAAGAATGTATTTAATGATTAAAACAAATATTTTTTAAATAAATAATTTTTCAATATGTTTTTTATTTTTATCTAAAAAAATGATAATTTTTCATATTGAAAAATGATATCAAATATATATATTGATATATTATGTTAATAAATTTATATTTATTCATACATTATTTATCTAATGGTTATAAACAAAGAAAAAATAATTTAATTGTAAAAAAGAGTTATTTTTTCAAAAAATATTATATATGGCCAGGTTTTTTTATCTTGATAGAGTAAATAAATCACTATTGATTAAAAGTATTAATAAAATTTATAGAATATATATTTATTAAATTATTTTTCAATTAAATATTTTTTTTAAGCAGTGAATAACTAAAGTAAATTCAATTTGATGCTTAAAAATGATTTGTTTTTATAAAAATATGTTTTATCGTGCTTCAATTGATTATTTTATAATTAATTACATAAAATTGATGAAATTAAATTTAATAAAATATATTCAATAATTTAAATAATCATTTAAAATTTTTAATTATTCCAATATCATTTTAGTTCATGATGAGTTATAAAATAAGTAATTTGTTTACCTTTATTAAAGTTAAAACTCATTTACTACGGAGTAAAAATAAAAGTTAACGGTATGATTACAATATAAACATGAATAATTATTGTTTTATGGACGAATTCAGACAGTATAAAATATTGAATTTATATTATTTTTTATCTTTATTCACTTTATCTATAAAGTGACATTATATTATTTATATGTTTTATGTAATTCCTTGTCTGTCCTCACCCTCACTTATAAATGAGAACATCTTATCTACACATATTCATGAATTTTGAGCATAAAATATAATAGTATATCTTAACTAATACATTTATATCTTACTTCCCTTCATTATAGAGCCTCTAGTTTTTTCATATGTCCAATATTTCAAGGATTAAGGTGTATGTCATTCGAGGTATCTCAAAGCCGGGGTTTTTGTCTTAGCCGAGCTCTTTCAATTTTTAATGTACTTCCATATCCTAAAAAAAATTATCATTCATAATATTATGAATCTAGTACCACAAATATATTTATATTTATTACAAGGGGGGTACAACTAACTTACACCTATTTTCTATCAAATGGGTAATGAAAGAATCACTCACACATATATATAGACTATCGCCTCAACATAATAATATGATTCATTGTGGATCACTACATCCCATTGATGGATATAATGATATATTTAACATAAATATATTATATTTATGATATAAATATTATTATATAATGATATTTATTTTTTAATTTTTTTGACATTTTTTTGGGAAACTAAGAACAATGTTTATGTATACAGACAGACTACCATCTCCATTAACATTACAATTCATTTTATATCTTTTCCACTAATGGATATATAAAAATATGTATATAATGAACATATATTATATATATTTAATTATCAAAATTTCTTATTATTCAAACCATTATCAATGTACAAGTAATGGAACTTCCAAACAGAAACTTACGTCAAAACTGAACTGTTAACACCTAAAAATGATGATTTTAATCAATAATTATTAGTAAATGGTACTGAAATATTATAATAGGACCATATATGATATAATAATTAGGTATATGGTTCTATAATATAATTATGATTACATTATGTTTATTATATATGAGTTTATATAACATACAAAGAATGACTGACTCATAGTAAGTGTTTCTCATTTCAATTTTGTTTTTGTGAGACATATATCATATTAAACACTAGTTTATTTAATGTTGTGTATATACATAAAATATTATATTTTATATGATTATTATATTTATATTAATTTAATATATAGTTTCATTTCATTCATAGGGGTTATGATTCATAAATCACTAAATCTGTAAGGATTTTATACTATAATATCACTCTTTACTTGGAAAAATTATGTTTAAATTTAGGATAATGGTGTTATATGATATATCTCTAATAGTTATTTTATATTTTATTCAAATTTATTTATTTCTGTATTTTTCATGTTTTTCTTTCATTTTACTCTATCTATGTACTCAAAATTATAAATGAATGTTCTTATGTAAAATTGGATTTGTTTTATTTTTCAGCCGATATTATTTTATTCTATATCCATATTTTCAAAAATTATTCAATTAAATTTCACAACTACTACCCAATGATTTTAAAAATATTTTTTTCACATGTTTTTATATCAGTGATTTTTTTAAATGAAACCTTCTTTCCAATTTATAATTGAGGTGTCATTGAATCTTTACAAAAAAATGTAAAAGGAATCATTATCTTTATGTATACTGAATGAATGTATTTTCCCACCATCATGAATTCTTATTAATTTTATAATTCCTTTAAAAGATACCATATTTATTTTCAATGATTTTTTTCAATCTTATTTTTTAAATTTTATGGTTTTAAATAATTGTCTTCAATATAAATAGAGTATTCTCTTGATGAAATATTACATTGATATTTGATAGTCATTTTAATCAATGGTAAAATAATTTGATGATAAATCTGATTTGTTTGGGATACAATCTAATAATTCCATCCTCATTCATTCATAATATTTTTTATGATTATCATGATAAAATCTTGATGAAACCCAATTTATTTTCCATAGGATAATCTATGATAAAATGATAACTACTTTTATGATCATGTGGAATATATTTTAATGAAATATTGTAAATTTTATATGTGGGAAAACGTAATTTCTAAAACTCATTGGGTGAAGATGAAATTTTATAGGATAAAAGGGTATAAAGGAGGCTTCCCAAGGCCTAGAATTTAGTATTCTATAGGTTATACCAATCAAGAAATAAGTAAATGGGTGGTTATTCTAGGTCTAACATGTGATAAATTTCATGGAGGGTATCCTTGACATATGATATATATTATTATTTTAAAAAAATTATGACATGAAGTTATGCCGTTTTTTATCTCACAAGACTCAAGTTCAATGATTCATTTATTATTAATTTCTTATAAACATCCAAGATTTATCCGAGGACTCATTATTAGGATCTATTTATTTTTTGTGTAACTTTTAAAATAGAAATATCATATTATCATACCCTTATTATCATGTGTTTGATTAAGTTATCATTAATAAATCTCTATTTTTTAACCTTATATATAATTTAAGCTCACTATTATTATGATTCTTTTTCCCTAGTTCATGAATAATGGTTTTAATTAGAAAATGATTTGTAATTGTTTTATGTGAGATGATAACAGACTTATGTATTGAAAATAATTCCTGAAATAATAATATTATATATACAGTCTCCTAAGACACTTATCCTATATGGTCCCTTGGTTTTTATTTACTATAAAAGTTGTTGAATATTCATCACTAATTATGTAATGTTTATATATGAAATTATTGGGATTCTTCAGTTGGTATTGGATAATGGTTTAGTAATTTCTAGATCTTACGATTAGTGAAAGTTTTTGAGATCACTGAGTATATGTCTATGTATAGGATAATTTTTTTATAAACATTAAATTAAGTGGTTTCCATAGAAAATAAATCTATATTTTGATACTCGAATGTGGATTTGAGGGTGGAACACATGTACCTAGTGGTAGTAACTCGAGAAAAGGAGAATACGGTATTATCTAGATTGAAACTAGTGTATTATTAATACACATAATATTTCACACCTTGATAGAAACACCCAAAATATATTCTTGGGTTAATTTACATTTTCATTATAATCAATTATAAAGGATATATATATATACATTCTGTGGATGGCCTTTTTTAAACACAAGGATTCAAATATTAAATGGGGTTTAATGATTTAAAGGTACTATGGATGCTTTTAATTATTATTTGATTCCTCAATATGAGTTTTTATACTCAAGATAATCTTTTTGGTTTTACTAATGGAATGAATATAGAAAGATGAAGTTTATGTGGTGATAAGTTTGATTAAATGTTTAAGAGAATTAATTTAATTTAGTTATATAAATTAATTTATAAAATTAAATGCATATAGATATGTTCATTTACATCCCCAATGATTAGATTTCATATTATAAGTGAAAGCTCTTAACGTCGAATGATATTTTCCCAAGTCTATATATCCTCTCCGATAAATGTTATGCAAATATTATATTTTTGAATCTCATTATTCATCCTATAGTTGAATTTTATGTTTTTTTTTCGGATAAGATTTTCTTATATAAATATTATATCAATTTTTGAACAAGGGAAATAAAATTTCATATTCTGAATAAAAATATGGCCATTTATCAATGTGAGTATAAATATGAACTTACACTGGTATTTACATCCATTATATCATTATGATTATATTTTAAGGGGGGAATTTATCATTGTTAGTTGTGGTGGAAATTAAAAACAAATTTATGCCTATAATAATGTAGTTTTTTTGTATTTATTTAATAGTTTCCTCGTCATCCTCTAAATCATGAAGTCTTGTTTTCAATAGTATTCAAACCAGTTTCTACTCATATTTAAAATACACTATATAGAATAGAGTCTATGGAGATATAGGAATTAGAGAATAAACACCATGATAATCTAGATAAGGATTTCATTCTTCCTATAACACCACCCATAGGTACACCTATCAATTCTATTAAGAAGAAATATGTATCAAAGGGATTATGTATTTATTATTGGGAACATAAAAGGAAGAAAATCATGATTTATTATCACATTACCCATATTGATGATTTATTTCTTCAATTATGTGAATCATTGTGTTTTTATAACATTTATCATTGATCTGAATACTATTATTTGAGGTTCAAATGTCAATAAATACCCATGTTATACTTTTCTATGAGGTATGGATGTAATTAATTTTTTGTGATGCCATTTGATCTTACTGATTTCCCAATCTATCCACAAGGATATTTTGAATAATGTCTTTAGATATTAACATGGTCAATTTTAGTAGTATTTAAATAATATATTCCTATATAATCCAATAGAAAAGAAGATAATAAATATCATCTGAAGAATTTTATAAAGACCCTAAGGAATTATTATTTTAATTAAAAAAAATTAAAAAGTGGTAATGTTGGATATAAAAATAATCATTTATGTATTATATAATCTTATGTGAGGGTATATAGGTTGATCTATCAAACTATATGTTTTTAAACACTCGAATAAACCAACCATTATCACTGAAATCACTTGTTTTTTGTGGATTGGATGGATCATACTATTTCATTGAGAACCATTTCTTATGGATATCTAATATAATAAACAAGTCAACTCTGGAGGTAGTTTGGTTTGTGTTGATATGTTAATGTGAGGAAAAGTTCAAGGAACTAAAGGTAAGGTTTCTAAGTGCACCTATACTCATGCAACTCTACGAAGAGGAAGGGTTTGTGATTTTCAATGTTTCATCTAAAATGGGGTTAGGATGTATGATTATGTAGAATTATATGGTGATAGATTATGTCTCACACTAATTGATGTTTTATAAGTCAAATTTCCAGACACATGATTTGGTATTATCATTGGTAATATTTTCCTTGATGAAATGGAGAAAGTATCATTATAGGTAAATTTGTGTAATATATTGTAATCACAAAATTTGGAAATATATATTTACTTGGAAAAGGTAAAAATAATACAGTAGGGAAGAAGGTTGGAATTGATTAATGATTATGACGGCATAATACATTACCACCCCAACAAAAGAAATAAGGTGGTTTCTACTCTATGTTGAAAGGATTATGTAATTTTCTCTATGATGTGGATCAAAAAATATATAAATTTATGGATTTTCAAAAGATATGAGTTACAATATTAATGGAAATAAGATAAATCTAATCTTTTTAAAATTATCTCCTAACCATCTATTCAAGTGATAATTGGATTTGTACGGAATAGAGATATAATGTTGTAAAGGAATAAGAGAAATGTTCCTGAGTTCAAAATTGATTATTATGGAAAGATAATTCGTATAAACTATGTTTGTGTCCTATCAATAATAGATGAGATGTTGGGAGAACCTAATGGAGTGTTGACTAAAAATATCAATCATGAATTTCCCTTAGGAATGAATAAATTCCTTATAAAAAAATAGGCACTACATTATAGTGTTTATTATATATGGTATAAAATATAACGATAATTGTATAAAAGGGTTAATATGCCATTAATAAACATTAACATTGACAATATGTTCATTTTATAGTGAAAAATATTATTATAATATATTAATGTTCAAGATAATATCTAATTTCCATAGAAGAGAGAAGTTATGGCCTCTACTAGAATGGTCGTACACTATGTATCACATTCATTAGAGATTACAATGAATATTGGATCCTTAAACATTCCCCTTGGCTAATACCAAGGTGATATTTAACAACTACAACATGATTTAAACCATTTGTATGTGATGTTAAAGATTTCAGAGATCACCACACAAACAATGTTCACCCAATCACCGTATAAAAGAACCAACATTATACACCTTACACATAGGTTTGATATTGTTGTAATAAGGTCTTAGGTATCTAGACAGGAGTAATATAATTTTGTATATGTTATTTTAAATAAAATAATGAATATATATGTATATATATTAATTTTTAAATTAAAAGACTACATTATATATTAGATAAATTTATATTTTGATATGAATAATACAAAATTTTATTTTGGGGTAATATATATATATATATATATATATATATATGTAATTTTGATTAAAAACTCTTTCTGATAAATAATTGAGTTTAAAAATAAATTTCTTATTACGAAAGTTTATTTTTTAGGTAAAATTTATTTAAATATAAATGATAATTTAATTTAATGACGTCCTATATAATTTTTATAAGTGTTATAGAGTTTCTTGTGTCTTAAAAACCCGTTTTTTATTTGAATGAGAATGATTATTTAAAATTAAATGTTATTATATTTAAAAAAAATGTAAACTATTTTTTTAAATCATATTTTCAACATTATCCAATGTTTAATTGCTCAAAAATATTTGATACAATCAAATTTATGGTGAAAGTTATATACATTATAAATAAACGGTATGTATTATGACATCATAGTAGCCAACAATTGATATAATAATAACTATAAAAGGAATCTAGGACCAAAAAATAGATTTCCCCTTTAGAATAATGTTTGTTTAAATTTATTTGATTAATTTTATAAACCTATAATGAATCTCAAAAATCAAATAATTTATTTTATGTTTTTAAGATCAATTATTTATACACAAGACACAATTTATCCCCATGAAATTTATTATATTTTTTATGATAAGTTACTAATAAAATAAAATATTTGAAACCACTAATTTTTGGAATAAATCAATAGAAAAATTGAAAAAATATTTTTAGTTTTTATAATTTTATGACTTAGATTCCAAAAACTATGTTTTTAAATTAATATTGAATTTGTGTCTCTTTTTCTATAAATACGCACCCAAAAGTTCAATCATATTCACAAAAAATATAAATTTTATCATGAATTTACTCTAATTATATATCTTTATTATCCTCTCAATGTTTTTCTAAGATAATAAGAATCTCCTCCCAATATTATAGAACCACCCCTGATGGTAAGAGTTTTACTCCTCTTTATTTGTATTCATGTAATTTCATTGTTATATGCCTTTTGATTTCTAATTTTCAATATTGTAATTTGTTTTAACACATACCCTTATTGTAATTATAATTAAATAGTTATTAGAGACCACATTTTACCATCATTAAACCCTTCCATAAACCATTATATATTCTTGATTTATTGCATAAAATATCTTTTGATTTTCCATGAAAATGTTTCATGTTGTGAATACCTATATAAATTCCAACTCAAGTATATTACCCTAGTTCAAAATACCATTTATAGATTAGGTAATTATTTTAGTGTATCCCAGACTAAATAATCATATGACTTAATGTGATAAAATATATCCTTATGTTTTTAGATCTATGTGACCCACAAATGCATACACATGATATGAATGTGATGGATGAGATAAGAATTTTATATCCCTAGAATGTATTCGGTTATATGTAAATAATTTGAGACATCATTTATGGTTAATGGTAGGTTATATTAATGAATCTATGTTATTATTTTCCACCATTTATCCTTGATAAATTCTTAGTATTTCATGTTTTCTTTAGTTTCTACATTCATACGATGCATTGAATTTAATATTTTATAGAATGATTTGATGTACATGATTTTGATTATATCTATTTTATGTCACCATTTCATAATTCTTGAATTTCATTTACTACTTTAATTTATTATCTTATTTGATTATTATCATATTGGGCATTATAGATAACACATCTCTAATATAAGTCCCCAGGTTACCTGGTGTATCTTTAAAAGATCAATTGAAATTTTAGTGAATCTTATGATGTTTAAAAAAAATTGTATCCAAATTTCATGTTATTTTGATATGAATATTATTTCATTAATTCATTGGGATTATCTATCGGTATTAACTAATGTTATGTATTTTAATGTAACAGATTTTTGAATAAAGTGCATAAAAAATATGTTTCGTTATAATATGAAGTAGTGAAAGGTGTTGTTATTTTTATACATTATAAATAGGTACCCACAATTAAAACAATAGGCATATGACTGAACATAGAAAATAGTACCTCAATTATGTATAGATATAGTGGTCTCTAAGAAATGAAATCTTGGTATGGATGCTAAAAGTGGATACTTTACTATTTCATTTTTACCTTGGAGTAATAACAAAAAAAATGTTCGATTGGGTATTAACCAGATCATCACCTAGTACACAAAAATATTTCATGTTACAAACTTTGTTTGAAACTCATATAGTATAATGCTTATTAAATTCACAATAACTTTGTGAACCAATATGAATGGAACATAAACGAATATGATATTTAATGTAAGGAAACAAACTATGGACAAGTGATCTTGAAACATATAAATTAATATGTTAAGGCATATATAATATATTTGTTTTATTTATTAAATTTTTATAGTTTACCTTTTATGTGTTTTATAGATTGAAAATATTGAGATCTAATTCTTCTTTTATATTAGTTAATGGATGTAAATCGGAGGAATCAAATCAATAACCATCATGATGGGCAATGTGATGATTGAAAAAATGTGTTTACATACATGATAGAATAAAGATATGAGAAATTCATGAAAATAATTACTCAATTAACTCATATTTTGAAAAAAATGCATTAAATCAAGAGGAAGACACACCTCCACACAATAAAGTGAAATCCATAATTCAGAGCATTATTCTCCAAAGGCCTTGGACAATAAATGGATCTTCTGATCCTTTAATCATGAAACAATGGATAAACACAATTTATAACATATTTACAATCCATAAATAATTTTATAAAGAAAATATGATTATCAGTTATTATCTCATTATAGGAGAAGAAAATAAGTGGGGGACATTAATGACAGATACAAATCCCATGGAAAAAATCAAAGGGGTTGAGGGAAATTAATTCAGGATATATTTTTTCAATAAATATCATCCTCAAACCCTCTTTCTTATAATGAAGATGGAGTTATTTTGAATGGATTAAAAGGATGATGAATCCACCGTGGAGTATCTGTAAAAATACAAAATTCTTACATAAATTGCCTCAATAATTGTTATTGAGCCCAGAATTAATGTTGACTGCTTATTTTTTTGGACAAGGAGATATTATGGAAATGAATTTTCAATTCATTAACTAGACATCTATAAAGAAAATATCTGATGTTCCCAAAATATCAAAATAAATATCATTGGATCTCATGTGTATCATTCGTTTGGAGATAGGGGGTGGAGAATAAAGTTTAATTTTGAAAAAAGATAGAGAAGTATCATGATGGTAATAATTTCTAAGATATCACTTATGAAATGTGTGGGAATAAGAGTATTTGAAATTGCATAATGGAGTAAAGGAAATGATTTAGCTGTGGGATGGATGGGTATCGAGCTAGTAAATTGTGATGGGATAAACCTACTGATGTGTTCAAAGAAATAAATTCTGTAGTCAACCATCACCCTATTTCCCATTGTATTAATTATAAGATACAAGGAAACATTTCTAACCAATACACTATTCCAAGGGTTATCAAAGATAACCGATGATAAAAATCACAATTTTCTATTGGGAATGATTGAAAATACTACATCATAGAAACTAATTTGTATCCTGGAAATGAGTTGATAAAATATATGTTAGTTATTTATTTAATTAAAAAATATATATACTTGGTTCTATATATCCTTTCATATTACTCAATTTTAACAAATTAATTCATGCACTACCTAAAAACATGAAATTTAAGTTATTATTGAAAATAGAAAATGGGGAAATTATTTCATCCAAAGTAAATAATTCTCCCCCATTTTTTATTTGTGTGTTAAATTTCCCAATGAACCTTTAAAACTACCTTTATCAGAATTTTATATTATTAATGGTATGAATGTAATTTCCTTTTATAGATCTAATATAATATACAGGGAGAAGGAGATAACCCTTCATATTCAGAATTTATCTTTAATTCTTTTCAATTTTAATGAGCTGGAAGGATCAGATTTGGAATCTTCATCCCATGTATGGATAATATTTACTTACAAGAAAGACTAGGTTGCTCAAATGATTGAGATTATGAAAAAGGACACCCTTAATGATATTCCCATTATAATAGAATATAATAATGTGTTCCCCAAATAATTATATAGTCCTCCTCATATATAATAGGTTGATTTCTCAATCGAATGAATAATAAAAGATTTCAAATATCCTATAATACATATAAAATGGACACTATTGAACATAAAGAGATAATGAAAAAAATATAGGAGAATCTTGGTAAACGGTTCATACAACCAAATGATTCATAGTTGGGTACACTAGTCTTTTTCATCATGGATAATCATTGTTCGATGCACCTATTAATTTATTATCTTAAGCTCAAAACATTCAATAATGAAAAACAATAATCTTCAATAGATTTATGAATTGTTCATGTAGGAAAATAGATCCCAGTAGTTCTCTAAGGTAGAGCATTGGTAGGGTTGTTATGAATAAAATTTAAAAAATAAGGATACCTAATGGTGGTTTTTATAGATGATATTCTTATCTTCTCCAAAATTGGGAAGGAAAATTAATTGTAGGTTAATCTTATAATAAATACCATTTTAAAGGAAAATTGATATGTGATTTATAGTAAATTAGGGTTTTGGGTGAAGCCAATAAAATTCATGAGGATTCTTATCACCAGTAAAGGGATATCTATAGATACATAAAAGACATGGGAAATAGAAGGATAAACTATAACAACAACATTGGGGAATATTTATAGTTTCCATGGACAAACTCGATACTATCAATGATTTTTTAGAATCATCACATGATTTGAAAACCATATATATAGGATAAGTCATAAAGGAATGATGTTTTTCATGGTTGATTAATATGTGGCGTTGTTTAATTAGTTAATTAATTGGATAATCATGGAACCCAATTAAACATTACCCACTAATGAAAAAGAAAATAGTTAAAGCCTATGAACCATGAAAATTAATGATCTCTGTGATGAAATACCAAACACGTTATTTGGAACTATCAATAAGAATTATCACATTTATGATTTGGTGACATGATCTAAATGGGGAGAAATGTGACATATATACAAATAATCAAAGTATCTAGTATATATTCAAATAATATGGGCTTGTTATGATCCAAGGATGTTCATTAAAGGTGATGCAAGATTATTATTTTTTAATCCATTTCCATCTTAAGAATGTGAATAAATTAGAAGATGAACCGAGTATAAAGGATCCAACTAACCTATCAATGTTGAGGATTGAAATTGGTGAAATATTAAAGTACATGAAATGGATAAAAATTGGTATTATATGAGGAATGATATCCTTCCATGAGTATATGACTACTCAAAATTACAGTATTTATTGGATCAAGGAGGCCAAAAATTATGATAAGGACCTATAGATAAAGGTAGAAAATATTTGTGAGATCATCTTTTCTAAATATGGAGTTATAATTTCTAGAACCAGATATTTTTTCCATCAAAACTAGAACAAAAGAGGTCAATTTTGGATAATGTTTACATATCATCTTTATCTATTCACAAAAATTTAATAAGATGTTTTGATATTTGAAGAAAATATCTATTTAGAAAATTTGAAAAGGGAGAATGAATAATTTTTATCTCAATTATTGGTACATTTCCAAGTCAGGATTTGGTGACACGTGTCTAATGGTATGATACACCCAATACAATACAATTATAGAAATGGGAAAATATAACCATGAATTTCATCGTAGGACTCCAAAGGACATATAATGTCAATAACACTATTTGGTTGATACTTGTTCACCTTAAAAAGTATTTTTATTTCATTTATAATAAGGATTATTTCAATGTTAACAAACTTGCAATGATATATATAAGATAATACATAAGACTAAATGGAGTTACACACTACATTGAAATTGTGTGAAATATTTGTTTTACCTTTCATATCCAAAAAATCATTCACCATGTATTGAGTACACATCTTTGTTTCAATAATAATTATCTCCCTTAGGAACACGGTCTATCGGAGGGAACCATCCAAACACTAGAGGATATACTGATATCATGTTCAATATATTTCCAAGGATTTTGGAAATTATCATATGGAGTTGTGTTATAGTTTGTCATGTTTAAAGATTTATTGGTACTTAGTATGTTTAGGTTATTGTATCTTATAATAATCACATCAAAGGAGTTTATATGTATAAATATTCTTGATTTGGATTGTATGGATTCAAATTTCTTGGACAAGAATTCCATGATTCTATAATGTTTATTAAGAAGGGATGCAGACCGACTAATGTATTTTAGTTTGTGTTTTTCTAGTTTTAGAATCCACTTAACTGGATCTAAGAATGTATAAATCAGGTATTTTTTCAATCTATATTGCTGAATTACTATAGGAAAATTAATGTAGGAGTTTCATGTAGCAATTTTATTATGTAATGGATTCTTGGAGCCATTTAAACTATGTAATGGATTCATGTAGCTTTTTTATATAGTTAACCATTCTGAGATGAGATGGACGTAGTTATTTATGCTACGTAAGTGATTGGATCACTTAGCTGATTGATCCAAATAAGAAAACAAAATAGCATTGTTTTTTCTACTACATGGAAGATTGGTTCACATACTATATTAATCCTTGTAATAATATTTTTCTCACATATTCATTTATACTATTTAATAATTTTAAGTACTTGATTTGTAACACCCCAAAACTCTAACCTCATGTATTTATTCGTTTCTGTTTACATTTTTTTGAATTTCAAACCAACTGAAAAAAAACATATTTCTCATGAGAATGTAATAAAATATTTTTTACTTTATATTGGAATGAAACCGAGTAAGACACACAAATGGACACATGGCTTTTCATTTAAATAAGAACACTATAGTGTTTAAAATGTACCAAAATCACAAGAAACATTTATACCTAAAGATACCTATTAAAAACCCTATTAGAATTATAGGGAGACCACTGAAAAGAATGAGAACCCCAAGAAAATAAGATGGGTCCTTATAATCTGTCATAATGAACATAATAATGGCCAAAGCCACTATGGACACACTAAGAACCAATGGTATGACATGAACCATCTTATTCATTGCCTCGAGTATTAGGACCCCCTAAGGAATGGTTTTATATAAGGCAACAACTTGACCATTTCCTTGGGTGACCTCTTAATTCCCACAGCAATAATTATTGTCGTTGGACTTGTGGTTGATTAAGTAAAAACATTTTAAGTACATCTTGGTTTTCCAAAATTTAAAAATTGGAAATTATAAGATAACTTCTGATTATTGTAAAATATTTTGAGTTACATGATTTTGAAAAGTATTAAGGAATTCAAAACACAGTGAAAATATTTTAAAATACAATGTAATGATCTTCATCTCTTAAAAAAAGTGTTTTAAACTAGGTTTTTTTCTTTTAACTAAACTATGTTTTTGATTAACATAATATTGACTACTATAATATTAGTATAAAAGATTTTTTCTGGGTATAAAAATATCAATTTATAACCTTTAATGTTAAAGCTTTAGTGTTTGTAAATAATTCCAGTAATATTATTAGATAATGTATAATTAGGTATTCATTAACCTGCTTTATGATTATATAAAATCCATGTTTAAAAGGATAATTTTTATATAGTATTATTTTTCCTTAATACTTCATATATTTTTTAGGGCTAGTATTTGTAAAACAATTTTGGGACCGCCATGGCCAACCCTTTATGGCTGGGTAAAATGTGGCAGGTCACACTAGGTGGCTGAACCTAGCCCTTAGCCCAAGCCTAGGCTAGCTCGAGCACGGGTATATGCTCCCCAAAGGGAGCAAGGGAGTAGGAGTGCTTGAGTGCACCACCGCGGGCACGAGGCCGCAACAAGGCATAGGTAGGTTGAGGCTGGGGGGGGGAGCTTGTGTGTAAGGATCCCTAAGTGTGTACTGGGTGTTTTTCCTGAACCACAATTCGAATGCTGAGGCTTATAAAGGGCATGCAAACATCCCACGGTTTCGATATGGGATGCATTTTTTGAGCGAAACCAGATTTGGGCCGTTGGATCATGTAACGTGTGGTATGGGCTATCGATCTCGACACCGTGCTCGACTGTCAACAACCATGAATTTCTCCACATTTTTCATGGACTGTTTGATCCGGCATGATCTAATATTGACCATTCGATGTTTTTAAAATGTTGAGATGATCATGAGCCACCTGATCTTGCAACAGATCTATCTGAGCCATCCATCACAATTAGAATCCGCGGATGTACCCCAACCATGGGATCAAACCAGGATCAAATCCCTACGGTTCATTATTTTTCCGATCTTCCTATTCTGCACTGTCTTCTTCCCCACAGTGTGCCCTACACCAGTACACCACACCTTATATTGCACAATTATTCTTCAACTTTAACATACATTGGTCCCTCCTCTCACCCAGTTTTCACAGAGGCATGTCCCCCTTATATTTTATAATCAATTTTGGAATCGGTTTCCATACCACATGCATTAAAATACTTTGTATAGGTTTATTTTATAAAATACACCCGAGGAACCCCAAGAACCTCTCAGTCCATCGCACTCATCTTTCCAACAGTCCTCAACAAGCCCTCCGAGATTTTCGGCGGTCCCCTGAACCCATCTTCCTCCTCAAACTAAGGTGGGTGATTTATATTTGTCTTTCTTTTTGATTTTTAATTTTTATTTTTATATGCACTTGTTATATAAATATACATCACCTTGAGGTTGAGATTGAACCTCTCTTTACCTAAAATAGAGTTTTGGGATTTTTCGAGTTTATAGAGAATTAGTGGACCCGAAGCATATATACAAATTGAAAACTTATTTACATGCCACATCCACATACCATATATATATATATATATATATATATATTTTCATATGCACTACCCTACTGTTTTTCATAAAACCAAATGTTAAGCATTAGGTTTTACTAAATATTTTGAGTATCAAAATTATTGAAGAACTATAAAATGCATGGAGTCATTTTTGTAAGAAAATATTTATACCTAAATATATATGTTCTTAAATAAATATTTATAATATATACAAGTGGTTTTAAGCATTTCAACATTATACTTTTAGTTCTTATGTTTGATAATTTTTTAAGTGTCAAATAAGAATAGTATGAGATCCTTACATATACTCATAATGTATAATCAGGTATGTGGGTATGTGTGTATATAATCCAACTTTGATGCGTAAATTTATTTATGAATTTCGAAGGTTTGCGAAGAAATTACAAAATATGTGTTTTTAAAAACTTTTGGCTTCGACTAAACACTACTTCTTATGCAGACCCCATTGAATGAATGTTTTACATAACATGAAACCCTAAGCGTAGTTATTCCAAATGATCTTCTTTGGATGTGCTTAGTTCATGAGTATAAATATTGGAGTCTTGAAACTTCATATTCACATTTATGTGTTACTCAACACTATTTATAGTAAATGATAATGGTTATGGTTGAGTTTTATGCGTTCAATTTTTAAAATTTAATGTATTAAAAAAATATTGTTTACAACCAATGTATGAGAAAATGTGAGTTTATTACCCCACATGGAATGCTATGTTTACCTCTTTATTTATTATGCACCCGGAAGAAATTCCACTAAGTAATTGATTAATATGGTTTTATTATTTATCATTATATGTGATGAAGTAAGTATTTATTTTGTTTATCAGTTGTCATCACAGGTACTCTTAACTTACATACCATTAAATTACTTGACCATATAGTTCATAGTCTTGTGCCAGATTCATTATATATGTATAAATGTGAATGACTGAAATTTAATCTTTTATGCCCTTTCCTGGAATTATGAATTTAATTTTTGAAGGTCGTATGAGACACCTTGAATAAAATGAAATGTGAATTTAAACTATTCAAGGCGGTATAGGACACCTTGAATAATGTGAAATAAGAAACCGAGTAACATGTGCACTTGGAATGATATGGAATAATAGATTTAATAAATCAAAGAGTTATGTACAATTTGATTTACGAATATGAGGAATGAATTGGACTAATTATGTGATGGGTTGGGCCCGCTACAGCCCCTTGATGCATTGGTAGGTCTCTTGAGTCAACTTGAAGAGGAAATGGATTAGGCCATTCCAAACTATGAGTTATGGATTTTGGCCGAGGCCTTAATAATTAGACGTCTTGGCCGAGGACTTGACATAGTCTAACATATGAATTTTTTCTCATTATGAATATCTAATTTAATTAACCAGAAAAATATTTGACAAAAAAAATCATTTTGAGAGATTATGGATTTTGGTCGAGGCTTTAATCATTAGAATTCTTGGCCAAGGCCTTGAAAAAATGTTTCAGAATGTTCATCATATGCACTTACCCTTTTATGGCTATGATTTTTATTTAATTAGAAGAATATTTGACTAGTAGAATATTAATGGTTTAGGAGATTATGATTATAAGAATTCAAATGAATTATAAGTTATGGCATATTATTTATGAAATATTTAGAGATTTTTAAATTCCTGTGAATGTTCCCAATAGTAAAGGATGAAAATTGAAGTTTTTTATATGCAACTCTGATCATGCATTACCTTTAGCTACTGAAATTGAACTTGTGTATTCATATGACATGCTTATTTTGAATTTCTTGTAACTATTACTCAAAATGGGGATGCATGAAATTGAATTATGTAACCTTGTAATTCTGTTAGCATGCATTAATTGTGACCTTTTATTATTATGAAGTGTTGAACGTGTTACAACTTATCTTAAGACTAATATTTTTTGGAAAGTTTTAAAGAATATTTTCAAAAGTTATATTTGTTTTTTTTAAACCTTACTAGGAATTATTATACCCACCCTACATTTTTTATGAAAAAATTTCATGTAACTACTTTTAGCAGATGAATCATTTCACAAGTAGTTGGTTTCTCTGAGCCTGAACCGAATTTGATCCTCTGTATGGCACCAACTTCGGGTATTCGGTAGACGGGGCATCATAGTTGGTATCAAAGGTGGTACCCATCCTTCAGTTCTATGTACTACCTAGGTTGATATGTACGGCCCACATCGAGGACGTTCTTCTCTAGGGGGGCATGATTGTAACTCCCCTAAATGATAGTGTTAAATGACTAAATGATATGACTCATGTCAACAGGGTGCACATTCCATTTCAGGAGCCTACTTGATTAGAACTCCATAGTTAAACATGCTTGGTCTAGAGTAGTGATCAGGATGGGTGACCTTATGAGAAGATTCCTAGGGTGTGTGTGAGTGATGACAAATCACACTGGAAAGGACATGTGTGGGCCTCTGGAGACATTCATTAGTCAGATGACCCATTCGGTCATGTGGTTAGGCCCTAGGGGGGACCACGTGTCTGCAGGGCAACTAGTGGTACCCGGCGGGCCAGGACCCAACGACCATGTAAAGATGGGGTGTCTGTGCTATCACTGGGGCCCATTTGTCACATTGGTTATCAGAGGATTTGGTTTGGATAACCTTAGAAACCCAGAGCTGAAATAATGAAAAATCTACTTAAGAATTACTAAATATGAAATATTTCCTGATATTCAGATACAAAATGAAAGTACTAGTCTTATGTCTTTTCTCAGTGAGTCCCTAGAAAATATAGTTTCTATATCCATCTATGAAAATTTTATAAACTATGCCCATATCTGAATGACATGTAAACACCTCTATGACGTATCCAACTCTCCCCGAGTACTTCAACTCTACTTAAGAGCAGTTCTGAATTACATCTTTATGATGAAAACCCACTTTCCATTCTACGTACGACGGGGAAAATACTTTGAGGGTCTTTTTTGATGCTTTATCTCTACAAAAGGCATTTTGTCCCTCACGGCCTTCCAAGAAGCTGCAACAGCAGGAGACCTCCGCGCAACTTATTTGTCTCAAGTCTTGTCCAATGGCTATTTTGGTCAGGTAATGGACTTTGACTTCCTTGAATACGAAGCCTCTCATTCCGTGTACAAAAAACAAGTACATATGGAAGTATCACAGTTGTACACCCCACATGTCAGACTCTGGAGACAACACAAGTGCACCCACGATATTGAACCAGATTTCTCAGGTTGTATATGGTTCAGGTAGATTGAATGTTTTGAACTAGTTTTGGGGATTAATGTATTATGGAACTCAGGAAACCATTAACCTTTCTCTTTTTATGAACAAGTGGTGATATGAGAACTGAATTCTTTTTATCCCTTACTTCTTTCTGCTATATTTTATTCTATTTATTTTTCATAAAGGGTTTCACGGATTGATCCTTCGTAATTATTTTTTTGATTGGAGGACGAAATCACATTTTATCCCTTCCCGTCGAAATATTGGTGGTTCTCATGGTCAAAACATGTGAGGAAGAGTACCTACCTTTCAAAAATTAATAGAAAAAATGAATGAAACATTACAAAGTGTCAAAAAGTCCGGATATTCTCCATTCCTGTCAGGAGAATTCTTACATATTCTACAGGATAGCCATGGTCCAATTATCCAAGTACAAGAGAAGGGGGAAATACCAAGAAGGGTTTTTTCCTATGCTTTACTCTAGGACGGAACATCTCTACTAGAGTAAGATTTCAAGAGGCCTCTTTGAAGGGAAACATTTGTGCAGCCTATATATACCTACTCCTCAATTTTAGTTTATATGAAAATGTCTATGACTTTGAGTTTCTCAATTGAGAGTCAGCCTGACGAATTCTTCATGAGTTGTTCCACATGGTCATCTCCAAACTTTCCTCCATGAATGCCTCCCTTTGTAAGTCTAAGTGTTGGAATCTTAAATTCAACACATACTGTCTGAAGTTCATTTGGGATAGAGAAGCTGAGGAGTTGAATATAAACTTGGGAATTTACCTGGACACACTGGAGGACCGTCCACAATAAAGGTTTTGGAAACGTTGTTGAGGGAGACGTTCTCTTATGCGTATGTTGAATGAATTCTGAGGATGAAATTCTTCTTAGGGGGGAATAATATAACACCCTAAATCTCGAACCTCAGGTATTGATATGTTTATGTTTACATTTTTCTTGAATTTCATAACAACTGAACAAAAATTGCCCCTCCTGAAAATGTAATAATATGGTTTTAATTTATATTAGAATGCAACCGAGTAAAACATAGAAATGTACCCAAGGCTTTTCATTTAAATAAGAACATTGTAGTGTTTAAAATGTACCAAGATAACAAGAAACATTTCTACCGAAAGATACCTATTAAAAATCAAATCACAATTATATGGAGACCACTTAAAACAATGAGAACCCCTAGAAAATAATATGGGTCCTTAGAATTTGTCATAATTAACATAAGAATTTCGAAATCCACTGCGACCACACTAAGCACCAATGGTATGTCATGAATGATATTCTTATTTGTCTCGAGTTTTAGGACACTATAAGGCATGGTTTTATATAAGGAAATGACTTGACCGTTGCCTTGTGTGACCGTTGAATTCCAATGGCTATAATTACAGTCGTTGGCCTTGTGGTGAATTAACTAAAAAAATTTAAGTACAGCGTTGTTTTCTAAAATTTAAAAATTAGAAATTATAAGATAACATCTCATTATAGTGAAATATTTTTAATTACATGATTTTGAAAAATATTAAGGAATTCGAAACACATTGAAAATATTTAAGAGTACAATGTAATGATCTTCATCTATTAAAAAACTGTTTTAAACTCTTTTTAATTTTTTTAACTAAATATGTTTTTTATTAACTTAGTATTGAAAACTATAATATTTTTATAAAATATTTTATGTGGGTATACCAAATTTCAATTTATAACCATTAATTTTAAAGCTTTAGTGTTTATAAAATGATTTAGTAACATTATTAGACAAGGTATAATTACGTATTCATTAAACCTTTTTAAGATTATATAAAAGTCATGTTTAAAAGGATAATTTTTATATAGTATTATTTTTCATTAAGACTAAATATATTTTTTAGGCTTAGTTTTTGTAAAAATGGGACTGCGAGGTCCATCCCTTTATTGCTGGGCCATGGGATGAAACTCATGCTAGGTGGCTGAGACTAGCCCTCAGCCTAAGCCTAGGCCAGCCCGAGCACGGGCATTGGTTCCCCGAAGGGTGCACGGGAGTAGAAGCGCTTGAGCACCCCACCGCGGGCGTGAGGCCGCGACAAGGCATAGGTAGTCCGAGGCTTGCAGGGGGGTGGAGCCCATGTGTAAGGCTCCCTAAGTGTGAGGTGTGTGTTTCTTCAGAACCATCTTTTCAAGGATGAGTCTTATAAAGGTGGCATAAACATCCCACCGTTTATATGTGGGATGCGTTTTTTCGGGTGAAACGAATTGTGGGCCGTTGGATCACGTAGCGCACGATATGGGCCGTCGATCTTGACCCCACTCTCGACCCTCAACAACCACGAATTTCTCCACATTTTTTCATGTAATTTTTGATCCAGCGCTATCTAATCATGACCATTGGAGGTTTTTAAAATTTTACGATGATCATGAGCCACCTGATATTTCCAAAGATCAATTAGAGACTTTCATCACCTTTAGGAACTATAGATGTACCCCGACCATTGGATCAAACCCTGATCAAATCGCGATCGTTAATTATTTTTCCATTCTTCCTCTTCTACACTATCTTCTTCCCTATGGCGTGAACTACACCAGTACCCAAGACCCTATATTGCACCATTTTTCTTCACCTTTTATAGTCGTTGGTCCTTCCCCTCACACGGTTTCCACAGCGACCACTCCCCCTAGTTTTTATAATCCATATTGGCCTCGCTTTCCATACCACTTACATTAAAATACTTTTTACAGGTTTAGTTTATAAAATATAGTAGAGGCACCCCAAGAACCTCTCAGTCCTTGGCACCCAAATTTCTAACAGACCTCAACAAGTCCTCTGAGATTTCCAGTGTTCCCTCGAGCCCATCATCCTCCTCAAAATAAGGTAGGGGATTTATATTTGTCTTACTTGTTGAGTATTAATTTGTATGTCCATATACCCTTGTTATATAAATATACATCATTTTGTGGTTGAGTTTGAGCCCCTCTTTACCTGAAATAGAGCTTCGGGATTTTTCGACTTTATAAAGAATTAGCAGACCCGATGCATATATTCCCCTTGAAAACATATTTACATGCCACATCCACATACCATATATATATATATATATTTGCATATACACAGCCATATGGTTTTTGATAAAGCCATTTGTCTGATATTATGTTTTACTAAAAATGTTGAGTTTCAAAATTAATGAAGAACTATAAAATTCATGGGGACATTTTTGTAAGAAAACTTTTATACCTGATTATGTATGTTCCAAAATATATATTTATAAAATATACATGTTTTTTTAAGAATTTCATCATTATACTTTTAGTTCATGTTTTTGATAATCTTTCAAGTGTCAAATAAGCATATTATGAGATCCATATGTATACTCATAATGTATAATTAGATATGGGGGTACATGTGTATATAATCCAACATTGATCCCCAATTTTATTTATAAATTTCCTAGGTTTGCGAAGAAAGTACAAAACATGTGTATTCAAATATTTTTGTCTTTGACTCAACACTACTTCTTATGCGCACCCTTTTGAATGAATGTTTTACAAAACATGAAACCCTAAGTGTTGTTATTCCAAATGATTTTCTTTCAATGTGCTTAGTTAGTCAGTATAAATATTTGAGTCTTTCAACATCATATTCACATGTATGAGTTACTCTCTAATATTTATAGTAAATGATAATGGTTATGGTTGAGTTTTAAACTTTCATGTTTTAACATTTAATGTATTAAACAAAAGCTTATTTATAATAAATTTTTGAAATAATGTGAGTTTAGTACCCCACATGGAATGCTATTTTTACCTCTTTATTTATTATGCACCTAAAATAAATTCCATAAAGTAATTGATTAATATGGTTTTAGGATTTTTCATTATATGTGATCAAGTATGTATTTCATTTGTTTATTATTTTTCATCACATGTAATCTTAACTTACATACCAATTAATGACTTGACCACATAGTTCATAGTCTTGTGCCAGATTCACTATATATGTATAAATGTGAATGATTTAAATTTAAACTTTTATGCCCTTTTTTAGAATTATTAATTTAATTGTAAAAGGTGGTATGGGACAACATGAATAAAATGAAATGTGAATTTAAACTATTCCAGGTGGTATAGGACACCTTGAATAATGTGAAATAAGAAACCAAGTAACATGTGCACTTGGAATAATAATGAATAAATGATTTAATAAATCAATGTGGTATGTGAACTTTGATTTAGGGATATGAGGAATTTATTGGACTTAGTGTGTGATGGGTGTGTCCCGCTACATCCCTCGATGCATAAGTAGGTCTCATGAGACAACTAGAAGCAGAAATGGCTGAGGTCATTCCTAACTATGAGTTATGGATTTTGGCTGAGGCCTTAATCATTAGACGTCTTTTCTAAGGCCTTAAGAAAGTCTGACATATGCATTTTTCCTCATTATGAATATTTAATTTAATTAAATGGGAAAATATTCGGCTACTAGAATATTTTTGAGAGCTTATAGATTTTGGTCGAGGCCTTAATCATTATATGTCTTGGACAAGGCCTTGACAAAAGGTTTCAGAATGTTCATAATATTCACTTACCTCTTTATGGCTATGATTTTTAATTATTCAGAAAAAATATTTGGATATTAGAATATTCTTGTTTTAAGAGCTTATGATTATAATAATTCAAAATAATTATAAGTTATGGCATATTATTTATGCAATATTTAGATATTTTTAATGGATAATGTATGTTTCACAATAGTAAAAGATAAAAATTGATGTTTTTTATGCACAACTCTAATCATCCATTACTTTTAGCTACTAAAATTGTACTTGTGTATTTATATGACATGATTATTTTGAATGTATTATAATTATTACTCAAAATTAGAATGTCTGTAATTTAATTATGTGACCTTGCGATTCTGTTAATATGATTTAATTGTTCCCTTTTATTATTATAAAGTGTTTCACGTGTTACATCTTCTCTTAATAAAAATATTTTATAGAAAGTTTTACAAAAAATTTAAAAAGTTATATTGGTTTATTTTAAAACCCCTTACCGGTCTTTCATATTCTCACCCAACATTTTTGATTAAATGTTTTTAGGTAATAGATTTTAGTAGATGAAACATTTCCGAAGTAGATGGTTTCTCAGATCCTGAACAGAATTTGATGCTTTGGATGGCACCGACATTGGGTATTCGGGAGATGGGGCATGACAATTGGTATAAGAGGTGCTACCCAGCCTTAAGTGTGGTGCACTGCCTGGGTTGAGATGTACAGTCCACGACGAGGACATTGTGCTCTAAAGGTGGGGGGGTGATTGTAACACCCCATAATGATAAATGGTTAAATGGATAAATGATATGACTCATGCAAACAAGGTGCAACTTCCTTTTCGGGAGAATACCTGATTAGAACTCCATAGTTAAGATTTCATGGTCTGGAGTAGTGATCAGGATGGTTGAACTTCTGGGATGTTTTCTAGGGTGTGTGTGAGTGAGGACAAAGCACACTGGAAAGGAAAAGTGTTAGACTATGGGGATAGTAATTTTTCAGATGACCCGTTCAAGAACGTGGTTAGGCCCTAGGGTGCGGACCACGTGTCTGTGGGGATACTCGTCGTACCTGGTGGTCCAGGACCTAACGACCATGTTAGGGTGGGGGGTTTGTGCTATCATCAGGGCCCAGTTGTCACATTGGATATTAGAGGATTTTGTTTAGATAAATCTGGAAAACAAGAACAAAAACAAATAAAAATCTACGTAAGAATTACTGAATATTGAATTTTTCATGATTTTCAGATAGAAAATGAAACTACTAGTCCTCTTTCCCATCCCAATGAGGACCTGGAAACCATAATTTCCATATCCTGCAATGAAAATTTTATAAACTATTCCCATATTCTAATAACATTTAAACATCTCTATGACATATCAAACTATCCCAGAGTACTTCAACTCCACTGAAGAGTGGGTCTGGATTACATCTTTATAATGAAATCCTAATTTCCATCCTACGTACGATAGGGAAAATACCACATAGGGGTTTTTAGATGCTTCAATATTACGGAAGGCATTCCATCCCTCACAGCCTTCCAAGAAGCTACAGCAGCGGGTGACCTCCGCGTGGCATATATGTGTAAAGTCCTGTCCTTTGGCCATTTTGGTTAGGTAATGGACTTTGACATCCTTGAATATGAAGCCTCCCATTCTATGTATATACAAAAACTACATACAGATGTCTCACAGTTGTACACCCCACATGTCAGACTATGGAGACAACACATGTGAACCCACGATACTGAACCATATTGCTTGGGTTGCATATGGTTCAGGGAGATTGAAAGTTTTCAACTAGTTTTTGGGATTCGTGTTTTAGGGAACTGGGGAAACCATTAGCCTTTCTCTTTTTATGAATAAGTGGTGATATGAGAATGCAATTTGTTATTAATTCCTTCTTTCTGCTATCATGTCTATGTTTATTTTTCTGAATAGGTTTCACCAATTGATCCTTCATAATTAATTTTATGATGGGAGGAAGAACCCACATTTTATCCATTACCATGGAAATACTAGAGTTTCTCATGGTGAAAACATGCGAGGAAGAGTACCTACCTTTTGTAAATTTATGGAAAACATGCAAGAAAATTAATAGTCAAAAAGTTCAAACATTCTCTATTCCTATCAGGTGACTTCTAACATATACCAAATGATAGCCATGGTCCAATTGGACAACTATAGGTGAAGGGTGAAATACCACGAAGGGCTTTTCCTATGCTTTACTCTTGGCCAGAACTTCAATGCTAGAGTATGATTTTCAGAGCCCACTTTGGAACGAAACCATTTTGCATCCTATATGTAACAACTCCTCAATTTTAGTTCATACAACAATGTCTATGACTTAGATGTTCTCAATCGAGAGTCATCCCGATGCATTCATTGTGAGTTTCTCCATTTGGACATCTCTGAACATTCCACCTTGCAAGCCACCCTTTGGAAGTCTGATTGTATGCGACATAAATTCAACCCATACTGTCTGAAGTGCATTTGGGCCAGAGAAGGTAAAGAGTTAAGTATGGACTTGGTAATTCACCTAGCCACACCAGAGGACCCTCCACCATGGATGTTGTGGTAAATTTGGTGAGGGATAATTTCTCCTATGTGTATGTAGAATGAATTGTGAGGATAAAATTCTTCGTAGGGGGGAATAATGTAACACCCCAAAAATCGAACCTCGTGTATTCATAAGTTTATGTTTACATTTTTTTTGAATTTCATAACAACTAAACAAAACGTGTTTCTCATTAGAAATTAATAATATGGTTTTAATTTATATTAGAATGATACCAAGTAAAACACACAAATTGTCACAAGGATTTTCATTTAAATAAGAACAATGTAGTGTCTGAAATGTACAAAGATCAAAAGAAACATTTCTACTAAAAGATACATATTAATAACCCTATCAGAATTTCATTGAGACCACTTAAAACAACGATAACTTCAATAAAATAATATGTGCCCTTAGAATCTGTCACAATGAACATAAGAATGGCCAATGCCTTTGTGGAAAAACTATGCCCCAATGGTATGATGTGAACCATCATCTTCTTTGTCTTATGTTTTAGGACACCCTAAGGCATGGTTTTATGTAAGGAAATTACTTGACCATTGCATTGGGTGACCGTTGAATTGCAATAGCTATAATTATAGTCATTAGCCTTGTAGTGAATTTACTAAAAGCATTTAAGTATAGATTTTTTCCCAAAATTTACTAATTAGAAATTATAAGATAACTTTTCATTATGGTGAAATATTTTGAATTACATGATTTTGAAAAGTGTTGAGGAATTCAAAACACTTTCCAAATATTTAAAAATATAATTTAATGATCTTTATCTCTTAAAAAAGTGTTTTAAACTATGTTTAATTTCTTTTAACTAAAATTTGTTTTTTATTACCATTGTTTTGACTACTATAATATTAGTATAGAAGATTTAATGTGGGTACACCAAATTTCAATTTATAACCTTGAATGTTAAAGCTTGAGTGTTTAAAAATAATTTTAGTAATATTATTAGATAAGGTATAATTAGGTATTCATTAACTGTTTATAAGATTAAATAAAATTCATGTCTAAAATGATAATTTTTATATAGTATTAAGTTTCTTTAAGACTTAATATATTTTATTAGGGTTATTTTTTGTAAAAAATTGGGCCCGCTATAGCCAGCCCTTTATGGCGGGGCCAAGTGAGGTAGTACATGCTAGTTGGTTGAGCCTAGCCCTCAGCCCAAGCCTAGGCTAGCCTGAGAAAGGGAAAAGGTTCCATGAAGGGCGCACATGAGTTGGAGCGCTTGAGTGTGCCACTGTGGGCGCGAGGCCGAGACAAGGCATAGGTAGACCGAGGCTTGCGGGGGGGATTCAATGTGTAAGGCTCCCTAAGTGTGTACTGTGTGTTTTTTCTGAACCATCGTTCGGAGACTGAGGCTTATAATGGGGGTACAAACATCCCACCGTTTCGATGTTGAACACATTTTTTCGGGTGAAATGTGATCTAGGTCGTTGGATCACGTAGTGCGTGATTTGCACAGTCGATCTCAACCCCACGCTCAACCCTCAACAACCGCAAATTTCTCAATATTTTTCATGGACCGTTCGATCCTGCGCAATTTAATCATGATCGTTAGAGGTTTTTAAAATGTTGCGATGATCATGAGCCACCCGATCTTTCCATATATCAATCTGAGCCATCCGTCACCTTTAGAAACTGCGGATGTACCCCGACTATTGGATCAAAACTAAATCAAATCCCGACCCTTCATTATTTTTCTGATGTTCCTCTTCTGAAATCTCTTCTTCCCCACGGCGTGCCCTACACCAGTACCATACACCCTATATTGCACCATTTTTCTTCACCTGTTACAGCCGCTGGTACCTCCTCTCACACGGTTTCCACAGAGACCTCTCCCCCAAGTTTTTTATAAGCTATTTTGGCCTTAGTTTCCATACCACTTTCATTATAATACATTGTATAGGTTAGTTTATAAAATACACCTGAGGAACCCCATGAACCTCTCATTCCTTTGCACTCAAGTTTCCAGAATACCTCAACAAGTCCTCCGAGTTTTACAACGTTCCCTTGAGCCCATCTTCCTCCTCAAACTAAGGTAGGGGATTGATGTTTGTCTTTCTTGTTGAGTTTTAATTTGTATATTTATATAAACTTGTTATATAAATATATATCACCATGTGATTGATTTAGAACCCCTATTTACCTGAAATAGTGCTTCAAGATTTTTTGTGTTTATAGAGAATTAGAGGACCCGAAGCATATATACCCCTTGAAAACTTATTTACATGCCACATCCACATACCATATATATATATATATATTCATATGCATAGCCCAATGGTTTTTCATAAAACCATATGTCTAGAATTAAGTTTTACTAAAAATTTTGAGTTTCAAAATTAATGAAGAACTATAAAAAGCATGGATTCATTTTCATAAGACAACTTTTATACCTGATTATGTAGGTTCTTAAATATATATTTATAATATATTCATGCGGTTTTAAGCATTTCATCATTATACTTTTAGTTCCTGTTTTTGATAATCTTGCAGGTGTCAAATAAGCATAGTAAGATATCCTTACGTATACTCATAATGTATAATCAATTATATTGGTATTTGTGTTTATAATCCAACTTTGATCAACAATTGTATTTATAAATTTCCAAGGATTGTGAAGAAAGTACAATACATGCGCTTCCAAATATTTTTGGCTTTGACTAAACACTACTTCTTATGCACACCCCATTGAATGAATGTTTTACATAACATGATACCCTAAGTGTAGTTATTCCAAATTCTTTCCATTTTAAGTACATAGTTAATGAGTATAAATATTGGAGGTTTTCAACTTCATATTCACATGTATGAGTTACTCTCCACTATTTATAGTAAATGATAATGGTTTTGGATGAATTTTATACTTTAATGTTTTAATATTTAATGTATTAAAAAAAAGCTTGTTTGTAACAAATGTTTATGAAAATGTGTGTTTAGTACCCCACATAGAATGCTAAGTTTACCTCTGTATTTATTTTTCACCCGGAATAAATTCCATTAAGTAATTGATTAATATGGTTTTAAGAAATATTATTATATGTGATCAAGTCTATATTTCTTTTTTTTATTAGTTTTCCTCACAAGTACTCTTAACATACAAACCATTTAATTTCTTGACCACATAGTTCACAGTCTTGTGCTAGATTAACTATATATGTATAAATGTGAATGATTAAAAATTAAACTTTTATTCCATTTCCTGGAATTATGAATTTAATTGTTCAAGGTGGTATGGGACACCATTAATAAAATGAAATGTGAATTTAAACTATTCAAGTCCGTATAGGACACCTTGAATAATGTGAAATAAGAAACCAAGTAACATGTGAAATTGGAATGGTAAGGAATAAATGATTTAATAAATTAAAGTGGAATGTGCACTTTGATTTAGAGATATAAGGAATGTGTTGGACTTAGTGTGTAATGGGTGGGGCCTGCTACAACTCCTCGATGCATTGGTAGGTCTAATGAGACAACTAGAAGTGGTAATGGCCGAGGCCTTTCCCAACTATGAGTTATGGATTTTGTTTGAGGCCATAATCATTAGACGTCTTGGCTGAGGCCTTGACACAGTCCTGCATATGAATTTTTCCTCATTTTGAATTTTTATTTTTATTAACAAAGAAAAATATTCGAGTAGTAGAATATTTTTGAGATCTTAAGGATTTTGGTCGAGGCCTTAATCATTATACATCTTGGCCTAGGCCTTGACAAAATGTTTCCTAATATTCAGCATATACACTTATCTCTTTATGGCTATGAATTTTAATTAATCAGATGAGTATTCGGTGAGTATAATATTCTTAGTTTAAGAGCTTATGATTATAAGAATTGAAATTAAGTATAAGTGATGGCATATTATTTATTCAATACTCAGAGATTTTTAATAGCCAGTGTATGTTTCAAAATAGTAAAAGATGAAAATTGAAGTTTCCTATGTGCAACTCTGATCATGCATTACCTTTATCTACTAAAATTGTACATGTGTATTCATATTACATACTTATTTTGAATATATTATAATTATTACTCTAAACGAGAAGTCTTGTAATTGAATTTTGTGCCCTTGTAATTTTGTTATAATTCCCTAATTGTGCCCTTTTATTATTAGGAAGTGTTTCACGTGTTACAGCTTCTCTTAAGAAAAATATTTTATGGAATGTTTTATTGAAGGTTTTCATAAGTTATATTGGTTCATTTTAAAACCACCTACTGTGAATTAGTATGGTCACCCAATGTTTTTTATTAAAAATTTTAAGGTAATAGATTTTTGCAGATGAAACATTTCATAAGTAGCTGGTTTCTCATAGCCTGAACCGAATTCGATCCTCTGTATGACACTAGATTTGGGTATTTGGGAGTGAGGGCGTTACATGATTTATATGGTTTTTTGGGAAGATTCCATATTGATTATTCTTGAATCTACACTTTAATTAGATTGATTTCTTGAAGGGAATCAAATTTAAAATATTTAAGGGAAGATAATTCATGGAAATGGTTATGCATGCATCTAGGAACTTTGGGTAAGTTTCATATATCACGATAAAAATGAATTAGTTGACTGAAATTATGTATATCATGGTGATTTAATGTATATGTTGTGTTCAACAGAAAAGGTTTATATAGTTGAAGTAGAGTAGAGAGAGGATTGTATAGAATCTATAGATGAGAAACATAGTCCTAGATGGATTAAAAAGGGTGAGCCCTAGTTTTGGCCACATAATTTAGGTGATAATAATATACCATCGATGGTCAATATCGATAGTGTATGAGGAAAATGATATAGAAAAAAATTGATATGGTTGTATGAAGCTATGTTTTTTCTTATTCATTATCAATAAATGGTGTATCTATTGTCTTAAAAAGATATATTGTTGAGTTGATAATATTTTTGATTTGATAGATTGGCTTCAGTATGAGTATTACTTACTTGATTATCATAGTATCCTATGAACATTAGATTTTTATTCTTTATCACAAAAGAAAAAAAAAATTGGTGATCTTATTTGGTTTTTGTAATCAATCTATATACTTCAATAGGAATCTATGTTGTTGGATGTGACTCCGTACATGTGTGGTGGGATACCACATAATTTTTTACAAGTGAATTTTAATTGGGGATATAGTAGAATGAATATGTGTTTAGGGGTATTAATTTCAACACAAAGAAGTAGGATTCGACATTGGACCTAAACATTCAAAAAATATGTCTTTTGTTGATCTATATTTTCTACATAGTTATTTGAGGCTATGTTATTTTAACTTTTAGGAGATTGTACTCTAACAATATGTAGATGTTTTTCTATTAAAAAAACTACTATCCACTAATTTAACCCCCCTTCTCAGTGGAGTAAACCAATCTTTAAAGGAACATCAATTAATATTAGATGGAATTTCCAATTGTAAGATAAAAAACATTATCCTTTGATTCATGTATAATATCTTCAAATTTAATATTATTGGTGTACTTATATTCATAAGAAAAAACTTATCTCAGTTACATGAATCTAATGTATTCATATTTTTTTCTCTTGGTCTTAATGTTTGTGATGTAGTGATTGGGTATTTTCTCTATTAGTAAATTAATTCTTGATGATCTTTTTTTGACAATATGAATTTATAAGAGGATCGAAAATAAAAAATGTTCTATTTTTATGTCATTTTTAGAAAATGTGTATACAAAATTTTTTGGCCTAAAAAGTGGAAAGGAGATATGATATAAGATGTAGAGTAGCTATAAATGAAATTTCAAAGTAAAATAAGACAATATATCGATGTATATAAGTAAATTATATGACTTTATAATAGAATAGACGAACTTGTTGATGATTTCATTAATTGATTAAAACAAACTATGGGTAATATTTGAGGCTTTGGTGGGAATATTTATGACACTATGATTGTTATGAAATTAATGAGATTCTTTTTAGATATATTTGGTCCCAAAATTTCCCAATTTTATGATAGAGAACATATTTATCTTGATGAGATACAAAATCTTCACATTTAATATGAAATGTGAAAAAAATTAATTAAAAAATAATAAAAAATTAAGCGATATATTTTGAAATCATGAGACACACGATTTTTAGACAATATGTAGATGTAGTTAATAGTCGAAATTCTGATGATGAAGTAGAATATAAAAGGGTTATTTCAATAATTTATAATTTTTTTCAAAGTTTAAAAATCATGTAAAATGGTGAACTCATTTGTAAATGTTTCAAATGAAATGGTATTTTAAAATTCTCAATCAATTTTCATAAGATGAAAATAGTAGACTATAAATTTTATGATACTAAAATTCCCCTTATAAGGAATTGGAGAAAAAATTCCAATAAACTTTAGAAGTTGCAATAAAGAAGATATATCCCTAAACTAATAGTATAAATATGATATGAAAAGAAGTGTAATCTAATATAGTTTCTTGTAGTGAAACTGATGAAGAGACATAAGAAAAAATTACAAATTCTATATATCTTTCCTATAAAAAATCTTGATCCATCAAAAAGTGATTATAATTATTGAATAATAATATATTATGAATACATTCCCAAATATTTACAAGGGTTATTTCTTTAGAACAACACCATTCCCCAGAAGGAGAATAATACACTTATAAGACATTATAAGAAATAGATTGATGAAAAATGTGAACAATTCCAAATAGAGTCATTTGGTATAGAAGAAAAAAATCCATGATTGAGGAATATGGAAAATGAAGAAAAAATAGTAGATATTAAAGAAAAAATATCTTTAAAGGATGAATAATTATCAGTGACACAATAAAAATGTATTGATACCGATAAAGATATTATAAAAATCAATAAAGTATTCAAAAGCTCTATTGATGTCAAGGAATATCCAACAATTTTGTTAGAAAAATTATTGAAAATCATCATATAAAAATTATGTATCTAGAACTATTTATCCTAATAATGAAGGCTGAAATCCAAAATCTGGTCAAATATTGACTAAAAAGAATAAAGAAATAATACTTGAAAAAGTATATGATGACATAATAATATTTTATGTTAATAGAAAATTTCTGGAATATGCCTAGCACTATGAGGTGTGAATGAGTATTGCAGGATATTTAATCAAATTGAAACATTTTTCCCTTCAACTATTTACCCTATTAGGATATTGATTCTTTTATTCTATTTTTCCTATCACTTGAAATTATATCAATATAAAAAATGATATACGAAGATATTTTTAAATAGTTCACTACTCAATAAGAGTAGCTAGTTTTTGGAATGGTCTATAAATAATCCTAATTAAACAACCACTTAAGAAACAATCCTTTAAGTATTGTTATCACATGTAAGATAAACCCTTTCACTTGTAATTCGATATAGTTAGTAGATAGTGATTTTTTATATCTCTTAACGGGATCATCATACTACTTATAAATATTTTCTTCTTTTTAATGGTTTGTAACAAAAATAATTATTCCACCAATTAAGACATGTTTGATTCCATAATACTTATTTGATCACACACTTCTTCACTCGGTACTTTATTATTAGTTGGATTGTAACTCGACTATACTCATCTAAACAAAAAACTCAAAGGAAAATACTATTCTTCTTCTTTCAGACATAATAATATAATTTCAGTAGACTGATGAATATATAATTTTCCTTGAATGAAAAATAATCAATTGAATTTGAATTGGTCACCAACCCTTCTTCTCTTCATCACTCTTCCTTCTTCAATGAAAAACAGACACCATTGAACCAACTTCCTAATCTTATTTCTAGATTCACAATGTTCTTTTGTGATAGTTAAATTGATGAATATCATCTAATATTATAATCATACAAAAATTTCTTGCATGGATAACAAACGGATAATAGATTTTCCACAAAATTCATTTTAAACACAAAATAATATGCTATTGTGCAGTAATGTAGGGTTCTATTTCATCAATAAATAATCTCACCAATTGACTGTATCTATTCTTCTTAGTGTACATCAATAATTTGGAAACACAGATTATGCCACACTGAACAAATCAACTTTTTCATATTTAAAAAATTCATGGGTCTTCTAAAACTTGTGAAACGTAGCACATAATTATTCTTTGATGAAGAGTTTATCAATTAATGATATCATGGGAAATGGGTTTCTATATGCATTCATGTACAATATCTATTCATTTCTATTCCCTTAATATTCTCTATTATTTAAAAAAGTTCACAAATTGTCTCAAATAAATCATGATGTGCATATTCATACACATATCAATGTAAGAATATATTCATTTTACACCATCTTCTTGAAAATAATGGTACATCTGTATTTTTTTCACTATATAATGTGAACTCCTCCAACTATTTTCTTTGTGAAAATAGTTTTTAATAATTTCACACACTCCACTCTTATTTATTCACAATCACGTTTTAATATAAGTGTGAAACCATTTCAATTTCATGAGTATGGTGTTATTATCAACACTGGTCCCAGATGGTCTTCCAGGAACAAGTGTTTAGAATACCTATATCCAACTTCACACAGTCTATAATGAATTCATGCAAAAAACATCATCCCAAATCATATTAGGAGTTCAAACTCATGAATTATTTTTTTGGTATAGTTCTTCACACAAGACCAAAATGATGTGTAAAATGTTATTTGGGAAGCATGTTGATCGCGTTGTACACTAAACTTGTGTCCACAAGAACTTCTTCATATAGTATATGTTTGGTTCTTCTTCTTGCACCTAGAATTAATCACAGGACTCCCATTTTTACAAAGCCTTAAAGTATCATGGAACAATTTTCTTTCTCATGTAAAATAATTACTAAGGGGATCTTTGTTTTTTTTAAAAATGAGATAACTTTAAATAATATTAGAGAAACACCATAAAGAGGCACTGTGTTTCTATTTCTATAGTAATGATATCATAACCTTGAAACACCTTTAATCACTAATCAAATCCTAAAATTTTTTCCATGTATACCATAGTATCTGAATTTCCAAAGATCTCAGGTTTGAATTCATCAAAAAAATTTAAAATGATTCAGAATATTATTGAGTTTTTCCATTGTGATCTCATCTTCTCCATTATGGTGATATACTAATTTTTATGTAATAAGGATTTCATATCACATCACAAAACAAACCATGTATATCTAATAAACAAAAACCTCTTGAAATTTAATTTTTATTT
Source organism: Viscum album (assembly GCA_963277665.1). Lineage (NCBI taxonomy): Eukaryota > Viridiplantae > Streptophyta > Magnoliopsida > Santalales > Viscaceae > Viscum > Viscum album. The sequence goes on from OY728131.1 coordinate 189,352,283, forward strand.
GGCTAGAGGTTCATCTTCGATCATATATTTTCTTACAAAGTGAAGCATAAATTCATATCAACTCAGGGATTTTTATTTCTTAATTTGATCACTAAAAATGATAATCTATGAATGATTTCAATTTAAGTGGTGGTAATTCATCAAACTACTAGAGTCGAGGAGATCAAGTTTGAGGTTGTAGGTGATGAGTTTACTATTTATCAGGGATAGTTGGGTTGCCTTGGATCAAAAATTTGGGATATGCCCACATGATTTTAATTTGCATAACAGTAACCCATGAGAAATATCCTACATCGATCTCAAGATGCTGATTCCCTCCATATTAGGATATATTTCATTCCATCAACAGTTCAATTCAGTAATGGTTTTGGCACTCAGAAAACCTTAAACACACCCTTCCCACATGGTCCATGACACATGCGGTCCACGGGTCATATGTGGTCTACATTCACAACATATATGAAGCCATAACATTCAATGTATAGGCCTTATACATATTCCCACATTATAAATGGTCCTCTTGTTCCTCTACCTTCATACTAGGTGGATGAGTTGAGCTCATAGGGCATGGTTGTCCTTGGAGTCCTACATTTTCCCTCGTTGAGGTTGGGTTGGATTCCATGTGTGGTGGACCAAATTTTTTAATTAAATCTTGGATGAATTACTTAGTAAAAACTATGTATATACTATAATAAAATGTTAATATTACAACGAACCATATTTTTCTTCTTTATATTGATAATTTTAAATATAACATTCATTCATTTATTCAAATAACCTGCCATAAAATAATAATAAAATTTTATGGATCTCTTATAAGAAGAGAAATATTTTTCATCTTATTTAATATCATGAATAAAAACTAGATTCTGAATAATTTTAAAGTTATCTTTTGAATAATTCACATGCAATAATAAAATAGGGAATGACCTTATTTTATAATTCTATTCTTTCTGTAATAGTATTTCCAAATAACATATTTATCTTCACAACCATTCTACTTCACATCATCCTCATTATTATAAAAAATGTTTCACCATTGACACAAGTATTTTGAAGATAAAACCAATTCAAAAAATTTCTAATTCACTAGGATTATTATTCATACAAGAAATCATATTCCATATAATGAATCTATAACAATTCTCTTAAAATATTTTTCAAAACATAATGACCTCAAACCATTTATCTATTTCTTTCAATTATAAGATATCAACACTTCATCCAAGCACCATTAAATTTAAAAATACTTCATAATATGTACATCAAGATGAAATTTGACAACTAATAACTATAATGGACATCAAATATAACTCATACACATAGATGTGTCATGATTATCCTCCATTGTTTTTGGAAATACCTTCAATGTACATTCAAAATGAATGTTTCAATATATAGATCATTATCTTCTCTATACTCTTTACATTTACACCCATTAATTTCTATTTATTTCCTCCTTATTAATAAGAAATAAAATGTTCATGGGAAAAGGGGATCAGAAAATACATAAGTAATGTGTAGTCCATAATTTCACTCTAATTCTACATGAGCTATCTCAATATATAGAAGAAGAGGATTTTATTTAAGAAAAAATTTGTCCATCACTAGTAGTTCATGATTTCTTATGAAATAAGAAATCATATACTTGTCTTCAAGGATTTCCCACCTCCATTATAGGTTTAAGATACTAAAGGTGGGATATATTTTTTTCTGGGAAAATCATCCATAATCTCCTACACTCAATTTAAAAAATAGTTAAAAAATAGTAAATTGAATTTTTTAGGATTAGTGAACATGGGTCACTTTTATATTTCTTATGTCACTTATTAATTAAATTAATATAACTTTTCAAAATGATCATCATTTTAATTAACAAAGTATAAGGGATTAATATAGAGATACCTTTTCTAATGACATGAACTTTATCCAATTTCTATTAAAATAATATTTGATACCTATTGAAATAATAATTCTGGAAGCATATAAATTTTTCTCTACATCAATAGAAACACATATCATCATATTATTAATTATGGATATCATTAGTAATGGAGTTCATGAAATTCTATTAAGGATAATACACCAGAATGCATCTTATAATATCAAATCTTCATATCAGACACTTTCACAACTTCAACAAGGAATATTCTTTTGAAAACTTGTTCATTTGGACATAAAAATAAGATCATGAGAATATGTTATATTTTTATGATGGTTATCCAAAATAGGACATCTAATTCTTAAAAATCATCAATTATGATCCTCCATCATATTAGTATTCTAATTTCAATTGAGGAATCATTTAGAGATGTTAACTTCTTTTAGCATGGCTATCAAGAATTGACATCCCTCATTACTTCTTAGGGTCTGACCCTAATAACTTTATTCAACATTAATTCCATAATTTATATTAAAAAAAATGATTAAGGGAATAATTTGGATCATAATTTCTTCATCAATATGAACAAAAATTAAGATATGTTATTCTTTACCAAGTTTTTCTTTTTTTTTCTAGTCTTCAGGACTGAACATATAAACATATGTTTTGATTTATGTTGGGGAAGAATGGATATATTTACATCATCTTTAGATTTTTGTGGAAATGTTTTCTTGCTAACAAACTTCATAGATGATACATTATTTACGCCCTTGATTATTTCTTCTTGTCCTCATATAAAGGCCAAACAATACTTTCCATTGTGAACAACTTTCTTATATCTCTCAAATAGAACTTATTTATCACAAGAATTCCATTTTTTTATAAAATAACCTGAACTGTGTCTTCATTATGTGGGATCTTTTTCTCATTTTTAACTAGCCTTATATTTTTCATCATACAATTACTTCATACATTTCAAATATTCTAGTTAGATAAATCACATGCAACTAGGAACTGTGGAAGAAATTTTTGGTCTTCCTCATGGATTCTTCTGAGGGTCATCATTTTAGTCATTATTTATTTGGGATGATTCACTTCTGTTCAACTTATTGGATTTATTATCTATGGCCATCTTATATTTACATCATGGAATATTCTTGGGAGAATTTCTGTTCAAAAAATTATTCTGATTTCTTCTTAAGGTTGCTTTATAGCTACCCTAGATTTTCATATATAGAAATTACAACACATTATCATAATAATTAAAAGATTATAGATGTAAAACCCAACAACGATATTAGTTTAATGCATTTGAAAACATGGAAACGTAAACACTGGTATATGAGTGAGATAATTTTTCTCTCACTAGGTTATTCATGGCTATAATCTTTCTTTGACACATCATACATAATACATATCTTCAAAAACTAGGGAATTAAAAATAAAAATTTATGATATCAGATGATCAGTAAGGGTAAACAAGGGAGACTTGTAAGTATAAACATGAGCATAAGGGCATGAGAATGTTATTTTAACATTAGAATACCATACCCTGCATGTCATAAGATCATAAAAATGAACCCTGGCATAAGGCATGGAAACTCATAAGAAACAAATCATAAGGAAATATTTAACATAATCTATGAAATCATAACATTTTAATAATACATTTAATTGTGGAAAACATGTAATTAAATAAAATTATTTCCAAGTAGTAAAGGCTTCATGCCTTTCTTATTAGCATGGGTTCACTCCCCATAAAATATATGTATTCATAGTTCACTCCCATGGACATATTAGTAGTATAAACTCACTATCAATACCATATTGTTAGTTATGGTTCACTCAAATTTCCATCTTAGTAGTCAAGGTTCACTCCCAATACCATCTTAGTCAATTTCATGAGATATAAAACTTTACCCATTTCATTGGAGGGAGATATATGTGTCACTCATCTAATAATGAAATCAAACATAGATGTTCCCCAAGATCATTAAAAATCATATCATAATACAGGAAATGAAATATGTATTTTAAACATGTAATCATATCTATTTCTGACGCTTTCACCTGGGGGCATGTGTCCGTCTGCTTGAGGATGAAAGGCGTGGTTTTGTTGCCCTCCATTCTCGCTTTCCAAAGGTGGGAGACATACGTTCCTTGTTCATGGACTTCTTCTCCTTGATCGAAAAAGGATGATGGTATGTCAGATCATCCTTCCATGGATTACTCATCAGAACTCTTCACCTAGTCCAAGTATCCCTTATAGACTTAAGAAGTTGTTCATGAAACAATTCCTTGGGCCATATTTTCATGGACACTAGTTAATTACACTGCTTCTATTGGGAAATTCCAAAGGGTCTAGTTAGGGAAGCAACCTTTGGTTAGGGGAGTTGTCATGTTGGACATCAGTGGCGCGTCTAGAAGATGGAACATTGGTGCGTCGGGGTTTATTCCCCTTATTATAGGGCTTCTCAATCATGCGGAAGCCTGAGGAATCCTGCGTCGAATGCAAGTAATTATATTCCATAATCTTGTCTCTGAGGTTTTTCCTAGATTCCCATGTTTAACAATGGGTATGCCGCAAGTTTAACTTCTAGAAGACACAAATATGACTGATCAAAACACCGAATAGAGTGGATCAGATGAGTGTAACCCCTAAAGGACACACTGATGTACGTTGGTTGACATGACCTCACCGGGATGTGGCTGCCCGGGCAAGAATCAAGATGGATGATGGGGTGCTGAGTGAAATGGGTGGCGAATGGGATGGAACTGCCGTGAGGACGATGGTAATGTCAGGATTGAGTCTCAGGAAGACTTCTTACATACCCCCATGGTAGGGAATCAAAGTTAGCATAGTTCAGGAGGGCGATGAGACACCTGAGGAGGCTGCCCGTGAGAATGGACGTGTGGAGGGGACCCGAAGGAAGTGGAACCTCTGGGATAGGGCCTGACCTTCCCGAGACACATAAGATCAAGGGAAAGTTAATGAAATCATCTTGCATTGGGGTGTACACATAGGACAACAACCTGATAATGTGTATCAGGCTTATGCATGGTTAGCAGCCCGGGTTGATCTAACGCCACTAGGATAGACCAAATATGTGGGTCCCAGTGAAGGGGATTACAGAGGCTTGCCACTGAATGGGGGACGTAGCGGGTTACTGTTGATCGGTATATAACGTCTTACCACTTATTGAGGGACACAACAACTTACTGCTTTTTGGGGGACACAACGGCTTACCACTGCGTGGGGTTTATAGTTTAACATCATGCGGGACAAAGGAGAATCGACGTGAATAAGGACCTGGGGTCCGGATGGATGTTGTAGGAAAACCGAAATGAATGAGGTTGATATGAATGGTGTGGTGGTATTGAACCTCATAGAGGTATCCTACATACCCTTCCTTGTCAAGGATCAAATTCCACATAGTTCAGGTTGGTGTTTGGGGCATACACTCTAGGCTTCCCAAGGAGTTGGTGAACCGATGGGAAGGATGTCGGAATAACCGATTTGGTGGGATTGAACCTCAGGGAGGATTCCTACATACCCTGCCTTGGCATGGATCAAAGACCACATAGTTCATGTTGGTGTTTGGGGCTTACACTCTAGGCTACCCAAGGTGTGGGTGAACCGACGTGAAAGAGGTTAGAACAACCGGGGTGGTGCGTCTGAACCTCAGGGAGGCTTCCTACGTACCATTCCATGGCAAGGATCAAAGACCAAATAGTTCAGGTTTGTGTTTGGGTCGTACACTCTAGGCTTCCCAAGGTGTTGGTGAACCGATGTGAAGGATACCAGAATGACAAGGGTGGTGGTCTTGAACATCATGGAGGATTCTATATACCTTTTTTGGGCAAGTATCAAAGACCCCATAGTTTAGGTTGGTGTTTGGGGCTTACACTCTAGGTTGTCCAAGGTGTTGGTGAACCGACGTGAAGGAGGTCGGAATGACCAGGGTGGTGGGATTGAACCTCATGTAGTCTTTCTACATACCCTTCCTTTGTAAGGATCAAAGACCACATAGTTTAGGTTGGTGTTTGGGGCTTACACTCTAGGCTGCCCAATGTGTTGGTGAACCAACAGGAAGGAGTTCGTAACGACCGTGGTGGTGGGCTTGAACCTCCAGGAGGCTTCTTACGTACCCTACATTGGCAAGGATCAAATACCACATAGTATACTTTTCTGTTTGGGTCTTACACTCCAGGATTCCCAAGGTGTTGGTGATCCGATGTGAAGGAGGTTGGAACGACCGAGGTGGTGGGATTGATCCTTTGGTAGGATTCCTAGATACCCTTCCTTGGAAAAGATCAAAGACCACGTAGTTTAGGTTGGTGTTTGGGGATTCCACTCTATACTTACCAAGGTTTCGGTTAACTGATGTGAAGGAGTTCCGAATGACCGGGGTGGTGGGCTTGAACCTCAGGAAGGCTTCTTATGTACCCTGACTTGACAAGGAACAAAGACTATTTCATTCAGGTTGGTGTTTGGGGCTTACACTTGTGGCTTCCTAAGGTGTTGGGGAACCGACGTAAAGGAGGTTGAAACGACCGGTGTGGTGGTACTAAACCTCAGGGATGGTTCCTACGTACCCTATCTTGGATAGGATCAAAGACCATGTAATTCAGGTTGGTGTTTGGGGCTTACACTCTAGTATGTTCAAGGTGATAGTGAACAGACATGAAGGAGGTCGAGACAACCGGGGTGGTGGCCTTGAACCTCAGAGAGGGTTCCTATGTATGCTTCCATGGCAAGGATCAAAGACCTCATAGTTCAGGTTGGTGTTTGGGGATTATAGTCTAGGCTGCCCAAGGTGTTGGTGAACCGACGTGAAGGAGGTTGGAATGAATGGGGTGGTGGGCTTGAACCTCAGGGAGACTTCCTACGTACCATGCCATGGCGAGGATCAGAGACCACGTAGTTCAGGTTTGTTTTTGGGCCTTACACTCTTGGCTTCCCAAGGTGTTGGTGAACCGACGTGAAGGAGGTCAGAATGATAGGGGTGGTGGGCTTGAACCTCAGGGAGGCTTCCTACCAACCCTTCCTTGGCATGGATCAAAGTCAACGTAGTTCAGGTGGGTGTTTGGGGATTACAGTCTAGGCTCCCCTAGGTGTTGGTGAACCGACGTGAAGGAGGTCAGAATGACCAGGGTGGTGGGCTTGAACCTTAGGAAGGCTTCCTATGTACCCTGCCATGGAAAGGATCAAAGACCATATAGTTCAGGTTGTTGTTTTGGGCTTACACTCTAGGCTACCCAAGGTGTTGGTGAACTGATGTGATGGAGGCCCGAAAGACCAGGGTGGTGGGCTTAAACATGAGGGAGGCTTCCTACATACCCTACCGTGGAAAGGATCAGAGACCACATAGTTCTGGTTGGTGTTTGGAGCTTACACTATAGGATTCCTGAGGTTTTATGGTCGATGTTTTCTCTAAGACCATGTGATTCATGATCGGTGTGTGAAACAAGAGTCAACAAAGACCCTACGATCACATCGTGAAAGGTGCATCCATGGGAAGTGAAGTGGGGCTCATGCGTGGTTAGTGGCCTAGAGAAGAATAGTGGATTGAGACTTACTCTAGGACGGAAGCCCAGTGGCGACAAATCCCAACAGCAGAGGGATTTGGCACCGAATAAAGGAGGGTAAGGGATGATACCTCTTCCATGAAAAGCTAGGGGACTTACACTAGGGTGGTTTACATTTCCACACATGTGATTCATGAGGTGAGGTCATAATTTAACATCATGTGCTGAGGATGGTTGCCATGTGTAGTTTAATATCCTGCAGCTCGGATGAAGGAGAATTCACTCCACACCCCTAGGGAATACATAACTGGTACCCTCTGCACTTTGGTGAAGATAAAGGAATGCAACGCAATGGATAGGGGGTGTTATGGAGTGAACCATTGGGGGGTCCACGTTAGGGTGGCTATGCAAAGAAGCAATCGTTATTAGCGTGCCTATGCGAAGAAGAATGAGGCGAAGCAACACAACATGAAGTATCGTCCGAGGGACTTTGAAATTGCTTCGTGGGAGCCTGAAGGGCCGCATGGGAAAAGGAGTTGCAGAGAAAAGGGGTTCATGGGTAGTATCATTGTGAAGCTCTAGTTCCCCGTGAAGTGGAGAGACTCCATGAATGGTTGTGCTTCGCACAGTGGAGTGGCCTAGGCTAGGGATAGGGCATAGGTGCATATGGGAGGAGCTTCGCTATGTGGAAAGGGATTTGCGAAGCAAGGCCTCGCGAAGCAAGGGTGCCTTGCAACGTGTAGCAATGGGAAGAAATGTGCTTCGCGATGCATAGTGACCTGGCCTTGGAACTTGGGTTACATGCACATGGAGGGTGCTTCATGAAGCATAAGTGCTCCATGAATACCTGAGTCCCCTTGGTGATATTATTCCTCCACGAAGACCCGTAGGCTTCACGAAAGGCATACCTCTTGGAATAAGGGCTCAATTAAGGCCAAGGTGGAGGTACTTTGAAGAGAAAAAGTCCCTTGAGGATCTAATAGTTCGCAGAGTAGGAAGTGCTTCTCGATTTGGAAGCTAAGAAGGTGAATTATTGGAGTGTCCATCCCCCAACTCGAGGGGAGATGGGTATTTATAGGCACAAGGCACCGCAAAGCAGGGTTATCTTGGCGTGATGATGAAAATTGCTTCGCGGAGGGTCGCGAATGTCAAATAGAATCTCAGAGCTATGCTGCCTCCTTGATTCTTGGTCGGTCCTGAACGTCAAAGGGGCTCATGGAACTTTACAACATCCTTGCTTCGCAGCCGGTCTTCACGGTGGGTCGTGAACGTTAATGGTGCTCACTGAGCTATCCCGCCTCCTTGCTCTGCCGTGGGTCACGAAGGGGCTCTTTGGAACCGTTCCAAGGGCTCTGGGAGCTTCACGATCCATCTTCATGAGGTAGTCACTAATGCTTTCAGAATGTTCAGTTCGCCTCAAATTTTGGGGTCAACAAATTCCCCACCTTAGACTAGGAGTCTAGGAGAAAATTAGAATCCAAGTAAGAGGGTCCATCTCCAAATTTCCTTGGTTACCCGTGAAGTGGCCCCACAAAGGAAGTTTAAAAAGAACCCTTGCGAAGGTGGCCCGGGAAGCGGAGCTACGATGCTCGGGTTGGGCGTACTGCGAAGGCCGCCATAGCTAGGTGCACTACTAAGCACCCAACGTCATCGCCTATAAATAGTGGGGATGACATCTCTTTTGTTCTTGTCTCTCCTCCGCGATTTCAATTTTCAGCGCTCTCGATTTTCAGAGCTCCGTACACTCCGTGATCGATCTCCACGAATCGGGCCATTTGCTTTGTGGCGCACAATGAATATTTTAGTGCACTCCGCGACTTGCATCTGAGGGTCAGTGCTCGGCTCTGCGATTCCACTGTCTGGATCGATCTCCACGAGCGGTCTCCAAGATCGCTCTCTGCGGTTGAGCTTTGTAATCGAGATTTGCGATCCAGTCCCAAAATTATCTAAATTTTAAGGAAAGGAGGGCTCACCAAGAGGTTTTCAGGGGGTCCTTGCAGACCCTTCCCGAAGGGAAGAGATGAAGAACAGATTGGGTCAGGGGGAGTTATGATGGAGCCACACCAACCATGATTTGCTAGTGCAGCTATTGTCTGAAAGACAAAGGGACACCCCGGTATGTAAGAGGCTTCATTTGTATTGATTTTGACCAAGGGATGACATATTCATCCATGAAGAATGTAGGGACGATCCAACCAACTGGTTTAGGAGCACGTCATGCCAGTGCCAGTGGTTTAGGGTAGATAACAACCACACTCGGGATAACATTATGTCTATATCTTCTGATTGTTTATACAATCATTTGAATGACATTGACGAGAAATCATTGCAGCCCGGGACGTCCCCTCATCCATACCAAATAATCCCAAAGGCAGCGCTGATGTACCCGAATAAGGGATGATAAGATGAGTGGGACCTACGCCAAAGAGGCAACTTCACGGACAACTGTGCTAGGGCCTACTGGGTAAACACCTCATGTGACGAGTTCATGGAAGATCTGAGGAGACTCGGTATGTATGAGGCGGCTTGGGCCTCCCAATTTCACATCTAATGGCAGAAGCAGCAGATGCCAAAGCTATTGAGCCGGTGGTCATTGGGAACCAATACCTTCCACCTACATCATGGGGAGGTCGACATCAGTGTATGGGACATACGTCAGATCTCGGGGGTCCTGATACAGGGAGTGATGTACCATGAATTCCTCCATGATATGGGTATGTGGGAGGATCCATAGTAGATGCCACCACTAGCGATGGCATTGATGAGACTAATGCCGAGAGAGGAAAAGGAAGTGCTGAGAGATGTCCACTTCAGATGGTAGTTCAAGCAATTTATGAAATTCCCAGAAAATAGACGGTTCCTAGTGGGGACCCAAACATGCCCAAAGAGGGATCATCAGGGAAAATAGAACTCGTACTAGAGGCTCTTGGAGGAAAGCCAGTGGAAAACATGGGGGTTCAGTATCAGTACTGAGCAGCATCAGATAGTCAGGCAGGCGGCATTCATCACAACTCACATCTGCGGCTCGATCTTTCCGGTGATGGAAATAAACGTAGGTGTGAAACCCATAACCGTCATCATGGATTCTATTATGGAGACTATAGAGCAGGTAAATCTTGGAATTATGATGCTTTCCAGGATGTAAAAAATTCTCTGTTACATCAGCAAGGGGAAGAGGCCACAAAGGATATGTGGGTCATTCCACCTTCTGTACGGGTGGATAGCGGTGCACATTATGGGGGTTTATGAATACCCAAACCCTTTTTCTCCTCTGGGATCAGACATTATCCCATCCATCCTAAACTCTATGGGGAGATTTCTGGCCTTGCTGACCATACCATTATTATTAAACCGTGTCTGGAAGGTAGAAGAGTTCAACTTCCATTCATTCCCGCTACCAATAGGGGCATTCACGAATTATGGTCGAGGGACAGAAGATCATCGGTCTTATCTTATGGCCTTTTGAAGAGGAGTCCTAGTGGCGATGGTGGACCATGATCCACTCTACGAGTAATACACCCAGCGCCGATTTTCCCAGCAATTTCATTGTATGCAGTGACTGGCCCCCAGGTTTACCAAGGGGTGTGCCTTGAAGAGAATACATGCATGATGAGGCTGATGTGGCTCATGTTCACTAGAGAGAGTTTAAAGATGAGTAATGAGCTACCTCCTCCCACTGCTACCTTCAGGTTGGTCAAGGATTATGCTCAATGTTGGGAGGCAACCTACCCCGGGGAAATGCTAAAGAAACCGACTGTCCGGGCCGGTAATGGTGGACCTCCCCAACCTCAAGGCCGAGGCCGGAAGGCGGTAGGTACATCCCGCGGTAGTGGGGATGTCATGGTGAAGAGTCCCACACCGATGGAGGGGGAGGAAACTCTAGCGGACCCGGTGGCCATAGAAGAGAAAATTTATCCAGAAGGGAGGCCACCAAGGGGATTATGTAGGATATCCAATCAGGATCTGAGGAAGAGGCTGCATCACATAGATATGCCGGAGGATGCTATATTCCGGGAGGCATGGGATATCTGGGAAGTCAACAGATAGTTCCCCAACCCTCCTGAGATGTGTCAACACCTGAACCATCTCGGGATAGATTTTCCAGGAATATGCCCTATCAGGGCCGACTTTGTGGTGTCCAGGGTGGAGGCAGAGCAGTACCTAGTAGAGCTGGAGGACATTGTGCATTCCCTGGGTGTCCCACATTCAATGATAGACCACAGAAAGTTGTTTTTGGATCGTAATGTCCATCCACAGTTGTCGGCTACTGAAATGAGAGAGTGCTTCCCTCTGCTAGAAGAATCAGACGAGTCCTCCTGGGGGGACGAGGCTGGTAGAAGGATCCCGTTGGAGGAGGGAGAAGTTGGAGACCAAGTCTTAGAGATTGAATAATACACTGATGAACTCAAGGTAAAATCCTAGATCCACTCCCCAGGATTCATTTCCAAACATCTTTGTACCCTCTATTAACTTGTAAAATGTGTAGGAAAGCCTAATTCATAGAACTCGTTATCATCACGTAGTGGATGCAGATGTGAGGCCTTCGGGATCCACACCTATGGTTGCATCAATTGATATGTCCAGTGGGGCCAGGATGCCTGAGGTGAACCCTATAGAGATTAAAAATATTCCAGTAATTTACGGGGGGCCATGCCTTGGGGTCCCAACGACGTCAACACAAGAATAAGAGTTGGAATTCGATCACTGTAAGTATCTTCTACCAAATTCATGATTGTCACCCACTGACCTTGTCAATTGACATCCAAGCCATTTTTGGTGTGCATAGTTCTTCAAATGGCATGGGCCACCATAGGGAGGTTGGTCATGCCTTTTATTGGTGTCCTTCCCAGATAAATGATGGTGATCACGGACGATGATATCAAGACCGACCGAACTGCGGATCTCCCGATCAATGGTGTGACCATGAGCGGGGCTGTGCCTAAGATCATTGAGGTGGGATCTGATGATGAGGATCAATCAGATATCCCAGATCCAACCATACCCGATCAAACATAAGACGTGGACCCTACTGAAGAGTTCTTAGAGGCGTCCCCTCATATGAGCCTTCCAACCATGCTGAGTGGGATGAAACGACCTCTAATAAAGATGAAAAGAAAAATAGTCTGTTGCTGATCATGGAAGCTGATTAAGAGCTTTGTTAATAACACCCCCTAAGCACTATGGATAGATGAGATGGAAATACTGTTCTCGTGATTGTGCAAACTATGTGCTGGTGGAGTAGATTCCCGGTTTCCCAACCTGCTCATCTGAGATCTTATGGAAGAGAAGATTCTAGAGTACAACCATGGACCTTGTGTGGGATAGCATTGGAGGAAGGTAGTGAACATCAAGAGGCTATAGGACACTGAAGATGAGGTCCAGCAACTACAGAGTTGGGCGGACGATCACTCAACCACCCTTAACGCACAATCAGGGTTGATACTGCGGTTGAAGGCCCGGCTGGAAGAGGATGAAGAGGGCCTGAGGCAAGCCTATGAGGAAATGACTGTCATCCAGACCGACGTAGAGCAGGCCCAGATTGCTGCCAATGAATTGTGCCCCATCACTACCGAGGAGAAGCGAGATCTGAACAGGCAGTAGCAAATCCCGGATGCCACAAGCCAGAGGGTGGCGGAGCTGAAACTTTATTTTGACGGTGTTAATCCGTCCATGGGAGGGGTAGACCCTCGGGTGCTGTAAAGATCACAAGACCTCTAACGCACTTTCATGATTTGATTATTTGGATGCCATATCATGCATGAGTCCCGTTATTAGTACTGGTTTTACATGCGATTATTATATTCTCGAAAGGCCCAATGATAAATTCCTAAGATCACACGAGTCGAGCCCAATGTAAGAAACAAGAGATGATTGCTATGTTATTTCATCTAAACATAAGAGTGCTAACCAAGTTTCGAGCATCAGGGGTCTGAACAACCATTCCAGATTTCTAAGAAGAGGGGGAGAGACCTGACTGGAGAATGATGCTCTTAGAATAGTCGAAATACCATTTTTCCAATGTGCTTTGGTGCACGAATAGGGTGACTCCAGGGGTGCTAGAATAAAACAGAACATGGGGGGAATGGAAGTTGTGAATCACAATACCCAAGATTCGTAACACTATATGGGTGGCATGACAATGAAGGATAACTGTTGACTGCATTCATAATACAGTATCCTTATTGTGTTATCCTGAAATGGGGATAACAAATGAGGTTCTACCGTTGACCATGTTCGAAACACAGGTCCCGACTCAAAATGTAATCCATTAATCTTCTAGAACGTTATCCCAGGATAGTAGGAAAGTCATAGGCCATTCATCCATACTGTTAGTGGGTTCCTCTAGACGTGAAATAGGAAGAGGATCTGAATAAAGGGTACGCAAAGCGTGGAGAGTGGAGTGATGGGTTGTTCGACAAGAGTCCAAAACTCTTTAAATTGTGCCACTGTGGTGGAAACGTATTAGGTGGGTACATCGGTCTGATTAGGGATCAATCATACTTCTGAACAGGACCTCTTTGATGAGGAAATTGTCAGCTCCCAATGTTATCATGAGGCATCCCGAACTTGTCCACGGAAAAGTTGCAATTTCATGGTTTTCAAAAGGATATCAGGTCAAGGGACTGAAAAAGGAGGGGTAAATGGGAATTATGGTTCCTGAGGCTGGACCTGAAGACAAAAATGCCTGATCGTTCCTACATATCCCATGAGGATGGGAATCAAGACATACGTAGTTTTGTGAGATGTTGTGCAGTTTAACATATTGTGGCAAGGACGTGAAGTACTCTTAGTTTATGGTCATAGAGCTCGGACCATGGAAGATAGGAAAGACAAGAGACATATGGTGGGGTAATTATAAAACCTGATATGAATGGGAACCTAGGGTCCAGACCACAACATGTTCTTTGGGAAGGTTTTAGTGTGAGGGACCGAAAACGAAAGTTAAGATGGGCCTGAGGCATAGTGCATGGGTGTTCCTACGTACCCCATGAGGATTTGGATCAAGCTGTACAAAGTCCTTAAGATGGAATGGTGGGATACCAGTGCCATGTATAATAAGGTTGTGTGGGTCTGGCCCATTCAAAAAAAGAAGCGGTATTTGATAGATCTTGTTTGTCCTTTAGGATGAATGAGTATTTTTCTTTTGTAGAGATATACCTAGGATAGAAATTACCAGCATCTCCACAAAAACAAAGTCATGTGTAGGCATTAAAAAATGGTATTGTGCAAGACTAATACCAAACATGATTCCTCCTCGAGTGAGGATATCGCTATGCAATGTCATTTTTTGTCGTGCAGCCAGGACGATAATGTCACAGTTTAGGGTCATGTGATGGGACCAACCATGCATTTTATATGTCATGTAGGATAGACACAACAATTTAGAGTCATGTGGGACTAGGTAGCATAGTCTAATGTCATATGTCTTAGGTATATAGAAGAAGGATGAGGTTTGAAGGGGAATGTTCATGGCTTGATAAAGCATAACCGACGTGAATGAGGATGAGGTCCACATCATACCGTACGTGATACCATAAATGAATCCTCTTGCCGAGGGGTCGGGAAAAATTAAAGGACATGGGATAAGAGAAGATGGCTCTCAGTTGAGCTGGACCAAGAGAAGAGATGTCTGGGTCTTCCTACATATCCCATAAGAATGGGAATCAAGCCACACGTAGTTCTTGAAAGTGCCTTTTAATGGTGTGAGGGACTACATATTGTTTAATGTCATGTGGGACAGGAATTAGGGGGATAAATACTATAATGGAGAATACGTGGTGCGTCTAACGCAAACCCTACATGAATGGGTACAGAAGCCCATACTACGCCATGCATTTCGGTAAGAGTTAATTTCCCGGGGGAATAACAGGAGTGATAAATTATTGGAACTTGAGTTGGACCAAAAGAAAAGATGTCCAAGTGTTCCTACGTATTCCATGGTAATGGGAAACAAGTTGTATGTAGTTATAAAGGAGATCTTATTTTATGGTCGTAGAGCTCAGACCAAGGAGAAGAGAAACCCTTCTAAGTACAGACCTCAACCCGATCCATAATCTCACATGAGTCAAACTCAGTTTTGGAAACAAGGGCAGAATAGGTTTTCTAAAAAACCTAGAATGAATGCCAAAGGGAAGTCAGTGTGAAGCCCCTAATGATGCCCTTACCAAGTCTTTTGTCCTCCTGACGTGTAAATGAGAAATGAGGGATAGTGGTAGGAGTGTTAAAATTCCATTTGGACGTGATGAGGTGGAGAAGGATGTGAATCATGTAACCAAAAATCAAGGGATGAATGGGATAGCATGATGATGGAGGATAACCGTTGACTGTGTTCGAAACATAGCATACATATCGTGTTATCCTAGAGTGGGAACAACAAATGAGCATTGACGCTAACTAAATTCACAACGTGGGACTTGTATCAATTTGTTGCTCAGAACCCTTGAGGACATTGGCCCTTAATTGTACGAGGGCCCTTGGGCCAAGCATCCAGGCCATTCGGTGGTCCCCTGGGATGTAAAAAGTGATGGAATCCATAATGAAGGGGAACAAGAATCTTGAGAAATGGGTGAAAGAATGTCCAGGTAGAATATGTCATTCCATGTGCTAAACCAGAGTACCCTTGGGCACATTGGTGAATCACTGAGGAGGATCAAGTGGCTCATCTTTAGATTGGCCGACTTGAAAAGAAGAGTATAGAACAAGAGGATAGAGAACTCTTAGGAGGGATAAGTACTTGGTGTGGTCTTTACAAACCCGACATGAATGAGGACATAGTCCAATACCACACCATATACTCCCCTCCCTGTGAAAGGGTAGGCCAAGGGGCCAAGGTGAAATGGAGATCACCAATAGATGGGGCTAGACCTGAAGTCAAGATGTTCGGGTGGTCCTACGTATCCCATGAGGAAGGGAATCAATCCACACATAGTTCTTGGACGGAGGTAATGTGCAGTTTACCATTATGCAGTAAGGACACAAATGGTTAAGATACCCTGCAAAGAGGAGGTGTACGATGCTGAGAGTAACTCGACGTGAATTAGGACATAATCCCATACCACACCATACAATACTGAGTGAGAACTTGGGTCTAGGGATCCGAGAAGGACAAGGGGCCTGAGGCTGGCACTCGGACAGGAAGTCCTAGATATTTTTCTGTTTAAAGTCTTGAAATGAGGATGAAGAAAGGGGTAAGTTAGCCCAAACAAGAGAGGTGTATGGTGCGGTGAGTAACCTGACGTGAATGAGGAAATAATCCCATACCACACTGTTCAATCCGTTGTGAGAACATGGGCCGGGGATCAAGAAGGCCAAGGGATCTGAGGCTGGGACATAAACAAGAAGTTCCGGCTAGTTTTCTATTTAACGTCTTGCAATGAGGATGAAGAAAGGGGTAAGTTACACTAAAAAAGGGATGTGTACAATGCAGTGAGTAACATGACGTGAATGATGAAATAATCCAATACCCCACCGTAAAATCCCATAAGAGTTATGACTTGGTCCGGGGTCTGAGATTGGGCCACAGATATAATTTTTTGGCTAGATTGCAGTTTAACATCTCATAGTGAGGACAAAGGTGATCTTAGTTTAGGGTCATAGTTCTAGGACCACATTTTCCTAGTTTAATGTCATATGCGTGGGACAGAAGGGGCGAACCATCATGCTTACGGATGACCACCAAGCAGCAACGATGATTGAAGAAAACTGTTGACCAGGTTCACAAAACATTATCTGCCCTCACGTGACCAGAGTTCAGGGGAAACAATTGAGCATCGACCGTTGACCGTATTTGCAACACGAGACTAGTATCAATTTTTTGACCATAATCCTAGATGAAGTCATCCCGTAATGGTAGGAAATACCTTGGGTTTAGCGTCCATTCCATTTGGGGGCCCTTATAGATATAAAGGATGACGGGAACCCAAATCATGGGGCACGTGAAGCATGGAAGTGCCTATTCTTGTGGGATGGATGATAGATGAAGGTAGGGATGTATCAAGGGGATATGTGTGGCATGGAGAAATAGAACAATGTCAATGAATACATGATTCTACACCACACCACACAATCCAAAATGAGAACTTGGCCCAGGGGCCGGAAAAGGCCAAGGGGCCAGAAAAGGCCAAGGGCCTGAGGATGTGCTTCCCGGCCAACTGTAGCCATATGACCTCTTGTGCGGTTACCACCTCATCACTACTCTTAAGCCCACGTGAGCAATGCTCGGTGTGGGAAACATGGATAATGACTCAACTTTTTCCTGGTAAGGGTTTGAGAACTGGGATTTACCAAAGGGAATTCGCCACATAGAGATACAACGAGGGAGAATGAACTACTACACTCAATGTTTGGGACATCTTGGGGTGTATCTAACGACAAAGGATAGCTTTTTAGTATATTAAAAACATATAATTCTTGTAGTAACTTGTAATGGGAGAAAAAAATGAGCATAAACTGCTGACCATATTTACAACGTGGGACTTGTATCAATTTGTTGCTCAACATCCTTGAGGCCATTGGCCCGGAGTGGTAGGAGAGCCCTTGGGCCTAGCATACCTACCATTCGGGGGCCCATATGGATGGGAAAGATGATGGAGTCCTAATCAAAGTAATGGGTGAAACATAGTTGTGCCCATATTTGAATGAGTCGGACACCTCCGAGGAGTGGGATGTATGGTGGGATCAAGATGAGATCAATGTGAATTAGGGCAGAAACCTGCACCACACTATATGTCTTGACCCAAGGGGATATTTTGGCATTTTGGTTTAGCCAACAGATGAAATTTCTAGGTGTTCCTACATATCACATGTGATTGGAAATCAAACCATGCATATTTCTAAAGGGGTATGCAGTTTAATGTTGTGCGGTGAGGATGATGAGAATTTTAACGTCATGTGGGATGAAGTATTTTATGGTCGTGATAGACCTGGCAGTTCATGTTCATATAGGACCAAAAAGTTTAGGTTCATGCCAGACAGTATATAGTTTATGGTCGTGTAGGACCAAACTGGCTCAAGAAAAGTATTGCTTGAGAAACTTGGCATTTGTGGGAGGATTCATACGCTCACAATCCATGGTCACTAGGGAGTATGCACCATTAGGGTAAACCCTGTGAATTTTGTAAGGTACTTACCATTTGGGTGCCAACTTGGGTGGTTTCCTACCAGGTATCATTAGTGTTTGGAGGGCCAATACCAAGTTGCCTTGAAAGAAGGAGAGGAGGTGAACCTTCTTGTTGAACGCTCTGGCTATCTTGTTTTGATTCCTTTCCAGATTTTACAGGGCATTAATCATACTCTCATATTGTTCTTTCATTTCAACCAGACGAATTTCAACTACTTTATCTGGTGCCTGATGATCGTAGACCTCTATGCGTAATGAAGGCAACTAAATCTCGATAGGTAAGATAGCCTCTACCCTGTGTAGCAGGGAGTATGGGGTGACCTGGGTGGAATTATGATTCGTCGTCCGATAAGCCCAGAGGGAATTGGAGAGCTTTTCTGGAAAACTCTTCATGTTTTGACCAGCCATTTTATTCAAATTTTTATAGAGGGTTTTATTGAATGCCTCAATATTCCAATTTTCTTGTGTGTGATAGCAGGAGGTATGGTTAGAATGGATGTTTTACTTGGTGTACGATGTCTTCATCTAGACCACCCAGAAGTTGGTGCTATTATTGGTGAGGATGTCGTGAGGGACTCCAAACTGGTAGATGATATTGGAGCTCATGAAGTCGATGATAGAATGGACCTTGACCTCCTTGAGCGGGACTGGCTCTGCCAACTTCGTAAATATATCCATAGCGGTCAGGATGAACCAACACTGGAAAGCTGTTTCTAGTGGATATTGTCCCAAGACATCCAGTTCCTAGACTGAAAAGGGCCAAGATTACGTGGTTGTATAGAGAGGCTCTAGTGGCTGATGCATGAAGGTGGTATGAACATGGAACACATGAAAACTCTTGGAAAACATGATGAAATCATTAAACATGGAGGGATAAAAGTACCGTAGTCTCTGGATCTGTTGAGACAGCTTTGGCCCTATCTGATGAGCCCCACAGGAACTGGCGTGAACCTCTTGCATTACTTTATAATCCTCAACACCTTGGATGAAATGGATGAGAACACCATCAACCCCATTCTTGTAGAGTATCTGCTCAAGGATGGGACCACTTTGGAGGGTACACTGCAGCGCACGATGTCCGATTCACTCACGCTCGGCCCGGTTAGTTGGGAGGTAACCATTTTGGAGATACTCGACAAAAGGGGCTCTCCAATCAGGATTCAATTCAACCACTGCATCTGAGGGGCCTGGGGGTACTGATGTGGAGGCTCCAATAGTATGATAGCTCACCTGCATGCCATCGTTGTCACCTGGGGTGACGTGATAAATGACTCTCCAATGTTCCACGTGGACAATCAGATCATCCTGCTTGGGTTCTGCAAGTGATGTACCCTGATCGGCAAGGGAATCAGTTTGACCATCCTGAGATCAAGGGACCTGAGTAACTTCCTATCGTGATGGGAACTGGGCATTTAGTTGGAGATTGTGCTCTAACAATGGTATGAGCTCCGGCTTTCTGACGACATAGTCACCATTGATCTGCTTGATGACTAGTTCGGAATCCCCTTTCACAAGAAAATGGGGAACATCAATCTTGATGGCCAGCTTGAGGACAGTAATAAGAGCCTATTAATCTACCTCATTGTTGGTGTAGCCTTCTAACAACAGGAATGAGTATAGCAGAATAGGTTCTGTCATGGTAATAAAGACGATACCCAAGCCTACCTTGTTGAGTCTGGGATCATTGGGCCTCCAACCGGTGGGGCTTCGGGAATAGCCATCGAAGTGCATTTGCCAACACGAGATGGTATGATCTACTGAGAGGATTTCCTCATCATAAAAATTCAGGTCTAGATACTATTCCACTGGGGTTAGATGGGAAGACATAATGTCTACCAATGCATGTCCATTGATATCATTATGAGGCACGAACCTAATGTAAAACTACTGGAGGATTGGTTCCCACCATGACATATGGCCTATCATGATGGGGTGGTTCAAAATTCACTTCAGCGGGTCTATCATAGATACTAGCTATACCTCGTGGTGCTGCAAGTAGTGTAACAATTTTTGCACTGCGAATAACAGCGCAAGGTATATCATTTTGATGGGGGAGTATCTGGTATTCGTATCAAGGAGAATGCGGCTGAGGTATTAAAGACTATTCTCTATCCCTTCATTGTTCTACTTGGTGAGAAGGGAGACAAGAGATCATTCAAGAGGGGTCAAATAAATGAAAAATGGATTTTTGGGTATAGGATTCATTAAGAAAGGAGGATGGAGTCGCTATTTCTTGATTTCCTCGAATGCGGACTGATACTCTTCGTCCCATTCGCAGGCGGTTCCTTTCTTCATAAGATGAGAAAAGGGCTTACACTTTCCCTCCAAATTCGCAATGAATTTGTGTTTGTAGTCCATGTGGCCTTTGAAGACCTGATGTTCCAGAATGTTGCTCGAGGGAGACATTTGGATGATGGCCTTGATCTTCTCAGGGTCAATCTCGATACCCCGATACCAGAAAACAAAGCTGAGGAACTTCACATAGGTGGCCCCAAAGGCACATTTAAATGGGTTCATCATCAGGTGGTGAGAACAGAGGAAGCTAAACAATTTCTCAAGATCCATGAGATCGTCATGGAACTGGGAAGACTTGACCACCAGATCGACCACATAGAATTCCACCAATGTCCCGAGGATTGGATTGAATATGCAGTGCATGGCATGCTGATAGGTGGGACCTGCATTCTTTAAGCTGAAGTTCATGACCTGGTAAAAAACGTACCTTGTGGAACCCTGAATTCTGTGGAATCCACATCCTCTTGGGCCATTCAAATCTAGTGGTACCCAGAGTACTCATCCATGAAATAGAGGGATTAGAATCCACATGTAGCATCAATCAGAAACTCCGTCACAAGAAGGGGAAAATCATCCTTTGGACAGTGGCGGTTGAGGTCTCGGAAGTCGATTTAGACCCTTATCTGCCCATTATTCTTCCTAACTAGTATAATGTTGGCTATCCAGTTGGGGTATAGGACCCCCTTAATGAAATTGGATCTGATGAGCTTATCGACCTCGGCATCAACCATGGCACCGTGAGAAGGGTGCATCTTTCTGGGTGGCTACTTGAACTCACGATGATTTTTGGGGAGACTGAGGTGATGGGAATACTCCTGAGGATCTAGTCCTAGAATCTCATTTTATCTCCAAGAAAAAACATCATGATACTGTTTAAGGAAGTTTATTTATCATTGCTACTCTTCGAGGTGCATGGCGGCACTGATTAACGTGGGTCTTGGGTCTTCCTCGCTACTGAGTTTCACCGGTACCAACTCATCGACCGTGGTGGAAACAACCTCTTCAAAGGTAGGAGGTGCATCCTCTAGGTCCTATTTTTCACTAATGGATAAGGGATCCCCGGTGGTAGGAGATTTATCTGAGTTGGTAGGTATCGAGGAGAGGTTGGTGCTAGCCTGAGCGGCAGTGGTCACTACATCGGAAGATTCTTGTGCTACTGAAACCAATGAAATGAATTTTATCGACCTAATACCATCTGGTCATTGGCCCAGGGGTCCACACTTGATAATATCAATGAAATAGTGGGTCGTCGGCTTCAGCTAGTTAATTCCATCCCGGCAGAACAAGCAAGTATGCCGTACTTCTATTTCCAGGGGTGGACATCCCGATACCTTATGGGAGTAGGGGGCTCAGGAATCACTGAGGAATTATTCGTATAATAATATGAAATGATCCCCCGACATCACTTGGACCTGAGAATATGATTTCCCCCTGTGCCAGATACAACAAAACATTGCCCCATATCGGGGGTTTTGGCCTCCAATCGATGGGTTGTGAAGACGTAGGCATCATCCAGACCTTCCCAGGGGTCGGTTTCAAATGTGGAATGCTCGACCTCACTGGCCTAAATATGCTTGTATTTTCTCTTGTAATAGTCGTCATCATGGTAGAGGGCTTCACAAGAGGTAAAAGGAGATGCGTCACTTGAGAGCATGCCCACTCGACCATTAATGGAATACTTGAGGCACTGGTGAAATAATGAGGGAACCGCTGCGTGTAGGTGGAGCCATGGTCTTCCAATCAAAGCATTGTACGCGGTGTCCTGGGAGACTACCATAAAATTGGTACTATCAACTAGGCCACCGGACTGGGTCTTCAAATGGATCTTTCCGACTGGGGTCTGCACTGTCTTATCATATCCTTGGATATTCATGTTAGAGGGAGTCAATTAAACCTCAGATAACCCTATCTTCTGCAATGTCCAAGCTGGGGTAAGTTTAATCCCAGAGCTGGTGTCAACATGATAGTGGCGAACCTCCACGCCATTGAATTATTCGGTGATGTACAGTGGGCGAATGTGCCCCGTGTATGGTAGAACCTTCATCTTCCCTGGATAATGAGATAATGTCATGGAATTCATTATTCTCTATTTCTTCCGCATGAAAGGCCTCTGCAGTTTCCACCTCCATCTCAAACTAGAGGGGTCTTCTTAAAGCATCAGCAAGGGCGTCACACATATCTACTGAAAGATGAAGGGCCTTGAGGATGGAAAGACTTGCTGGAAAGCTAGAAAGGTTCTTGGAACATCATTATTATGTTCGAAGCATAAACATCTTCTTGAAGGTGGTTGCTTTATGATAGGTGGTACGATGGACCCTTCTGGCTGGGTCGGCGGCTGTCTGGTGATGGGAATATCCCGCTACTCACTAGTTAAAGCCTGTAGAGTGTCTATTAGATGACGTCCGAATGACTAAGACTGGCCTGTAGTAGGGTGTGGCCGGTCGTGACATGGTCGAGGTGACTATGCCCGATCTAGTAGCACAAACGGCGGTGAATGTTGGCCTGATGACACTGGATGAGGCTGCACATGCTAAACCCGGTACTGGGCCTGTTGTCTAGTCTCAGTGGCATGAAAAAACTAGCTGGAAGTGCCAAATGATGTCCCTAGATGACCCATATGGTCATGGCTCTACCGACGTTGGCATCAGTTGGGGACATTGGAGAGATATTCCTGGTGCTCCCCATCATCGGGAGTCATGTAGAGGTTTACCAACTCTATGGTGTTAACTGAAGTGTACCCTTGACTGTCACTTGAAGAGTCGTCCACTACTGGATGGATTCTGGGTGGAATATCCATCTTAGGGTCAATTAATTCGCTGAGAGTATGGGACAAAGATGGTATTGGTGGGGCACATTACTTTCCCTTTCACTACCGATGATTTCTCTTCTGGGAAGTGGATGTCTGGGACGATGATGCAGAAGTAGTAGCTATGGCTTCTAAAGCTTCCATCTAATTCAGGCGTGCACAGATGATACCATGGGAACATGAGACTGTTTTTTGAGGCATCTGGTCGTCATACTACTGAGACCCGCAGTTAAAAACCTGCTACCACTTGCCCTCGCAGTCATTGTTGTTGTGTGGCCTTACGATGAAGCATGCCACATGGGTTGGGGCCGACCCCAACCTAAAAATGTTGTTATCAACCTGGAATTGAAACCAGTATTTGAACACATAGCACTGCTTGAGTGTGTTCCCCAGGTTCCGGTGATAGGGTCAGTTGTTGGGGAGATCAGTGAGGTGCGCCTCTTCTGGCCTTCTGCACTCATGAAAACACACAATCCCCTGTTCCATGGAACTTCAGAAATATCCGGGAACCTGGTACTTATTAAATGAGTTGGTTCGATTTATTTTGTCTGGAAAGGGTTTCCTTGGAGCTTGGCCATGACGAGGAGCTAAAGGAGCCTTCCATGGGGGTGGATCCTGACTGTCCCTCTTAGGAGGTGGCGGTGAATTACGTGTTGGGTCGGAACAAACGGGGAATGATGGCAAGAGGGGGGGTGAATTGCCTTTTAAAAAAAATGGTTGTCAAATTAAAATCAAAGTAAAAATGCAGCGGAAATAAAGAAGGCAAGACACACAAAATTGATAACGGAGTTCGGCCAAAACCCGGCCTACGTCTCCGCTCCCAACTCAACCGTTGAGAGATTCCTACCGCTTGCTTTTCAATGGTTTTAGCAAGAAACCCACTAGGCTTTGAGGTAGCACTAGGACCTATTACAGCTTGCTTTTGAAATGGTTAAGCAAGAACCCACTTACTTTTAATGGTTAAGTAAGAACCCACTAGCCTTTTTAACGGGTGAAGGCTAGCTCACCGAAACACAAGCCTTTTAAAAGGAAAGGCTTGAAGAAACCTCTTCACACCTTAATGGTGGTGTGAAACCCAAAAGAAAGGGGGATGAGAAAAGAGTTTGGGGTTTGTAGGCACAAACCCAAAATTAAGCTCAAAAAGATAAAAACAATAAAAACCATATTTGGGAAGACTTGGGCGCCTTTGATTGATTGGAGATGTTGAAGGCCGCTTCCAAGCTTCTTTGATGGTGCTCTTGGATGTGGAATTGGATTGGAGCACGTTGGGTTCCTTGAGGAAATCCGCCGGAGGTTCGCCAAAATGATCAACAATGTGTCCGGTGGCTTGGGTGAAGTTCTGGTGCTTCCTAGGCCTTTATTTATAGGCTAGGAACCTTCAAGTATCCGTTGGAGGGCTTTGGAGCCGTTGGAAAAGGCCTCGGAGCCGTTGGGAGGCTTTTGGAGTTGACTGGTCAAAGCCAACGGCTAGTTTGACCAGGGCTACCGGCTGGCCGGTACAGGTCCACCGGCTGGCCGGTGCCTTGCAAAAAGGAAACTTGTTCTGCCCAGGAGCCACCGGCTGGCCGGTGCTGAGGCCACCAGCTGGCCGGTGGTGAGACAGTAGGTCTCACTGTTGGGGCTGGATGCCACCGGCTGGCCGGTGACAGAGCCACCGGCTGACCGGTGGAGCCTGGCAGTGGGCAATGCCTCTGCCAGGTCCACCGGCTGGCCGGTGCTATCACACTGGTTGGCCGGTGGACTGAGTTTCAGTCCACTCCTTGTCCTTTCTTGGGCCATTCCTTTGGAAATATCTTTCCTATCATCCACAACACTTAAAACACAATGTTAGACAAATATGAAAGTGATTGTGATCATGAAAATCAAAGAGTGTGGGGTACAACAATCTCCCCCTATTTTGATGATCACAATCACTTATCTAAGCAATGTAAAAACTTAAATGAAGGGCATGCTTTTAATGAATAAATTTAAAATAAATGCTAAGCATGATCAAAAGGTTTCTCCCCCAATCAATCAAGAAATTTCTCCCCCTTTGTGATTATCAAAATAGAATGGGGCATACAACTTGATTGAGGGAATAATTGAAAATCAAGAATTTAAACCAATTGAAAATAATACCAATTGTTGAAAATTTTGAAATGAAAATTGAATAACAGTTTGAATTGAATGTTTTGAATCAAAAATTGAAATGAAAATTTTGAATTGAAAGTTTTGAATCAAAAACCAATTGAAATTTGAAATTTGAAACCAAATGAAATTAAAATTGTGATACCAAGAGTTGAAATTGAAAGTTGGAATCAAAAATTTTGAAATTACAAAAAGGATTAAAAGATCCTAACTCCCCCTAAATAAAAACAAAAAGTCACCGGGGAGCGGGATTTTGAAAAGAGACAATTTTAGGCCTGGAGAGACTCGCTAAGAGGGATTTTTCAATCCACACTTGCCTCATAGCGGGTCTTCTCCTATAACATTCGTCCGAAAAGAAAATAGATTTGGGTTGACCGTAGCGGGCATTTTTGCAATTACATTCATATATCATGTGCCCGGGTTTTTTACAATAATTGCAAAATTTAAGACTAGAGCTCCCCCTTACAAAAACAGTTGGAGCATGGGAGGAGGAAGCTTGTTTGGTGTAGCCAAGTCCATTGGTGGTTCTAGATACACGTTGGGAACCTAGGATATTGTTCAAATTTTGTTCCCCTTGGGTGAACTTAGCTAGGGTCTCTCTTAGGTCTTTGATGGTTGATTCCATGGAATCAACATTTGGGAAATTTTGGATTTTGAGGGACATCTCCTCCTTCTCTTTGAGAAGTTGTTCTTTTTCGGAGGAGAGTTTTTTGAAAGACTTTTTCAAAGAAACAAATTTTGAAGATAAAGCATGAAAACCTTTTTCTAGTTGGTCTCTAGCGTGTGAGAGTTCTTCATAAGATAAATGATTTAAAGAATTTGAAGATGAGGAGGAAGAGGAAGAAGAGTCGGAAGATGATACCTCATGTTTTGCCATTAGGCATTTTTTACCTTGGTCGCTCGAGGAGAAGGAGGAGAATGAAGAGGTGGAGCTATCACTCCATGTTTCCTTTGAAGCCTTCTTCTTTTTCTTCTTGGCCCTTTTCTTGTGAGGTGGGCAAACGGGCTTGATCTTTTCGTCGGGTTCTTGCTTGTTGTCGGGTTCTTGATTTTGAGCCTTCTTAGTGCCTTCATGGGTAAGTTCTAAAAGCTTCCAAATATCATGAGAAGATGTACAAGAAGAAATATGATAAAAAACATTTCGGTCTAAGCCACAATGAAGAGCATTCATGGCTTTGCCATCAAGCTCGAAATTTGTAATGTCGGCGGCGGTCCATTTTGACTCATCGGGAGAGGAGAGGGTAAAACCATGCATAACAATTCTAAAAATTGGATAACCAATACTTTTTAAAAAATTGGTCATGCGGGTTTTCCAAAAAGAATAATCGGCTCCATCAAAGAATGGAGCACGATCCAAAGAATGTCCTTCGGGGGATTGAGAGGAAGAAGCGGTAGAAGCCATCAAAAAAAATAGGATCTTTAATTTGAAACCGGGTTAGGGAATTATTCAAATACTTCCTCTGATACCAATTGTTGGGTCGGAACAAACGGGGAATGATGGCAAGAGGGGGGGGGGGTGAATTGCCTTTTAAAAAAAATGGTTGACAAATTAAAATCAAAGTAAAAATGCAGCGGAAATAAAGAAGGCAAGACACACAAAATTGATAACGGAGTTCGGCCAAAACCCGGCCTACGTCTCCGCTCCCAACTCAACCGTTGAGAGATTCCTACCGCTTTCTTTTCAATGGTTTTAGAAAGAAACCCACTAGGCATTGAGGTAGCACTAGGACCTATTACAACTTGCTTTTGAAATGGTTAAGCAAGAACCCACTTACTTTTAATGGTTAAGTAAGAACCCACTAGCCTTTTTAACGGGTGAAGGCTAGCTCACCGAAACACAAGCCTTTTAAAAGGAAAGGCTTGAAGAAACCTCTTCACACATTAATGGTGGTGTGAAACCCAAAAGAAAGGGGGATGAGAAAAGAGTTTGGGGTTTGTAGGCACAAACCCAAAATTAATCTCAAAAAGATAAAAACAATAAAAACCGTATTTGGGAAGACTTGGGCTCCTTTTATTGATTGGAGATGTTGAAGGCCGCTTCCAAGCTTCTTTGATGGTGCTCTTGGATGTGGAATTGGATTGGAGCACGTTGGGTTCCTTGAGGAAATCCACCGGAGGTTCGCCAAAATGATCAACAATGTGTCCGGTGGCTTGGGTGAAGTTCCGGTGCTTCCTAGGCCTTTATTTATAGGCTAGGAACCTTCAAGTATCCGTTGGAGGGCTTTGGAGCCGTTGGAAAAGGCCTCGGAGCCGTTGGGAGGCTTTTGGAGTTGACTGGTCAAAGCCAACGACTAGTTTGACCAGGGCTACCGGCTGGCCGGTACAGGTCCACCGGCTGGCCGGTGCCTTGCAAAAAGGAAACTTGTTCTGCCCAGGAGCCACCGGCTGGCCGGTGCTGAGGCCACCGGCGGGCCGGTGGTGAGACAGTAGGTCTCACTGTTGGGGCTGGATGCCACCGGCTGGCCGGTGCCAGAGCCACCGGCTGACCGGTGGACTGAGTTTCAGTCCACTCCTTGTCCTTTCTTGGGCCATTCCTTTGGAAATATCTTGCCTATCATCCACAACACTTAAAACACAATGTTAGACAAATATGAAAGTGATTGTGATCATGAAAATCAAAGAGTGTGGGGTACAACATTACGTGGGGTCACCTGTTGGTTCAGAGGAGGCCGCTACAAGGATGGAGGCTACACCTATGGTGGCGGGCCTCTGCGAGGTTGCGGAGGTGGCTCCACTGGTAATAATTCCATCCATTTTGGGGACTCTATTTGGGAAACCACTGTGAGTTCGGCTCTGATAGCCCTTCTCATGGGAATTGCGAGAGGCAATGGACATGCATGGTCGTCTTGTCTCAGGGTTTATTCTAGGTGCTGGGCCTTATCAAAGAAGTCTCGAGATTCTCCAGGTTAGTTCTGTGTGATCAGAGAGGGAACCAGTTCCATCTTAACATTTCCAACACACATCATCAGTAATTTCTCCTAAGTCAGTGGCATGTCAAGGGAGTATGTAAGACCTTCCCACTAGATGATAAATTATGTGACGTGCTCATCAGGCCTCTATTTTTACTTGAAGATGTTTGCGATGCTTTTCATCCATGTGGTGGAGCTGAACTGGTAAATGAAATACCTCCGGAGTTCCTCTCAGCTAGTTACCAATCCGAGGGGGTGCTGTTTGTGCCAAACAAATGCAGGCCCCTCTAATTTCTTCACAAAGCATTGAAGCTTGGTGGCATCCTGCTGTACTGGAGTCCCTAACTTGGGCCCACACCTCAATGCGAAGTGGGCCAGATGTTGTGAAGGGTCCACTATCCCATTTAAGGGGGAAAAGGTGGGATTCCTGAAACCTGGCAGTGCCGGTATGTCATCCACCCATATTAGATATGGCTTTCCATTTGGTGGGATTGCCACTTGTTGCGTCTCCAATGCCTCTAGGTGCGCAATGAGTGCCCCCATAGGATCATCTGGGTGGGGGTCCCTTTCTTGGTGGGGATCCCTAACCACGAACACATTGGTGGGTTCTCCAACATGGTAAGCAGGCCCAGCGGCTCGTGGAGGGGCCGGTGGCATGACCCTCGGGGCGGCAAGAGGAGCCCGATCTGGGTCCTTTGGATTGTTGCGCCATTCAGGAGGGTTTGGAGAGACATACCACACCCTCTTTCTATAAGTTTCAGCTTCAACCCTGTATGTGGGAGCAGCATGATCAGGGTTACCTGGAGGCAGCTCGTCGAGGGGAAGTTGTTCTTGCCCCTACTGTACTGGACTACGATTGTTGTAGTCTAGCTGTCGCCCTGCAACACATTCAGCGAGGAGGTAACCAAATTTACAACTTTTGTTCGGCATGTTGTTGGTGAAACATGGAATTAATAGGGTCCTCATCCTTCTTCTACATTGAGGCGGATGGGTCAGAGTGTTTGGAAGCTCCGACGTGCTATTTACCATTACCGAAATTCTAGTAGAGCACTAATGCCTCTGTGGGAACAGGGAGACCCAGTAGATTCCTTTGCTGGAGAGTTACTCTTCTCGATCGGTCTTGCAGTTGTGGCATTCCCTCTGGGAGTAAGTCTCCATCATGAAGATCCAGCTCATCATCCTCGTCCACTATGTCATCCAGGTTGATCATGACCCTTCCTGGGGGAATATCCTTGATATCGCCTAGCGATTCTGGCTGCTGCTGGATAGGACTAAATAGGTGGGCAGCATACTTCCCCCAGCCATGGATTTTCATGTGGGGGGAATCCTCCTTGATAACCTAGTGGAGTACCTTGAAACTCAGAATGCATTGCTGTTCGAGGGCCTTATGATAGCCTGTGACTCGAGGTAATGGTCCATAGGGAGTGCATCCAAATCAACAAGACAACATTGCTCACTAATGTCTTCAAAATGCGTTTAGCTCTTGGGATAAATCCATCACTGATGATGAAGGTGGAAGTGCATCACCCAGAGGGTTTGGCAGAAACATTCAACTTCCATTAGGGTGAGGGATTCTGGCACACGGAAATTCGGCGCTGCCACGGGCCCAAACATCTCAGAGAAGTGGTCTGCTGTGAGGATGTTCCATAATCTCCTCAACTATGGTTCAGGGTGTGGCCCTTCATTTCCCCACTCGTTAACTGGCAGCTGCTGAGTAACCAGAAATTTCATTGAGGCGGACCGTTGGGTGCGACATGCTGGCCTTTGGAGTGTACGACGAGCGGGCTGACTGGCCGCTGAATCTCAGGTTGTCCTCCAAAGAGTGTAGTGACGTGGCTGCTACATCGTGATAAGACGGGATGACGACTTATGTTCCTAGATCAAGGGCTAAGGCCACTATTGATAGGCCGCAATGCTACTCGCCTGCCACTGGTCCCCAAAAATATCACTCTATGATCTCTTATCAAGGTAGAGAGCGCTTCTAGTGACGACGGGGGTGATTGAACGAC
This sequence comes from Viscum album, assembly GCA_963277665.1. Taxonomy (NCBI): domain Eukaryota; kingdom Viridiplantae; phylum Streptophyta; class Magnoliopsida; order Santalales; family Viscaceae; genus Viscum; species Viscum album. The sequence goes on from OY728131.1 coordinate 189,382,959, forward strand.
CGTGACCTGCGGGGTTTCTAGATTTTCATCTTCCAGTATTTACCTATGGAGGGAGGAGATAATTCAATGGACCTTGAATTCTGGGAGTACTAGGCTAATGTACCTCATTCATGCCCTAACCCTTGACTCGGATGAGTGAGGGGAGGGTTCCTTAGCTGAGTTGTATTGCGCTTCAGAGTATGAGAAACGGACTGGTTTGATCTCTGTCTGGACCATCCTAGAATTATTCTTATGGTGGAGATAACCCACCATCCTTCCCCTAGGTGGCTGTTCAGGAGAGGGCAGATTTATGACACGAGGTCCTTGGGCTGCACTGGTGCTGGGGAAAAGAGGGTTTCTACCTGAGTAAGCCGTGGTGCGATGAGCGCCGGGACAGATGTCAAAGGGGACAATGGGAGGACCTCCATGGGTAGAACTGGAGTGGGTTAGACCTCTGTTGGAACTGGCAGGAGCATGTAGAGGACCTCTGTGCTTGTTTCCCTTGGTGACCTCAGTATGAGGAGTGTCCTTGTACTGGTATAGCCAAACATGGGTAGGACCTCTGTGCTGGGTGCTAGTGAGGCGATGTTGTCCTTCACCCCTCTTTTTGTCGAGGTTGGGAGGGCCTACACCATATACTAAGAGAACACGGGGAGGATCTCCAGGTTGAAGAGAGACCTGATGTGAAACGCCCCCACACCAGTGGTCAGTGGCGGGAGGAATGACCCCATATCCAGTGTAGTGGGAACGGGAGAGACCCCTGTGCTGAGAATCACTGCTGCAGGGAAGAACCTCATTTGTATTGATGGTGCCACGGGGTGGCCCTGCATGTTGAGCCTTGAAGCATGGAAGGCATGCCCTCTCCGTGGTAGCGGTACAGGGAGGACCTATAAACTGGGTGGCATCGCTGCGAGTTAGTCTGCGGTGGCCACTGCCTGTGCCGGTGACCAAGAGAGTCGCCCCAGCCTACCCGTGAGGAGTTCAGCACCATGAAATTGGTAGTGCATATAATTGACCCTTCTCAGCAAATACAGGGAATTGGTGATGTGTGACGGCGGTGGCTCGGGCCATAGTAGCTACTGACGTTGATGCACCTTGGCGGGCGTCCTCTTCGTCTTCCGCCCGACGCTGGCGTCAGGTCGAACGGACCCGAGCTGGCGGTGTAGGCACAAGGATTTCCTGCTCCTCTTCCAGTAAGATAGAGTGACGGCTTTGATGTGGCCAGGTGGGATCCCTCACAGGTATCCCCAGGAATGGGACCTTAACCAGGCTAGCCCGGATATCACCCACCTCATCGGCGTAGGGTAGGGAGTCGTCGAATCATTCCAGGAGAGGCTACTGAAACGGTTATATATCAGTGTGGGGAGCAGCAACTCCTTGTGTGACCCTTCGAGGCGGCATTCATGATGAGGTGTAGACACCTCCAAATCTAGGCGGGCCATATCCCTAGTCGGGATAATGTCCTCCTCCACATACTAGCGTAATAGGTTATTGATCACCTTTCGTTGCATGACCTCAGATGGGGAGATGGGTATGGGTGCCCCATGTTTGTGGGTGTAGAGGCCGTTACGGAAGAGGCAGAGCCACGTGGGACTGTCGTGTTGGCACTGCCCCTGACCCTATATCGGTGGGTAGGCGGTGATCGCGGTCTGGGTGCAACAACTTGATTCTTGAAGAGAAGGGATATTAACTCGTCAGTGCTGAAATAAAAAGAAATTGACAACCAATTCCCCAGTGCCATCCAATCTTCCATGATTTGGAAGAGGGGTCCACAGTGACAACATCACATAATCAGAGGTCCAACGTTTTACTACCCTAACTTCTTTTGAGTTTCACGCCAGACCCACTATTTGCTTGATAGGACCTGGCACCAGATAACTGGATCCAGTGACACGCTTGTCTATAGATGCCTCGAACTCTACTAATCTCTATATTGGGGAGAATCCCTTCACGTCAGGGTCACCATTTCTGTTTTTGACATTTTTTCCAGGGTGCGTACGTCCATCTGCTTGAGGACGAAAGGCACGATTTTGTTGACCCTCATTCCCACTTTCCAAAGGTGGGTGACAAACGTTCCTTATTCTAGGAAATCTACTCCTTGATTGAAACGGGATGATGGGATGTTAGTTCATCCTTCCATGAATTACTCCTCAGAACTCTTCACCTATTTCGGGTCTCCCTTATAGACTTAAGGCATTGTTTGTGAAACTCTTCATAGCACCATATTTTCATGGACCCTGGTTAATTACACTACTTTTGTCGGAACATTCCAAAGGGTCCGGTCTGGGCCACAACCTTCGGTCAAGGGTGTAGTCACATTGGACATCACTGGCATGTCAGGACTCTAGAACAATGGTGATTCTGGGTTTCATCCCATTATTATATGGATTCTCTAGGGAGCAGATGCCCGAGGCATCCCAGGTCGAATGAGAGAAATTATATGTCATAGGCATGCCTCTGAGGATTTCCTCAGTTTCACATGTTTAACATAGGATATTACGCAAGTTTAACATCCAGCAGAGATGGATCAAACTAATCAAGACAATGACTAGAGTGGATCAGATGAGTGTAACCCATAGAGGACACACTGATGTAGGTGGGTTGACATGACCTCACCAGGATGTGGTGGCCCGGGCAAGAATCAAGATGGATGATGGTGTGATGAGTGAAATAGGTTGCAAATGGGATGGAACCACCATGAGGACGACAGTAATGTTGGCCTTGAGTCTCAGGGAGACTTACAATGTATCCTCATGGTAGGAAATCAATGTTCACATAGTTCAAGAGGGCGAGGAGACGCCTAATGAGGTGGACCGTGAGAATGCATGCATGGATGGGACTTGGAGGAAGTGGAACCTCTGGGTTGGGGCATGACCATCCCGAGACACATTGTCTCAAGGTAATTGTTAGGTGATGAGAATGAATTAGGGAACACATGGGAAAACAACCCAATTATGTGTATGGGGATTATGCGTGGTTAGTAGCCCAGGTTTGTCTGAATCCTCTAGGACTTAACAAAGATGTGGGTCCTAGTGAAGGGATTACAATGGGTTACTGCTGAATGAGGGATGTAATGACTTACCGCTGATCAGTATACAATGGATTACCACTAATTAAGGGACACAAAGGATTACTACTGACTGGGGGAAACAATAGATTAGCCCTGATTGGGGGACACAACAGATTACCATTGTGTGGGGTTACAGTTTATCATTGTGCGGGACAAAGGTGAACAGAATTGAATAAGGACTTGGGGTCTAGATGGATGGTGTAGGAGAACCGACGTGAAGGATGTCAGAAAAACTGGGGTCGTGGGAATGAACCTCAGAGAGGCTTCCTACGTAGCCTTCCATGGTACGGATCAAATACCATGTAGTTCAGGTTGGTGTTTGGGGCTTACGCTCTAGGCTTCCCAATGTGTTGGTGAACCGATTTGAAGGAGGTCAGAAAGATTGTGGTGTGGGGATTGATCCTCAAGGAGGCTTCCTACATACCCTGCCTTGGCAAGGATCAAAGACCATGTAGTTCAAGTTGGTGTTTAGGGCTTACACCCCAGGCTGCCAAAGGTGTTGGTGAACTGACGTGAAGGAGGGTGGAATGACCAGGTGGTGGGCTTGTACCTCAGGGAGGCTTCCTACATACCATACTTTGGCATGGATCAAAGACTACATAGTTTTGGTTAGTGTTTGTTTCATACACTCCATGATTCACAAGGTGTTTGTGAACTGACGTGAAGGAGGTCAGAACGACCTTGGAGGTAGGCTTGAACCTCCGAGAGGCTTCCTACGTACCCTTCCTTGTCAAGGGTCAAAGACCACATAGTTCAGGTTGGTGTTTGGGGATTACACTCTAATATACCCAAGGTGTTGGTGAAAAGACGTTATAGAAGTCGGAACGACCGGGGTGGTGGGCTTGAACCTCAGGGAGGCTTCTTACAAACCATTTCTTGGCAAGGATCAAAGACCATAAGTTTATTTTGGTGTTTTGGGCATACACTCTAGGATTCCCAAGGTGAGGGTGAACTGACGTGAAGGAGGTTAGAACGATCGGGGTGGTGGGATTGAACCTCAGGGAGGATTCCTATGTACCCTACCTTGTGAAGGATCAAAGACCACGTAGTTCAGGTTGGTGTTTTGGGCTTACACTCTAGGATGCCCAAGGTGTTGGTGAACCGACGTGAAGGATTTCAGAACGACCGGGGAGGTGGGCTTGAACCTTAGGGAGGCTTCCAATGTACCCTACCTTGGGAAGGATCAAAGACCACATAGTTTTGGTTGGTGTTTGGTACTTACACTCTAGGCTGCCCAAGGTGTTGGTGAATCGACGTGAAGGACATCATAATGACAAGGGTGGTGGGCTTGAACCTCCGGGAGGCTTCCTACGTACCCTATCATGGCATGGATGGAATACCACATAGATCAGGTTGGTGTTTGGGGATTACACTCTTGGCTACCCAAGATGTTGATTAACCAAAATGAAAGAGGGCAGATCGACCGGGGTGGTGGGAATGAATCTTAGAGATGATTCATATGTACCCTGCCTTGGAAAGGATCAAAGACCATGTATTTCATGTTGGTGTTTGGGGATTACACTGTAGGTTTCTCAAGGTGTTGGTGAACTGACGTGAAGGAGGTCAGAACAACCGGGTGGTGGGATTGAACCTCAGAGAGGCTTCCTACTTACACTAGGGTGGTTGCCCTTTCCCCATGTGTGAGGCATGAGGAGAGGTTACAGTTTAATGTCATGTTCTGAGGAAGATGGCGCTTGATAGTTTAACTTCCCATAGCTCGGATGAGGGAGGATTCACTCCACATCCCTAGAACCTACATAACTGGTACCCTCTGCACCTCAGTGAAGAGAAAAGACACGAAACATAATGGCTAGGGGGTGTTATGGAGCAAACAATTGGGGGGGGGGGGTGCACATTAGCGAGGATGTGTGAAGAAGAAATATCCATCTGAGTGCCTATGAGAAGAAGAATGAGGAAAAGCAACAAAATAGGACGTATCATCCATGAGACATTGAAATTACATCATGTAAACCTGAAGGGTCGCATGGGAAAATGAGTTTTAGAGCAAAGGGGTTCACAGGTAGTAGCTCTATGAAGCTCTGGTGCCCCACGAAGTGGAGGGACTCCGCGAAGGGATGTGCTTCATGAAGTGGAGTCGCCTAGTCTAGGGATAGGGTGTAGGTCCATATGGGGGGAGCCTTGCGAAGTGGAAAGGGATTCGTGAGGAAATGAATCACGAAGCTAGGGTCCCTTGTAAAGTGTAGCATTGTGAAGCAATGTACTTCACGATGCACAGTGACCTGACCTTGGAACTTGGGTTACAAGCGCATGGAGGGTGCTTCGTGAAGCACAAGTGCACCATGAAGACCAGAGTCCCCTTGGATATCTTCTTCTTCCGCGAAGACCCATAGGGTTTCCGAATGGAATCCCTATCGGAAGAGGGGATTAATTGAGGCCAAGGGGGAGGTACTTCATGGAGAAAATATACCATGAGGAGCTCATGGTTTGCAGAGCAGGAAGTGCTTCATGATTCGTCAGCCAGGAAGGTGAATAGTCGGATATTCCATCCCCCGGGCATGAGAGGAGCCAGGTATTTATAGGCATGAGGTGTTGTGATGAAGGGTTCTCTTGGTGCGAAGAAGAAATTTGATTTGGGGCGGGTTGTGAACGTCAAATGGGATCATGGAGCTATTCCACCTCCTTGATTCGTGGTGGGTCATGAATGTCAAAGGGGCTCACAGAGCTGTCTTGCCTCCTTGCTTTGTGGTGGGTTGCAAACATCAAAGGGGCTCATAGAGCTGTCCTGCCTCCTTGCTTCATGGCGGGTCTTTACGGCGGGTCGTGAATGTTAAAGGGGATCATGGAGCTGTCCCGACTCCTTGCTTTGTGGCGAGTCACAAAGGGGCACTTTGGTGCTAGTCGCTGGGGCCCAAGAGCATCATGATCCATCTTCACGAGGCAGTCCCAAATGCTTTCAGGATGTTCGGTTCGTCCCCAATTTTGGAATCAACAGTATCGTAAAATGTGTAGAATATACATGATTCATAATGATTTCATCAAAATATAACCAGTTAAAAGAAGCAGGTTTCTAAAGAATATAACCACCGATATAGAAACAGGTTTAATAAACATCATGCCATAAAAAATAAACCATTCAGAGAAAAAATATGAATGGAAACATTGAATAATTTCCCTTAAAGGAATGTGTGACACTAATGTATTTCATCTTATATAGGAAATATTTTTTTAGACCATTAAAATATTTTATAGAGGAAAATATCCTTTCTACTTTAAAAAAACTATTTAAAACACCAAAAATTTTGCAAACCTTTTTCCCAGAATATAAATTTGAAATCTGTAATGGTCTAAACCCTCATGGTCCATTATATTGCCTATTTCTGGTGTTTGGGATGCCTTGGACCCCATCAGTAAGTCTGGATCTGAAGGGCGGTGTATCGATGGAAGGATGTCACCATGGTGTCACCCATCGTTTACACTGATCAGTGTGTCATCGATCAGTGCCACATGGGATTTTTGGGTTTCTGTAACACCTTGAGATTTTATGAGAAATATTATTTTTAATTTCTTTGATATCTTGTGTTGTACTCTAAACCAAGATTATCTTGCGCTATAAGAAACACCGTATTAGCTTGTAGTATATGCAACACTATTCTTGGATTGCGTTAAAGGGAAGAGAAAACTTCCTCGATAGCTTGTGTTGTACGCAATACCGAGTTTCACTAATCAACAATATGTTATTAAAATATTACACAAACTAACCGTTATGAATAGTAATACCCACTTTTTGAAATTTTATAAACTTTATCTTTCAAAAGGGACTTTTGTTTGGATTCGGAATATCGAAATTAGCTTAGGGTGAATTTTTGGTATTTTTCGGAAAACTTTTAATTTTTGATGAATAGTGAAAAACATTGAGTCATAGTTTAAAACCAAATTTTTATTTAAAATTAAATTTATTTTATTTATATTTATTTTAGGTAAAAATATATACATAATACCTATTTGAGTTTAATTTAATTCATTTGAGTCATTTTATAATAATTTTAGATATATAAAATTTTTATTGAACTTTTTACCGTCTTTTACCCACCCCCTAGGAGAATTTGAAAATTTACATAAAATATAATTTTACCACTTATGTGAGTTTAATTTTGAAAATCCGAGATACACCTTTAATATCAAGGAGTAAAATTTGGTTCAATAAGATAAAAATTATTTTTGGTGAATAGTAACTTTTTACTTTTATTTACCACGGTTAAAAGTAAATAGTGTAATTAAGGGTAAATATGATATAATTATTACTGTAAAAATGTCCTAATCCTATTAAATAAGTATAAGTCGACCAAAAACATCCTTTGGAAAAAATTATGAACCTTTTTGGTCCACCTGGATTAGATTAGGACACTTATTATTATTTTATTTAAAGAAGAGTTAAAAGAGTTAAAATCAAAAGTTAATAACTAAAACATTTTTAATATAGGGTTATACATAAGATAAATTCGACTATAAATATTCATCATAAAGCTAAAAAGATTTTATACATAATGGTATTTTATTTAAATATTTTATACATTAAATGATTTAATATACTTATGACACAATGATGATGCATTAATTACCTTTTTAATGAAATATTAACATAATTGATATTATAAATACCCAAATAAATATAATTCTAGACTTTTTTATGAATTAAAATAATTTTATAGGTGAATATAACATATTAGGGTTGGTAAAAAGAATTGTTTTCGAAGTAATGATGCTGTAATGAGTTTAGAAAAAACAAAATACCAAATAGTGTCAAAATTCACATAAAACTGTTTTGAAACAAATATTATATTATTAATTGATATAATAGACCTAAAAATATAAGGCTCGGCCAAAAGAATTATATAATAATATTTATGTAATTAATGAACCAATTGGGATTATATTGGTATTTTATAATAAGTTTATTAACCATATAGTCTAAGAATACAAGAAGACACGGTAAAAGTTAAATTATTTAACTTAGAGTTAAATCTAAATGATAAGGTTAAAATGGTAACATAAACATTTCTAAAACCTAATGGATTAGAAGATTTCTACCCATCTCCACCATAGACTCTAAATAAGTCAATTTGGATCCATTATAAACTGAATATGAATTTATTATAAAATAATATTTTAAGTTTCTCCTAAGGTGCCCCTCACCCGTCTTATAAAAGGGAACTCCCCCTTCTGTCTAATTCACACTACCAAATCCATTTGGATCAGATAAAACCTACTCAAATACCCTGTAAACTGTCCTACCTTAATCCTATAGGCCTTTATTTACTTATAAATCCAACCTAAGGAGCCCTTTTGATCAAATCAAAAGGAAGAACCTGAAGAAGAGGTAAATATCTCACCACCTATTTCAAGTTCCTTTCTTCGTCCACATCCTCTTTCTTTGTTGTTTACATTATAAAACAATAAATATAGTACCTTCTATATATTGTGATGTTATTATAAAAATTTTACAATCATATTAGTTTTTTTATCCGTCCTATGAATGGAAAAGTCACCACAGGTGTGTACGTATGACTTACCATCTCCACGTCGTGGTGTAGTTTGTTATTCCAACATTTCATCATTTAGATTGGTATAATAATGAGTATAAATGATATAAATAATAAATATAACATTATTATGATTCTATATATATTATATACCATCTAATTATATAAAATTTTAAAATCAAAATAATGATATCATTGCTTGTCCGTACGTACGGACTACCGTCTCCACGAACGCGATGAGATTCATTTTCCATGATTAACCATTCAAGTATGGTTAAAAGGAATATATAATAAATAATCCTAAAATATATTACATAATAATTATACTGGATTTATGTACATATATGTTTCATTTACTTAATTCCATTCAATTCAATAAAAAACGAAAACAACATTCAATCGTACGTATGGCCTACCGTATCCATTAACGATGTATTTCATTCAATTTATCGATCTATCATATATATTTATATGCTGAATATATATTATAAATAAATCATGTTTTACATTCTAGAATTAAGTAAATCAAGATATATGTAATAATATCAAGAACAACAAGTCGAAACACGTATGATAAATGAAACGATTTTAACCAAAATACTTCTTTAACATGGAATTTACAAAAAAAATTGGGTAATATAAAGACATAAGTGAATCATATATGATATCATAAATATTATTATGGTTATGTTACATGTTAATAATACGTTTAAACCCACTATACAGGAGTCTCGGACACAAACAAAATAAATTTGACATAAGGTAAGGGATAATTTATCAATCTCATTTTTATCCGAGATTGCTTATACGTAAGTATTTACTGGGGTTATATTTTTCATCCATGTCCATAAAAAAAGTTTTTCATAAATTATTTAATATTATTCCATTTATGTTTAAATTCATGTTTACCTCTCTTTGTGTTTTACTTTGTGTTATGGAAGAAATATTTCTTTTGTTTACCATACGTGGTACTTTTTGATTTTTCCATTAAAAGTACGAGGAGAATGTTATTTTTAACATATACGGCATGAACAGAATTTTACCGTTTCATAACGCCTTATTTTAATGAAGATTCCTCTATAATATTTAATTATAATTTTCAGTAAAATCCTTTTCTTTTAAAATTTTGTGGCATTTTGTGAAAATAAAATGCTTTTGAGGAAGAAAGGATATTTTCTTGATGAATTAATTTCAAGTGTTTTATCAAAACTATATTCCATCTAAGATGACTTTATTTAGTATGTTTATGACTCAAGTATAATGTCTCTATTATTTACATGGTTTTATTTTCCTTTTGATGAAATGATATCCATTTTTTATATGGATTATGTTATAATGGGATGATGTTTATGAAACCCATTTTATTCTTTGGGTTATGATGAATGATTTGTGATTATTTTGTGGCACACATAAGAATGATTTCAAAATGAGATGGGTGGGACCTATATCTCCCTCCAATGCATTGGTTAACGATTTTTATCTCATGAGACAGACATGACGGGATCGAAAAGTAGTATCTGATTCAGTAATACAAGGTTGCAATGACATGTAAACCCGGTTCAGTAATAGATTTTGTCCACTATGATGGTCTTGGTAGTAATGATTTGACTACTATGGAAATAATATCAAGTGACTAATGGTTTCAAAAAATTACATTTTTATTCCCATTATATTTTATCATGATTAATGTTTCTTTATGATCTATGCCTTACGTACTGCCAAAGTTTATTTCACAACTCAGGATCTCGATGTTTTAACTTTATGTTCATGTTTTTAGGTTAAAATGTATATGGTATGTTTTATTTTCTCCATGATTAACCTTACTGAGCATTTGAGATCACCCTTTTTTATGTTTTTTCCCCAAGATATAAAGAAAGGTTTTAGGTATGAAATAAAATAGAAGATCTTTATGGGAGATGTTAAAGATATTTCACCGTGATTAGAATATTATGTTCTGAGTTTCCAGAGACACTAAACTATTACGGTCCTTGGATGTCAGTTTTTGTTATGTATTACATATTCCACAAAAGTAATGTAATTTCCATGTACGTCAAGTTTGCGTCTCTATAATTGGTATCAGAGGAAAGGTTTAGTTAACCTTTGGAAACTAGGACGTAATAACTTTAGAGAGATCCATAGAGATATTTCAAAGGTATGACTAGGGATGTCCCTAAGGATAAGTATAAGTATAGATTGTATTACTAGAATTACAGTAACGATCATAGAATTAAACCAAAGATGTTAGAGATTGAATTTAATCCCCCTTGATTATGTTGTTTGTCTAGTACGAGTTTTTCCTCTCATACTTTTCTTTTTGGGTTTTAAGAAATGGCATGAAACATGAGGATTCATGTTAATGTAGAATATGATGGACAATGGAATGAAATTATTCATGAGAAACCAAATGAAACAGGATTTGGATTTCTAAACATCGTTATTACGCCTAATCAGCAATCTCATAATATGATCAATAATATCAACTCTGGTAAGTTTCCTGACTCGACTAATAAGAGAAATATGGAGTTTCATGATGATCATAGGGGAAATAAAGTTCAATTTCCCTCATGTAAATCATGTGGGAAGAGGAATCAAGGAGAATGTTTCAAAGGAACTGGAAGATGCTTTGGGTGTGGAAAAGAAGGACACAAAGCTGGTAATTGAAAAGGATAAAGTTCAGTTATCTCCCCGGACATGGATAATGGTATTTCTATGACATCAAAAATGGTTAAATGTAATAAATGTGGAATGTATGGGCATTATGAATACCAATTTTCTAAGGGAAAGTCTCATGAAGAGAATCATCATGGTTGTATGGGTAGTATTTATGTTGATGCTGATGAAGAGAATACAAATAATATATGATATAAAAGAATTTTTGAAGCTCGGTCAATGGTTTATGAAGGTAGTGGAATGATTTCATGTTAATCAAGAATAATGTATGGTACTATGGAATAATCAAACATCTAAGGATTGTTACACTATTGTTTTTCCTAAAGTATCTGAAAGTATATGTTGAATGGTACTGGAAACCATGAAATGTGATTGAAATATTTTTGGAAAGAATATTATATGCGCATAATTAAGAGATAAAGAGATAATTAAATGTTTGATAGTATTAATTAGCACATATACGGACAAAGTGATATCATGGTTTGACTATATAGAAATTCTCGGATTTTGGTATGTGGAAAGAGTTGACTTTTGATAGCAGTCATGTTTTCACAAAGATTATATGGTAATTCATGTTTCAATAGAATACATGATTAAGGTCTTCACATGTTTGGAATGTGACCAAAAAGATATATCATATGATATACAGGGGATAAATGATGGTATTCACATGCTTGGTTGATGAAATTTCTAGTAATCGTTTTCTTTATACTATGAAATTGGATAGAAGTATTTTGGATAATACTAAAGATTTGAAATGGATTATGATGGACATAAGATAATATTGTTTAAGGATATAACCTTTTTTCGATATTATTTCTAGAATGTTATATAAGTTTAGTTTTAGAAAAAGGACAACCTGCAGGACGGGCGACAACCCGCCGCATCGGACAAGGTTGTGGGAATCGAACCCACAACCGAAGTGCGACAGGCCTTTATAGACTACCTCTGGCATATAGAAATTCCCTGGTTAGTAGAAACTAGTTTTATTTTATTAAGATGTATGATAGATGAAGTATAATTCCATTTTTGGAATCATATATGATTAACCTCGCCATTGATGGACTTAAGTATATTTGATAACTTTTTCTAACCTTTTGTTTGAGACAGATGGAATGACCCATCATTCTATCTCATGATCTACTAACACTTCATGAATGATAAATTCAACTTTATTTCATTAATATATGAAGTGGAAATTGTTAATGGAATGACCAACGGTGATATTGTACCAAAATCAAGTAAGTATTTATTATAATTCAAAATTTTCAACTTTAGGGAAATGATATTGAAAACCAAAAACGTTCTCCTAGTACCCTCATATCCGATGAATTAGATGGTACCTTACATCATCACAAATTTATGGTTTTTTTATTGTTGGCATATTCATATCCGTGTTCTCTACCACTCTCTATCATAACATTATGGTTAGATTTCTCTTCCATATCCATATTTTCACATATGTTCTTCTATGTGGAAACCCAGTGATGAGTTAATTTGGGTAACCGTTACATTTATTTTTTAAAATTAATTATTAGTATTCATTTTTACGATGTGGGAATCTATGAATGAAACTTTAAAGTAGTAAACAATTTATAACCTCAACTAATTTCGAGGGAAAAATTCATTTTAAGGGGGGTAGAATGTAACACCACGAGATTTTTTATGAAATATTATTTTTCATTTCTTTGATGTACTGTGTTTTACTCTACACCAAGATTATCTTTCTCTATCTGAACCACCATATTATCTTGTTGTATATACAACACTATTCTTGGCTTCCGTTACAGACAAAGGAAACCTTCCTCGATAGCTTGCATTGTACAATATACCGAGTTTCACTAAACAACAATATGTTCCTAAAATATTATATAAACTAGCCATTATGAATAGTAATACCCACTTTTTGAAATTTTGTAAATTGTATATTTCAAAATGGACTTCATTTTTGGATTCAGAATATCGAAATTCGCTTAGGTTGAATTTTTGGTATTTTTCTGAAAACTTTCAATTTTTGATGAATAGTGAAGAACACTGAGTTATAGTTTAAAAATGAATTTTTATTTAAATAAATATTTATTTTATTTTAATTTATTTTGGGTCAAAATAGATACATAATACCTATATATGTTCAATGTAATTCATTGGAGTCATTTTATAATAATTTTAGATATATAAATTGTTTTTGAACTTTTTACCGTCTTTTACCCACCTTCTAGGAGAATTTTAAAATTTACATAAAACATAATTTTACCCCTTCTGTGAATTGAATTTTGAAAATAAGAGAGACGCAGTTAATATCAATGTGTAAAATTTGGTCAATAATATAAAAATAATATTTGGTGAATAGTAACTTTTTACTTTTATTTACCACGGTTAAAAGTAAATAGGGAAATTAAGGGTAAAAATGATATTTTTATTACCCTAACACATGTCCCAATTCTATTAGATAAGTATAATTCAACCAAAAAAACCTTAGGAATAAAATATGAACCTATTTGGTCCACCTGGATAATATTAGGACACTTATTATTATTTTATTTAAAGAAGAGTTAAAAGAGTTAATATCAAAATTTAATAACTAAAACATTTTTAATATTGGATTATACATAAGATAAATTAGACTATAATTGTTAATCATAAAAGTACAACTATTTCATACATAATGGTATTTTATTTATATTTTTTATACATTAAATAATTTAATTTAATTTTGACACAATGATGATGCAGTAATTACATAATTAAGGAAATTTTAACATAATTGTTATTATAAATAACCAAATAAATGTTATATGATAATATTGATGAATTAAAATAATTTAATAGGTTAATATAACATATTTGGGTTTTTGGATAAATTTTTTATGAATTAATAATGCTGTTATGAATTTAGAAAAAACAAAAAACAAAATTCTATCAAAATCGACATAAAAGAGTTTTTTAAAAAAATATTATATTATTAATTGATTTAATGGTCCTAAAAATCCAAGGTTAGGCCAAAAGACATATATAATACTATTTATGACATTAATGACCCAATTTGGGTTCTATTGACATTTTATGGTATGTTTATTAACCATATAGTGTTAGAATAAAAGAAGACATGGTAAAAGATAAATTATTTAACTTAGAGTTAAATCCAAATGATAAGGTTACAATCGTAACCTAAACCTGTCCAAATCCTATTGGTTGAGAGGATTTCGACCCATACCCACCCTAGCCTTTAAATAAGTCACTTTTTATCCATTATAAGCCGAATATAAATTTATTATAAAACAATATTTTATGTTTTTGCTAAGGTGCCCCTCACCCCTCTTATAAAAGGGCACCCCCTCTCCCTAATTCACACTTGCAAAGCCATTTTGATCGGCCAAAACCTACCCAAATTGCCTCGTAACTATACTAATTCATTCTAGATTCCTTCCTTTAGTCAAAAATCCAACCTAAGGAGTCCTTTTGATCAAATCAAAAGGAAGAACCCGAAGAAGAGGTAAATATCTAATCACCTATTCCAAGTTCCTTTCTTCTTCCACTTCCTCCATCTTTGTTGTTCCCATTATAAAATAATAACTCCAGTATATTCTTTATACTGTGATGTTATTATTAAAATTTACAAACATATTAGTTATTTTATACATCCTATGAATGAAAAAGTCACCACATGTGCGTACATACGGCTTACTGTCTTCACGTCATGCTGTAGTTTGTTATTCAAACATTTCATCATTTGGATGGGTATAATAATGAGTATAAATTATATAAATAATAAATAATAAATTATTATTATTCTGTATATATGATATACCATCCAATTATATACTATTTTAAAATCAAAATAATGATATCATCGCTCGGGCGTACGTACGGACTACCGTCTCCACGAACGCGTTGAGATTCATTGTCCATGATTAACCATTCAAGTATGATTATAATGTATATAAAATAAATAATCGTGAAAGACATTACATAAAAATGATATTGGATTTATGTACATATATTTTTCATTTACTTAATTCCATTCAATTCAATAAGGAAATGAAAACAGTGTTCATGCGTATGTACAACCTACAATCTTCATGAACGTTGATTTTCATTCTATTTATCGATCTATCATATATATTTATATTCTGAATGCATATTATATATAAATAATTTTTTACATTATGGAATTAAGTAAATAAGAATATAAGTAACAATATCATGAACAAAAAGTCTAAACACATACGATAAATGAAACGATTTTACCCAAAACGCTGCATTAACATGGAATTTACAAAATAATGGGTAATATAAATTCATAACTGAATCATATATGATATCATGAATATTAGTATGGTTATGTTACAAGTTAATAATATGTTTAAACCCACTATAGAGGAGTCTCTAACACATATAAATGAAATTGGACATAAGGTAAGGTATAATTTCTCAATCTCATTTTTATCTGAGATTGCTTATACGTAAGTATTTACTGTGGTTATATTTTTCATCCATGTCCATAAAAAAAGTTTTTCATAAAGTGTTTAATATTCTTCCATGTATTTTTAAAATAATTTTTACCCCAATTTTACTTTTACTTTGTGTTATGGAAGGAATCTTTCTTTTGTTTACCATACCTGGTACTTTTTTTATTTTTTTCCATTAAATGTACGAGGAGAATGTTCTTTTTATCATATACAGCATGAACAGATTTTTACGGTTTCATAACGCATATTTTTCATGAAGCTTCCCATATATGATTAAATTATTATTTTCAATAAAATCCTTTTCTTTTAAAATTTCATGGAATTTTGTGAAAAGAAAATTATTTTGAAGAAGAAAGGATATTTTTCTCATGAATTCATTTCAAGTGTTTTATCAAAACTATTTTCCATTTGAGATGAAATTATTTAATATGTTTATGACTCAAGTATAATGTATCTATTATTTGGATGGTTTTATTTTTCTTATGATGAAATTATATCTATTTGTTTTATACAGATTATGTTATGATGGGATGATGTTTATGAAACCCATTTTATTATTTGGGTTACGATGAATGATTTATGATTTTTTTGTGGCACACATAAGAATGATTTAAATATGATATGGGGGGGACCTATATCTCCCTCCAATGCATTGGGTAAAGATTTATATCTCATGAGATAGACATGGCTGGAACAGAATGTAAAATCAGTTTCGGTAATACAGGGATGGAACGGCAAGTAAACCCGGTTTAGTAATGGACTTTGTCCACTTTGATGGTTTGGGAAGTAATTATTTGACTACTATGGAAATCATATCAAGTTCATAATGGTTTTCCACAATTATAAGTTTTATAATCATTCTATTTTATCATGATTAAGGTTAATTTATGATCTATGCCTTACGTACTACCAATGTTTATTTCACAACTCAAAAATTTGATGTTTAAACATTATGTTCAAGTTTTTGTTTTCAAATGTATTTGGTTTGTTTTATTTTCTCCATTATTACCCTTACTTATAATTTGAGCTCTCATTTTTTTGTTTTTCCCCATGATATAAAGAATGGTTTTTAGGTAAGAAAAAAAGGGATGATCTTTATGGGAGATGATGAAGATCTTTCACCATGATTAGAAGATTATGTTCCGAGTTTCCAAAGACAATAAACTATTATGGTCCTTGGATGTCAGTTTTTTTTATGTATTAAGTATTTTTTAAAAGTAATGTAATGTCCATGTATGACAAGTTTGGGTCTCTAAAATTTCCTTCCCTAGTTTTTCTCATAACGCTGCTTTTATGTCTTTCAATCTTTTTAAAGTGGTTCAAGGCCATTTTAGCTTCATAAACAATGTTTTAAATCCCCTCGGAATGGGGTGACCCTCAACAGACCCATTTTCCTCTCTTTAAATAAAATCCTTCAACACACTGCTATTTTGGCCACCGCTCTAATGAGAATTCTTAAATAACAATTAATTCATCCATGTGTAACTATCCAACTATTTGGTGAAACCACAATCTTCCATTAAAGACATTTAAAATTCTTATCCCGTAACTCTAGGATCTCACCTTTTTATCACATGGGAATTCATTCATTCTTCTTCTTGGTTGGTTTTTTTACCTTTACATGGTGTGTCTGGAGTCCCCTTTCCTGAGGATTGTGGTGAAATTGTGATGGATCCTTCCCTACTCATTCTTGGAGTCCTCAGAGCTCCTCCCCTACATGTCGCGGAACCCCCTATTGTTGGCGTGAGGAGAAAAACTTCGATTGTTGATCATCCAGGTAGGGTTTTTCTTTCATCTCTCTTTACGATGAATCATGCAGGGTGGGTATGATAATGTACATATAGGGATGGATGAAACCAAACCATAAAAAAGATAATAAATGGGTTTTTATGAATGAAGGGGTATGTTTGATGATGTTGTAGTACTCTTTTACCCTTTCATATATGTTGTGAAATTTATTGGATTATGTCCACTGAAAATCATGTCCATTAGTGGTCCTTTCTTGAACAATAATTAACCTATATTATTATAGATAAATCTATGATTGAATGGATGTATCATGGAAACTAGTTAATCATGTAAGGTCTGTTAGTTAAATGGATTCCCAATGAACAAGAATCCTTGTGTGGTCACCCCGGTTAACCAAACTGAATGGCAGAACTAAATGAATGTTGTGTTTAAAATCTGAAAAAACCCTTTCTCTATTCTGGTAATGTGGGTGGTTTTCTGCTTGATTCTTGTGAGGTGACATGGATGGGGATGGGATTCCCTATTTTTTTACAGTTGTTGGATTGTGGATCTGTGGCCATTTGGGGAAGTATGTCGGGTCTTGGTATGGTTTCAGTACTTTGAGGGATCTCACAGATCCCTTTTATTGTTGTGACTTTACAAGAGAACCTGCTGTGAATGCTTAATTTGGTTCTTGGCTATGTTTTCCCTTCCTTGGATTATTCTTATGAGTATTAGTTACCCAATAGTGAAGAACTATTTAAATGAAATCAATTTAATATAAAAATAAGAATGGCACCAATGGGGATTTTTTTTCGGGAATGAGTTGTGAATTGGTTGTGGTTGTGGTGCTTCTTATGAATGAATAGTAATGAGGGTGTTTGTGTATGGGCTGGTTTTGGAACCCCTAGGGTTGGAAGAGTTATTTTTTTACCTATATGTATAACTTGTTTCTTTTGATTCTTATCACACCCACCCAAGTTGAGCACTTCGTGCCAAACACCCCCATTTCATGTGGGAGGACTCCTATGAGTGGGTGGTTATTAGCTCATTTTTTTGAACCCTTTCTCGAGTATCCCAAGATTCTTATTGCAGGCTGTGATGGCCTGAGGTCAATTATAGCCCAAGATTTTTCAGGCAGGGTAGTGTGGTGGTTGGCCTAGGTGTGTGCGGGCAGGTTGTTTCCCAAGTGTCTTCAAGACGAGGCCTATGTGTCTTCGGGTGTGGGAGTTGTTTTTCGGGCCCAGGTTTCTTCAGGTGTGGTGGTATTTATTCTAGACCAAGTGTCTACGGGCATGGTTACAAGTGGTTATTGTCAGCTAGGTGTTTTCGGGAGGGATGTGTGGTTTTGGTAGCCCAGGTGTGTGCGGCTGGGGGATGGCAGTGGGAGTGCGATGAAGACATCAGGGAAGGTCTGACAAATAGGATTTCCTCAATAACCAGTGGGAAAGTCATGTGGGGTACCCAAATACCAGTCTTCTATTACTATTACATTACTTGACTTGCATTATTTTGGGAGTGTTCCTTGGTGAGGTTTGGGTGGATAGTTTTGTTACTAGATTCCATTGTTATCTCCTTTCCTCATGGGAAATTAGAATTATTCATCACTTGTGCATGAGTTCTTCGGGTTTTACCTACTGAGTATACCTATATACTCACCCAATATATATGAAACTTCTTTCAAGTTTCTATGAGGACTTAGAGGACTATGCCTGACCCTAATTTCTGGGACGTTGGGACTGTTGAAATTATTGATTTTTTTATATTAGTATTTCCCCTTTAGATTCTTCTTGTACTATGTAGTACATTATTATTAGAACATGAATATGGGAATGGATTGTTTTGACTTTAATTTTACTTCCATATTTGGTGTTTTTTCGGATTTTCAATCTTATCTCCTGATCCTACTAAATAAAAAGGAAAATTCCTTCCATTTTTATATGTGATTCTATACCCTTGGTGCTAGTCACCAATTCAGGTCCTATTAATGGTGGGTCCTGGGGGGGAATTATCTCTCCTTAAACTTGAGGAAGGAAGGGTTTGGAAATCTCGTGTCCCATCCCTCATCTTGGTGAAGGCGGGCCGTGACAGAATAGTATCATAGGAAGGTTGAGAGATACGATAAAGCTTGGGGTTAGGCACAATGAGGATTTCTTGGGATGGTAGGGAAATAGTGCTAGGTAATCTAGGTGCATGAAATAGGCCAGGGAAGACCAGCTAGGACACAGGATTTTAGGGCCCCTCATAATCCAATGCAAGGACACGGGACTTACCGAATGACCAAGTGACGCTACATGGATTGGAGGGTCGAGACCCTAGGAAAGGTACATGCATAATAATGACTTGTGTTCTTGTGTTTTATAGGTGTTCTGGGAATATAAATAAATAAAAAATTCATGAAAAACTTAAAATAAATATTCTACACTACTTGGGCCTAGGCATTCTTTATTTACCTTACAGCTATGGAACCCAGACTATGACCACAAGTAGTGTTGTAGATCGAGGTCCAGGAGGCTGGTCTAGCTGATCAGCAACGTACTGATCGAGAGGACGATGGGCAGTGGTATAGGATGCTTCAAGCCTTTCAGCAACAGAACCTCGGGAATTACAAGGGCAACATCTCATACATAGAGACCAAAAGCTAGCTCGAGGAGTTGGTGATAGTTTTCAGCTTGATCCGACATTTGTCTGAGTACTGGGTTATATTGGCTTTCAGTCAGATGTGGGGGGGGGGGCATGTCTATGGTGGACACTTTAACTTTGCGAGAAGTGGGTGGATGAAGTTTCCTAGACTGACTTTGAGAATGAATTCCATGAGTAATTCCTCTCTTCTGCGATGAAGACGAAAAAGTGGCAGGATATAATCTCCCTTCAGTAGGGGAGTATGGCAGTGAGGGATCTAGGAATCACGTTCAAGGATTTACATAGTTTTTATCCGGAAATTTTTCCGAATGAGTATTTTTGAGTGAGATTTTTAGAGGAGGCACTCTGACCTTCTCTTTAGTATGCTTTTACTCCCTTCACTCTACCAACAAACTTGGAGGTTCATAAGAAAGAAAAAGTGGTGGATAGTATGCACACATTGTGAGGTGTGTCATGAGAGTAGAATCCAGTTTGGCTCGTCAAAGGGGAAATTAGTTAGTAGAAGGCCTCCAGCGTCAGGGCCTTATAGGTTTCAACCAGTGTGGAGCAGGCCCCAGTAGTTCTAGTTTTGATCACCCAGTCCTCACCCTTTATTTTCGGGACCAGGACCGAGATGCTTAATCTATGGTAGTCATGGGAAACTTCAGAATCCATGCCCAGACCGAGTGTATTATAGTGGGGTTTGGAAGGTTCAACGCCCACCTCAGCAGCAGTAGTTTCCAACCATGACCTTTCAGTAGCAGCAACATGGACAGTGAGCTCCCGCTCCTCCAAGAGCATATGTTGTAGGAGGAGGCCAACCTCAGGGTGCTTCTCAGGGACCTGAACCAGGGCATGTTTGGGGAGGTGGTCGACAACCGAGTTGTAGTGGATCTGGTCATGGCCAGTTTCACGCCGCGGAGAGAGCAGTTCCCGTAGGGCCGAAGGTTATCTGAGGTACGATCAGCTAGTTTAGTACTCTTTCCTATTCCTTGTTTGATTCATGAGATTCAAACTCATTTTTTTCACCCAGTCTATCCCATGATCTAGGTCTAGACACAAAGGGAATTCCTATACCCATAGTTTTGAGTATGCCAGTCGGAGGTCAGACCAGCTTGTCTCATGTTTTTAGGGGAGGTAGAATGATGTTGGGACCACATCAATCATGTGGGGACCTTATATTTCTATAGATGTAGCCATATGATGTCATTATAGGCATTGAATTCCTATTCTTTGTGTGTTCCATTATCAAATTCTTCTGATGAATTGTTGTGTTTTCTGAAAAGGGTGGATGATGGGTGACTTTATTTAGTGAGGAGTGTTTCGAGGAGGGCAGCTGGCGAGAGGAGCACATTACTTCCTTGTTAGCTGAGCTATCAGTGGAGTCAGTGGACTTAGAGATTGTTGAAGATTTGGAAATTTTAGTGAGTTCATGGACGTCTTCCCTGAAAAGGGGGTGACTCTACCCCCTCAACATGATTTGAGTTTGGGATAGACTTGCAACCCGGCTTCCATCCGAATTTTATGGCTCCCTATTGGATGGAACCTTCTGAGATGCGAGAATTGTGGATTCAGATTGTCGATCTGATGAAGAAGGGTTTAGTTCAACCAATACCGTCACCATGGGGTGCTCTATTCTTGTTCACAAAGAAGGCATACAATGGTCTTAGGTTGTGTATAGACTACCAGAGGCTATATCAGGTAATGGTAAAAACCTGTTACCCCCTCTCGATGATCGATGAAATCTTTGACTAGTTTAAGGGGGAATGATAGTTCTCCAAAATAGAGCCGCGGTCAGGATATCACCAGTTGAGGGTGAAAGGGTGACATCTCAAAGAGTGCCTTCAGGTTCAGATATGGGAACTTTGATTTCATGGTCATGCTATTCAGTATTACGAACGCACCAGTCGTGTTCATGGGACTCATGAACTCAGTCTTATGAAATTTTCATGACTGGTTCATAGTAGTGTTTATTGATGACATCCTGGTCTACTCAAGATCAAAGGAGAATCATGTCGAGCATCTGAGGGTAGTTTTAAAGTTCTTCCAACAACACTATCTCTTTGGGAAATTGTCCAAGTACATGTTCTAGACTCGAGAAGAACACTTCCTTGGACACGTGGTGTCCAAACAAGGAATAATTATGGACCTGTCAAAGGTTGAGATGATTATTTCTTGGGAGGCACCCAGGAACTTGGTAGTTGTTTGTAGTTTCTAGGGCCTAGCAGGTTACTAATGGAGATTCATGTCCAACTTCTCCCGAGTGGCATCACCTTGGACATATTGGACCAAGAAATACCAGGCTTTATTGTGGAGGGGGATATTTGAGGTAGCCTTTAGTTATCTGAAGGGGAAGTTAGTTAGTACCCCAGTGGTGAGGTTTCCAGAAGAAGGGGTGACGTTTGAGGTGTTCTGTGATGCTTCAGGCCGATGCCTAGGGTGTTTGTTGATGCAACAATTGGAGTGATCTTTTATGGGTCTAGGAAGTTACGTCCCAATGAGAGTAACTATGCCACCCATGATCTGGAGCATAAAGTGGTCATGTTCTCACTAATTTTGAGGAGACATTACATCATTGAGGAGCACTTTGTGGTCTTCACAGATCACATGATCATGAGGTATATCTTATCCTAGTGAAAGTTGAACTTGTGGAAGAGAAGGTGGATGTAGTTTCTTTAGGACCATGACTTCAATATTTTGTACACCTCCTGAATGGGGAACATGGAGGCTAATTACTGGAGACGAAAGTTATAGAAGGATGTAGTTCGAGAGTCGGCAGATGCATGGAAGGCGATGGAGTAGTTGGATTACCTACACCTAGATGCAACGGTGGAGGATGGAAGAGGCAATGTGTTTTAGATGAAAGTGCAGTCCTCTCTATTTTAGTAGGTGGAGGAGTCTCAGTGGGGGGACATAGAGGCTAAAGTGATGCATGATCATGTTAGCTAGGGTGATGCTCCATGAGGATGGTCAGAAGATGGGTATAATCAGATGTTGTTTCATGGAATTTTGTTTGTCATAGTGGAAATGCACAAGAGAGTTATTGGTGAGTTCCAAAACTCACCCCTGGAGGTACACCCAAAAGTTTCGAAGATGTTTCGGGGTTTGAGGGGGCAATTTTGGTGTCCCGGGGGAAAGTAGTAAATGGCAGAGTTTGTTGTAAAGTGCCTCATGTGTCAGCAGGTGAAGGATGAAAACCACGTCCCAAGAGGTCTGTTACATCCTTTATATGTACCTGAGTTCATGTGGGATGATATCTCGATGGATTTTTTCACAGTACAACCTAGTTTTCAAGGAGGCTGTTATGTTATCTGTGTAGTGGTGGACCGGTTGAAAATATCAGGTCACTTCCTAGAAACCAAGGATTCAAGTGTGGTGGATGCCTTAGCACAGAGGTATCTGGACGAGGTGGTGTGGTTTCATTGGATTCTGAGGTCTATAGTCTTTGGTCGGGATACCCGGATTACCTCACGTGTCTAGAAAGGATTGCAACAAGCTTTTGGCACCCAACTATGCCTCAATACTGTGTTCCAACCCTAGAGATATGGATAGGAAGAGCGGACCATCCTGATGTTGGAGGATATTCTATGAACATGTTTTTTGGATTTTGGGGGATCGTGGGTGTTACACTTTCCTTCGATAGAGTTTTTCTACAACAACAGTTATCTATCTACCATTGGCATGGCTCCATTCGAATCCTTGTATGGGAGGTTGTTTTACTCATCTGTGTGATGGACAGAGGCTAGGGAAGTAGGTGTTCTTAGCCCAGAGGTTGTGAAAACCACGACAGAGAAGATTCAACTTATACAAGACAGGATGAAGGAGGCTCAGGACTGGCAGAAGTCATATGCCCACCATTGTAGGATACCCCTAGAGTTTGAAGATGGGGACCATGTGTTCTTGAAGGTCTCTCCTTGACATGGGAAATAGAGGATCGACATGGGGATTAAGAATTCTCCCAGGTTAGTTAGACCCTTAGAGATGTTGTGGTGGGTGGGTGAAGTAGCTTATTAGGTAGTGATACCCCCACTGCTACTGAGAGTGCATGATGTCTTCCACGTGTCTCAGATCAATCGGTATCTACAAGAAGATTCGCACATCCTCGACTGGGGGATATGGATATAAATTACGATGCAACATTTGTAGAGATACCAATTAGGACATATGATCATGAGGAAAAGGGGTTTCATGGATGAACCATTCCCTTGTTTCGTGTGTTATGGAGGAATGGTGGGTTGAAGGATAGTACCTAGGAACAGGAGGTACAGTTGTGCGCTCAGTACCCAGGGTTGTTTTGAGTATAATTCTATTCTGTTTTATACCTGATTGAGATGTAGTTTTGACCGTGTTATCTATAAAATCGTCTATTTTCCCTATTCTATGGATGTGTGTGAAGAGTCCTGACTTTGGGGAGGGGAGGACCTGATCCCTAATCCAGATGCATTATGGTGGATGCAATTAAACCCGTGTTGGCGAGTCTGTGCCAACCCAAGATAATAGTATCTCAACATGAGGGAAAGAGACTCCCTATTCCATATGTATTGATAGTGATACCTTCTTATGTTTGTGTGGTTACATGATGAATATGTGTTCTTAGATGTTGAGAATGTTTCGTCCTAATATATATCTTCTGAGGCGTTTGTTTGGTCCCATCTCTTTTCATTGGTTGTATCCTTGAATTCTCGGGGATGATAATACTTTTTGAGGTATTTTATTTAATGTTTCAGACACTCTTGGACCATAAATTTTCCAATTTTTGGTGTTTGGGATGGCCAAAAACCCATCAGTAAGTCTATATCCGAAGGGCGGTGTATCAGTGGAAGGATGTCACTATGGTGTCACCCATCAGTGACACCAATCAGCGCCACAATGTATTTTTGGGTTTCTTTCCCTAGTTTATCATGTAATGCCACTTTTATGTATTTTAACCTTTATAAAGTTGTTAAAGGCTGTTTTAGCTTCATAAACAATGTTTTAAATCCCCTAGGAATGGGGTGACCCTCAACGGACTTGTTTCGACTCTTTAAATGAAATCCTTTAATACACAGCTGTTATGGCCACCACTTCGATGAGAATTATTAAATAAAAATTAATTACATCATGTGTAACCGTCCAACCATGTGGTGATACCACTATTCTCCTTTAATTCCATCTGAAATTCATGTCCTGTAACTCTAAGATCGTTCCTTATTATCACACATAAATTCATTCATTCTTCTTATTGGTTGGTTTTTTCACATTTCCTTGGTGCGTTCAGAGTCCCCCTTCCCAAGGCTAGTGGTGCGATTGTTATAGATCCTTCCCCACTCATTCATGGAGTCCTCACAGTCCTTATCTATATGTTGTGCATCCCCAGTTGTTGGGGAAAGGAGAAAGACATTGATCGTTGATCATCCAGGTATGGGTTTTTCTTCATCTCTTCATACTATGTATCATGTGGGGTGGGTATGATAATGTTCCTACATTTATGGATGAAACCAAACCATAAAAATATAATAAATGGTTTTTAAAGAAATAAATGGTATGTTTGACGATGTTGCAGTACTATTTTACCCTTTCTTATATGTTATGAATTGTATGGGTTTATGTCCAATTAAAATTGTGGTCGTTGGAGGTCGTTTCTTCCACAATAATGAACCTATGTTTTTCTGGATATTTCTATGATTGAATCGATGTAACATGAAAACAGGTTAATCACATAAACTTGTTTGATTAAATTGAATCCCAATGAACAAGAATCCTTATGTGGTCACCCCGGATAACCAAACTCAAAGACATAACAAAATAAAGGGTGTGTTTAAAATCTGAAAACTCCCTTGATCTGTTCGGGTGATGTGGGTGGTTCTTCTGCCTGATGCTTGTGCAGTGACATGGATGGGGATTGGATCCCATGTTTTTGTGTAGTTGTTGGTTTGTGGATCTATAGCCATGTGGGGCCGTATGTTGGGGCATGTTTTGGTTCTAGTACTTTGAGGGATCTCATGAATCCCTTTTGTTTTCGTTACTTTACAATAGAACCGAGTGTGGATGATTAATTTGGTTCTTTGTTGTGTTAATACATACATGGCTTTTGGTTATGCCTATTAGTTTCCCGATAGTGAATAATTAATTAAAATTAATCACTTGAATATGAAAACAATAATAGGTTCAATGCGTAATTGTTTTCTGGGAAATTATTGTGACTTGGTTGTGGATGTGGTGATTTTTTTGAATGAATAGTAATGATGGTGTTTTTGTATGGGCAGGTTTTAAAACCCATAGGTTAAGAAGAGTGTTTTTTACCTCTATGTTTAACTTAGTTCTTATGTTTCTTATTCTCACCCCACACAAGTTGAGAACATCGTGCTGAACACCCCCATTTCATGGGGAGGGTGTTTTTTTCCAACACTCCTATGAGTGGCTGGTTATTAGCTACTTTTCGGCTCCCTTTCCAGAGTATCCCAAGATTCTTCAGCTAGGCTATGACGGCCTCAGGTCCTTTATAGCCCATGATTATTTGAGTAGGGTAGTTGTGGTGGTTGGCCCAGGTGTGTACCGGAAGGTTTTTTCCCAAGTGACTTCGGGATGAGGCCCATGTGTCTTCAGGCATGGCAGTAATTGTTATGGACCATGTGTCTTGGGTAATGGTGGTAATTGCTCTATCCCAGGTGTATGAGGGTGTGGTTACATGTGGTTATTGTGGCCCAGGAGTTTTTTGGTGGGATGTGTGTTTGTGGTAGCCCATGTGTGTACGGACGGGGGAGGGTAGTGGGACTATGGTGAAAATGGTGAGGATGGTCTGATGCATAGGTTGTCTTCAATAATTAGTGGGAAAGTGGTGCGGGGTACCCAAATACCAGTGTGTTATTACTATTTCATTACCTGACTTACGTTATTTGGGGAGTGTTATTTTTTGAGGTTTGGGTGGATATTTTCCTTACTAGATTCCTTGGTTATCTTCTTTTATCACAGGGGATTAGAATTCTTCCCCACTTCTGCATGAGATCTTTTGGTTTTGCCTTCTGAGCATAACAGTATACTCACCCTACGTATATAAAACTACTTTCAATTTTCCATGAGGACTTCGAGGACCATACCAGAACCTATTATCTTGGTTGCTGGGACCACTGAAACTAATGATTTTCTATTCTTTTGGTATTTCCCCTTTGGAGATTTCTTGTACATTGTATCACTTTTTTATTATATCTTGCATATGAGAATTTATTATTTTGTCTTTACTTTTACTTCTAGATTTGGTGTGGTTTTATATTTTCTATCTTATCTCATGATCCTACTAAACAAAAAGTGTAATGCCTTCCATTCTTATGTGTGATTATATACCCTTGGTGTTAGTCGCCACTCTGGGGCCTATTGAAGGTGGTTCTTTTTGGTCATTATTTCTATTTCAACATGAGGAAGGAATGGTTTGGAAATCTGTTGTCCCTTCCCTCATCTTAGTGAAGTCGCGTCATGAAAAAACTTATAAATAAATATTTGAACAAAATAAAAAAAATTAAAATCATTTATCATTGGAAATTATTTTCATGGATCATATGAAAATAATTTATAATTTTTTTAAAGGGTTTTCGATATAAAAATGATTTTTGACTGAAGAGAGAAATATGATGAGTTTATTTCTAAAAAATACTTTCTGTATTATTTTAAGTAACAAAGAGTGAAAAATGGTACTAGTATAATAATATACCTTTAATAATAATAGGTTAATGAAAATCATGACTTTTATAGAGATATATATCATAATATTTCATCAATTGAAGCATAACCATAAACAATCCCAATAAACAATGATATCATTTCAATAAAATCATACCACATTCTAACTTCATATCATACTGTTCATGTAATAAAATGAAATTTAAATAATGTTAAACTATAATGAATATAAGAAAATTCATGATTTGAAATTTCAAATGGACTTATATATACCTTGATAAACAAATTACGTGCATATCAAAACACAAGTCTCAAAGAAGAAAAATTAAGAAAAAACATTCATACCAATTTGGTAACTTTTTAAACGTAAACCACATGAAAAAAGATCATATAATGGGTATTTAGATTCCAATAAATTAATAATAATAATCCTATAATACATTCATGGGTATTATATACACAATGGAAAAGAAGAGTGGCGAACATGGCTTGTTTCTCACGGAAATCAAAAGTGAGATAAAATTCCATTACCTTGGGTCGTGACTCTCATTGTACTCATAAAAAACTAATTTATAATGAATATATTTTTGTTAAACCTTTTTAAATAACCATATTATTATAAATAATACCATATAAGTTTTTATTATGTCTTTATATTACACTATTGTTAATTGTTTTATATTAAGAATATGCTTTAGATAAAATTCACTTTTTCACATGTTTCTTAATTTGTTATATCATTTCCCATTAAGGCATATATTCAAATTATGATCATAAAATGGATTTTAAACACGTTTTTTTGGTAATTTTGGCTCTTAATATTATGTTTTATCCCTTAATTAGGATTAATTTTACCATAATCACTGTGAATAATTTAAATCACAATCACTAATATTTTTGTTGAAAATTTATGTTGATCTTATTAAACTAAAAATATAAAAATAAATGAAACCATGTATTTTAATTTTTCCAAATTCAAAGAATATAATTGGATATGTTATGTTTAATTCTATTCTCACAAATGTGGTGAGAAAGATGGTTTTTAAAGTTAAAACATTCAAAAGTTAAATAAGATTTTATAACTAATTTGAAAATCATAAATCTTCAAATAACCTAAATTAGATTAATAAATTTATAATTGATTTATTATTACTTAAAAACCAAATTATAATTTAATTTATAATTAATTGTTATTTAAATGAAATTAAAATTATTATCTAAAATATAGTAGTTTTCAATATCCATCAAAAAATCACAATTCTTGAAAAAAATACCAATGTTTGATACTAAGATAATCTGACATTCTGAATTAAAAAATTAAGTTTCTTATAAAAAAATTTAAAAAGGACTAAAAAATTATTTTTCATATAGGTGCACCATTAAAAGGTGGTAAAACTCAATCTTTTGTGTAACATATGCTAACTTAGTGTTTTGTGTACCACAATCAAATATAGGTGTTTTTTGTAATGCAAGATCATAATGGTGTTTCATATAATTCTATCCAAACTTATTTCTTATATATTATAAAGACAATTTATTTTATTGTGTGAAATTTAAAATATTAAATTAATTCCTAAAAAATTCCCAAAATATATGGGTGTAACATTCTACCCCCTTAATATGATCTTTTCCATTGAAATTCATTTGGGTTATCAAGGGTATAATACATTAAAGTTCCTTTCATAGAAACCCAAATCATAAAAATAAATACTAAAACTCCCTTAAAAAAGAAATTTGGAACTATAATAGTTACCCAAAGAATCACATAACTAGCTTCTCACATAGGAGAAAATTCGTGGGATGTGAAAACACGGACATGGAAGAGAAATCTTACCATCATGTTCTGTTGGAGAGTGATAGAGAATAAAGTCAGGAGAAAGATAAAAAACAAACATCCATAAATCTATGATGACCTAAGGGACCATCTAATTAAATGGAAATGAAGTTACTAAAATAATAGTTTTTATTTCAAAATCCTTTTTCCTAAAGTTGAATATTTTCTTAAAAATATATACTTAAATGATTTGAGGACAAACTCGCCCTTTTTTGTTCTATGATCCACTTAACCTCTTTCTCAAAAAATAAATGTGTATTTTTCATTCCTAAGGTACTAATTGGTCATGATATCCATGATATACCATACCACTTTTCATTAGTTGTTATCGACACAAAATTATTAGAATAGGTTATCCAATATGAAAAAATCCTCATATTGTGATATAAAACATCAATCTTAATAACTTCATCTAATGTTTAATTTAAACATTCCATAAATGGTAAACATTTTAACCCTTCTAAAATATGAAGATACAAAAATTTATAAGGAATGTCAATAAATCACCCTAACAATGATCCCCCATATAACCAAAAGTTTCTCTATGTTGTCACATTCTAAACAAGTTACTATCCACATTGTATATTATCTTGAAAAATAGTAATAACAAGAATTACCAAAAAACATTATTGAAAACATGCATGTTTCCTTATTCAAAAGATGACTGGATATATTCCTTGAATCCAAGACGTTTTAAAATTCCTAGACTACTTTTTCAACAATTACTTTATCTGTTATGAGGTGATTAGTATTGTGAAGTTTACATATTCATAACCAATAAATATTTATCCAATCATCATTATCTTAACACCAAGAATAAATTAAGGGATACCTTCCCATTATCTAAATATCAAATTTCCATGAAATAAATTTTCTATATCTTCATCACCATTCAACATGTACTTTTCAA
This sequence comes from Viscum album, assembly GCA_963277665.1. Lineage (NCBI taxonomy): Eukaryota > Viridiplantae > Streptophyta > Magnoliopsida > Santalales > Viscaceae > Viscum > Viscum album. The sequence continues at coordinate 189,413,395 of OY728131.1, forward strand.
TTCTTGATGAAAAATTATACTATAAATACTTATTTATTTCAAGATTCATATAACATAATATTTGAATTCCAAAACATAAATAACTCACTCTTCCAACCGAATTCCTAATCCATTTCTCAGTATTAATCATCGTATTCCTTAATTACTCTTTTATAAGAATATGAAATATGAATAATATCTTAAGGTTCATAAACCTCAATCTAATGATGATTCTTATTTTTAAGGTAAAAAATACATTAAGAACATCAAATACCATTCACATTTCGTTTTTAGAATTTTTTATTTAGATGTATAACCAATACTCATACCACTTTCTGGATTAACATTATGAGAATTCCACTAGGAACATTTATTTACATAATGCGTACAATTTCCTCATTTGAAACATTCAATGTTAACCATGTTACTTCTAGTTATCTCTATTGACTAAAAACAGAAGTCATAGTGTGTGAATCAATTATTATAAAGGGATACAATATAATCATGAAAAATACTTCTAGGATCCCTAAATCAAGGATCATACTTGTTTAATATAATAAAAATTCAGTTTATCCTAGGTGATTCATAGTCATATTATACTTAAATCATTAATGATGGTTTCTAAAGTGTGTGAATTACTATAGAATATTCCCTAGGAGTTTCAAACCATGTGTGCAACAAGACCCATTTTCATACACATGATTATGCCCTGTTAGGCCTGACACATTGTGTTAGTGTTGTTAACCCTAGGTACATTTATTCTAGATCCACATCCACTTGTTGTATCTAGATAGGGATGTAATGCTAGGAAACCACTCACTCTATCCTTTACAAAAATTCCCAGACATTTTTCTTAAAATTAACTCATCCTTATTCCTATAAATAGACACAACCCTAGGAATATACTTAGAAATCATCATAGGTATCTCACTATAGTTTTCTCAATATAGATTCCAATGTTCAAATAATCCATCAATACGATAAAAATTATTGTGACCCTCAAATTTCATACATATAAATTACATCAACTTTATGAAATACTCAATCATAACACAAGAATATTACAAAAGTTTGTATTAGTTTAGTTTTTTTAGAAATATTGAAATGTAGACACTGGTACATGAGTGAGATACATTATCTCCCACTAGGTTCGTAATGACTATAATCCTTCATAAACATATCACAAATAATACATATATTCATAACATGGGTAAGGAAACATAAAAATTAGCGATCTCAGATGCTAAGTAATGGTAAAGAAGGGATATTTGAAATTATAGAAATAATCATAGTGCTATGAGAATGTGATTATTACATTAAATGATTATACCTTGCATAAAAGAAGATAATAAGAAAGAATAATGGAATAAATATTGGTAGTTAATTAAACATGAATCAGAATGAAATAAGGAAAATATGGTAGGAAAACATAACATGGGAATAATTCATGGAATTGTGGTAGACACATAAAAATATAAAATTATTTCCATATTAGTCAATGCATCACTACCAAGGCCTTCTTAGTAGTATGGGTTCACTCCCCATACCATCAAGGGAGTCATTGTTGACTGCCATGGAAAAAATATTTGTTTGAGTTCATTCCCCATACCATCTTGGTAGTTATGTTTCACCCCGATGGACATCATTGTAGTCAATTTTCACTCCCAATAACATCTTAGTCTATATCATGAGATATTATTCTTCACCAAATGCATCAGAGGGAGATTTCGGTTCCACCCATATCATAATGAAATCATACATACACATTCCATAAGACCATTAGAAAAACATATCATAACCCATGAAATGAAATAGGTATTATAAAAATGTAATCATATCATAAACTATGGAAAAAGATATAAGTTTCATTTTTATTTCATCAATACCTAACCCATAAAAAGAATAAGGTTCCAAAAGAATATAACTCGTGAATGAGAAACTAGTTCCATAAACATCATATAATCATAACATAAACCATTCAGATAAATAAATATTAAAGGAAACATTACATATTTTGCCAAAAAGCATGAGTAACACTAATGAATGTGATCATAGATGGGAAATAATTTTGAAATATATTTAAAATCATTTCTTGAGTAAAATATGATTTCTATAATGAAAAAATTTTCATAAATCATAAAAAATTAAATCCTTTTTATTAAGTAGATTTGGAAACATATAAAGAACGATTTGAAAAATATAAAACCTATTCAAAATATTTTTCAAATGAAATTTATCTTCAAGCATCATTTGAAAAACATTTAATAAAAGTTTTTTCAAAACATGTTTTTTGAAGTAAAATAGATTTATGACCTAAGAGGAAAATACTGGAATATATTTTGTAAAACAATTCATAATTATTTTAATTAAAAATGAGTGTAAAATGTTAGTAATATAAATTTTATAAATTGAATAAAGATATTATTAGGAAACTCAAGAGGTTTCTTAAGATATGGATCATAATAGTTAATCAATCGAAACATATTTATAAATAATCCAAATAAATGATGAGGTTATTTCAATAAACTCATACCACATTGTAACATCGGATCATACTATCCATGTGAGAAATTGATATTATATAAATCATAAACTATCATTTAAATAATTATATTAATGATATAAGACTACAAATTTATGTATATACATTTTGAAATAGAATTTTGGTGCATAACAAAACATGAGTCACAGAGAAGGAAAATTTAGAGAAAAATATATTACAGAATCGGTAAATTATGAATAATAAACCCCATGAAAAAGATCATTTAATTTTGATTTAAATATAAATAATAATAATGATACTCATAGAATAAATTCATGGTAATTATATACACTACTCAAAAGAAAATAGTGGTGAACATGGCATGTTTATCATGAAAATAAAAAGTGAGATGAAATTCCCTTACATTTTTTCTTCACTCTAACTGTACTAATAAAAAACACTTTTATAATAGATATATGTTTATTATAAATTTTTTATGGAAACATATTATTATATATAATACCATATATGGTTTTATTATCACTTTATATTACCCACTTGTTAATTATTTCATGTTATGCTACACTTTGGGTAAAAATTATCTTTGTTTTTCTCATGTGTCTTACTTTCTTATATCATTGGTCTTTATACATATATAAAAATTTAAATAATGTAAAAATGATATAAATATTATCTATAATAATTATATTTTTATTATAATAATCTAAAGAATATAGAATTTTGAAATGTAGTAAACTTTTCATGGAGATGGTAGTCCATATGTACGCTTGAGTGTTGTTTCTGGTTTATTATCATATTGGGAGAAAGAATGAAAATAGAATATATGTATATATGAATCTAATATTATTGATTTATAATTAATATTTCATTTATATAATATAGGTTCTCTAAACACATCCTTAATAAATTATATTTAGTGTGTGAACTAATCACATTTCTTTGAGGGGGCGTTTGTCCCCACTTCCTCAAACAAAATTATCTAATTTACATGAAATGGGTTGTATAATGATATGTATTTTAAAATAATTAAATAATCATAATGAAAAAATATGAATCATATATATTATGTAAAAACATATTTTTCATTGTAATTCTCAACCATGAAAGGTGGTAAAGGAAAAATGACCAATCATATTTTTGTTAAGGGTAGTTCACCATACACATAAACAACATCATTGTTAACCATTATGTTGAAGTGTTTGTAAGTGTGCGTATAACAATTAGGGAGAAACCAAATCATTATATTTAGGATACCGGTGTTTTTGTATAATCTTATAATAAGGAGAGTTCATAGGGAGGTGAATAGAAATAAAACTAAAGAGCTTGAGTAAATTTGTTACATCTTATTTGGGTAACTCTTTTTTTTCACAAAAGGAATTACTTGAATTTATTTCTATAAACAAAGAGGCTAATATTATAAAAGAGGGTATTTTGGGAATTTTATTGGGTAGATAATTCTTGAACCTAACTTGTTTTTGAGGTGTGCAGATGTTAGAGGATAGGAGGCATTTTTTATGATGGAGGAGAGTGACACTCTTGTAAATATAAAAAGATATACGACAATGGGAGGTATCAGTTACATAATGTTTCTAATAAATGGTAAAATAATTAAGTAATGTTGGATCATGTTTTATAAAATTATACACCATAGAAAAATAACTTAAATTTTATGATATCATTCCTTGACATCTAAGAGTCCCCAATTTATTCATTTTTATTTTTATTAATGTATCTAGTATTTTAACAGAATAAATTTTTCCATTAAGAATAAATTATTGTGATATTTATTATATAATATATACCCAGTTAATTATAATCATAAATTATAATTTACACAAAAAAATACATTGTGTGTTAGATATTAATTTTAAAAAAATTGTAGGTGACACACAGAAATAATAATTTAACAGGGTTAGTCCGTGAAATGATTTTACTATCAATGGGTTAATATATTTATTATAAGAGATCAATTGGGACATTAGTAGACCAAATTTGATATTTATTTACTCTTTAAAATAATTTGGAATAAGGTAGAATGTCTATTAATTTGAAATCATTTAATAACATTCCATTTATTGTAAATTAATATTATTTCCATTTTTGATATTATTTATTTAATTTTAATTTATTAAATATAAAATCAATAATGGAATCCAATTATATTTATTAAAAATATTTTTAGAATGATATATTAATGTAAACAAATTATTAATTAAAATAATTCAACCAATTTACTTCACTTTTAATATTTATAGTTTCATTTATTTTAGTAAATTGTTATCTAAATTATCATTAGTTCTCATTTCATAAGAATTATATGTAACTAAATCATCTATAAAAATTATTGATAAGTCATTATGTTATAAATATTTCATTTAAATTTCAATAACATATGTATAACCAAAAATATGTTTTTTTCATATCTTAAAGGTTTATAATTGATAAATGTAAAGAAAGTTCCACTTTTCCATTTTCCGTACATAACTTATGAAATATGGAAACATTTTTGAATAGTATCCTACTAACTCCTAAAATTATAAACAGTAAAGGTTATAGTCTAAATATTATATTCCAATGGATTTTGGATATGTTTTTAGGTCATGTTGGCACTTATGTTTAAGTTTTATTCCCTAAGTAGGCTTAATTTTATCATATTAAATTTGATTAATATTAATATCTTTCACTAAAATTTTTGGTAAAAAAATTATGTTTCTCTTATTAGACTAAAAATTTCATTCATATTATAACCTTGTATGTACATTTTTCAAAATTGAAATCACATAAGTTTTTAGATTATGTTTAATGCTAACCCTGTAGACTTGGCTAGAAAGTGGGGTTTTAAAGTAAAAACGTTCAAAGGATGAATATATTTTTATAACCAAATTAAATATAAAAAATATTCCAATGATGTACATTGGATTAATATATATATAATTTATCTATTGTGACATCAATAAAAATAAATATATAATTAAATATTAATTATTATTGAAACGAAAAGGTAGTTTTTTACTAAAATAATGTATTATTCACTATTAATCAAAAAGTGAAACTTATCAGAATGATTCTAAAAATTCACCATAATATAATTTATATATTATGAATTTAAAAATGATTTATATTTATAAAATTAAAATTTATAATGTTATAAAAAATTATTTTAACATAGGTGCACCATTAAAAGGATTTGAAACTCAGTCATGTATGCGACACATGTTGACTATGTGTTTCATGTACCGTAAGCCAATGTTATTGTTCAGTGTAATGAAATATAAACATGATGCTGAATATAACACATTACAAGTATATGTCATTATTTTATATATAAATACTATTTATTGTGTTCTGTGAAATGTAAAAAATAAAATTAATTTAAATAAATGGTCCCAAAATCTTAGGGGGTTACATGCTTCTTCATTTATAGACACATTTTTAGGCCTTGTTTTCTTATCATATTTTGATACATGATGAGATGATCATGTACCAATGTTGTGAAAACCAAAATTTTATACAACATATATGTTATCAATCATTCAAAATACATTTGTGGTATACATATTCTTCTAGACCAATGGATGTTGTATCATCATCTTTGGCTTTGTCCCCCTTGACATGTGATTCTTTTTTTAGAATATTGGGGATTGTACCAAAAATATAATGAAAATTTACCAAATCAATTTCCACACCAAAATTGACCCACAAATCATGATTTCATGATATCTCATATATAATTTTGGTGTCTCTTCATCATTGAAAGTTGTGCTCTTTGTGGGGAACTAACATCCACATTACTTTTCCCATCCACCCAAAACATGGAGGTAGACATCTTCTCCCCTTTATTCATCCATATATGTTCTTAATTTATTTTAAAATCTTTATTATTCATTATATAAAGTTTATTGGAATTATTACAAGATTATATGGATGATATAATTTTCTTCCCTAATACTTATTATTGAGCATTGAATAAAGTCATGACATTCTTATCTCCAGTTTGAGATATTTCAACCATTGAATTCCACTATGAACATTGACTTTCAGCATCAACTATTTACTTATTTTTGTGAAATCTCAGTTTTAGTTTTCTCAAGATTGGTCAACTGATCATAAAAATATATAAAATTCGTATTGAGGATAAATTTCCAAATATAAATCATTAACATCCTCTCTTCACAATACTTCGTCATTATATCAACATCACATTCATCTAGCTTCACATTATTCTAAATCAAAGAGTATTGTTCCATGATATCCATGGTATTTTCTTCTAACAAGATTCTCTTGACATCAGATGTTTTTTTTATTTCAATTCAAGTGAATGTATATTTAATTCCATAGTCTTATTGATTCCATTTCACTTCAAATTAATTATTTCATTTTGAGGAACTTTTTCCAAGTTTCATCTTTTTATATGGAATGGGTTCAAACTATCCTGATAGATATAATCATTCTAAATTTTCTTATTGTATACCCCTCTCCATAACATAATCTTCACCATCCTGATGGATGATCACTTCCTACAAGCATGGAAATATTCCACAAACAAGGGACGCACATTTTTACATAATACCAAGCTAAAAATATCATAATCTATTAACTGATAATTCATGAGAAGTTTTAGATTTGTCATTATTACCACCTTTCCTATGAATTTCATGATTAAAACATTTATTTATTTTCATAACACATAAAACTTGATTACTAGTGGTGAGAGGGTTATAATTCTCCTTTATAGACAATTGAGCCACTAACTCTTTACTTCTCAACCCTGATATGTCTTCATTACTCCAAGGAAAATAGATACATATACTTCATATTTTTTTAGAAAAGAATAACTTATTCTTAACCTTAATATTCCCTTTCATCTTCATATTCATCATGTTATTTGATGATATGGACATCTTTAAAGAGATAACTAAATATTCACAAAAAATAAACATCATTTTTGACACAAGAAAGAAACTAAAATATGTAAATGGGATTAGATTCACTCTAAATAATCCAATAGATGAGAACCATCCATTTGATACCACGTTAAATAACAAGTTTTGATATTCCTAATAATAATAGGGGTCTTAATCGGTGCTGAATAATTTTAAATCCAATTAAAATTTTTTATACCTTTTCCATTTTAACCTATTAGTATATCGATTCTATTATTATATTTTCCCTATCTTATGAAATTATATGAAATCAAAAAATATAGAAAATGGTATTTTTTCCAGTGTCACTATCCAAAAAGAGTGTATAGTCCTTTATGTGGTCTGTAAATAATCATACCAACAAAACCAATGACAACCCCACAGGGCGTCATTAGTTCCCTACGGTGCTATGCAAAAACAAATTTTTTAAAACTCAGACAATCCTAACTAAAAGTGTAGTATCTATCGAGTCTTATTGTCAAACCCATGGAGATGATCCATATGGTAAAAATTAATTAGGAAACAAAGATTGGAATTTTTTGATTTTTATGGAAATAATGAAACAACATCAATAATGGTTAGGATTGAAATTCAATAGGGGGGATATGACAGTTTAATTGATGTTCAGTGTCATGTGCTAGAGATTTAATTGAGCATTGGTTTATTCATGTTTGGTGTTGGAATTAGGTCATTAGGTATCCTTGGTCTTGTTATCTCGTCTTATTTATAGGTTCACACATTTGGAATGATCATATAATTAGGATAATCCCAAAAATATGTGACCTAAAACCTTGTTTAAACATAACTATCCTACATTTAATAATGCTAATGAAAAAATTAGGCTAATTAATTTAAGATACAAAATAATTAGCCTCAAATCACAGGTAATGGTCATGAAACTGCAAAAATAAAGAGATTTGAATTTTTAAATGATTTTTGAAACAATAAAAATCATGAATAAAATAATGAAATTAATACTTAAGCAACACTCCCCCTACAAACCACATCACTCGTCTCTATGGGACAACTCACTCATGGTGGGTGCGAGTGGAATTGGCACCCAAGGTAGAATGGTGTCAAATAATGAATCTGGAATGTCACCTGTGGTCTGGAAGATATCCCTTGACGTTACTTGGTTGCTTCTACCCTAGAGTCTCCAAGATGGGTGAAAAAAGGCCTCTTTTTATTGGCAAGCCCTTCCAAAACCCACGGCCCATGTCGTGTTATTTTTGTCTTCACAATACTACCTACATAATGTGTAATTTGGGTACACAATGTGTTCCTAAAATACTCTTTTTAATCTATCATGTTGAATCCATAAAAATCTTATGTGTCTGTTTGACAGACATAACATTGTGTATTAGTGGTACAAAACATGTATTGGTGTTTGATGATGTGTATGCTCGTCACGACTTGTCCCACATAGATTTTCTTTACATGAATTGGTCACGACCTGTAATTGTGGTGAAAATACTGTAATTCATTTTTCTTCGGTTTCTATCTCCTCTTTATCTAAAATATATGGTGTCACAATGCTTCGATTCACTCGCACCGTGAAGGTTCCTTCAAATCATTTTTTGTCCGCTGTTAATTTCTTTTTCAAATATCTATCATTTCCATCTACAAAATATAGAAAAAGTGAATTCGTTTGAAACATGTAAAGTTTATTCAAAAAATTACAAAATAAACAAATTAAAACACAAATAAATATATGCATGAAATATATTTGTCTACCACATAGAAAATAATCCCTTATGCATGGTTACGACAAGAAGTATAAACCCTTTCACTTATAATGAACTATAGTAATTTGTAAATGCATGTTTTATAGATCATGGATGCATCTTTATACTACCTCTAAATACAGTATCCTTATCTTTAAATGTTAGTAACACCAATTAAGTCATCCAACAGTTGAGACCTATTTTATTCCACAATACTACATTGATCAAACACTTATTTACCTTTTACTTTCTTACGAGAATGTATGTAACTATTATTACCTCTTCCAAACATAAAAATAAAATATTCAAAATATTCATATTTATTCCATTATTATAATATCAATGTAGTAGAATGATGAATACAATATTCTTCCTGACCAAATAATAACCATCTGAATATGAATTGGTAACCAACTATTTTTCTCTTCTTCTCTCTTCCTTTTTTAGTGGAAAACACTCTTCAATGAACCTTCATCATCTTCTTCATTCTATCTTCACAAACATAAATTATTTTTGTTACCTAAATGAAGATCAGGTTATCTTAGTACAATCAAAATTGTTCAGGTAGAAATAGTAAATTGAGTATAGATTGTCTAGTGTATTCTTCTTTAACAAATAATAATATAAAATTTTTCAGATGTGTCAAATTCTCTTTATTTAATTAAAAATATATAAAATTGAATGTAATGGTTCTTCTTAGTGAAAATGAATATTTTTTAAAACAATATTAATAGTAAACTGAACAAATCATCTTATTCATGTTTGAAAATTTTCATGAGTATTATAAAACTCTTTTACCATAGAATCTAATTATTATTTAATCATGAGTTAATCAATTTATGATCTCAAATGAATATGTGTTTTTATATAAATTCATGTAAATTTTATTTGTATTTATATTCCATTATGATTATCCCTTTTTATCAAATTAGAACAAACTATCTCAACTAAATCATCATGTGACTATGCATACACATATCAATTAATGCATGCATTTACCTTCCCCATTCATCTACACATAATGGAATATACACATAATGTATTTTTTATTCATGGTATCATGATAACTCCTACCATTTTATTTTTGAAAAAATTTTGTAATAGTTTCACACACTCCACTTATATGTATTCACTACCACATTCGAAAAAAAGTGTGAACCTCTTCAAATTTTCACAAGAATGGGGGTTATTATTAACATAGGTTCGGGATGGTCTACTTCACAAAAGTTTTTATCAAGAATGTATCAACCTTCACACAAGAAATAATGTATTCATTTGGAACACATCATCGTGAAGAAAAATGGTAGTTATCAGCTCATGAAATATGTATTTTGGTATAGTTCTTCACACAAGCCCAAAACATTGTGAAACATGTTCATTACGAAGCATGATGAGAGTTTTTGACAATGATCAAGTGTCTGTGAGGTCTTCTTCATATAGGATATACCTAGTTTTTCATCGCATATCTAAAATGGCTCATTGGATTCCCCTTTTTTCAAAGCAATAAAGGCTCACTAAAATCTATTAATTCTCAAATAAAACATGGCCTCAAAGGTGCACTGTTGTTCTAAGATAAATTATAGCATATCAAATAATATATGATCAGAACCTTTAATAGGCTTGGAGAAAAACTTTTTATAAGATAGGGATCATAGAATTGGACGGTCATTAACCACTACCTCAATCCAAAAAAATATTCCATATATATCACTGTTTTTTAATCCCAAAATATATAACCTTTGAATTCTTCAAATGCGGGTTATAGTGATACTGAATATTATGATGTCTTCTTTTATGATCCTACCTTCTCCTTTGTAGAGATATCTTCACATGCATGAAACGAGGATTGCATGAAACATCACAAACTCATCCATATAGAGTGAATCATTGAATAGACTCATACTAATTAATTTCGATTCGGTCTAAGCTTTGTGTTTAAAAATCCAATCTCTCGAAAAGAAATTAATACACAGATATCATCTCAATAATAATTCTTTCTTAATTTGATCATAAGTATTGATAATCAGAACTTTTTTTATCATTAGTGGTGTCTAATCGTCAAGCTATCAAAGTTGAGGAGCTTAAATATTGTGAGTAATGTGATGACCCCATTGTTTCTTGGGGATTTCTGGATCACATTCAATCTGATTAAAATAATATATCCTTATATTTTTATCACAGTAATAGTATGTTGGGGGATCCGACCCACATCAACCTCCAAAATTGGATTCCATTGTCTCTATAATCTAGGTTATTCCATGAGTGGTTTCAGCCAGAACTTGGGTCGGTAGTTGGAAAACACTACACACACCCTGCCCACAAGGATAGTGGCCCACATGGTCTACAGGTTCTCCTACAAGCTTCATGCCCAACCTATGCATCGCTAATCTATGCACACTATGGGACTTATAAATGGTCCCTCTATATACACAATCCTCATGCTCCTTTTCCACCATGTTAGGTGTCTAAGATGACCTCCTAGTGCATGGTTGACCTTAGACTCCCACTTGTTCTTGAGTTAATTTTTAGTTGGCTACCAAGTGTGGTTTAACATATTTTTAATAAAATCCAAAAATAATTACATAGTTAATAATAAGTATATATAATAATTCAATATTAAAATTTTATGACACCAAATTCTACTTCTTTTTCTTCATGAAAACTGTAAATATATATTTCAGGAATTTCATTAGATAACCCTTAAATAAATACTAATTAAATTTCCTAGTTCTCTTTCCCAAAAAAATATCTTTCATCTTATTAAATATCCCTCATAGAAATCATAATCATAATAATCTTCTCGTTATATTTATAATGGTTCTAATTTAATGATAACAAAATTTAGGACCTTTTGTTCTTCTTCTAATATTTTTTTAATGTTCATTCATTGAACATATTTATCATAAAAACCATTATTCTTCACATATTAATCATTTAAATAAAAAAGTTTAAATAATTAATATTTTTTTGAATATATTACCATTTAAAAATAAACTGATTTAAAAGGATAATTATCCAAGCATGGCATCCAATGTCTTCTAATAAATACATAATAATTCATGAGGCATCACCTTCGAAACTCAATTTATTGAAACCATTTATATGTTTTAATTGAATATAATCCATTATCACTACATCCAATATCCATTATCATTGAATCTACTTCATCATATGGAAATAATGATCCCCATTTAAAACCAATGACAATCATTGATATCAAATAAATCTCATACACAATGTGAGATCTTCATAATGATTCCATTTTCCATAATCGGAAGTTAAATCATACTACTTAAGATTAGTAAATGTAAAATTCCAGACCGAATTTTTCTTGATATATTCATACATTGTAATGGATATTCAAATTCACTGGTTACTATTTTTTTTGGAATGATAAGTTATAAATCATATAAATTCTTTTATAACTTTTGATTATTTGGGAGATGGAAAGAACCCTAGGTGATCAGTTCCAATGAGAATAATGAATATTATAGAAGAATATAGACTAATAAAGAAACACAGTACATCTTGAAAACAAAAAAAAAGTTGAGTTTCATGAAGAGTAGTATTGAATGTGTGATCAAAAGGGACATAAATAAAATAATTTTATGACTATCTTACTTGATTAATTATTTATCACCCCGAAATTATAAAGTACAAACATTCTATTTAATAGTGTGTGTGACATGAAACAACAAGAGAAGAAAGGAATATACTGTCATGATACTTTATGGTATATTTAATATTTTTAACACATCTATTATATAGACTATAATGCATGAAACAATATGTTATCTTACATTACACACATGAATGACTCTGTTCGATATTTTGCCTTAGACGCAAGACTGAGTTGTTCCAAATAGTAATATATCACTAAATTGTTTTTTATTTAACATAATAAGATATAAAATAGAAATTAAATTAGTGTTTATGATTAGTATTTAGTAACAAAAATTATTATTTGGTTAAATTAATTCATTACCAGTGACTTATAAATGAATATAAAAAATAATTAGTCATAACTATATTTTTATAAAAAACAATTTATATTTGGAGAAGGAAATTTATCATAAAAAAATAAAATTAATTAATATTAGTGGATGATTTTAATAAAATATAGATATTAAATATTCAATAAAATATTTTTGACAATAATAAAATATATTTCATAGATGTAAGATTACAATAAAACCAATATTATGCATAAAAACCTTAATATTTAGAATGACAGTTCTTCCCCAACAAATGGATAACCTATTTTAAATATAAATGTTTACACTTTAAAAAATTTATGTCAAAATAAATGATGATTAAGAAATTATAATGTGATATTTATCTTAGGGGGAAATTTTGGATTTTTTTGTAATGATTAAATTTTGTATCAAATAGATTGAAATACTGAATTTTAAGTGAATATTACTTTTTCATCTAGTTTAATTTTATATTAAGAAATTATTTTAAATTTATTATAAGTATATACATGATTAATTATAAAAAAATAAATATAATTTAGTTAATTTAAATCATTTTCCAATTAATGTTTATTTTAACGTCATTTCAAACAATTGAACATTTTTTCTTTAAAAACGTGCTTGTGGTCCCGTCTATAAGATTAATTTTAAAGTAATTTCTACCACTTATGTGATTGAAAATTGGAAAAATGAATTGAATATTTGGAATAATAAGAATTTATAATTTATAATAACTTTATATTAGTTTTTTATTAAAGTATTAGTAAATTGAATATAATTAATTATAGTAATTAAGCGAAAAAATAAATTAATAATGGACTAATCCTTAAACATAAGGACCAAAATGACTTATAAAAATATCCAAATTATATAATAATTCTATACATCTACCATATACTCCCTTGGATAAATTATGAACCATTATTGGAGCCACATTATTTAATAAAGACCTCTGAATAGTGTATAACTTTTATAATTACTATAATCCCTTTCCTCCTATAATATAAAAAGAAACTCAGCTATCCTAATTAGTTAAACCTGTAATTGCCTTTGTCCCATCCAGAACCTACTAAAATAGTCTCAAAACTTCACTAATATCATCCTATAATCCTCACAATTTATATAAATGAAACCAAGGGTGCCCTTTGGTGAAAACCAAAGGGGGTTGCCCAAAAAAGAGCTAATAATCTTCAACAATCATTTATTTTTTATATATTTCTCAAACCATTAATTTTTTTATTACAAGATTATGTAATTAATTACATATAATAAATATACTAAGCAATTTTTATATTAATTATTCCACCCAATCCAAAACACACTTCTATAAAATGGGTTACAAAATTTTCATTCGTGTGTACGACAGACTTCAGCCTTTTGAAATAACGTCATTCATTTTTCCTTCACCAGCACACATGGTAGGGAAATATGATGGAAATTATATTTATATATTACATATTATATATTTATATTTTTTTTCTAGTTTTTTTATTTTTATGTAACACATACCTTCACGCTTTCCATTTTCTGTAAATACGCTAACATTGTTTGTGGACGTGTGGACAACCACCTCCCCAAGGCAATGTGATACGTTAAAACATTATATGGAATTTATTAAGGATTGTTTTAATTAAAAATATGATAAATAAAATAAATATATATGATATTCATGGCATAATTACCTTTCTTTAAATTTAATATAAAATTTTCTTTTTTACCCTTTTCACACACTAAAAAGTAATAACGTTGTTCGTGGATATGTGTACTACTGCCTCCTCGATGTAATGTGATTTCATTTACATCAAAAGGATTATATTTATATATATATGTGTATATATGATAAAATAAAATGGTAATTATGATATAATGATAAATGTTTAATGATAAAATGAATCATACCATCGTTCCATAAAGATCATTTAACAATGGAAAAGTTACTCCTGTGCATATACCGCCTACCGTCCCCCTGATTATAATGTTAGTTCATTTTTTCATAACCATGTTTAATAATTGGTTTTAAATGTACAATTTTAGCATAAATATGATATTAGTTTTATGATAATTATTATTTACATGTTTATATAATCAACCCGTGGACTATATTTGATATAACATATTCATTATTGATATATGAACCGAATTTGGTCGAAACACAGAACATAAACTTAGTTGTGTAAGTAATTGTATATAACATTGTAGCTACTATTATAAAATCAATAATAATAGTTCACATTATTGAAATTAATTAACAAAAGTTTTTTATTTAGGATTATCAAGACACATGTGACATGTCGAACTCAATGTAAGGGAATTTCATCTAACTGTTTACATATATGAGATAAATGCAATATTAAAAACATAATTTCTTTGTGTTGTGTATATACTTCCCCTATATAATTTAATATCATTATTCACTAATATATAATGGAAACTTATCTTTCAATTTGAACTATTTCATCTAAGGGGGTTTGACTTGAAAATTACCAAGTTGAAAGGTTTATCTTTTCGATCTAACTTTCAGTTGTGATAGTTTTCATTCCCTTAAAACAATCACTTCTTTATTTTCATTTTTAATATTTTACATTAAATTGATATCAAATATTAGTATTACTGTATTATGGTAATCTCAATTGTCTAAATGTTATTCCATTTTTACATAAGGTGTTTACATTGAATGTTATTTATTAACTAGGGAAATTTTGATAACTTTGTATCATTTATTAAAAAAAGATATTTTATTATAATAACAATCTTTTATTAACTAATTAAATTATATTATATATAGGGAATTATGTGTACTCAAATAAAATGGGGTGTGGAAGGTTTAAGTAAATCCTATCGATGCATCAGTAGTCTCATGAGATGAATTAGTTGGCCAAATCAGATGGCATTCAACCAAATTTGATAAACCATCATGTGAATGGTCCCAACGGTAAAGGTACAATGTACCTTGAAAACATGATGTACAATAATTAAACATTTAAATAATTATAATAAAATTATTATTATTATTATGCATTATATTTTTTTCATTTACATTATCTATAGATAAGTTTCATTCATTTTTATTGATTAAATGAGATTTGGTTTCCATTATTTACATTTCCATATTTATTATCACTTAAACAATTATTTAAATGGACGGATTTATTAGTCATTTACCTTTCCTTATTGCTTATTCTTGTTGATTTATGATTAATTATATTGTATTCTTACCTTTAGTGAGCATTTAGTCTCACCCTAATTTTGATTTATTTCCCTAAGATATGAAGATGGAATCTAGGAATGGGTTTCAGGAATGTAGATTATCTATCCTTGTTATGTATTATTCTTTATTTTATATTCCCAATGTAAAATGGATATCATTTATGAAATTTGGTTTAAAAAAAATTTCACAGCTAATAATTCCGTTGAAATTATATTCAATGTAATCATGGAAATGTAAGGAAGTGACACATTGACTATGGATTCTGGATTTAGGGAATTACCATTTGTATCATTGGAAGTTTATTAGAAACCATCAAAACTAGATTTTTAAAGTGTTTATTAATGAATGTAACACTATGATAAACATTGATAATTAGTATAGAAGAACATCTAAAAACCATGTTTATGATAATGAGATTATCTATACATAAAATTTTCAATTTACGATAAGTATTTCACTAGTTTAAGAATATATATTATGTTCCATAATGATATTATTGAATCTAGTGTATTAAAATTTTTAGAAATTGCACATGGAAGGTATAAGATTATCAACACTCAGGTTAATTGTAGATGTTACCCTTATGTGGAAGCAAATATATATCATATTAGAACTAAACAAGTTATGGATATATTTGGACATCTTAATCAGGTTACGACACATAACCTTTTCCAGATGGAGAAACCTATTCTATAATTATACTATCTATTATTGGATTAAAATATCTGACAAAGGTCCCTATAATTTGGAGGGACTACTAACAAAATGGATGTTGACCAATGCATTATGTATTTAGAGAATATATTCACGGAACAAAGATGTGGTGAAAATTAAAATGTTACACTTATGGTGGATTGTCTCAATGAAGATGGTGTTTAATGGCGGTTATTGATCCATAATATTATAATTTAATTGGAAATATTAATCATGGTATTGAATGTTATTGAGGTAACATTATTTGAAAAATATTTCCTTCATGAGATATAAACCAAGATGAAGATAAAGTTCCTTAGTTTAAATCAGAAGGATGAAGAAAGTGTTGTGGATTATGAAGCTACCGTAACAAGATTAAAAATATATTCTATTATTTTCATATGAAACTCTGAATACATGATTTATAACTTATATGAAGGCTTTAACCCTTGTCTTCAAAGGGTTCTAGTGTCTCAATCTTTTTCTTCATATGATGAAATAGTTTCACATGCTATCAATACAATGAAAGGTGTCTCCATGTATTTTGGATATATAGGAATGAAATATAATAAGAGGGTGGAAGAAAAAATCATGGATATAGGTAATATTGTAAAGACATATTTTCCATCACATGATAACTATATATTGAATCACCCTGGGAAATGATTAAAAGGGTTGGGAGTTTGTTATATGTTTGGAGAAATGCGTAATAAGGAAGAATATTTCAAAAGTAGAAAAGAAAATTATATTATTTAGTATTAAAACAATAAGGAGATAGGGAACTATGACAATGAATCCCCAAGAGTTTATAGAATTTACCATAGTATAGTCCAATAGGAGATTTCAATGCTTATGCTATTGATGTAGCTGAAGTGCAATGATTATTTTTTTCTGTATTTAACTCATTGAATAATGTTGTAAGAGTATATTATATATGATATCCTTGTTATATTATTTATACAATATATAAGGATTTTACTGATGTATTATTTAATTTTTTATTTGAGATAATATGTTTAATGGTTCCAAGAGAAGTGATTAGGTAACAAGTTAAATGTTTTTGAAAATCATGGTTGAGGGAAAGATAGCCTATAACAATTTAATGGTGTTAAGATAGGAATGTTTCGATAATTAAATTCTTGTTATGGATAAAGTCTATTTGATACTAAAAACTACATTGTAACTGATTCTAAATATTTTAATCATAATATATAGAATGGTTATATGATTAACCATTTTTGAAATGGTTTAAGTTGATCATTTTATGAGGGTTTAGATATTATTTCATTACTTCACCATGTGATAGAACATATGATATGAAAAGAAGTAGAAATTTTTCTAGTAAATAACAAATGATATTATTGTTCTTATATAAATTTATCAAGTAAATTTATTTACTAATATTCTTATAAAATTAATGAATTCTTAAACTCTTGGGAAAATGGTCATAAAAAAAATTATTGTCCGATTATCATCATTTTTATGATATCAATGTCCATTATTCATGCCTTTGGTTTATGTTTCACTGGTAAAGAAACATTCTCATGAACATTTTCTCTATCAAAATTCATCATAACATGATGGATAGACTTTTATCCATTATTAATTTGTTTACGATAGTTCTTCTATTCGAAATCCTGGTTTTGTGGCGACCTTCGCATTAATTTTTCCATCTTATAAATAATTTGTTTTATTAACCATATTTATGATGTTGTTTTTTAAAAAATAGTTTTTTTTTCAAATATAAATAAATATATTACTGAGATATACTTTAAATTTTTAGGATTCAATTAAATTAATGTTGGGATAATGTAATGACCCGAAATTCATAAGATAGAAAACTGTATTTAATAGTATATGTGAAACAAAAAAACTATTCCATAAAGGAATATTACATCCCAACACATTATTATATATTTAATATTATAAATAAATATATTCTATATATATTAATTCATGTAATACTTACTTATCTGGTTTTTTAAGTAAGAATGATGTTGTTCAATTGTTTTCATTACAGACAAGACTGAGTTTTACTAGACACTAATATATTATTAAAATTTTGTTAATAAATATAATAAGATATATCATATATAATACATTTGTGTTTATTAATAGGATTACAAAATTATAAAAATATATGGTTCAATTCATTGGTTCCCATTAGTAAAAAATAAATATAGAACCTAATTGAATATAAACGATAAGTTTTTAAATAAAACTATTTTATGTAAAAATAAAGTTTTCTCTTAATAATGTTGAATTAATTACTATTATTGGATTATTATAATACAAATTATATATAATATATTAAATAAAATATTTTTTACACTCATACAATGGATTTTATTGACATAAGATAGGAACAAACCTAATAATATGCATAAAAAGAAATATTTTTATCAAGTATTTCCGCCATTTAATGGTACTCCCATTCTAAATCAAAAATTTTAAACATTTAAAAATTTCAAAGTAAAAAATATAAACCATTTTGGAATTCATAATGTTAAAATTATCTTAGGCTGAACCTTTTGTATTTTTCCGTGAAGTTCTATCTTTTAATGAATAGTGAAAAATTTGGATTTTAATTGAAAACTCATTTTTCATATAATTTATTTATATGATTCAATTATATTTGAAAAAAAATTTAAAGAAAAATTAGATCAATTATAAATAAATTAATCAATTTTATGTCATTTTAATTAATTCAACATTTAAATTGTATATAAAAACATATCAACCCATTGAACATTTTAACCCTCAAACCCAGATTTATCATTCGGTTTGCAGGATTAATTTTAAATTATTTTCTTCCGCTTATGTGATATGAATTTAGAAAAATGGATTAAATATTTAAAATGAGACTAAAATATAATTAATTATAATTTAAACATAGGTTTTTCCAAAAATATTAGGTAATGTGATTAAAATAAATTATAGTGATTAAGTGAAAATTTTGTTAAAATAGACTAACAGTTAATGATAAGGGCCAAAATATCCTAAAAACATATTTAAAAGACATTGAATGAACATATTTCAACCTTATCTTAAAAGTTATATAATATTGAACATTATTGGAGGAAAAATATATATGATAGATATCTTAATAGTGTTATCTTTTTATATCTACAAGAATGCGAGACCTCGTCTGTTATAAAAAAAGGCACTCACCACTCAGAAATAGTCACACCAATAAAGCCCTTTTACTCATACATACCTATCCAAAATAAGCTATAAAATTACCAAAAATCATCCTATAATACTGAAATGGGGAATAAAATAAACCAAGGATGTACTTTGGTGAAAACCATAGAAAGTTACCTGAAAAATTGGTGAAGTTCTATAGTGATAACATTTGTTCATTTATTTCAAATACCATTAATTTATATTTATTCCATTATTATATAATAAAATATGTATAAAAAATATATTGATATTTTTTATACTAAATATTCTACCTAAACCTATTCACACATCCATTAAATGTGTAAATAATTTAACATTTACGTGTATAATGGACTACCGCCGCCCGAAACATTGTCGTTAGTTTTTCCATTACCACCTATCATGGTTGGAAATAATAATGGAAACCCTATTTTTATATTATATATATGATATTTAAATTTTCTTTATAATGCTATAATTTTTATATGTCATATACCTTCATGCTTTCCATTCTGTGTAAATACGATAACGTCATTTATGGATGTCTGGACTACAAACTCCTCAAAGCTATGTGATATGTTCACAAATTTCATGAATTTTTTTAATGATGGGTTTCCATAAACATATATGAAATAAATACAATATATATTATAATCATGAAATTATTTTCTTTATATAAATGTACTATATCATTTTCTTTATTAAGCCTTTCACACACAAATACATTACAACCTCTTTTGTGGATGTGTGGACTACCACCTTCTCAACCTAATGTGATTCTTTTTACATAAAAATAATTTTATAAATAATTACACATCATTAAATATAATTTAATGTATGGTATAATTATAATTATCTAAATATAAAATTGTACTTACATTCATACTGTAATGATAATTGAACAATGGGAATGTTACTCATTCATATTTATGACCTACAGTCTCCATGATTGTAACATTGGTTAATTTTTCATAAGATTAATTCATGATTGGTGTTAAAATTAAAATTTATGTTTAAATTTAAAAATTATTTCATGATTATTATTCTAGATATGTTTATATAATTACCCATTTTACCATAGTCGACCGGCCGGAGTCGTTTCGACGCATGAACCAAATTTGCTCAAAACACCCAATGAAAATTTAATTGTTTAATTATTTGTATAAAATATAGTAATTAGAGAAATAAATGTAAAAATAAACATGAAAAGGGTTATATATATAGTAAATAATTAACATATTTTTATTATTTAGGATGATAAATACACACCTGACAGTACAAACTCAAGTTAAGGTATTTTCTTCTCACTCATTACATTTGTGAGGTAAATGTCATATTCACCACTTAATTATTTTAAATGGCTTATATAGTCACACGTTTTCATTTATTATATTTATTCACTCATATATAATGGTATTTTAAGTTTAAATTTAAATTATATCATCAAAGGGGTTCTTATGTGAAAAATACAAAGTGGTAAGAGTTATATTTGTAATATCACATTCTTTTGTGATTGTTAACTTTGAATTGAAACAATAAACTCATTATGATTAGTTTCTTAATTGACATTACATATATATAAAATATCCATAATATTTTCTAATAAAATTATAATTTCCTTAACGACATTAGATTTTTTACATATGTTCTTTACATTGAAATTGATTTTATTAACTGGGGACATTTTAAAAAATAGGTATGTTTTATTCAATATGGATATTTTATGATAAGTAAAATTGTATAAAGAAGTTGACAAAACATACAATGCAGAACAGTGGTGTTAACAATGAAAAATATTTTACCGATGTTAGTGTTCCACACGTTGTGGAAGATATTCCTTGTGAATTATCACAAGGGCCTCAGGTGGCTCAGGAGGCTGAATCAAGAATGCTTATGCATGCAGGGGAAGGTAGGACTGACTTGACTAGATCTGATCCAGGTTTGACCCTGGTGTTGGTTCCTGAGCAGCGTGTTGAGGGCGACATGATCTCAAGAATGTAGTAGCAAGACTTTGGTCCTACACCTGAGGAGAAAGAAAATACAAGTGGGGTTTCAAAGTTTCTGGTTGAAATTACCAAATTAATGGAAACACAGGTCATCCATGGAAGGTGGGGTGATGTTAAAGATGATTTCCCAAGAAAGGTAACTTATAGTTAGACTGTATCCAAAGGGAATGCGGTTGTGGACCAACCTATTCCTCTTATGAAATCAAGACCAAAGAAATATTACTCACATATGAACCCAACTATGGTTACTCGGTGCCATGGTTCTTTTGATTATGAGTGTAATTGGGATGATGATTATGATGCTGCCTACTGTGGCTATGATTATTGATGTATTGTCTTTGGCTTGGAATGAGGGCATGTTTCATGTATGACCCTATCCATCATCTCTTAGATTTTCTTTTATTCTTAATAAAAATGGCTCTTCCCTAACTTTTCGATAAAATTGTTTATTATATAAATTGATTATTCTATATATAAATAGTTATTTAGACTGGTACTACATGGTTTGAGGATCATTTAATGTAATCCCCTTGATTCATCGGTAGTCTCATGAGATGAATCAATAAACCCTATCAAATGGTTTCTACTAGATATGATGAAACTTTATGTGAAAGGTCATGATTTTAAAAAGTATCATGTATCTTGGAAACATAATGTATAATAATTTATAATTTAAAATATTGATAATTTAATTATTATTATTAATTTACATGATAGTTATTCAGTGAAATAATCAATGGATACATTTTATTCTTAGATTATGAATTAAATGAAATGTGTCATCTGTTGAATACCATTTAATATTAATTATTACATATCAAATTGTTTAAAAGGAAAGTGTTTTAGTTATTTACCTTCACATATTATTTATTATTATTCATTATTAACTACTTCCTTTGTATGCTTACCCTTACTGTGGGTTTGAACTCACCATTATTTTATGTCATTTCCTCAAGATATGAAGATTAATTCTTATAATAACTTTTTTGGATTTATTTTATTATCCCTTATTATGTATTATGTTATATTTTCTATTCCAATTTTAAAATGGATGTCATTTATGTAATTTTTTACCAAACTGTAAAGTTGATCAGTCCTTTATGATTTGATTATTTATAATCATTCCAATGTGAAAATGTAAGGCCCTGGCTACATGATTGTATGGTTTAGGCCTTAAGATTTCCCTATCAATAGTAATGGTAAAAAGTATTTGAATCAATAAATTAAGAAAACACTTTCTTGGAAGACGTTTCTTTCATGGAATTGATGAAAAAAGGCTTGAATACATGATTGTGGGTGTTCCTCCCAATTAAATTGGTATTCTAAAATTATTAATAAAATTGAGAATCATAATGGAGTTGCATTAATGGGTGGTAATGAATACTCCTTGAAAATAAAAGGTATTGTCACATATCATATTAAAAATGATATATTCATATCATAAAATTCTTTTTTTCAATGGCTAAAACAAAATACGTTATGTTTTAGCCAATTTTGTGATAATTGGAATGATTTAACATTGGAAAAAACATTCATCATTAAAATCACATGTGATTGAATAGATATTTATAAAGGTAGTAGTATTAATTAAAACCTATTATTGATTGGTGATCTATCAAATTTATGTCACCTATGATATAAATATGTGAACTTGTAGTAGAATATAATAATTAGGCATCTTAGGAAAATATTCATAAGTAAGATTATAAATCATGATGTATGGAGAGATTTAACTAATGTAATGAGTGGTCAAAATATAGTTTATAAGGAATGTAACAAGAGATATAAAACATTGATAGATCACAAGAAGGTTGATATTGTTTCCATATGATCATTGTATTTATCCTAGTAAGATCTCTATAGACACATGGGACCAAAGTCTAACCAAAGTAATCCTTATTCTATTATAATTTTATATGATTTCACTTGGATGATCAATGTATTTTCATCAAACACAAATATTAAGTAGTTAGGATATTACATATATAGAATATATAGGATGAAAAATGGATTCTAATGTGTATTAAAAAAATTATATTATTATATGGGAAATAATTAACATTTAATGAATTTGATATTTATAAAAAAAAATTAATCATGAATCATTATAGCACACCATAAACTATACAATAGAATTATGTATCCTAGAGAAGCAAAATTATCATTGTGGAAATGGGTGAAAAAATGATGGGTGAATATGATGTTTCAAACCATTTCTTGAGATAGAATGTCTTTATAGTAGTGTACACTCAAAATAGATTTCTATTAAGACATGATACAGACTCTACACCCTATGAAATATCATGCCAAAATAAGCCTACAGTAGAATATTCCAAGGAATTTATTAGACCATGATATATTAAAATATAATGTTATAGGATTGAAATGTTTGAAGAAAAATATACTAGTGGCATATTTATGGGGTATTTATCTTATTGAAAAGGATATAGTTACTAGAATAAAATATTTCATAAAATATTAGAGTGTATGGATGTAAGGATTTATGATAATAAAGGGAAAAGGTCATTAGATTTGAGAATATTATTGGTATTCATCTAAAAACAATGACCATATTTTAGGAAAAAAATGGTGAAGAAAGTAGCTAAAATCAGACCAAAAATGATGTATGTATCCATAGAATGCACTTGTAATGATGAAGAAGATACATTTGGTGACTGAAATCAGTTCCAATTATTAAAGAATCCTATTGATATTGATTATATAATTGGAAATAATAATTCATGATATCAAACCATATGTAGATTGAGATTCGAAAATCATACACCTCTTGTATCATATGTTGAGTCAAGAATTCTGATATAGGCTATTGAGAATGATGAATGAGTAAGTGATGAAGCTCCCATTTTCATATATTTTATAATTTAAATCATTTTTTATAATCCCACCATAGTGTTATTGTATGGGTAATTGTCACATTTTTAGGTTTTAGTGTTATTTTTATCCTAAATGCAAAAATAGACTAATTCTACAATTTTAACAGATTGTTATCATAGGGGTATTTTGGTCATTTATCATTAAATATATTTCCAAATTTTATGATTAAATTATTTTTAGAATCCTTGTTTAATTTCATTCATTTTTTTCTTCTGGACCAGGGGCTGAATAGATCATCTAGTGGCCGTAAAAATTCAATGAAGTTGAAGAGTTTTGTAGGAGGACAGACCGGACCCCACATCCATAATGGAAACCCAATTCGGTCTAAACAACTCCAAATTAAATGATTCTACTTGTAGATGTACAAGGACTCAAGGTATCACTTATAAAATAAATTTCATGGAATTTTTAGTCCATTATGAGGGACATTGAATGACATACATTTTAAGGAAGCTACCTGGAAGCTGCCTCCAAGAAAAGAAAATTCCAATATTAAATTCATAACTCCTTCTAGGTGCATCCAATGAAGCGTAAATTTGGGGATAAAATAGAGGAGACATTATGGAACAACGTTTATGAATACAACTATTACTGATTCGGTCATTTAAGGTCATATCTACGTGGACACGTTCGGATTAAATGTTTTGAGTTTGAATTAGTCACCCCTTCTCCCTATAAATATGTGTCCCTTCTCCCAGTTTATGAGATAGCCATTCCAGGGGGGCTAAGGTGGAGCATTATTTCTTTAATTTGTATTCATATTTTTAATATACATTAGTTTATTCTTCTTCTTCATACCTCAATCTTCTATTTTTCCTTTTATGTGTTTCTCCCACCGTATTCTCTTCTAACTCCATTAAAATGGGGAACTAACCTTGATGTTTGTAAGAGGGGGAGAATGGTGGTTGTTTGAGTTTCATTGTGATTCAATTTAAATCACTTTATTTAATTCTGAAAATTTTGGTGGTGGTTATATTGATTATGATGTGAGATTGCCCCCATTTTCTCTATCACCGAGTTCTTCTTCTCATTCAACATTTATCCTTCCCTTCACTATATAAGTCATGCATACTATGGAGTATGGATTGGGTAGCGGTGGTCGGCAAAGAGATCTCCTAGCCGACTTTAGGAAGTATATTTCCTCACATGCAGAGATCTCAGTGTTGGGGAAATAACATTTCGAATAAAAGGGTGTAGGGTGATAGATTTTGATCACTATATTGAATTGATATTGAGAATATTTTAAAAAACAATGATATCAACCATTATGATCCCCCAAGAACAAATGTTTTCTTTCTTCTTTTTAACATAATATTGTTTGCATTACATATATATATATATTCATATTTTATGCATATTTCAAAATCATCTTTATATATATTAGTTAGAAAATAAATAGTGAGAATAAAATTTTGGTGTTGTGTAACATGCCTCCTTGAGACTGACCCTATGAGTTCACTATATTGCATTCTTAGGTAAATAATATTTTGATCGGGGATCTGTGAAAAATTCCCGTTTTGTCAGAAAGATACATGATTTATGAACTCAATCGTATTGAGAGGAAATCTATATAGAATCATCATCCTAGACCAAAACACCAAGAATTTGATTTGAATAAAGGGGGTTTTAGGATCAAACTCATAGAGAAAGTTTAAGTCATACAAAATAAGAGAATTATTTTCAAGAGATATTCTCAAATGAAAGGAATATATTTTTAGGAGACTAACACTCTGCTTTCCAAAAATTATAAAATAAGGATGTTAATGGAAGTGGTAGATCAAAATAATTACAAAGTCTATCAAATATAAATAAAGACTTAGTTTTTAAAATAAGATCATGAAGAATAAGTGTCTATCAAACAAGAATAATGTTTCATTCCTAACCAACATGGAAGAATAGTTGCTTATTGGAGAAATAATTTTATTGTTTAAATAATTATCCATCGTCATGGAATTCTAAACCTGATGATTACTTGAGAAAAATGGTTTTTTATAAATGCACCTTATAAAGTGAATTTTATATAATGGAGGATTACATAGATGCACTATCTTTGATAATAAATGTGGAAAAAATAATTCTTTCAATAATGAGAATTTATTTTTTAATTAATTTAATACAAAAATATAGAGCTAGTTTGAAATGTCTATGTCAGAGGTGCTAAGATACATTCTGGGGTTTAAAATTCATTAAAATTCAAAATATTTCTAAATTTGAGAAGAAAAATTTTCAAAATATATTTTTTTGAATATAAAACTCAAAATTGATTATATTATTATAACATTTAGAATGAAACAGGTCAAGGATGAAGAAGAAAAAATTGTTGATCAAAATAAATTCAGATGTGTGATATGTAGTTTATTGTATCTCATAGCTTCTAGACAAGATATTTTTGTTGTGCTCACTCATTGAGTATAGTATCAAAGTGAACCAAATGAGTCACACATTAATTCAATTAAAATAATTATGAGATGTTTAAATTGGATAATAAAGTATAGGATGTTATATTGATGCATTGGGGGCCTATAATTTCTGGCATACATAGATATAGATTGGGATAGTGATTATATAGATTATATATCCACACCAAGTGGACTGTTATTTGTTGTTGATGTTCATGTCTTCTATTATAGGATGAACAAGAGTTTAATGGCCCTAGTTATAGGTGATTTATATTATCATGAATCCACACACGCAGTTACACATACCTTGTGGATGCAAGTTCTGCTATAATATTTAGGTGTTGACATTCAAAGACCATTGAAGATATTTTGTGGTAATAAAACATCGAACTATTTTTCCAAAAATCATATTCCAAACTCATTTTATAAATATATTGGAATAAATTATAATTTAATCAATGATAATGTGGATTTAGGTTAAATTAATAATTTTATTTTTTTAACTAAAGAGGATTTGTAGATATATTCACTAATGTTAGGATGTAATATATAATTTTAGAATTATAGATGAAACATCATGTTCATCATTTCCCATGTGCATAGATTAAATTTATTTTTAGTATAACCAAGGTTATTTGGTGTTTTTACACAAATTGGTAGATATTTATGTGGTGTTGAAGGATTTTAGGGGGAGTTTCAATTCATCTGATTCTGAATATGTTCATTTAAAAAAGAAAAATAATTGCATAGTATCACAATGAACTCTCCAAGGATGGTGTGGTTTTAAAATGATATAACGATGAAATCAAACGGATATTCCACTAATTCACCGAGGGATAAAGATTGAATATTTAAAAATAATCTTCCACCAATATAACTTTCAAATTTTTACTTTTAATGAGGTCATGAATATTGCTTCACATACCAAAGGATGGTGAGACCAATGTTTTGGGATGCTGTAGTGGATCTTCATCAAAAAATTAAATGTTGGGGGGGGGGAGGTGGGATTTTTAAATAACATGTAATATTAGTGTATTTTGACAATATTTAAGATCCTTTGGTTTTTGGTATGTTCATGTTATTTTTTTGGAAAACCACATCAATGTAGTTCATAATCCTGATGATTCTTGATCTATTTTTTCTAGATTTTAATATCATTTAAGATAGTTCCATATATCTAGAATGTGTTTTGTGAAGGGATTGAGATTTCCAAAATAGGTTCTATTTAATATGAATGGTTTCTCAATACACATAGCTGATTCTTTAATGGGATGAAACACATATCCATTTGAGCTATAGATATGAATTTTTAAAACGAAATTCATTTTGGAATTTCACATAGAAGTTTCTCTATTTGAGGGATTCTCATATCAATTTTAACATTTTAAGGGTATCATGTTTCCACTTCATCAATGTATCTATTTTTAGTTGAGATCAATATAGTAACTTATAATCCATAGCGGATTGGTTCACAAAGCTGACGGATCCACGTAAGAAAACAAGACCGTCAAGTTTTCTATAAAACATAACTGATTGGTTCATCTACCCAACTGATCAACAAAAGAAAATGAATTCATGTTTAGATTTATTCTACATGGGGATTTTATATACCTGATTTCAATATATGAGTTTTTGAGAGGATTCCACATCATTGATAATGAATCTTCACTATAATCATAAGGTTTTACATTAGTGATTTAAATTTTATATATTCTGAGGTATTTCATACATGGGAACAATTATTCATGCCTCCTCTATACATGGAATAATTTTTCTATTTTATGATGTATATTTAATAGTTTATTGATGTTATAGTGATCATAGGGGATTAATGGTTGTTTGTTTTTATGTAGAAAATATTTTTGATGAAATTGATATAATAGAGAGATAATTGTGAACAAACCATCAATGAGAAACACGTTCATGGAGACAAAAAAAGGTTGAGGCCCTTTTTGGAAGAAATCATATAGTTAATAGTAAATTATTTTCGACACACAACATTAAGGGGTGTGTGAAAAAATTATAGAAAATAGTTGAGATAGGAGTATGGAGATAAGGTTTTATCATCATTATTAGTCAACATCTGTTGTATCTTACATGTATACAGGATATTTTCTTTAGTAAAGAATATCTATGTAGCCATTAACTTTATTTCATGTGATTAGTACTTACTTTACTGTCTTGGAGCCTCATGGAAGGGGATTTATATTCACCATTTCCTAATAAAACATGTTTTCACATAATCATATTTATTTTTTTTAATCACTTTCTGTATTGTGGATGGATTCACTTTTGATGGTATTGAATACTAACATGTGTTATAAAATTACCCATTATTGTTTTTATGTTAATTAAACATTTTCATCTAGTGAAAAGAAATGATTACCATACACAATAAGGAGTATGACTCTGCACTAGATCAGAACATTTAAAAAAAATATGTTTGTCTCTTACACCTTGTTTTCAACATAATCATGTGAGGCAGTGAAATTTTGTCTTAAAAAATGGTTTTCACTCTTAAATGTTTCAAAAAATATTTTTCTTCAAAAAAAGAATACCTAAATTGATTCAAACCCTTATAAATGGATGAAATCGACCCTTAATTGTTCCTTATTTAGAATCAACACCTTCCCCTAGGGGATTTAATATATAAAAAATGTTTTCATTCTATAGTTAATATGGGCCCCACTGAGTCTCTATATGTGAATTGGTATAAAAACTCAAAAATTTAGAATGAATTAAGGGAGAGGATGTTTATTGGACCTAGTATTATATAATAGATGACTTATAATTCCCAATACATTCCACATAATATGAAATCCATGAATAGTTAATAGGGATTCTAATGAAACAATTTTTGTTGAGACCAAGATTTTAAAGTAAAATATAAATTTATTAACCATTTATAAGCGTGAAATAATTTCATGATTCTTGGGATGAAATGAAGTCTTAGTCCTAGATATGTTTCCCCATTAAATATCCATGATTGAATTACAGTTATAACTTATCGACTAGCACTCCCACCTAACATATCTCATGTACAAGATGTGTTATATATATACCCATTATGGATGTACATCCTAGAAAAATCACAAGTACATAATCTAGAGGTGTTCCTATTATAGAATTGTATTTCATATGAGTAGTAGTCGGTGATGATCTTAGATCATAAAGGCAATGTTCTAAAAAATAAGACAACTCACCTGGTCAATGTATTATCATGGAACCACTAGTATGATGTGGAAACATGGAATCCCTAATACGTGATGAAATGAATGTATCCTAATCTATTAATGTTTACACAATGAAATATTAATGTGTAATTAACTAATGTGGGGAATATTATAATTACCAAGAAGTTTATAAATAAAATTCCTTTCTATGTAAAACAATTCCTCAGAAAAAAATGCATTATTTTTTGGTTCTCTAGTATGAATGATTATAAAATATGACCATAATTTTTAGGAAAGATAAAAAGACGAATTTCTATCATTTCCATTGATAATATAGTTAGTCTATAGCTACAAATTTTATTAGAATACATTTAGGGTTATGACATGATCTAATTTAAATAGAAGGTTGAATTGATAGCCTCTTCTAGTATAATCAAACAATATGAATCCCAATATTCAATGATTCTATGGGATATAAAATCATTGATATTTTCCCTTAAGAAACCCCAAAAAGAGATTTAATTAATAAATAATCACAAAAACCGTTTATGGGGGATGTTCAATATCATAGAGATCACCATAACAATTTTCCCTGAACCACTATAAGAAGGTACCACCATCACACACTGTACACATAGAATGAATGATGGTTTAATAAAGGGTAATTTATCTTGATTCAGGTGGTATAATTTTTTATATATTATTTTCATCAAATTAATTATTATATATATCAATTTTAATTATTACATTATATAAATACATGAAATGTTTGATAAAAATAAATTTTGATATGATGAAATACAAATTGTATTATATATATAGTTTTAATTAGAAAATAATTTTGATAAAACCAACACATTTGAAATGAAAATTATTTTTATAAAATATTATTAATGATTTTAATTTAAATATAAATGATAATATATACTAATTATGGCTCATATATGTTTTATAAGGTTCAGAATGATTTTGGGTTTTTTAAAAACTAGTATTTTTCACGTAAATAATATTTCATTATTATTAAAAAATAATATATATAGATAATTATTTTGGTAAAATAACTATCATTTTTTACATCCTCACATTGAAATTATCCAATGTCCAATGTGTCAAATTTTTCTAAAATAGATGATTTTTTACATAAAAAATAAATACTGCCAAATTATAGGATTTATATTATGACATCATAATATCCCAAAAGTGATGTAATAAATAATATAAATAATTCCCTAACTAGATAATGATTTATACTTAAAAATAATTTTTTTGATGTTATTTTAGGACTTTTAAAAACCTATAATAAATTCCAAAAAACCAATATAATATTTTATAATTTTTTAAAAAATATTTATAGATATAACCCACTTCTACAACATGAAACGTATTATTTTGATATTTTTGGTTAATAACCATATAAAACAGTTAAAATAAGTAATATATTATAGAACCATTTAAAAAACCCTTGGAAGGATTTTGGGTAAGATTATTTTTGAACCAGGAGTCAAGAAACATAATTTTGAAATTAAAAAATAAATCCCCTATTTATTTTAAAAATACCCAACAAAACTCCCATGAAAAATCACTCAAAATCCATAAATCGTGGTATTTATATACTATTAAAACTCTAAAGTCATAAAAATTATTTTTCATTATTCTAATATACTCCTACCAATATTTTAGAAGAACACTCTCAAGTTAAGGGCTTCTCTCCAATTTTTTTATTTAAGTACACATTATACAAATTAATTTGATATCAAATTTTTCATTGTGTATTTTATTTTCTAACATACTTTTACTATATAAATGATTCCCATGTAATAACATATCACCTTTCACTATCATTAATAACGTTCATGAATCTTATTGTATAATTTTTTACTGTTGACATTATCCAGTGATTTTCAATGGACAAGTTTTGTGCTGTGAATAGATGAAACCATTTCCACTCAAGGGACATAACCTAATTGAACCTATACATAATTAATCTATGACATTATTTTATTTAACATACATTAATTATTTATTGGATTAATGTTTTTTATATACATTATTATTTTGAATGATATAAGTGGAAGAGAAATTCAAGTATATGATATGAATTTAATGGGTTCACTTGAATTATATATCTCTTCATTGCATTTGGTAATGTTTTCATATATTATGATACCATGTATGGTTCATTGGAACTTATAATAAAAAAAATATGATATCATTTCATGGTTCGATCCATTACTTGTGCTTATGATGTCATGTTTTAAATTATTTCCACATTCTTATGATGCCTTGATGTTATTATTTTAAATGATAATTTGATGTTCATGACTATGATTCTCAAATGTCTATAACATCATGTTGTTACTATTACAAACATCTAAATATTTATTTTGTTAGGTTGTTTTATTACGACTACACTAGGATTTATAGAACACTTTAATCCAATGAGTGTCCCATGTTTGTTTAATGATTATTAAAAGATCAGTGGAATTTTAAGGGAATATTATGAAGTTTTTAAATATTTTTTTCTTTATTTAATTTATTATGACCTTTATCTCATTAACCAAATACACTACAGAACATGATTTTTTGTATTTTTAAAATTTATATTAATTTAACTGATTTTGGAATAAATTGTATAAAAAATATTGGTTATCATACATATCTCATAATAATCTATTCATCGTAGCTATAAAAAGATGTACTGGGATGTGAAAGAGTATTCATAGTGGGATGAAATAGTGTTGTATAAAATAGAGCTCGTGTCATAGTGCTTGGTATGGAAACATGATAAAATTGAGAGAAATAAGTTTAAGGAGATGTGATGACAATTACCCATACCATAATTTAATTGGGGAAACATTACAATACATTTTATCATTGGACTTCAAAAAAAGACATAAGGACGTAATGAAATTTTGGTTATAGTCAATCCCCTAATGGAATTTGAACATTACATTACTATCAATGATAATATTTCTAATTTTTAAATTTAATGGATATACTTTATTGAAGTGTTAATGTTTTAGGGAATAAGAAATTATAGAATATCTAATCAATATCCAAGGATTACCTGAAATTTAAAGAGATTTATTTTATCGTTTTTTTTTGAAAAAATGTTCCAATTCAATACCCATTATCATTCTCATTTATATTTTCATTCATAGAAAAAAATTTAAGACCTATAGGATATTCTAGGATCCAATTATCTATAAATACATGGTGATTGAGATTAACACCATCCACTTGTTAACTTTTCTTATAATTGTGTCTGTTATTTGAGCCTTAATATAGATCCTTATGAAACCCTATATCGATGAACGTGTAGGAATATAATGTACTCGGATATTATTGGATAATAAAATTATTAAGACCAAAACTAATTAATGATATCATGAAAAAGGATAGATCCACTCAAGTAAACATCAAGGATACCTAGAGTCAACATAAGAGTAATGCTGACAACAATCAAAGTTTTCTAGAATTTGATATTGGTGAGAAGGTATTCCTGAAAAGTTATATATGTAAGAAGGTTTTGATATTTGGTAATAGGGGAAATATAATCCCCAGTTATAACAACCCATTTGAGATTCTTGATTAGATAGGTATGGTTACTTATTATTTGGGGAATCACTAAAATGTCTATAAATTCCATGATATGTTCTACATTTCTCTCCATGTAAGGTGAGGAGATCGCGAATTTGGACACTTCTCCCCTTTATATGAGGTGGGGTCATCCTTCATGACTAGGGATTTTCAAGAGTCAGATACTGGAAGAGAAGGTCCATATCTGTGTAACGGAGCTCGAGCGACTGTGTTCTCTGCATGATGGTGTCAGATCTGGTGTATATAGATGTGGATGTGTGTACGATGGTGGTTATGAAAGTGGTATCATGGAGATATATTTATGGAGATCATGACATAAATGGGTGTGGTTGCAGGTAATCTATCTGGTTGCAAAGGAGCGATTCATGCTATAAGAATCTAGCCTTTCAACATTACATAAACTTGAATTAAATGAATAATTCACTTTGAGGATCTTTTCAGGTTTAGATTTTTAGAGAATTAGGACATAAATATTACATTAAATCTCAAGTAATACAAAGTAGACACTTCTACCTAGTTTACATTTTTTCCAAAAAAATAAAAACTCTTGAAAAAAAAAGGTCATGTCTAGTTCCATGATTTAGACATCATGACTTTTCCTAGATCCCATCCTTGACCCAATTCATCTTTAAGACCTGTGAAAAACATTTCAAAACTTTGGATGAGGATAAAAATCTCAGTAAGGGTTATAAAAAAAGAAATAAAACATTAGTTTTTCATTACATACATAACATAAGATCTTTAACAAACCTCATGAAATCATAATATGTATATCGTAAACACAAATCATAAAGGTAATTTTTGCATCCATAACATACTTACGTTGTAGCTTTCAAAGCTACGTAGGGAGTTACAATTGGAATACCCATCATATTATAATCCCTAAATCTCTTAGGAGAAACATTAACATTTAACACTGTCACGTTACCCAATGTATTAGAGATCTATCTCTGGCTCACCGGCCCTAGGTTTATCAAAGAACCACCAGTATATGTAAATAATGTCGAAGAACCATAACATATTCATAACACATACAACAAACATAAAGGAAAGATAAAATTTCAACATTTCAATAACAATATACCATTTAAATATATTTACATAAAAAATCAATTATAAAAACCATTTTCAATACCAAAATACCTAAAGGAGTATATGGTATTTATTTTCCTTTTAAAAACTTTACGACTTGTTATGGAATCCAAAGATCAAATAATTCTCGCGATGGCGGAAAGGTTGTTGTCATCATGCACATTAAAAGAAACCGTATTTTTTGTCCTTTAGTAAAATTCTCAGTAGGGAAAATATTTCTTTTTAATAAAATCAAAGATCAGAGGGGTTTATACACTATATAAAAGAAGGTCGTGTATAAAATTAAAATATCCCTCAATGAAAGGATATTGAGACGAAGTCCCTTACCTTATGTTCCACTTGACCCGTTCATACTTTAATCTTATGAATAATAAACTAAAGTTAATTTCTACTTGAATAAGATTCTTTTTCAAGTTTATTATTACTTTTATATCACTTATTATAATTTTATAAACATTATGTAATCATTTATGTTAATAATGATCGTTTTGTCGATATTTGGTACTTGAGTAAAAAATGAACTTCTTATAATTAAAATTTGTTCATGTGGTCAAATATCAATTATTAAAGAATTATAATTAGGATTTAGATATCGAATATATCATATATATCCATTATATGTATTTATTTATAATAGTACATAACATTTAGATATAAGAAATGAAATGCACCGTTCATGGAGACAATAATTCGTACGTATGCATGACCACTACTTTCATTTATATTTCCTATTTTAATGGAATTAAAACATAATTATACATATATATATTATAATTCCTTTATAATATCAGATATAATATCATAAAATCCATCCTTTATACATCCAACGTATGGAATTAACAAGTCATATCACTTTGAGGGGGCGGTTCTCTGCACTTCTGCAAATGAAACCATCGTGTTTATCCATAATGGAAACCATAAAGGTATGCTATAAATGAAAATTAAATAATAATAAAAAGACATAAACATAAAATTTATCCTATATAAATATAGTTCCATTATAATGGCCACCATGAGAGCTGGTAGGAGATAATTGAACAATCATCGTTTCGTGAGGTGTTAGATTTCCATCCACAGAAAGAGTATGTTGTTTACCCATTAGACGGAGGAGTGTGTATGTTCAGTTAGAATAATTCTCAGAAAAACATCCTAGTATATTGAGAAAACTGGTTTTTCTATAAATTAATGTAATAAAAAGAGTTTAGGGGGTTGGAGTAGTAAAATTAAACAAAATAACTTAAAAGAACATGTTATCTTTAAATCGGGTAACACCCTTTGGTTTGAACCAATGGGGTTTGTTGAGGTGCCTTGTTCCTAAGTTAAGGATTCTAGAAGATAGATAGGGATGTAGGAGGATTAATTGGACAGATTTTGGATGAGCCAGGGGGCTTGAGATGTGTGAGGAATGGGTTAGAGATGATGGATTTTTATAAAGGAGAGGAGGGGCTCTTTAGAAAAGTGTAAAAATATTATTTTATTTTATAATGATTTTCTGTTTCTAAATGTCCAAAAAATATTAAAGGCTAATAAAAAATAAATCACTATCTATATAAAATCATCCAACAAGAATTGGACAAGTTTTGGATATTATTTTAATATTTATAATCATATTTATTTAAATATTTTATTAATGAGGTAAACACTACATCATTATTGTGTCATAAATAATTTAATCTATCTGATTTCTAAAAATTATAAAACAAATACCATGATGTAGGAAATATTTTTAGATTTCCAAAAAATATTTACAGTCGAAAGTATAACTCACATAACCTTATGTAAAAATTAATTTACTGAAAGAT
Source organism: Viscum album (assembly GCA_963277665.1). NCBI lineage: Eukaryota > Viridiplantae > Streptophyta > Magnoliopsida > Santalales > Viscaceae > Viscum > Viscum album. Next base: position 189,450,530 of record OY728131.1, read on the forward strand.
GTTTGTTTATGTTATTTTTGTCTTTACATTATGTTAATCAAAATAAATTTTCATTATAACTCCCATGTGGCCTCATGGGGTACCAAAATAAACTCAAGGATTCCCATGGTCGGATATGCATAAACCAATAGTATTTTGACACATGTTATCGTAATTTTATATTATAATAATAATATTTTTTTACCCTTATTTACCTGATTTTCCCTTTAACCATGGTAAATAAAATATTTTCCGAACTAAATATTTATAATGTCTAAAAATAAAAGTTAACCATTTACACAATTTATATCTCCTGATTCCAAATATGGAATCATTTTTTATAAATTCAAAACACAGAAGTGGCAGAAATTAATTTTAAATTAATTCCCGCTGTCAAAACAAAAGGTGTGGTTTTAAGAGATAATAACTATCAAAAGACTGACACTTTTTTATGTCCAATTTCAAAGTGAAATTAATTAAAATAATAAAAATTGGATTAAATGGTAAAAATATAATCTAATTACACTATAAAACCAATAAAAAATATAATCTAACCCTATAAATAAATTAGATTAAAAGTCAGTTTTGAATTAAAATACAATATTTTTCACTATTCATCTAAAAATGAATTTTTATCAGAAAAATACCAAAATTTTACCCAAAGAGAATTTTGATGTCCTGATTCTAAAAAAGAATTTTATTTTGTCAAATAGAATATATAAAAGCGACCCAATTTTTTTTTAAATAGGGTTCTCCATTAAAAGGCGGTAAATCGACCTTTTAATGAATATTAGAGTATTTATGATTAAAATTAGATTAATTAACATTTTAAGACTCTGATTTATATTGGATAAATGTAAAAACTTGTAAAAAACATGTATAGTCATATTTTAACTAGTTATTTTCATTCCCTCTAATACAACGACTAGGCTTTAACTACCATTTAAAATAATTATATTATATTATTAATGTGCAACGTAAGATTTCAATGAAACCCGTTGTTGCGTATCGGGTACACCATCAAACATAGCAACCCTTTTAAGGTAAAATTAACATTTAATTCACAAAATATTTATTAAAAATAAAATGTATTATTTATTTATTTTCCTGGGATGTTACTGTGGTGCCTCTTCATGGTTGGGAGTTGGGAGGCCCAATAAAGGATAGTGAAGGCTACATTCAGTTTCTAGATGTGATTGAGGGTGCTCTCGCTGGATTACGATTGATAGTGGGGAACATCCTTGTCAGAAGAAACAAAAGATTGATGGGGAGAAGGTCGTGATGGGTTCAAGATGCATCAGGTGTATTCAATAGTGGGGTTTGAGTCAGAAGTCAGTTGATGTGTCACTATGCTGGTGTGGCGGATCTTGGGGTTTTTTATGATCTTTGTGTTGGAAATTCTGTTTTATTTTAACAAGATTTGTGCATGTGGGATTCTAGGCCATTCAAATTCTGGGTTGCGTGCCTCTAGACTATGGAAATGTAATGGTTTTTCCTTTACATATTTAAAATGGGATTCTTCTTTCTTTTTCCCCTTTTAATAATTGGGCTATCCCACAACCCTTCAGATTTTTTCTCCCTATAAGATCCTGACCATTTATAGAGGTGAATCTGGATTGATTTCAGGTAATATTTTTCCTTTTGTTGAGTACACTTTGTTTTGGATTTACTTTGGGGTATGTTTTGGTGAACATTTTAGATGGAATAAAGAGGGCAATGAATGGTTGGTACATGGTTAGGGAAAACAGTGTGCCCCAACCCTGCAAACCAGGCAACCCTAGATATAGGCAAATTACACGGCTGGAGTATGGGTTGTTGAATAGTGGACCCTCTTAGGAGAAATTGTGAACCCCTATAAAATAGGTGCACTGTTTAGGAACATAGTTATTGAAAATCATGTGTCACATCCCCACAAACCGTGCATGATTTTTTAATTCACTTGAGAACAATATTTTAGATCACCTAATCCCTTTAAAGTCACTATATTCTCCTTAACTCAGATCAACTCATATCCTAATTATTAAAGAGCCTCCCAGATGGATTCAGAGCCTTCTTTACCCCTTTTCTTCATAATTTGAATCCAAAATTGAAGACCAGCACCCCTTCTCGTAAGAGAATCCTTTTCTGTTAGGTTTCCCTATCCCATTCCATTCATCTTCTATCATAGAAATGGTTTTTTCATCTACTATTGATTAGATATATATCTCATATTTATGATCTAGTTATATAATTGATGTTGGCATATTTTTTAATCGTTATTTAGTGTTTTTGATCTAGATCTCATTCTACATCATTGTGCCACTCAAATTTTAGGGATTTCCATCATGTGATCGTTCAAGAACAAATCATGGTAGGTGGTCTGTAATTAAAATAAAAAAGTATTGATTTCATTTTTGTGTATGTAATTTCAAAATTTATTTTAGATGTTTAAACATTGTGTTTTAATTGAGTTAATTAATTTGGTGAATACATTAATTAAAGTAAAATATGAAATTAGGGAAATTAGATTTGTTGATTGTGTGAAATTAATTTATGGATTTAATTAAAGAGTATTGAGAATGTTAAATTGTTAATAAATTTTTCAATTTACTATGGGATAATGGGATTGTGAGATGATTAATTAATTTCTAAGTTAATTAATAATATTGTAATTATTAATTAATGGTTGTGTTAATTAATATGATTAATAAGATTGATTATTTATAGTGTTAATTAATAGGATCAATATAATTACTCAATTTATGAGATAATTAATAGAATTGATATTATTAATTATTTTTTGAGTTAACTAATAGGATTGAGGTGATTAAATAATTGTTGAGTTAATTAAGGATATGTATAATATTTATTATATGTTGAGTCAATTAATGAAATTGATAAGAATAATCAATTGTTGAGTTTATTAACGATATTTCAATTATTAATTAACTGTTTAATTAATTAATGAAATGATGAAAGGTAAAATGGATTATATATGAGAATTAAGATATAGAATAGTAAAAAAGTATTTATGAGATATAACATGGTAATAGTTTAATTCTAGGACATAATATCCCTTGGGGATGGTTTTGAATCTGGCATGGGCCAAAGTAAGTATTGAGCTTACAGTGTCCTCAAAACTCGAGAATTTTATGTGGTTAAATAATTTATAATATGAAAATACGGTAATTGCATATATATTCTTTGTGATTATTTATTTATACAACTTCATACACTATTATTGACTAGATATTGATTTAGAAATTATTTTTCATGGCATACTGTGTTTTATTCACACCCTAATTGGGTTCCATGATCAGTACCTGAATAGATTTAATGATTCCCATATAGGATAAGGGAAAAGTACATGTGTTAGGTGGCTGAGTCAGGACGGAAAATATATGAGGGAACCAGTCATGGTTCAAGACATTCTTGCAAGTAATTTGTGTCTGTATTTTGAGTTTACATTCTAACATTGGGCACATATTTTAGCTTGGAGTATCTACTATTTGTTTTTGATATCTTATTACACAATGTTCATCTAGTTATATTAGTATTGTTATGGTTATGATATATTTTAGTTATTCTATTTTTGTAATTTATTTATTTCAGATATTGTATTGCTCTAATGAAAAAGAGGGTATAATATCCCCATGATCAATAATTGACCCTCTTTACATGTCGCCATCCTTAGGCATATAGGGATGTGCGCCTAAGGTAACATAGCTGACTAACTCAGGGAACCGGTGCATGGAACTCAGGCCTTGACATTATAATGTGGTATCATAGGAAAAATTTATTTTATTTTTCATTTTTCTTAGTACATGGTATATTAAGACTTGAAACTAGGAATATTTGGGACATTGTTATGTGATCGTGTATGGGAGTAGCTAACCTACGTATGGGGGATAACCCATGTACCCAATATTGGATTGTTTTTTTCTGTTATAGTTGAATATTATTTAACCATGCGTGATGTAGTAGATGTGTAATGTGAATTTTTTGTATATTTTATGAGTTTGGAATCATAGCCTAGTATGGCATGAGAGTTCAGTATGCGTTCATATTTCAAGTCACTTAGTAATATTTTTTTGCATGCATTATTTTAGGCATAAGAAGAAAAAATGGGCTGTAGTTATGTCATTTAATGTTAACTTTTTTTCATTTCTTATGAAATTTAACTGAAAAATGGTGCCTAATATAAAATTAAATATAGTAAAATGATGAAATATTAGAATAATTGGGTGTAAAAATGAGAAACATGATCGATGATAATGATTTAACCTTATTTAAATGGTAATTAGATATAGGATGGTTAAAGGTTGTGTTATCACTTCTATCATGACCAAGTGGCGTCATTTGGGGAAAAGACTTATTGTGAAATTTTGTATTTACCATAAATTTGTTAATGTTGAGAATATTATCAAAAGGCGTGAGTTTGATTTTTAGAGTTATGTCTCCATGAAAACACTTATTTTGGGGAAGACGGGAGGATGGTGCTAGAACACCCGATGCCCCAATTGTGCCAGGTGATAATGTTGGAGAGTAGTTCCAGGCGAACATTGAATAGTTCACAAAATTCATGGATTGGGATACAAGGCCAGCTGTGAATATCATGTCTTACTTGATGAGGTATTTTTATTTGAAGCGCCCTATTAACATTTCAAGGGAAGGTGGACCTTTGGGATTTGAGTTCTGGATTGAGTCTATCTAGACTATACATGAATACATGGAGACTGCTATCGATAATAGAGTCAAGACTGATGCGTATATTCTACGAGGAATAGTGAAGTGTTGGTGGGACATTCATTCCCTAACAGGACAAGTTGATGGTATGTTATGGAAGTTCTTCATGGATAGTTTCATATTTAACTTTTATCCAGAGATACAAAGGAAGGAGTGTGTAGCTCAGATCACGATATTGATTTTGATGAGTATGTATATAATGGAAATTTCAAGACCCTTTATATATTAGAATCACTTTTCTCTGGAATTGGTAGGGGATTATGTTACTTTTATAAAATGAATTTAAGGTCTTAAGTGTTAAATGTTATCCTAGGTTAACATTTTTAGGATAAATATTTTTTCTGTTTTGGTTAATTAGGCTCGTATAACTGAGGGAATACTGAAGGAGGCTTCTAGTACAGGATAGATAGTTACTACATGATGATCAAGGCTTATGTATTCTGGGAGAATAAAGCATAATTATGAGAAATTTATCCATATCAGTGGAAAATAGAGTGTTTAGGGGGATAAGTCAGTCTAAAAAGGCCTTTCTCTAGTGATTTTCCAAAACTGTGGTTATCGATGGGACTATAAAATGAAATATCCCTAACTACCAGTGGAGTACCAATTTTTAGACATGATCGTACATCTATTGAAATTATACAGGAACACATGAATGATTGGTATTAATGGGGTTCCTGAAAAAAATATAGCATAAGAATGAGATATTCTACACCTTATTAGGATACCAGCTCGAGTTCTACCAGAAGAGGCGGTAGAGGTAGTGGACATAGTATATTTGGGAAAAAGCACTCATATCTGTAGATTGGTGTAGCTCATGGGACTCAGACTACGTCATAAAGATGAGGTTAAGGATTGTTTTATGTAGTTACGTATGCACTTGTGGATAAATTTTTTGGATAATTGATAGTGATAGGTATTGTTATTGTATTTTATACATTAGTTGGTTCCTTATTTGTTAATGGTGCCTCTCATTCATTTATTTTGGGTTAACATGAGCACTTTTTAATCTTGATGGTGGTGTTTATGAGAAGGGTGTTGAGAATAGATACATCATTGGAAGTATGGTCTAGAGAAATTTTATTGTGTAAGGGATGTTCTCTCAAAGTTGGTGAGTATCGTTTTCTGTGTGATTTCAATATTCTTGACATATCAGACTTCTATATAATTTTGGCTATGGACTGGTTAGTTGAATACCAATCCCATATTTATTTTCTACTTTATGGGAGTGAATATTACATCACATAAGTGAGAAAAATGTATTCACTTTGCATTGTGGGATATCCAAGAAAGTTGAGTTGGTCCAATTACATAGCAACTGGGAGCGCTCACATCTCATGTTTCCAGTCTGATGCTAGAATATGGGGGTACGAATCATGATTTATTTTCACCAATAGTTGAATTGTTTTAGGATGTGTTTCTTAAGGACTGATCAGAGATTCCACTTGATAGAATTTTCTATTTTAATGTTGATCTCATGCTAGGATCTGAACCTGTTTCCATTCTACAATAAATAATATTTTTGACATGGATTTATGAGATAAAAAATTAGCTAGAGGAGTTGATGGATAAGGTTTTTATCCATTTGAGTACGTCACCTTTGGGATCACCTGTGTTTTCTTCAAAATTTATAGTAGGATTTTGAGCTTCTATGTCGATTACCAGAAGATGAACTAGAATAATGTGAAAAACCAATATCCTCTTCCATGTATCGATGATCTTTTTGATGAGTTGAGTGGAGCTTGTGTATTTTCAATGAAAAAATTTTTATCATGGTATCAGCAGTTGAGAGTTCCAACTTCTGATATACTGAGAACTAATTTTATAAGCATGCATGGCCTATATGAGTTCATCGTAATTCCATTATGGTTGATTAATGTCCATATAGTTTTTATAGCCTTTATGAACAAAAAATTTCATCTATACTTGGACCAGTTTGTGGGTGACATCTTGGTGTACTCCCAGTATCAGGAAGATCATACCAAACATCTTGGAATCGTCTTGAGTGCATTAAGGGAGCATCATCTATACACCAAGATATCTAAGTGTCATTTTTCAATGATCAAGTACAATTTTGGGTCACATCATCTCATAGGATGATGTGTCAATATATATTGAGAAGGTTCTAGAAGTTGTTTCTTGGGATCAGCCTTAAAATTTATTTGATATCCATATTTTTATGATAATAGATGGATATTATCAAAGGTTTATCCAAGAAATTTTCAAATTGGCAGCACCACTTTCAGTATTCACAAAAAGGGGACCATGTTTTAATGGTCTAAATAATTTTAGGATGTTTTTTAGAAGTGGAATAAGTGATTCAATTCAGACCCAATCATAATCCTACATGAACAAAGTGAGGAGTACACAATTTATGTAAAACTACTAGGATAGGTCTTAGAGTGGTTTTGATGTAGATAGATTGAGTTGTTGCGTATGGGTATCTATAGTAGTGGACACATGAAAGGAATTAGCCTACGTACGACCTCGAGTAGGCTGAGGTGGTTTATTATTTGAATTGTGGGGGGGGGGTATCTATTGGGTGAGATGTTTACAATGTTTACATATCACATGATCCTGAATTATATGATTTCACAATGATATTTGAACCTCAGGAAAATAAGTGAGTTGAGTATACGCCGTCATTTGATTTTGAGATAGAATATACACCTGAAAAAGGAAATAGTGTTTCTAATTATTTAAGAAGAAAAAATCAGAATCAGGCTATTCAAGGGCCTTGTGCTCAGTGGATGATGATATATCTACTAGATGAGATGTATTTTCTAGTCAAAGAGAATGAAGAGAAGATGAATCTAGTGTTTGTTTATGTGGATTCTAAACTTCTGAGATGTATTAAATACATGAAGTATGATGATTTTGAACGTTTATATTTGTGGGAAATCCTTGAAGGAGGTGTGGAATCTTTATACTAGTTGATAGAAGAAGACAAAATTATCTATTTCAAAAATCAGGTTATTGTGCCTACAAGAATGTGGGAGGATATAAAGTGGGAATTTCATACCTTGAAGTGGGAGGTGAATCTAGGTGGGACCAAAAAGTACCATGATTTACAATGATATTTTTAGTGTCTGGGGATGAAAAAAGAGATAGCAGGGTTAATGAAATGATGCTACATTTATTAGTAGGTGATAGAAGAGTATCAATGACCAATAGGTTTCTATATTCATTCATCATTTCACAGTGGATGTGGGACAATGTCCCCAAGAAATTGGTTATAGGTCTCCTAAGGAAACAATGATTGAATTATTATATTTTGGTAATTATTAACAGAATGATGATGATAACTCATTTCTTTCCTATATATGAGAATTTCTTAGAGGAGAAGGTAGGAGACTTATATTTTCTGGAGATATTTTATCTACATGGGGGCCTATATACTATTGTTTTATAAAAATAATCATTTTTTACTTCATGATTCTGGAAGGGCATAAAAAATCCACTTGGTATGCATGTTTTACTAAATTCATCTTTACACATACATATAGATGGGTAGTCAGAGAGTTCTATATAGGTTCTTGAGGATATACTGCATGTATGTGATCTTGACATCATAGGATCTTAGGAAAACCAAATATCTTTGGTGGAGTTCACTTTTAAAAATTCTTATCAGACTAATATTCATATGAAAGCATATATGGATCTTTTTGGTAGTACGTGAAGATCATCTTTATGCTGAATTGAATCCGATGAGTTAGAGTCATTCATACCAAGCCTCATGCATGAGACATTGGATAATATTCAGTTGATCTAAAAGTATATAGATATATATCATAGTAAACAAAATTTATATTCTTGAATATATCGATGACCCAATGAGTTTATAGAGGGTGATTGAGTTTTCTTTTGGTTGTCACCTAGATTGGGTCACCACTTGATATGGAGATAGGGGAAGCTGGTTCCTAGGTTCATTAGAGCATTTGGGATTGTGGAAATAATTGGGTCGGTGGCATACCGATTATCTCTTCCACAAATGTATAGTTCTATGAATAAAATTTTCCATGTTTCAAAACTATAGTGGTATCACCTTAACCCTTCTCAAGTGATTATTACAAATGATGTTAATCTTGGGATAGATAAGTTCTTTAGGGATCATCTAATACGAGTGTTGGATTATAGGGATAAAGTGTTTCGGGGAAAGACTGTGGTGATGGATCATATATTTGGAGAATCTGGCTATCATCCGGAGGAAAATTGGGGGATAGAAATATATATATGGGGGCTTTGTGACCTAATATTTTGGCTCAGAATCTCATATATTCGTGGTAGTAATACTTAGGGATGATCTATTATAAGGTGTGTATATTGTAAGATACCGACCTTTTATGAAGATTAATTAGTCTAGATTTCATGTACACATTGCCTTTTGTTTATTACACTTCATTAAATCCTTACATTGTGGTGTTTTTGGGTGATTTTTTTTTGAAAAGTGGAACAAATAGGGAACTGCATAGTTGGCAGATTGTTAATGAAAACTGTGTACCCACGCCCACCAATCTATGAAACCCTTGATAGAGGGGAATTACATTGTTGGTGAAAGGGATTTCAAACAATGAAACCTGTTAGGAGTTACCTTTAACCCCTATAAAAGAGTCATGTATTTTCGGTGCACATTTAGGGAATACCGTGATCCCCTTCCTAAAAAACTGTGAAAGACTTTTAAATTCACATAAAAATTAGATTTCAAATCACCTGAACCCACAAAAATCACCATATTCGACCCTAACTCATATCAAAATTGTATCAGCATGATTTTAGGGTCTCCTATAAAGATTATAAGACTTCCTAAAATTATTTATTCATTATTGATAGCATGTATCAATGATATACACCCCTTTGAGTAAGATAATCCAATCCCGCATGGTTTATTATTCAATTTACTTTCTTCTCCCACCTTAGAAAGGTGTTTTATTCCTATTTTTATTATATCTAGATCTAGTATTGTAGATATAGTTCTATAAAGATCTTTATTTTTTCAATCCTAATTTAGGGGTTTAGATCCAGATCTTGTTCTACATCACTGTGCCGCTCATGTTTTGGGGGTTTCTGTTGGAAGATCATTAATAAAAAAATTCAGGTATGTTGTGTATAATTGATATCCCAAAGATCCAATTTCATTTATTTTTATGTAATGGTATAATTTCTGTTTTATTTTTATCAATGGATTTTTCGTTGATTTAAAAAATTTGGTGAAATAATTAATTGATTTTTCAATTTTGAATTGAGGGTATTGGAATTTTATATTATGAATAATTAATTATGGAATTAATTTTGGGATATTGAGATTGATGAATTGTATAATTAATTATTTAATTAATTTGTAGATATTGAGAATATTTGATTGATTAATTAATTGTGGAATAAATTAAGGAATATTGGGGATTCTAAATTGAGTAATTAATTATTATTTTAATAATGGGATAAGGGGATTGTTGGATGATTAATTAATTGATGAGTTAATTTATAATATTGAGACAATAATATTATATTAGAGTTAATTAATAAAATTGAGATTATTAATTAATTTTTGAGTTAATTAATAGGTCTGAGATGATTAATTAATTTTTGAGTTAATTAATATGATTGATATGATTAATTTATTGTAAGATAATTAATATTATTGAGATGATAAATTAATGGTTTAGTTCATTAATGATATTGAGAAGATTAATTAATTTTTGATACAAATAGTTAAATAGAGAAGATTATTAAAAATTTCAAGTAATTAATGAGATATAGAATGGTAACATTAGAATTTAGGACATGATATCCCATGCAGGTGGTCAAGATTCTAGCATGGGTTGAAGGAGGTATTGAGGTTTGTATGTCCTTAAAATTTTAAAAATTTGTGTGGGTAAATAAATAATAATTTCCCAAGATGATAAATATTTTTTAACCAATGTTCATATATATTTATATAGCTACATACAGAATTATTGAAAAGATATTTATTTATACACCATTGTTGGTGGCCTGCTGAGTTGTAATCACATCCTACTCATGTTTCCTAATCGTAGCCCGAATTGATTTCACGATTGAAAGATAGGATAATGAAAAGGGCCATGTGATAGATGGTTGCGTTGGGATGTAGAATGGATGAGAGAACCATACATTGTTAGGGATCTTCTTAGGAATCATTTGTGTCTTTAATTTTATATTTCATTATGACAATAGAAAAAATTAGTATGGAATATCTACTGTTTAGTATGGATATTTTAGTTTTATTTTTTCATATTGTTTTACCGGTATTTTTCTAGTAATGATGTCATTTTATTATTCAGTAGTAATAGTTTATTTATTTCCTATAGTGTATTAATGTAATGAAAAAGAGGGTATAGTCTCTACATGATTATTAATAGAACCACACTTCTAGTTTTCAGTCTCTGGCATACATGGAGGTGTGCGTAAGGTCGCATAGCAGACCGGCTCTGAGCACTAATGTATGTCACCCAGGCTAGGATGTTACCCTCCCAAAGAAGTAAATACTGGATCCTTCACATGTGTTGAACTAAAAGTCTATATCACTGAGGAACAATAATTCTTATTTAGAATAACATATACAATCATTGATCTAAGATATAATTATTCAGAAAAAAATACTACTATCATAGATAATGTTCTCTTCCAAAATCCAAATTTTTAGGAAGAAAGATAAGAACATGAGGATTCTATTATGAAAATAAATCTTTAGTTTTTTATTTTTGTTTTAGAATGTCAAGGAATAAATTTATTTTACATGGTTATAATATAACAAACCAATATTTTTTATGTACTTCATTTGAAATAAACATGAAATTTTTAATTGTTTTCTTTACATGTATCTTTGAGTCTCAATGAAATCATGAAATAGTATAACTTTATAACCTAGACATTAGATTTGAGAGCACATATAGGATACTTCATATTAAAAAATAAATATTTAAATGTTTTTCTAAATTTTATTATTTTTAATAATACCTAATAAATTATCATTAATTTTTTATTGAAATAATTTATGATTAAAAGACCTATTCTTACTGAAATTTATTTTTCCATATGATGTTTATTTTCACCTAAAAGTATATTTTTTTAAATTGCTAAATTTTTCCAATTGAATACATTCAAATTAAATATTAATATACTAATATTCATAAATAAATTTTTTATCTAATGGTTATGAATTACGTTAAAATCATTTAAAGGTGAATGGAATCATTTTTTATAAAATTGTTTATATATGACCATAGTGATCCTATATTATAAAATAAAACATGTAATTATTGGGTAATGATGTTTAAAAAATTTATATATTTTATATTTAATATATTATTTTAACAATATTTTTATTATTTATACTCATCAATGAATTAATGTAAATTCAGTTTTATTCTAAAATATTTATTTTTATTGAAGTAATGTCTTGTTTCTTTTTGTGTACATATACTTCATTTACTTCCATATAGTTATAAAAATATAAATTTTTAAAATTAATTCCTTATTCATAACCATATATATATTTATTTATGATCCCACTTTAAATTTATGTCATAATGAATAGTTAAAATTATACAAATACATTTACATTGTTAAGGATAAAACATGTTTATCAAGGGTTATCAAGGATATAGCGTTAAAATTTATAAACAAACTTTTACAATTATTATATTGTCAAGATATTTAGAGAAAATATTTTTCCTAAATTAATATTATTTTATATATTAAGAAACAATCATTGGAAATTGATATTTTATTGTTTGAATCTTATAAGTAATTCCATGTGTAACCTATCACTCTCTTATAAATGAGAACCTCTTATCGAAACTTATTCATAAATTTTTTACCTTGTAGATTGAAAAATATATTCATTAATACCTTCCTATATTCCCTCCCTTTTTCATAGTAATGATAGACTTATATTAATACTTAACCTTCAAGGATTAAGGTATAATCCAAAGAAGGTATGTTAAAGAAGTCGTAAAAATCATTACTATGAAATTTATATTTTATTTATTCATTGATATATTATAATACATTTTAATACATCTTAATATTAATAATTTATTATCCTAAATATAATTATATGTTATTTTTTTCATGAAACATCCTTTTTATAACTATTTTCTTTCAAATGAGAAATGAAAATATCGCTCACGTATACATGTGAAATATCCACTTCACATAGATATATGAATCATTTTTCACATCCTCCTTATATATATATATATAATGATGGATTTCATAAATATATATGATATATAAGATATAATTATGATTCAAGAATAATAAAATATTGGTTTTGGTCTTTCTCTATTTTCATTAGAAATTGAAAACAACATTATTGTGCATCTAATTACCACAATCTCCATGATGATGTGACACTTGTTTTATATCTCTACCCATTATAGAAAATTTTATATAAATAAATATATATGATAATTTAATCATGAATACCATTTTAGATATGATCAAACCGTGATCAATTTATATGGCTTGAAATTTTCCTAACTAAAATATACCTTAAAATATTATAGTTAACACCTCATAACGATGATTTTAAAAAAAATATTAGTATATGTATGTTTAAATGTTATATTTGGATAATATATTAATCAATAAGTATTTATATTGTTTTTATATTAATTTATGATAAATTCATATTTATTATAGACGAGATTAGAGTTCTTATAAATAATGGTGGACATGGGGTAATGGTTTCAAAGGTCAATTTTGTTTCTATGAGACGTATACTACATTCACCACTACTTTATTACATGTGGTGTATATATTTCCCCTTATATAGGAAAAAGTATTTTTATATTTATATTCATTTAATATTAATTTATATTTGATTTAATTTCTTTAATGGGTTTATTCTACAAATGTTACTAAATTGGTAATGGTTTTTGATACAATCACACTTTTTTTCTAGACTGTTTATGATTAAATTTATGATAAAAAATATGGGGTTTGGATGATAATTTTCATCTAATTTTTTCTCCTTTAGTTATATTATGAGATTACATTATTTCCATTCATTTTCTTCTCTCCATATACATATAAATCAATAAACATGTTAGTATGGAAAACTAAGATTATTTTATATTAATCCAAAAATATTTTCATCCGTGTATATATTTTCATTAAATTATCTTAAATAAATGTTTCAAAATTTATTAGATTATTATTTAAAATCATTTATCTACAATATTTAAAATCTATGAATTTTTAAAAAATTAATATTCTAATCATTCTCATAATGATGTTATTTTGTCTTTTTACTAAAAATGGTAATGAAATCATTGTTATAACATATACCACTTGAAAAAAAATTACCATTGTAATGATTATAATTTTCGTTGAAGTCACATAAACATTTTTCCAATGATATTTTCAATAAAAATATATACTGTCATATTTTTTAAATTAATTCATTTTAAATATTTGATTTCAAAATGAAAAGGGTATTTTCCTCAAGAAATATTTCATTGATCATTTAAATGTTTTTTTCTTTGATACACCTTTTAATGATACTTTTGTTTCACTAAGGATCTAATATTATGATAAAATATTTATTCTTTCTATGTTTGGTATACGATTACAATGATGCAATCTCAATGAAACCCATATTATTTTCCTTGGGTTAAGATGTGATGTAATGAAAACTTTTCTAATGATATTATGGTATATATACGAATTGTAAATGATTATGTTATGGGTGGACCTATTATAAACACTAAATTCATTGGTTAAATATTAATTTTTATTGAGATCAAAGAGTGAATGGTATATTATCCCAATCCCACAAAAGAATACACAAGAAGTTTTCCTTAGACCAATATAAGAAAATTATAGGTTATCCCAAGACTAAAAATTGATAATTTTCTTAGTAGGTAGCCTTGAAATAATATCTATATGATTATTATTATGCTACAAATTATAAAAATATCTTATAACCGCATATTATTCCAATTATATTTTCACATGACTTGTGTTATTTGATTCCATTATGTTTCATTTCATTTGAAAAACCATGATTTATGTTGTGACTAATGATTAATATCTATGGGTTATTGGATTTGATTATTAAAAATACTATGATCAAGTCATAATAACCTTATTCTTTTGATATGTTTAAATAACAATTGCTACCTCTCATATTTACCCTTATTTATCATATAATCTCACCATTTTTTATGTTTCCTTCTACTTTTTTGTGATGAAAGGTTTAAGAAGGATATATCAATGAAGATCAATATGTGAGGAGATTTTTGTGGGTGATTTTAAATATTATTTACGAAATAAGTTGATTAAATATTTATTCTTTAATGATGTAAAACTTGTATGTTCTTTAGACTTTTATATTGTAAAATATAATTGATATTCAAATGTAATTATGTAATATTTATTTTTAAAATTCTTAGGCCACCTTATAGGTCCTTTTAAATGTTTAAAGTTTGTTCTTATTTACTCTAAGAATACTGATAAATGTAATTTTTAACTTTTATTTTGTTTCATAATCATAAATAAAATAGGAATCTTACTAACATTTTCAGTATGTGTAATTGTCAATTTTTAAATTATAAAAAGAAATATTTTGAAATGTATATGGATTAAAAACCCTTTCTAAGAATCATAGTTGTTCATTTTTATCATGATTCCTCTACAGGTTGACAGGGATTTTAAAAGAGCAATTCATTTCATATATTGCGGCGGTTTTTAATAATAAAAAAAATTATTTGGAAACAGAAAGTTAATCATGTTTTTATTAGATAACTATATGTGTTATTTCATATGTACTTGAATGAAAAATTAAATAATTTTTATGGTTAATGTTCAAGATAGATTTTATTTATTCACAGTAGTATTATTGTAATTTTTTATGAATTATTGGTGATCCTGAGATAGATCTGATAAGGGGTGATCCAAATATAGATCTTGAATTTATTATGTGATATTAGAGATTTTACAAGTAATTGTAACACTTATGAGATGTGGGAATTGTCTGATTAGGTGATTCTATTATAAGGGGTTTTATATAAAAAAATGTAGGATAATTTTAAAATAAAACAACATGATATTCTTGAAATATATATAAAGTAAATAATTTGAAACAAAAGGAAAAAACATAAGGTTAGGTTTTTATAGAATTTTTAGGTTATGTATTACTAAAAAAAATAAAAGGATTATTTTATAAGGAATTTTTTTAATAGTTTTCACAATTTCCAAATAACCCTTATGATTATGAATACCTCATTAGTATATATTATGAAATATTTTGTTAAATATTTTATTTATCTAAGTTTATTTATTGAAAAACTAAATAGGAATTTTAGAACAAGTTTTTATTATGAAAATGGCATTCTTTTTTATCTTTTTTATATGTTATAAATGGACTAATGGGTCTCTTTTCATTTATGTACCATACTGACATTTATTTTTCTTATCAAATATTTCAAACAATTTTCCATAGTTCTTAAGGTTGAATAGGAATGATAATAATGTTTGATTTTTAATTATGGTACTTACCCTTAATGAAGAAACTGTGTGATTATAAATACAATGTTTTGTGGGAAAAATGAAAATTCAGTTGAAATGTACACTTTTTAATAATCTATATTTCTTAATTATGTAAAAGTATAAAACGTAAAATTTATATTAAATGTGTTTATTGAAATATATTATATAAATCACATAATTTATGGGATAGTAATATAGGGGTTTTTATAGTGTATATCAAAGAAAGGGTTTATCTCACATTAGTGGTTGGGATGATTTTAAAATATACTCTTAAGATATTTTAATTTTTTATATATATAATATTGAGATAGATTTTATGGATTTCCATATTTCTTCAACTAATATGTGAATATCCATAATGGTGTTTTTTGAGTAAAATTACATACTAAGGTACAAAAGAATTGGGAGGATAATATAATTATAAACTACAAACATAGAATATTTAGAATTTGAAATTTTTAGTTTTTATCAATGATAAATCAATTGAAACATTTTGTAAATAGACGTACAAATGAAAGGGATTGACCAGATTCTTCACTAAAGAATATTATGAATGTATAAAATTTCATAAAGAAAAAACATTAAGCTTTTTATGCAACCTCAAAAAATGTGAAATTTAAAGGATATACTAAAAAATTGAAGAATATATTTAAAGTTCAGTGGTGTTAAAAAATAAAAAATAAACCCTTTTAATTTACCATTTTTAAGGTGAAGGTGATGAAATTTTGTATTTGATTAAGAGAACTTATGGAAATGATGAAATTTATTCCATATATTTGAGGATACTTAAATACCACTTCCTTGAAATGCATTTCCCTAAAGTTATTCAATATTTAATAGAAATGAAATCCCTACTTTTGAATTATGAGGAGGAAATACATGCCTCATGTGAATCTAATTTTATTATATTGTTTGTGTTTGAATAAAATTTCATTCTAGACGATGACAATAAAATTGATTTACATTACTCAAGATTAAATCAAATATTATATAGGGTTCTAGTCACATATTAGTTTTGAATTAAAGAAAAAATTATATTATGTATTGATAATTTAGAGGGATATTTTTTTTACTTTAATATAAAGAAGAATAATATGTGTTTGAGGTTACATGATAAGGAAAATAATTATGGGGAGAAACATGAATTTGTAAAAATTCTATTTCCCTCTTATAAATAGAGTAATCCATTTTGGGGAGTTTTCAATGAGATATGTGAGGCTTTACCAATTTTGTAAGTTGGGAAACAGGGATCATGATTTCGAAAAAAAAATAGAAATTGTATTTTTTAGACTAGTTATGAAATCAATGCAATGAAATGTTATAATTCAAATGATATGGGCCATTATTTTAATGCATGTCTAATAAACTATATGAGTGATTGTGATTTTCTGAACTATAATAAGAAATGTTCGTTAAATTCATTAATAATGTTTTGTCCATAATATGAAGTAGTGATAGTTATGTTTGACATTTATTCTATCTATGCTAATGTCTTGATTAATTTTTTATTGATGTATTTATTTATTTCATTGAAATTTTCTTATAAAATTGAAATATATCGTCAAGAAATAATGATAAAAATTTAGCTAAATATGAATGGTTGAAGAATTAAATAATCAATGATTAATGAAAACCTTAATATCATCATTTTAAGAGATTTTCTTTCTTAAAATACAATTTCTTTCCATTAGTGGAGTTTGATATTATTATTTGAATGGAATGGATTTTAGTTTACCATGATATGATAAATTAAAGATCTAAATAAGTTTTATTCAATACATAGAATGAATTTAAATTTGTATTTAATAATTAGTCAAAACCCTTTATATTTTATCGTACTAATGAGAAACTAATGAATGACAGGTGTGAATGTTTTCATATAATGTTTTCTGAAAAAATGGAAATTGTTCAATCAAGTGATGTATCCATTTCATATGAATATAAAGGTATATTTCCTCAATGTTTTATTAGTTTTATCTCTGATTAAGCGGATGATTTTACTATTAAATTATTTATTATTTCTATAATAATTCAAAAACCTCTATATAAAATGGCCTTTGTTGAGTTTTTATAATTTAAAATCCAATTATAATAATTGATTGAAAATGAAAGAATCAACCTTAGATTATATCCTTGGGGAGAACCTTGAAATTTTTTAAAAAATAAGGATTGCTCCTTGAGAATTTTGAATGATTATAGAGAATCTAATAACATAAAAATTAAGAAAATGTATCATTTAACTCATATCAATGTCTTGTTTAATCAGCTCTAGGGAGTGAAGAATTTTTTTCGTGATTGATCTCATGTTTGGTCACCACCTACTAAATATAAAGGAAGTTGATATTATAAGGATTGAATTCTAGTCCAGAATATGGATACTGTTATTTTTTTGTTCATGTCGCGTCAAGAAAACACACTTGATGGAGTTATTTATTAGATGAATTCTAATTTTCCAAAAGTATATAGACTAATTTTTTGGTTATGATTAATGATGATATTCTGGTTTACTCTAAAAGATATGAATATCATGAGAAACAAAAAATTATTATTTTTAAATATATAATAGAAAAGAAGTTGAATGGAAAATTTAATAAATTTAAATTTTGGTTTTAGAAAATTCTAATCCATAGAAATAGTGATTTTAAATATGGTATATTTTTTTATCTTATAAAAGCTAATGTTATGTAATAATGTTCATGACTAAAAACATTACTATGATTTGACGTTCTCTCTGGAAATAAGGTTACTATTGACTTACTATTAATGACTTTTCATAGTTAGTAAATCATTAACCCTGATAGATCAAATGGGAGATATATTATTCTAGAAAATGGAATGTGATTAATGTTTGGATTAATTGAAAATATTCATAGTTACTTATCCTATGTTTTATTTTCCATATCGAAATAGGGAGTTTATTTTTTGTATTACATCATTTATGGTACATAGATTTGTCTTGATGATGAATGATTGGTATATCATGTATGATTATCATAAATTGAAACCCCCAGAGTAGAATTTTCTACACATTACCATTGGGAAGTTCGTTGTTTTTTTTAAAAAAATTATGGTGTTATTTATTTAAATGAAATGTGAAATATATTTGGATTATAAATGTTTTATATTTACATTAATTCAAAAAGAACTAAACAAGAAGAAGAGAATATTTCTATAATGGAATAAGGATTTTGATTACCCAATTCACAATATTAGAGGTAATGTAAACATTTTAGATTTTGTGTTGAAAATATAACACATCATTAATTTTACATCCTTTGTAAAATGATCCTTTTAATAGTGATTTAACAAATACTATTCTAAAAATTTTATATTCAAAACTCATTCTTTTTTGGATTCGGTATCAATGCAACCATCTTTTATAGAAATAATTAAAATTTCTCATAAGGATGATAATGGTTCCCATGAAGGAGTAGAATGGGACAATGATCTAGTTTACTAAGTTTAATACTGATGAGGAAAATGTTATTAGATTTGATTGGGATTATGTGTTCTATGTGATTCCAATTTAATGGAAAAACTATTATGTGAATCTCATCGATAAATATTTTTTTCATCTTGGCTGCACTAAGATATACATAGACCTTCCGTAATAGTTTTGGTTGGATGTTATGAATAAATCTATAACTAATTTTACCCTTACATGTTTGAATTATTTGTAGGTTAAAGATTAATTAATACTACTGAAGGGAATGCATCAATGTTTTCAGTGTTGCAATGGATATTGTTGACCAAATTATAAGATAATCTTCCAGAATTGAAATGGAATGGGAGAAATGTTATCCTTATCACCTATGTTTTTTAAAATATATCAATATGTGGATTGAATATGTGATATAGGAATTTGTTTCTCTTCAATATATGGTGAAAAAATGCACCTATTTTCATCCTTTATTTTTTTGGAATGATATAGTTCAACAATTGAGTATGTGTCCAATTAATATATTACACCATGAAAGATTTGTTGGAAGAATCTCATAGTTTAACTACCTAAGCTTTCATAGAACAAATAACTTTATGAATGAATAAATTCTTTATAGAAAATACATGAAGTGGGTTTTTTATTTTTTCTTGTAGATCATTACAAAATATTTCCATAACTATATGATGGGATTAAATAATTATTATGGATCATTAATATTGGTAATATTAACATTCTATAGTTATATCTATATTAATAATATATTATTCTATATAATAAGATCTAATTATCACTGAAAAAATAACCATTGTCGCCGAACAGTAGGATCATACACTATAAGGACCATTTTTTACACTTCCAAGGGATTTGGGATCACTAATATTTTTCTTTAATCAATTCCATGTTTAGATTCACCAACTAAACCGTGAGTGAAACCATTTATTATAGAATATTAGGATTAGATAGATCGCCACAAAAACCATGTTAGTCTAACCACCCAAGCAACGTACAACCATATCACACCTTTCCAATAGGTTATACATTGTTATAATATTCAGTTATGTATCTAGGCCCTAATAGTATAATTTTTTATATATTATTTTTAATAATATAAATATAATATTTAACACAATTCAAAATGGCTTTATATAAATAAATTATTAGTTAGAAAAACTATGTTTTGACATGAAGACACATAAAATATTTTTTGGGATTTATATATAAATATTTGTAACTATAATAAACTTTCAGATAAATAAAACAATTTTAAATTCAATATTATTTCCATGAAATAGTTTTATTAATTTATATTTATTAAAATAAATATGATATTATAATTTCATAAAGTCCCATATAATTTTTATAAGGTTCATAATGTTAGTTGTGTCTTAATAACACGTATTTTTTCAATAAATACTAATTTTTTAATATGTTTAAAAACCTACATGAAGAAAAGGTTTTATTAAATAAATATTATTATTGAAATCATAACATTAAAATTATCCAATGGTGTATTTTTCATAATTTTCAATGATGGTGTTATTATTTCAAGAGGTTTTAATAAATTATAAATATAAAATATGTATAATGGGATTAGAATAGCAAAAAATTGATATAATAAATAATATAAACAAAATAAATGACCAAAACTAGATTTTCCCTTTTAAATAATTTTTGTTAATGTTATTTGATAATTTTTGAAACCTATAATGAATTCTCCGAAAACAATATCTTTTTAGGAATTCAAAATAATATTTTTGACCATGATTCACTTCCACATCATGAATTTAATTGTTTTAATAAGTTAATGTATTAACCTAATAATTCCCCTCTATTTTTCTACAAATACCAACTAACCTCCCACTCCTCTTCTCTAAGAACCCATTGATAAAAAATTTTCTATAACTCTCCCACTTATGTCCCCTCAAGGTGATCCCATGATCTTAATAAGATCCTATTAATCTATTATAGTTATCCCCTCAATGTATGGGATTCCCTCCTCTTCCTTTTTATTCAATTACATTATTTGTAATAAGCCTTTTGATTTACAATTGCTCGTTTTTAATGTACCTAAATGAACAATTTTACTATCCTTATGCTTGCTGTGTAGTGAGAGGAAACGTCTCAATCTCATTAAATCTTTCAATGAACATTTATGAACACCTATAATGCTACTAAGATATTGATGTTATTTCCCATGATGATTTTTTGTGTTGTGAATTCCCATTACCAGTTAAACTCAAGTGTAATAAACTAGTTTGATATATCCTTTATTTATTTGGGATATCCTTTTTTTGTAACCCATACTTCTTATTCATTGTATTAAATGTGATTAAAAACATCCTTATTTTATAAGATCTACGTCGTCCAAAAATTCATGTACACAATATAAATGTGTTGGGTGGGTCCAATATTATATATTACTCCAATGTATTTAGTAATATTTTTACCTTTTGAGATACCATATATGTTTCATGGGTGTATATCCAATGAATAAAATGTTATTATTTCTCAATGGTTATCCTTGATAAGTACTTATGATGTCTTGTTTTATGTTTCTTCTATGTTTTTATGATGCCTTAATTTTATCATCTTATGTAAGGATTTGATGTTCATTAATAATATTCTCCATTTTATTTTTCATCATGTTATTCATATTGAGTCATAGGTACTAATTTACTTTATCCTATGTTTTTCTTATTACCATACTTTATTTTAAACCTCATCCCATTATTATGTATGTCCCTAGGTTACCCTGTGATGTTTTATAATAACATTGTAATTTTTTGGAAATGATTTTGAGTTTTAAGTTAATGTTTTCATATCTATATTTCATTACATTGTGCTAATTATATAATTACAAAAATTATATATGATAATTGTTGTTTTGTGATTTTTATTATGTATCTTAATGAAATAGACCATGAAATAATTTGAATAAAAAATATGGGTAGTCATTGTATGTATCCGATAATAGTGAACTTATTTTTTGGAATTAGGTATTAAAAAACATAGTAAAAATTATAGGTATAAGACAAATCATAGGAAATCATACCATAATTTGGTAATATAGAGAGTGAGTGGATTACATGTAATGAAATTGATCCCTAAATACATAAATTGAATGTGGATAAAGAATAGTTGTACATAGGGGTAATAAGATCAAAATGGAGAATTTGGTATTAACTTGATTGTCACTTAGTGTAGAACAGGTATACCATCCTTCACACCTGGTTTGAAAATTATGAGTGATATTTTTTTTGTAAATTGAAAATATGTTTACGAAATATCATTAATTGAAAAAATACATGTGAATGTTAAGTTTAATAAATATACTATGAATAAATTAGTTTGAAATATTGAAATTGATTAGATAAGAAATATATTTCATATATGAGTTATCCATTAAATGATCATAGATTCCCCTTTATGTGCCTAATTGTTTGAAAAATCACATCCCTAATTCTTCCTTTCCTTTATTCAAAGGATGAAAATTGAAGGAACCCATTTAGTAACCAAATTTATGGGTAATTTCATGGTTAAAAAAATGAGACATATAACCCAATGGGAAAACTATTCAATAAATATAGGACCACAAATACTCAATTAAAAAATGTTTTGAATAGATACATCAATCAAGAGGAATACTCATCTCCATTTAAGAAAGAGAAATTAATTATTATATCATATTTTTCAGAAAAGTCCTCAAACATTCAGTTGATCTTATGAACCCTTAATCACATATAATAGATCAACTACATTGAAAAGTTATTCTACATCCTTTAATTATCTATGAATTTAAAGGCCATGAGTTTTTTAAACATAGAAGCATTAGGTGACCAGTAGTGTAAATTTATGAAGACTACAAATCGCATGGAAGAAATCAATGTGATATAGTGGAATGAATTCAGGAAAATGTATTCTGATTAATATTTTCCTCAAAATTTCTAAAAAAAGCTTAGGTATTTTATTATCATGACGAAAGGGGATGAATAATCCATTGGGGTGTATGATAATAACATTACATGACTTTCATGATTAACATATTTATTTTTCATTGACCCAAAAAGTATTGTTTACTCCTTTTGAGTGGGGTATGAGAGAATATATAGAAATCTTTAGTGATTCATGACTTTGACAATAATAAATAAATTTTCAAATCTGGCCCCAAATTTGAAATAGTGATTTGTGATAATCTTGGGTCTCATGGGAAGAGATATAATAAGTGGAGAATGGGTATTGTTTCTAGTAGATTGATGGAGAAATTATATGGCGTAAGAACTTCAAACATCAAACATTCCAAATGTGTCAGAAGAAGCATCATGGATATTGCATAAATGGGACCTATAAATGAATTAGGTATTGGAAGGAAGATAAAAATTATCCAGGATAACATATGCCTTTTTAGAAATGTTTAAACTATAAGGAACAAGGAATCTATAAGATCCAATGAACTAAAACTAGGTTTATTGATGAAATATATAAGAGAAAAACTTCTATGGCATAGAGATAATGTGTAATCATATGTCATTATAATAGATAAGGGGGGATCCTAACAATGAAGTTGAAATAGGTATTCTTGAAATTAATTTAAGTATAACATAATATTTTATTTTGTTGCTATGAATAGTTCTTATCATATATGTATAGTAGAACTATTCAAACTCCACCTCAAAACAACGAAGTTTAGTTACTAGTGAAAATAAGAAAATAGGAAATTATTGCATCCAAATAATATGAATCATAACTTATCAATATTTGTGGACTAAATTTCATGTTGACCCTAGTGATAATCTATTTATAACAACATTAAAAAATTATGGGTGTGGGTTTTCTTCCCATGTTTATATCCACTATAATTTTTTTGGAGAAGGAAATCACTCTCTATATCATGCATGTCCCTCTGATTATATATAACTGTAAGGAGGTGGATGGATATTAATTGGAATGGTCATTTCAAGAATGGTTATTATTTTCATAAATTGTTGTTTATATATCTCAAATGGTTTAGACTGAGTAAAATATCATTATTTTTTACATTTCTATTATAAGGGAATATATTTATCTATTCACTAATGAAAGATCTAATATTCCTCCTATATTTGAGGTTCGGTTTTAAATCAAACTCATACCTATCGTATTGAAATATCTTATACTCTATGTGTAATGGACACTATTTGACTAGATGATATGAATAATAAAATATATTATAATCTAGATAAATGGTCTATACACCCAAGAAATTCATTGTGTGGTGAAATGACCATTTTCATCGAGGACAATAATGGTTAAATGTTCCTTTTAATTGAATATTAAGAGATGAATTATATCATGATAAATAGAAATATCATTTACCATAGATTAATGACTTATTGGACAAGTTATGTTGATCTTAGTACTTCCCTATGGTGGAACTTAATTAATGATACTATCAAGTAAATTTGAAGAATGTGTATATCCCCAAGACATAGTTCTATATGAGGTATGACCACCATGTGTTCATAGTGATTCTCTATGGACTCATTAATGATCTATTAATAATTATGAATTTAATGATGAAATACATTAGGGATTACCATAGAAAATTTTTAGAGGTATTTATAGATAATATTATTATCTACTTGAAATGAAAGGTTTAATATGACGAGAATTATAATTCTATGATAAATACCATGTAAACGGAAATTTTATAAGAAAATTATAGTAAATGCGGATTTTGGATAGAGAAATTAGCATTTCTAACGCATTTTATCACCATTAGAGGGGTCTCTGTGGATCTTGTAAAGATAGAGAAAATTGAATGATGTCCTAAACCAACAAATGTGTTGTATATCTATAGTGTCTTTATATTTTCATAGTACAATTTTAGAATTGTGAGAAAATTCACGTTTCTCTCTAACAAACTAATTATACTATCTAGAACTAGACTGATGTTTTTCTTGGATGATGATTGTGATGAGAGATTTAATGAGTTTATGAATATTCTAATCAGTATGCCTTTTCCCACATAACCCATTAGTTATAAAGGATTTGATAACTATAGATATATTCCCAGAAAGCGTTTGTGTTTTGTACTCATGATAAATGATAAAGTGACATCCTATGCCTCCAACCTATTAAAGACCAATGAGAAGAACTACCCAATTCCCGATCTATAATTAGCTGTAGTAGTATTTTCATTTCAGATTTGGTAATTGTCTCTCTATGGGGAGAACTATGATATATATATAAATAAAAAAACTAACATATATATTCACACTAAAAGATCTCAATATGTTCAATGGAAGAGGTTGTGCCTAATCATGTATTATGACTATTCAACCTATTACCATCATGGTGCAAAAACTAATGTACTATATTCTCTGGGTAGAATGGATTGTATCATTATATCCCTTGTGGGGACTAAAAGGGATATAATCATCTTGAACAAGCAATGGATAAACAAGGAAATAATAGAAGGATATCATCCTCACTTTCATAAATAAAATCTCAAACATCAATTCTTGAGAGTATCAGGGATGTCTAAAAATGTTGATAAGGGGTTGTAGGGAAATCTAGTAAATATTTTGGATTTCAACATTGCTAAATATAGGCGTATAAGTTTTGGAATAGTTGTATGTTACCCACTAAAACCAAAACTAAAAAATATAACTTATGGAATATGTATACAGAGAATCCTTCATTATTCACCTAAGATAAATATGATGTCTAAAAATTTAAATAAAAAAACATTCCAGGGAAACAAGAAAAAGGTTTTTGTTGAATTTTAATCTCAATTATTTGTATGCTAACAAGTCAAGGATGACTGACATGTGTTTATGTGTATCATGCTACCATTATAAATTCACGAATTTAAATTGGAAAACATAACCATGGATTTCTTCACAAGACAACTCTGTAGATATGAGGGAAATAAATTTATTGGTGTCTTAGTTGATAACCATACAATGTCAAAGAATTTCATTGATTTCATGGATTATTTATATCCTAGCTATCCTTTTATGATATAAATAAGATAAGTGGTATGAAAACATGATGTACCAATCTCCATTAATTATGATCGTGATATGAGGTTTATCATTATTTTTAATACAGTGATTCAAAAAGAGTAGAATGTAGAACTATGTATCAATATAGATTATCATACTCAGATTTATTGTCAGACTAGGAGGTCCATACAAACACTCTGTGATATGTTTATATCATGTTTATTGGATTTACAATTATTTTGGGAAAAACACATTCACTTGTGAGAGTTCTTATATAACAAGAGTTTCATTTGTAGAATCAAAATTTTACATTATGATGCTCTATATGGGAAGAGGTTTCATACTCTAATAAGGTGGGATGGATTAAGGGAGAGGAAGAAAATGTGGTAAGATATTATTTATGATATTATAGAGATGTTTCAAACCATTCAATGTAAACTAAAATCTGTGAAAATTTGGTAGATTTTTTTTTGAGATAATTATCAATGATATCCAGTGTTTGAAGTTAGAGATGAGGGCTCCATTATTTATCAATGTGGAATAATTTCTTGAGGTTTTGGAAAAAGGTAATGATTAATACTAGATTCTTTAACCCTTTTTATGTCCTTGATCACATGTATGTTATGGCCTATAGAGTAGAACCTCCACTCAAGTTATCTCAATTAGATGATGTGTTTCATGTATCCCACTTATATGATTACATACTAGACACCTCACATATAAGGAATATAGAGGTTTTCTAGTAAGATATTAATAATTCATACAAGGAATATCTAGTGAAAAACTTAGACAAAAATGATTTTTATAGGAAAAAAATAAAAAAGACATGGTCAAATTAATATGATTATATCACATGAGGAAAAATGGTTCCTAGAAGATGTGATGAAATAGAAGTGTCTTAGTATTTTTTTTTTATGAAAAAAAATTGGGGTTGAAATTTATAAATGGGAGGATTATTTAATGATGAAATCATTAATTAGTGAATTTTTTTTAGAGTAAATAAATTCATTATGGAAAACAAGATAAATTACTTTTTCCCATTTGTTATTGTGGATCGTTATAAAAAATAACCATAATTGTAATACATACTTAAAAGAACATTAAAAATACATTCTTTCAATATTATAGTAATTCTATTGTGACTATTAGGATGGAAATGTATTGAGTGTTAATATAAGATCTAATTTGCGTAAATAGAGGAAGAATGGGATTTCTAGTAGTATCATACCCTATAATTCCTATTTATTAGAGCTTCTAAGGGAGATAGAATCACTGAGATTTTACCTTAAACAATCCATATATAATATTCAACAACAGAAACATGAGTGAGGCCATTTATGGTATAAGTTCAATTTCATAGAGATCCCCTCCCAAATAATGTTCTCTAAACCACCCTAGTAAGGTAAAAACATTGCAAACCTTACCCATAGGAATTAACCGATGTACGGAAGGGTAGTTTATATAAACCAAAGTAGTATTAATTTTTCATGTTGTTTTTAATAAAATAATTATTATATATTCCACTATTTACTATGAAAATAAATATAATGAAGATAGTTTTAATAAATTAGATTTCAATAAGAATAAAACAAAATAGTTTTTAGGGATATATATTGTTATAATTAAAAAAATCTTTCTGATAAGTCCATTAGTTTTGAAATAAATTTTAGTTTTATGAAATTGTTTTATTAAAATGCATTTACTTAAATATAAATGATAATATAATTTATTTATGTCTTATATAATTTTTCTAAATGTTCGAATGTTATTTGTGTCATATAAAATAATTTTTTTATAAATTTTAGTTTTTATTTAAATGTGAAAACACTTATATATTAAATATTATTTTGGGAAAACAAATATTAATTTTTAAACTCCCTCATAATTTTTTTTTCTAATTTTAATTGTTCATAAATTTTTAAAATAGTAATGTGTTTTGATTAAAAACAAATATGATATAAATATATTATATATATTATAATATCAATACCTCCCAAAATTGATGAAATAAATATTATAAAATTTATCCATGAAAAAATTTGTTTTTTCTATTTAATTTTTTTGAATTAATTTTACTAATATTACCGACCTATAATTAATCCTTTAAGTTTAATATTTTATTATAAGGTGGTTTTAAAAACAAAACTATATGAACATGAATCACATCAACATCGAGACTTCAATTGTTTTAATATGTTTGGAAATTATCCAAATAAGAAAATATAAAAAACTAATCTTTGGTAAAAACAATGGAAAAATTCCATTTCAAATATTATGTATTTTTTATTTTATCACTTAGAGTACAAAACCATAGTTTATAAATTAATAATGACATCCTGTCTCTTTTTCTATAAATACCCAAAAAAACCTCCAAACATTAATCACTCAAATCCCAATGAGTATAAAATTTCTCCCTCAATCCCACTCTAATATTCTCCCAAGGTGTTTCCAAACTTTTAATATGATACTACCATGATTTTCGAATCACTCCCTCAATGAAAGTTTTTCTCTCCAGTTACAATTTTTTTAATAACATTATTTGTACTTTGCCTTTAGATTTACAATTTTACATGTTATAATAGGTTTTTAAACACCCCTTTGAAGTCCTTATCATGAAAAATAAATAAGATACCACAATTAATATAATGACCTGACCATAAATATTACATTATCTTAAATTAAATGAATAATTCACATTGAGGATATCTTCAGGTTTATAGTTTTATAGAATTAGGACATAACTATTACACATCAACTTGAAAATTACATGTACACACTACATGTTAGTATCCATGTTTTTCATAAGTTAAAAACTCTTAAAAATAAACATTTCTTGTTCCATGTTTTAGACAACATGACTTTTCCTTGATCCCATCCTTGAACCTATTCATTTTTAAGTCCTGTGGAAAACATCTCAAAAACTTAGGATGAGCATAAAAAGCATACTAAAGGTCATAAAATAAGGAAGGAAAACATTAGACCATCATTAAATACAAATCATTGAAACCATACTTTTCAATCATAAAATACCTTACGAAATATCACAGAATTAAAAGTGAGATAAGAAATCCCTTACCTCGTGTCCGGCTTGACTCATTTGTTCCTTGTTATTCATGAATAATAAACTAAAGTTAATTTATACTTGATTAAAAACATTTTTTAAGTTCATTATTCCTTTTATATCTCTTATTACCATGTTATAAACATTATGTAATCATTTATGTTAATAACGTTCATTTTGTCGATATTTGGTACTTGAGTCAAAAATTCACTTCTTATAATTACGAGTTGTTCACATAGTTAAATTTCATTATACCCGAAATGATATTCATGATTTAGATATCATATATATCATATATATCTTGTATATACATGTATTTATAATAGTAAACAACATTTTGAGGTAAGAAATGAAATGCACCGTTCATGGAGACGGTAAGCCATACGTACGCATGAACGCTACTTTCACTTATATTTCATATTTTAATTGAATGAAAACTTAATTAAAAATATTTATATTATAATTCCAGTATTTTATAATATATAATTTCAATAAATATATATTTTATATGTCCCATTTATGGTATGCATGAGTCATATCACTTTGAGGGGGCAGTAGTCCACACTTACTCAAATGAAATTATCGTGTTTACCCATTATGAAAACAATAAAGGTTGGATATAAATGTAAAATACAGAAGCATAAAAAAACATAAGCATAATATATATCATATATAAATAAAATTCCCTCTTAATGGCCACCATGAGAGGTTTTAGGAGATAATCGAACAATCATCGTTTCATGAGGCGTTAGTTTGTCATCCACATAAATAGTATGTTTATCACCGATTAGATGGAGGTGTGTGTAAGTGTAGTTCAAATACATCTCATAAAAATATCCTAGTATATTTATTATTCTGGTGTTGTTATAAAATAATGTAATAAAAAGAGTATAGGGGTTGGACATGTAAAATAAAAGAAAAGAAGTTAAGAGGAATCGTTACCTTTAATTTGGGTAACTCTCTTTGGTTTGAACCAAAAGGACTTCTTAAACAGCATTCATCAAAAGGTAAGGATTCATGGAAAAGGGGAGGTATATTTAGAGCTTATTTGGTCAGTATTTGGACGAGCCAAAGAGATTTAGAGTTGTGAGGAATGAATAATATGTGAGTGCTTTTTATAATGGGGAGGAGGGGCTCTTTAGGAAAGTGTTAAAATATTGTTTTATTATATAATGATATTCAGTTTCTAATGGTCCAAAACTCATTAAGGTAATATATAAGATGACTCATGGTATAAATTAAATAATACAATAAAAATTTGATAGTTTTTGTATGTTATTTTAATATTTATAATCTTATTTATTTAAATCATTTATTAATGAGGTAATTACTGCTTCATTTTTGTGTCATATATAATATTATTTATTTAATGTCAAAAATTATAAATAAAATACCACAATTTATGAAATATCTTTATCCTTACAATTAATATTTATAGTCTAAAGTATAACTTACATAACCCCATGTAAAAATGAATTTACTAAAAGATATTTGTTTGTGTCATTTTTGCCTTTACTTTAAGTTAATTAAAATAAACTGTCATTATCACTCCCAAGGGGCACCATGGGGTCCCAAAATAAACCCAATGATTACCATGGTAGTAAGTGACTCAACCAATAAGGTTACGACAATTTTTAAGGAATTTTTTTATTATTATGATATTCTTTTTACCTTGAATTACCCTATTTACCTTTAAACACAGAAAATAAAAGTCAAAAGTTACTATTCACCAAAAATTATTTTCTTCTTATTAAACCACATTTTACTTAATAATAACAAACATTTATGTTGTATTTTCTAAATTCAATTCACATAAGCGGTAAAATTTCATTTAAATGAATAATTCAGTTTTTTAACTACTACTAAGTGGTTTCACAATTCATAAAAAATTGACGTTTTTAGAAAAATAACAAAAATTAAGCCAAAGAAATATTTGATATTCCAAATTAACAAATTATTTCTATTTTACCAAATTAAAAACATAGAAGTTACATTAATTAATTAAAAATTAATTCCCATTGTCAAAACAAATAGCATGTTTTTAAGAAACAATAACTATCAAAGATCGACATTTGTTTATGTCCAATTTCAAAGTGAAATTAATTACAATGACCAACATTGGATTAATTGGTAAATATATAATGTAATTACACTTTAAAACTAATTAAAATGATAATATAACCATATAAATAAATTATAATAAATATCAAATTTGAATAAAAATACGGTATTTTTCACTATTAATTAAAAATGAACTTTTGCAGAACAATACTATAAATTTACCCAACGTAAATTTTGATGTCCCAAATCTAAATAAGAATTTTATTTTTTCAAATGGAACATATAAAAGTGAACAAAACTATATTTAAATAGGGTTCTCCATTTAAAGGTGGTAAATCAACCCTTGAAAGAAAATTAGGTTTAAAATTAGATTCATTCACATTTTAAGCCTCTAACATTTATTGGATAAATGGAAAAACATTTTACAAACATATATAATCATCTTATAGTTAGTTCTGTTCATTCCCACCATTACAAAAACTAGGTGTTAACTACCATTTAAAATAATAACATTATATTATTAGTGTGCGACATAAGATTTCAAAGAAACTCATTGTTGTGTATCAGGTACGCCATAGAACATAGTGTCCCCTTTAAAGTATAATTAATATTTAGTTCAAGAATATTAATAAATATGAAAAATTTTGTGCACTTTATTTACCAAGGATGTTACATCCTTCCCTTTTGGGAATCACATCCTCACAATTGTAAAACCGGGCTGGGAAATAACATAAAAAGTACCACATCAGAAAGGAGTCAGTAAAAAAATCACTTTAAAAGAATGAAAGAAATGTAAAAAGGTCACCCGAGATAACCCATACTAGGATTCCATGTAAGAAAAAAAGGATATGGAAGAGAGAAAAAACGGTCAAGTTCTGATGGAGAGTGATAGAAAACATGATTATGAGAATGTTAACCCCCAAAAAATCAACAACTTATGATGTGTTAAATAGTATTTGATTTCCCAGTAGGAAACGTAAACCAAAAATTCTTTTGATTTAAATTCCATTTCATTATTTTATGGAATTAATTTACTACATATAATAATAATATAAGTAAATATACTTACCTTCAAGTATAGTTTCATCCTTTCATATGTTTCTACCAAAAACTATGCTTTTCTCCAAAAAATGCGCATTAAAAAATACTTGGTCCCATAAAAAGCTCAAGAATCATCTTCTAGAGAATCACATAATCCAAAATAGAAGATCTATATATTTCCCTTATCTTAAGATATCAACTAAAACCATAATTGTTAGTGCAAGATCAGATAATACCCATAAAGGATAATCTTTTCCAAAAAGAAAAACTACTCTTAATCTCCAAAATTTATCAAACAATACCCTATGTTCAACCAAGACCATTCAATAAACAATTTTCCATAGAATTATACAAAAGTAATCCAAACTAAGATTAAAACCCAAAACTCATAAGGATTTAATTACATAGTATTCCAAGTTAAATCTTAAAGTTTATCTCCAAATAACATCAGTTACTCATAAAGTCTCATATTGAAAAGTAATTAACCTAATCACGTATTCACATTCATAGGTTAATAATTTTCATAAATAAACCAAATAGTCATATGTCCACAATAAAAACATAGATTCTTCCAAATTAAAATTTCAACCATTATTCCACAATTTAAATCCCATTATATTCTATCATCATTAAGCATATAGTGGTGCCTCATAAGAGAGAATGTCTTCCACAACAACCTTTATCACTTAATCACAAAATAATTTTACTATACTATATATATCCATTTTATAATATATAAACTCCATGAATCAAATTATTCTTGTTCCATAAAATCATTTTAGTAAAATAATAAGTCATACTAACCAGGGACTTCATGTAGGCACGTGGTAGGCAATGCGCCCTTGTTTCCCTTAGGTTGTGGGTTTGATTCCTGTGGCCTTTCCGGATGTGACGGGTTGTCACCCATCCTACAGGTTGCCCTTTTTATAAAACTCAAAAATAACCCTAACATGATTTAACCTCAATTGTTTCATTATACCTCTCATTTTCATTCCAATTCATTTTGATCTCAACATCATAATTCTTGAAGTCTTATATATATTGTCATTTTTTTATTTCACCACTGTATGATAAAATAAAATGATCCAAAAAATGAAGAACATCATACCTTGATCATGGTGTCCCTTTGGTTTCATCATTATCTTGATCATATAGGTAGAGGGTCCATGCATTGAAACAATTATTTATAGATCCTTCAAAACCATTTTCTTCCTTCATCCAAATACACCTTGTACAGCATGGGTCATATGGGTGTTCACATAAAAATAGTTTTTGAAAATAATCATGTTTGACCTATAATTTAAAAACATCTGATAAATCATGATTTCAATAAAACATTCAGACAAAATTTGAGTTGAAACTTTCAATTAATGGTCCTTTTAAAATACCATAGGTATGTGATAAGAGTATATATTGAAAAATAAAATATAAATAGGATGCACAAGGGTCTCCTTCTTCAGTACCTTTTTCAAAATCATAACATGATTCAAAATCTTGTGAAAAGGTAAAATATTTTAAAATGCCTTGATAATATATACCATTCTTGAAAATATGAGAATATTGTTGAAATATGATTTTCTTTAAATACAACCCATGATCCACGATGATAATAAGGTATATTGGAGGGGATTGATATCTCAAAAAACAGCTTTCAAGTGAGTTGTATTTTAGAAAAAGTTTCACAATCATCCGAACATGACTTTGCAATAATTATTACAAGCAAGTCATCAGGAAGAGATAGGAATGCCGTTTGAGATCCTCTTCCGTTCATTTGTAACTGAATATACTTGATCTAAAAAAGTTATAAAACAAGGATTTAATGGAAATAATATACATACGGATTAACCATGTGTCAAATAAAAACTCATAATCCCTAAAGTTATCTAAACCGACCTCTGATACCAACTATATGGACACAGCCTTAAACATTACATAATCCTAAATTAATTGAATAATTTACATTGATGATTTTTTCAGGTTTAGAGTTTTAGAGAATTAGGACATAACTTGTACATATCAACTTGAAAATTACATGTACACACTACAGTAAGTATCCATTTTTTTCATAAATTAAAAACTCTTAAAAAGAAACATTTCTAATTCCATGTTTTAGACAACATGA
Organism: Viscum album; assembly: GCA_963277665.1. Classification (NCBI taxonomy): domain Eukaryota; kingdom Viridiplantae; phylum Streptophyta; class Magnoliopsida; order Santalales; family Viscaceae; genus Viscum; species Viscum album. Next base: position 189,485,461 of record OY728131.1, read on the forward strand.
CTTTTCATTGATCCCATCCTTGGCCTTATTTATCTTTATGTCCAGTGGAAAACATTTCAAAAACGTAGGATGCTCATATAAAGATCAGTAAGGGTTATTAAATAAGGAAGGAAACATTATCCAATTATTAAATACAAATCAATGAAACCATACTTTTCAATCATAACATACCGTATGAAATCATAAGATTTATGAATAACACACACAAATCCTAAATCACAAAGGTAACTTATGGAATTCATAACATACTTAAATTTTAGCTATCAAAAATACATAGGGAGTCACATTTGGAATACCCATCATATTAGATTAACTAAATATCTTAGGAGAAACATTAACATTTACCTCTATCACGTTACCCAATGAATTGGAAAGCTATCTCAGCCTCACCTGCCCTATGTTTGTCAAAGAGCCACCGGTATATATAAAAAATTCCCAATAACCATAACATATTCAAAACACATAACACAAGAAAAAATGAAAGATAACATTTCTACATTCCAATCACAATATATCAAATCAAGATATTGAAATAAACAATTCTTTGTCAAATCCTTTTCAAAACCATTTAAAACATTTAATAAATAGATTTTTGAATCAAAGTGTCCCATACAAAATTGAAACTTTTAAATAAATTATTATTTGAAAACAATAATGATCATATAAATAAATCCTAAATACCATTTTTAAAATATGGACATTAATGATAAATTTTTAGAAGAATAAATCTTTAAAACATTTAAAATGTTATTTTAGATAAAGAGTTTTTAACAAAATGAGATACTCTTGAATAAAAATAATTGAGGAATAATATTTAATAAGAACATTATAATAACATGTGAATAAATGAATTAATGATATAATTTTCAAAGGATAGTATATACACCGTATAAAAGTGAATTGGTGCATAACGACAATAAAGACTCAATGGAATATAAATTGAGACAAAATCCCATATAAAAACTATATCCTTAGATCAAGGATAAGTCAATTACATAATAATGTGTGAAATATATAAATACAATCAATATTATTGGATATTCAGTGTAAATAAATAATTAGAAATTCACACATGTTCTTTTTAAGACAAAACCAATGACGTGGATGTTTAACTCAATGAATGTAAATTGAGTTAACATTACCCTTATAAAGTTCATATTGATGAATTGAGAGTTTATCAATGGATTTATTATGTGTATAAAAATTATATCCACACAAAGGGGAGTGGAAATTGTAACATAAATAAATAAATATTGATTCCACACATAATCATAGCATGACAAAATTAAGAATTAGAAGATTAACCCAAGTAATAGAAATTGGGTTAAAAGGTTACCTTACTGATTTGGTAACTTACGAAAGATAAACCCCATGAAAGAGGAGTAATTAAATGAATATGTAAATACCCTTAAATTAAAGTATATTTCACAAAGATTAAAAATCATGGGCAGTACGTACACCACACAATGGAAATAGTGACTATATAGCCCAAATCTCACGGGAATAAAAAGCGAGATGAAAACACCTTACCATGTTGTAATCAATCGAGTTGTATGACCAAAAGATAATCACCACCATATTATTCACAAAATAACATGAATATAAAGAGAATAATGATAATATATATCAAATTTAAGTACACAATACACCACATGCATTAAATTAATGGGGAACAATGGAAATCTCATGTAATTAAAAGTGAGATAAGAAATCCCTTACCTCGTGTCCGACTTAACTCATTTGTTCCTTGTTGTTGTTGAATAATAAAATAATTTTAATTTATAATTTCTTGAGAACCTTTTTCAAGTTTATTATTCCATTTATATCACTTATTACCATGTTATAAACATTATGTAATCATTTATGTTAATAATGTTTGTTTTGTCGATATTGGGTACTTGAGTCAAAAATGGACTTCTTATAATTACAAGTTGTTCAAATTCTCAAAATTTCATTATATAAAGAATAATATTAATGATTTATATATCCTATATATCATATATATCCAGTATATACATGTATTTATAATAGTACATAACATTTGAAGGTATGAAATGAAAAGCACTGTTCATGGAGATGGTAAGCCGTACGTACACATGAACGCTACTTTAATTTCTATTTTGTATTTTAATTGAATGAAAACATAATTATACATAGTTATATTATAATTCCAGTTTAAAATCATATATAATTTCAATTAATCCATCCTTTATATGTCCCATGTATCTTATGAATGAGCCATATCACTTTGAGGGGGCGGTAGTCCACACTTCCCCAAATAAAATTATCGTGTTTACCCATTTTGGAAACCATAAAGGTAGGATATAAATGTAAAATAAAGAATAAAAAACATAAAAATAATATATATCGTATATAAATACAGTTCCATCTTAATGGCCACCATGAGAGGCGGTAGGATATTATCGAACAATCATCGTTTCATGAGGCATTAGTTTACCATCAACAGAAACCATATGTTCATCACCAATTAAATGGTGGTGTGTGTAAGTTTAGTTAAAATACATCTTATAAAAACATCCTAGTATATTTAGGATACTTGTTTTGTTATAAACGAATGTAGGGTTTGGAGAAGTAAAAAAAGAAAGGATGTTAAGAGGAATCGTTGCCTTTAACATGGGTAACTCTTTTTGGTTTGAACCAAAATGACTTCTTGAAGTGCCTTCTACCTATGGTAAGGCTTCTAGGAGGTGGAGGGAGATCGTGAGAGATTATTTGGTAAGGGTTTGGATAATCCAAGGGGCTTGATAGGTGTGATGAATAAGTAAGAAGTGAGGGATTTTTATAAGGGGGTGGAGGGGCTCTTTAGGAAAGTGTGAAAATATTATTTTATTATATAATGATATTCAGTTTATAAAGGTCCAAAATTCATTAAGGAAGAATATACGATGACTCATGGTCGAAATAAAATCATCCAGTAATAATTAGACTGGTTTTGTATGTTATTTTAGTATTTATAATCTTATTTATTTAAATAATTTATTAATTAGGTAAATGCTAAATCATTTATGTGTCATAAATAATTTTTTATATTTAGTGTCAAAAAATTAAAAAAAACGAAATGATGTTGGAAATATGTTTTTATTTCCAATGAATATTTATAGATGAATTGATAACTTATATAACCCCATGTAAAAATTAATTAACTAATAGATATTTGATTGTGTCATTTTTTCCTTTACTTTAAGTTAATTAAAATAAAGTGTAATCATCACTCCCATGTGGCTCCATGGGGTCACAATATCGACCCAAATATGCCCATGGTCGTCAATGACTCAACCAATAAGGTCATAACAAGTTTTAAGGTAATTTTCTATTATTATGATATATTTTTTACCTTGAATTACCCTATATACCTTTAACCGCTGTGAATAAAAGTCAAAAGTTACTATTCGCCAAAAATTATTTTCATCTTATTGAACCAAAATTTACATACTAATAACAACCATGAATGTTTTATTTTATAAATTCAATTCACAAAATAGGTAAAATTTTATTTAAATTAAAAATTCAGTTTTTAACTACTACTAAGTGGTTTCACTATTCATAAAAAATTGAGGTTTTTCAAAAAATTATCAAAAATTCAGCCTAAGAAATATTTGATATTCCAAATTAAAAAATTATGTATATTTTACCAAATTCAAAACATATAATTTTCATTAATTAATTTAAAATTGAATCCCCTTGTCAAAACCAATAGCATGTTTTTAAGAAACAATAACTATCAAAATATCGAAACATGTTTATGTCCAATTTCAAAGTGAAATTAATTCCAATGACCGACATTGGATTAATTGGTAAGGGTATACTCTAATTACACTTTAAAACCAATTAAAAATATAATATACCCATATAAATAAATTAGATTAAAATGCACTTCTGAATAAAAATATAGTATTTTTTCACTATTCATTAAAAATGAACTTTAGCAGAAACATACCAAAAATTTACCCAAAGTAAATTTTGATGTCCCGAATCTAAAGAAAAATTTTATATTTTCAAATAGATTATATAAAAGTTACCAAAACATGATTTAAAGAGGGTTCTCCATTAAAAGGTGGTAAATAAACATTTCAAAATAAATTATGTTTAAAATTATATTCATTCACATTTTAATCCTCTAACTTTTATTGGATAAATGTAAAAACATTTAACAAACATATATAATCATTTTTTTAGTTAGTTATGTTCATTACCACCATTACAATGGCTAGGTGTTAACTACCATTTAAAATAATATTATTATATTGTTATTGTGCAACATAAGATTTCAAAGAAACCCAATGTTGTGTATCGGGTATGCCATCGAACACAGCGTACCTTTAAGGACCCGAACTTAAACATTTCATAATCTTGAATTAAATGAATAATACAAATTGGGAATATTGTCAGGTTTAGAGTTTTAGAGAATTAGGCCATAACTATTACATAACAACTTGAATATTACATGTAGACACTACTACTCGGTATCAATTTTTTCATCAGAGAAAAACTCTTCAAAAGACACATGTCTAGTTCCATGTTTTAGACAGCATGACTTTTCCTTGATCCCATCCTTGAACCTATTCATCTTTAAGTAATGTGGAAAACATTTCAAAAAATTGGGATGAGCATAAAAATCTCAGTAAGGGTTATAAAATAAGGATGGAAAATATTATCCCAACAATAAATACAAATCCACGAAATCATACTTTTCAATCATAACATAACTTATGAAATCATAAGATTTATGAATAACACGCACAAATCATAAATCAGAAAGGTCACATATGGCATCCATATCAAACCTATATTTTATCTATCACAGCTACATAGGTAGTTACACTTGGAATACCCATCCCGGTATATTCCCTAAATCTCTTAGTAGAAACATCATGTTCACCTCCGTCACGTTACCCAATGCATTGGAGAGCTATCTCGAGCTCACCCGCCCTAAGTTTATCATGGAACCACCCGTATTCGTAACGATTTCCAAATAACCATAACTTATTCATAACAAATAACACAAGAATAAATGAAATATAACATTTCCACATTAAAATCACAATATATCAATTCATGATATTGAAATAGACAATGCTTTATCAAACCATTTTCAAAACCATTTAAAAATAGATTTTTGAATCAAAGTGTCCCATACCACTTTGAAGATTTTAAATTAATTAACATTTTAAAACAATAATTTCCATATAAATAAATCCTTAAAAACCATTATGTAAACATGGACATTAATGAGAAAGATTTATAATAATAAATATTTAAAACATTTAAAATGATATTTTAGTTAAAGAGTTTTTAACAAAATGAGAGATGCTTGAATACAAATAATTGAGCAATAAAATATAATCAGAACATTATAATATCATTAGAATAAAGATATTAATGATATAATATGCCAAAGGACAGTATATAAACCACATAAGAGTGAATTGATTCATAATAACAATGAAGTCTCAATGGAATGTAAATTGAGACGCAATCCCTTATAAAGATGGTATCCTTAAATTGAGGATAAATAAATCTCATAATTATGTGTGAGAAATATAAATGCACCAAATATAATTGGATATTAAGTGTAAAACAATCAGAGGTCATTCACACATATTCATAGGATGACATAAATAATAAAGAGAATATCAACCCAAAGAATGGGAATTGGGTTAAGGAGTTCCCTTTCCTATTTGGTAACTTACAAAACATATGCCACATGAAAGAAGGATCATCCAATAAAGATTTAAATACTCATAAATGAGAGTATATTACATGAAGAGTACAATCATGGGCAGTGCATACACCACACAAAAGGAGATAGTGGCAAATATAACATGAATCTCACGGGAATAAAAACAAGTGAGATGAATACCCCTTACCACATTGGAATTCAATCAAGTCGTATGACCAAAAGTTATTAACCACAGAAATAATCACATAATACCATGAATATAAATATAATAATGATAGTATATAGAAAATGGCATTACACAATACACCACATTCTATAAATAGGTGGCGAATAATAAAAATCTCACGGAATTAAAAGTGAGAGGAGAAATCCCCTACAAAAATTCGGCAGCCTAACGATGCCACTTAAAAATTCTTAAAATGAATCGATGAGAGTAAGAGGGGGTATCTCATCATATGAAAATACAAATTATAGTAAAATAAATATAATATAACATCCTCAAACATAATAACATAGAGTATAAATGAAATGACATAAAAGAGGGTACTTGAAAAGAAAGAGAGAGGTCGGATCCCATACCTCGTGTCCGACATGACTCAATCATTCTTTAATATCCTGAATAATAAACTAAAGATATTTTATACTTGATTAAGAACCTTTATCAAGTTTATTATTCCTTTTATATCACTTATTACCATGTTATAAACATTATGTAATCATTTAAGTTAATAACATTCATTTTGTCTATATTTGGTACTTGAGTAAAAATGAACAACTTATATTTACAAGTTGTCCATGTGGTCAAAGGTTAATTATATCCAGAATGATATTCCTGATTTTGATATCATATATATCATATATATCCAATATATACATATTTTTATAATAGTACATAACATTTAGAGGTAAGAAATGAAATGCACCATTCATGGAGACGGTAATCCGTACGTACACATGAACACTACTTTCATTTCTATTTCTTATTTTAATGGAAATAAAACATAATGATACATAGGTATATTATAATTCCTGTATAATATAATATATAATATCAATAAATCCATCCATTATGCTTCCCACATAAGGAATTAATGAATCAGATCACTTTGAGGGGGTGGTAGTCCGCACTTCCTCAAATGAAATTAACGTATTTACCCACTATGGAAACCATAAAGGAATGATATAAATGGGAATTACAGAAGCATAAGTAAATCATAAACATAATATATATATATATTATATAAATATAGTTACATCATAATTTCCACCATGAGAGGTGGTAAGATGTAATTGAATAATAATCGTTTCGTGAGGTGTTAGTTTACCATCCACAGAAACATTATGTTCTTCATCTATTAGATGGATGTGTGTGTAAGTGTAGTTATAATCATTCTTATAAAAACATCCTAGTATATTGAGCATACTTTGTTTTGTTACAAAATAAATAAATAAAAAGATTTTAGGGGTTGGAGAAGTAATATAAAAGAAAACAATTTAAGAGAAACCATTACCTTTAATTTGGGTAACTCCCTTTGGGTTGAAACAAAGGACTTCTTGAAGTGCCTTATGCCAAAGGTAAGGATTCTAAAAGGAGGATAGGGATGTTGAGAGCTTAATTGGGTAGATTTTGGAGGACCCAAATGGCTTTAGAGGTGTGAGTAATTTGTTAGAAGTGGTTTTCTTTTGTAAGGGAGATGTGAGGCTCTTTTGGAAAATGTGAAAACATTATTTTATTATATAATGATATTCGGTTTCTAATGGTCCAAAAAACATTAAGGTCGAAGATAATATGACTATTATTATAAATAAAATCATCCAATCAAAATTGGTTATTTTTTGGATAATAATGTAATCATTATAATATTATTTATTTAAATCATTTATTAATGAGGTAAATATTGCATCATTATTGTGTCATAAATAATTTAATTTTTTTGATGTCTAACAATTATAAAAAAATACCATGATGTTGGAAATGTTTGTATATTTCCAAATAATATTTATAGTTGAATATAAGACTTATATAATACCATATAAAAATTAATTACTAAACGATTTTTGTTTATGTCCATTTTCCCTTTACTTTAAATTAATTGATCTAAATTGTCATTTTCACTCCCAAGTGGATCAATGGGGTCTTAAAATCGACCCAAAGATTACCATTGACGTTAATGACTCAAAAAAAGGTTCGGACACGTTTTATGGTAATTTTGAATTATTAAAATATTCTTTTTACCTTGAATTACCCTATTTACCATTAATCGCGATAAATAAAAGCCAAAAGTTACTATTCACCAAAAATCATTTTCTTCTTAAGAAACCACATTTTACTTCTTGATAATAAAAATGTTTGAAGGATTTTTAAAATTCAATTCACAGAAGTGGTAAAATTTCATTTAATTGAAAAAGTCATTTTTTTAACTACAACTATGTGGTTTCACTATTCATCGAAAATTGATGTTTTTCAGAAAAATACCAAAAATTCAGCCTAAGCTATATTTGATATTCCGAATTAAAAAATGATGTCCATTTTTTCAAATTCAAAACATAGAAGTTGAATTAATAAATTTTAAAATTAATTCCTGTTATCAAAACAAATTACCTGTTTTTAAGAAACAATAACTATCAAAAGATTGATACATATTTATATCCAAATTCAAAGTGAAATTAATTCCAATGACCAACATTGAATTAAATGGTAAAAATATATTTAAATGTAACTTTAAAAACGATTAAAAATATAATCTAACCATATAAATATATTAGATTAAATGGTACTTTTGAATTAAAATACAATATTTTTCACTATTCATTTAAAAATGAACTTTATCGGAAAAATTCCAAATAAATTGCACAAAGTAATTTTTTGATGTCCCCATTCATAAAAAAGTCTTTATTTGGTCATATAGAATGTATTTATGTGACCAAAACTAGATATAAAAAGGGTTCACCACTAAAAGGCGATAAATCGGCCTTTTAATGTAAATTATGCTTAAAATAAGATTCATTCACATTTTAAGCCTCTAATTTTTTTTGGATAAATGTAAATAAATTTAAAAAACATGTATAATAATATTTTAGTTAGTTTTGTTCATTCCTCCCAATAAAACAAGTAAGAGTTAACTACCATTTAAAATAATAATATATTATTAGTGTGCAACGTAAGATTCCAAAGAAACTCATTGTTGCGTATCAGGTACGCTATTGAACATAGGAACCCTTTTAAATAAAAATTAATATTTAATTCACAAATTAATAAATATGAAAAATTATTATTCTTTATTTACCTGGGATGTTACATCCTTCCTCCCTTTTGGGAATTACGTCCTCGCAATTTTAAAATTTGGACTCGAAAACTTAATTGAAAGTCCCATATCAGAAAAAAGAGTGAGTAAAACTATCACATTAAAAGAAAGAAAGATAAGAACAACGGTCACCCTAGTTAACCCATAATAAATCTCCATGAAAACATGGATATGAAGAAGAAAACAAAGGGTCATGTTCTGATTGAGATTGATAGGGAACACAATTAGAAGAATGTTGACCACAAGAAAATCACAAACTTGTGATGTGTGTAAACGGTCTTTGATTACCTAGTAGGAAACGTAAACCAACAACGTTTGTTTATGTTCCTTTTCATAATTTTTCAGAATTCATCTTCTACATAGAATAAAAACATAAGGAAATATACTTACTTGTCATGTAGACATTCATATTTTACTATATTTCTAACACAAACTCATATTTTCTCCAAACGATGAGTATTCAGGATGACTTTTTTCACATTAAGAGCACTATAATCCTCTTCGAAAGAATCACATAATAAAAAAATGAACTTTATATTTCCCATGTCTTTAAAAATTAAATAAAACCAAAACGTTCAGTACAAGATCAGATAATCCCCAAAAGGATAAACATTTTCATAAAGAGAAACTACTCTTAATCTCAAAAATTTGTCTAACAAAACCCAAAGTTCAAAAAAGACCATTCCATAAACAATTGTCCCTAAAATTCATCAAAATTAATCCAAACATTGATTGTAACACAAATCTCATAAGGATTTAATTACATAGACTTCCAAGATACATCTTAACATTTATCTCCAAGTAACACTAGTTACTCATAAAGTCTCATATTGAAAAGTAATTAACCTAATCATATATTCTCCCTAATAGGTTAATCATTTCCATAAATAAATAAAATCATAATGTTTCCATAATAAAAAAATAGATACTTCCAAACTAAAATTTCAACCATTATTCCAAAATTTAAATCCCATAGTATTCTATCTTCCTTAGGCATATAGTGTTCCCTCAAAAGAGAGAACGTCTTCCACAACAACCTTTTATCACTTAATCACTAAATCATTTTTATATATAGAGTATATCAATTTGATAAAACATAAGTTCCAAAAATCAACTTATTATTGTTACATAAAAACATTTTACTAAAATAATAAGTCATATTAACCAGGGACTTCAAGTATGCTAGTGGTAGGCGATGCACCCTTGTTTCCCTTTGGTTGTGGGTTTGATTCCTGTAGCCTTACTGGATGCGACGGGCTGTCACCCATCCTACGGGTTTCCCTTTTTATAAAACTCAAAAATAAACCTAACAGGTTTTAACCTCAATTTCTTCTTTATACCTCTCACTTTTATTCAAAATCATTATGAACACATCATCTTAATTCATGATGTCTTATTTCACCACTAAATGATAAAATAAAACAATCCCCAAAATTAAGAACAACATACCTTGATCATGGTGTCCATTTGATTTCATCTTCATCTTGTTCACGTAGGTAAAAGGTACATGAATTAAAACAATGATTTAGAGATCCTTCAAAATCATTTGCTTCCTCCATCCAAATACACCTTGTACTACATGGTTCATATGGGTGTTCACAGAAAAATAGTTTTGGAAGATAATCATGTAGGACATATAATTTCAAAACATTTGATAAAACATGATTTATATAAAATAGTTGAACCGAATTTGAGTTGAAACTTTCAATTAACGGTCCTTTTAAAACACCATAAGTATGTGCTGAGAGACTATATTTTAAAATCAAATATGTTACACAAGGGTCTCCTTCTTCAGCACATTTTTTAAAATTATAATATGCTTCAAAATCTTCTGATAAGGTAAAATATTTGAAAATTCTTTGATAATATTTACCATTCTTGAAAATATGAGAATTTAGGGAAATTTTGATTTTTTTTTAAAAAATACCATTATCCACGATGATAACGAGGTATAGTGGAGGTGTTTGAAATCTCAAAGAACTGCTTGCAAGTGAGTTGTATGCTAGAAAAAGTTTTACAATCATCTGAACATGACTTTGCTATAATTATTGCAAGCATGTCATTAAGAAGAGATAGGAATGTCGTTTGAGATCCTCTCCCTCCATTTTTAACTGACATTCCTTGATCTGAAAAAGTTATAAAACCATGATTTAACTGAAATAATATATAGGGACTAACCATATGTCTAAAAAAATTCATAATCCCTAAAGTTGTCTAAACTGACCTCTAACACCAACTATAAGGATCATGCCTTAAAAACTTCATAATCATCAATTAAATGAATAATTCACATTAGGGATCTTTTCAGGTTTAGAATTTTAGATAATTAGGCCATAACTATTTCATAACAACTTGAATATTATAAGTAGACACTACTACTTAGTATCCGTTTTTTTCATAAAATAAAAACTCATAAAAAGGGACATGTCTAGTTCCATGTTTTAGACAACATGACTTTTCCTTGATCCCATCCATGAACATATTCATCATTAAGTCCTATCGAAAACATTTCAAAAACATGGGATGAGTATAAAAAGCACAGTAAGGGTTATAAAATAAGGATGAAAAACATTATCCCAACAATAAATAAAAATCCACGAAACCATACTTTTCAATCATAATATACCTTATGAAATCATAATATTTATGAATAACACACACAAATCATAAATCATAAAGGTTATTTATGGAATCCATATCAATCTTAAATTGTAGCTATCACAGCTACGTAGGGAGTTACATTTGGAATACCCATCACGGTATATTCCCTAAATCTCTTAGGAGAAACATCATGTTCACCTCCATCACGTTAACCAATGCATTAGACAACTATCTCGGGCTCAACCACCGTAGGTTTATCACGGAACCACCCGTATATGTAAACATTTCCCAATAACCATAAAATATTCATAAAACATAACACAAGCATAAAGGAAATATAACATCTCCACATTACAATCACAATATATCAATTCACGATATTGGAATAGACAATGCTTTATCAAACCATTTTCAAAACCATTTAAAAGGACTTTTTTAAATATAAGTGTCCCATTCCACATTGAAGATTTTAAAATAATTAAAATTTTAAAACAATAATGTCCATATAAATAAATCCTTAAATTCATTTTTAAAACATGGACATTAATGAGAAATATTGACAAAAATAAATCTTTAAAACATATGAAACAATATTTTAGGTAAAGAGTTTTTAACAAAATGAGATATGCTTGAATACAAATAATTAATGAATAAATCATAATCAGAACATTGTAATATCATGAGAATAAATATATTAATGATATAATATTCCAAAGGACAGTATATAAACCACATAATAGTGAATTGGTGCATAACAACAACGAAGTCTCAATGGAATGTAAATTGAGACGCAATCCCTTATAAAGATGGTATCCCTAAATTAAGGATAAATAAATCTCATAATTATCTATGAAAAATATAAATACACCCAATACAAGTGTATATTAAGTGTAAAACAATCATAGGTCATTCACACATATTCATAGGATGACATAAATAAAAAAGATAATATCAACCCAAAGAATGTGAATTGGGTTAAGGAGTTCCCTTTCTGATTTCGTAACTTACAAAACATATGCCACATGAAAGAAGTATCATTAAATGAAGATGTGAATACTCAAAAATGAGAGTATATTACAAAAAGATTATAATCATGGGCATTACATACACCACACAAAAGGATATAGTGGCAAATATAACATGAATCTCATGGGAATAAAATCTAGTGAGATAAATATCCCTTACCACGTTGGAGTTAAATCGACTCGTATGACCAAAAGTTATTAACCACCAAAATAATCAAAGAATACCATGAATATAAAGATAATCCTGATAGTATATAGAAAATGTAAGTACAAAATACACAACATTCAATTAATATATGGTGAATAATAAAAATCTCACGGAATTATAAGTGAGATGAGAAATACCTTAAAAAAATTCGCCAGCCTAACGACGCCACTTAAAATTTCTTAAAATTAATTGATGACAGTAAGAGGGGGTCTATCATCATATTAAAATAAAAATTACAGTATAGTGAATATAAAATAACATCCTCCAACATAAGAACATAGAGCATAAATGAAATGACATAAAAGAGAGTACATGAAAAGAAAGAGAGAGGTCAGATCCCTTACCTCGTGTCCGACATGACTCGATCATTCTTTAACCTCCTGAATAATAAAATAAAGTTAATTTATACTTTATTAAGAACGTTTTTCAAGTTTATTACTCCATTTATATCACTTATTACCATGTTATAAACATTATGTAATCATTTATGTTAATAACGTTCCTTTTGTCAACATTTGGTAATTGAGTAAAAATGAACAACTTATATTTACAAGTTGTCCATGTGGTAAAAGGATAATTATATCCAGAATTATATTCATGATTTGGATATCATATATTTCATATATATACATTATATACATGTTGTTATTATAGTACATAACATTTAGATGTAAGAAATGAAATGCACCGTTCATGGAGACGGTAAGCCGTACGTATGCATGAACGCTACTTTCATTTAGATTTCTTATTTTAATGGAAATAAAACATAATGATACATATATATATTATAATTCCAGTATAATATGATATATAATATCATTAACTCAATCCTTTATACATCCCACATAAGGCATTAACGAATCAAATCACTTTGAGGGGGTGGTAGTCCGTACTTCCTGAAATGAGATTATCGTATTTACCCACTATGGAAACCATAAAGGCGTGATATAAATTAGAATCATTGAAGCATAAGGAAATAATAAACATAATATATATCATATATAAATACATTTACATCATAATGGTCACCATGATAGGTGGTAAGATGTAATTGAACAATCAACGTTTCGTGAGGCTTTAGTTTTCCATCCACCGAAACATTATGTTCTTCATCCATTAGATGGAGGTGTGTGAAAGTTTAGTTAGAATACATCTCATAAAAACATCCCAGTATATTACAGATACATTTATTGTTACAAAAGAAAAAAATTAAAAGAGTTTAGGGTTGGAGAAGTAAAATAAAAGAAAACAATTTAAGAGAAACTGTTACCTTTAATTTGGGTAACTCCCTTTGGTTTGAACCAAAGGACTTCTTGAAGTGCCTTATCCCTAAGTTAAGGATTCTAAGAGGAGGAGAGGGATGTTGAGAGCTTAATTTGGTATAGTTTGGACGAGCCAAATGTCTTGGGAGGTATGAGGAACTCTTTAGAAGTGGTCTCCTTTTATAAGGGAGAGGAGGGACTCTTTTGCAAAGTGTGAAAACATTATTTTATTATATAATTATATTTAGTTTCTAATGGACCAAAAATCATTAAGTTATAATATAAGATGACTAATATTCTAAATAAAATCATCCAACCAGAATTTGACATGTTTTGTATAATATGTTAACCATTATAATCTTATTTATTTAAATCATTTATTAATGAGGTAAATACTGCATCATTATTGTGTCACAAATAAATTAATTTATTTGATGTCTAAAAATTATAAAAAAATACGATGATTTATGATATATTTTTATATTTCCAAAGAATATTTGTAGTCAAATATAGGACTTATATAATACAATATAAAAATTAATTACTAAACAATTTTTGTTTATGTCTATTTTGCCTTTACTTTAAATTAATTGATCTAAATTGTCATTTTCACTCCCTAGTGGATAAATGGGGTTTAAAAATAGACCCAAAGATGCACAGGGTCGTTAATGACTCAACCAATATGGTTTGGACAAGTTTTATGGTAATTTTGAATTATTAAAATATTCTTTTTACCTTGAATTACCCTATTTACCTTTAACCGTGGTAAATAAAAGTCAAAAGTTACTATTCCCCAAAAATTATTCTCATCTTAATGAACCACATTTTACTTCTTGATAACAACCATTTATGTCAGATTTTTGAAATTAAATTCACAGAAGTGGTAAAATTTCATTTAATGGAAAATGTCGGTTTTTTTAACTACCACTAAGTGGTTTCAATATTCATCAAAAATTGAAGTTTTTCAAAAAAATACCAAAAATTCAGCCTAAGCTATATTTGATATTCCGTATTCAAAAATGATTTCCATTTTTGAAAATTCAAAACATAGAAATTGAATTAATTAATTTTATAATTAATTCCCGTTATCGAAACAAATAGCTTGTTTTTAAGAAACAATAACTATCAAAAGATTGGTACTTGTTTATGTTTAATTTCAAAGTGAAATTAATACCAATGAACAAAATTGGATTATATGGTAAAAATATATTCATATTTCACTTTAAAAAAAATTAAAAATATAATTAATCCATATAAATAAATTTGATTAGAAGGCACTTTTTAATTAAAATACTATATTTTTCACTATTCATTAAAAAATGAACTTTATCGGAAAAATTCCAAAAAATTGCACAAAGTAAATTTTGATATCCCCATTCTAAAAAAGGATTTTATTTGTTCATATAGAATGTATTAATGTAACGAAAATTATATTTAAAAAGGGTTCACCATTAAAAGGAGATAAATCAGCCTTTTAATGTAAATTATGCTTAAAATTAGATTCATTCACATTTTAAGCCTCTAACTTTTATTGGATAAATGTAAATATATATAAAAAACATTTATAATCATATTTTAGTTAGTTTCATTCATTCTCTCCAATACAATAGCTAGGAGTTAACTACAGTTTAAAATAATAATATATTATTAGTGTGCAACGTAAGATTCCAAAGAAACTCGTTGTTGCGTATTGGGTACGCTATCGAACATAGAAACCATTTTAGAGTAAAATTTATATTTAATTCAAAAATTAATAAATATGAAAAGGTCATATTCTTTATTTCCCTAGGATGTTACAGTACCCTTTAATGTAGAATTAATTTTTAGTTCACAAATATAAATAAATATGAAAAATGTCATGTTCTTTATTTACCAGGGATGTTACAGTTAACTCTCATTAAATACTTCCATGAAAAATTATGGACACTTATTGTTTTCCTAAAATTATCATGTGATTATTCAAGAATTGTTTTTTTATTATTAATAAATAGGATTGTTTCCACTAAATGGTATTCACCTAATTTCACCTACCAATTATTAATTGGGGACAAATTGTTATGTAACCCACAGTCCTTATTCATTTTATCAAATGTGTTGAATGTACATCTTATTTTTTATGAACTACAGGGAATAAAAATGCATGTATATGATTTAAATATGGTGGGAGGTCTCGGAATTATATAGAAATCCAATGTTTTGTCTAATGTTTTTATCTCATGAGAAACCATGTATGGGGCATGGGTGGTTATCCAAAAGACACTATGTTATGGTGTATTCATATTTATCATTTACATATGCTCATGATTTAATTTTTTTGTTTCTGCATTCCATTTTTTCCTTGATCTTATTTTATTATACCATGCTTCGATGTTAATTGTAAAGATTCTCACCAATATATGTCGCCTTTTTATTCTTCTTTTGAAACATTCAACATGTTACACTTTTGTTATTCCCTTAATAGACTTTATATCTAACCCATTTCTTATGTATGTCCATAGGTTATCTCATTCAATTTTACAATATTAATGGAATATAAGTGCATGTCATGGATTTTTTTGACAATTTAATAGTATCAGTATTTCATGTTATTTATATCTATAAATAATTTCACAAAGAAACTGGTCCATATAATATTTTTAGATAGTTTGATGTGAATATATTTTTAATAAATCAAAAAATAAAGATTATTAAATATATAGGTTTTTACATTTGGTATTAGAGAAAGGGCTAGTTATTTTTTAGAATAAGGATTAGAAAAGATTATTGAAATCCTTAGAGAAAAAAATAAAAATAATAGAATATTCCTAAATTTTGAGAATGATTATAGGGAGTGGTTTTCATGAAACATGTTCCATTTCTAGATATTACAAGTAGATGTAGCTCTGACACATTTGATCCTAGGGGTAATAACCCTAAAAAGGGAGAATTTGGTATTAACTTGATCATCAACAGGTTTATAAAAAAGCATTCTTTCTATACATCATGTTTGACATTATTTAGGAATATTCATTGATAAATCGACATGATATTTATAAATACATATAATGTCAATAGAAATACTTTGAAATTATATTTTAGGAAATAGACCAATAATCAAAAAGACTAAAAATAAGAAATACAAAGATTAATGAATAAATTTAATTTATGATTAATTCATTTGATGTTAATATTTTCCCTTTTCTGAGAATAATTGTTTTAAAATTAACATCCCTAATTGTCCAATTATTTTATTTAATGGAAAAAAATATATAGAACTAATTAATTAAAAAATGTGTTGGGAATATTATTGAGAATCCCAATATGATGCGATAGTACTTAATAACTTTATGAAAATAATTACTCAACTATATCATGTTTGAATATAAAATTTAATCCATGGAAAAACACATATCCCATAAGAAAGGGAGAGTTTCAATTAAGACCATTATGTGGAAAAGTACTCTAAATTTTAGGTGATCCTACAATCCCTTATTCTCAAAATAATAGATCAATTGTATTTAAAATATTAATTCTATAATTCTATATTTTTAGAAAATTGATGTTCATAATGGGTTTTTATCGCATGGGGGGGAGAAGCGAATTAAAGGTGTACATTAATCAAAAATAAAATTCCCAAAAAATAAATCTAAGTGATTGAGTGGAACTAGTTCTTCAAAAAAATGGATAATTATTTTTCTCACACACTATGATATAAAATAATGAGGGAGTTCCTTTCCCCCATGGTAAAATATTCAAAATTTATCAGTGCATAAGAGAAAAAAATATGTTAGGATACACCTCTATAATTTTCATTGAACATGAAATTAAATTTTAAATGATATTTAGTAGAAAAAAACTAAATCTACAAAAAAAATTGGTGATTTGAGACTTTAAAAACTATGGGTAAACTGTCTGGCATACCCTTAAATTTGAAATTGATATCGGATAATCTCATGTCTCTCATGGGGTTTGATATAGTAGATACATAATGGATTTTAATTCATGTAATGAATCAACTCATATTCCACTAATTTGGTTCCATATGCTGGATCATCATAAGGACTCAAGAACTCCTCTCCATATTCCATAGGTTATCGATTATAATTTTCTTCAAAGGTTGTGATAACGGGAAGTATATTCTATCACATGAGAGTAAGATAGTAGTGGAAAAAACAAGTTATCATTCATAGAAGTAATAAACACATTCTTGAATCAATAAATAAAATGATACATGAACATAATGTAATATTAAATGAAAATCACTAAAATCCTGAATTAACTTGTCATAGATACAAAACTGAACACCCACTAGGAAGAACATCTTTAAAGGAAAAAAATAAATAAAATAGAGTCTAAAAGTATCCTATAGTAAGTCTGAGCTGATCCATGCACCATATCTCTAGATTCTTATCTAAGTGATCCTAATGAATCAGACTCAGGCCTTGACCCTACATATTCTTAAGATCAAGTGAATGTCCGCTTGAGAAATCAAATTCAATGGTATCCCAAAAAAAGGAGTACCTTTAAAACTCTATAGGACACCACCAATGTGGTCCCATACATATCCAACAATATAAAGTGTATGAAAATGTTTTCCACTCATCTAGATAAAAGTAATAACAATAATATGTACTTTAAAAAAGTTCCAAAATACATGTTCAAGGAATTTTCATAACCTATCCAAGACATAAAAAGAAGGATAAATAAAAAAAGAAGTTTACCATAGTCGATCATGGGGTCCATGATCCCAGTCAACCGCTAAATGTTCCCTAATGTATATATATAATTATGTTTATATACATTATTACACGCACACACACACACAAATATATATATATACATGTGTATAGTGAAATAAATGACATATTAACAGTGTCATTCCTTGTGTTTGTAACCATGATCATCTAGATATCCTAAAAAATGCATTGAGCTAGATGTCATGTGACTATAGACTTACATTATTATGTCAATACCTAGTTCTGAAAAACCAATCCATAATACCTTCTTCAACTAGAATCTAAAATTTATTTAATAAATGTATGCACATATAGAGGGATACATGTCATAACCCTAAGTTCACCCATACTAATCTACAATCACTATAAAAAAGGACATCATTCACCAATGGAAAATCTTATATGGATAATATTACATCAAAATGTGGCCTATGCAGGATATATAAAGTATTAGACCAACAAGGGAAATAGAAAAAGGGACATTGACTATGGTGTCCTATTCAATTCCATGGAGATCATCCATAGAACAAACAATATAATATAGACAAACATGATCTCGGAACAAAGACCATTTACCATGGCATCATCATTTTATACATAGAGTGCATCCATATAAAACATGATAAAATATAGGCAAAAATGGGCCACGACCCAATTTCATTGACCATGGAATCCCACTTGATCCCATGTAACATATCCATAGAAAATGTGGTAAATGGTGGCATGCATTCAGACCTTATTAGTTCTATATCTTAATTCCCCTCATTATTTCCATACCATGATATGCATATACCTAAAATATAGGAAACACCTATGTAAAGGAAACATCTATCGTTTCCCTAAAATATTGAGCATCATGTCAGGCTCATTTTCTAAAATACAGGAAACACCTATGGAATGTATAGATGCATTAATAACAACTATGTAAAGGAATTAGTAAAAGGTGAGTGGGGATAAATTCCCAACCAACCACTACATCCATACGATAATGTTCTAACATTTTTGGTATAAGTACTTTGTGACGAATTCTATAATATCTATCCAAAACCATAACATACAATCTCAAGTCTAGCTACACAATGGGGCACCCAATGCCCCTAGGTCTATGCTAAGGAGAGGTATCCTACCCAGGATCCACAGAGTTCAAATATTAAAAGAACAATACCTATTGGGATCATCTATTCCAAATAACAAGTAAGGGAATCCATTTTGGGGTCCTCACAGGGTGTATGAAAAATGAGGCATCTTACATGAGATCCTCTAGGTCATATAATATGCATGGGCATCAAACAGTGGGGCTTCAACATAAAAGATAAGTTGAAGTATGAAGATAATTCATGGGTGTTTTTAGTGACCCCTAGAATTATTCCAATTAATTAAATAAGTAATTAATTTAATTTAAAAATTCATTTGTGTAAATGTAAAAAAAGAGTTACACTATTAGGGTAAATCCAAAGAATACAAAATCTATAGAAAAATTAATAAACTCTCTAGGTTAGGTATGATAGAAAGCCTTCCTTTAGATAGATCTATCCATTATAACTAGCTCTCAAAGAAACATCCAAGCTCACTATTATCCAAGAAAAGAAAATTCATATTCCAAGATCCTGGATTAAATAGGGTAGGTCAAAACATTACAAAATATAAATTATCACATTAAACAGTTTCATATAAAATAAAAACTAATGAAAAATTGGAGGCACTAACTCAATAGACACCCATCGTTTGATTAAAATATATAAAAACCATGAAAAAAAGGTATATAGGGTGTCCTTGAAAACACTCCCAGGTAAATCCATAACCAAAAACATAAAATCATTTATCAAATTATTTTCTTTTATATTAAATAGTATGAAAAATTATAACACAAGAACACCTCATTTGAAATGAAATGACTCAAAGAGTAGACAACCTCCTAGGTCTTCCTCTTAAGAATCTGATAAAAAATCTAGACATCTATATCTGATTCCCCCATGATTTGGTGGAATAATCACCAAAATACCTATCCAAATAAACATAGGCTCTATTATGGATAAAAATAACACAATGAGAGCTAAAAGAGTCAATTTTCCTTATTCTTTATAATACACTTGATAGAACCCAATTCAGCCAAGAATGAGGAAGAACTCCCATGATGGAAGAGATGAGAAGAGTAGAGTTCATGTGGGAGAAGAAATGATGAAAATAGAGGATACCCTTTTAAATATTATTGAGGTGTAAGGAGAATTTCACCCTTTTTAATAGGTCTCATGGTTTGGCTGCACAATTGGACAAACCATGTGGCTACTCTGGATTTGGTACATCCCAAACACCACACCCCACGATTGGGAATGAAACACGGTTTTACAGAATTTCCACCAACCTTATGACATTTTTTCAATAAAATACATAAATATTCATAGTTTTCCATTGACTACCACTTGGATTACCAAACTGTTCTTCGGTAGAAAATGAAACTAATGTTTAGGTTTCATGGTTATCACTATTTGTGCACCAACCATGCACCATGTGTTTTACCTTTCTAAGACATGGGGTTTGGGGCCCAAACCCCATAGACACTCCAGAAACCACCAATCAAAAAACCAATACCCATTTCTCATATAAAACCATTATTAGATGAATTAAACATTTTTAATACCAATTAAAAATATTTCATTAAGATTGACTCTTTTGTTGATTGAAAATTCTAAATTCTTCCAAAAGTTCAAACTCAAAAAAGGACCATACACCCTCCTCCCCATAAGATATATCTTCCAAGATAAGATTATAAAGAATAAAAATGATCAAACATTCCTACATGGGTTGTGAATTATGTTTTAAATCCTACATTATGTATCTGAATTCCGAACCTACCTTCAAGCATTTCCTTAAACATACAGTGCTTATTAGTGAAAACTGATCTAACACTCATAACCATTTATGAATCCTCAAGATGGATCTTACCATATCCTATCTAATATAGACTAAAAATATTCCATAATAATATTACTCAAATAATCTATAGGGATTCAAACTATAGGTTCTCACTTTCAATGACAAATCCTGAACTACGGTATCTCCACCAATTGTATTTTATACGAAAATCTTCCCCTATCACTCAAAAAATGCTTCTAGAATGATTTTTTTATCTCACTAAATTTATTATTAATTAGAATAATAGCCTTATTCATCAATAGTATTTAAAATGTTGATCTCCAATTGACCAAATCCACCCTAGTTGCTACAGATTTTCCTTTAAAAAACTTTGTTGACCACCAGTCCACATCCATATCATTTGAACAGCATGATTGATGAAGTTTTATACAAAAAAAAAACATACACATGAAATAATTCATGTATAAACCCCTTCATCCAACTATTTTTCAATATTAATGCCTTCGAATACCTACACGTCACTAAAAGTTGTTATAATTTATTTAACCCAAGTCATCCCAAGATCATTGATAATCTCAATCAAATGAGTCTCTAACCGACTACCAATGACATTTCTTAGACAAACTATACCCTTAACATTATGATTTTGTTCGTCGACAAAAAATCATACATATCATTAAATAATTAATCCAATAATAAACAGATCGATTTATTTTATTTTATATGAGAGAAAAAAACCTCATCGAATGACTAGTATGAATATCCCCAGACCCTTCTCACATAAGGGTCACCCACCAGAGCCTAACATCCCACTCCCTGCCTTAATAGAATAACAATCATTTATATAATTAAAATAGAACCCAATAATCATATTAAATGGCATGTCCTTCCCAGACATCACAACTGAAATGGCTTAGAACCCTCTCATAATAAGCATTAACATAAAAATCCCTGACTCATTCCCACTTAATAATAATATTTTTTTTATTCTTGTTTAAAATAAATTCTATTTGAGGGCCACCACCCTCAAATGATCAACAGTTTACAACACACTACCTAGATTACTTTTTAACCACTCGTCGACTGCATTTCCATGTATTCATTCATCCATCCACAAAAGATACAAAGGCATCCCAGCATGTAGCATACTCCCTCTCTCAGTATAATATGGATGATGTAAAGATGTAGGGAATGATCAACTCTATCAAAGAGTACACTATGATTACTTTGATAAGAACATATCTATCTCTATGGTCCATGATCACATCTGAATTCGATGAACATTCCTTTTTAAACTCTTGAAAACACATCTACCAAAAATCTCCTTCTATTTCTAACCATAGGTAAGCTGCCAATTTATTCTTCTTATCTCCTCTAAATTAAAGATATATTCCTCATTTAATCCACAACATTAAAGAAACTAGTACCATAGTATTCTTATTGAACCATCGATCCCCATATGGCACATGAGGAAATACTAATTTTATATTTAAATGAAACTACATATATCTTATGTGTACCAATAATTCATATACAGTGGGTGTACAATATCATACCACCCAATCATCATCACTCGACTCAATATTCCGAGATTCATTTATCAATAAGGATAATCTGATCGTACTAAAACAAATTTCATCCTCATAAATCCAAAATCTACCTTTGATATCCTCTATAAAATTGAGCACCTCTCATTTACCATAAATTATTCCATGATATTCCATCCCATGACATTGTTTTCTATAATTTTTGAATAAAAAATGAAATATTAGTTGACTGGTAAATGTACCGAACAAGTCCTCCCCATTGAAACTAGTCTCAAAACAAATACACCATTTAGTGAGATCTTATAAAAAGGAATCCCCATGACTACAAAATAAACTACAAGCACTAATCGTGAATCAGTCTCAAATTTGAATATAATATAGATCATTTTAAAAAAAAGATATCCAAAAACATGGGACAACCCTACTCAAAGGTTATCCTCTATTAAATGTAAATATCGAACAACAAGGATCAAATCCAAAAAATAAGGGTGTCAAGGACTCCCACCTGGAACCTATCGATCTAGTATCGTAACAGTGTAATGAGGTTTGACCACCCAAAAAAGTTAAAATTCTCCAAGGGCACGTTCCATGGGGTGTTTTATGCACACATGTCTTAGAATGAGAACCAAATTTTTTTAGACTTTATCACTCAATGAGTAAATGAAAAAATCATCCTAGAATGGTCAAAAAAAATCATGCATCATCCAACAAGGCTTTTCCTTCTCACTGAGGGTCCTCATAATGAACTACCCATAGATTGTCATGATATAAGATAGAAATGAACAATGAAATTACACTCATCATGCATCCATATATTATAATACCCCTCAAGGTCCATTTCAAAAAGGACACTAGGTGTATATTGGAATTTTACAAATCAACCCAAATAGATATCCTAAAATGAATAGATACACAAATAAATGTTTTACTAGAGAAATACTAGCTAATTATGTTGACCAGTAAGGGTAAATAAATATGCACACATCATCATTTAAGGATCTATGTTGTACCAATTTCATTGTTATATTAAGTATAATGTCATTCTAAGTTATGTAGATAAACACCATATAGGCTGTTACTATCACATTCAATAACTGACATAACAAAAATTTCCCTAAAAAGGGTATGATAAGTGGAAATCTTGGGTCATGTTGACCTTGTAGGGTCCCCCCGTAGCTACATTGAATAAGGATTGAGTCACCAAACTCACTATTATAGGTATCACCAACGATCTAAAAAGACTATCATCAGAAGTAAAAATATATAAAAGTCATTTCAATTGAGGATACTATCTTAATTAACATATATGGGAAAAAAATTTAAATTTTTTATGACACTTTAATCAATTATCCTCTGCCATCTGTAACATCACAAACTACCAGGCTGTTAACTTATTAATCCTACATGCCAAATATGATTCATGAGACACCTCATTCTATTGTCTTTATATATTCAAAATCCATCATTGGCCTATCGTCAATTGGATGAGATACATAGGTCCATCATAATTCATAAACTGCACATGACGCATTCATTACATGAAGTAAAATTCACATAAAATAGTGACATCACAGATCAGAAATAAAATTCCATATCCATGAAAACCGAGACTTCTAACATAACCATGTATTCTCAATGAACTAGTCCAATATCAATCATAGGATATGACAAATTCATAATACCCATGTCTACCATATACTAAATAGAAATACAACATGAAAAGAAACATCTGTAACTTTAAATTGTAATTTCCTGACCTAGAAGTCACTAATCTTGTGCCTGAAGCATGTTCATCACATGGACTCAAGTGAACCTCACCATACACAAGAGGTTTTCATCAAGAAATGAGGTCCCAGAGTGTTTTAGTGGGAATACTATTCTATAAGTTCATATTAATCAAAATAAATGTGAGTATTCGAGAGTTCAAATTTTCTAAAGATGAAGTTATAAATTCTTGAACCCAGATATGTGTCCCATAAAATCCATAATAGAAGAGAAAAATTATATATGATGTGAATGGATCAACTTTCTCCAATCATCTAATTCTCACTGAAATGGATAGAGATTTATATAAAAACTTTTGATGAAAAAACTTGATGATAGAGATTGGAGAATTTGTATCTTGATTCATTGTAATCCTATATCCCGAGGATGGAATATTTAATTCTATGGGCATGATGTAAAAATTTCATATATAAATTCGGAAAGGAAAAAAATAACCATGGATTTCATCACAGTACTCCCAAGAAATGTAATGTTAGAAATTCCATTTGGTTACTAATCAATCACCTTACAATGCCATCACATTTCAATCATATCAAGGAATATTTTTTCCCTAAAATTTATTGATTTTCATAAGGGAATTGGTATGTCTGCATTAAATAACACTCTCTTTTTTATCTGATTATGATTTTAGGTTTTCCACAAGGATCTAAACAATCCTTCAACATGCACTTGACATTGAAATAAGTTTCAGTTGTGCTTTTCACCCTCAAAAAGATAGTTGGTCTAAGAGAACCATTAAAACTATAGAGAATATGTTGATATGATATTCAATGGATATCCAAGGATGTGGAGATAATGAAATTTCAATAGTGTAGTTTTTATATAAAAATGGATTCCATTATTTTGTTTATATATCACCTTATGTAATGACTTGAGATTTCATTTCCACTAAAATACATATTATGTTCTATAAAAAATGCCACATGCTACACCCCACGTAAATGAACTACAATAGAAAATAATAGAATTATTAATAAATCTATAATATACACTATGATTTTATACTATTGAAATTAATATACCATAGAAGTTAAATAATTCCTATGATTTTACAATGAAATATTTAATTCCAATAAAATATATTTTATTTAGAAAGATGGAACCACACTCCCTTTATTATGGTCTTTGGGTATTATCTATAAAAACCATGCCTTAAATTAATACTCCACTACTACTCTCTTTAGGATTTTCTTCCATTATTTTGATGAATATCCTGGTCACCTTGATCTTAATTCAGTGGTCTATCTTTTTCTTTGTTTTATTCTCATCTTGGAGGTACTATTTGGAATCAGTTCTCTAATCTATTTAAGATCTAGTTTATGTGAACTTATCTGGTCATAATGGTTGTATAATTATGTTCATGTAATTTTAAATAATGATGGAGGGGTTTCCATTGATTAAACTAGAAACGGTGGATGGTTTTGGAACTTGTAGGAGACTGGGTAGGTGATTTTGCATTGTGACCTTAATTAGTGATGGAATCGTAACATTGTGTGGTGATGGCATTATGATAGGGAATATGGAAGTGAAATTTTCAATGATCATGGACTCATATGTACCTAATGGTGTTTATTTGTCACTAGGAGGCATATGACTGAGATGTAGATATTATGAATTTTGGAGGAAACTGTGGAGTTTTTCTGTAGACAGCTAGTTCTGATGTTGGTGGTTGGTGAGGAGGATATCAGAGGTTTGGGATTTCTTATTTTCATACATTTTTCTGTTTTTCATAAACCATAAAAAATTATAGATATCACTAGACCTATAGTTTAGTATAAATATATGAATATTCAATGATTCTAGTTTCATGGAATGAGATTCCTTTTGTCTTTTCAAATTTTGTAGGCGGAACAACATCCCATGAAAGTGTCGATGTCTGGGAGCCATAAAAATATGGATTAGTGTAATGGACACCAATAATTTTGAAATATATCATGTGGGAAGGACGAAAACCAATCCTCTAGAATTTTTGAATTGTTTTTTAGTTATTTGTTGTGTTGAATCAGGTTAAAACATCATTAATGGTCAGGCAAGTTACGTCTACTGTGTAGCTCGAAAGAGTGATAAGTGTACTAGAAACCCATTTTCCTACCTTTTCCTACACTCTAATGTGGAATAGAGGGTTTCCATTCCATGTTATGTGGATCCAACACAAAAAAACCTTCATATAGTGGTGACACACCATCATTATCTTGAAACACTAATGAAATGGCTCTAGGAGGGAGACATCACCCCTATGCTTGGGATGAAGCTTTCATTCTCTTAGGCCTTTGGGTATTATCATTTTTTTGTGAATATAGATCTCTAGATCCTATGTGCCATTTTTGGGTAATTTCACCTCGTTTCTATTTATACATTTTGTTGTTGGGCTTCAAGTTCATGTATTGGGTAATCCTTTCTCTGGCTTTCAAGGGTCCTTCATTTTTTTAATAACAGATTGATATACACTCCAATTTTTTAATAACTTTTTTTATTCACATTATATATTTTATTAAGATGAAAAAAATTTTATAATTTAAAAATTTAAATTTGATAAATTGAAAATAGATTTTTTATTAATGAATAGAAATTATCTAAGGATGTTTTTTTAATTTTTTTTAAAATAAATGAATTTTATGTGAATAAAAATATGTGTAATTTTTTAAAAATATAAATTTTATATCACTTGAATTTTTTTGAAACATTTTTATATGATAATATATTTTATTAATTTTAATAAATTATTTTAATCTACTCTGTTGAATTTAAAAACTTTATGTTATCATTTTGAAAATTAATATAGTATTATAGTGAAAAATGTTTTTGGATTATTTTGTCCGACTAATTAGAACATGGTGAAATGATGTTTTTGGTTTAATTTTTTGTAAATAATATTTAAATGGTAATAATTATTATAAATTCATTGGAATAAATGATAGTGATAATTATATCATAATCATAATTCTTTTTTGTTAAAAAAAACTGTTTATAAAAAGTAGTTTTTAGGAGTTATAAGCAATGAAGATAATATTAATTTCCATATACATAGAAAGTTAGTTGGATAAAATTAATCTTTTATGTAATATAATAAATTTTAAATTAGTTATAATGGAAATATTAATTTCTAGTTTTAAAATTTATATTATAAAAATTAATTCTAGTTACCATAATAATAGTGAAATAATTATTTATAAATTATTTTTTTATTAAAGTGGTAGAATTTCTAACCAGTAAATTAAAATGAAATCCATAAAATAATGAGTAAAATGATTTGTATTAAACAAACACACAGTCACACATATTGATATACATTACCTTTTTAATCAATACTATATAATATTAAGAACCCATAATGGTTAAAATGTCATTTTTCTACAAATATTGTATTTCTCTGTGTTATCTATTTTAATATAGAAGTAAATTTTATGACATGATGAAATTTAATTGGAATAAATAGTTATAAAATTTATACTAGTAAAACCAAAAAAATTTATATGATTAATTTCATGTGTTTATTAAAACATAAAATTACATATTTGAAATACAGTTAGTTATTTTTAATGAAAAAGTGTAATATGTAAAATCTTACTGAAAAAAACCAAATTAAAAGTTTAAATAATATAGGAAACAATATTATGATCCTTTATGAAACTATAAATTCCACACACTCTATTTTTTATAAACTTTGGATCAATTTAACTTGGAATAGTTTCACAAAAGCATTAAAATATAAAGGGTTTTTCCCAAAGTTCATTTTTCCTCTCTTATAAAAGGAGTTCATTTAAACTATTTACAAAAAAATCTAGTACTAATTAATACATAACAATATTCAAATTCAGCATCCCTATAACCATTTCCCACAAAAATAATCCCATTATCATTCATATTAATTATATGAACTATAATTTAAATGAAACTTCTATGGAGAAATCGATTATTCGATATAAGTATTATCTCCTTCTTAATATTTTCTTCGTAGTCTTACTCTTGAAAAATATTACAATAATAACATAAATAATTTAATTTTATTATTATAATTATATTTAATATTATTAGTGGTATAACCCTTAAATAATAATTTACAAATCACATAGAAAAACAAGTGAACGTTAATCATGCTTGTGCGCTGACTTCCACCACAACAAAGAATCATTTTTCACTTTTCTTATAGTTTTTCATTACATAGAAAAAAATAATCAAATAAGGTTCCCCGTCATAAATACATAAAAAATATAATTATCCTATAATTATAATTAAATTACTTCATAATAAAAACCTCCTTAACCAACCTCAAAAATCATGTTAATGCGAGTTCAAGTTTGGGTTTTGTAATCAAGGTCCGTAAATGAGGCTCTAAAATACTATTATGGATAACCATTGGAATATATGAAATATTATTATTACAGTAACATAATAAAGAAAACTGTTTTCATATATTCATGTAAATATTTTATCAATTATTTTACTTATTTTTAAAATATCATTTTTGGTTCTCTAAAACCACAGCAATAAGACAACACTGATTTTGTTTATATGCAGTGTATCTAAAAAACATTGTGAATAATATAATAGTTTTATAAATAAATAAATATATATATATTATATTAATTTTATTATTTAGGTTTATGTTTTGTTTCAATTTATGGTAACTGACATCAAATTTATAAACCATGTGAAAATAGTTAATGTGATTAACAACTGATGGGTAAAAATATATATAACTATCAAATATATCCACAATAAATTATTATAAATGGTATATTTGAATATAATGATTAATTAATGAGGTCATGAAATTGATTATTAATTTATATATGTTTGTCTTATAGGAATTTATAGTATCATCATCAATTAATGAAAATAACATAATGGTTTTTAGCTCAAATTTCTCTATTTGGAGCATGTTTATCCTTATGCACCTAATTCCATTTATGTGATATTTGTATTAACAATTTGAGACATTAAAGTATGAATTACTGTTTTTCATGGTAATCTGTGATCAACATTAATCTACCTCATTTATAAGGATTTGATTTAAATACTTCTCATGTTGTAAGTGGTTTCTGTGAATCAAATATTTTCCTTTGGTCATAATCACTATGATTTGAATATTATATTCAATTTTAATTTCGTATATCCTTTGATGAAGTTATGTTGAATTAAAAAATTCATTTTGGGAATATAAGGTTCCATACTCAATTACATTTCATTAATTCTTCTATTTTTTTGTAATAATTTATTAATGTCAGGAATAATTCACATCTCTTTTAATGGATCTTTTTTTCATATCCATGTTTTTACTCACCAGAAATTTTATCCTTTCCTTATAGAAAACTCAATTTTTTTTATCCCTCATAATTTTTCTCATTTAATATTTTAGAAAAAATATTTCTTCATCCTCTTAAGTATTTTTTTCACATAATGGTTTTTTTAAAAATAAAATGTTTTCCACACTGTCAAAATAATATGTTTTCTATAGACTATATATTTTATTTTTATAAAATTCATAAATTTTTAATGTTTAAATTTTTGAATATTTTGTTAAAAAAAATAATTTTTTTCGTGTATTTTAACTTCCCATTTTGAGAACATAAATCTTAAAATTCTTATTTAAAGAATATTATTTTAGAAGTAAAATCATTCAAATGGTTTTCACATGTACTTTTTAAAAAATTATTTATTTTAAATGATATTTCATTTTGAAATATTTATAAAATGATTTCTATAATTATTCAGTATCCACACAAAAAAGTATTTTTGACTATAATTTTTACTTTTATGTTTTGAAATAGTTTTTTGAAAACTTTTTATATTAACTTATATTTACCCACCTTGGTTTATATTTTATAAAGAGTTGTTTTGATCACCGTTTGTATTTTATTATGATATGAATTAATTTGGAAAATGAGAGTTTTCAAATCCTATTATATCTTTTGTTAATGTTATGTGATGTTTTATAAAGGCTTATGAGACCAGTTATATTTATGTGATTTTGTTAAGATATGTTATTGATTTATTTTCAAATGTAACTCATTTTTATGGATAAATATTGTCAAATCCATGTATCACCCTCTAATTAATTTTCTGTGGATTTATATCTCCATAGATAGGGATGTCAAACCAGATCATTTTGACTTATCAAAACATGATTTTTTTGAATTTTGTTTGTTTACAACATGAAGTCAACAAATTTTGTTTATTCCCAGCATAGAGCATGGGAATTTTTTTTTAAAACATGATGATTGGGTATTTCTTGTTTTATAATTCTATAATTCCCATATGGTTATATTTTTTCATAATTTATTATTATATAAAATCTATATCTTTATATTACTATGATTATTAACCTAAAATAAACACAATTATTCCATAACATAGTCGTATTTTGTTAACCGCATATATAAGATAACATTGTGGACTTTGGATAACCACATATATCACATTATATATTTAAATTAGTATAATGACCCACATTCAATATGAATCACATGAGATATAAAAATTAACCAATTAATTGTAGGTATATATATGAACCAACTATAACATAATGATAAATCATAGTTATATATGAAATAAGAACATGAAAACATTCATAATTCCAACATAGAATAATTATACATTTAAATGAAATGGGATTCATAAAAATAATCACAAGACATTAGCACAATCCACCTAGAGAAGGGATGTGGATTGTGTAATTATATCATGTTCTATGTAATGAATATTAAATATTAGAATATTTTTACATAGATGAAAAAAATTTAAAATATTATTAAAATTCTCCTAGATAAAGAAGAATAAATACACTTTAAAATTTTGATATCTTTTGAGAAAATATTTTAAAAAACAAAGTGATTAGAATAAACATTAGATTTACATGAAATAATATAGAGGAATATTACTAATTAAAACCTAAAATAGAAGAAGTAAAATAAATAAGTATGAAAATTTTCAAAAAAACATTTTTACATTCTTATTTTGAAAATAAGGTAAATTTCAATGGAAATTGGCCATACTAAAATCAATAAAAAATAATCATTTAATTAAGAATGTCATGTTCCTTAAAAAAATGTATTTTGAAGTAATATTAGTATAGATAATAAAACTTATAAAACAAAATAAATATAATAGGTGTTGAAGAAAATTATTTTAAATAAAAAATACGAGGAAAAGTTGTTTTCTCTCACAAGAATCACATTGGGTGACTTATAAACCAAATGGGAAGTGAAATGGTAGGAAGAAATCTAAAACATTTAAAAATATAAGAGAATAATATAGAGGGTATTTTAGAGGTAATTATCATATAATTTTTCTAGATGGAATCTTAGGCATAAAAACCCTGAATCCAAATTCATGTAGATTGCAAACCTGCACATTTTAATCTAATGGTCCATCAAATCACTTTAACTACTTGATGAATTTTCTCCCTCGTGTCATGGGTTCTCTTGGAAAGAAGGATTTAGGCTACGTTCTATGAAACTGAATATCCCAAGATTCATATATAAATTTAGGGTATTGAGATTTTTTAGATATTCAAGAGTGTTTCAAAGGAATAGTTTCGGGTTTAATTAATTTAATAGATCTCCCTTTATAGGTGAAAATGAGGGAAATTCACTCAGAAAAGTATATTAAAAAAGGGTAAAGATAAAATTTCATAGCCTTATGAGAGGAAATGTTTTTTTATAAATTTAGGTATGAATCAAAAACCAAATAAATTACTTATATAATTCATTAATATTACATTGGTTAAATAAAATTTTATCCATGATAATTTTCCTATTTTCCCCCATCTATGTATACTTTTTTTTAATAATTGAACTAAATTTTCACCTAAAATATTAGATGAACCGTACAACTGAAATTAAAGGTGATTCATCAATATTTGGACTCTATTTATTATTATTTAATTTTTTGATATTTTTAAATTTAAATTTTATATGAAAACCTAAAACATATAGAGATAATGATTTTATAGAAAAAGGAATTTTTAAAAATTAAGTGTTATACAATGAATTCATATCAATTATTTATTTAATGAGTATTAATGTATGTGTTATAAATTTAACTATTACAATATATCCATAATTTAAAGGTGATTAATTGAATTTATTAAGATAAAAATTTACAATACATTTAAAAATCATTAAAAAAATTATTATCTAACATTATGTAATTTGAAAAACATATTATTAAAATTAATTATTAATATTATATTAGTTTCATTACTATTTTGGTATTAAAATATAACTTAATTTTCATAAATAAATAATATAATTATTTATTAATATTATACATAATATATAGTGCATAAAAAAATTTATAATTGATATTTTTATTAAATGTAATCTCTTGGTTTAATTATACTATTACTATATTATTTACATTTTCAAAACATACTAATTGGATAAACAAAAATACTATATATCTAAGAAATATATTTCCAACAAACATTTTCCACTAAGTGTAATTATAATGGTTAGATTTAATTACTATATAGAGTCTTACATAAATAAGTAAAATTATTCTCATGAAGTATTTGAATTTAAATTAGTCAACCCATTTCTATATTTGTAGTCAGGTCCATGATCTTCATGCTAAAAAATAGTTTAATGGTCTCTTGTTTGTAGTTTTTTATTTACTTTCATATTTATTCAACTTATACTTTTAAAATTATGTTTCAAATTATATTCTCATAATGTATTAATGTTCGTCTTAAATTGTAATATTATTTCTCCATAATGTGTATCATGGTACATTTTGGTTTGATATTGCATGGGAATCAATTTATCAAGCATTATATTCATTTAATGGAAAAATTATCTAATAAAATGTATTTTTTTACATTGTACCCATTGTAAAATAATTTTCGATAAACATTTAACAATTAGGATGAAAAAATTAAAGTACTTATACATTATTACATATTGATGTTTATAAGATGCTACCTCAAACTTACCATTCCTTGATATCACTTTACCCAACATAGTTCTCTTGTTTCACATTATATTATCTCTAAAATCCAATATTATTAAATATTTCTCTTCTTAAGAGAGATAATGTTTTAGTTATTCTACATATTAATACCATATATGTATATTTTTAGGTATGTACATCCTAAAATATGATACCTGGAACACATCATCCACTTGAGATAGGCTCAGTTGAAGTGAAACATGGTAATCCCTCATTGTTTTATGATTGAGCATTTTAAAGGAGAAATTGTATCTTGTGATAAAACTGTCTTTATTCTAAAATATCATTTTCATAACATGTCACAGAGGGTTGCATGTTGTGAATACTCTATTATCGCCATCAATAGGCCTGGGGCTGGTGACTAGCACTGAGTAGGCACATTCCACAAATGAAAGGCATTAACCAAAAGTGAATGTATGCATGAACACATCTCCAAGCCACAAATTCCGAAATATGAAAAGACTATGTAAATAATGCATAAAAACCACCATATCCCTTAACCATAGTACAATAATAAAAGAACTAGAATGTAAACCAAGCCAAAATAAAATCCCACAAAAAAATAGTCCATAAACAAGTCTAATAAACATAGTGATGTGTTTCCCACATCATCTTAGTCTAGGAAAGTGAATGCACAAGTTTTTCAAACTCATATGCATAAAACCTTAAAAGATAGAACCTGAATGAAATGGTACTTGGACTTCTATATGATGCTACTAGAGAAAACTCATCTATGAGGACTCTCTAAGAACCTCCTTTTCCTCCTATAACTACATTAATGGGTAAATGGTCAATATAATACACTACATGTGCAGGCAAATCCCATGCAGGTGTGAGTATAAAACAATTAAGTTGGACACCCCAAAACCACAAATCAAATACCATAAAAAAATACTACAAAGTAAATACCAGTTAACTAAACACAAATATTTATAAATAGAATATATATCAAGGATATCAAGATATACTCAATCCAAGACACAAATTCTAAACGTAATCCATAACGATTTACAAGCCACAATATTCTGCTCAAATAATGCCTATTCCAAGATCACTCACTCCTTGAGCCATGATATCACTAGAGGCACTCACTAAGAGCTCTATCTCATTTTTAACTTGTCCATAGAGAATGAATGGGTCATGGAATACTATGATACACATAGAGGGGATCCTACCCACATAATACTAGTATCCCAATCTAGATCAACCCACATCATATGGGGTCATTCCCAAACAATGCCATTAACCCTACCGATGTGGCTCATAACATAGGGGGTCCTTCCTAGAGAATACCACTAACCCTAAAGTTGCTTCCTGCTAGGTGCAGGACCCACATCCAAATCTCAAAGGTTACATTGATTCCATAAAACTCTAATAGGGGTGATAGAGGATTTGCTCCACTTCCATGGATGAATACCATAACTCTATAGGTGACTCGGCCTCTAGAGGGGACTCCAATCCAGTATTGTGAATGTAATGTTGTATTGAACCCTTGGGGGAAGAACCAAGAAAATTTCATTCAACCTATACTAGTCCAAAATAAATCCCACCACAATATTTCCCAACTAACATATCATCTCTAGTGTTTCAATAATGTAGATTTCAAATCGATTGGGTTCTTCATTTTGATGTTATGGTGTTTTGATGTTTCAGAAGGGGGTCACTGGGCATGTGGGCCGACTCATAGTCATG
This sequence comes from Viscum album, assembly GCA_963277665.1. Lineage (NCBI taxonomy): Eukaryota > Viridiplantae > Streptophyta > Magnoliopsida > Santalales > Viscaceae > Viscum > Viscum album. The sequence goes on from OY728131.1 coordinate 189,521,128, forward strand.
CCACTGATGGTTGTGGTTGATCGCCCAGTTGTACCACCCTATGGCTACCATGGTTGACCCTAGCCACAAAATCCATGACCCAGCGGAGGCTGGATCAACCATGGGTCACAGTCAACCTCCACAATCGACCATGTCCCAACATTGGCCCTATCACCCAGAGTTCGACCTGTTTGGACCGGCCCACCTAGCCTATCCCACTCAACTCGACACAACTAGTCCAGCCCATCTCAAGCATAGCCTGCTCTGCCTGTGTCACTCAGCTTGACCCACCTATCCTGCTCCACTTATCCTTTCTTTACTGGTCACACCCCATAACTTGTGTCCCATGTGTCTCTCGCTACAACATCTCGTGGCCTTGTCATTTTCTACTAGCCTCTTCCATTACCCCCACTGGCTCCCACATATCCTCCCACTATGCTCCACACAGTTGACACCACCACTGCCTCTGAGAATTACCAACACCACAACCTTGCCACATAGGATCGTCATGCTAGACCCATGTCGGTGATCCCTTCCATGAACTAATAACCCATCTTTTATGGAAATATTTCAAAACAGTTTCAGATCAATGCTCCTTATGTCACGATATATGTAGAACTAGCCTATTGTTTTGGTTACCTCTAATCTATGGGTCTGATCATGTTCGGATCCACCAAAAAATTCAAACTGTGACCAAGAGGTTATAATGGTAATGAACATGATAAATGGGGTATATTGAAAAAGAAAAAAACACCCAAGTATTAACATCAATCTTCTTTCATTTGGGCCTCAATTCATTCTAATTAGAATGTAGAAAAAAAGAATAATCTAACGAAAGATCTAATTAATAAACCATGAAATTATCACTATCCCAAAACAATCTTACCACAGAACAATTTATACATTGATTAACAAATGGTCATCATGAAAAACAATATCATTTAAAAATCACAAATAAATAACCACCCTACCTCAATTCATATCAGTAAAAGATGTAGGATTGTTATATCAACATCGGCGATGCTGAGATTCCTTCAAATCAGATACAGGTCGATCGTCGATTCAAGATCTGTCCCTATTTTTAAAGAGAGTTATTCTCCACATCTCAGATGAATTTCAAGGTGATTTTGATAACCATGAATTCTTACAAATTGATTTATAAGAATAAATGTCACTATGTGAAAATATATTTTTTTATATAAAATATTTTATTTACAGTTTCACCCTCAATGAGTTTTTCTACAGACAACCTGTACTGACAAATGTTATGTCACTCCTACGGTGCATCCACTACTATAAGATCAATAGTTCCCTCTACATTTTTATTTGGGAACCAGTTCGATATGTATTCCAATTATTTCATGAAAACCCTATATGGGTGCTATAAAAATGTTTACTATATTTTATGCAATTATTACAGGAACACAGGGAAGTGGAATCACACACTGTCTCAGAGCTTGGTCTTGAAATCATTCCATATAACTTCAAAAAATAATTCCTATAATACCTAAGATGTTACACTCATAACAATATTCCATTATTATATTCAAAAAAATTACACTGTCTCTAACATAAAACTCTTAATTTATATTATGATTATCATGTAGCTTCTATATTATCTTTGTGTAGATTTAATGTGATGAGGAATGGTTTTAATTATCTATAATTTCTCGAGAATGATATAGTCCTAAATATTTTCACTCCCAAACATCATCTTAATATATTTTATTTATGAACATAGTAATATACATTTCCTCATATAGATCTATTTGAATACCATAATGCAAATTTTTGTTATATATAAATTATAACAGGAACCATAGGTGATTAAAACTTCCTTTAAATTCAATTTAGTATGATATAATCATATCCTTAAACGTTTTTATATTTACAATTAGTATGAATATGATCAGAAGTGTTAATGTTCAACTCTATAACTAATGTTTCATGAATAATTATATAGACAATTGAGGTAATCATCAGTTCTTGCTCAGATATAATGGAAATTGGGACTCCATTAATCCTTACCAATACCTTAAATAATATTCCAAAAATTTCATTGAGTAAGAAATATTCTCAAATAGAAATGAAATGTGATGGCACTGTAACTACTATAACAAAAATGGGAATATGTTCATTAAAAGTAATAATGACTTCCAACAATGAAATCAATAGTGATGTTATCCAATTTCTATAGTTTTATAGATTAAGGTTGTATCATATCCATAGAATTATTTCGTTATGCCTTAACATTCCGGAATACCTAGCATCATGATAAAAACTCTATAATCCTTTTCTTCATGTTTTTCAACTTGAAATGATTATTTAGTTCTATATACAACATAGGGAATCTAAGATGGATAGAGAATGATGATCTATGTAAATATTCCAATATGTACTTATTCAATTCTGGTATTGATGGGACACATATTTATTTCACGTGTAAGGGAACATATTTATGTAGCAAAAAATATTTCATGTTTCAGAAAATCATGGTCTTCAGGGGAGGCCTAAAGAAAGCCTATAGAGGATCATCAAAATACATATGGACACCAGTAGAATATATCGAATGAAAATGTGTTTGACCTCATTTATTCAAAGATTATGGATTTTTTAGGGGAATTCAAATCCTTTAAGAGTTTCATGGATTATTTAGGGAGGTTTATTGGGTGTTTTAATGATGATTATTAATTCGCGGTTATATTCCATTACGTGATTAATTGTTTTGTGAGAGTAAAAAACTCATATGTTACCCAACCAGTAATTTTTACATGGCAGAAATGTATCCTATAGTGGACCAATAACATTTGTAGCACATAGGTTTTCTTCAAACCATATAGCAAGCAGTACCCCCTTATGATTTCCAAGAGACTGGTGGACCTCCTTTCATGAATTTGGATATCCCTTCGATGTTAATCAATCATTGAAATCTTTATTCTATATGTGGTGATCGATGGTGTGTCGGTTCCTCATTTTCTTATTGGTTCTCAAATATTATTCTTGTTTCCTTATATATCATCACACCATTCTATGGAATTTTATCACTATGGGTATAATGGGTATTTTTTGGTTTTTTATAGTAATGTTGTTCAATGTAGTCCTTGGATGGATGCATATTCTTACAAGATATTTGATCGAGATCTAGTATGATGGTATGTTCTCATGTAAAGAACATTAACACTATTGAGGTAGGAGTACATTTAATTTATTTTTAATTAATTGAAATCTTAAATTGAAAATGGTTTATCCCTTTGGATGGGAATGGAAATAAATTGTAAATTAATTAACAGGATTAATAAATATTTAGTTAGAGATATCACATTGATGCATTCTATCATAATATTTCCCATCTTAATTTTCTATATAGTTTCTTATTTTTTCTATGATTTTCTAGAATGATCATATTCTTATAATATCTTGTTGAAATGGATAAATAATGTAAATCTATAATTAATTTATAATTTATTTTCAAAATAATAATTTCAAAAGAGGGATGTTTTTAATCAAGTGGTTGATGTAATTTTCCAATGATCAAATTGATGTAATGTACCTTTTTATTTGGAAATTATACCCAGTGTGATTAATGGAATTAATAAATAATTTGAATAATAAATATTCTTTTAGATGATAATAAAACAACATGTTAATGGAAAATGGTTCTTATCATTGTTTGATAAAATTGATTTTTATTCTAAAAGCATGTTTAGCTTTTAATAACTTTTTATTCCATGATGTAATAAATTTACTCTAGTTATGACATTTTATTAATGAAACAATTAATTCATGATAGAATTAAAAAAAGTTTTTTATGGTAAAATATAATGTTTTTAACCCGGATTTCTGGTCTACGTGAGAAGGAAGATTGATTTGAGTTTGGACCCATGAGAGTTCATTTTGTTTTTGTGAAGGATGTATACCTTGTATTAGGACTATATTTATTTTTTTCTTATAATTTTTTTTTTTATTCGTATTTTATGATTGTTTATAAATGTGATATTTTCATTGTGATGTGATATGGGGTGGGTAGGATCGGATGTGATATGATCCTGGGATGGTTGATTTGATCTGGGTTGGGAGGCTCAAATGTTAAGGCAGTATATGTTTCCTATGATGGAGAGATGCATCAGGATATGCATTTTGGTGTTAGAGATGGATCCAAAGATTATAGACTATGTCAAATCATGTATTACCCATTGATTTTATGTTGAGAGTTGTGATGATTTCTTATAAATCTCTTTAATGGTCGATGGTTGGGTTGTTTATTTTGTCTTCATTTCTTTACCCACTACTTTAGGAAGCTATGTGTAATTAGTTTCAGGTTACTTCTTATAGGTAGATTAGGATTGTTTTGATAGATTGACATTATATTTAATGATTTTATTAATGGATATGAAATATTTATCCCAAGGGGTTAGTGTTGATGGAATTATTATTAAAAATATGTTAGCCTTGAGAAATTATAGACTAGGATTTGATTATTCCAGAAAGGGAATTGGATTTACTCTGATGTCTAATATAATATAATGTGTAGTGATATTAGTGTATAATTAATAACAAATGAGTTAATTAATTTTAGTAAATATATATAAGGTAAGATGTAATTAATGTAGCTCTTTTAAATTTTTGAGTTCTTATAGGATATTTAGTCTTAGCATTGGAAAACAAGATCCTTATTGATGTAAGATATAGTTGAGTCTAAGATGATTTTGTTACTGTAGTGTAGATGTATGGCGTATTAAATATTGTATATTTTATAATTTCAAATGATACCCTTCCCATTTTAGTTATAGAAACTAACACCCTAGGGACTCTAGAAGGATTCTCACACCAACATGTTAATGTGAGGATTGATAGTTGACTACCCCCTCTCACTTTACTCCCATATCTTGGTAGTTATTGAATTAGAATGAATGGTTATTTGTGTTACAATATAAATTTATAAGGGGATATGATGGATTGTGGTTATTTCACACATATGTATAACTAGATAGAGTTTCTTAATTATTATTATAGGTATAAAGGGTATATGTTATGATGTATTATATTACATAACTCGGTGTATGTGTTGTAATGACTTGAGGTATAATACATGATATGTGATACATGTCATAAATTATACAGTGCCTCCCAAAAAACTAATTTGTTACTATATATATAGTGATTTGATACTGTATAATGTGATTATGTGATCCATTATTTCCAAGTAGTAATTTTTCCTATTGTCTTTGGGATCACCTATTTTGAGAAAGATGTAAAAGTACGTGTGACATTGGGAAAACAACAAACCATTGGGGAATAATGAGAGGGGAACCCTTGAAATATAATTATTATATAATATTCTCTCATGCATGTGGTACTTGGTGAGAGTTAGTGTAACACACCACAATTTCATTGAACATTATCTTTTTAATGAAATTCAATATCTTATATTGCGAACAACATAGACATGGCTTGTGTTACACCCAAGATAGAGTTTCTGAGAAACAACACATTAGTATTTTAATTATTTAAATGATATATTTATAACATATCTATTATATATTGTAATATTTGTAATAATAAATAAATTTTAAATGGTCCATCCAACAGCCCGATGGCATTCAATTTTTTTTATTACCACAAAGCCCCCGTTTATTAGAAGAAGGGGGAAACCTCAACAATCATCAACAACATAAGACCCAAATCATGACCAGAAGGTCTAAGAGATTAAAACCAAACTACACCATGGAGATTCCCTTCCGCATCATTTGAACGTGGTAAAGCTCTCCACCTTTTCATTGTTGTACGGAAGACAAGTGTCGTGTGTCATAGCCCAGGCACGATCTGATGACTAAGGTCATACCCTCTCAATCATCCAAATCCATAAAACTTTGCAAAGATAAAACGCCTACTCCGAATCCCCCTCTGGAGCCTCTTCCAAGTTCATTATTTGGTTGCCTCACTATTACATTCTTACCCAAAATAGACAAATCCTATTCAAATGATATTTATAATGAAATGTATATGTTTCGGTAAAAAATTATATGTTTAAAAATACTATTTTCTTAAAGAAACTACCTTTTTTGTAATTTTGTGAACAATAATAAAATTAATTTTAGAAACTCATATATATTTAATTTGGTAAAATAGACTTAATTTTTTGAATTCAAAATATGAAAATTATCTTAGGGTGCTTTTTTGGGATTTTCTGAAAATTTCAATTTTTGATGAATAATGAAAAACACAACATTATTTTATAAAACTAACCTTTTAAATTAAATAATTATGTTATTTAAATTTTTTTTGTAGTAAAAATAGATAAATAATACATATAATAACTCAATATAGGTCATTAGAATCATTTTTATAATAGAATTAGCTGTAAAATTTCATTGAACATTTCTTCTCGTGTTTTTACACACCTTCTAGACACATTATAAGATTTACATTATATTTAATTTTACTGCGGATATAAATTGAATTTTGAAAATAAAACATATATATTTTTAATCAAGATGAAAAAAAAATTCTAATATTATGAGAATTTCTTTTTTCGTGAATGGTAACTTTTGAATTTCATTTACCATGATTAAAATAAAAATAAGGTAATTAAAGGTAAAAATAATATTATAATAATATAAAATTACCTGAACAAATGTTCTAATTTCATTGGATGAGATTAACTAAATTGAAAACACTCTTAGGTCAAAAATATAATCCTTTTTAGTCCACTCGTGTTAGATTAATAAATTTATCATATTTCATTTAAAGATGAGTTAAAAGTGTCAAATTCAATTTTAATAATTAAATAAATTTTAATATAGGGTGATCCATAATATAAATTATAATTTAAATATTCAATAGAAATATAGGAAATTTACCTAAATCATGAGAATTTATTTATAATTTTTATACATAATATAATTAAATTAAAGGGTGATAGAATAATGATGCAGTAATTGTTTTTTCAATTGAGATATCAAATAAATGATATTATAGATATTAAAATAAATATAATTTTATTTAATTAAGGATATAAAATAATTTTATAAAGAAATGAAGCATTTTAGTGACATATTACAATAATTTCTTATAAGTTATCATGTTGTTTTGATATTTTTATTAATAAAAATATTGAATAGTATTGAAATTGACATAAATGATATTTTAAAATTAAGACTATTTTATTAAATGAAATAAAAGTTATGAAAATATGATGTTCATCCAACAAACTTTTATAATGTATGATATGCCATTAATGATCCAAATGGGGTTCTATTGGAATTTTATAGTAAATATATTTACTATATAGTGTCGAAATATACGAAGACACAATAAGAGTTAAGAATGTTTATCTACAAGTTAAATTGAAATGATAAGGTTAATCTTATGACTTAAACATTTATAAAATTCATTTATTGATTTTATTTCGATCCATATTCATCATATACTCTAAATAAATCAATTTGGTTCTATTAGAAACTGAAAATATATTAATAATAAATTAATATTTTAAGATCATCTGAAATTTCCCCTCACCTCTCTTATGAAAGGGAACTTCTCCTTCACCTTAATTCACACCTCCAAATCCCTTTGGATTGGAAAAACCTAGACCATTTCCTCTCCTAATGACCCTAAAAAAATCCTATAGAGTAAAATGTGGGATTAAAACCAACCTAAGGGGTCCTTTTGTGCAAATAAAAATTAGATATCCATAAAAGATAAATGTTTTATCACCTCTTTCAAAATTATTTTATTTTTCTACTTCCTATTTATATGTTACTTCCATAATAAAATAGTAAATATAGCAACTTATACATTATTAGATGTTATAATAATTATGGGAAAAAATAATCTTCATTTATCCCATATTATGAAAAACATTATCACCATGTGTGCGTATGTATAGCTTACTATCTCCATGTAGTGGGGTAAACTGTTTTCCATTTACATGTTATTTATATGGGTATAATGACAGATATAAAGGATAGAAATAATAAATGTAACATGATATTGTTTCTGTAAAATTAATTTTCCATCCAATTCAATTCCATTTATCCATTAAGGAAATTATTTTGTTGCTCGTGCATACGTACGACTTACCGTCTCCAAAATGTGATAAGATTAATCTTCCACGTTCACCATTCATGAATGATTATAATATATATATATATATATATTATGAATTAGTATTAAATACATGAAATAATAATACTACTAGAATAATATATATATATATACATATATTTAATTCACTTACTTCCATTCAATACGATAAGAAAATTGAATCTGTATTCATGTGTATATACGACCTACAGTCTCCATGAAAGGTCTATTCCATTTCATATATCTATATTATATATATATATATATATTTATATACTATGAAAATATCACATATAAATCATGTTATGAATTATATGAGTAAGTAAATAATTATCTATGTAATAAAAATAAGAATAATTGGTAAAAACTTGTACGATAAAGAAATCCATTATTTCCGGAAATGTTACATTAACTTGAAAATTATTAATAAACCTGTAATATGAATACGTAAAATAATTTTTTATGATATCATAAATAATATTATGATTTTTAAATAATTTAATATTATGTTTAAAACCATTATGCAGGAGTTTCAGACATGTACAAAGAGTATTTGTCCTAAGGTAAGGGAATTCTGTCTCACTTTTAATTTTCCTGAGATATAATCCATTTCCACCACCAATCACTTGTGTGTGGTGTATGTACTACCCATATTGTATTAAATATCATGAATAAATTTATCTTCATGGTATTTAGATATTCATTTGAAGATATTGGGATTTTTATTTAAATGTTCAATGTGGTTTGGGACACTTGGAATGTTTAAGGAATTAATCCTTTCTCATTTTAAATATTCATGATAAGATATCTATATAAAATATTATAAAGAACATTTTATATAAATATTTTTTATTTCATTCAAATAATTTCAAAATGAAGATTTTTAAGGTTTTACTTAGGTAAATCCTTAAATAGAAAATCATTTTGATCATTTTAAAGATTTATTCTTTTAAAATTCATCTCATTTAGGTCAATGTTTTCTAAATGGTTTTAAGGATTTAAAAATATAGACATGAATGTTTTAACATGATAATTCCATTAAAAAGTTTTAATGTAATATGGGACACTTTGATTCAAAAATAAATTTTTAAATATCTTATTTTATAGGTGTACAGATTTTGAATAAATGATTTCAACATAAAAAAGGGGTATTTATCTCAAGAGTTTTTTAATGAATATATTAAATTATTTTCATCTATGTCCACATAATTTTTTTAATTTTATACTTAATTGATGATTAATTATTATGATACAATCTTCCATATTGTATTGAAGTTTTTATGTTATGTTTGAATGTGGATGTTCTATTTTTATACAATTCTTGGTTTAGGGTTAATGTATTAACATTTCATATGCTAGTTTTAATACGAATGTTTATGTTATGTGTCACCCTTTTCAAATGATAAATTCACTGGACATAGTAAGGGATAGGCGAGGCATGCTATAGAAACTCGATGCATCAATACGTATTATGATAGAAACTAGTTTCTTGGCATAAGGCCTTGATAGTATGTTAATTTTCATGGAAAGAGGACTTGATGGTATGGTTATGATATCTAGCATTATGTATATCCATATTATGAAATTAGTTATTCATATTGTAAGTGACTATTCGACTTGTATAATATCTATGTGAATGTTTAAATGGAATTATTTGATTCATTTTTTTCATATTATGATGAAGATCATTTTTAAAAAGGATTGTATTTTAGTTTTATACCATGTGATAAAATTTTATTTGTTTTTATGATATTTTCTGCTATATTGTTTATCCTTATAGAGAATCGGAGCTCAAGTTTTCTTATTTTTTATTTTCCTATGATTATATGAGGTAAATTATGATTGACATGCAGGGTTAATATAGGAGAATAATGGTATTCTCAATTGACAATATATGTTGTATTTTATGTCTGGAATTTTAATGTAAGGATTATGTAGGTAATCTATCATCCAGGACTACTAAACAGATAGGTCCTTATTGATTTGATTCATTGTAAGCATGTCAATTTATTAAAATAAAGCACCAGATCCAGGCTTCTCGGGTCAGGGTGTTATATATAGTATCAAAAGAATTTTAGCAACATCCTAGGAAATAGATTTCAAAAACATATATTGGGGATCAAACCTTAAGATATGAATTGATTATAATTATATAGAAACATCCTAAAATTTAGGTAATGTGGAGATTATGTGGATATTCCTAGAAAATATATCCTTTTGTGGATACTTTATGAGGATGTTGTTCTATCACAGATGTACCTAGGAGTAATAACTCTGAAAATGTGTTGCAGGCTTGACTTGGGGTAACCTCGTATATGACAACTGGTCATAATTCGCACATACTTAGACATTCATGAGGGATACTCTTAAGATAATTCACATTTTCATTACAAAAAATTATTAATGATTTAAGAGTAAATATGTCCCCAAATAAACCATTTTTATGATTATGAGACTATATGCACATACAATTTTCAATTTTTGTTAAGTGTTTTGCTATTTTTTGGATTATAAATTAGGATATGAACTAATAAAGTGTATTTCTTCATCTATAAATGTCGCCTAGTAGAAGTAATATAAACTCCACCAATGCACATAATTCAAAGAGTAAGAAGGATCGTATATTTCATGGCCGTAAGCCATCATTTCAAAGTGAATGAGTATCACATTTATTCTCGTTATATGAGGAAATATTATTTTGTGTTAAGATGATAAGTAAATAATTCTATGAGTCTTATGAATTTTAAGGGAAGTAAGATAAGAAGCAGATGAGAAAGGAAACATGGATAGGGGAAAGAATTAATAAAAAGGATTTTACCACATGTGATAACTATGGAAAAAATCATCTAGGTAAATGATTTAAGAGACTGAGAAATTGTTATGTTTGTATACAGAAATGAAAATATTTTTAAGATTAAAAGGGTCAAAAAATGTTTCCAATGTAAAATGCTTCAGTTGCAAGGAGATGTGAAACTATTCCAATCAATGTCCCGATCATCAAAGGAATAAACACCTGATGATGCTATTCCATAGTGATCAGGTTATGATATAGCAACAGATGTAGAGGAATTATTAATATACCTATTCATGAATTAAGTAATTTTATTATTTAATTTTCAATGTGGTAGTTATAAGAATTATGGAGTATATAAGGATTGAACTACATAATTATTTCATTAAGGATTTGAGATTGTATGGTACCAATAATAGTGACACAGTTACAAGTTAAATTTTTTGGAAAGAATATGGATGAGCGAAAGATAACCCTTAATATGTTTTTGATAATTTGATAATGATATTAGAATAAAGAAGATATTTATTTGGATAAAGTATATTAAATATTATTGGAACTGATTGATGGTTTTTTTATTTCATCATTTTTGGAGTTTAAAACAATATTGGATTATAGAAAATATTATATTTTTAACATAAGGAGTAAATAATAATTACTGTATTTAATATGGTCTTCTAGTAATTCAGGTTATTACATTATTTTAAGATAATACAAGATGAAGGTATTCACATGTATTTTATGGGATCTTCATTAAAAATTTTGTGGACTGTGAGTTTAGACAGAAGTATTTTGGATAATCCTAACGGTTGGAATGTATTTATATGGAAATTTGATACTATTGATTAAGGTTAAAACATTTCATAAGATTATTTTTTAAATTTTAGAATTTTAAGAAAAGGATAACCCATGGGTCGGCTGACAAGGGTGAATCACCTACCATTGGCCTATGTGATGTCCTGGTATTTATAACATAGTTTTTTATGGTATTTTAGATGAAGTAAAAATTCATTTCTGGAACCCTATATGATTATGATAAATAGAATATTTTTTAGTTTTATTACCTTTTGGAGAGAAAGATGAGTTTTGGGTTGAAATTAGTAAAATGATTGAACTCTACTTTTCAAGTAAGTATTCGTCCTTTTGTTCTTATTTTATGAAGTAATTAATTCATAAAAAATAATAAAGGGATCAGAAAACCAAAAATATTTTCCAATAACTTTCTTTTCAGATGAATCTAATGGTCCCTTAGATCATCATCGTCTTCTAGCTTTGTGATTGTTCACTTTCTCCTAATAATGTTCTCTATCACTCTCCATCAGAACATGATGGTTAGATTTCCCATTCATGTCTATGTATTTCTATATGTAACCCTAGTATGTGTTGTCTCTTGCGCCTTCATACTTCCCTTTATTTATTTTAAAATGGAGTTCTCATTAATCTATTATCCTATGTGGGATTTCAATAAATATATTTTTAAAATTCTAACCTGTAGTTTTCAATGATGACATTAAATTATGAGGATGATATTTATTGAAGGAGGGGAGAATGTAAAACCCCATGATTTCACAGTACATTATCTTTTTAAAGAAATTTGAGATCTTGTATTGCACACAACACATACTTGGATTCTGTTACATGAAATATTGAGTTTTTGTGAAACAACACTTTTTTATTATATTTATTTAAATGATATATTTATTACATATAAATTAAATATAGTAATATAAATATTAATAAATGAAATTTTAAATTTTATTTATAATTATTTCACATAAAAAATATATTTATAGTAAAATGTATATGTTTCAATAAAAAAGATACATGTTTTCAAATACTATTTTCTAATGGGAACTACTTTTTATGTACTTTTGTGAAGAATAAAAAATTTAATTTTATAAACTCATATAAATTTAATTTCTTAAAATAGACATCATTTTTGAATTTGGAATGCCAAAATTATCTTAGGGTAATTTTTTTTTATTTTTCTGAAAACATTCAAATTTTGATGAATAGTGAAAAACATATCATTATTTTTTAAAAGACAGAATTTTTCATTTAAAAAATTATTTTAGTATAAATTGGTTTTATATTCACAATATTAAAATAATACATATATTAACCCAATTTAGTTTATTTTAAATATTTTTACAATAGAATTAGATGTAAAAATTCGTTGAACATTTTCCACGTCTTTTTACCCACCTTTTAGCCACATTAGAAGATTAGAATTAAACATAATATTACTAATTCTTTGAATTGAATTTCCAAAATCTAATATAAATTGTTATAATCAGGATGCAAAATATGGTATAATTGGGTAAAAAAATTAATATTAACTTTTTAATTTTATTTACCACGATTAAAAGAAAATATGGTAATTAAAGTTAAAACTAATATTATAATATTATAAAATTTCCCTTAAACTTGTCCTAATTTCATTTAATATGTATATTCTACCACAATAAACCTTAGTTAGAAAATATGATCATTTTTTATCCACTTTTGTATGATTAAGATATTAATTATATTTTATTTAGAGAAGTGTTAAAACTGTCATATTCAAATTTTTATAAATAAATAATTTTCAATAAAGGTTTATACATAAGATAAATTATACTATAAATAATAATTATAAATATAATAAATCTATTAATATAATTATAATTTATTTATAATTTGTAGGCAATAACTAATTATATTAAAGGGTTACACAATGAGGAAGCCGTAATTGTTTATTTAAATGAGATTTCAGCTAAATGATATTTCAAATATTAAAATAAATATAAAATTACATTATTAATGAGATAAAATAATTTTATAGATAAAATAGACATGGTAGTGACAAATTTTAAATATTTTTTTAAGTTATCATGTTGGTATGATATTTTAAAAAATTAAAATATTGAATAGTATTAAAATTGACATAAATAATATTTTAAAATAAATACAATTTTATTAAATGATATAATAGTAATAAAAAATTAGGATATGAAAAAAAACATGAATAAGTAAAAAATGTAAATAATGATCCAATTAAGGTTATTATGGCATTTTATTGTAACTATATTAACCATATTTTCTAAAAATACAAGAAGACAGAGTAAGAGTTAAACTGTTTAACTAAGGGTTAAATAAAAAATATTAGCTTACATTAATGACATAAAATTTTATAAAGTTTATTGGTTTAGTGGATTTTGGCCCACCCTTATCATATAATCTAAATAAATTACATTTTAGTAATTTGAAAATGAAAAACTATTTATAATAAATTAATATTTTAAAATCTTCCAAGAGTACCCCTCACCTCTAAAATAAAAGGGAACATCTCGTTATCTTTAATTCACATCTCCAAATCCCTTTATCTTGGACAAAACCTTACCATTTCCTATAAAATAATCCCTCAAATTATAAAATAGGATACAATTTTGGCATAAATCCATTCTAAGAAGTCCTTTTGTGCAAATCAAAAGGAGATACCTGAAAAAGGTAATTGTTTTATCACCTCTTTCAGTGTTCTTTTCTTATTTTACTTCCACTATCTATGTTATTTCCACACTAAAGTAATAAATCCAGTTCCTTATACTTTCATATATTTTATTATAATTATTTAAAAATTACATTCATTATTTTATGCATCCTATGAAAAACAATATCAGCATGAATGTGTACATATGACTTATCTTCTCCACGACGTGCTGTAAACTGTTATTAGGTACACATTATTTATGTTGGTATAATTATGGATATAATATATATAAATAATAAATATAAAATTATATATTTTTTAAAATTCATATTCCATCCAATTCCATACCATTTAACCATTAAAGAAATGATATTGTCGCTTGTGTGTACATACAACTTACCATCTCCAAGACGTGATGAGATTCATTATTCAAATTCACCATTGAAGAATGATTATATATATATATATTGAATTAGTATTAAATAAATTAAATAATTATATTAATTTAATAATATATATATATTTATATATGTGTATATATTTTTCATTCACTTACTTCCACTCAAAATGATAAGAAAACAGAAACAACATTCATGCGTATGTACGACCTATTGTATCCATGAATAGTGTTTTCCATTTGATATATATATCTTATATATATATTTATATCCTAAATATATATCATAAATAAATAATTTTATTCATTTTTTTAGTATTTGAATCGTGATCTATTTAATACGAACCATAATAATAGGTCAAAACATGTTCGATAAAGAAACCGATTATTACCTGAAATGTTGATTTAACATGGAAATTATTAATAAATGAGTAATATATATCCATAAATGAATCATATATGATATCATATATTATATTATGATTCTGGTAGATGTTAATAATATTTTAAAAACCATTATATAGGAGTTTCGCACATGTATAGAGTGTATCAGACCTACTGAAAGGGAATCTTGTCTCACTTTTAATTTTTGTGACATATAATCCATGTTCACCACCTATCTCTTGTGTGTGGTTTCTATACATACCCTATTGTATTCGATATCATTAATAAATTTATTATCAGGGTATTTTGATATCCCTTTTAATATATTCGTTTTATTATTTAAATGTTCAAAGTGGTATGAGACACATTGAATGTCTAAAGCATTAATCATTTATCCATTTCAATAACTTTGATAAGATATCTATTTAAAGGATTATTAAAAAAGTATATCTATTTTTAATTTCATTCAAATGTTTTCAAAATTATTATTTTTAAGGTTTTATATGAAGAACTCTTTAACTAAAACATCTTTTTATGCATTTTAAATATTTATTCTTTTCAAATCCTTCTCATTTACGTCCATGTTTTCTAAATGATTTTAATGATTTATTTATATGGATATTGATGTTTTAAAATTTTAATTCCTTTCAAAAGTTTCAAAGGTGCATTGGAAACATTTTTTCATAAATTAATTTTTAAATATCTTCTTTTATAAGTGTGAGCCTTTTAAATAAATGATATCAATATAAAAAATGGCTATTTGTCTCAAGAGATATCTAATGAATTTATTAAATTATTTTCCTTGTTTTCAACATACTTTGTTTAATTTTATACTAAATTTATTCTTATTTATTATGATATAATATTCCATATTGTATTGATGGTTTTATGATATTTTTGTTTGTGGATGTGCTATTTGTATACCATTAATGGTTTATGGTAAAATTATTAACATTTCGTATGATAGTTTTAATATTTATGTTTATGTTATGTGTCTCCCTTTTCAAAGGAGGAATGCATTGGAATTAATAAGTGGTGGGAGGGGCCCGCTATATCCCCTCAATGAATTAGTAGATCTCATGATACATACTATTGTCTTGGCACAAGGCCTTGACAATATAGTAATACTCCTAGAATGAGGCCTTGATGGTATGGTTATGATATCTAGAATTATGAATTTCTCCCTTAAAAGATTATTCATTGACATAACATGTGATTATTCAACTAGTAGAGTATCTATGTGAATGTTTAAATGAAATTATTTGACTCATAATTTCCATATTATGTTAAAGATCATATTTAAAAGGGTTGTAATTTAGTTTTATACACTTCCTAAAATGTTTATTCTTGTTTATGATAGCTTCCTTTATAAATTTTATCCTTAATGAGCATTTGATATAACATCTTTCTTATGTTTAATTTTCCCATGATGTCATGATTTAAATTATGATTGATATATAGTGTTAATCAAGGTGAATAATGGCATTCTAAATGGACTATCTATGTTGTATTTTATTTTTTGAATTTTAATGTAAGGATCATTTATGCAATATATTTTCCATGACTGCTAATCTTATCGATCATTAAATATTTGATCACTTGTAAAAATATGTATGTATTAAAATAATGCATGACATCCAAGATTCTGTGGTTGGGGTGTTATAGTTAGCCATGGTGTTGATGGAAAATAGTATACCTGTTTAGTTGGTGAAATAGTTTCACTATTGTTAATTTTGAAATGGAAATATTTCGTTATATTTTTCACAAGATGCTCATGGGAGGATTCTTATGAGTATACTATTATTCACTTCCTATTAAATATAAATTTTTTATAGGTCATCCACATCATGTTGGAGAATGAGATGAACATTACTAGATTAGGGTTTTGGAGGGGTTGTTTGGGATTTTTTTGTCACCTCCATCATTAACTTTTATCACCAGTAGATTTCATTTCAGTTGTTATAGTACTATATGGAATTTTATATATTCAATTGGGATTTCATTAATATATATTTATAGGTGTTTCCTAGTGTATCTAGATTATCTCTCTATTTTGTATATTCTTATATAGGGAAATCCATCTCATCGATTTGTTTATTATAACCTTATTGATATCCCAAAGTCCTACTAGGGGATAGACTCATGCAATCGCAATCCATCTTCCCTAATTTTGGTATCTTTTGGGGGGGTCCTGATAGAGTGGTTTTAGAGGTTTGGATTGAGTTTTTGGATGTCATTTGGGGTAAGGAACATGTGAGGTTTCATGGGTTGGTTGGGAAATAGTGTTAGTTTTGTTTATTCCGCAATGTAAAAATGGGAGATCATATGAGACATGGTTATTTGGGCTCCCATATAATCTGATGCATGAAACTTTATGATTACTGAGCCTAATAAATGATGTGATATTGGCTTCATGGTAGATGACTAATAATGGATAATTAATCATTCTTGTTTTCATATGTGTTTGAAATGTGTATCCCTTGGGATAGATTAAATCATTAACATGATAATAAAAGAAATAATTTATTAAGGTTATGTATTCCACATTATATGTTTAAGAGATATAATATAATATTATTTCTATAGATACAGATCTAGTTCAATGTCCATCCCAGGTTCATTCTAATTATGTTTATAAAGATGTGCTAGTATATCATCCAAGAGTGCACATTGATGATAATTGAACTTAGAAGAGGAAAATATGAGTGTTTCAGTGCTATATTCTAAAGAATTATGAGGGATGTGTTTCAGATTTATTTATAGAATAATGGTTGTTGGATGTTGAGTAATATTTTAGTGTGAACCGTACATAGAATGGGTACTAGCTGTCATTGGCTATGATCGTGCAATGTGCTATTGTGAGGAAGTGGTGGTTCTTATTTCTCAAGGACTTATATGAGTTGGAAGTATCATGGAAGAAGTTCTAAGACCAGTTCTTAAAGTAGTTTCATTACAAAACAACAATTTTGGAAGGTCATAAGATGATTATTATATTTTGATAGGGGATTTTAAGAGTGAGAGCCTTCCAGAATCATTTCAGTACCTGTATGTGAAATTTTTCAGACCTATTTCCATATGAGGAGGCCAAAGTGAGGCATTTTGAGGAAGCTTTATGTCCATAGATACATCACCAAAATAATCTATCTATTAATAAGTCTTATCTATTTGTGTCTTTGATAGTAGGGGTTATTGAGAGGTTGTTGGTCAGAACTAGATCATCATGATGGTGGAGTTGTTATGATTCGATGTGAAGAAGAGTTTTGGACTGTGGTTCCCATTTGATTGGATAGAAGATATTTTGGTCAGGTGGGGGTAGGTCTAGGCCTTCATCATCTTGTTTCTCCTGTGGTGGTGACTCACACATTTATGACAAGGGATGAGATTCATGTTTTTCTTATGGTGGTTGAGTTCATTATAAGTAAGTGTGAATATACTTTTTGAGAATCCATCATGTGAAAGGAGTTCTACTCAGGTACCACCACTAAGGTAGTTTTGGATGTGGTACTAAAAATATGGTGTTCTAGTTTGGGATCAATTGAGAGGGGATGGGTTAAGAATATTGTTATCCCAATATGCTCATCTTCCTTAGATATTCATGGTCATATGTGATGGTGTTCATCATCTGTGTTATATAGGTTGTTTTTAGGTCAGGGTAATCTTGATGATTTATAATTTCGAGATCCAGGTGATCCAGATGTTGGTCAGGGTAACCTTTTCTTATTTTTAATATGGGTTCAGGAATTATTTGATTCAGGAGTGACACAAGACTTTATATCACTTAATCTCATCCATTCTCTAGGACATGATGTACAAAGGAATACAATTCCCTTAGGGTTAACTAATCTTGTATTATGTTGGGTGACTTGAAGGAAGCACAAAGATACTGTGATCTAGATTTTGGGAACCACCATTCTTGGGTATATTTATTTTTTTGGATACTTCCATGTGACATCATCCTAAAAATCAGTTATGTACATTTAGAGTAGGATATTGGGGATAACATTAGGTGAATGGGTGTGTTTTGTGATGATGATGGAGATAAAATAGTATTATTTGGTGAGATAGACCCTTAAATGGGATAGTGTCATATTCAATTCTTATCTTTTTTGATTTATGAGTTAGTGCTCAGATCATTAGGAGTTCAATAGTCGGTGTTTCCCAGGGTTTTAGAGGCGTGTCTAGATGTCTAAACAGGTGTGTTTTTAGCATTACCCCTTCAATGGTATATTGATTTTGGGATCAATAAACAACCAAGAATGACTCATATCTTGATGTCTCTGTATAGTATGTAACGTTATAATTTGTGAGAGATGTGAGTATAACTTTTTGATCTGTTGTACATATGTTATGTTCAGATGAGTGAGTCACCTTATGGTGTGCTGGTTTTGTTCATAAAGAATTTCTATTTTATTTTGCATCTTTATATAGATCATAATCTTCTGAAAAAAGTGATATGGATGAATCTCTATCCCCATCTATAGATTCATGGTTTATTTTATCTTTCAAATGGAGTATTTTGGTTCTCAATGATAAATTATAGTCAGGATATCATCATATGTTGGTGAAGGAAGAGGATACTCCAATGGCTTCTGTTTATTGACTTCATGTTCATTACGAGTTATTTGTATTGTCATTTGGTGTCAATAATTTTCTAGTAATGTTCATGTGGATGATAAGTGAAAAGTTTAGATAATTAATTGATATGTTCATGATGGTTTTCATCTACTACATCTACATGTGGTCCCCGTATGAAGAGGACTATGCAAATCATATGTATACTATTTTGGAAGCTCTCCTTCATGATAAGCTATTTGGGAAGTTGTTAAAATGCGATTTTTAGGCATGTGAAGTACATTTTTATGGAATTTTGTGTCCAAAATAGGATCATCTGTGGGTCCTTTGAAAATAGAGGAGTTTTTATCTTGGTCAACCCCCAAGATAGTTTTTGAACTGTGGAGATTCCATGGTCATGTAGGATATTACATGTGGTTCACAATAAATTTATGTTGGGTTTTGAATCATATGATATCCTTGAACTAGAAGGATCAATCTTTTTTGTAGATTAACAAGTGTCAGATATTTTTTGACTACATCATAGATATGTTGGTTAGTACTCCATTATGTTGTTTCCCAGTAGAAAGAGTTATATTTGTGATTTTATATGATTCTTCATGTCTAAGAATGGGTTTAATTAAAATTTAGTAGAGATAAATTATTTCAGATGGGTATTGGTAGTTAAATCTCTATGAGAATAACTACTCCACCCATGACTTTTATTTGGTTTTAGTAGTGTTTTCATTGATGGTGTAGCAATATTACCTCATCAGCGAGCATTTTATTATTTTTTACCAACTATTAGAACATGAGGTATGTCTAATATCAACATGAATTAATCTTGATTTATTGTTTGGCGATGGATTTTTTTCATGATTATAGCATTGAGATTATTTATAAATGAAGGTAGGTAAATAATATTTAGAGAAAAATTTTTTCATATGGGTCTTGGTAGTGAAATCCCTATGATAATAGCTACACCACCCATGACATTTATTTGGTGGTAGTAGTGTTTTCATTGATGGTTTAGCAATATTACCCCATCAACGAGCATTTTATTTGTTTTTACCCACTATAAGAACACGAGGTATGTCTAATATCTGCATGAATTGATCGTGATTTAGTGTTTGGGGATGGAATTATATCATGATTATAGAGTTTATATTATTTATAAATGAAGAGAAGTAAATATTATATCCAATGTGACAAGAAGGAAGTCACGTAATGACTTTGTGTGTGAATATGGAGATTCTTAGAGTGTGATGAAGGAAATATCAGTGATGCATCTTGATAAAGAAGAGGATGGAGGAATATGATATCTTTTCTAGGTGATAGTTCAGTTGTCTTTGGTATTGTATGTGGAGGATTATGAGTTGGGATATTATGATGTGGAGTTTTTGAGGGACCTTGTTTTTTATATATTCTCATAATGGTTAGTTTGAGGATATATACCATTGTATGGTGTTTTAGTGAATTATTTTCATTCCCCTACATATGTGTGAGATGGTAATTCGTGAGATCCATAACTTAATTTTTGCGGTACATCCCATAATAAACATGATGCCCTGATATTTGAGAGTTCTATTTTCCTATCTAGGGATGAGGTTTGTATTTGTAAAATTTGTGACTCGATGATTGGTCAAGAATAAGTTGAAGGATGGGATCCATGTTCTATGTGGTTTTCTCTGTCCATTATATTTTACCTATTAGATGGGGGAAAATATCTTTAAGGCCTTCATTACTAGTTTTCCTCAAGACTAAGGAGTCTATGATTCATTATTGGGGATAGGGTATAGTTTGAAAAAATCATCCCAATTTATAGGGATCATTGAGTTGATCTCATTGGAGGTTTTTTCGATGCAATATATAGAATAGGTGGTGTGATTCCATAATTTCCTATGTATGATCATTGCGGATCGAGATGCTTTTTTACCTCCAAACTTTGGAGAGGTCTCTATCATGTTTTTTATCTCATTTATTCCTTATCACTATTTCTCATTTGAAGATGGATATTTCGAAAGAACATACCATTCAGACCCTTAATGAATTTTTTTTCTTGTGTCCTAGAAATTGGAGGTTCAGGGATCAGGTACCTACCCATGGTGAAGTTTTCATTCAATTATAGTTTCCACTATATCAATGGTATATCATGATATGATGCTTTGTGTGGATAAATTTTTTCTTCTCAATTTTCCTAGACTGTGTTCATAGAGGATGTAATTATCTAACCAGATCTAGTACAAAATACCAAAATGTTGGATTTGGTAATTTTTTAAAGGATAAAGGCACTTATATATCATCATAAATCATATGATGATCATATGAGGTGACCTATGGAGTTTAAATTTCGAGATAATGTGTTCCAAAAGGTGGTTCCTCTTCATGGGATGTGAGGTTTTGTTCATGGGAGTAAGATTTATCCCTGGTTTTTTGTCCCTTTTGAAGTGTTCACTTATACTGCAGCTATAGAATATTAGATAGATCATTCCATCTAGATGATACAAATAAATTATTTCTTTCACATGTAGTAGCTCCACCATTATCTAACTGATGACTCTCATGCGATCGATTGGGTTAAGATTGATGTTTATGATGTTGTGACATTCTAGCAGAGGCCTTATAGTGATCCAAGATCACCAAGAGAAGGATTTTCATAGGTGTGCTATTTCATTGGTTCAAGTCACATGGTGGAACAGTGGTGTGGAGGTTATTACCTAGTGATGTGAGTCATACATGCACACTCTATACCCCAAGCTATTTTATTTTTATTTATTCACATTCAATTTTTTTATATTGTGTGTGTTTTTTGGTTGGTTTATGATATGGTTTTGTCTTGTTTCATGTCATGTCTTTATTCTCTTTGAGAGTTATCTCCCTAGAAATAGTGTTTAAGAACTATTTCTTATTATTGTGTGGTTTCAAACTATTCCTATCATAATTTGGTTTAGCACCTTTGATTGTGAGATCCTTGAGATGTATCACATGGGGTGGATTTTCTAATGACCTCTTTTCAATTTTTCTCTGGGTTTGGTTCTGGATTACTGAAGATGAGGATGGTTGGAGTGGTATCTACTAAAAAGGTTCTATTTATTATAGCCTATCACATTGCATGTTTTTGAATAATGTAGTGCTTGGATGAGTCCTAGAAAAATTACGTATGGGTTTAGCTGGAAAAAAATAGATTTAGGTTGAATATATGGAATTTAAATGTGTTTAACATCAATTATAAGAATTTCCTGAATTATAGATAGTTGTTTATATATTTTAAGAGTTTCTCATGTCATTTGTTATGGTTCATGTGGTGTTTTCATAACATTTATTAATTCGAGGTTAAATTCTTTGAGGCCATTTGTTTTTTAGTGGGAGTAAAAGTGTTTACATTTACATGATGGGAAATCCTTACACAACATCTAAATTCACTATACAGTATGCATATAAAGGATAAAGTGCTTTGTTATTTTTCAAAACCTATGTCTTTTGGAACTCTCTCTCTCGATTTCAAGTTTACTAACAGACATTCTTTCAGGTGTTTTGATATTCCTTTTTAGGGGAACAATCCATTGATTCAATATTCAATCCACGGGGATCCAAGGTGAATTATTTCTTCATTTTCTCATGGAATCTCTCTAATAGGTCTCATTTATTTTCTTCACATGTCTTCATTATTTTTTTCTAGATCTCCAAGATTCTAATATATTTTTTCTTGGTTTTTTAATTTTGTGGTCATTCCATGGTGTCATTGGATGGATGAATCTTCTTGTAGGAGAAGTGATTGCCATCTACAACATTGTTCCATTCTCATGCGAAGAAAATTGGTGAATTTTAGATAGAGGATAAACATATTATCAATTTGATTACATGAAATAGTAAATTTTGAATGGTTTATCCCATGGGATGAAAATGGAATTAACATAATATTCATTTAACTATATTAATAAATAATTATTTATCCACTGCATTTTGATTCTATATATAATGATATTGGTTGACTCTTTATTTACAATACAGTGTGATATTTATTCTATGATTTGTTAGAATATTGTTTTTCTTGGAATAGAATGTTGAAATTGGTAAAGAACATCAATCATTATTTTTTGGTAATTAATTTTCTTAAGTGTAATTAATGAAGAATCAGGTCTTTAATATGGCGGTTTATGTAATTTATTAATGATCAAAATAAGGAAATGGGAATGTTTATTTGGAAATAATATTACATGTGATTAATGTAATTGATAAATAATGTGAATCATGTTTATTATTATTGACAATAATAAAAATGTATTTTAATGGACAATGGTTATTCTCACAGTTTGATGAGACTGGATTTATTTCCAAAATCCATGTTTATCTTCTGATAACTTGTTTATGATTAATGTTATAGGTTTCCCATAGTTGGAATATGTGATTAATTAATAAATTAATTAAATATAGAATAATAAATGGTTGTCTAGTAAAAGATAATTTTTAGGGCTTGATTTTCCCTTTTTTTGATAAGGTTGAGTGCCTTGAGTTTGGATCTTTGAGAGAAAGTTTATGTGTAAAGGCAAGGTGACATTTTTTTAGGAACAATACTACCCTGTTGGATATTCATGTATGTTTCCTGATAGTTTTATGTTTTTATCTAGACATGAGTATAACTATACGATTTGATATAGGGAAGGAATCCTTTTATATAATATGATCATCTAATGGATGATTTGGTGTCAGTGGTAAGCCTAGATGATGCGGCAATAGTCGACCCATATGATGGTGAGATTCAATGGGATAGGCATGAAGGTGTAACACCCCAACCCTACCTTATTTGGTTTAGGAGGTGATGAGGGTCACTTGGCCTTAAGGAATGTTCCCAAGGTGCCAATGTCTAGAAATAAATGCGAGGGCTTCGAGAACAAATTGGGGAAGGATTTTCCCTTAAGATAAAACCAACCAAACAATCCACTATCAACCACTATATGATTCATGTCAAACAAAACATTTAAGCATGTATTCTAAAAGTAAAACCAAGTTGTTCCACAATACAACCCAAAACCAATACAACCAATACCATATCAGAGTACTATGAAAAAGACTCAACAAAAGACACAAAATAAGCCAAGACACACTCCATGGCTCCACCCCCAGCTCCATGCCCCAAGCTCAACCCAGACATCACGATGCTCTACTAAAGTAGGGTGATGACTTACCTTTTCCCTCGTCATGATAAACAACATCTGCAAAGACACAAACGTGCCAAAGAAGGGGGTGAGTACAACTACATAGTAGGATTTCCCCAAATGACATCCCTATACACACCACTAGGATAAAACCATTAGAACATTTATATAAAACAGTGTATATAAAATAATCACAAGTGCAACCATTACCATAAGCCAAACACACCCTTACCAAGCCATTTTACCCAAACTAAGAAACCAAGGGAAATCCAGCCAAACATTCCACAAGCCATTTCATCATTCACCCACTAACACAAAAATTTCCAACTTGCAAAGCAATGTACAAGAAACAACCAAAAAAACCAAATGGTAGAGCGACCGTCCAACCCGTTCACCCATTCACACCTAGTGGCACTTGCCATACACTCATCTTTTGACGGTGGCCCTTCCATCCACTATCCATCCACTATCCATCCACTTTTTATAGTGGTACTTCTCTCCACTTCGACACAACATTCTAATCAAGCCATAACCAAGCATATAACCAACCAAGGTCACAACAACATGAAATCAACCAACTCCATTTCATATCAATACACTTCAATAAATCACCCATTTATTGAAAACCATTTTCCATTCCCAACAAAATTTCAATAAAACAACCACTTCATTGAAAACGATTTATATCAATCATTTTCAAAAATAAATTATAACATCCCATTTTAAAATATCTATTTTAAAATCAACAACAAAAACATTTCATCATAAAACCAACTATTTCCCAAAAATCCCCCAAAACATCACCCAAGGGATATCCAATCAATTTCATACATAAAACAACAATTAATTCAAAGCACAAAAAATTAATCGTAACCAAAACAATTAACTCTATCAAAGTGGAGTCAAGATAGAGGCCACCTACTTTTAGGGTTCCCATGAAATCGACCCACAAGCAACCGCACCTCAAATCAAACGAACGCACCACTGAAACCTCTATAGACCCCTTTCCATAACATTCAAAATCATTAAAATCAACATCCAAGGAAATAAGAACCCTAGATCTACACACAATGGGTGTAGATCTAGAAAACTGAGAGATATGGAGATATAGATCTAGATAAAAACACAAAAGAATCCAAGAGGAGAGACTTACCCGGGATAAACCACCTTCAGAACAACTTGAAACCTCTTTGATTTGATTCCAAAACATGTGGGGGGTCACACTCAACCCCTAAGACCCCAAAATACTGAGCAAGGATCGAGTGGGAGGATGTTTGGAGAGGAATGTGGCCATCCTGAGGGAGCCCAGATTTAAAAACGCTACTTTTATGTGGCCACACGGTTAACCCACACAGTTTGAAAAAAAAGTGTGCTAAACTTTCACACACTACTGTCTCGATAAGAGGGGGCTGCATGGTTGCCTCGCATGTTTGGTAAACCATGCGTAGGCTGTGTGAAGCTTACTGTCTCCCCTGCACAGTTTTGTGTAGAATCCACATAGTTTTCACTAACCTTGCTCAAACCGTGTTGCCTATGCGAAGCCTCCAAACTCATTCAAAACCATTCCAAACTCTCCCAACCTCTTCCCAATTCATCCCATGCCCTTTAAACACATAAAAATGCATAAAAATGCCATATACCTCAAACCAGGGGTACTACATTCTCCCTACCATTGGTCTTTCCATCCTTGAAAAGTAGTGAACCCAACCGTTGCAAAAAGATCACGAGCCATTGCCCGGCCATCTCTTTCTCCCGCTCCCATGATTCCTCTTGAATGTAGTCATGCTGCCACAAAAACACAATCTAAACTGATGCTTTTACCATGCAAGTATTTCTCTTGCCTATCCACAACCTGCTTTGGCACATGCACCAATGAAGCATCAGGTTCTAGCTCAACATGATCCCATAAAATCTCATGGTCATGATCCGACTGATACATTTTCAACCACGAAACATGAATCACATTTTGTACTACACTGAACCTAGGTGGAAAAGCTAAATGATAAGCCACCTCACCAACCTGCTCAAGAATATCAAAAGTTCCAATATACCTTATAGATAACTTTCCCTGCTTCCCAAACTGACAATGTCCCAACCTAGGAGAGATCCTCAAGAAAACATGATCACTCACCATGAATGAAAATGGTAATTGATGATGATCTGCATACGATTTCTGACGACTATGAGACATATCCATTCTCTTCATAATCAACTTGATCTTCTCCGTAGTCTCCTGGGAAAGGGTCGGTCCAACCATCGAGGACTCACCCATTTCCACCCAGCATGGTGCAGAATGACACGACTGCCCATACAATGCTTCAAACAGAGCCATATGTATGGATTCATGATAACTTTTATTGTACAAGAACTAAACCAACGACAAGTGCTCCCCCCATGAGCCACCAAAATACATGAAACATTCCCACAACATATCCTCCAAAGTTTGTATCGTCCTCTTGGATTGACCATCTGTCTGAGGGTGATACATTGTGCTCATAGTCAACTATGTCCCAAGGCCTTGCTGCAAGGATTTCCAGAAACTATATGTAAACCTCAGATCTCTATCTAATATAATTGAAACTGGAACACCATGCCTCTTTACCACCTCTCCGATATAGATTTTGGACAGATCCTCCACCGTATGAGATTCACGAATCAGGATGAAATGGACCGACTTCGTTATTCGATACACTATCACCCAAATAGCACTGTGCTACCTGACCATTCTTGGGAGGCCTATGACAAAATCCATCGATATTTTCTCCCACTTCCATACAGGGATTGGTAAACACAGTAACATTCCCTCTGGACTCTGATGCTATTCCTTGACCTGCTGACAAGTCAAGCAACTCGAAACAAACTCAACCACACATCTTTTCATACCATCCCACCAGAACTGCTCTTTCAATGATTTATACATTTTCTGAATTCCAGGATGAATATCCCACCTGGAATGATGAGACACCCTAAGAAGATCCTCCTGAAAAGAAACTAGTACAACCATCTGATTCCAAAAACACAAAACTGAATCTCCAGTCAGTTTCCAACCCTCAATAGTCACCCCACCATTGAGTATCGACCTCATGGTCACACAATCAGAATCAGATATTTGTGCCTCTTTAACTAGGCCATCCATTTCAAGAATCAAAAAAACCAAAAACAATACTGCTCTATTGACATGGTCTTCACATTCCAACCACATGTCAACTATAACCGACATCAACTGCCACTGATCTGATGCATGTTTCACCACCTGAGAATATGATTTTATTCATAATGCATCCACCACCGAATTTCCCTTACCCGGTGCATATGTCAGGTCAAAGTAAAACATCTGGAGATATTACATCCATCTACATTGCCTCAAGTTCAAATTCCATTGTGAGAAAATGTTCTTCAAACTCTTATGATCTATATATACCGTAAATTTCTCACTGTAGAGATAATGATGCCACACATTCAAAGCATGGACCACTGCTGCCAATTACAAATCATGAGTTGGGTATTTCTTCTCATGCACCCCCAACTGATGTGATCCATATGCAGCCACATGATTCCCTTGAATGAGAACTCACCCCAACCCTGATCCTGGTGCATCAAAATTCACCACGTACCCTTTTCTTGGTTCTGTAAAAAACCAAGATTTGTGCTGATGTATGGTGACCCTTTAGCTCTTCGAAACACTACTTCCACAATTCATTCCACTTGAATGGAACAATCTTTCTTGTCAAACCTATCATCGGTAAATCCAAACATGAAAATTCACGAAAAAATGCCGATAATACCCATCTAGTCTAAGGAAACTCTGTATCTCAAACACATTCTTTTGCAGTTTCCATGAGATAACGACCTCTATCCTTTCTAGATCCACTGAAATTTCCCTTTCAGAAATCACATGGCCCATAATATGGACTTATTGTATCCAAAATACACACATTTACAATTTGGTATTCAACAGATTTTCCCTCAATATCCCCAGTACTGTCGCCATGTGCTGCTCATGCTCCACCCTTGTTATAGAATACATCATAATATCATATACAAACACCATCACAAATGAATCTAGATAACATTGAAATGTCTGATTCATCAATTCCACAAACACCGCTAGCGCATTCGTTAGACCAAAGGGCATAACCACATATTCATAATGACTATATCTACTTCTGAAAGATTTTTAAAGAATATTGTCTTTCCTCACCCGCAAATTGATGATATCCCGACCTCATGTCGATCTAGGAGAACCACTGGGATCCCCAAAACATGTTCAAAAAATCATCAATTCATGGAAGTGGATATCTTTTCCTTATCAAAATATGGTTAAGTCTACGATAATCAACACCTAGCCTCAAATTTTCATCCTCCTTTTCAAAAGAACATCGGTGCTTCCCATGGAGATGTGATAGGCCAGATAAACTTTTTGTTTTCAAACTGTTATAATAGGACTTTCAATTCCCGCAATTCAGATGGTTCCATCTGATAAGACGGAAGTGATATAATACTGGTCCCCTGAAGGAGATCAATTGTAAAATCCACTTCTCTTACGGGAGGTAACCCAGATAATTATTCAGGAAAAACTTCCATGAACTAATCCACCACTGCTAGAAGAACACTCTGCTCAACACCGTCTACCGATTCAATGACAACACCACCAATTGACACGATAATGTGCCCACTACTGGTGCCAACAAACCCGTTGCACCCAACCTTTTATTCCTCTCTCCTCTAAAGAGATGTCTAACACCATCGTGTGTCGTAAAATCAATTTTCCACACATTACTGTCGATGTGGGCATTAAATTCCACCATCAAATCCATTCCCAGGATGACATCACACCCATCCATCTCATGCACTAAGAAATTCCAGGTTATCTCAACCTCACCCACAATAATACTACATGCTCTACAAAAGAAGGCTCGACACTCTCTTCCATACAGAGGAGTTTGATGTTTCAAAACTGAAGGCATCATTTCTACCCTTAAACCCAGTAAATCAAACACAAATGTATCAATAAAAGCGTGTGAAGAACTCGTATAAAATAGTACTTGCATCACGGTAGAATTTAAAAGAATAGTACCTCTCAATGTGGATGGCCCGGACTGATCATCCACCACAACTTGCTCAGCTCCAAACAATGCCTTTTTTTGACACATTCTACTCATTATTTCTTTTTTGAGGCATTGTGGTATTCCTTGAATCCCCATGGCCCACTTTACTCTACTGACGATTGGTGTGATGATGTCCCCATCCTGTTGAAGCATATGACGTATGCGATCCGAGAGGACTGTCAGGTGCACCCGACCTTGGACAATTATGATAATAAAACTGCAGATGCCACATATTCTTACAATTATGGCATGCTCTATGTTGTGTAATACAATCCATCTTGATGTGGCTTGTAGAACCACACTAAAAACATCTCAGCTTACTCTGGGGCTTCAGAGGAAGATTTAACAATCCTGTTGTCAGATTATATGCCATATTCCCACCCTGGGACTAAGTTTCCCTCCTTCGATTGAACCCAGCATTAGAGTTCCCACTATTTCCCATGGGTACCACCATGCTTCCTCCACTCGGAGCTCCCAATAAATCCCCCTCATCCACCAAGGATCTATTCATCATCTTTATGTAATCATCTATACATAGCACCGCTATCATGGAATGAATGCCCTGCCTCAAACCAGATTCAATGATACGAGGTTTCAATGATGTAGTACCTGCCACCTCGGGTGCAAATATCACTATGTTCATAAACATAGCTACATACTCCGTCCCGGACATAAGATCTTACTTAAAACTGAAGAAATCAGATGTTCTCTTAATTCTGAACATATGTGGGTATAATTTTTTATTAATAAATTCCTCAAAGCCTTCCCACGTCATAACCTGGTCCATGCCAGCTTGAACCACCAACTCCATCCACTGAAGGGAAAGATCATCCAACATATATGTCGCCAACTTCACTTTCAACTCTACTGGTGTCCCCATGAACCGGAAGATCTTGTTCATTCTATTCAACCATGCTTCTTCCCTCTATGGGGATGAATCACCCCTAATGATGGGTGGATTTTTCTTTTGAAATTGAACCGCATGATCCACATGCCTTGATTCATCCGATATGTTTCCAGTTTCCACGACATGGAATGCTTGCACTATACTCTTCACTAACTACTGGTTCACCTAAGGCTCAGGTGTAAGCATGTTCTCATCGGCCACTTCCAGTTTGTCCCTACGATGCCTACCCAGTGCCATTTCTATAAATAGAAATAAAAAAACCACGAGTCTCACTTCCGTAGACATCAGAAATTCCCATTTCAATTTGTATTACACAACACTCTCACAACGGGCCTTTCCACCTTTTCCACATTTTCATGTTTCACTATTTTTGAAAATCAAACCATTTTCAAAATACCCAATTTATTCACATTACAATTTCACACATTTGAAACCCCCCATTTCTCAATTCAAACTATAAATCATTATGCCCAGTAAAATATGCATCCTAGAGGGAAGTCATTTCTACCATATATTCCATGCACATCTCATTGGATACACCCACGACAATGAGATTGCCAATGCCTATAAGTGTCTCCAAAACACTTATGTACCCAACTCCCTGGTAACATGAAGTTCAAAATAAGAGGGTTAGCTAAATACTTTTATTCTATACATCCCAAGTTCTGACATTCCTATGCCTTGCTACCATCTCGAATCAAGTAATATACCACAATAAATGTCAACTCCAAATCTGAGAATCAACTCCCAAAGACCGAACAAGCTAATACCACTTGTAACACCCCACCCCTACCTCATTGACTTGAGGAGGTGGTGAGGGCTACATGGCCTTAAGCGACGTTCCTAAGGTTCCAATGGCTGGAAATAAATGTCGAGGGCTTCGAGAACGAATTTGGGAACAATTTTCCCTTAAGACAAAACTAACCAAACCATCCACTACCAGCCACTCTATGATGCATGTCAAACAAAACATTCAAGCATGTGTTCCAAAAAGACAATGAAGTTGTTCCCTAATACAACCCAAAACCAATACAACCAATACCATATCACAGTACTATGCCAAAGACTCATCAAAAGACCTAAAATAATCCTAGAGACACTCCATTGCTCCACACCAAGCTTCAGGCTCTAAGCTCCACCGAGACATCATGATGCACCACTAAAGGAGGGTGATGCCTTAACTTTTCCCACATCACGACACAAAACCTCTACAAAGTCACCAATGTGCCAAAGCAGGGGGTGTGTACAACTGATCAGTAGGATTTCCCCAAATGACTTCCCTACACACACCACTAGGATAAAACTGTTAGAACATTTATATAAAATAGTTTATATAAAATAATCACAAGTGTAACCATTACCATAATCCAAACACACCCTTTACAAGACATTTCACCCAAACCAAGAAACCAATAGAAATCCATCCAAACATTCCATAGGACATTTCTTCATTCACCCACTAACACAATAATTTCCAACATGCAAAGCAATTCACAACAAACAACCAAAACAACCAAATGGTGGAGCTTCAGTCCAACCCGTTCACCCATTCACAACAAGTGGCACTTCCCATCCACTCATCCTTTGATGGTGGCCCCTCCATACACTATCCATCCCCTTTTTATAGTGTTACTTATTGCCACTTCCACGAAACATTCCAATCAACCCATAACCAATCATATAAACTACCAAGGTCACAACAACATGCAATCAACCAATTCCATTGTATATCAATCCACTTCAATAAATCACCCATTTGTTGAAAACCATTTTCCATGCCCAACAAAATTTACATCAAATAACATATTTTTTGAAATCCATTTCCATCAATAATTTTCAAAAATCAACCATAGCATCCCATTTTAAAATCCACAACAATAACATTTCACCATTAAACCTGTTTTTTCCCCAAAATCCCCTAAAACATCACCCAAGGGATATCCCATCAATTTCGCACATCAAACCACAATTAATTAAAAGAACAAAAAATTAATTGTAACCAAAACCATTAGATCTAACCAAGCGTAGTCGAGAGAGAATCCACCTACTTTTAGGGTTTCGAGAAATCAACCCACAAGCAACTACACCTCAAATCGGGCGAACACACCACCAAAACCTCTCTAGATCCCTTTCCATAGCTTTCAGAAGCCTTAAAATAAACATCCATGGCAACCAAAACCATATATCTACACACAAACGGTGTAGTTCTAGAAAACCTAGAGATAGGGAAATGTAGATCTAGAGAAATCACAAAGAATCCAAGATAAGAGACTTACCTGGGAGAAACCACCTTCAAAACACCTTGAAACCTCTTCGATTTTCTTCCAAAAAGTGTGTGAGATCACCCTCAACCCCTAAAAACTCAAAATCCCAAGTGAGGCTCGAGTGGGAGAAATTATTCATAGGAAAGAGGCAATCCTGTGGGTGACCATTTTTAAAAACCCTTCTTTTAAGTGGCTGCACGGTTAACCCGCATGGTTTGACAAATTGTGCGCTAACCGTGCGCACACCACTATATCGAGAGGATGGGTCCTCATGGTTGCATCACACAGTTTGGAAAACTGTGCACATGACGTGCGAAGCCTATTGTCTCCCCCTGCACGGTTTCTTGGAGAATCCGCACAGTTTCCACTAACCATGCTCAGACCGTGCTCCTTATGAAAATCCTCCAAACTCATTCAAAACCATTCCAAACTCTCCCAACATCTTCCCAACTCATCCAATTCACTTTAAACACATAAAAATGCATTAAAAAGGCCATATATATCAAACCGGGGGTACTAAAGAAGGTTTCAGGGATGGAATTGGATATGGTTAAGAAGATTGAATCTATGATTACCAATTGACGTGATGTTGAGTGCTAGAATTCCCTCTCATGAGTATGTTCAATGGATTCTGGTTGGGTTTTTTATTTTATTTTCATTCCCTTTCCCCGTCAAGAGTCATCTAGGTGTTCTTAGTTTCATGTTTCTTCTTAGTGGTAGCTTGTGACTATTTTACTAGAGTACATAGATATGAAATTATGCTAATAAGGTATAAATAATTATTTAACCATATAGTTGGTGTTGATGGAATGAAAATTATGAAAATATGTCAATCTTGGTAAACCATTTACTCAGTTAATATTGTTCCTAGAGGGAATGCACATTAATTTGATTACTAATTTAATGTAGTTTTGAATAATGGTTGTGGTTAATTATTGGATAATGTTTTAATTAATGGAATAATATGATAAGAACCTATGAATTAATAAATTTTAATATTTTAAATTATTGTGTTCAAATAGGATATATAGACTTAGTAGTGGCAGCAAGAAGTCTGTGTGACATTAGTTACAATTTAGTCTAAGACTACGTTATACCCATAGTGTGGTTTTGATGTGTATTATATCAAGTATATTCTATAATTTCATATACTACCCCACTCTTGTTGGTTAGGGGAAATGAATCTTAGTTTAATCTAGTTTGGTATTTTCCCCAACATTCTAATGGGATGATGGATGGCTAACAACCACCTCTGACCCTACTATATTCTCTTAGTTGTTCATGTTCTCATATGACCTATGATTAATTTTACCATACATGAGTATCGGGGTATGTGATTACTTATGGTAATTTTACATACATGTTTGACTGAATATTGTATCTAAATGATTATTATAGGTATGATGTGTATAGGCTATGATGGATTGAGGGTCTTTACTCAGTGAATGGGATATAATGGCCTGAGGTATAATAACTGATGTTTATTACAATTCATATGGGATGTGGTGGATCCTAAAAAATACACGGTTAATATATATATATATATATATATATATATGGTGACATGAAATTTGATGGCGTGATGATGTGAGGCATGAGGTGCATGTGGTGATTCCTTTACCAGGTGTCTTCAAGATGTCTTATTTGAATTAAGATGGTTCTAGGAATGTGATGTTGGGGAAGAGTATCAAACCAGTGGGGAATCAAGAGTTGTGTACCCTTGATGTTTCATTATCATGTTATATTATCTCTTGTATATGATACATGGTGAGGGTTATCAATGGTGATGATGGGAACATATTATACCTATTTGGGCAGTGAGTTAATTTCATTATTGTTCACTATGATTTAGCATGATTTCATTATATTTTACACAAGTTGCTCTTGGGATGATCTTAAGAAGTATGCTATTATGACCACCCTATGTATATATAAATTGTTTTAGGCCATTTGGATTAGGTTGGAGATTGGGATGAATATTACTAGCTTATGGATTTTGAGGATCTATTTTTTCTTTGTGGTCACTGCAATATTTATATTATTGTATCTTTAGATTTCATTTTAGTTCATATAGAATTTTATGCCATTTCATGTATTAAATTTGAATTTATTTTATATGTATGTGTGTGTAGGTGTTTTTTGGAGTATATTTCTTATCACTGTCTTCTAATTGTTCTCTTAAAGGGTATTTCCTCCCATTTTTATGTTTATGAAACCCTTAGTTCTAGTCACTATCCTAGGGCCTACTGGAGGTGGGACTCGAGGAGTCACTCTCTCAATCCCCTTATTGTGGTATCATTGTAGGGTTGGATCTATGATATCTTGAATCATATAATTCCATTTTTTCAAAGTTGAACTCATGAATATTCCCCACCTCCATCAATATCTCTATATCCACTTTTTCCCTCCATGACAATTCCATAGATGGATGATTGATCAGTAATACGGGAAAGATCATATGTCTCCCACTACATCAACATTTCATTGTAAATCCTTGGAAAATCCATGTGTATTAAGTGTAATACAATTCTAATTATGGATATGGAATCATGGTTCTTATGGCACTAAGAACTAGTCATTTTGTTATCCTTCCTTGGGTGATAATGTATCAAGAATATGATGCCCTCGATCAACCATCACATTTGGAACATATTTAACTTCACATATGTAAATACATATTTATACTCTTTTTATTAGTACATATTCCACACTTTAAACTAATAGAAAATACCACAATTTATCCAATGAAAATATTTATACTACTACATCCAAAACTTTTTTTGGATAATTTATCACATGACCCTTAATTTAATGTGATATATAATCTAAAACCATCTCATCATGTAATATGATTCATAAAAAATCATTATTTTATGCATCAATGTATACTAAAAACCCTTTTCCCACTATAGGGTATTGTGAGTAATTGTATAGTTACTAACATTATCTTTTTATCTTTCAATTATTCTTCACATTTATCAGATAAGAGAAACTTGAATAGTTTTGAGCTATAATTATATGTGAATTTTATATTCAAGAGAAAGTTCACCCAATTTATTAATAGTTCTTATGAAGATAATTGAGAAATTTGTTAGTTTGAATGGGATTAGTCTGAATTCATAGTTACTATATCATATATGAATAGACGACATGGGTTCATACTCTCAATTGACCATTAATTGATGATATATAGACATGGGTTAGATCAATGCGAAGTATTTAAACCCTCACAGATGATCAAAAACGTAATAAATACGGGGTATAGGATACAAAATATTAATTTTGTTCTTTTTATGGTAACAATAATCAATGTAAAGATGAATTGATACAAATTTCATCTAAAAATAGGATTTTTTTCACCATAAGGTGAAGTATGTGGCCATATAAACCCCTTCAATAATGTAATTATATGATTATTCTTGAATTCCTCTAATTTAATAAGGTCAATTTTATAAGGAGTAAGTGAGATATTCATAATTCCATGTTTGAGTTATATATAAAAATCAACCTTTTTATTTGAGGGATGTCTAGAAAAATCATCAAAAAATACATCAAAAAAATTCCCACACAATAGTGATATGTACAATATCATGTTTTCCCCTTAACATATGACATAAATACCCACATAAGTTTATATTATGACCCTTATAAAGGATGTAATTTATCACGAGAGATCATGGTTAGATTTGAACTAATAGATGATAATGGGTTTAATATAGTTATGAAATATTATTTCCCAATACTATAAATTTATATGGGCTTTATGTAGAGAGACACATAAATAGAAAAAATAACATTAAATTATATTAAAATGAGGATAATAAGATTTGAAGGAACCTCCTTCCCAAAAAAATCATATGAAGTGGTGTAATAGAGTTTGGATAAAATCATTAAAAAACTAATTTTTTTATTTGATAATATAATATCAATGCATTATCATTGTCATTTATTAATATTAAAAAATTATACTTGAAAGAAATTTGTGGGTTGAACCAATATCAAAGAAGTAAGTTTTAGTTCATGATTGAAGTTTATGTGTACCCTTCACCACCTTTTTCATGAACCACCTTTGTAGTTTTGACTTTGTAGGCTATCCAATTTCCATTAACTTGGGGAGTTTATAATGTTGGTTTACCTCATTAAAAAATGGATACGTGAACTTATTATCATAATAAACATAATCCATACAATTAAAGTATAAGATATTGGTTTTTGGGTTTATTTGATCTCTCCTCAAGGCATTTCATTAGTTGGCCTCTACTTAACTATTATATATTCATGGTCTTGATAGCCTTATCTACCATATATTATTAATTTATATGTTTATTTGAGAAAATTCCCCCCATTGTTCTTTTAAGGTGTTTTTATGTCGTAATATTATGTTTCCATCCATCATGGGTTATTTAATTTGAGTTATTTAAAAAATCTTTTTTTGTCATATTTGCACAACCCCAAAACATGATAATTTTTATGTCTCCCATATCCATCTCTACCTTGAGAGAAATTATTAAAATTTATTTATACCTCTCAAGGTCTATTATATCAAAATCATTTTAAAGCCATAGTTTTAATTCACTAACAAGATTCTCAATTTTTCATTAATGTTTAATCATAATACAAAATGCATGCTCTGAAATCCTTTTGATGTTTTTTTTCATAGGTACAAATGGACTCAATATATTTTATTTTCAACTCATAGAATTGTATATCCATATTCATATTATGTAGTATAGATAATTATTTGATAAATAATATTTTAAAAAACACTTCCCATTTTATATATTCATATCCATCCTTTTATGAAATATTATTACTATGAGTCAACAATTAATTAGCCTCCCCATCAAAATTAAAAACAACTAAATCAAACATCTCTCATTTTTATCACTAAAGAACCAAATATATCTCTTATATTACAATTATCCATTACCCTGCGTTTATAGGATTAGATAACCCACTAAATTATACAAGAATTTGTTCCATAAAAAACATAATATTAATTTTCTATTTCATTCATGTGTTCATGATCCCAAAATGGGTTATATTATTCTAAATTTCATGAGATAGTTGTGTTTGAATTACAAGGGTATTTTGATATCTAATTAAACCCTATTTTGTTTCTCAATGGTACAAACATTTCATTATCCATAACAATAATTGGTGAATCTATTCCACATATCACTATAAAATTAATAAGATAAATTATTTTTTGAGATGACAACACATAATTCAATAAGAATATAAAAAGGAATTATATTTATTTTAGAGGAATAATTCATAAATTACCTGTATACACTATATTATGAATTATTTGGGTTTTGTATATTTTATTTGTAGTTTATTTTTTCTTATGATATCTAATAATAAAATAAAGACTTATTCAAACCCTTCATAAATGTTCATAAATATAATTTGAACAATTCAATGAATATCACCAATATGTTTCAAACGAGGTTCTTAGTTACATCCATCCGTTGTTTACTTAGTGAAGTTCATATTAATACCCAACCATCCTTTTTAAGTTATATTACTCATAGATCAATCTATGGAAGAGCCATAGTCAACTTATTTATATCTCAATAGGAATTACATTACTAGAAACCAAACACAATAAATGTCTAAAATTTTAGGCAGTTTTCTTATTTTTATGATTATCTTTATGGGTTTCACTAATTATTTCTAGTATTGAACAACATAAATAAGAATGTATCTAATGCCAATATAGGAAACCCAATGATTTTTTTAATATATTTAAAATCAATTTCCAATTTTATTCATTAAATATCACCATAAATGAAACAATTGAACATAATTGTTTAGTGTCTTTGAATATTATAAACATAACCACTTTTTTATCAATATGTTTCAAAAATTCTCTTCTCACATGATATATATTTTAAAAAACATTAATAATAAACATCATCATAACTTAGGATATGTAATCATAAGAAATGGTTAGCATAATTGATATGTAAGGGTAAACATAAGTGATATCAATCAATGATCGCAAATTATAATAAGATAAAAATGTTGGTATGTGGAAATAAGTAAGATAAATTGAAAAAACTATGATGCTATATACATTCAATACATGATTTGGTGATAATAATATATTATTTACATATTGTATTTTTATGTCTAAATATTTCAAAAAATCGTAGAAAAAAATCGATTCATTTACATCTGAATACCTATTTGGTTTAGAATTTTATAGAGTTAGGAAAACTAATTAAAAAATGGTTATTTCCATAACCAAGGGATTTTATTATATTAAAATATGGATTCCTTATTTGAGAATAATTCTCCTACATCTCTCAACAAATTTAAACACATGAGACCCCTCCAAATCCATAATTTTATATTTTTAAAATATAATATTATCGTTATATGGGAAACTATTAAAAATTGATAAGGTAATAAAAATATACATTGACTGTCAAGAAACCCACATATTATATGTATCTGGACATATAATACCTAATTTTTTTCATAAACTATTTAAAGAAAAATGTAAGGTGGGTGAGCTCAAATGATATATATGGGGTATTTACAATATATGTAATAATGTAATAATCAATTTCTGAATAATAAGAAAACAATAAATAATAAGAGAATAATTTAATTTAACATATAACGAGACCATGTGATATAACCTTGTATAACATAACTATATAAAAAAATTACTTGAAATAACTGACTAATTTTATAGTGACAGAACACATAATGCTGTAGATCGCAAACATACCATAGTGGTATTATACTATGAAATTTTAAATAAATGGTTATGGTTTACAAAAATATTCCTAGATAGATTTTTCAAGATACTTAGAGATGCATTGTGGGGTTATATGATTTTGTGACCAACCATTCTATAGTTAAGTCCAATGCATTCATTATATGAAGAGAATAGATAAAACAAAATATATAATAATGTTCCATATAGAACTATATACATAGTCATGGTTAAGAAATAAATACTTATCTATAATAAAATAGTTAACATAATAAATATAAACACTTCCCATTTTAAAAGAAAAATATGGATATCATGGTGAATCTCCAACTATCAACATAAAAGAAATCGAAAATTCACAGTGCAATGGAAATTTAAATTATAAAACGAGTGATAAAAATTTGTTAGTGAATAATTTATTCCTATTAAAGGGATATAAATAGTAAATAATCCTTCGTTATGGTCACAAAATAGTTCATAAATTACCCAAATCATATTTCTCCAAGTAGTGTCAAACGAGGTGTTAAGTTTGGATCACATTCTTTGAATTGATCGAAGATCAAGCTAATATTAAACCAAACTTTTTTTTCATTTCAATGCTATGTATCAGAGATAGGTAATACATCCCATTATCATTATACAAATTCGGAATTAATTGTTAGAGAACAACACATAAATTACATTACTAATATTTGAAGAAGTTTTATGGGTACGATGGTGTTGGATCATTGTAATAAATTATGTATTAAGTATAAGGAGAGGGAATTGTGATATCACATTGATATTATAATATGGAATATATGAAAATTAATCATAAAAACTATTTATATATAAAATAAATCAAATGGAATTATTGATAAAAAAATGTATTGAAGGGTTTAAGAACCCCAAAATT
Organism: Viscum album; assembly: GCA_963277665.1. NCBI lineage: Eukaryota > Viridiplantae > Streptophyta > Magnoliopsida > Santalales > Viscaceae > Viscum > Viscum album. The sequence continues at coordinate 189,561,847 of OY728131.1, forward strand.
TCACTCTAAATTATTTAATATTAAAGGGAACACATTATAACCTTATAAACTCTTTGGACATATTATTTACAGAGGAAATAAGAGGGACTTATTTATCAAAAACATTGAAATGCAATGGAATGGGATAATGGGTGGGTATTTATACATAAGGTGAGGGTATTTTTTGGTTGAAATATTGATTATTTTGTTTTTTTAGGCTAATAATATTTGGTTAACACTGATTCCAAATATGTTAGTTGGATTCTTAAAAATTGAGGGTTTTATTAAATTTAATCTTGAGATGAATTAAAACTCACATACACTAAATTAAAATCAATGAATCAAAATCATTATTAGGATAAAATTTAATGTATGATAAAAAATGTCAAAAAATCTAAATTGAACGTAATATTATCTAATTTCATTATTTTATTTTTTAAAAATATTTTTGGTAAATATGGTTTGAGAAATTTTTATTTGGTTGTAATATAATAATGATTCCATAAATTTTAAGGTTTACATGAAAAAATAAATTTAATAATTTTCACAAAAAATCAACTTAATTAGAAAAATAACAAAAAATAATCCTAATAAAATTGGGGAATATTGATTTAAAAAATTTATTCCATTTAAAAAAATCAATTCCTATGTGATATTTAATTATTAAATAAAGGAATAATTATAAAATTATACATTTGGTGGCTGAAATTGAAAAACTATTTTTTTAACTCTAATTTTTATCTTGGAAGATATCTTAGTAATTCTATTTTATTTATAACATAAATTTATAATAATTAATACTTATATATCTATATAATGCCAATTTTCATTTATTGTAAACATGTATTAATAAATATTTTGATACCATTGACGAATCTGTGGATTTATTTTCTATAACATCCTGAGACTTTGTAAATTATTATTTTTGATTTAATTTGTCTTTTTTATATTTATTATTTCACACAACACTACAATTAGATTATTATATAGTAAGGCACTATGTTTAGATTATTTCATTCACAAAATTAAGTTAATCATGCACTAAAAAGAACTTAAATTTTATCTTTCATTACATGTAACACCGGTGAAAGATTCCATTATATGTAACATTGTCTTTCCTCAATGGTTTGCATAACATGCAAGACTGTGTTTTTTTAAACAATAATATATTATTATTTAATATAATAAGGTATAACAATACTATTAAATTATTGTATATGAATAAAATTAATGATATTTTGAAAATATGTGTTTTATAAAAATATAAGTTTAATTTATATGTTACAAATTAATTATAAATGAAAATATAAGAACCAATTGAATATAAAGGATATGTTTTTATTTTTATACCGAAGAAGGTGTTTTGTAATAATAAATTAAATTAACTACAATAATTGAGTGAAATTAGTTTAATATATACTCAGTCAAATATTTTTTAAATTCTTCCAATATATTTTATAGATATAAGATAATAACAAACCCAAATTAAGGTTTAAATACCATTATTTTTATAAAGGTATTTTTACTTATTTTCAAAAGATAAAACTATATTAAATCCAATTTTTTAAACATTTATAGATTTAATATTTCAAAATTAACTTCTTATTAGAAATAAATTCATAACATTTAGGTTTGGATAATTGTTTTTTCATTTTTCTACATGGATTCATTTTTTAAATGAATAGTTAAAATACTAAATTTTAATTCCAAACTAATTTTTCATATAATTTATTTATAATGTTAAATTATAAATTAATTTTTTTTTCAAATTTTACTTAGATCAAAATTTCATTAATTATTCAAATCCTATTCATTATAATCCATTTTATTTTGAAATTGTGTATAAACACTCAATATAATTTTGGATGTTTTTTTATATTAAAAAACCCGCAATGTCATCTCTTATGTAGGATTAATTTTAAATTAATTCAATCCTCTCATTCGATTGGAATTTTGAAAAATCAATTCCATATTTATAATTAGAATAATTTATAATGTCTAAAAAGGTAAGATTAATATTTTATCAAAATTATTTGTGAATGCAGTTAAAATTAATTACATTGATTAAGGTAAAATTATGCTTAACAAGGGAATAAACCTTAAACTTAAGGGCCCATATGACATCCCACCTTTTTATCACATAAACATTCATTACATTTTACAAAACCGAGGATCTTTAAGGTTTAGTGTCTTGGAAACCAAGAACTTAATACATGAAAACATAAAGCATTCTTCTTAAACACTTTAAAGGATTATTCATTTGTTCATCCTATGTTCGGTACATCATCTCATAACCTGGGAGCACACATAAATGGAAAGGATGAGAAGAAGGCCCAATAAGGGAAACAAGGGAAACATTTTACATGTGAACTTGAGACACATCAAAAAGTCATGAAAAATAACGTTAAGGCATGAGAAAGAGATCATGAGGCATATCATAACAAAAATAACATGTTTTATAACCCCACGATTTGGCTACAACATTTAACTTAGAAAATCATGAACATATCACCAAGGTCCATCCCTAAGGTGTCATTTGAAATTACCAAGGTTATTCACCAAGGTATCATTAAAATTGTAATCTCTAGTGGTTATATCATTACCCAATGCATTGGAGATCCATCAGGGCACACCCTAAAATTTGCCTTTATAATCATGTGAGCCACATATATCATCATCAATAATTTCATAAAAAACCATATAGAATTAAAGAAATGGGTTTCATTTCATAGTCATCACATTTTAAAAAATGCTTTAAAGACGTGATCTTTATGTCACATTAAACCAATAAAAAAGGAAACCGTGTCTCATGTATGAAAATACCAGAATATAAAATAGAACATTTTGATATATATGTGAATACCCCTGTAGAATAAAGAGTATTTAGTATTTACTTAATAAAATTAAAGAATTTGAGAAAAAGAGAGAGACATTTTGAGACAAAAATTCTGCACCATAACAGATACGTTATGGGGTTTTAGAGAACATTGAAAAGAGAGGGGACATGGGTCACCCACTCATAAATGATCCATAAAACAGTAGGGGGACATGATATAAATGATTTATAAACATGGTAATGATCTTCTAAATATATACCATATGAAATTAAGAACCTGAAAGGAATAAAAAAATAATATTTCTCTTACGAAAATTTGGCTGCCTAACAACGTCACTTAAAATTTTAAAAAATGAATTGATGAGATCAAATACGGTATCTAATCATATGAACATAAAAGATAAGTATGATAGATATAGAGATCATTCCCCAATATAAAAAAAGTAACTTGAAAGACTTGACATCAATATAGAACTTGAAAATGAGAATGGTGAAAGAATCCCTTAACAATTCGGCAGCCTAATGACGTCTCTTAAACATTATTAAAATGAATTGATGAGAACAAGAGGGTGTCTCTCATCATATGAAAATGAAATGGATAGTAGGATGAATATTGAACAACATCCCCTACATAAGAACATGGAGCATAAAATAAATGACATAAAAGAGAGTACTTGGAAAGAAAGAGAGAGGTAGGATCCCTTACCTTAAAACATAACTCTTAAAACTCGATGTTCGGGACCTTCACGACATGGTGTGTCATGACCTGACCCTACCCGGGCTCGAGCCAAAACTACCCCAGGCCCACCTCCATAGGCCAGGGGCTGGCGACCATCGCCGAAGGTACAACAACTCGGGGAGGCCTTTGCCTAAGTACCTGTACACACACACGCAACACACTCAATGCAAGATTGCAGAGTAAAAGAAAAGACAAGTAATGAAAAAGGGAAACTGCGATAAATAAACCACAATGTGAATCGTCCTCTAAAAGATACAAGTAAATTGATGAAAATGAAAAAGGGGCAAGAAACACACCCAACCAAAAACGGTGCCACAACCCGGCAACAGGTAAACAAGAAGAAAGTGCTGACGGGTCTCCCACCTGGAACCCGGATACGACCACTGCACGTGGTCCAAGCTCCCAAACTCCTATACTCCAATGAGGTCACAACCAACCTATTTTTCATCTACAAGGGCACACCAAGTCTGGGAAAATCCCAAGTAGGGTTGAGTATAAAAATACTCTGTAGGATACCCCGAAGGCTCGAGGGAGCAACAAAGGAGGTACCGAAGGGTGAGCAGTAGAGAGAACAGGGAATAGTAGAGGAGTACAACTGACAGTGCAGTATGAGTAACAATAGAAAGTCCAGCTCAACCCAACAAGAGAAAAGAAGGTAGTCTCATCCAGACACAAGGAGCTGGAAATGATGAGAATATGAACTTCCTGTCGAGTCATCTCTACCAATAGTAGGAGATTAGACTCATCCAACCATGAGAAGCTAGACACGGAAAGCACGTTGCATACCCCGCACGTCTTCGCCTCTCCTAGAAGGAGAGTAGCCAAACCCAGGAAGTGGGTGATAGAAAAAGGTATATAAAAGTCCATATGCTCAATAAGAAGCTCGAACAACGTCGTAAGGGGATCTCCGTCTCGTAGCTCAGCCCAAGAAAGAGTAGCCAACCGTCCCAGAAGTAACACCATCGATGCCCAGCATCCCGAACGTCTGCCCTGAACCGCAAGCCAAGGGGCTCAATCACCGCACCTTGACAATATCCCCATTGGGAGACACTGACTCGCCCACACGGTTTTATGTCGCATCACAAGAACACGTCTCGGTGGGGAAAGCGCCCCTCGTACTTGAGAGTTATAGGGAAAGTCAAACCTCACCTCGTCACTGCCCTGCAGTCGAGAGGTCTCTTCAAAGTCAAACCGTCACAAATCTGACCCGTAACCAGGGGTCCTGCTCCAGTAATCACAGAGAAAAGCCACAGGCTAGCCTAGTAGAAAGGATTGAGCCTAGAATGCCAACGGATGACCCACTGCCCAGCCCTGCTGGAGGGTGATTCATAATATGATATCGGGTGACCCACTGCCTAGCCCTGCTGGAGGGTAAACCACAATACTTCATCAGGTGACCCACTACTCAGCCCTGCTAGAGGGTAAACCTGGAATATGATATTGGGGGACCCACTACCCAGCCCTGCTGGAGGGTAAACCATAACATGTCGACAGGTGACCCACTGCAAAGCCTTGTTGGAGGGTAGACCTGGAATAAGTCGTCAGGCGACCAACTGCCTAGCCCTGCTAGAGGGTAGACCTGGAAGAAGTCGATGGGGGACCCACTGCCCAGCCCTGCTGGAGGGTAAACCCGGAACAAGAGGATGGGCGACCCACTGCCCAGGCCTGCTGGAGGGTAGACCCTAAGAACATCGGGTGACCCACTGCCCAGTCTCCACTGGAGGGTAAACCCTAGAAGTCAATGAGCAACCCACTGCCCAGCCCTGCTGGAGGGTAAACCCGAAGAAGTCAATGAGTAACCCACTTCCCAGCCCCGCTGGAGGGTAAAACTCAGAACTGCTCTAGCCATCTCCACTGGAGGGTACACCACTGGCCAACCGAACACGTAGTGGGTATCTCACAACCACGAAACTCCAGAACAACTCACCCAAAAGAGGTTCTGTTCCTGTTCCATCACTGGGTGTCACTAGCACTACTACTGGCCGATCCATCAAGAACAAAACCATGGGGAGACCACTCAACCCTGCTGGTCAAACAAACGAGCACAGAGGGTCCCTCTACGTCGCGAGAGGTCAAAGTATGCAAAGTAGAGCCCAGCACGCACGTGGTTCCCACACAACGTGTGGCCCCATCTCAACCCCAAAAAAGAATACAAACATCCTTAGGTACATACAACCATATGTACATCCAAGGGTTCTCGTATATTCCCAGAGTATACCACGTCTCCAGCCTTAAGGCTATCGTGCACACGACACCCAACGTCAACATGTAGGAGTGACGTAACAACTCCAACCTGGAACCTCATCGGATGAGGCACAACCAACCACATCTTGTTCACTCACATGGGAGTGAACACGATCACACGACAAGGGTTCTCGGCAAACACGACGAGAAGAACCGCCACCAGAGCGCCTTTCACACTTCCACATTTAACAAGATCACGTAAGAGGCTCCGCACAACCAAATAGATCGCACCGTTTTAATCCTCGCAGAAAAACACATGAGGTCGACTACTTACTCGCCTCAAACGGATATCCGACGGAAAAGTCACCAACACCACCTCACGCCCGAACGACATCCTGTGATCCCGAGCCTCGGCCCCAAAACCAGTCAGGTGGATTACACCATTGTGATCCCCTCTGGAAAATATGTCAAAAGCACTACTCACTTGAGTGCAACGGATATCCGGAGAAAAAGATGCATTCTGGCGCACCGCATACGAGCGGTGCCACGTGGGACCCGCATCCCGGTCCCGAAACTCAACGAACGGGTCGCACCATTGTGATCCTCTCGAAAAAGCATTCAAGATGGACTATTCACTTGTCCAAAACGGTCGCCCGGTGATAAAGATGGAAAACCACCGTCGACGCCCAAACAGCCCTCATGGGCCACGCACCATCGAGCTGAATTACAGCGGGCAGACTACGCCAACGCGATGCCCTCGAGAAAAACACCCAACATCGACTGCTCGCACGCCCCGAACAGACGTCCGAGGAAAAAGTCGCTAAAGGCTTCACGCAGCTCAAAAGACGGGCCATGGGTCCCACACCTCAAATCTAGTCTCAACACCCGAATGCACCCTGGAAACCCCCGCCTTTGTGCTAGGGTCGCAATGCCGCTGACGGCGCTCCAAACGGACGTCAGATGCGTCCGTGCCGCCCAAAACGAGGATCTCAGGGAAAATGATCGTCTACATAAAGACACGTCGCACCTCCGAGGCCCCCTAGTTTCGGGAATTTAAATTCCCAAAACCATCTTAAAAACTTTTCCTTGATGCCAGGAATGCTCTGCCGTAGACGGCATGCAAATCGGACACCCGTAGTGGAAGATACGGGTGTCCGTACACAAAAGGGAACAATCCCCTTGAGCTGGACCGGCCCACGGCTCGGCCGCGCGGGCCGGCTGGGGACCCCCGGTCCTCCATGAGCAGACTGGACAAAAAGGGCCGGTCTTGGTCGTCCTCAGAGAACCACACTCGGAGGGTCTCTGTTCCCCTCGCGGGGGTCACACACCGCGACCCCGCGGTCGCCGCGGCCCGACGCTCCCCTGCGCCTCCGGCGAGTTCTGCCTCGCCGCGCGGATAGATGCCGCGCAACGCCGACAGAAGCCACGCCCCGCTGATGCCGAGCGCCTGTTTCCTAGAAGAGAGGCCGCCGCTGCCTTACGCCCGCGCTACTGCGCCTCGGTCCGCTGGAACACCCAAACCGGCCAGAAAACACCTTCAAAAAACCGCAAATTTTGGCGATCAGCCCCGGCCTCCTCCGAGCTCGTATTTTGAATCCAAAAGATGCGTTGGGGAGATAAATATGTATACTACGAATCCATGGGATTTGTTCGATGTTTTAACAACAAATCAATGCGTAAAATTGAACTTAAAGTAGGTGAGAGAATAAAAATTGAAACCGCAACAATCCTACCTGCAGGGGCGTTGCCCGAAGCTTCACGGGTGATCCGCCGCCGCGCCGTCGCCTTGCTGGAGCTGCCTCACCGGGGTGGAGGAGGAGAGGGAAGCCTGCCTTTTGTGGCTGTCCTGGTGGGGATGAAGAAGAGGGAGGGGTGAGTTAAGCGTTTAAATAGAAAACGCTTAACCACCCGCCCGTCGGCCCGAACCTGAACCCTCAGCAGGGTCGAGGTTAAGCCTCCCTTGGGGTAAAAACCACCTCCCGAGCACAACGGCGGTCTCGTAATTTTAATCTGAGACCCCGTTCAAAAGTTATAAAACTCAACGCCTGAGGCCGCCAAATTACGAAAATGCCCTTGGGGCCATTTCTCATAGACGGCCCGCGCCTGCAAAACGTATACCCCTACTAGGGTAAACGAAACACTCCGAACTCAAAGGTGCCCTCGGTTTTCCAATCTGAGATACTGTTTAAGAGATACCTGCGTTTCAACATTAAATGAATTAATTTATTTATTTAATCCGTTTAACGTTCCAGAAGCGGGCGAGGGGTCCAAACGTCCCGTACCGACATGTTTTATGTAGTTCATAGGGTAAACACCCCATTCTGGACCCATTCGTACACTCGGATCTCTAATCTGGAACTCTGTTTAGGAGTTATCCCATTTATTTGGCGTTTCATGTGTGAACGCACTGAAAATTTAATTTCGGCCACTCTGGGGCTCGGAATCGCACGCCGTCTGAAGCCGCTGCTCTGGAATAACATCAAGAATTTTGCAAAGTCTTTCACAGCAAAAACCATGTTCTTTCATCATTCCCTACTTCATGATTTTCGTCCCCGAAAAGAAAAACTAGAGAGAAACACAGGGTACTAAGCCCACACCTGGCTTTCTCATACCCAGAAGAACCCACACACAGCTCTGCGTCACCGCACATAGACCAAAGGATTGATCTGTTCATGAGAGGTTAGCCCTTACCGACGACATGCACCCACTCAAGACTTTGGGGTTAGGTCAAGGCAGTATGGTACCTCGCCATCCCTTTGAACGGTCTCAAACGGCCCAAAGGATCTCGGGGTAGCTCACCTCCCCGACCGAACCCTTACGTCGCACGCCGCGACTGGAATCACCGTCTGCACCTGGAACAAGGCCCGGTGATTCCCTCCTTCAGAATATCTATATGGTGAAACACCCAAGGATATCTGGTCACACAAGATTCCACAACCGAGTCTCTCTCGAAAGGCGAAGGAGTCGACACCATAAACTAAAGAAAAAGGTCCCACACCTTTTTCTTTACCAACAAAGGGTTACACCCGACGCCCTGCATCACCCTGGTATCAACTCTAGCTAGGATCGGGGAGATAAAGAACATCACACACAGATTCTAACAATTCTACTACAAGAAGTAGAAGATTTTCAAGGGGTACTTCTCATCATACCATGCTCTGCAGGATCATATACATCCAAGCTCACAACTGTCCGCAGTCCCAACTATCAGCTCCCAGAGCCTGACGTGGACCGCCTAGTGGTGATGAGAAGACTTCGTAAAGATGTCCCTCACTACCACCTCCTCCCGCTCCTCTGCTAGCACCACCTCGCTGGGCGCTACTCTGATCACGGTGCTTCCTCTGTCGTGGTAGTGCGCCTGCTGCCTGCCCGATGCTCCCAGCAACTCGGGTCGAGCAGTCTCATGCCAAGTGATCTCGCCCATCACAAGCATAACACCGGCGCTCTCTGAGCTTCCCTGGTGCCCTCCAGCTCCACTGTGGTGTACGACCACGACCCGGGATCCACTCACGGAAGGGCATCCTTGGTTGAGGCCCTGCGCCTTTTCGCCGCTGTGGTATATGACCACGTCTCCGTAACCGGCAGTGGGAAGGCCACCTGCGTCGAGGTTCTGCTTGCCGGTGCCCGCTAGCTGCGGCAGATGTCTTGGCTCCAACGTGCATGCTACCACCACCAACACTAGAACGTGACAGGAAGCTCTCTGTCAGCAGTGACTTCTCTAGAACCCCGACATATGTGGAAATTCCCAAGGGTACTATGGAAGCACGAATCTCTCAGTAGAGACCCTGATCAAACTTCCGCGCTCGGATGTTGTCGTCACGGACCAAGTCCGGGTAATAGCGTGCATGGTCTATAAAACTAGTCGCGTACTTGGCCATCGTCATCCCTCCCTGCTGAAACTACAGGGGCTCCTGAATCCGAAAGGAGCACAAGCAAGAGGGGGAAAACTCGTCATGGAACAACAACTGAAATTCATCCAATGAAAGCGACGTCTCAGCAAGAAACCGAGTCACCAGACTCCACCAACACCGAGCCGCTCCACAGAAATGGCTGGCTGCCAAAACCACTCTCTGATCGGTCGGCGTCTTTACAAGCCTGAAGTGACTAACCACGGTCTCTAGCCAACCCTCTGCTGCCTGAGGGTCTGGCTCACCACTAAACCTCACCGGTCTCTGCCGCTGGAACTCATGGAGCATGCTCAAAATGCGCTCAAACTCAGCCTACTCCGCTGAAACTGTCTACTGCTCAACAGGCGGGGATGCTGCTAAAGGCCCACCCGAAGAAAGGGGCTCGCATGATGGGTTCGGGACTGTGTCCTCGTAGCTCACAGGGTCGTCGTCACGAACCAAAGATGGTATCCTGGCTGGCTGTATTCGCGGAGACATCATGAATATCATCAACGAGTTCCGTGGTCAGATGAGCATATATGTATATACCAAAAACCATGATGGGGAGATGAATCAAGAAGGACAGTCAAAGACTCAATCCTATGTGATGCACAAACAAATTTCCCTGCAACAAGTGTCTCAGCATGCCGAGTCGACAAGCGGGTTATCAGGGTCCTAGTGAATGGATAAGTTGGCTGCCGCACCATCACTGGACTTCCTGGCCTGAGAGCCGCTCTCAAGACACGTTAATGTCGTTGCCCTAAATCCCAACCAATTACTTTTTTAGGGACGTCCGCACAATGTCCCAAGGAACGAACCACCTTTGATACCACTTTGTCATGACCCGACCCTACCTGGGCTCGAGCCGCAACTACCCCAGGCCCGCCTCCATAGGTCAGGGGCTGGCGACCAGCGCCAAAGGCACAAAAACACAATGAGGCTTTTTCCTAAGTACTTGTACATGCACACACGCAGCACACTCAATGCAAAAGTGCAGAGTAAAAGAAAAGACAAGTAAAGAAAAAGGGAACCTGATATAAATAAACCATAATGTGCATAAAACTCTAAAAGATAAAAGTAAAGTGATGAAAAGGAAAAAGGGGCAAAACACGCACCCAACCAAAAAAGGTGCCACAACCTGGCAACAGGTAAACAAGAAGAAACTGCTAACGGTTCTCCCACCAGGAACCCGGCTATGACCACCGCACGCAGTCCAAGCTCCCGAACTCCTATGCTCCACTGAGGTCACGACCAACCTGTCAGTCGTCTGCATGGGCACAACAAGTGTGGGAAAAGCCCAAGTAGGGGTGAGTAAAAAAATACTCAGTAGGATACCCCGAAGGCTCGAGGGAACAAAAAAGGAGGTACCGAAGGGTTAGCAGTAGAGCGAACAGGGAATAGTAGAGGAGTACAACTGAAAGTGCGGTAAGAGTAACAGTAGAAAGTCCATCTTAACCTAACATGATAAAAGAAGGTAGACTCATCTAGACACAAGGAGGTGGAAATGGTGGGAATATGAACTTCCCATCGAGTCTTCGCTGCCAATAGTAGGAGATTAGACTCGTCCAACCATGAGAAGTTAGACATGAAAAGCACGTGGCATACCCCCCGCGTCTTCGCCTCTCCTAGAAGGCGAGTAGAAAAAACCAAGAAGTGGATGCTAGAACAAGGTATATACAAGTCCATATGCTCAACAAGAAGCCCAGACAACATCATAAGGGGATCTCTGTCCCGTAGCTCAGCCCAAGAAAGAGTAGCCAACAGTCCCAGAAGTAACACCATCGATGCCCAGTATCCCGCACGTCTGCCCCAAACTGCAAGCCAAGGGGCTCAATCACCGTACCTTGACACTATCCGCTTTGGGTGGAACTGACTCACCCGCATGGTTTTAAGTCGCATCACAAGAATGCGTCTCGGTGGAGAATGCGCCCCTTGTACTTGAGAGTTCTAGGGAAAGTCAAACCTCATCTCGCCACTGACCTGCAGTCGAGAGGTCTCCTCAATGTCAAACTGTCACAACTCTAACCCGTAACCAGGGGTCCCGCTCTGGTAATCACAGAGAAAATCCACAGGCTAGCCTAGTAGAATGGACTGAGCCTGGAATGCCAACTGATGACCCACTTCCCATCCCTGCTGGAGGGTGACTCATAATATTATATCGGGTGACCCACTGCCCAGCCATGCTAGAGGGTAAACCATAATACATCATCAGGAGACCCACTACCTAGCCCTACCAGAGGGTAAACCTGGAATATTATATCGGGTGACCCACTGCCCAGCCCTGCTAGAGGGTAAACCATACCAAGGCTACAGGCGACCCACTGCCCAGCCCTGCTGGAGGGTAGACCTGGAAGAAGCCGTCAGGCGACCCACTGCCTAGCCCTGCTATAGGGTAAACCCGAAACAAGACGACGGGCGACCCACTGCCCATCCCTGGTGGAGGGTAGACCCTATGAACATCGGGTGACCCACTGCCCAGTCTTCGCTGGAGGGTAAACCCAAGAAGACAATGAGGAACCCACTGGCCAGCCCTACTGGAGGGTAAACCCGAAGAAGTCGATGAGTAACCCACTGCCCAGCCCCGCTGGATGGTAAAACTCAGAACTGCTCTAGCCATTTCTACTGGAGGGTACACCACTGGCCAATCGAACACGCAGTGGGTATCGCGCAACCACCCATCTTCAGAAAAACTCACCCAAAAGAGGTTCTGCGCCTGTTCCATCACTGGTAGTGACTAGCACTGCTACCGGTCGATCCATTGAGAACAAAACCAGGGGAGACCACTCAACCCTGCTGGTCAAACAAACGAGCACAGAGCTAGGGGACAAGCTCCACCCAGTTGGTCAAACAAGTTAGCACAGAGCCAGGGGAAAACTCCACCCTGCTGGTCAAACAAATGAGCACAGAGGGACCCTCTACGTCGCGAGAGGTCAAATTATGCAAAGCCGAACCCAGAACGCGCGTGGGTCCCACACAACGTGGTGCCCCATCTCAACCCCAACCATGCGTATAAATGTCTTCAGGTACAAACAACCATATGTAACTCCAAGCGTTATCGTATACTCCGAGAGTATACCACGTCTCCAGCCCTAAGGCTATCGTGCACAAGGCACCCAACGTCAACATGAAGGCGTGACGTAACAAATCCAACCTGCCACCTCATCGGCTGAGGCACATCCAACCACATCTTCTTCACTAACATGGGAGTGCATGTGATCACACGCCAAAGGATCTCGTCAAACACAGCGAGAAGAACCTCCACCAGAGCACCTTTCACACTTCCATATTTAACAAGATCGTGCAAGATGCTCTGCACAACCAAACGGATCGAACCGTTGTAATCCTAGAGGAAAAACACGCGAGATTGACTACTTACTCACATCAAAAAGATATCTGATGGAAAAGTCACCAACACCGCCTCATGCCCGAACGACATCCCGTGGTCCCAAGCCTCGGCCCCGAAAATAGTCGGCCGCATCGCACCATTGTGATCCCCTCTAGAATACACATCAAAAGCACTACTCACTTGAGTGCAATGGATATCCGGAGAAATAGATGCATTTTGGGGCACCGCATACGAGCGGTGCCACGTGGGACCCGCATCCCGGTCCCGAAACTCAACGAACGGGTCGCACCGTTGCGATCCTCTCGAAAAAGCACGCAGGGTGGACTGATCACTTGTCCAAAACGGTCTCCTGGTGATAAAGATGGAAAACCACCGTCGACGCCCAAACGGCCCTTATGGGCCCCGCACCATCGAGCCGAATTACAGCATGCAGATTGCGCCAACGTGATGCCCTCGGAAAAAATCCCAACATCGACTGCTCACACGCCCCGAACGGACGTCTGAGGAAAAATTCGCTAAAGGCTGCACGCAGCTCAAGAGATGGGCCATCGGGGCCATGCCTCAAATCCAGTCTCAACACCCGAAACATCCCTAGAAACCTCCACCTCTGTGCCAGGGTCGCAACACCGCCGACAGTGCTCAAAACAGACGTCGGATGCGTCTGCGCCTCCCAAAACAAGGATCTCGGAAAAAACACTCATCCACTTAAAGACACATCGCGCCTCCGCAGCCCCCTCTTTTTGGGAATTTAAATTCCCAAAACCATCTTAAATACATTGCCTTTACTCCATGAAGGCTCTACCGCAGACGGCATGCAAATAAAACACACGTAGTGGAAGATACGTGTGTCTGAACACAAAAGGGAACAATCCCCTTGAGCTGGACCGACCTGGACCGGCCAGTCCGCCCATTCTGGGCCGGCCCGCGGCTCAGCCGCATGGGCCGGCTGAGGACCCCCTGTCCTCCATGAGAAGTTCGGCCACGAAGGGCCGGTCTTGGTCGCCCATGGAGACCCGCACTCGGCGGGTCTCTGTTCCTCGCGCGGTGGTCGCACACCGTGACCCCGCGGTCACCGCGCCCCGGCCCTCCCCCGCGCCCCCGGTGAGTTCTGCCTCACCGCGCCGACAGACGCCGCGCCCCACTGACAGAATCCAAGCCTTTCTGAAGCCGAGCGCCCATCGTCTGGAAGAGAGGCCGCCTTCGCCTTATGCTCGCGCCACCGCACCTCGGACAGCCGGAACACCCAAACCGGCCGGAAAACATCTTCAAAAACCCGAAAACATCGGAGATCAACCCCGACCTCCTCCGAGCTGGGATTTTGATTCCGAAAGATGCGTTGGATAGATAACAATGTATACTACGCGTCCATGGGATTTTTTCTGAAGTTTTAACAGAAGATCGAAGCGTAAAATTGAACTCAAAGTATGTGTGGGAATAAAAATTTAAACCGCAACAATCCTACCTGCAGGGGGGTTGCCTGAAGCTTCACGGGCGATCCGCCGCCACGCCGTTTCTTTGCCAAAGCTGCCTCACCGGAGTGGAGGAGGATAGGGAAGGCTGCCTCCTATGGCTATCTAGGTGGGGAAGAAGAAGAGGGAGGGGTGAGTTAAGCGTTTAAATAGAAAACGCTTAACCACCCGCCCGTCGGCCCGAACCCGAACCCTCAACAGGGTCGAGGTTATGCCTCCCCTGGGGTAAACACCACCTCCTGAGCACAACGGCGGCCTCTGAATTTTAATCCAAGACCCCATTAAAATGTTATAAAACTCAACGCCCGAGGCCGCCAAATTACGAAAACGCCCCTGGGGCCATTTTTCACAGACGGCCCGCGCCTGCAAAACTTATACCCCTCCTAGGGTAAACGGCACGCTTCGAACTCAATGGTGCCCTCAGATTTCAAATCTGAGCCACCGTTTAAGATAAACCTGTGTTTCAACATTAAACGAATTAATTAATTAATTTAATCCGTTTAACATTCCAGAAGCGGGCGAGGGGTCCAAACGTCCCGCACCGACAAGTTCTATGTCGTTCTTAGGGTAAACACAACATTCTGGACCCATCCGTACACTTGGATCTTTGATCTAGAGCTCCATTTAGTAGTTATCCCATTTATTTGGCGTTTCCTTTGTGAACGCACTGAAAATTTAATTCCGGCCACTCCGGGGCTCGAAATCACACGCCGTCTGAAGGTGCTGCTCTGGAATAACATCAAGAATATTCCAAAGCCTTTCACAGCAATAACCGGGTTCTTACATGGTGGAACCTTGGGAGGACTCCTTGGGAGGTAATGAGATGATAAATTCTTTGAGGAGGATTTTGTAATGAAAAGGATGAGATAATGACTTGGTATTTATTGGGAAAGTGAGGGGACAAGGAATTAATGGCTAAGGGACACCTCATTGGTGGTATTGAAAAAACAAGTGGTATTTCCCCATGGTTTTGGCCACTTGGGACACCTCATGCCTTATCTTACTATTCACAAGTCGAACATCCCTTAAAATATCTCATGACATCACCATGATGCAGTCATGATGTAATTAAACATATCGAATCCCTAAAACTGTATTTAACTATTCACTGAAAATTCAACTTTTTTAGAAAACTTCCAAAAAAATTTCTTAACATAATATCAATGCCCTGAATTCAAAAAAACACTATTTTATAAAAAAATTCTAAATATTTTTAATTTAATTTTTAAATAAAAACACCATTCACCTAAAATTCATTTTTTTTCCGAAAAAACCCCAAAAATTACCTTAACCTAATATCGATGTTCTGAAATCAAAAATAAAACCCATTTTATAAAAATAATTTTTTAAATATTTTTAATTTAATTTTTAATTAAAAAACACTATTCACCCGAAAAAACTAATACTAGACTAGTAATTTCTAAAAAACTTATTTACCTATTTTATTGAATCACATTAATTAATCAAGGTTCCTATATTATATTAATACTTTTTTAAGTGATATTACTAATCCATTTGGTCACATTACAAATACTATGCGTAAAATCACTATTCATAAATTACTATTCACCAAAAAATAAGTTGATCTTATTAGACTCAAAATTTTTTTATGAACACATTTGCAGAAGACCAATTTTCAAAAATCATTACACATAATTAATTATTAAAGGTTTAAAAAATATTTTAAAATATCTCTTTTTTCAAATTCATCAATAATATACATCCTACATTTATCCAGACATTTGAAATTTTAAAAATTTCACCATAAGAAGAAAACACAATTTTATTTATCTCAAAGGATTAAAAAAAGTAGTTACAGTCTCCTTACATAGCCTCTTATAACCCCAGCATAGGACCTAAGTGTAAGGTGTGCTATGGTGAGAGAATCTAAGGGAGGCTTAGCCAACATTTCATAAGTAGTAATTTCTATTAGTTTGAACTTTTCGCGAAGGAGATTACGTTCTAGCTTCACACGATGAAGTTCATCTTTGTTTTGGTCCAGAGCAAAGCCCAGTGGTGCTACCTCCTTCTCAAGTTCTGTTAGATGGGCTTCGATTGCCCCGATACTACTGGATGAGGCCATCAAATCTTCTCTATATATTAATTATCCAAGATCACTTGTATTTAGAGACAATAATCGCAACATTTAGTTTTCAATGGTCATATTGACCAATGGTCATATAACAGTTGAAACCCAACTGTCACCTTTTAATTATACTCATGTTATCAAATGAAATAGTTTTGTTGATTACAAAAATAAAATAACACACAAAATTTGGAAATAAGATTTATTCAAAATCTCGGGTCATTACATTCTTCCCCCCTTAAGAAATTGCGTCCTCATAATTTTTAAAATTGGGCTTCGAAATTTCATTGAATGTCCCACATTGGAAAATGAGTCAGTAAAACTATTACTTTAAATGAAAGAAAGGGAAGTACAAAGGTCACCCAATTTAACCCATACTAGGATTCCATGTAGGGAAACATGGATATGGAAGAGAAAAAAAGGGTGACGTTCTGATGGAGAGTTATAGAAAACATGATTAGGAGAAAGTTAACCACAAGAAAATCACAAACTTATGATGTGTGTAAACGTTTTTTGATTACCCAGTATGAAACTTAAACCAACAACGTTTTGGTTTTATGTTCCTCTTAATAATTTTGAGGAATTCATTTACTACATAGAATAAGAACATAATGAAATATACTTACCTCAAAGTAGAGTTTCATCCTTTAATAAGGTTCTACCAAGACTAATCTTTTCTTCAAACAATGAGCATTCAAAAAAACTTTTTCTCTTCAAAAGCACAAGAATCATCTTCTAGAGAATTGCATAATCCACAAAAGATTAACTATATATTTCTTTTATCATTAAACATTACCCCAAAAACAGAAAGGGTAAGATAAAACAACTCTTAAAAAAGAAATAACCCCATAAGAAGGGCAACTACTTGAAATCTTCAAAATTCCACGATACTACCCAATTTTCATTATAAACCATTCCATAAATAACTATCCTTAAAATTCCTCAAAATAAAAAAAATATGATTGATACACAAATACTAGAAGGATTTGAAAAAATTGTTTTCCAAGATAAACTTTATCGTTCATCTCCAAACAACATCAACCACTCCTAACATCTTATAACCAAAGTAACTAACCTAAACATATTTTCACCCGGATAGGGTAATCATTTCAATAAGTAACTTAAATTACTATATGTTAACCTTAAATTTACCAATTATTCATAATATAAGTCAAACATTACTCCTCATAGAAAATAATGTAGTAATCTATTTACCTCGAGCATAGAGGGTTCCCAAAATAGTGAACGTCGACCAAAATAATAATCATCTTTTAATCCCCTAATCATCATTTTTTTCAAAAAGAACAGCTTCACAACATCAATATGTGATACATAACTATAGATATTTTCCTTAATATTATAAAACCATCATAGGTAGTGACTTGATGTTCTTAGAAAACATTAAAGATATTCTTAGAGAGCACGAACTAAAATACAACATGACATAGACAATTATTGCGAAGAAGTTACATGTAATTCAGTCATCATGATCCATCTCAGCATAAGACTTGCATTATTCCCATTTCCTTGAAAATTGTTAATGCTCATTATTATTCTCATCCCTTACAAGAGAGAATTGCATTAGATAATGTCCAACTTCTCCACATTTATGATATTGAAAAGTATAAGGAACATTAGACTGAACCTTATCTCTATTCATCACATTATCCATTTTTTAAAGCAATTGGATACTTTATGCCCTATCACCCCACACTTAAAACATCTCTCGGTTCCTATGTGACATTCCCCTTGGTGCCTCTTTCCACGATTTTTTCAAAAATGAAATTGGGTCTTCTTTCCCTTATCACCTTTAATAGATGAACATCTATAAGACTTCATATTATTCTTCCATGATGAATTTGGGCATTCAACTAGGTACCAATTATTAATTGTGATTTATGATAGCTGGTTTGGCATAATCACAATATGTTCAACTTGATCTGTCGTCATCTCTATCAAATTAATAGAGCAATATTCACATTTCCTATCACATTGGTTGTTGGGACATATTCTTCTATTTCCCGCCATTAACTATGAAAAGAAAGTATAATTAGGGGGCTTAAATACTTAGCCAATAATCATGAAAAGGAAACTTTAAGCATAAAAGTATAAACTTGTAGAAGAAAAGTATATCCTAACTTGTGATCCCTAGGTTCCAATTTAGGTTATCCATGATCATATATTCTTATGTGAATCATTATTTTATTTTATCATTGTTCCTTTAATAATGGTTCATACTAAGCTTATGAATTGACCAAAGCATATCCCATGGGAGAGTCGTAACCAATAGTTCAGCAAGGCCTGTTGTCGTATACCAGTTCTTGTTCGAGTCTCTCTCAAAGAGATTTTTTATGGTTTTACCCTTATGTACATCTGTTCCAGAGCCACCTCTACCTGCTCGTTTCCAGACATGGATGTATTTTCTTGATAAAACACATACTCAATACTCACCAATATACCAGGAAGATTTCCTATATTTAATATTTTCTATAGGGTTTTTCCTGAAGTTTTTATATCCCTATTTCCACAAATAACCAAACCATCATTTGACACCAACTATGAAATCCCACCTTTTTATCACATAAACTTTCATTAAATTTTACAAAACCGAGGATCTTTAAGGTTTAGTGTCTTGGAAACCAAGAACTTATTACATGACAACATAAACCATTCTTATTAAACACTTAAAAGTCTTATTCATTTTTTCATCCTATATTCAGTAAAACATCTCATAACCTAGGAGAACACATCAAAGGAATGGGTGAGCAGAAGGCCCGGTAAGGGAAACAAGGGAAACATTTTACATGTGAATTTGAGATACATCAAAAAGTCATGAAAAATAACTTTAAGGCATGAGAAAGAGATCATGAGGCATATCTTAATAAAAATAACGTGTTTCATAACATTAAGATGTGGCTACAACATTTAACTTAGACAATCATGAACATATCACCAAGGCCCATCCCCAAGGTATCATTTGAAATTATCAAGGTTATTCACCAAGGTATCATTAAAATTGTAATCTCTAGTGGTTACATAATTACCCAATACATTGGAGGGATATCAGGGTGCACCCTTAAATTTTCCTTTATTATCATGTGATCCACATATATCATTATCAATAAATTCATAAATAACCCATATAGAATAAAAGAAATGGGTTTCATTTCATAGTCATCACATTTTAAAAACTGCTTTAAAGATGTGATCTTTATGTCACTTTAAACCCACAAAAAGGAAAGTGGGTCTCATGTATGTAAATCCCATAATTTATAATAGAAAATTTAGATATATATTTGAATACCCCTATATAATAAATAGTTTTGAGTATTCACTTAATAAAAATAATAATTTTAGAAAAAGAGAGAGACATTTTGAGACAAAAATTCTGCAGCATAACGGCTAGGTTACGGGGTTTTAGAAAACATTGAAAAGAGAGGGGACATCGGTCAACCACTCATAAATGATCCATAAAACTGTAGGGGAAAGAATATAAAGTATTTATGAACATGGTAATGATATTTGAAAGATATACCATATGAAATGAAGAACACGAAAGGAAGACAAAAATAAGATTTCTCTTATGAAAATTCGACATCCTAACGACATCACTTAAACATAAAAAAATGAATTGACGAGATAAAATAGGGTCTATCATCATATTAACATAAAATATCAGTATTATTGATATATAGATCATACCTAAACATAATAAAAATGAACATGAAAGACTTCACATGAAAATAGAACATGAAAATGAGAAGGGTGAAAGAATCCCTTAACAATTCGGGAGCCTAACGACGCCACTTAAACATTCTTAAAATGAATTGATGAGAACAAGAGGGGGTCTTTCATCATATGAAAATTAAAAGGAAAGTAGGATGAATATAAAACAACATCCCCAACATAAGAACATGGAGCATAAAATAAATAACATAAAAGAGAGAACTTGGAAAGAAATAGAGAGGTAGGATCCCTTACCTTAAAACATATCTCTTAAAACTCGATGGTCGGGACCTTGAGGGCTTGGGGGAACCTTGGGTGGACTCATTGGGAGGTAATGATACCAGAAATTTGTTGAGGATGATTTTGGAATGAAAAGGATGAGATAGTGGCTTGGTATTTATTTGGAAAGTGAGAGAACAAGGCATTAATGGCTAAGGGACACCTCATTTGTTGTATTGGAAAAACAAGTGGTATTTCCTCATGGTTTTGGCCACTTGGGACACCACATACCTTTTCTTATTATTCAAAAGTCGATCATCCCTTAAAATATCTCATGAACGCATCATGATACAGTCTGGATTTCATTAAACATACTGAAAGCCTCAAATTGTATTTTTACTATTCACTGAAAATTCAACTTTTTCAGAAAACTCCCAAAAATTTATCTTAACATAATATCAATGCATTGAATTCAAAAATAAACTCCATTTTATAAAAATATTTTTATAAATATCTTTATTTTATGTTTTAAATAAAAACACTATTCACCGAAAATTCATTTTTTCAGAAAAAACCCCAACAATTTCCTAAACATAATATTGATGTTTTGAAATCAAAAATAAATCCCATTTTATAAAAATAACATTCTAAATATTTCTAATTTAATTTTTAATTAAAAATACTATTCACCTAAAAAAACTAATACTTTACTAATAATTTCTGAAACAGTTATTTACCTATTTTATAGAATCACATTACTTAATCAAGGTGCCTATATTATATTAATACTTTTTTTAAGTGTGATTACTAATCCATTTGCTCACATTACTAATCTTAAGCATAAAATCACTATTCAAAAATTATTATTCACCAAAATTTAAGTTGATCTTATTAGACTCCAAATTTCTTATTGAACACATTTGCAGAAGACCGTTTTCTGAAAATCATTACACATCATTAATTATTTAAGGTTTACAAAAATATTTTAAAATATCATTTTTCTCAAATTCATCAATAATATACATCCTACATTTATCCGGACATTTGAAAATTTACAAACATCACCAGAAGAAGAAAACAAAATTTTATTTATCTCCACGGATTATAGAAAGCAGTTATGGTGTCCTTACACAGCCTCTTATAACCCCAGCATAAGACCTAAGTGTATGGTGTGCTAAGGTGAGAGAATCCGAGGGAGGCTTGACCAACATTGCACGAGTAGTAATATCTATTAGTTTGAACTTCTCACGAAGGCGATTCCATTAAAGCTACACATGATGAAGTTCGGCTTGGGTTTGGTCCAGAGACAAGCCCAGTGGTGTTACCTCCTTCCCATGTTCTGTTAGATGTGCTTCAATTGGCCCGAGGCTACTAGATGAGGCCATCGAATCTTATTTATATATTAATTAACCAAGATCACTTGTATTTAGAGATAATAATCGCAACATTTAGTTTCCAACGGTCATATTGACCAATGTTCATATAACAGTCGAAACCCAATGGTCTCATTTTAATTATAGTGATGTTATCAAATGAAACAGTTTTGTTGAGTATAAAAATAAAATAACACACAAAATTAGGAAACACGATTTATTCAAAATTTAGGGTCGTTATAGCCCAAATGACCAAGAAACATTTCCAACACCCATTTTATGGAAATATTTGGACCATAAATATTAAATTCTTGATTTTTTTAGTTTTTTTAAGATTTTTTTAGAAAAAATGCGGGTATGCCTGACTTGTTTAAAAAACCTATTGTGTCCTTTCCCTTCTATATATATTTACACCACCTCTCCTAATTACTCAAACATCTAAAAAACTTAGGTTAAAATAGGATATGCCAATAAACTTTCCAAAAACCATAACTTACTCTTTTATTTTTCCATTTTCTCAGAAAGACATCTGAATAATACCTTCCGAGAAAACCAAAAATAGTTACCCAATTAAAAGGTAACACCCTCCCTCAATCTCATTTATTTTACTTCCAATATCTACTCCATAAACCTTTATTATTCCATTACTATATAATAAAAATAGAATCCTAAATATACTAAAATGGTTTTTAATATGTTTTCAACTAAAAAGTTTACACACTTCGATCTAATGGGTAATGGACTTACTATTTATGTGTATGATAAACTAATGCTAATGAAACAATCATTGTTAATTATTCATTTTCCAACTACAATGGAGGAAATTTTGATAGAAATTATATTTATACATGATATATGTGATATTTATAATGTCTTTATGCTTATTTTTGTTTTTAGAACATTACTTAATGATTTCCATTTCGTGTAAATTTAATAATTTCATTTCAAGAAGGGTGGACTAACACCCCCCTCAAACCGATGTGATTCATTAACACACAACATGGAATATATTAAGGTTGAGTTTAGTGAAATTATATGATATATGTGACAAAATAATTTTAATCTAATTTTTTAATTAAAATATATACATATATTTCATTTTTGTTATTTCTTTCAATACATGAATAAAACAGAAACATCTTTCATCCATACGTATGACCTACGTCACCATGAACTGTGTAATTTATTTTCAAATTTGAATATTATATATATTATTATATAAAAATATAATTAATATAAATGACTATTTTATCATGGTTTACATTATGGATATCATGATTTAAGTATAAGGACCAAGGAGGGAACAAATTAAGATACATGTGAAAAAAATAGCGAATATTACCCGAAGTGAATGTTTAACATCGAAATGTTAATAATAGGGTAATTTATGTCATAATAAAAAATTATATGGAATTAAATAAAATAATATGGTTCTTCAATATATTTTTAATAAACTTATATCGATTATACTAGAGGTTTGATTGAGTACGATGAGAGTCACGACACAAGGTAAGAGAATTTCATCTTACCTTTTATTTTTTGGAGACACTTTCCTTATTCCCCACGGACTTATTTTATGTGGTGTATATAATTCCCATGAATGATTTATATTCATATTAAAATTAAATTAATGGGTATTTACATATCCATTTTATGATATATTTTTTCATGGGTTTTTTGTATCAAATGTTACCAAATTAGTAAGACAGTTTTGTCTCAATTTTCCTTATTTGAAACATATATCGTTTATGAAGCCAAATTATTTTTTGACGTTTATTGGATATAATGAATCTAATAATTTTCATGATATTTTATTATTTATGTAATTTAATTTTATTATATGTAGAGTATGATCCCAATTTACCATGTGGTAAGATTTTATTGAAATAATCCCATCATTTATCCATATTTTTTGTGATTATTCTTCCATTAATGAAATATTATGATCAATATCTAAAGTAAATTCTTGATATTTATTATCCTATGTTTTTGAAAGTTATATTCATGTATTAGTACTATTTTCCACTCATTTCTATTTAAGATAACTAAGAAAATGTATTTATGTAATTCCAAATTTACACTTCTCTTCGGTCGGAAATGTCTTTTCTTTAAACCCCTATTTTGTAAAATGGTTTTGAATGTGTTTTCAAGATTTATTTATATGTATTCAATGTTTTTAAAATAAAATTGATTTAATTATTTTTCAATATTTATTTATAATTTTTAAATGTGTTTTAAAAGATAAAAATTTCAAAAAAAATATACTTATTTTATAGTTTTAATGGAAATTGGTTTTCAAAACATTTTCGAGCTTCCATTATAGGTTTTCAAGTAATATTGAATTTAAAACAAATTCAATCTTATTTCATAATTTTTCAAGTAAAGTTTTTTCTAAAACATTTTCGAACTTTATTTAAAATTTTGATTGTATTTTCAATGATATGGCATTCAAAACATTTTCAAAATTATTTTATAATTTTTCAATGAAAATGGATTTAATAATGTTTTCAAGCACTATTTATATGTTTTCAAAGAAAATGGAATAAAAAATGTCTCCAAAATATTTATTTATTAGTTTTCATATTTATATTCAAGAAAATGGGTTTCAAAATGTCTGATGTTTTAAATATACATTTTCAAAGAAGAAAAGTTATTTTCCTCATGAAGCGTGTTCAAAATATCATTCAATGTTATTTTACATCTAAGATGGCATTTGTTGATGTTATTAATTACCTTCTTGGAAGTTAAACAATGATGCTATTCATATTGTCTCTTTAGTGGTTTATGTTTTAATGGAATTATTCATACGAAACCTATTTATCTTCTAGGGGTTATATACTTTTGAAACCCAATTGTTTTCATGGGTTATGCTTGGATGAAATTATTATAAAACATATACTTTTCCATAGGTTATGATGTAATTGAAATTTATTGT
The DNA here is from genome assembly GCA_963277665.1 of Viscum album. Taxonomy (NCBI): domain Eukaryota; kingdom Viridiplantae; phylum Streptophyta; class Magnoliopsida; order Santalales; family Viscaceae; genus Viscum; species Viscum album. The sequence continues at coordinate 189,586,626 of OY728131.1, forward strand.
TACCTATTTCATTTCATGGTATTATGATAATGATAGGATGTTTATATAACCCATTCCTTTTTATGGGTCATGATATGATTAATGTTTTCTTATCTTGTATCATATATAATAATGATTTTATTAATAGATGAGTGGGATATATATCTCCCTCCAATGAATTGTGTAAAGATACATATCTCTTGAGATAATGATTTGAATCATGTCAACTGGATTGATCCAATATGTGAAGAAGGGGAACATGATCCCATACAAGTGAAGGACTGTGACTGGGGTTGTGGTGTGTCCAACCCAAAATGTGTAGTCAAAATGATTTTTGGAAAATGGGTAAACTTGATTCACTATAAAAAGATTGGGAAACATGATCCCATAAAATGAATGGACTATGACTAAGGATGGTGGTGTGTCTCGCCTTGCAGTTTCAGTTCCCATGAAGTGACTTGGAACATTCTATAAATTAGTGTTGTCTTATAAATAATGATATAGCAAGTCATTTTATTCCACAATTCTATGTATTATTTCTATGTTATAAATTCATGGATAATTTTAATTACTTACTTAAGATTCATGTATTATGAACTACAAATATTTTTTCCATTATTAAATTTTATGATCTTTGATTTGCAATGTAGGATCTTTTAATGTTATGATCACATCCCAATACTACTATTCTCATTTTAATACATACATTTTTCCCTTGTTTGACCTTACTAAGAAATTGTGATCCTCATTTTTATGTTTCCTTCCCTAGACTATGAAAATTTATTAATTATGATGTTTCTAATAATACTGTGAGTCATGAATATCTTAGAAGGATAAATTTAGATTGGTTATTTTCTAGTTTTTGTGTTTCCATTTTTACAAAGGAAATAAACTAGTATGTTATTTATTGGTCCGTTTTTTTAATGTTTTATGTATTCCACAAATGTGATGGAATCCCTATGTAAATTAAGATTATTTTGTTATATGTTCCACCATCCTAGTAAATAATGTCATCCTTAGAATATGGGTTGTACATCCATATATAAAACATTTGGGTAATTCTTCTTGATTTCATCATCATGGTCCTATATTTCTATAATAAACATTAAATTACATTAATGAACTTTCACTAGTTGGGTTTATTATTTCTATACATCATACTCTATAGGGCCAAGAATATAGAAATTCTCTTCATTATAGGACATGTCTTGATTGAGCTCTATATATTCATTGGTTAGTATATGTTCTATGTTTAGAAATTACATCCATAACATTGGGAAATAGAAATCATTATTAACTATAGAGAGGTTGGGTTAGTATAAAACTAATAAGACACAAATATATTTCTATTCCAATTCCCAAATATCCCAGCATATCTCAGACAAAGTTTACCCTTATGAAAAACATTACAATTCCTCTCCTTGTTGATACCATCAAGAATTATTTCTCCCTTACATTTAATTCAAAATAAATTATTTGATTATCACCATAGATATTTAGTCTAACAAAAGCTTCCAAAATATGAATATTGATATCTTATACCATCTCATTTATTTCCATATGGAATTTTGAATATCCTAAAATATATTCTCAGACATCATCCCATTTGGATGGATATCAATATCCTTTCCATAAATTGAGTTGTATGGTGGTATTTGTATATTAAAATGGATGCAATTGTTATATAAAAAATGGGTAGAGGTATGTAATCATCCCAGATTCTTGAATGAAAAGTAATAAAGAACTTATTATATACATTAAAGTTTGGATAGTCCTTATAGACTTCTCATCATTTTTAGCTTGGTATATAGAGTTTATGAGTATCTCAGAGTTTAAATACATTTAAATAATTATCCCAATTTTTTTTGAAATGATTTTCATTATCAGATAAAATTATTAAATCATCACTATGATGTCTCAAAAAATCTGTGACAACCATCCATTCATGATAATCAGTGGGTATATCATTCCATATTCCTATAAAACGTGAAAATTTTGTACGGTGATCCAAAATGTCCCATATTTCTTCATTATTAATATATGTCTTAGGAAGTATAGTTATAGTTACTATTATTATATCATACCACTTATACATTAGTATTGGAAGAGGTTTTATCACACCCTTTAAGAGATTTATGCAAACCGTTATGTGTTGGAATACCATTAAACTTAACCCATAATTATAAAATTTTCACATTATTGTTTCCCACTATGATTCATTCCTTGTATCACTATACATCATGATGCTACTAGGGTGTATAAAAATTTTCAATATATATGATTTTAAAAAAAAATAAAACATTGTCCCATGTATTGATGGAATATATAGTGTTTTTCCAAATATCATCATGCCAATTTTGGAGATGAATTATTTCAATCTCCCATCTTTTATGGATTTGATCTTATTTGGTAAAACATTATCATCTTATATGAAATTCTTTATACGACATTTTAAATATGGTTAGGAAATTACATTGAAGTGGATTATGATTCCCTTACTTAATAATTTACATATTCAAATTAAATAAATCCATGAATATTTAATCCATGTACATTATCATATAAGGGGGGGGACTCTTTGACGGTTTATACTCAATGAATATTCCAAACTGTTTGAATTTTGATAATGGGTCTATATTAAAATTTAATAGTACTTAATTACTTCCTTTCACCAATTTTATATCATGTTGATATATTTATAATTTAATATATACTTTATACAATTTAAAAAAAATTCTAAACTGCTCCAGATAAACGTAGTGCCTTTATATTTTCAATAGAAAACTGTAGTTGATATCTCCCAATCATGAGTTAGATCATTGTAATCATGAGACCACAAATTTTGTCAAACATAATGAAACTAATATGTCATTCTATATAGGTACAAACTGTATGATTTTCTTTGATGTATCATGATATATAAAAAATCAATCATTCTATAACAGTAAGGTTAATACTAAAACATTGATAAGTATTTTTCCTTAATTATTCAAATCAATTCTTTTATTCTTGAGGAAATGTCTATTTTACCTCTTTATATGTTAACTTTGTTAAAATAATATCTAATTAGGAAATTATTTCTTGAAATTACTACTAGTAACTAGCTTAATTAAGGAAAATATACATATGAGTTATATTCGTTTTTTGGGTAATTTTTTGGCGTCCTTTGTCATTATGAGGTATGCCAATATTCCATCCATGGTGATAATATAGATATTCATTATAGTAATTTCATTGATTACTCAATAATTTATGAACATAAATATATACCCATATTTAATTTTCAAAAAATAAAATATGTACTTACAAAGGTAAAACCCATTGTTTATGAAAACCTTATCACAAAACTCTTATAGTGTATAGACATCCACAACTGTAACCTAGAGCTGGTGTCTTCTTTGTTAAATTGGCACATAGAGAAAGGGTAAAATATTGAAATAACAATTAATTAATCAGTTTTAGAGAACTATATACATACATGATACCCATTATAAATTGGGAATATAAACTAAAACACCAAATAAGAGAAACCTCATAATCCTTGAAACTCATTCAAAGGATTAATCTTCACAACCTATAGAAAATAATCAAAATAAGGGTGAGCTAAAACTCTCAGTAAGGGTTAGGTAAAACTGATGATATCATCAATAAATAATAATAATTAACATGGAGATGTATGTAATTGAAAAAATTCCATTTAAATAACCTTATTATCCTGGTAAGATAAGGAATAATCAATTTGGAAATTTAAATAATTTAACACACATTTCATTTTATCAATAAACTGAGCAATTAATTAGTCAGAAGATAATATTAATAAAAAAATGTCATGGAAAATAATAAATATGAGTACTTAAATAAATAAAAATATAATTAAATTAATCAATAACATGAATATAATAATTTGATAAGTCATAATCAATATGGTATGGTAAATAAATAAAAACGCTTTCCATTTAATCAATAACTAGGAATGAAATTAATCCATAGATAATATCATTGAAAAGATCTCATGGATAAAAATAATAACTAAATTCTAAATGAAGGACATGATAAATTAGTGTACATCATCTACCAGGCACATGAAAGCATTATATTTCGTGATCTATACTCATGATAAGTTTAAACTATAGGTAGGAACCCTTTTAATTTTGGTCACCTATTTTTCACTCAAGAGAAAATCTGATGCATCGAGGGGATATCTATAACATGGAAAACCTATTAAAACATTTCCAAATAATTCACCATATATAAGATAAAATTTTTAATTCAAAAATAGTTTTCTAAATTCTAAAATATCATTAAGGAGAAAAGGATTCAAATCATTCAATATTTCCATTGTTAATCAAATAATTTCCAAAGATAACACCATATGTAAAAATTGTATAAATTTAAGGAAATAATCACCACCACTATACCAGAATATGGATATATAATTTAAATGTCATATAAAATGAAAAATTATCACATGATTGTTATTGTTTTATGATAAAGTTAACAATCACAAAAGATAGTGTGATTGTACAATAACCTTACCACTTGGTAATTTTCATGTCAAATACCTTTATATGATATAATTTATTTTTAAAGTTATAATACCATGAATAATTATATGATAAAGATATTAAATTTCACTTATGTAGTATATATACCATATAAAATAAATTGGTTCAAGAAATATAAGTCTTCTTCAATGAAAGGAAGTTGAGATAGAATCTTTTACAACACACTTCTATTAAGTCAAATATCATATAAACTCATTTATAGTTGTCTTAAACAAGTAATTAACATAACATAAAACTATATTAGTATTTATAATATCATATATGATCGTTTTATAATATCTTACCAACTTTTCGTTAATAATATTTTCATATTTCATGTATTTCGAGTGTCAATTACCTTGTTTTCTAATTTTTTGTTAGGAAAGTTCTGGTCCATATACATGTTATATTATTTCATCATCTCTATAATAAAAATAATAAAATAATAATCATATTTATACATCTATTATACTTTTAAGACCAATCATGATATATTTAATTGAAAAATTAAGTTTTTAATGATCATAAAGATGGTTGGTCGTACGCTAGCATGTGTAACTTTTCCATTTTTAAGTGATCAATATTGATAAAGTGGTTAATATTTTTTCATTATATAATTATCATAATATAATATATACCATAATATTTCATTGAAAACACACACACACAAATATATATATATATATATATATATATATCGTCCATGTGGTGGGGGTTGAAAAGAGAGTCACATATTTTGGCGATGCGGATAGTCTACAAATACATGAACGATAATATCATTTTTTATTGTGTGAAAATATAAGAAATAAAATGATATATATTATCATAAAAAATGAAAATGTGTCATTAATATCCATTTTATTTTATTTAAATCATGTAAAAAATTTTATGTTTTCTTTATTACCTTCCACGTAAAGCATTAGTGAAAAACAAATCACATCCTTCATCAGGTGGTAGTCCACTGTACACATGAGCAATGTTATTGCATCCAATATAGAATGGAAAGTAAAAAAGGTTATATATTAATTAATGAATCCAAAGGTATAATTATATTTTAAATATAATTTATATAATTTATATTCATCAACATTCCTAACTGTGATAGGTGGTAATGGAAAAACAAATGGAATCAATTATTGATATGGTAGTCCGTCGTACACAAGAATAATGAATTCATGACCCATTTCAAATATGTGGAGATAGTTGTATGAAATGAATATAAAATAGAAGAATATATTAATATTTAATTTAATTTTGTTATTATATCATAATTTTTGAATATTAATTGTAGCAGGTGGAGGAAGAAATAAAATAAAAACCTCTCATTGAAGAACGTTACCTCTTCTTTTGGTATCCTCCTTTGGTTCGATCCAAATCCTTCTTATATGGGATTTATGACAAAAATACAGCCTTTGGGAGGAGATGAGTAAAATTTTAAGTTATTTTTTTATATTTATTGGATTAACCAAAAGGTTCTTAATGTTTAAAGAAGTGACGATAGGGGCTAGCCTCTTATTAGTGATGTTAGTGGCACACTTTTCTTTTTTAATAATAAAAGAGTACCCATGTTTTAAATTTTAAATAGAGTAAAAAATAGATTATTATGAATAATTAGTCGTTATAATGAATAGATATGTCCAAAAAATATTTTTAGGCCTATTTTTATGTCATTTTATTACAAATAGGTTTAGTTTAACCCCCAGTAAATCCATTTTTTACCTTTACAGTAATAAATATTTTTTACTTTCTCACTAATAATATGAGTTAAAAATTTTAATTTTACCTTATTAAGTAATATAAATTATTCTGATTCCAAATATAAAATCAATTTTCACAAATTCTATTAATATATGTTTAAAAATATAAATTAAAATTAGTCCTCTATATGCGATGAGAATACAAGTTTTTATTGAGAAATTTTTCAATTGTATAAAATGTTTTTATATATTAATTTATCATGAAAATTATTCTTTGGGCCTAAATTGTAATAATAGATATATAAATAAACTAATTTTACATTAAAACCAATTTAAAATATAATTTAACATTGTAAATTATTTAAATGAAATAGAAATGTTCAATTATTAATTACCAACAATCATGTCTATCCTGAAGCTAAGATTCTAACCATTTATTAAAGATAAAATAAAAAGGACAGTGGGCAGAGGGGTAAAATAGGGGGACAATCCCTCATCCTTAAAGTAAGGAGCTACAGATCATAATAATACATGTTACTTTTGTAATAATAAACTTTAGTAGTTTCCCACTCATATTGGGGCTTACCTGGATTGATGATCTTAAGAACATCTGTATTAATCTTACCTGACATCTTTGAATAGGACCGGGTAGACATAATCTTAGGTGTGTGAGAGTAATTATTTATAGGCATTATCTTAAATGGAGTAGCACTGAATCCCTCACCATCAGTCTCCATCCCTTTTCCAGTTAAGAGTACATCCTTGAAAGAGGCATGACTGGCACTGCTCGTTGCCTTCAGGGGGTGGAATCAGCAATACCTTCTTCATTAGAGATGTCACCCCACTTCTCAAAGATTCATGATGAATTGAAAAGTTAATATTTATTCTGATGGAACTCAACATAATTTTTATCCACATTTTGGTCATCCAAGGTTATATCCATATCAATATTACAACCATATTGCGAGCCTACACTAGGACTAGTATTCATGTAGGGGTTTGGAGGGTCAGTGTAAGCAATAGACCTAGAAATAGTGAGACAAGATGTCAAAGCTCCAATTTCAAATAATTAGATAAAATTAGTAGCACAAACATAATTTTATGCGACCACCTTTATAAATTCAACGTGAGTGTTAGAGGGACCACTATTATCTCCCACCATCAGTCTATTTCATTCTGCCTTAGTGGAACCTCCATTATGATCAATGCGAGTTGGTGGATCCACATCTGTCCTCTCTAGTTTCCTTCAAATAGAGATTAGTTGGATGACCCTTCATCCCACATCTCTCATTTGAGAAGTTTCTCCAAAATATGTCTGAATAATTCCCAACATCCAAACATTAATTATAGGAAAGAGGCTTTCTTTCATACTCAACATCTATTTGAACGTTACCAGTGGGAGTGGAGAGAGTTACCTTGTCCATCAGAGTAAGGATATGATCAATATGAACCAACATTCTAAAAAATTGTTTGAAATAAACAAACTCAGTTTCATTTTCAAGATGTATAGAAGTCCCAAATTCCATGCCAATATCATGAAGAATAATTTGAGGCCAAAGGACCCAATTAATACCATGGAGAAGAACCTGAACATGAGAAAAAAACATTCCTTACATGGGAATAATTGAAGTCCATGGACCATTCATGTAGGTGAATCCATCCATGTTTATGGGATAATGATCCAATACTCCACATAATAATTTTAGAGGTATTCAAAGTAAAAAATACAATTAAATAAATCATAACCAAGGGAGATCCATCTCCAATCATTGAATCCCAAAAAACAAGATCTTCTAGACCAACTCATCAAAACACCATGATTTATCAACCTTGTGTAAAAAATGATGTGCAATTAGTAAATTATTTATTATTACAATTCTCTTAGTAAATATAACCGAGTTGGATTCAACATGGGTTGATAACCACATATGGGGAATTCTTCCAAAACAAGATTCAATGAAAGATGAAATAATAGGCTTCAAATTAGATAGTTCCATCACTCTCAAGCTGCAATTCCGAACCTTTGATGCCACATCCTGATTCAAACTCCATGATTCAATATTCATAGATCTCTAATACCTGTAAATAGAACAAGAAACATATTGATGATGATCTGACCTAGGAACATCATGATCTCACACATGAGAACCTTTGATACCACGATATGCATCATAGGACATGATCTCGGGTCTGGAAGCAACACATGCATAAATTGGGGATGCTTCCTCCATGGAAGCATCATGATTCTACACATCACCTGTATCCAGATGAACACCAAAGACATCTTAATCCCTATATTGTGCTAATATTATAATCATACCATCAAACCGAACAAATTGTAGATCCACTATATGTGTTCTACCTTTGAGATGAATCACAACCTTTTTTCGAGCTGGTCCACTTTCACCAGCCATGAGAACATTGCCAAGGAAGTGTGGATGAGGCATCACAGACCCTAGAGAGGAGAAACTCGATCACCATGGTAGCAAAGCTCCCACATTTCCTAAAGTCCCATCCTTCTATTTATTAACATTCAATTATTATTCAATATTTATCACTGTTTATAGTAAAAATGAATCATTTCACAAAAATACAAATAATATAACATAAGATAATTTTTATCAGATTCTAAAAAATAGTAAGTTTATTTCTTCGATAAAATATCTATAATAGATAAAAAAAATATTTTAAATTATGTTCACCATGTTCAACTAAACATTCTTTTAGGAAAAATTCTATTTTATAGAAACCATTTCTTTTTATTGTAAATGAATATAATTTTTATTTAAAAACAATATATAAAAAATAATGTGTTAAAACAATATATTTCATAATTCAGTTAGTTATATTCATATCTACAAATTTAACTAATATGTTATAATAATAATTTTTATGTAATATTTTAATAGAGTATGACACGTTGTTTTAGCTTGGTGCTATGAGAATCACAGGAAATCTAAGAAATTAAATTTATTTTAAAAAACATTTGTTGTGATGTCATGGGGTGTTATATACATCTTGTCATTAATTAAAACAATTCCAATTGATACATTAACTATAGAAATATCGATATGGCATTTTATTTTTGGATAATATCATTAGATAACTCAACATCAAGGTTAGTAAGATATTTAGGAAGTCTCTTAAGAAATAAATCAATATAGTCCCCCATAATTGATAAAACCTTCATTCTAAGGATATCATATTTAGTTAATGATTCATATTCTCCTAGAATTTTATTAATCAAAAACATTATATATGGTTTCTAAAAACACTAATGGAATGATATATTTAATATCAAAATAAGGGATTTGATTCCAATATTAGATATTGTAATATATTTCTCATCATACTAAATTATCTCATTATAATTTCGGAGTGAATCCATCTTAGCTATTATTTAAAAATTAACTATAGGTATAAAGAAATTGTTATTAACTAAGTAACCTTCATTTAATTAGGTCATATGAATAATTATATGTTGTTTACTATCAAATTCCGAAAAGGATTTTTTAACTACTTCTAACATAGAGAATTTGAGGATGAATCAATGTTCGTAGAAAATTTCCAAGATATGAAAGACAATTCATATCAAAATTAAAATAAAATATTTTATATATTTGATTTTATAGTCAATGTATAACTTACAAAATCATTAGAAACATCTACCTCTACTGTTGGGTCAGCATAGGCTTGACCTTTGTACCTTGGTCTCATCTGGGGTAGGTTCCCTTGATGCTTCATGTTCTATTTGGAATAGTTTCCCATCTCAACGGAATTTATCCCTTGGGAATTCATGGCTTAATTCATTACCTTACACACATGATCCTAATTACATCAACTACATACATGTAACAAACTCGCATTCACATTAATTAACACTTTATTTTTTATTCCCATATTTATTGCATGTATTAAATTATACCAATTGGTTCTTAATCTACAGAAAATTCTATTCAACATATAATTTTACATCACTCATGATCTATTTTTTCCATTGGAAATTCATTTTTTAAAGAAAAGTTTCTAATTATTAACGCATATTTTCATTATATCAAAATTATTGGAAAATGTTAAAGAAAAAAATACATATAGGAATTGGATTTGGACTAATAAATAAGGGATAAATAATATTTTACTCACCATGTACTAAATCTCTATATTTTCTTGATAACTTGGTAAATTAACCCTCATACTCATCAATAGAATCCCCTAACTTTTTAAAAAAATTATGAATTTACATTCAATATTAGCATCATTATCAGGATGACATTAATTCTACCAGACATTCATTATAAGAGACTTACATCACATATTAATGGTCACCTCTTCCTTCGTGGTGACCATTCAATGTCATCTAATTTTAGATATAATGCAGCCATGATAACATTATCCCTTTCACTATATCCCAACATAAGGAATTAATTCTCAAATGATTCGATCCATTTATCCTTTATTATTGGATTTATATTTTCATCGATGTATAGAGTTTATTACCACAATAATGAGTCCAACGTAGTAGCATAATGATGAATAGTAGTAGGTTATTCCATTTGAGCATGGATTTTAGTCATAATCTACAAAAACATAAATAATATAGTTATAAAATTATCTATGCTAATCCATATTCATTAATTTTTATTGGGAATAACACCAACATTTTTATGGGTGTTTTCATAGTTTATCTCTCTTAATTTAAGCTTAATTTCTTAAAAATGGAATATAAATAATTTTCTATTAAAAAAACATAAATTTATAAATCATTTCATTTAGTTATTATGAATTTATTATAAATTAATGTCTTGTAATCTAGTAATATTTCAATAATATACTCTGGGTTTCTCATAAAGTTATCTTCTCTTGAAATTCTCACCCTAATCTAGTACCTAATGTTTCTAAATTTTATTTACAAGAAATTGTGTTGCCATGGACCTATAATATATGATCTCGTGATGGTAAATTATTCAATCTGTTATAAATTTGAAAATTTACTAAAATGGACCATACATAAAATTATTTAATTATAGTATAAATAGAAAAAATTCAATAACTTACACCCTCAATACATTTTAGGTTTAGACATTCTCTGAGATAGGAAACCCCTTTACATAAAAAAACCTTTCCTTCCCATCCAATGAGAATTTTTAAGACTTAACTGTGGATTACTTATTATATAATAATTCTTTAACATCTCCCACATAATTTTCCACACATGATATTTATTTAATCATATCACACATAAATATAAGTCAATGAAAAACAGAATATGGGTGATATAAAAAAATCATCTGGGGGAATAAAGAAAAAGAATTTATCGAGGAATAAAAAGGGAATGAATAATACTGTAGGAATAAATAATAATCAACTAATATTATATAAAATATAATGATATTATTTTACATATTAACGTATTACATAGCTATGTATGTAATAAAATGTATAAAACAATAAATTCCTTTATATCGATAGAATGCATAATGATGGGAGTCTTAAACATTTAATCAAGGTCTCATTCTAGGAAATCTTACCTAAAAGGTTATGGGTAATACAAATCATAAGAAATAAATTTTCTCATGTAAAAACTAATGCATTTAGTTGATAAATAATTTTGTTACCCGCATTTCACCAATTTAGTTCAATGCATACAATATATAAATAGAAATGAAAAAATAATACATGTCATAATGTTTCATTATGAATATAAAAAAAATATTGTCTATCAAATTAATGTATTCCCCTATATAAATAATATATATAAGAAATATCAATATTTATCCATCATATATATCTATATGTCTATCTAGGTTAATTTCCCCCAATTAACTTAAATATAAACTAATGTTCACAATGTGATGGATAATTCTTTTATCAAATGAATTACAACCTTCTAAAAGTTCATATTACATTCGTTATATAGGGATATCAATAATAAATAATCCATCATTGTGGTTTATAAAGATTTTTGGAATTATCCAAATAATTTTACATATGGATGTCCAAACTTCTGCATAGTTGATCTATCTTAGTAGGGATTGAGTTAAGATCATGTTAATACTAATAAAACGTTTTTTTGGGTTCTTTCCCCAAGTTGTATCTAAGGAATATAATTCATCCACTTGTCTATATCTAAATATATATTTCATTTCTTGGAAACTAAACACTCTTTACCAAAATTTTGGTATGTTTTATGGCTAAAGGAATGTTTGAGCATAATAATATCTTATAAATGTAGAAAAATTAGAAATAATGGTTATATATAATTGGAAAATTCTAATAAATTTATAATAATGAATAATAATAAAATTTATCATTAAAATGAAATATAAATGTAAGGAATTTGAAAATAAAGGCATAAAAGGTGTTATAAAACTATACATTAAATGTTGATTATTAAAGAATAAGAAAATTTCCATCGAACCACATAAACTCTTTGGAGATATTCTGAAGAGGTGAAATGATAGGGACTTCATGATTATTATATTTGGAGTAGAGTGGAATTAGACAATGGGTGTGAATTAATTCCTAATAAGGTTGATAAGTTTGAGTAAATATATTGATTATTATTTTTATTTTACATAAAAATTTTGGGTGGTATTGATTCACATGATATTAGTTAAATTATTATTAAAAAAGAAATGATATTTTATTTTAGAATCATGAAAAAACTAAATTAAACCACCCAAATATACCATTAAATTAAAATAATTATAAAGATCTTTTTAGAGAGGATAAAATGTATTTTTGTTTCCAAAATATAAAATGTACATCTAAAAATTTAATTATTTATTTTTAAATTAATTATCTTACTTCATAAGGAAATTTTTGGGTTGTTTGAATAGGTTCATATATATTTATATAATAATATTATTAAGATGATTTTATAAATGTTATTATATTCATAACATAGTGTTTTTTACTCTTTATAGAAAATCCATTCTGAAGATCACAACAATTTATCATTATAAAATTAAAACATGCTGATTAACAAATTGAATTATTTTTTTGGAATTATTATCTATCTATGAAAATTATGATTATTAAATAAAAACATTATATATTTTAAAATTAAACATTTGGCACCAGAGATTTGACAATTCTTCTTCTAGGAAGACTTATTTTTATTTTGAGACATGTGTGTGTAATTACTAATAAAAAATTAAGATAAATTTTAATCATAAACAAGTATGTTTCTATTAAAAAAATATTCATTATGATGGAAATATGAATAAATTATGGTTTCATTACCATAGTTGAATCATTGGTCCATAGTAACATTATATAATCATATCCAACAAAACATAGAATGTAAAACATGATTCATGGAATAATGATTTTATAATAACATGATACATGAGACTTATGATATTTGAAACATGAGATAATAACCATGATCCATGAGAACATATCCTAGGTATGTTTCTTAAAATTATAGTGTGTCACAAATAAAAACATATAAATTATAATATATATCATGGATAACCACCATGTTGAGAAAATAAAAATGGTATTGGATGACCATCTTCTCACAACATAGTGGACAATGTCTAACCACCCACATCACTTAACATAGTGGACATTGTCTAACAACCAACATCAATTAACATAGTGATATTAGGCTAACCTCCCTCATCATGTCATGATATCATGAAATATAAAACCATACCTATTACATTTGAGGGATATAAGAGTATCACCCATCACATAATGATATACTATACATATGTCTTCCCTTATAACATTAAAATATCATTAATTCCATAATATCATATTTAACACAATAAAATAAATTTATACTATTTAAATTTTCTAAAGACAATATCCTAATCTATCCCGAGAATTAAGTTGGATGGTATTAATATAAAATATTCTCAATAATCCATAATAAATATTAAATCATGTTTACAAAGATGAAAAAAACTTTTAAAGAGAATTAAAACATAAATAGATAATGATGAAAAATACCCTTAGTATTTTAGAATCCACTTTATAAATTATGTTATAAAATAATTAGAAGAAAATTTTCATTATAGATTTAATAATACATTGGGTATAATCTCTTTAATGAGAAAAAAATCTTTGTAGGAATTTTTTTATTTAAAAATTATTTATCAACAATATAAAATTAAAATTTTTATATATGGTCCATGTAATTAAAAATTGATAATAAATAATTTTAAAATAATTATTCCTTTTGTAAAGTAATAAAATTACACTAAATAAAACCTTGTAAAATCATAGAATAAGTGATACGGATATATATAAATAATTATAAAGAATAGAAAAATATAGTAAAAACATTCCCAACAAAATCGATGAGGTAAGGTCATTTTCTCTTACAAGAATCAATTTAAGTTTATTATGTACCAAGAAGGATGTGAAATTATAGGAGGGCATGATGCAATTTTAATCAAAATTAAGAGAATAAAATAGAGTTTGTGTTAGAAAAAAATATAATAATATTTCTGTATATTAAAATAAATTCACAAGAATCTAAAACTAAAAACGTGATTAGAATTAAAAACCCTTCATTTAGCTCTGGATTTTAAAGGATGAGCTCTAACCTCTTGAATAATTCACTCCTTCTCAACATGGATTTAATCAAAAAAAATTATTTTTACATCCATATTAGAAAAATAATATACCAAAAATATTTAGATACTTTATTATATGGAATTGGGGAAGGTATTTGATATAGTATATAAAGAATAAATTGTTTTATAAGGGGTATTAGAGAGTTCCTTCTATAGGTAAAAATGAGGGACATTTCTTTGGAAAATTCAATTTTGTAATCGGTAATGATAGAATAAAATTGGGGTTAGGTGATGAAATATTGGAGAGATATTTATGACTAACTCCAAATCCTAACAATGGAATTTTAGAATAAGAAAATATAATATTATGTAAATATAATTTTATCCATGACAATTTAGTAATTTTCACCTATTTTTACCGTGTTCAATATTTTTCCCATGGTAATTATTTTTTATAAAAAATAAAATATGACCCATTTTTTCACATTTTACCATGATTATTAAAAATTTATATTCAAGATAATATATGTCAATTAATGATTATCAAAAATATATTTTCTAAATAAATTAATAAATAATTTTGATAATCAATGTTTATATAAAAGTTAGTTTATAAACATTAACTATTTTTAATCATATTTCATATCAATTACAATGTGAATGTGTGTTAATATATTATTATAAATTGAAACATTACGTTATCTTTATTATATTATAGTGTTATGTTTTTTATTAAGATAAAAGTACACAATACTAAAAAATAGTAGTTTGAAAAAAAAACACTTTATAAAATTAATAAATTTTAACCATATTCTATTAAAATTTATTATTCATAGTAAATATATTTTATCAATAAAATGGAATTATAATATTTATTTCAATTTTATAGATAATTTTTATCATTATAAAACTATAATAGTAATAATAATATATATTTTGTAAACATAAATTTTTATAATACAGGGTCGGAATTAAATATTATCACTTTATTTCATTTATAGATTACAAAATTATTTTTAAATACAAAACATTCCCTTGGATATACGCAATGACTATATTTTTAATGATCATATTTTTAATGGCTATATTTCGTTCCTATATAAACTATTACATGTATTTCTAAAATAATTAAACATATTTACACCACTCTGAATATGTCTATTATGTTAGTATGGTTATGACTCCTATTAATAGTTGTATTTAGGGATATGACCATAACGAAAAACCTTGGGGGTAATTATTTCATGTTAATATACTTTTTATTTATTGCATATTTATAATTATTTTAATTTTACTACTGATATATATATATATATAATTTTTTTTAATTAAAAACTGAAAACAAATCGCACACCCAGGTACAATAGTAGGTCAAGCGTCTTCCCTCACCACATAGATAGAAGATCAGAAAAATAACAGTATTATATTTTACATAAATTTGAAAGGCCATAAATACCGATTGATAAAAGGCCCGTAATAATGTGGCCTACAAACACCTAAATAGGATTACCTGAATACCCAAAATAGTATCCTTCGTAATATCACATCACCAGTATCACGCCACCTCTCACCCTTCGAGAATTATTCTTACCATGTTACAATTATAAATTTTAAACCCCATGATGTTTTTTTTTCATATTTTCTTATGATTTACCAATATAGGGAACACCTCCATCCCATTTTAGAAACCATATGGGAATATGGTCATATGATAGGTTCTAATCCACCCACCTGAAAATGCCTACGTAGACCATGGGAAAAACTCCTACCTAGAAAATCATGCCATCAAATGGATACCACTATGTATAAAATCACATGTTAAGGTGCCACTCTTTCCCATATAAGGTATACATGATGGGAGACAGATGGTTGATTGAAACTAGTAAACCCATCCACCTTTCATGGTTTCCCACCTCATGACAACTATGTGTCTCCTCGCTACCCCTCCTACATGTTTCATAGAGACATTATCCAAGTCTCTCACGGAAACCAATATTAAAATGACGATAAATCTAAGCCCATGTTATAATAAGGCATATGAAGTATCAAATTCACTATGGAAGGAATCCCCAAATTTTTGAATATGAATCCAAAATTTGTTTAATGATATCACTATTATAGTAGTAATGTAGTAATGATATAGTGCTATGATAGTACCTATAAAAATCATTGATCTTCCATGGTTAAAACCCAATATTTCATAGAGGATTATGGGGTTCTTATTACAATTCCAAAAACTAGATGATTAATCCAAAATATGTTTCATAGTATATTATCATAATGTATTAATTTTTATCTTATATTTTAATATTTTTATCAATAAAATATATCACATTTTTTTCTATTTAGATATTTCATTTGGAATATTATAATGAACGAAATATAAATTTATAGAAAGAAATACATAGTAAAATAATTGGTTTTAGGTAACCCTTTTATGACACCACATTAATCCAAATAAGGAATCATGTATATTAATTTCATATATCAAGATACTAGGAAAGAAAAATAGATTTAATGAATTTCATTTGGTCACTAATCACATATCAGGGCACTAGACATCTACATCTACTGTGATGAACGTGTTGGTCCCAGAAACTATATTAATATTTTATGTCATATTATCTTCATTATCATGCAAGTGAATTACTAGGGAATTATTAATTCCTCAATATTGGTATTCTAAATTTGTAATCCCATGAAATCCTCCAAGAGATGAATCCCTATAGACCATCCTACCAATGGAAGAGTGTGGTTTTTTCATTGGTCCTCAATTCCATATACAACTAATTCATGAGACACTCCGAAAAACGTTAGAATAATCATATCTAACAATATATGTTTGGAATATTTTATCATTAGCTCTACTATTATATAAAATAATCCTAATATGGATATTTATATTAGATTCAATTTCTATAAATTCATCTTGACCATGGTCGGTCAGTAAACTATGGAGGAGGCTACCTACAATGAACCTCATCCAATAACCCTTACGAGGCTTATCAAGAAGAAGTATTTCACAGGGAGGAAATATTAAATGGAGTGGAATCATATCTCCATAACTAGTGATTAAATACCTTCATCAAATCATGATTATGATGAAATACAATGTTTATATTAGTTATTGTTCCTTCATATACCACTAGTATATACTTGTAGTAGTGGAAGAAATATCTCAATGTATTTTTATGACGAACATGCCACAAGAATATTATGGTATTATTGGAAGCCACTTGTCTGCATATTATGATACTAAACTTGGGGAAGGACCACATTGATATTCCCCCAAAAAGCGATGGTCCTCATCTTCATATCCAAATGACGTATTTGGAGTACGCCTATATTCCCAATCCCATTCAAGAAGGTTTTCATTACATCTCAATGAAGGATAATGATAAAGGGTAGAATTATATCCCCATTCTTACCATAGTTCACTGGTATATCATATAATTCACTCTAGGGTGGGAACAAATTCCTTCCTTAGAGTAGTTGTTTGGAATATCTCCAAAGTCACTCTATGGTTGTATCAAATTCCTTCCTCCAGCACTCGATTTCATTAATGTGTCCCAATAGTCACTTCCGTGTATGATTTGTTTACCCCCATTATAAAATTCCACTATCATGTTTAGGTAGTCACATAAAATAAAGATCATATCTTTGGTCAACTTTTTAGATATTTACATCATGATATATAAATGATAAAATTTAGTTTTTATATTCATTCCCATGGGCATTATTACCATTGAGATATCTTAGGGAACTGATTGAAGAGTATTCCCGTATTCATATCCTCATATAGGAATCGTATTATCATATTCTAACTATTATTTAATTCTATATGTGAGGTCATATTTTTTTCTGGATAATTATTTAATGATATGAATATATAATGTCAGCAAAGAGAGTCATCGAAATATTTTGAGAGTATGCAGGAGTCACACAGAAGGGTTCAAGTGTATGATTGTTATTTCTCACACTAGAAGACTCCAATAATGATAAATGTTTTAATATTTCTCACCAAACTATGAAAATATTTATTGTATTACCAAGAGAAACATATGATCTAGGAAGAGTCTCATAATCCTTCCCTAACCAATATATATAATTTTGAGGCTCTTTAAAAAATTTCAGTAGAACAAATATAATTTATTGACTCCTCACCAATATGTGAATGAGTCATTAGGCATAAAAGACTTCCCCATAGTCAATATATGAAAAAATATTGTGATCATACCTATATAAAAAATCAAGGAGTTAAATTTTATGTCAAAATGATGATCAATCATATAATTTATCTTCATTACGTGATTTTGTATAGGTCCTCCCTGTATCTATAAGATTAATGGACATGGAGGTATCCCATTTCTCCAAAACATTAACAAATGAAAACTATTATGGTCCTCTTTATGGAAGGTAACCTAATAAACATAGAGGTATTCCCTGTGGTGCTTATTGTGAAGGTCCTACCTATAATGGAATATCTTCCCAAAAAGAAATCCCATGTCATGTCAAGATGATTCCATGACTTCTCCCATATAAAATGGTTCAAAAATATTTATCGATGAATACTCCAAAGACCTGATAAAACATATTTCAACTTTATAAGGATATTATGAGGTGGTTTTCATCATCCACACTTTTTCTAAATCATACACACCTTGAAAAATTGTCGATGTTCAGCTTGATTATTCTACCTTTGATATTCAAAAAATGAAATGACTTATGTGGCTAGATCATGATAAGGAATCTGACACTGAGGACAAGGATCATTCCATGGTTATGTGGAAATATGTGTTCTTGTGAGAAATAATGGAAATATTTTGGAAAATGGATTCATAAAAATAAAACATTCTAGAGATACTAAAAGTGGAATAAACACCTTATTTATGTCACGGTGATTTTACAATTATCTTTGATCTCATGGGAAAAAGTTACTTATAAAGGGTATTAGACCCACTTAATGGAGATGACAAATCAATGAATTTATGTTTATATAACTACCTTATTAGTCGATTGAAATCACATAGTGCGGAGGTAGAGTGAGAACGTTCAGAATTCCACCTCAACTACCTAATCAAACTCCACCAAATAACAACATAATTCCTTGATGATGTAGAAATAAAAGGGTGGCGATAATATGGATCATTTATCTTTACTCTTATCAATGGTTACTAGAGTCTTCTATGGAAGGATATTTGAAATATGATCATCTCATTCCACATATCATACCCATTTTCTATATATGTTAGTTAGTCTAACCAAAGTAATCTCCCCATAACAAAAAATTAAAAATGATATAAACAATTGGAGTCTTCCATTTATAGACTATTTCTTAAATCCATTTAGAATCTCATACATGCCTCCTTATTGAGAAAATGAATGATTATGATAGAAAATGAGTTATATATTGAATGAATCTCACACTATAAATGTTCTTTATATCCACATCATGATCATATCAAGGATCTAAAATCCAACATGGCCACATCTATGACATATATGATGATAATAACATTGAAACACTAGACTATGGTGTTAGTGAAATTATTATAATAACCACCACCGCTAAAATCATAAAATATAATATGGAACCATGAACTAATTTTTCATAAAACAAGATAACCATAGTCTATATGGATGGAGGAATTAAAAACCCCTCATCATAAAAGGGCATCACTTTTTTCCATATTATTTTTATCATCATATGTATTTCCATTATTTTTTATTCTACTATGTAATCCATCCCCTTCATTAATACTGTTCTTGGTGAATGAAATTGCATACTATTGTAATAAAACCCTATAAAAAAATTCTACTATGAAGACACAAAAGGGTTGTAAGATAATATGGTAAACTAATATGACGAATCTTGAAAATGATTATGATTTTTCCATTGAAAGATATTTAGGTGCAGAAAAATCCCCTCTCTACTCATAGGAAGATAAGGGTATGATTTATTTTGTTTACTTCCTGTCAGTAAATTTCATTTGCATAAACATAGCGGAAAACCCCAAAGAGCAACCCTTACATGGAAGGATGTGATAAAGATAAATCTATTTAAAATGTGGTTTTTAATAATGTCTAATATGAAGGTGTTCACACTCTATATATTATGGAATTTCAAGGTTAATAGATCCTATAAAATAATAATTATCCTCTACTCTATGAGCCTTATCAAATATAAGGGAAAATATGTGTCTATATCACACCCACCATTAAACATCATAACATAATTACAATCACAATTTTACCAACTAGAGTGTTGCCAAAAGTGAGGCACAAATCCCCATACACCAAATAGTTCCAACTAGCAGTGAGGGTCAAGGTTGTTTTAATTGAGTGACTATACCTTCATATCACAGAAAAATAAAAATGATTAAATACCAAAATAAAATAAAATAATAATAGTAAAAGTGAAAATAATCAATAAGAAGGAATCATTTTATAATAAATTTAATGTGTCGACCATAACACATAATTAAAAATCATCACTAAGAATATATCATATTCATATAATAAATATATAATATTAATAATATTAGGTTATACTACCATATATGATCCTCATCACAATTAAATGTCCAATCACTATACAATATATCCAGTTTAATAATAAAAACCTAGGCCTACAACAAATAATAGTTACTCTAGTAATAAATTTCCATGACCACTCGAGAAACGTTAAGAACAAAATACTATGGAACCATTAAAACTCCTCCAAAATAATGAGTGTATTGTTTTAGGACAAAGTGATGTACTCTGAAAATAATGAATTATTTGGGCATAATAAACTATTAATTGTTGACCCTTGTGTTCTATAGTGAGACCTAGGGTCAAAGATAACTACTTCAACCGATGGTTATTTTTCTTTTGAAATGTTTCATAAAATTAGAGGGATACATTCCCTACCCTTGGTTTTAAATAAATATAATCATCAATATATACAATCACTCATGGGGGAATGGAATGTAATCCAAATAATATCATATATAAAACAATAATATAAAATGTATCCCACCACATCTTTCTCAAACACATTAGGGGGGATGGTTCCCCACCAAAACATCCTAATATTCATATCATGATGTGGTTCCTCATATGTGTATCTTATGTCACATCAGTAGGGAATGGTGAACCACCCTAGAGTCAAATCATGTATTGTATGGAGTTGATCCCCACCCCTAATTCTCATCATGTGGATTAATAATAAACTTAACATCTCATACACCAACCTTCAAAAGCCAGTATCCACTAAAAATATACCCTTAAAGAGAATATGGAACATATCATATACCAATCATTAGGGAACAATATCCATTTTATAATATCTCCTAAAGATGAATATAACTGCCTAATAATCTCCGTTTTATCATATATAACATCATGGTAAAATATTTCATACCAAATAATCAATAATCATCCGTACATGAGTTGGATACATGCCTCACCCCATCAGACATCTCCGTGGTTTGATGCTCGAGAACACATGTTAGACTCATGAATTAATTTTTCTATTATATCACCACAATATCCTCCAAGCATTAATCGTATCTAGGTTCAACATGAGACAAGGTATCCAACTATAGTATACTAGGCCATATAAGAGTACAGACACCCTATTTGTTATCATTTATCCCATTCACAACACAAGTTCCAAATCCCATCACTCAGGGGTAATAATATCCCTAAGTGATTCATTGACCATATTTTAGCATCATAGAAATTATAGGAAAATCCACATAAACCTCACTCTTGAGAGATGTCATAATTCCCATATCACTACCTTGGGCACCCTAGGTCAGTTATCTCATTCTCAACATACAAATAATCTTACCTAAGGTTTACCCCTTAGGTAATCATATACTATGTGATGGAAATATATCATTTCTTTGTAGTCAATTATTCCATAGGATATAATATATCACATGATTCCATGATGGAACTCTATATTCAATAATTACCAGTCAACACTCTCCTATATAGGGAGGGGTCTTGGGGAACCCACACTAGGGGCCTTAATTTATTATTATTCCTTTTATACACCCCTAGTGTATTTGTACCTTACCTCATATATTTTTTATGGATCCCTTGATAATTTATTAGTATGGAAATAACTAGTGTTCAAGGTTCCATCATATCGCTTGACACTTCTCTCAAATATGGGGGATTAAAAAATAATTTTATATAATTTTATGTCAAATCACAAATAAGATGAGAACATGGTTATCAAAATCTATATAAAAAATTCATTAACATAAAGATATATTCATGGGACCACCTACCTATATGTGATGTAATTCCATTTAAAATTATTCTCGGACACTCTCTCTGAATCTGAATGATGATCACTATCCATTTTCTACCAATATGGCCCCCTAATTCTTTAAGAAGTAATTTAACATTTCATAGAATATTTTATAAAAAATTATATAAAATATTTTATAATTAATTTAATTATTAATATCCATGGAATATTTAAGGAATCAATCACTGAGTGATTTCCCGAGATCTAATCCTTTATAAAATTTGGGTAAACTGCCCACAAAATCCATCAAGACCCTTTTCACACCAAATAACTAATTTATTATTTCAATAGAGCTATCAATTTTATCCAAATAAATGGAAAGTTGTAAATAAATTACTGTAGTGACATATATAATAAAATCTACCCAAAATATAGTGTTATAATAATTCTATTTTTTGTTTAGGTTAGATAAGACAAACCATCTTAATGTTGAAATTATTTCACCATTATTTGGTGTAACAATCACCCAAGACCATTTATGGGTCTCAAAATTTATTAAAAAGTATGATTATAAGAACCCACGAAATGAAGAATTTTTATCATTAGATTTATCTCATGCTACCTCAATGATTAAATTATAATTGAATTGTTTATGAAAACTAAGATATCTAACTTTGTATTGAAGAATGAAAATGATGAATTCCCAAAATATCACAATCTAATAGTGATTAGAACAATAAAAATCCCCTTTTAAAGGGGTTTTTAACCATTTGATAATTATTTTAGAAATAAAATAAAAACAGTATAATGAAAATTTAGAAAAACTCTACACCGTGTTGAAAAGACAAGACAATTTTTTTGTGGATTGTAATGGATAAAGTAGTATGTATAATAGATGGTAGGGGTTCCAATTTATAGGTTCGGGGAGTGGAACACTTGAAATTATAAAGAATATTAAAATATAAAAAAGTCACTATCATATAGTAGTGACTCTAAATTAAATCATGATTATATATAAAATGATATAAAATCCGAATCTATTAATAATTTTGGAATTATAAATGTTTTTAGAACATTTTAAAATTATATCCTTAGTTTAACCACATTTTAACCCCATTTAATATTCACTATTCTAATGAATTTTTACCTATGTTACTATTCATAATGTTAAACTATTATATTTACGTTATTATATAATATTAATTATTACGATTCAAATATTGAATGATTTTTAAAATATTCAATTTCATTATGTGGTATAAATACATTGTAAAATAATTGTGAAAACACAACAACGCTTTTTTTTAGAAAAAAACATATTTAATCATAATACTAATTTTATCTTCCATCATTTCTATGTATAAACTATTAGTTGAATGTTAATATAGTTTATTGAATGAATTATTATAACATTTACATAAATTAATTCATAAATATATATTAATTTAATTTATTAGGATCAAATCATTTTGTGCATATAAAATCATTGTCATGGAAAAAATAACTTTTACCATCAAATTCAATAATTTTAATATAAAAATAAATGAAAATAGATAAATGAATTTCATTAATAAGAAAGGAAAATATTTAATAATTTAGTTTTTCTTATTCGTACCAGTCCATCCATTGGTTTTGAAATAACTATAAAATTAAATAATAATATTTTAGTAGTTTGTAAGGACCCATTTAAACTTATTTTTACACGTAAATTATTATATCAAATAAATTAATTAATTAAAGATAAATCTTTCATAAAATATTATGGTGTTTCATTATTTCCCCTTATAGAGATTTTATATTTCAAATTCCATCACTCTCATAAAGAAAACATAGGATACCTCTTCCCCATCACATCCTTAGGTTCCCACATAGTTTCCTCATATGTATGGTTTCACCAAAAAAACATTGACCAGGCGAGTGGACTTGATTCACACCACTTTATCAGAACGACCAATAATATCAACCAATTATACCATATAAGACATATCAACCTCTATTTGTTTGGCCACTTATTTCAATATATATAATATTTGGTATATACATCATCAGAAGAGATATATAGAACACATTGTGGACATGTGAGACATTTAATGTATGCTCTAGGTGATAATTAATAATTGAGATACAATCAAGAAATTAAAACCAACTAATATATAGGGGGATCCACATTACCATATTTCAAAATTTCATAGAATTCCTTCAATGATATATTCATAAAATAACTTTTCGACAGCACTGAACTCAAGATCTTTTAGACAATTATAATAATAACATTTACATTGAAACTAAGCTTACCTGATGTTTTATATAATGGATCTAACTATATATTCACAGTCCTATGTTTTATTGTGTCTAAATAGATTCCATTCCATAACATCATCAAATCACATTAGAGTTATTCACATAGTTTAACAAAGGGATGCATAAGGATCCATTTAATTATTTAATAATTTTTATTATTAAAAAAACAAGTCCATATGAAAGTGTTTATCCAAAAAAAACCATTAAAATCCATGTAGCAGTATCTTAACAAATATTATATCATTTTAATGGTCATATCTGACTAAAAATCATTTTGAGGATTATATATAGTCCTGATGTTCACCTTAGTTTTATATTCAATTCAATGACTTCTCAAGAACATCAACATAAAGCACACATCCTGATCCAATAAAATTAAAAACAATACTACATGTATCCTTAACGCTTTCATAATGTATATATTGGATATCTAATAAAAAGATAAATCTTTTCATATTGTAATTAAATGTGTTGAATTCATATGTTAATTATCTACAATATAAATAAAATCAGTCCCTTTACATGTGTTTTGGAATCCAATGATGAAATCCAAGGGTAATGGTTGTAACCTCCCCAGACAATTATATCTCTCAAATTTAACATATTTACATAAAAATAGTTGGTATACATGCATTGTAATATCTCTATTTACATTTTCCCACAAATATAATCTCTTGGATCTCTATACATATTTATACTTTTCGCATAAATAGAGAATTATGAAATATGAGCTTCATAAAATATATACTTCTTGATGACTAGTATTGAAATGGAACATACCCTATTTCTAAACCTTATTAGTACATAATGATAATAGTTTTACTCTAGAAAATTTATATCCTTATTTTGCAGTTACAAATCCTCCTTATACGCCTCAATAGTCGTCACATGCATCCATCCAATGGCCCGAAGGCCTTCATTTTTTATTGACTTTTTGATAATCCACCTTTCAAGGGGAGACGTGGAAGCATTACAAGGCCCGTAGGTGTATGTATTATATGGCCCGTAGGCTTTAGAAGAATTCATTTCCTGTAGGCTTCAAACATTACATACAACCCAGACTAACTACTTGGAACTACTCCTCCCGAGCATCTTCATCGAGAAATTATCTCTTCACCTTCGCATGGTTATTCGGCTAGGAGACCCTGTGCATGCATAGTCTTGTCCTGAGGGTAGGTTCCATACCCTCACATTCTTAAAATTAATGTAGCTTCTGCTATGGTGAAAGCTCCTTTCTCATCCTCCTTATAGGGCTTGTTCCTTATAGGTTTTATGGTTTGAATTTGCACTTAGGGTTGCCCGAAGGCCTTGAGGTGGCCCGAAGGCCTTACTAGCCTAAAGGCTTGGGTTGCTCGAATGCCTTAAAGGACTTGAGGACCAAATCAGTGGCCCGAAGGCCCAAACAGAGGAAAATTCTCGGCTACTATAGTACCAAATAGTGCCTGCTACAGTCTTATAATGAATTTTTAATTAGAGCAATGCATAAGATATATTCATAACATTTTATAGGGGAAACTTCCTCACCCCTTATTAGATGAATATTTATGGATCAAAAAAAATTTACAATAAAGGGATGTGTTATTACAAATGAAATGACCATTCTCTCCAGTTCCATAATGTTTTGTTCACATTCAATGTTTTAATGAAACATTACACTCTTCCATATTAACATGGTGAGTATATTAGACACCAGTGATAAATTATTCACAATGAATTAATAATATCAATCCAATCTATGAAAACTGTGAATCTAGATCATTGTATTTGGTATGGTCCAATGTTCAATGACTTCTATCTTAGAATGATTTGTTGATATAACCTATCTTATGATAATTTGTTCCAATAATGAAAATATCAAGAGAATGAATGGTTTTATGTGGTATAACCTTTATCTTGACCTTAAATTGAAGATTTTTAGGGGGAATATCAATCATTCAAAAGTATTAAGCACCACACTTTTTTAAAAAAAGTCATAAAAATGAGGTATGGGATTCTTATTCCTAATTTTGGTCTTATTATATTCTTGATAATCAATGAAAATATTCATTAACCTATATTTAATCTTAATAAATATATCAAATACATGCCATCATAATTCAACTAGGAATATCAATCATTTTTTTAGTATTTTATTGACGTTGTGTCATCAATTTTTATAACATAATCGGGGAAATTATTTGAGGATTCATTGAAATAGGTGCATAACCAGGTATAAATTCATTCAAGAATTTAAATTCATGATTATGAAAATAAAACTATGATAGTTTTGTGGAATTAAATCATCAAAATTATAAATTATAGGCATATCCAAAATGTTGAGTTTCTCCCCAACCATTTTAGATAGAGATTTCTCATAAAGATATAGTAAAACCCCTAAAAATCAAAATAAATTCTATTTGAAGTTTTTATTCATCACTTTACTGATAAGGGAAGATAAGTTGATTTTCAATATAAAATGTAATATCCTTATTCTATAAATTTTATTTCAATATATATATATATATAATGTGCTGATAAATTCCCATAATCACATAAAATTCCACCAAAAATGAACTAAATGATATTCAATATGAACATTCTTACGAATGGTAACATGACTTCCCTCATTCGGGAGTTCATTATACAGAACCAAGCTAAACAAGACTTAAATATTACATTAATCTCAAGATTCAAACAATTTTTCTCATAAAGAGTCTCTAAACTATGGACAAGGAGGTTTTTATATTATATATTATATATATAAACATCTTTATTTTAAGATGATTTCAAACATTTAACTATAATATTTCTTATATATACCATTTATAAACATCTAACATGATACAATCATCTTAATAACCTAGAGATTTAAAATATAAGGACCCTGAGGACTCAAACACTCAATAAAGGGTAACATTACAAATTCCATAATTGTTAGATCCTAATAAATTGAAAAATAATTCATAAGGATAACTTTATTATTTAAATGAATTTAAATCATTAATTTTCTACTATAATCATGACATTCCAAATGATAAAAATGTTACCATGGAATGAGATATTTAAAACATGAAGCATATAACATGATCCAAGTAAGATAGAGAGGAAATTGATATGATCATAAACATATTGATTATAATCATTGTGATCCTAGATACCCACCAACATCTTTACTCATAAAATTGTGAATAGTGATAAATTTTACCACAATCTCATATTTTTTACATAGATATTTTCTAACTGGTTCGCATGGAAATTTTGAGTATAGCTAAATTACACTGCACTCACCCTTTATTATTCTAGATAGTCTCTAAATAATTCATATAAAATTTCAATATGATGAGATAAAATTCAATACCCCATGTATTTGATAGAGATAGAAGACTCATCATTCTCAAAATCCATATATTTGTGCTCCACAGTAAAATAACGAATTCATCATCTCATAACGAACCACCAAAAAATTAATGGTTTGTTTAAACCATTAAAAAACATAAAGTATCATGAACATAAGAAATAATAGGATTCTAAAAAATATGTTTTTATAAAAGGAATAAGAACAGAATTGCTTAGTTGTATATAGGTTGATCAAAACATCAGTCCATTAAAGATAAATATTATAGGGTAAATAGATTTAAAAATATAAAAGTATTCAAAAATCCTTCTAAAAATTTGATGTCCAAATTACCTTAAATATAATTTTTTGAGGAGAAATGGATAACTTTTAAATGCCTTATTTTAAATATTTTAAAATAAAATATACTTGAAAATAAATTATGGTTTAAAAATATAATTGAAAATTAATTTTAAACATTAACTCTTAAAAAATATATTTATTAATTCACACTTGAGAAAAAAACATATTTTTATAAATATATTGAAATAAAAATACATAGAAAAAGTGTAATTTTAAAAATAATATTTAATAATTTATCCTTGATTAACTCATAAAGGATATCAAATAAAACTGTGGAGTGTATGATAAAAATGGTTTATTTTTAAAGGATCTAAAAACCATTTGTACATTTTGAAATAACATTTTTCAAAACCCAAGTCATTGAAAGGATCATGAATTTTTTTTCAATGAATAATAGGGAGTTAAAGGATAATTGGAAATAAAGTTAGATTTATTTTAAACTATTTATATGAGAACATTGGTGTGAATTAAAAACCAAGGCTTTACATAAAAATATATTAAAGGAAATTATAATTACTAATAATAAAAATGAATTGTGGAAATAATAGAATCATCAAGGAATAATAATTTAGTGTGGACCAAGAGTTAGCTTGAAAAGTAGGTGTAAATACAAGAGAAAAATAATCCTCGGATATAATAGATAAATATTTAAATATTATTGTCAAATAAGAGTGATAATGACCCATGGAATGTATTTAACCCACGAAAACCACTTACATCCTTTGAAAAATTTGATCAAAAACTACATTCATGGTATATCAATACAAAGAACATTAAATATCCTTAAATATAATATAATAATGATAAAATGGAAAATAGTGCACTATTTACACTATTGAAAAGGAAACATGGCATAAAAATGAATCATATCTCAAGGGATTAAAATTTGAGATGAAGAAACCAATATGAATATCGATATATTTGATGTAATGGTACCTCAAAAAGTAATTCATGGGAATAAATTGTAAATATAAAGAAAAATATAAGAAATAAAATTTTATGCAATCATATGATAAAATATTTCAACACAGATAAATGGGGTTCCATATTATATAGTATAACATGAAGAACAAAAATTGAATTATCAAAAACACATAATATATTTCCCATATTAGTTGAT
Organism: Viscum album; assembly: GCA_963277665.1. Classification (NCBI taxonomy): domain Eukaryota; kingdom Viridiplantae; phylum Streptophyta; class Magnoliopsida; order Santalales; family Viscaceae; genus Viscum; species Viscum album. Next base: position 189,616,722 of record OY728131.1, read on the forward strand.
GACACTATATTATCTTGTATAACAAACATAAATTAATTAATATCATATTTCATAACATTAAACATAAATATTATTCTTTTATAATCCTTATTATTGATTTTTTATTATGATTAGTGGCAATGAAATGATATGGATACCCTCTCAATATGGACACCCAACCCGATCATCCACTTACATGAATGACTTTCCTGATACCCATGTAATAGAGACTAACACCCGATCATTAAACAACTATAAGAGAGAAAATTTTCTCCTTAAATAAAGTACAAATCATGGAATATATATAAATATAATAGAGAGAAAAATTAGAAGATATAACAACATTCCATAGCAGATGGGGAACAATAGAAACAATATAACTGAAGAGGAAGAAAATACAATTTCCTAGATAAAATGTCCATATTAATGGATGGAAAAAATAAAAATACTACTCCAAAATCTATATATTATTTTGTGGGAAAACACACAGCATCTCAATAATATATAAAAAATCCTACTTAATGGAAATCCTTATAGCCTTACTCTAGCACCTGGCCTTTTCTTGAAATGAAATACATAACAAGGTCTATGTACTACAGAAGGGTTGCATATGATGTGAGATAATAGGATCAGTTGGATCTAATCCATAACATCAAAAAATAGTCCATTTACAATAATCCAAATATGATAATTTTATATAAGAAATTTCATGATAAATATAGTTTTAAAATTTTATATCAAAATATAGAAAAAAAATTAATTTCATCTTTTCAACTTTTATAAAAAAAAGTTAGTAAATCAATTTTAAATAATTTAATATATGTATATAAAATTAAATATATTAAAGAAAATAAACTATAACATATCATATCAAATCCATTGAAGTATAATGAGATCAATACAATCAAAATAACATGTTACATAACTTCAAGGATCACGCTTTGGGAGGATAGCCAAGACACTCAAACCTAACATTGAAAATAACTTGCATCAAGAATCGAGACATATGGATGTAGTCTACATAAAATAGGGACATCCTAGAAGGTGAACCTACCAATAATCCATACATGTCAATAGAAAAATATTTTTTTGGAGTAGTAGAATGTCCCATTAACAAACCTAGAGATAACAGGCATGACTTATTACTACACCTTCCATGTAAGTACCAAAGGCATCCCATTTTCTTTATTTTCCAATGAAACTCATAAAAAAATTTTCATCAAACAATTATTTAAAAAACCTTTCAAAAAACCCTTTAACAATTTTCAAAAAAACTTTTCAGTTATAGAAACTATGAAAACATTATCTTTTACAGAAAACCAATTCAACACACACAAATAAAATCAATTATGTATTATAATTTGATTTATAAAACAATTTATTGATGTTCACCAATAGAGGCTAGAAATGGAAATACATATATCAAAACATGGGTCAAACATGACCAGAATGTGATCCACCAATAGGGAAGAACAAAAATAACTATAGAAAATGCCCTAGAATTAATCAAAACTTCTCAAAATTGATTCAATTTAATAAAATGTTTGGAAAAGTTTAATGATCACACCAAATCTCAAGAAATGAAAACTAGCACACCACAACCAATAAAAAATAGATTCTAGAAATTAAATCATACTATAATTTAATCAATATTAACATCCCCATGTATCAAAATACCCAATAATTAAATTCAATGATACTACAACGATCAAATTAAATGAATAAACATAATGGACTACTCACCTATAAAAACACCACAAACAACTCGGATGATACAATGCTAAAAAAATAAAGCTGGAAAAAGCAAGGGTTCCTAAAAGAGTAGGATATGAACCTGATGTTAAAAATTAATTGGGATGTGGACGAATGAAACAAGAATATATCATTAAATACCATAAAATACCACCTCATGATATTTTCATGACATATAACCCCTTAACATGTCATGTAATCAATTATTTCTGCTTCCATTAAAAATCCAAGGAGTTTTTATTAAAAAATTATTTTCAATATTACATAGTGTGAAATATTTACACAGATTGTATTCTTACATGTTGTGTATTCATCTCATGTTATGAGCCTAGTGATTAAACGGAAAGTGTGTAAGACAGTTACACATATTTTAATCCACCTATAGACTAAAAAAATACAATTCTTTCATGAAAACCCAAACCACCTTTGGTGTTCTCAAAAATCATGGAGAAACCCACTAATCCATGGACATATGTATGCTCTAACTATATTAATTCAATAAAAACATCCTTGAAATTTCGGCCATTTTTTCAGAAAGATATCTCCAACCATAGAAGTCTTAAATCACACACAATTAAAGGGTTAAACAAGTAAAGAGAATGGAATTACAAAAATGTGGTTAATAGAATGTTAAAAACTCCCCACCATATTTCGTCCCCAATAAGTCATATGGATGAAGGAATTTTGGTAAAGAGATGAGGTCATTACTTTATCATCGATGACTAATTCTCCCTAGTCTCACGAGAATCTGATTCAAACCATAACAACACCCTAAGAAACAGAATTGAGTTCCCCTGTATGAATTTTTGTAGAGAGTGAACAATCACCCCTGAATCCTCCCCAAAAAAATATACATCTCTAACTCAATATCCTTCCAACTAAAATCAAGATAGAGATCTGGATGGTATTTCATGAGTTTTGATACATAGAAAAAATCATGAATTCTTATCAACATATCTAGTAATGTCAACTGATAATCAACCTGCCTATGCCACTCAATTAACTCAAGTGTTCCTAAAATTCTCATATACAATTATCCCTATTACCCAAGATGAAGGCGACATAACAAAAGATAAAATATCCAGAAAATCTTTTCACCTATAGAAAACTCCAAATGATTATACCGCTGATCCATGTAATATTTTTTCCGACACTATGTTATAACCATAAACTAATGTACTTCATTAATTATCAAAATTTTACCTATACCAAAACTTTTCCCACCAAAAACGATTTTCCCTCATCTTCCAAATTAATAGGTGACCTACATTGATGATGATAATGATCTTCAAAAGGATCAATTATTATTGAATATTGATAACTGTTAACTATCCCATGATCCACAGAAATCAAAGACACAATAATGATCATATCCTCATGGATCTGAAAAACACACTCTATCTAACCTTCCATCTATGGATGATAAGTTGTGCTCAACCAAAATAGGGTCCCCAACAGATTTTAGAGAATTATCTAGATATCCATGTATAACTTGTATCCCAAGTTGAAAAAATTTAATAAAGAACCCTTTATAACTTTCAAATATCATGCACATACAACATACCCAGAACTTCAACAGTAGTGGTTTCCTGAATGAAGTGAACATACTTTTTTATTCGATTAATCACCACCCAGATATTTTTCCACCCTCATAGAGTATATGGTCAAAAAAACAAAAATTCTATTGATACCTCGTCCCATTTCCAAACTAACACTGGAAGAGGATACAGAAAACCATATGGTTTCTGATTCTATACCTTTATCTATTGGAATGGGTAATAGTGGGGAACATAATCAGAAATTCTATACTCCATACTTGTCCAATAGAATCACCATATCATGTCATAATGCATCCTCATTATGCTCAGATGAATGAACAAAATATAACTTCGAAAATAAAACAAAATCAAGCTCCAGAATGATTCCAAGATGAAAAAATGATTCCCAAAACATAGAATGCCATATGAATAGAGAGACTAACCTAAAAATGTCTCCCCAAAATAATGGTTTTATAGTTATTAAATGAACTCATCATCCTACTACTGACTCTATAGAACATACTCAATGAGAGATGATGATAGATTCATGTTAGAATCTTTTTGAAACATCATACAGAGCATCCAAATAATAATAAGAGAAAACCCCTCTAAAGATCCTCTATTCCATTGAATTTGAAACATAATGTGATGGAACTTTCTTGCTAAGAGCATCTGTAATAACATTACCCTTCCTCGGAGTGTAGGTGATGTCGAAGTGAAGCATATGAATAAATTTCACCAACCACCTCAACCTGAGATTCATGTCTTTTTGGGAAATTATATATCTCTATAAAAATACTACGATCCTTCCCATAAAAATATATTTCCTTATACAATTAAGTTCATTCTAAACTAAGGTAACATATAAATCATGATCGGGATAATTAATCTCATGAATTAAAAGGTAATGAGATATTAAAGGCACTATAAGATAATACAATATGGGAAGATAATCGAAAACTATTCCATAAGATAAACAGAAAACCATATACCTCTTACCAAGATGAGGAAAGAGTATAATATGAGCTGACATTAGAAGTATTTTTTTCTCACCGAAAGAAGATAGATAATGTTCATCCCATGTCAATTTCACTGATTTCTATATTACTTCAGTCAATGGTGACACCAAATTTGAGAAATCATTCAAAAACCATTGGTAGTAGCTAGAAATACCTAGAATCCTCCGAACCAAGAATATGTTCCATGGTTATTCCCATGAAAAAATTGAATTTTCCATCTTAGGAACAAATGATACTCCGTGTTTTTAAAGAACCTACCCCATGAACATCCCTACATGGATTCATAAATTTCACTATGAAATCTGTCCAAATGAATGGTGAATTATTAGTATTTCTAGAACTAATCCCAAATGTCTTCTGTTCTTGTGCTCTGATCCTGAATAAATCAAAATAAAATCCATGAACACTTCCACACAAATTTAGATATTCTGATGGAATATCCAATTCACAAAATACTTAAAAATTGTTGGAGCTTTAGTCTGACCAAACAGAAAAACATGATATTCTAAATGGTCATAAATTCTCCAAAAATACATCTTTTGTATATCAAAATAGAAACATTTAAGATAATTATAAATATATTGAAGAATAATCTTTAATAACTACTTCACCCATTTAATGTATCAAGTAAATAATCCACATGTGGAAAATGTTACTTGTTCTTAATAGTTAATCAGTTTAACTTCTAATAATAAATACACAATAAAAGTAAACCATATATCTTCTTGGGAAAGAGTATTGGGGATACCCAATAAAAACATTGTGGTGAAAAAACCTTTTCAATCCTATATTTCAATTGAATATTCATCTCTTTTAGCATCACTGGTTCTATAAGATCTGAAGGTAATGAAACTGGTTTCCTACCTAGTACTAGGTCAATTGTAAACTCTACATCCCTCTATTAGAATCACATATAAATGTTTTTGGTAAACATCATAAAAATACTAATCAATATAGAGAATAAGAAAAGGAAATATCAATAGTAATAACAACCGTAATGGATAATAAACCCATGATATTCTGGCAGGAAAGTCCAGCACGACAAGAACCCAAATACCACTCTCCCTAAAACATGCACAATCTCATACTGATCACAATAAATGAGAATCACTAATGATACCAATAAACCCTAGCATGATAAAAATACAATTAAATCTATAATAATGATGATTTCAAATAGATTTATATCATGAACAAGAAAACCCAAGACTAACACTACATCAATTATCGATAGTGAGAAGGGACATTGAAACCTTACTCTTTCCTCGTAACGAGAAGTTTAATTTATATCATAAAAATGAACATTAGTTTTTTGTATGTTCAAGAATATAGAAAAATATTTAGATGAAAATGATTTTGAATAATCATTATCCAATAAATCATACACTAATGATTATTACATAAATATACTAGCTCTCACTATCACAAGAACAACATCTACCTCCATCAAAAAATGATTTTCTATGTGAAGGTGACTAACCCTTGAGGCATGTGCCTAGATCCTTGTAGTATTTAATGTATATTATTTCTTGGTAGTTGACTTTGGATTTTATAATTCTTGAACATTATCTAGTTGTATAAATATATTAATAGAAACTCTACAGATGACCAAAACATCAACAAATGTTTTAGGATATTGTAGGTGAAGGAACTGAAAACTCTGTGTATATAACCATTATACATAGATAGAAAGTAATAGGCACACTTCTGGATACAATTGAAGGTTCCAGAGAGCCCTTCTATTGACAACCACATACACTACTCCTATGATGACCTTATAACTTCCTTTTTCCCCAACGCGCCACTAAAGCTACTACTAGGGGGATTTTAAGGGGTATAATATCTAACCATTCATGCCATATTTATCTCAAAAATCATAGATCCTCCAACTTTCTCAACATAGGTTGAAATATTTTATATAAATACATGTGATATAATTTCTTTTCAGAAATCCTATAGGTACTTTTGAAGTTTATCTTAGTCATTCATTATAACCTATGGTTAAAAACGTAACAGCTAAACAAAATAATTGGTGTATGAAAGCACTGAACTACCTTTGATATTCATGGAGAGAAACTTCATATACTTCTCTTCCATCAGTGATGCTACACAAAACTAATGGAAGAAGAGATTATAGAAACCCTTCCTATCATATCCCACATGAAAAACCTCCGGTACCGTGGAATCCAACCAGCATTTGTTGGATTATGCCATTCTAAATTCCTTACACCAAACCATGATACTCTTTGTTTTATCATGGATTTTGAATAATATATTGATCTTTTCATGACACTCCTCTGCCTCATGAAGTTCTTTCATACCCTTAAAGGATTGGGGATGCCCCCACAAGAACTCTCTGGACCGATCAATTTCTCCTTCTAATCTTGGATGTCCCTCCACAATTGAAATCTAGACTTGTGGTATGTTCTGATTGACAATATGAACTACCTGCATGATAACCTCGATATAATTCTAATCAAGTGATCGATTCCCTTGAAATAATCAACTGCATCCTCTTGGGGAACTCATTAAACACGTTTCGGAGGTGTACAACTACACAGGAAAATGAAACAAATGATCAGATATGGAATAATCACAGTTCAAAATAGAAAACCCAAAAGCAAAAAATTGATATTATAATAAAAAATAGAAACATGAGACACACATCCCAATATCCAATGGTTACTTGAGTGTCTTCTTGAAAAGATCTGGCGAAGAACTCACCCCAATTTAACTCTCAATTATTTAAAAACCAATATCTAGTATAACAAAGGACCCTAAGAAAGGACTCTTAAGGAAAAAATCTACATTTGATACCGTTTTTGTAATCAACCGACCCAAATAACCTCTTAATAATTTCACCCGACCCATCTTCCACATACCTGATGGGAATTATCGATCCCCACGGGTTGGTTACTAGAACCCGAGCATCAAATAATAATCATATAAAAATATTTTTCCCAACTTAATATTGAAACAAGGGATATATATATATATATATCATAGGGAAATAGTAAAAGCGATAAAAATATACCTTAATATATATGGAACAATTTATGTGATACAACTGAAAAGGTAGAAAAAACAATATCGATGAGACAAGTCTAATAATAAAGGATGGATAAACTAAAATATCTACTCCAATAACTCCATGTTATAGCATGGGGAAACTCTACTATATCACTACTATCTACCCCATCCCAGCTAGAAGAAAAGATCACCATCTCACTCTAGTCCCTCGAATCTCCCTTCATCGAAATATATATTGAGGGCTACACACCATCAAAGGTCTGCATAATGCGTGAGCTAATATGATTAGCTATATCCCTCCTAGGTGTTCTATAAAAAGCCTTGGTACAATAATAGAAGCATTATTGAGTTTAAATAAAGAAATAATGCTATATGGTTTTATATATAAATATTAAAGGCATTGAAAACAATTGTATTTCCCCTATTACAAATTTCCAAAAAAAAATCTAGTAAATCAATGTAAAAAATCATACAAATATATCAAAATAGATATAAAAAAATATTGTACCATATATCATATCACATTGATGGATGTATAACTAAAATAGAAATAATTGAATCATGACTAATGTCATTCCAAAAATCAGACAAGATTTGGATAGTTAGGACAATCATACGAAAGAACGAAAATCATGTTCATCGAGCCTCTAGACTTATTCATTGTTTCTATATATATTTGGAACACCCCAGAAATTGAACCCCCAACAAGTCTAACATAACCCCAGAACAACCTTGCTAATGAGAAGAGGAAATACCAATGATAGAACCCAACAATGGTGGATGAGACCTATTACTACACATTCCACCCAAGTACCCAAGATATAAACATGCTTTATTTTCTAATACAATTATTTATACCATTTTTATGAAAATATTCTTTGATAACTATTTCGTAAAACCCTTTATAAATACCATGAAAAAACCTTTTCATTTCCCAAAACATTTGAAAAATAATATTTCATAAAAAATCAATTACAATCACAAATCAAATCAGTCATATTATTCCATTTCATTTATAATTAAATTTATAAAATAATAATAGCACTGTATTTCAACAACACATGCTAGATATGGAACAATATTCCTCAACACTCGGGCCATGCATGCCCGCAATGGGAACCACTAACAAGGAAGCACAAAAAATCAAAAAGGAAGATATAAAATCAATCCACACATCTCAGAATTAATTTACATAAACAAAATCGTCAGAAAAGAGGAAAGATCAAAACATAAATTAAGAATGCACAACTTCCACACTATAACAAATAATGAAATGACCCCTGAATCCGGATCACACAAAGGATCTAGAACAGAGTTAATAAAATCATCACCATGGTTAAATGGATTTGATAATGCAATAAAACAGAGCTTCCATGATCAATGGAAATGAATAAGAAGAAAATATTACTCATCAAGAGAGACACCTTTCACAACCTTGAAGATACAATATAGAACGAATCAATCCAGAATGAATTGAGTTTCCAAAAATTACTCGAAATAACCCTATGTTGAGAGTGTATAGGGATTTAGAAGAATGAAATAAGAATAAACTATGAATCACTATAAAATACCACCACATGTGATTTACATGGTGTGTAACCCATTTTGTGTTTGTGTAATCCACAATGTCCATGTACTATAACAGTCTTGTTACCTTTTCTTATAACCAAATTGTCTTCCTTACACCTTGTGTAATATTTACACGGTGTGCATTCCTTCACATTATGTATCTGTCTCACAACATGAGCCTAGATATGAAATAATTTTCATCTAAACTAGAAACATGGTGGGTAATCACCCGAAAGACTAGAAAAATATCATCTTATTACATGAAACTCTAAACCAATGGGGGGGTCCTCCAATGTCAGGGAGAACCTCACTAATCCATTAACACATTTATATCCAGACTCCATTAATTCAGAAAATAATCTTTGAAATTTAGGTTATATTCCAATAAAATTATCTCCATCCAATTAAGTTACATGATTTACCTAATTAAATTAGAAACCAAGTAATGATAATGGAATTACCTGAACGAATGTAATAATAATTTATAGTACATTAATTAGTAATAGTATGTTATGAACATTATGTGTTGACAACATTAAATGTTTTTCACATTTTTAGTTGTTTTAGATCATTTCCCATAATTTAATACCAAGTTACTCACTTATATATTATTTTAGTTTATATAATTTATACCTTATATTAGTTTAATTTTTTTATTTTATTATATATCCCTTTAGGTTATTTTATGTGAAAACTAAAATGAAAATGGATTATTTTAGTAATTTTAGTAAATGAAAATGTTATGTCAATGATAAGTTAAATACATAATATAATATATAGAACCATATAATAATCTAAATTTTTATAATATATTATAATTGTATTATTTTTCAGGTTATCATAGTCATCCACAATTATATTTCATATCATTGTTCACCAAGGTGGTTAAATCACCTCAAATGTGAACACACATTCACTTAATTTGTGAGTGTGGATAAAGACACATTTATTATGACGAAGTGTCATTATAAAAGAATAATATAGAATTTATTTCTATTTTTTTATTATATTAATCTATTTTTTATGTTTTTTGTACAATGAATTGAAATCTAGATAAAAATTGAAGAAAAAAACTATTCTTCAAGGAGGCATTTTTTCATGCACATGCCCTATTTATGTCTTATTGTTTTGGTATGTTGATATAAATGAAGAAATAATTATTTTACCAATAATATAAAAACATATCAATATAATAATTATATTGAAGAAACTATATTATTATCGTGGTAGTATATTTGGAAGAGTGATACATATAATGAAAATAAAAGAAAAGGATAATACTTAAATTGGAGGATTGATTTTTCCTTGGTTGTTCCATAATATTGAAGGTATTAGGATAAATATGCATGAAAAGGAATTTATTTTGGTTTGATATGGTTATATTGAGAGTAAATTGGATGATTATATATGAGTAATTTTAAGGATAAGTGTGTATTTTAAATGGTGTATAGGATCACCTTTTATAAGATAGAAAAGGGCACTTTGGGAAAACCCGTAATATTTACAATATTCCAATCCAATATTCCATGTTAAATGGATAAAATGATTAAAAATAATGGATTTTGAGAAATTTTAGGTTGGTAATGAATCTAAAATGTTTTTCCTTGCATGTTTTATGTTATAGGATTTCTTACCATTATGTTATTACATTTTACTCTTTTCCTCATAAACTACAAAACAAGTGTTTGACTAAGGGGTTTGTTTTTTGTTTTATTAAACATATAAAATAATCCATATAATGAAATATGGATATTATAAAACAAAATTTAACACATATTTAATTCAAATTAAATTATTTATAATATAAGAAACTTTTTAAATTAAATCATTTAATGTGTAGAAAAATATTTTTTTGTTAAAAATGAAATTTTACCATTATATATTATTAATATTTTTTAGTGTTGATTAAAAAATTATTGTTAATATATTAACTTATGTTTTAATATATAAAATTATATTCATTATTTAATGGATTTTAATATATTTTGTTTGATATAAATTCCATGAAATTAGTAAAATAGTAATTTTTAAAATAAGTATTTCACCATTATCATGGTAATTATCATTAATCATAGTAAACTAAATTTTATTTAAGATAATGAAATTGGACATATTAAATATATTTGAAAGTATTATATAAAATATATAAAATTATTCTATTATATTGTGTTTCTATTATGAGGTAAATTAATATTAACGTTACATCATGCATCACATAAAACCCCACTTAAAAAAAGTATTCATTAAAGAAAAAAGATTTTTGAATATGATATAATTAAAAATTCCAATAATTCAAATGAATTTAAAATATTTAATAAAATTCATGTTGTATTTATTTAAAAATAAAACAAAACTAAAAATATCATTTCATCCTATTTCTTTAATTAAAAAAATAGTTCAAAATAGTTTTCATTAAAATATCATTTCATCCTATTTATTTTATTTAAACATTTTGTACATGTGTATATAAATTAAATATAGTATTTAAAGATGTTTTATTAAAACTTATAATATTTAATTTTATAGGAAGAGATATAAAAACACAATAGTTATAAAAATGATGAGGTATTAATAAAATCAAAATGTTTACTATTCACTTAGAAACTATTTATTTTAGCAGAAAACTAAAACTACTACTAATCTAATTTTTTATGCGGAATCCAAAAATGATTTTAAATTTAAAAAATATCATTTTCATTTTTTTAAATAATTTATTTAATATATATTATATAATATAAATATAATGAATTTCTCTAAAAAAATATAATTTTATATTAACCCATATTTAACTTTTGAAGGAAGTTACTATTAGTTGTTTACCGTCATTATGTTTATTATATATGTTTTAGTAATTTATTCATAAAATTTTGTGGTTTCTTATGTTTTGTGTATCATGTGACAGAAGTTATATAACGTAGTATGTCTTTTATAGGATCCAAAATATTGGTTCATTACATTACATCCCTCATAAATAAATTACATCCTCATAATTATAATTATTGTTTAGTAAAGGATGAAGTTAAGGAATCTATAAAAAATCATGATATTTATTTTAATGAGATATCCACCTCAAATATCATTGGTAAACCCTATGAACTAGTTTTCCCAAATATATTTCATTGCAGTTCTTAGGGACATACCTTTTAATGTTTTATATCCTTAACATTGTTTCAACCAAATACTCAAATAAAAATGATATAATAATATCCATAATAATTCGTGTTTATAAATATTAATCCCAATCCAAATATTTCTTCTCCAATGAAAATGTAATTTAAACCTAGTATACATTATTTTCTATTGTATCATATTTGGTCAATCCTCTAATTCCCTAGTGTTAACCAATTTTAATTTGTGTTAGATTATATTATAATTATCTACATAATACCTCGATGTAATAATTAAATAAATCCATCAAATACATTAGTAATTTGAATTTGATCAACCAAATAATATCCTTGAGAATTGTCAATCCATGTGTCTATTCTATGTCCACTCATCATGCATTTGGGTAATGATTGTGTTAATGGTTGCGTAACCCATTTTAGGGTGGTTACCCATATGTGCATCTGAGCCACAACTATGTCCACTTTTAGTATGTAGATAGGGATTCATTACCTAAGAAACCCATCTAATATTGAATTTACAAATATTTCAGGATATATGTTGTTATCCAACCTGAGTAAGCTAAGATTTGGTGTCTATAACCATTACATTGGCATGATTACAAGGAAAATCAACCCAAATGGTAGATCAATTTAGTAGTATTGTTAAACTAGACACATGCTTGAGTATTTTTTTTAAAATTAATTCACTAATTACAACATATATGTTTCATTTGAGTATAAATTTATTAGACCAATTTTAACCTTTTATATATTTCTTAGTACAATTCTTAGATTAATGGGCAAAGAAAAAAATATGGGTGAGCTCAAATTCTCAATAAGTGTTATGTATAACCGAAAAAGTAATGAATCAATGAAAATAATAAATATGGTAAAGTAAATAACAAACCACATATGCTATGTAATCAATAAACTGAGAGAGTGTGAATAAATAATGTGGATTGTTTAAAAACTAAACATACATTTAATCATGAAAAAACCTTGGTCCACCACAAATCAGTCACATGAGTTGATCAGGTGAAATGACCGAAGATCATTCCTGGTCCTCATAGGATAGAAATTAGTGTCGAGCTTCAACATAGAAACATGGTGGAATGATTTCATAGAATAATACAAAATAAACTGAATAGTGGAAAAATAATAATATCATCCCAACTATATATATATATTAATCCAAACTAGGAATCATTATACAATAATATGACAATATAACAACTGGCCAATGAAACTCAACTAAACATGATCACCACCATGTCTCCATGTGAACTCTAGGGTCACTCCCTGATACCAAAACAAAAAAAATATCCCATGATGATCTAAACCAAGAAGAAACCTACATAATAATCTTAAGACATGAAAAAACTATAGGTGTGAGTATTAAAACACAGTAGGGGTTCTTTAGAAAGACTATTTATAATGAAGATACTTTAAAATAAAAGAACATTCAACTTCAAGTACAAAATAAAATATAAAAAATTATTTTTTCCCACATTATTTCCATTAAAAACAAATCATGGTATATTTTTCTTTTTCTTTTCCAATATAGATTCTTTTCCATAAATGTAACATTATAATTTTCAAGGATAAAGTAATACTATCATTTCAAAATAGGTAAAATAGATCATAAAACATTCTTTATATTAAATAATTTTTCATAAACACATTAAAAACTAACCAATAACTTTCCAATAAAATAAGAAACACATGATAACACCACAAAAATAGTCACATTACTAGGGAAATGAAAATAAGTTCACAAGAGTAACCAATGAACATTTCGAATGAATCACCCCAATGATCAATATATTTCCTTTCAAATAACTATTCATAAGGTATTCGCTCATCATTTACCACTGATGAAACTAAAAAAACATGTAAAGAGAATTATACAAGGATAGATATCAAGATATAAACTATCACCATTCTCAGTAATTTTCAAATGTTCCTCAAACACCCTTCAGAAAAACATTATTTCTAAATGAATCAAATTAATATTTAAAAAGTTGTGTAAACACACTATTTTCCATTTCAGAATTATTTTACAAATCTATTTTAAGCATTCAAATCACACCTTCAGGAAAAATAAATTTTTATAAGAATTAAAAATAGTCCATTGAACATAATCCCATGACATTTCATTTGAAAGAACCAAAGACACTCAAATTTCAAGTCTAAATTTTTTTAATCCATTTCTGGAACTAAAAACTACTATCAAAATATTACAACAGTAGTTACAATGAAAAACCATGCATAAAAATCCACAAAACATATGTGAATGTTAATATTTGATTCTATCAAACACATTGTGTGCTCATTTATTAGAAAACATAGTTATTTATCACAAAAAAGGCATATATCACCACTTTAACACCAAATAAATATTCTAAAGGTCATACGTAATTTTTTATAGCATATGGAATGTTTCGAAATCCTCAAACCAATGAATACCAAATTATAAATTCATTTATAGGGGGAAACCTACCTCAAATCCATGGATCTTCAAAAACACGTGCCTAAAAACACTTCATGATTGTTCTAAAACCCAATATCTTCCCAGATTAACCATAAAATCTAAAACCACCAACAAAAATGAATGAAACCATGAATCATAGGTCCATGATACCATTGAAGAAATAGATCTCAAAATAAAATGGTGTAAAGAGGAAGATTGAGAATATGGGAGAAGATCACATTGATGGATTTAGCACCAACCCGTGATTAAACCCAATATCCACACCATTGGATAAGGATAAAGTCTTATATAAGAAGAAGAGAGGCCACTAAGGGTAGAATGAACTAGAGGGATGAGAGGGGAGGAGTTTTGGAATAAAAATTATTAGGGGGAATATGTGGAATTTCGTAAATATTTAGATCTGGCAGTTCATACAGTTTGACCTCACAATTTACTAAACTATGCACCAATCATGTGCCTCTTACTGGAAATAACTAGTCACCTACATCCTCTGGATACATTGTTTACAGACCATGTTAAAACCATTCTGAATTGTTCTATCACAATACATTGGCCTACAACATATTTTAAGCTTAGTTTGAATGTCCATGTGGGGTTCATGCACCCTTTACCAGAAGCACTTGAAGGCTTGCATAGTTTCCTGGAGCATGATGCAAGGTTTTCCCAAATATTGTGTTGACCGTGCTCCAAGATACAAAGACCATGAAACTCATAATTTAAACTCCTCACACCCAAAAATCAAGACCCAAACCCTATGATGGATGATAAACATGATCTTAGATTAAAAATAAAAATCTTGGTGTGAAACTTCTCCCCACCATTAACGCTTTTATCTCCCAAAAATTTAGAACACCTACCAATTGATTGATCAAAGATTATGTATTTCCACAACTACATAATCCATCCTCTTAAAGAATAACATATCAACCACTTCCAAATGGAACATATTCCTCTATCTTAAAACATAACAACAACCCAAAACATCATTAGAGAAACAATGGGAAGGATCAAGCCATAAAATCAATAACTATGTCTCAAGCAACATCGTTTATCATACTCCAAAACCTAATTCTCACCCAAACTGAAGGGAAAAATAGGAATCAAGAAACTTCAAATGAAATCCACATCAAATTGTACAAACAACCAAAAGAAAATAAAAATCTTAATATAGGGGATGGAATAGACTCCCCACTATTAAAAAACAACTCGAACTTATTATTTAATAAAGAATCCACAATAAAAACTATGGTGGGTCTCCCCACCTTAAGAAATTACTTGCATCAAACAACAACATAAGAAAATACAAAAACCCCAACATGATTAGACACATGAAATTCCCAACATAGGCCAATAAGGCACACTAAAAGCATACATTATAAAAGAAAATTCATACAAATGTCCATAAAACTATGTTTGAGTGATCCATAAAAAATTAAAAAATATATTCTACTACCCAATGGAGGGGAAAAAATTGAAACATGGATTCCCACAACCCTATTAGGTTCATGACTACGTGAAAAGATTCACATCAAGTCATATGGCTAGAGATATAATGTTTGAAGCATCTATTGTGCCACAGATAAGACCTAATGCTCATAAAACACCACCACTCAGAACATAAAGATTCGGGATTTCCAAAATAAAAACATCTATTCATTAAAATTTTAATTAATAGAAGATCCATAACATCCACATAGATTTAAAAACAAATATAACACCACTAGACAAAATAGGTACAATATAATGAAACAATACAATTGTAAGGGACGCTAAAACAAACCCAAATAGTACTCTACTTCTGAAATCTAGCTCCATCTCAATCCCTAGAAACACCCCAATAGAACCGTTGAAGTTGATATAAGATTCCATAGTCATGATAGATCCTTTGAGAACTTGTACAGGATGATTTATTACAATTTTTAGTTTTTCACTAATAACACACCACAATCATGTGTTTAGAAGAATAATATAAAATATCACAAGGAATTTCAGTTCCACAACTAACCCTAACTACATATGGAATCTTCTAAAATTCCATACCTGATCTCCCATCACAACTTCTCAGAATGAAGGGAGTGATTGAAACCTCAAGCACCCCAACCACGTCAGCTTCAATGAAAACATCTTTCTACTCTAGCTTGGAAGATTCAGTTAGATTGAAATCTAACACCTCGACCTGTAGATTAGGATGATTCCCACAAATGAAATCCCTAGCCTTCATGGAATAGTTCTCAAAATACCCCAGATCATATTGAACTATGTCCAAAAAGTTATAATATAATTCCAACTCCAACTAAACACCCTATTTAAGATAACACTTTTCAATTTCCTTATTTACCTTTATCAACTCATAAAAATACTGTTGTAAGAATGAAGCCTTAAAGAATTTCCACGTAAGATCTTCATGAGGCTTATTCTAAGAGACCAACATACACCACTTACAGGTTATGATTTCAATCATAAATGAAGAGAGATTTACCTTTATGGACTCAGGAAACTCAATGAGGCTGAAGTTCCTTTCAATTTTTAGCATCCACTCTTCCTCTTTGAAAGGGTATTATTGACCATAAAATAGAGGTGGATTTAACTTATGAAACTCAAGAATAAAATCCTTAGGTTGATCAATTAGAAGCTAGCTAACATAAACAAGACCATAACATCACCATGAATATCCATCGAATCTCTATGATGAAAAACACTAGACAACAAGAAATGTAAGAGATTAATCAACACAAACTCTTCAATAGAAGTTTTAAAATTTGAAATACCTAATAAAAACACTACCCAAATATACACATGTCATACCGGGAACTTATCTACCCACATAATCATCCAATCACCATACACACATATCCATTCATGTTATAAATCAAAGATATACCAATGTTTGAAACAAAATATTCCTATTTTCCAAAACAAAACATTCTACCTAAGATGTCACAATCTCAAAACACTTTACATTTTAAAAATTAATAAAAAATTTCAAAATATGACCATAGACCGATAAAATACCATTTTAAAAATCACCTATAAATTTATTTCATTCTATTGAAAATATCAATTCAAACAATTAAGATCATTTTTATTAGCATATAAATATCATTTGAACAAAATAATGGGATAAAAATCCCACTCATTTTTATTTCTATCAAATTCAGAAACCAACATAAAATTTGGAAAAACATTTTTTTATCAACCCCAGGTTTGAATTATAAAAAAATAATCCCATTAAAACACTTCTACATTACCTAGAGGAATCATTTTATAAAAATACATTTTTCTATATCGTTCCTCAATGTTAATTCTTAAAGTACCATTGTCCAACATTCAAAAAATCCAACCATTTCCACTAAAATCCATTATGTATCAATTACCAAAATGTCAATTCAATATAATTTTACGAAATAAAGAAGACCAAAAAAACTCGCAATGGGAAAATATAGTGAGTGGGTGAATTGGAAACATGATTGGTAGGCATATTGCAAACACACAACCATCACCGAGTGTATAAAAGGACTTTTTTCCAATGCTCTACATGGCTTTATAATCCATGTGAGCTCACAAAGACCACTATCCCAACTTCACTTTCATATCCCAAACACCAAAAAAATCAATAAGAACTAAAGAAACCAAATAGAACAGGGAATCCCATAGAAACCCAAGGATTGCTATAGAGATCATTTAATAGAAACTCCCTCATACCTACATCGTATGGTTTCAATATTCCTACTCCATCTAACTTGACTTCCCCAAATAACATATAATGCTCTACAAGCAAGGCCCCCCAATATTAAACTACTCTGATACAGTTTTTTTACAGTCCAACTCAGTTCGACTTGGAACTATTCACCAGAACCGATATGTGGAAAGGCTCGAAGGGCATTGCTAATCCACATGGGATGGAAACTGTTGTTGGGCCTCAATATAGAAACATGAGGGAATGATTTTACACAACAAAAAATAAATAAACTAAATAGAATACAGATAAACAAAGCATCCCAATTTTATATATACAACCAAACTGAACATCATTTTAAAAGAATATTAAAATAAAAAACAACTAACCAACAAAACCCAACTGAACAAGATGACCACCACGTCTCCATGTGACCATGAGGGCTAGTCCCCAATAAAAAAACCAAAAATCATCCATAGAGATATAAACCTATCCAAAAACTACACCACAAGATAAAAACATGAAGAAACAATATGTGTGAGTATTAAAACTCATTAGCCATTTCCGAAAAAGTCTATTCCTAATGAACTTCCTTTAAAATAAAATAAACATAAACATAAAGTTTAAGATTCAATATATAATAGTAATCAATTATACTCAATTTCCATTATTTAAAATATAATTTTTCATTTACCTTTTTCATTTTAAATCTAGATTCATTTCTATAAAGGTTATATTATCATTTTTAAGGGGAAAGGGATTGTTTCATTTCAAAATATGTGTAAGAGAGAATAAAACATTTTGTACGTTAAATAATTTTTCATATACCCTTTGAAAAACAACCATTTACTTTGTAGAAAAATACACTGCACATGATAAAACAACAAAAAAAGTCACATTATAATGGAAATAGAAATAAGGACACATGAGTAACCAACAAGCATTTAATCACAATAATAAATGAATGAAACTAAGTTCCAATAGACATGGCGGAAACCTAGGAAATCATGAATAATCAAAAAAATACTAATACATGTTGACTCAAACTAGAAAGAAAACCATAATAGAGGAAATCAAGAATGACCAATGTGCTCAATGTACCCCACATGGCATAGAATGAGGGGAATAATCATAGAGTAATAAAACTCAATATATCACCATGTTACAGACCACTATCTAGTGTGTAATCTAACTAGTCGGGCAATCGTTATCATAAAATTCAATAGCTATTCCAGGTTCTTCATATAATTATGTATAAAATACTGTTAGACAACTGATACCAACCTAGCATCCAATCACATAAACATGTATAATAATGAACACAACTGGCATCACCTGAATCACTAGAAAGGTAAATCTATTTATTTTCATCTACCCATTCAAAATGGGCCATCTGGGAATGGGCCTCTTGAAACCACAAACATAACCAAAGAAATAGAATTATCATAGGAGGGTTTTTCTTATTAAACACTTTCACCATTTTATAAATTGAAAAATGGGCCTGAAACACCCTTCACAAATCCTTTATTTATCAAAGAACCAAATCCACATTTAAAAACTTGTGTGAACACCCCATTTTTTATTTCATAATAATTTTAAAAATCTATTTTAAACATTCATAGCACACATTCATGCCAAATACAATTATAGAAAAATGTCAAATGGTCCATTGATCCACATCACTGACATTTCATTTTAAAGATCCAAACGTAATAAATTTTCACATATAAATCATTTATAATTACACATGAGGAACCCAAAACTACCATCAAGATGTTACAAAATAATTTACAAAATAAAATCATTCATAATAATCCACAAAACCTATATGAAATCTAACCAGGTATTTTACCAAAGACTTAGTGTACACATTTATAACAAAACAAATTTATTTATCATGAAACAAGGTATAAATAACCAATTTTCACACCAAAAAAATATTCCAAAGGTAAAAAAACATTATTTATCATCTAGGTAAGGTGTGAAAATCATGATACCAATAAAATGTAAATTATAATGGAAACTGTAAATGAAAACATACCTGAAATCCATGTTGGTTCAACAATGCACACCCGATAACACAACACGATGGTCCTATGACCAAATATATACCAAGAAGAACCATGTAAAAGAAAACCCCAATCAGAAATTAAGTGAACCGTGAACCCTAGTTCGAAGAGACTATGTGAGTAAGAAATATGAAATGAAAATAGCGAAAAGTGGAAGAGGGAGAAGTGAAGAGGATATTTCCTTGAGGGATATGGCCCCAAAACATGAAGAAACCTAGATCCACACCATCGGAGAAGGGAGGAGTCTTAGGTAATAAGGTGAGAGGCCCCTTAGGGTCTCATGAAAAAAATGGGAGGAGAGGATTGGCATTTTGGGTTAAAAATAATCAGGGGGGGATACATGGAATTTCACAAATATTTTTATTTGGGGAGCTAACTAGGTTTGGTCTCATTGTTTACCAAACCCTGGGCCAACCATAAACCCCATAAAAGACACACATGGCCACTTTCACGGGATAAACTAATGATTTTTATACCATTCACCAACCGTATGGAATGGTTATTCCCCAAGACAGTGGCCTCCCACATGCTTTAATCATGATTTTACTAACCATGTGTGGGTCACACAACCTCAACCAAAAGAACATCAATGCTTGAATTGTATTACTAACAATGTATTGGCCATGCTCCCTATACTGGAATTACTACAAGGATTTCACAGTTTTCTAGATCATGATGCACTATTTTACCAAACCATACACTGATCATTCACCAAAATAAAAACACCCCGAACCCCAAAATTTAAACCCATCACACTCGAAAATCGAGAGACAACCCCAAGTCCAAAAGATAAACCATATCCAAGGTCAAAAATAAAAAACAGGGTGTGACACAAGCCATTTAAAATAACTAGATAATGAATCATCAATATTTAAAGGTAAATAAATTAAAACCATTCCATTTTATCAATAAATTGCGAATAAAATGCATTCATAGTATTTTTTGATACTGAACATATGATGGATAATAATTACAGAATAAAAAGGAAGGAAGTTATTAATTATTGGATTCCTTGTTTCTTATGTACACAGTACCATTACCATCAAGACAATTCAAAAGACGGTTTATAAAATAAAAGGTGAAAACACCACTAAGGCTAGCCAACTAATATATCCCATATGACTACCGATGCATCTATTCGTTATCTATAACTGTTCCCCACTTTTTTTGTACCTGTACAACATATTCTTCATATATTTAATAATAAATTTAATTAATGAAAAATGTGCATTATATAATATCTATTTTGAGAAAAATATTCTAGTCTATAAATATTTCCCTAGTGAATTGAATGATATTTTAGTACACATCGTACATAAAACTTTTATATGGTTTTGGAAAGAATCATGTCCATGATCAATGATATGTATATTTGGGGAAGATTTAATGTTAAATGAACACTAGAAAATGAATATCTCAAGGGGAATAAAAAAATAAATCCTGGAAGTGACTTTCAATACTATAATAAAATGACTCAAAGAGTAGACAACATCCTAGGTCTTCCTCTTCAGAATCTGATCAAAAATCTTGACATCTATATCTGATTCCCCCTTGATTTGGTGGAATCATCACCAAAATACCTAAGCAAATAAACATAGGATCTATTATGGATAAAAAGAACACAATAAAGGCTAATAGAGTCAATTTTCCTTATTCTTTATAAGACACTTGACAGAACCCAATTCAGCCAAGAATGTGGAAGAACTCCCATGATGGAAGGGATGAGAAGAGTAGTGTTCATGTGGGAGAAGAAATGATGAAAATAGAGGATAAACATTTAAATATTGTTGAGGTGTAAGGTTAATTTCACCCTTTTTAATAGGTCTCATGTTTTGGCTGCACAATTGGACAAACCATGTGGCTACTCTGGATTTGGTACTTCCCAAACACCACACACCACTTGGGAATAAAACACGGTTTAATAGAATTTCCACAAACCTTATGACATTTTTTCAATAAAATACATAAATATTCATAGTTTTCCATTGACTACCACTTGGATTACCAAACTATTATTCGGTATAAAATGACACTAATGCTTAGGTTGCATGGTTATCACTATTTGTGCGCCAACCATGCACCATGAGTTTTACCTTTCTAAGACATGAGGTTTGGGGCCCAAAACCCATATACACTCCAGAAACATCCAATAAAAAAACCAATACCCATTTCTCATATAAAACCATTATTAGATGAATTAAACATTTTTAATACCAATTAAAAATCTTTCATAAATATTGACTCTTTTGTTGATTGAAAATTCTAAATTCTTCCAAAATTTATAACTCAAAAAAGGACCGTACACCCTCCGCCCCATAAGACTTATCTTCCAAGATAAGATTATTATGAATAAAAATGATCAAACATTCCTACATGGGTTATATATTATGTTTTAAAGGATATTTTATGTTTCTGAATTCTGAACCTACCTTCAAGCATTTCCTTAAACATATAGTGCTTAATAGTGAAAACTGATCTAACACTCATAACCATTTATGAATCCTCAAGATGGTTCTTACTTTATCCTATCTAATATAGACTAAAATTATTTCATAATAATATTCCTCAAATAATCTATAGGGATTCAAACTATAGGTTCTTACTTTCAAAGACAAATCCTGAACTACGGTATCTCCACCAATTGTATTTTATACTAAAATCATCCGCTATTACTCAAAAAATGCTTCTAGAATGATTTTTTTATCTCATTACAGTTATTATTCATTAGAATAATAGCATTATTCATCAATTTTATTTAAAATGTCGAACTCCAATTGACCAAATCCACCCTATTTGCTACAGATTTTCCTTTAAAAAACTTTTTTGACCAACAGTCCACATCCATATCATTTCAACAGCATGATTGATGAAGTTTTATACAAAAAAAATCATACACATGAAATAATTCATGTATAAACCCCTTCATCCAACTATTTTTTAATATTCATGCCTTCCACTACCTACACGTCACTAAAAGTTGTTATAATTTATTTAACCCAAGTCATCCCATGATTATCGATAATCTCAATCAAATGAGTCTCTAACCGACTACCAATGACATTTCTTAGAAAAACTATACCCTTCCCATTATGATTTTGTTCCATGACAAAAAATCATACATATCATTAACTAATGAATCCAATAATAAACAGATCGATTTATTTTATTGTATATGAGAGACAAACCCTCATCGAATGACTAGTATGAATATCCCCAGACCCTTCTCACATAAGGGACACCCACCACAGCCTAACATCCTACACCCTGCCTTAATAGAATAACAATCATTTATATAATGAAAAGAGAACCCAATAATCATATAAAATGTCATGTCCTTCCCAGACATCACAACTGAAATGGCTTAGAACCCTCTCATAATAAGAATTAACATAAAAACCCCTGACTCATTACCACTTAATAATAATATTTTTTTATTCTTGTTTAAAATAAATTCAATTTGAGGGCCACAACCCTCAAATGATCAACAGTTTACAACACACTACCTATATTACTTTTTAACCACTCGTCGACTGCATTTCCATGTTTTCATTCATCCATCCACAAAAGATTCATAGGCATCCCAGCATGTAGCCCACTCTCTCTCTCAGTATAATGTGGATGATGTAAATATGTAGGGAATGATCAACTCTATCAAAGAGTACACTATGATTACTTTGATAAGAACATATCTATCTCTATGGTCCATGATCACATCTAAATACGATGAACAATCTTTTTCGAACTCTTGAAAACACATCTACCAAAAATCTCCTTCTATTTCTAACCATAGGTTAGCTTCCAATTTATTCTTCTTATCTCCCCTAAATTGGAGATATATTCCTCATTTAATCCACAACATTAAGGAAACTAGTACCATAGTATTCTTGTTGAACCATAGATCCCCATATGGCACATGAGGAAATACTAATTTATTATTTAAATGAAACTACATATATCTTATGTGTACCAAGCATTCATATACAGTGGGTGTACAATATCGTACCACCCAATCATCATCGCTCGACTCAATATTCCATGATTCATTTATCAATAAGGATAATATGATCGTACTAAAACAAATTTCATCCTCATAAATCCAAAATCTACCTTGGAGATCCTCTATAAAATCGAGCACCTCTCATTTACCATAAACTATTCCATGATATCCCATCCCATGACATTGTTTTCTATAATTTTTTAATAAAAAATGAAATCATTAGTTGACTGGGAAATGTACCGAACAAGTCCTCCCCATTGAAACTAGTCTCAAAACAAATACACCTTTTGGCGAGATCTTATAAAAAGGCATCCCCATGACTACAGAAGAAACTACATGCACTAACCGAGAATCAGTCTCAAATTTGAATATAATATATTTTTTTTCAAAAAAAAGTCATCCAAAAACATGGGACAACCCTACTCGAAGGTTATCCTCTATTACATGTACATATCGAACAACAAGGAACAAATACAAAAAATAAGGGTGTTAAGGACTCCCACCTGGAACCTATCGATCTAGTAATGTAACAGTGTAATGAGGTTTGACCACCCAAAAAAGTTAAAATTCTCCAAGGGCACGTTCCATGGGGTGTTTTATGCACACATGTCTTAGAATGAGAACAAAATTTTTTTTAGACATTATCTCTCAATGAGTAAATGAAAAAATCATCCTAGAATGGTCAAAAAATCATGCATCGGCCGACAAGGCTTTTCATTCTCACTGAGGGACCTCATAATGAACTACCCATAGATTGTCATGATATAAGATAGAAATGAACAATGAACTTACACTCATCAGGAATCCATATATTATAATACCACTCAAGGTCCATTTCAAAATTTACACTAGGTGTATATTGGAATTTTACAAATCAACCCAAATAGATCTCCTAAAATGAATAGATACACAAATAAATGTTTTACTAGAGAAATACAAGCTAATTATGTTGACCTGTAAGGGTAAAAAAATATGCACACATCATCATTTAAGGATATATGTCGTAACAATTTCATTTTTATATTAAGTATAATGTCATTCTAAGCTATGTTGATAAACACAATATAGTTTGTTACTAACACATTCAATAACTGACATAACAAAAATTTCCCTAAAAGGGTCTGATAAGTGGAAATCATTGGTCATGTTTACCTTGTAGGGTCCCCGTAGCTACCTTGAATAAGGATTGATTCACCAAACTCACTATTATAGGTATCACCAAAGATCTAAAAAGATTGTCATCAGAAGAAAAAATATATATAAGTCATCTCAATTGAGGATACTATCTTAATGAAAATATATGGGATAACAATTTAAGTTTTTTATGACACTTTAATAAATTAACCTCTTCCATCTGTAACATCACAAACTACCTGGCTGTTAACTTATTAATCCTACATGCCAAATATGATTCACGAGACACCTCATTATATTGTCTTCATATATTCAATATCTATCATTGGCCTATCGTCAATTGGATGAGATTCATAGGTCCATCATAAATCATAAACTTCACACGACGCGTTCATTATATGAAGTGAAATTCACATAAAATAGTGACATCACAGATCAGAGAAACAATTCCAAATCCATGAAAACCAAGACTTCTAACATAAACGTGTATTCTCAATGCACTAGTCCAATATCAATCATAGGATATGAAAAATTCATAATACCCATTTCTACCATATCCTAAATAGAAATACAACATGAAAAGAAACATCTGTAACATAAAATTGTAACGTCCTTACCTAGAAGTCACTAATCTTGTGCCTAAAGCCTGTTCTTCACATGGCCTCAAGTGAACCTTACCATACACAAGAGGTTGTCATCATGAAATGAGGTCCCAGAGTGTTTTAGTGGGAATACTATTCTATAATTTCATATTAATCAAAATAAATGTGATTATTCGAGAGTTCAAATTTTCTAAAGATGAAGTTATAATGTCTTGAACCCAGATATGTGTCCCATAAAATCCATAATAGAAGAGAAAAATTATATATGATGTGAATGGATCAACTTTCCCCATTCATCTAATTCTCACTGAAATGGATATATATTTAAATAAAAACATTTGATGGAAAAACATGATGATAGAGATTGGAGAATTTGTATCTCGATTCATGGTAATCCTATATCCTGAGGATGAAATATTTAATTCTATGGGCATGATGTAAAAATTTCATATATAAATTTGGAAATGAAAAACCATAACCTTGGATTTCATCATTGTTCTCCCAGGAAATGTAATGTTAGAAATTCCATTTGGTTACTAATCGATCACCTTATAATGCCATCACATTTCAATCATATCAAGGAATATTTTTTTGTCCCTAAAATTTATTGATTTCCATAAGGGAATTGGTATGTCTACATAAAATAACAAACTCTATTTTATCTGATTATGATTTTAGGTTTTCCACAGGGATCTAAACAATCCTTCAACATGCACTTGACATCGAAATAAGTTTAATTTATGCTTATCACCCTCAAAAATATAGTCGGTCTAAGAGAACTATTAAAACTATAAAGAATATGTTGATATCATATTCAATGGATATCCAAGGATGTAGAGATAATGAAATTTCTATAGTGTAGTTTTTATATAAAAATGGTTTCCATTATTTTGTTTATATATCACCTTATGTAATGACTTGAGATTTCATTTCCACTAAAATACATACTATGTTCTATAACAAATGCCACATGATACACCCATAATAAATGAACTACAATAGAAAATAATAGAATTATTAATAAAGCTATAATATACACTATGATTTTATACTATTAAAATTAATATACCATAGAAGTTAAATAATTCCTATGATTTTACAATGAAATCATTAATTCCAATAAAATATTTTTTTTAGAAAGATGGAACCACACTCCCTTTATTATGGTCTCTGGGTATTATCTATAAAAGAACATACCTTAAATTAAGACTCCACTACTACTCTCTTTAGGATTTTCTTCCATTATTTTGAGGAATATCCTAGTCACCTTGATCTTAGTTCAGTGGTCTATATTTTTCTTTGTTTTATTCTCATCATGAAGGTACTCTTTGGAATCAATGCTCTAATATATTTCAAATCTAGTTTATGTGAACTGATCTGGTCATAATGGTTGTAGACTTATGTTCATGTAATTTTAAATAATGATAGAGGGGTGTCCATTGATTAAACTAGAAATGGTGGAAGGTTTTGTAACTTGTAGGAGACTGGGTAGGTGATTTTTCACTGTGACCATAATTAGTGATGGAAGCGTAACATTGTGTGTTGATGTCATTATGATAGGGAATATGGAAGTGACATTTTCAATTATCATGGCCTCATATGGGCCTAATGGTTTTTATTTTTTCACTAGGAGTAATATGACCGGGATGTAGAGATTATGAATTTGGGAGGGAACTGTGGAGTTTTTCTGTAGGAAGCAAGTTCTGATGTCGGTGGTTGGTAAGAAGGATATCGGAGGTTTGGGATTTCTTATTTTCATACATTTTTCTATTTTTCATAAACCATTAAAAATTATAGATATCACTAGACCTATAGTTTAGTAAAAATATATGAATATTCAATGATTCTAGTTTCATGGAATGAGAATCCATTTGTCTTTTCAAATTTTGTAGGCGAAATAACATCCCATGAAATTGTCGATGTATGGGAGCCATAAAAATATGGATTAGTGTAATGGACACTAATAATTTAGAAATATATCATGTGGGAAGGACGAAAACCTATCCTCTAGATTTTTTAAATTGTTTTTTAGTTATTTGGTGTGTTGAATCAGGTTAAAACATCATTAATGGTCAGGCAAGTTATGTCTACTAGGTAGCTCGAAAGAGTGATGAGTGTACTAGAACCCATTTTCCTACCTTTCCCTACACTCTAATGTGGAATAGAGGGGTTCCATTCCATGTTATGTGGATCCAACACAAAAAAAACCTTCATAGAGTGGTGACACACCATCATTATCTTGAAACACTAATTAAATAGCTCTAGGAGGGAGACATCATCCCTATGCTTGGAATGAAGCTTTCATTCTCTTAGGCCTTTGGGTATTATCATTTTTTTGTGAATATAGATCTCTGGATCCTATGTGCCATTTTTGGGTAATTTCACCCCGTTTCTATTTATAAATTTTTTGTTGGGATTCAAGTTCATGTATTGGGTCATCCTTTCTATGGCTTTCAACGGTCTTTCATTTTTTTAATAATAGAGTGATAGACACTCAAATTTTTTAATAACTTTTATTATTCACATTATATATTTTATTAAGAGGGGACAAAATTTATAATTTAATAATTTAAATTTGATAAATTAAAATTATATTTTTTGTTAATGAATAGAAATTATCTGAGGATGTTTTTTTAAATTTTTATAAAATAATAGAATTTTAAGTGATTAAAAAAATGTGTAATTTTTTAAAAATATCAATTTTATATCACATGAATTTTTTTGAAACCTTTTTATATGAAAATATATTTTATTAATTTTAATAAATTATTTTAATCTACTATGTTGAATTTAAAAACATAATGTTATCATTTTGAAAATTAATATAGTATTATAGTGAAAAAAAATTGGATAATTTTGTCCGACTAATTATAACATGGTGAAATGATGTTTTTGGTTTAATTTTTTATAAATAATATTTAAATGGTAATAATTATTATAAATTCATTGGAATAAATGACAGTGATAATTATATCATAATCATAATTCTTTTTTGTTAAAAACAAACAGTTTAAAAAAAGTAGTTTTTAGGAGTTATAAGCAACGAAGATAATATTAATTTCCATATACATAGAAAGTTAGTTGGATAAAATTAATCTTTTAAGTGATATAATAAATTTTAAATTAGTTATAATGGAAATATTAATTTCTTGTTTTAAAATTTATATTATAATAATTAATTCTACTTACCATAATAATAGTGAAATAATTATTTATAAATTTTTTTTTATTAAAGTGGTAGAATTTCTAACCAATAAATTAAATGAAATCCATAAAATAATGAGTAAAATGCTTTGAATAAAACACACACACAGTCACACATATTGATATTCGTTACATTTTTAATCAATACTATATTAGATTAAGAACCCATAATGGTTAAAATGTCATTTTTCTACAAATATTGTATTTCTCCGTGTTATCTATTTTAATATAAAAGTTAATTTTATGACATTCTAAAATTTAATTGGAATAAATAGTTATAAAATTTATCCCAGTAAATCCAAAATTTTGTTATATGATTAATGTCATGTGTTTATTAAAACATAAAATTACATATTTGAAATATATTTAGTTAGTTTTAAAGAAAAAGTGTAATATGTAAAATATTACTGAAAAAAACCAAATTAAATGTTTAAATAATATAGGAAACAATATTATGATACTTTATTAAACTATAAATTCCACACACTCTATTGTTTATAAACTTTGGATCAATATAACTTGGAATAGTTTCACAAAAGCATTAAAATATAAAGGGTGTTTCCCAAAGTTCCTTTTTCCTCTCTTATAAAAGGAGTTCATTTAAACTATTTAAAAAAATCTAATACTAATTATTACATAAAAATATTCCAATTCATCATCCCTATAACCATTTCCCACAAAAATAATCCCATTTTCATTCATATTAATTATATGAACTATAATTTAAATGAAACTTCTAAGGAGAAATCGATTATTCGATATAAGTATTATCTCCTTCTTAATATTTTATTCGCACTCTTACTCTTGAAAAATATTTCAATAATAATATAAATAATTTAATTTTATTATTTTAATTATATTTAAAATTATTAGTGGTATAACCCATAAATAATAATTTACAAATCACATAGAAAAACAAGTGAACGTTAATCATGCTTGTGCACAGACTTCCATGACAACAAAGAATCATTTTTCACTGTTCTTATAGTTTTTCATTACATAGAAAAAAATAATCAAATATGGTTCTCCATCATAAATACATAAAAAATATAATTATCCTATAATTATAATTAAATTATTTCATAATAAAAACCTCCTTAACCAACCTCAGAAATCATGTTAAAGCGAGTTCAAGTTTGGGTTTTGTTATCAAGGTCCATAAATGAGGATCTAAAATCCTATTATGGATAACCATGGGAATATATGAAATATTATTATTATAGTAACATAATAAAAAAACTATTTTCATATGGTCATGTAAATAATTTATCAACTATTTTACTTATTTTTAAAATAATATTTTTGGTTCTCTAAAACCACAGCAATAAGACAACACTGATTTTGTTTATATGCAGTGTATCTAAAAAACATTGTGAATAATATAATAGTTTTATAAATAAATATATATATATATATATATTATAATAATTTTAATATTTAGGTTTATGTTTTGTTTCAATTTATGGTAACTGACATCAAATTTATAAACAATGGGAAAATAGTTAGTGCGATTAACAGCTGATGGGTGAAAATATATATAACTATCAAATATATCAACAATAAATTATTATAAATGATAGATTTGAATATAAACATTAATTAATGAGGTCATGAAATTGATTATTAATTTATATATGTTTGTTTTATAGGAATTTATTGTATCATCAACTATTAACGAAAATAACATAATGGTTTTTAGCTCAAATTTCTCTATTTGGAGCATGTTTATCCTTATGCACCTAATTTCCTTTATGTGATATTTGTACTAACAATTTGAGACATTAAAGCATGAATTACTGTTTTTCATGGTAATTTGTGTTCAACATTATTCTACCTCATTTATAAGGATTTGATTTAAATACTTCTCATGTTGTAAGTGGTTTTTGTGACTCAAATATTTTCCTTGGGTCATAATCACTATGCTTTGAATATTATTTTCAATTTTAATTTCGTATATCCTATGATGAAGTTATGTTGTATTAAAAATTTCATTTTGGGAATACAAGGTTCCATACTCAATTAAATTTCATTCATTCTTCTATTGTTTTGTAATAATTTATTAATGTCAGGAATAATTCACATCTCTTTTAATGGTTTTTTTTTCATATCCATGTTTTTACTCACCAGAAATTTTATCCTTTCCTTATAGAAAACTCAATTTTTTTATCCCTCATAATTTTTCTCATTTAATATTTTAGAACAAATATTTCCTCATCCTCTTAAGTATTTTTTTCACAACATTATTTTTTAAAAAATAAAATGTTTTCCACACTGTCAAAATAATATGTTTTCTATAGACTATATATTTTATTTTTATAAAATTTATAAAATTTTAATGTTTAAATTTCTGAATATTTTATTAAACAAAATAAATTTTTTCATGTATTTTACCTTCCCATTTTGAGAACATAAATCTTACAATTACTATTTATGGAATATTATTTTAGAAGTAAAATCATTCAAACGGTTTTCACATGTCCTTTTTAAAAAAATTATTTATTTTAAATGATATTTAATTTTGAAATATTTATAAAATGATTTATATAAATCTTCAATATCCATACAAAAAAGTATTTTTGACTATAATTTTTACTTTTATGTTATGAAATAGTTTTTTGAAAACTTTTTATATTAACTTATATTTACCCTCCTTGGTTTATATTTTATAAAGAGTGGTTTTGATCACCGTTTGTATTTTATTATGATATGAATTAATTTGGAAAATGATATTTTTCAAATCCTATTATATCTTTTGTTAATGTTATGTGATGTTTTATAAAGGCTTATGAGACCAATTATATTTATGTGGTTTTGTTAAGATATGTTATTAATTTATTTTTAAATGTAACTCATTTTTATGGATAAATAATTTCAAAGTAATGTATCACCCTCCAATTAATTTTCTGTGGATTTATATCTCCATAGATAGGGATGTCAAACCAGATCATCTTGACTCGTCAAAACATGTTGTTTTTGAATTTTGTTTGTTTACAACATGATGTAAACGAATTTTGTTTATTCCCAACATAGAGCATGGGAATTGTTTTTTTAAAACATGATTCTATAATTCCCATACGGTTATATTTTTTCATAATTTATTATTATATAAAATCTATATCTTTATTTTACTATGATTATTACCCTAAAATAACCACAATTATTCCATAACATAGTCATATTTTGTTAACCGCATATATACGATAACATTATGGACTTTGGATAACCACATATATCACATAAATTATTTAAATTAGTATAATGGCCCACATTCAATATGAATCACATGAGATATACAAATTAAACAATTAATTGTAGGTATATATATGACCAAACTATAACATAATGATAAATCATAGTTATTTATGAAATAAGAACATGACAACATTCATAATTCGAACATAGAATAATTATACATTAAAATGAAATGGGATTCATACAAATATTCACAAGACATTAGCACAATCCACCTAGAGAAGGGATGTGGATTGTGGAATTATATCATGTTCTATGTAATTAATATTAAATATTAAAATATTTTTGCATAGATGAAAACAATTTTAAAATATTATTAAAATTCTCCTAGATAAAGAAGAATAAATACACTTTAAAATTTTGATAACTTTTGAGAAAATATTTTAAAAAATAAAGTGATTAGAATAACCATTAGATTTCCATGAAAGAATATAGAGGAATATTACTAATTAAAACATACAATAGAAGAAGTAAAATTAATATGTATGAAAATTTTCAAAAAAACATGTTTACATTCTTATTCTGAAAATGAGGTAAATTTCAATGGAAATTGACCATACTAAAATCAATAAGAAAATAATCATTTCATTAATAATGTGATTTTCCTTAAAAAATGAATTTTGAAGTAATATTAGTATAGATAATAATTCATATAAAACAAAATAAATATAATAGGTGTTGAAGAAAATTATTCGAAATAAAAAATACGAGGCAAAGTTTTTTTCTCTCACAAGAATCACTTTGGGTGACTTATAAACCAAATGGGAAGTAAAATGGTAGGAGGAAATCAAAAACATTTAAAAATATAAGAGAATAATATAAGGGATATTTTAGAGGTAATTATCATATAATTTTTCTAGATGGAATCTTAGGCATAAAAACCCTGATTCCATATTCATGTAGATTGAAGACCTACACATTTTAATCTCATGGTCCATGAAATCACTTTAACTACTTGATTAATTTTCTCCCTCAT
Organism: Viscum album; assembly: GCA_963277665.1. NCBI lineage: Eukaryota > Viridiplantae > Streptophyta > Magnoliopsida > Santalales > Viscaceae > Viscum > Viscum album. The sequence goes on from OY728131.1 coordinate 189,650,117, forward strand.
GTCATGGGTTCTCTTGGAAAGAAGGATTTAGGCTACGTTCTATGAAATAGAATATCCCAAGATTCGTATATAAATTTAGGGTATTGAGATTATTTAGATATTCAAGATTGTTTCAAAGGAATAGTTTGGGGTTTAATTAATTTAATAGATCTCACTTTATAGGTGAAAATGAGGGAAATTCACTTAGAAAAGTATATTACAAAAATGGTAATGAAATAATTTCATAGACTTACAAGAGGAAATGTTTTTTTTATAAATTTAGGGATGACTCAAAAAACAAATAAATTACTTATATAATTCATTAATATCACATTAGTTAAATAAAATATTCTCCATGATAATTTTCCTATTTTTCCCCCATCTATGTATAATTGTTTTTAATAGTTGAAATAAATTTTCACCTAAATATTAGATGAACCGTATAAATGAAATTAAAATTGATTCATCAATATTTGGACTCTATTTATTATTATATAATTTTTTTATATTTTTAAATTTAAATTTTATATGAAAACATAAAACATATAGAGATAATGATTTTATAGAAAAACGAATTTTTGAAAATTAAGTGTTCTACAATTAATTCATATCAATTATTTATTTAATGAGTATTAATGTATGTGTTATAAATTTAACTATTACAATATATCCATCATTTAAAGGTGATAAATTTAATTTATTAAGATAAAAATTTACAATACATTTAAAAATCATTAAAAAATTATTATCTAACATTATGTAATTTGAAAAACATATTATTAAAATTTATTATTAATATTATATCAGTTTCATTACTATTTTGGTATTAAAATATAACTTAATTTTCTTAAATAAATAATATAATTATTTAATAATATTATACATAATATATAGTGCATAATTTTTTTTATAATTGATATTTTTATTAAATATAATCTCTTGGTTTAATTATATTATTACTATATTATTTACAGTTACAAAACATATCAATTAGATACACAAAAATACTATATATCTAAGAAATATATTTCCAAAAAATACTTCCACTGAGTGTAATTAAACTGGTTAGATTTAATTACTATATAGAGTCTTACATAAATAAGTAGAATTATTCGCATGAAGTATTTGAATTTAAATTAGTCAACCCATTTCTATATTTGTAGTCAGGTCCATGATCTTCATGCTAAAAAATAGGTTAATGGTCTCTTGTTTGTAGTTTTTTATTTACTTTCGTATTTATTAAACTTATACTTTTAAAATAATGTTTGAAATTATATTCTCATAATGTATTAATGTTCGTGTTACATTGTAATATTATTTCTCCATAATGTGTATCATGGTTCATTTTGGTTTTATATTGCATGGGAATCAATTTATCAAACATTGTATTTATTTAATGGAAAAATTATCTAATAAAATGGATTTTTTTACATTATACCCATTGTAAAATAATTTTCCATAAACATTTAACAATTAGGATGAAAAAATTAAGGTACTTATACATTATTACATGTTGATGTTTATAAGATGCTACCTCAAACATACCATTCCTTGATATCACTTTACCCAACATAGTTCTCTTGTTTAACATTATATTACCTCTCAAATCCAATATTTTTAAATATTTGTCATCTAAAGAGAGATAATGTTTCACTTATACTACATATGAATACCGTATATGTATATTTTTAGGTATGTACATCCTCAAATATGATACCTAGAACACATCATCCACTTGAGATAGGTTTAGTTGAAGTGAAACAACGTAATCCATCATTGTTTTATGATTGAGAATTTTAAAGGATAAATTGTATCTTGTGATAAACCTATCTTTATTTTAAAATATCATTTTCACAACATGTCACAGAGGGTCGCATGCTACGACTACTCCATGCTCGCCATCAATAGGCCTAGGGCTGGTGACTAGCACTGAGTAGGCACATTCCACAAATGGGATGCATTAACCAAAAGTGAATGTATGCATGAACACATCTCATAGCCACAAATTCCGAAATATGAAAAGACTATATAAATAATGCATAAAAACCACCATATCCCACAACCATAGTACAATAATAAAAGAACTAGAATGTAAACCGAGCCAAAATAAAATCCCACAAAAAATGGTCCCTAAACAAGTCTAAAAAACATAGTGAAGTGTTTCCCACATCAACTTATTCTAGGAAAGTGAATGCACAAGTTTTTCAAACTCATATGCATAAAACCCTATATGATACAACCTGAATGAAATGGTACTAGGACTTCTATTAGATGCTACTAGAGAAAACTCATCTATGAGGACTCTCTAAGCACCTCCTTGTCCACCTAGAACTCTATTAATGGGTCAATGGTCAATATAATACACTACATGTGTAGGAAAATCCCATGAATGTGTGAGTATAAAACAATTTAGTTGGACACCCCAAAACCACAAATCAAATACCATAAAAAATACTACAAAGTAAATACCATTTAACTAAACACAACTACTTATAAATAGAATATATATCAAGAATATCAAGATATTATCAATCCAAGACACAAATTCTAAACGTAATCCACAACAAATTAAAAGCCACAATATTCTACTCAATGAATTCCTATTCCAAGATAACTCACTCCTTGAGCCATGATATCACTGGAGACACTCACTAGAAGCTCTATCTCATTTTTAACATGTCCATAGAGAATGAATGGGTCATGGAATACTATGATACACATAGAGGGGATCCTACCCAGAGAATACTAGTATCCCAATTTAGATCAACCCACGTCATATGGGGTCATTCCCAAACAATACCATTAACCCTACCGATGTGGCTCATAACATAGGGGGTCCTACCTAGAGAATACCACTAACCCTAAAGATGCTTCCTACTAGTTGTAGGACCCACATCCTAATCTCAGAGGTTACATTGATTCCATAAAACTCTAATAGGGGTGATAGAGGATTGTCTCTATTTCCATGGAGGAATACCATAACTCTATAGGGGACTCGGCCTCTATAGGGGACTCCAATCCAGTAATGTGAATGTAATATTGTATTGAACCCTTGAGGGAAGAACCATGAAAATTTCATTCAACCTATACTAGTCCAACATAAATCCCACCACAATGTATCACAACTACCATATCATATCTAGTGTTTTAATATTGTAGATTTCTAATTGATTGGGTTCTTCATTTTGATATTATGGTGTTTTGATGTTTCAGAAGGGGGTCACTGGGCATGTGGGCCGACTCATAGTCAGGACACTGATGGTTGCGGTTGACCGCCCAATCGTACCACCCTATGGCTACCATGGTTGACCCTAGCCACAAAAGCCATGACCCAGCGGAGGCTGGATCAACCATGGGTCACGGTCGACCTCCACAATCGACCATGTCCCAACATTGGCCATATCACCCAGAGTTCGACCTGTTTGGACCAGCCCACCCAGCCTAGCCCACTCAACGCGACACAACTAGTCCAGCCCATCTCAAGCTTAGCCTGCTCTGCCTGGGTCACTCTAATTTACCCACCTAGCCTGCTCCACTTAGCCTTTCTTTACTGGTCACACCCCATAACTTGCGTCCCATGCGGCTCTCACTACAACATCCCGTGGCCTTGTCATTTTCTACAATACTCTTCCATTAACCCCACTGGCTCCCACATATCCTCCCGCTATGCTCCACACAGTTGACACCACCGCTGCCTCTGAGCACTACCAACACCACAACCTTGCCTCATAGGATCGTCATGATAGACCCATGTTGGTGATCCCTTCCACGAACTACTAACCCATATTTGATGGAAATATATCAAAACAGTTGAAAATTAATGATCCTTGTGTCAGGATATATGTAGAACTTGCCTCTTTTTTGGTTACCTCTAATCTATGGGTCTGATCATGTTCGGATCCACCCAAAATTTCAAACTGTGACCAAGAGGTTATAATGGTGATGAACATGATAAATGGGGTATAATGAAAAAGAAAAAAACACCCAGGTATTAACATCAATCTTCTTTCATTTAGGCCTCAATTCATTCTAATTAGAATGTGGAAAAAATAATAATCTTAAGAAAACACTAATTAATAAACTGTGAAATTATCACTATCCCAAAACAATCATACCACAGAAAAATTTATACATGGATTAACCAATGGTCATCAAGAAAACCAAGATCATTGAAAAATCACAAATAAATAACCACCCTACCTCAATTCATTTCAGTAAAAGATGTAAGATTGTTATATCAACAACGACGGTGCTGAGATTCCTTCAAATCAGATACAGGTCGATCGTCGATTCAAGATCTGTCCCTATTTTTAAAGAGAGTTATTATCCACATCTCAAATGAATTTGATGGTGATTTTGATAACCATGAATTCCTACAAATTGATTTATAAGAAGAAATGTCACTATGTGAAAATATATTTTTTAATATAAAATATTTTATTTACAGTTTCACCCTCAATGAGTTTTTCTACAGACAACCTATACTGACAAATGTTATGTCAATCCTACGGTGCAGCCACTAATCTAAGATCAATAGTTCCATCTTCATTTTTATTTAGGAACCCGTTCGATATGTATTCCAATTATCTAAAGAAAACCCTATATGTGTGCTATAAAAATGTTTACTATTTTTTATTCAATTATTACGGGAACAAGGGGAAGTGGAATCGCACACTTTCTCAGAGCTTGGTCTTGAAATCATTACATATAACATCAAAAAATAATTCCTATAATACCTAAGATGTTACACTAATAACAATATTTCATTATTATATTCAAAAAAATTACATTGTCTCGAACTTAAAAGTCTTAATTTATTCTATGATTATCATGTATCTTGTATATTATCTTTGTGTAGATTTAATGGGATGATGAATGGTTTAAATTCTCTATAATTTCTCGAGAATGATATAGTCCTAAATATTTTCACTGCCAAACATCATTTAATATATTTTATTTATGAACATATTAATATACATTGCCTTATTTAGATCTATTTGAATACCATAATGAAAATTGTTGTTATATATAAATTATAACAGGAACCGTATGTGATTAAAACATCTTTTAAGTTCAATTTAGTATGATATAATCAAATCCTTAAATGTTTTTATGTTTAAAATTAGTATGAATATGATCAGAAGTGTTAATGTTCAACTCTATAACTAATGATTCATGAATAATTATATAGACGATTGAGGTAAACATCAGTTCCTGCTTAGATATAATGGAAATTGGGACTCCATTAATCATTACCAATACCAAAAACAATATTCCAGAAATTTCATTGAGTAAGAAATATTCTCAAATAGAAATGAAATGTGATGGCACTGTAACTACTATATCAAAAATAGGAATATGTTCATTAAAAGTAATAATGATTTCCAATAATGAAATAAATAGTGATGTTATCCAATTTCTATAGTTTTATAGTTTAAGGTTGTATCATATCCATAGAATTATTTCATTATGCCTTAACATTCTGGAATACCTAGCATCATGATACAAACTCTATAATCCTTTTCTTCATGTTTTTCAACTTGAAATGATTATTTAGTTCTATATACAACATAGGGAATCTAAGATGGATAGAGAATGATGATCTATGTAAATATTCCATTATGTACTTATTCAATTTTGGTATTGATGGGAAACATATTTATTTCATGTGTAAGGGAACATATTTATGTAGCAAAAAACGTTTCATGTTTCAGAAGATCATGGTATTCAGGGGAGGCCTAAAGAAAGTATATAGAGGTTCATCAAAATACATATGGACACCAGTAGAATATATGGCATGAAAATGAGTTTGAACTCATTTATTCAATGATTATGTATTTTTAGGGGAATACAAATCCTTTAAGAGTTTCATGGATTATTTAGGGAGGTTTATAGGGTGTTTTAATGATGTGTATTAATTCTCGGTTATATTCCATGAGGTGATTAATTTTTTAGTGAGATTAAAAAACTCATAATTTACCCAACCAGTAATTTTTACATGGCATAAATGTCTTCTTCAGTGCACCAATAACATTTGCAGCATATAGGTTTTCTTCAAACCATATAGCTAGCATCACCCCCTTATTATTTCCAAGAGACTGGTGGACCTCCTTTCATGAATTTGGATATCCCTTCGATGTTAATCAATCATTGGATTCTTTATTCTATCTTTGGTGATCCACAGTGTGTTGGTTCCTCATTTTCATATAGGTTCTCAAATATTATTCTTGTTTCCTTATATATCATCACACCATTCTATGGAAGTTTATCTCTATGGGTATAATGGGTATTTTTTGGTTTTTTATACTAATGTTGTTCAATGTAGTCCTTGGATGGATGCATATTCTTACAAGATATTTGATTGAGATCTACTACGATGGTATGTTCTCATGTAAATAAAATTAACACTATTGAGTTAGGAGTTCATTTAATTTATTTTTAATTAATTGAAATCTTAAATTGAGAATGGTTGATCCCTTTGGATGGAAATAGAAATAAATTATAAATTAATTAACTGGATTAATAAATATTTTGTTAGAGATATCACATTGATGCATTCTATCATTATATTTCCCCTCTTAATTTTCTATATAGTTTCTTATTTTTGCTATGATTTTATATCATGATCATATTCTTGTAATATCTTGTTGAAATGGATAAATAATGTAAATCTATAATTAATTTATAATTAATTTTCAAAATAATAATTTCAAAAGAGGGATGTTTTTAATCAAGTGGTTGATGTAATTTTCAAATGATCAAATTGATGTAATGTACCTTTTTATTTGGAAATTATACCCCACGTGATTAATGGAATTAATAAATAATTTGAATAATAAATATTATTTTAGATAATAAAAAATAACATGTTAATGGAAAATGGTTCTTATCACTATTTGATGAAATTGGATTGTATTCTAAAATCATGTTTAGCTTTTAATAACTTTTTATTACATGATGTATTACATTAACTATAGTTATAACATTTTATTAATGAAAAAATTAATTCATGATAGAATTAAAACAAGTTTTTTTGGTAAAATATAATTTTTTTACCCGGATTTCAGGTCTATGTGAGAAGGAAGACTGATTTGAGTTTGGACCCATGAGAGTTCATTTTGTTTTTGTGAAGGATGTATCCCTTGTATTAGGACTATATTTATTTGTTTCTTATAATTTTATTGTTTTATTCGTATTTTATGATTGTTTATAAATGTGATATTTTCATTGTGATGTGATATGGGGTGGGTAGGATCGGATGTGATATGATCCTGGGATGGTTGATTTGATCTGGGTAGGGAGGCTCAAATGTTAAGGCGGTATATGTTTCCTATGATGGAGAGATGAATCAGGATAATCATGTTGGTGTTAGAGATGGATCCAAAGATTATGGATTATGTCAAATCATGGATTACCCATTGATTTTCTGTTGAGAGTTGTGATGCTTTCTTATAAATATCTTTAATGGTCGATGGTTGGGTTGTTTGTTTTGTCTTCATTTCATTACCCACTACTTTAGGAAGCTATGTGTGATTAGTTTCAGGTTTCCTCTTATAGGTAGATTAGGATTTTTTTCATAGATTAACACTATATTTAATGTTTTTATTAATGGATATGAAATATTTATCCCAAGGGGTTAGTGTTGATGGAATTAATATTAAAAATATGTTAACCTTGAGAAATTATAGACTAGGATTTGATTATTCCTGAAGGTAATCGTATTTACTCTGATGTCTAATATAATATAATGTGGAGTGATATTAGTGGATAATTAATAACAAATGAGTTAATTAATTTAAGTAAATATATATAAGGTAAAAAGTAATTAATGTAGCTATTTTAAATTTTTGTGTTCTTATAGGATATTTAGTCTCAGCATTGGAAAACAATATTCTTATTGATGTATGATATAGTTGAGTCTAAGATGATTTTGTTACCGTAGTGTAGATGCAAGGTGTATTAAATATTGTATATTCTCTAATTTCAAATGATACCCCTCCCATTTTAGTTAGGGAAACAACACCTTAGGGACTCTAGAAGGATTCTCGCACCAACATGTTAATGGGAGGGTTGATAGTTGACTACCCCCTCTCACTTTACTCCCATATCTTGGTAGTTCTTGAATTAGTATGAATGGTTATTTGTGTTACAATATAAATGTATGAGGGGATATGATGGATTGTGGTTATTTCACACATATGTATAACTAGATAGAGTTTCTAAATTATTATTATAGGTATAAAGGGTATATATTATGATGTATTCTATTACATAACTCGGTGTATGTGTTGTAATGACTTGAGGTATAATAAATGATGTGTGATACATGTCATAAAGTATACAGTGCCTCCCAAAAAACTAATTTTTACTATATATATAATGATTTGTTACTGTATAATGTGATTATGTGATCCATGAGTTCTAAGTAGAAATGTTTTCCTATTGTCTTTGGGATCACCTATTTTGAGAAAGATGTAAAAGTACGTGTGACATTGGGAAAAAAAACAAACCATTGGGAAATAATGAGAGGGGAACCCTTGAAATATAATTATTATATTATATTCTCTCATGCATGTGGTACTTGGAGAGATTTAGTGTAACACCCCAAGATTTCATTGAACATTATCTTTTTAATGAAATTCAATATCTTATATTGTGCACAACATAGACATGGCTTGTGTTACACCAAAGATAGAGTTTCTGCGAAACAACACATTAGTATTTTAATTATTTAAATGATATATTTATAACATATCCATTATATATTGTAATATTAGTAATAATAAATAAATTTTAAATGTTCCATCCAACAGCCCCATGGTATTCAATTTTAATTATTATAGCAAAGCCACCATTTAATAGAAGCAGGGGGAAACCTGAACAATCATCAATAACATAAGAACCAAATCATGATCAGAAGGTCTAAGAGATTAAAACCAAACTACACCATGCAGATTCCCTTCCGCATCATTTGAACATGATAATGCTCTCCACCTTTTCATTGTTGTACGGAAGACAAGTGTCGTGTGTCATAGCCCAGGCCTGATCCGATGACTAACGCCATACCCTCTCAATCATCCAAATCCGTAAAACTATGCAAAGATAAACCTCCTACTCCGAATCCCCCTCTGGATCCTCTTCCAAGTTCATTAGTTGGTTGCCTCACAATTCCATTCTTGCCCAAAATAGGAAAATCATATTTCAAAGATATTTATAATGAAATGTATAAGATTCGGTAAAAAATTATATGTTTAAAAATACTATTTTCTTAAAGAAACTAACTTTTTCGTAATTTAGTGAACAGTAATAAAATTAATTATAGAAACTCATATATATTTAATTTGGTAAAATATACTTAATTTTTTAAATTCAGAACATGAAAATTATCTTAGGGTGCGTTTTTGGTATTTTTTGAAAATTTCATTTTTTGATGAATAATGAAAAATAGAGCATTATTGTTTAAAACTAACATTTTAAATTAAATAATTATGTTTTTTAAATTTTTTTGTAGTAAAAATAGATAAATAATACATATAATAACTCAATATAGGTCATTAGATTCATTTTTATAATAGAATTAGCTGTAAAATTTCATTGAACATTTCTTCCCGTCTTTTTACACACCTTCTAGACACATTATTGTATTTACATTATATTTAATTTTACTGCTTATATAAATTTTATTTTGAAAATAGAACATATATATTTTTAATCAAGATGAAAAAAAATTCTAATATAATCAGAATTTCATTTTTTGTGAATGGTAACTTTTGAATTTCATTTACCATGATTAAAGGAAAATAAGGGAATTAAAGGTAAAAATAATATTATAATAATATAAAATTACCCGAACAATTGTCCTAATTTCATTGGATAAGTTTAATTAAATTTAAAACACTCTTAGGTCGAAAATATAATCCTTTTTAGTCCACTTGTGTTAAATGAATAAATTTATCATATTTCATTTAAAGAAGAGTTAAAAGTATCATATTCAATTTTAATAATTAAATCATTTTTAATATAGGGCAGTACATAATATAAATTATAATTTAAATATTCAATTAAAATATAGGAAATTTACCTAAATCATGAGAATTTATTTATAATTTTTATACATAATATAATTAAATTAATGGGTGATAGAATAATGATGCAGTAATTGTTTATTCAATTGAGATATCAAATAAATGATATTATATATATTAAAATAAATATAATTTTATTTAATTAAGGACATAAAATAATTTTATAGAGAACTGAGGCATTTTAGTGACATATTAAAAGAATTTCTTATAAGTTATCTTGTTGTTTTGATATTTTTATTAGTAAAAATATTGAATAGTATTGAAATTGACATAAATGATATTTTAAAATAAATACTATTTTATTAAATGACATAAAAGTTATAAAAATATGATGTTCATCCAACAAACTTTTATAATGTATGATATTCCATTAAGGATCAAAATGGGTTTCTCTTGGAATTTTATAGTAAATATATTTACTATATAGTGTAGAAATATAGGAAGACACAATAAGAATTAAAAATGTTTATCTACAAGTTAAATTCAAATGAGGAGGTTACTTTTATGACTTAAACATGTATAAAATTCATTTTCTGATTTTATTTCGAGCCATATTCATCATATACTCTAAATAAATCAATTTGGATCTATTAGAAACTGAAAATATATTAATAATAAATTAATATTTTAAGATCATCTGAAATTTCCCCTCACCTCTCTTATGAAAGGGAACTTCTCCTTCACTTAAATTCACACCTCCAAATCCCTTTGGATTGGAAAAACCTAGACCATTTCCTCTCCCAATGACCCTAAAATAATTATATAGAGTAAAATGTGGGATTAAAACCAACCTAAGGGGTCCTTTTGTGGAAATTCAAATTAGATATCCAAAAAAGATAAATGTTGTATCACCTCTTTCAAAATTATTTTATTTTTCTACTTCTTATTTATATGTTATTTCCATACTAAAATAGTAAATACAGTAACTTCTACATTATTAGATGTTATAATAATTATGGGAAAAAATAATCTTCATTTAACCCATCTTATAAAAAACATTATCACCATGTTTGCGTACGTATAGCTTATTATCTCCATGTAGTGGGGTAAACTAGTTTCCATTTACATGTTATTTATATGGGTATAATGATGGATATAAAGGATATAAATAATAAATGTAACATGATATTGTTTCTGTAAAATTAATTTTCCATCCAATTCAATACCATTTAGCCATTAAGGAAATGATTTTGTTGCTCGTGCGTACGTACGACTTACCGTCTCTACAATGTGATTAGATTAATCTTCCACATTCACCATTCACGAATGATTTTAATATATATATATATAGATTATGAATTAGCATTAAATACATGAAATAATAATACTACTAGAATAATATATATATATATATATATTTAATTCACTTACTTCCATTCAATACGATAAGAAATTTGAATCTGTATTCATGTGTTTGTACGACCTACAGTCTCCATGAAAGGTCTATTCCATTTCATATATCTATATTATATATATATATACAAAGAAAATATCACATATAAATCATGTTATGCATTATATGAGTAAGTAAATAATTATCTATGTAATACAAACAAGAATATTTGGTGAAAACTTGTACGATAAAGAAATCCATTATTTCCGGAAATGTTACTTTAACTTGAAAATTATTAATAAACATGTAATATGAATACATAAAATAATTTTTTATGATATCATAAATAACATTATGATTTTTATATAATTTAATATTATGTTTAAAACCATTATGCAGGAGTTTCGGACATGTACAAAGAGTATTTGTCCTAAGGTAAGGGAATTTTGTCTCACTTTTAATTTTCATGAGATATAATCCATGTTCACTACCTATCTCTTGTGTGTGGTGTATGTACTACCCATATTGTATTAAATATCATGAATAAATTTATCTTCATGGTATTTAGATATTTATTTGAAGATATTGGGATTTTTATTTAAATGTTCAATGTGGTTTGGGACACTTGGAATGTTTAAGGAATTAATCCTTTCTCCTTTTAAATATTCTTGATAAGATATGTATATAAAGGATTATAAAAAACATTTTATATATATATTCTTAATTTCGTTTAAATAATATCAAAAAGAAATTTTTTATCGTTTTATTTAAGTAATTCCTTAAATAGAAAATCATTTTGATCATTTTAAAGATTTATTCTTTTAAAATTCATCTCATTTAGGTCAATGTTTTCTAAATGGTTTTAAGGATTTAAATATATAGACATGAATGTTTTAAAATTTTAATTCCATTAAAAAGTTTTAATGTTATATGGGACACTTTGATTCGAAAATAAATTTTTAAATATCTTCTTTTATAAGTGTACAGATTTTGAATAAATGATTTCAACATAAAAAATGGGTATTTTTCTCAAGAGTTTTTTAATGAATATATTAAATTATTTTCATCCATGTTCACATAATTTGTTTAATTTTATACTTAATTGATGATTAATTGTTATTATTCAATCTTCCATTTTGTATTGATGTTTTTATGTTATGTTTGAATGTGGATGTTCTATTTTTATACGATTCGTGGTTTAGGGTTAATGTATTAACATTTCATATGCTAGTTTTAATACGAATGTTTATGTTATGTGTCACCCTTTTCAAATGAGAAATTCACTAGACATAGTAAGGGATAGGCGAGGCATGCTATAGAAACATGATGCATCAATAGGTCTCATGATAGAAACTAGTTTCCTGGCATAAGGCCTTGATAGTATGTTAATTTTCATTGAAAGAGGACATGATAGTATGGTTATGATGTCTAGAATTATGTATATCCTCATTATGAAATTAGTTATTCATATTGTAAGTGATTATTTGACTTGTAGAATATCTATGTGACTGTTTAAATGGAATTATTTAATTTATTTTTTTCATATTATGATGACGATCATTTTTAAAAAGGATTGTATTTTAGTTTTATACCATTTGATAAAAGTTTATTTGTTTTTCTGATATTTTCTGCTATATTTTTATCCTTACAGAGAATCTGTGCTCAAAAGTTTCTTATTTTTGATTTTCCTATGATTATATGAGGTAAATTATGATTGACATGCAGGGTTAATATAGGAGAATAACAGTATTCTCAATTGACAATCTATATTGTATTTTATGTCTGGAATTTTAATGTAAGGGTCATGTAGGTAATCTATCTTCCAGGACTACTAAACAGATCGGTCCTTATTGATTTGATTCCTTGTAAGCATGTCAATGTATTAAAATAAAGCACCAGATCCAGGCTTCTCGGGTCAGGGTGTTAAAGATAGTATCAGAAGAATTTTAGCAACATCCTGGGAAACAGATTTCAAAAACTTATATTGGGGATCAAACATTAAGATATGCATTGATTATAATTATAGAGGAACATCCTAAAATTTAGGTAATGTGGAGATTATGTGGATATTCCTAGAAAATATATCCTTTTCTGTATACTTTATGAGGATGTGGTTCTATCACAGATGTACCTAGGAGTAATAACTCTGAAAATGTGTTGCAGGCTTGACTTGGGGTAACCTGGTACATGACAACTGGTCAAAATTCGCACCTACTTTGACACTCATGAGGGATACTCTTAAGATAATTCACATTTTCATTACAAAAAATTATGAATGATTTAAGAGTAAATATGTCCCAAAATAAACCATTTTTATGATTATGAGACTATACGCACATAAAATTTTCAATTTCTGTTAAGTTTTTTGCTATTTTTTGGATTATAAATTAGGATATGAACTAATAAAGTGTATTTCTTCATCTATAAATGTCACCTAGTAGAAGGAATGTGAACTCCACCAATGTACATAATTGAAAGAGTAAGAAGGATCGTATATTTCATGGTCATAAGCCATAATTTTGAAGTGAATGAGTATCCCAGTTATTCTAGTTATACGAGGAAATATTATTATGTGCTAAGATGATAAGTAAATAATTCTATGAGTCTTATGAATTTTAAGGGAAGTAATATAATAAGAAGATGAGAAAGGAATCATGGATAGGGGGAAGAATTAAAAAAAAGGACTTTACCACATGTGATAACTGTGGAAAAAAACATCTAGGTAAATGCTTTAAGATATTGAGAAATTGTTATGTTTGTATACAAAAATGACAATATTTTTAAGATTGAAAGGGTCAAAAAAAGGTTTCCAATATAAAATTCTTCAGTTGCAAGGAGATGTGAAACTATTCCAATCAATGTCCCGATCATCAAAGGAATAAACACCCGATGATGCTATTCCATAGTAATCAAGTTATGATATAGCAACAGATGTAGAGGAATTATTAATATACCTATTCATGAATTATTTAATTTTATTATTTTATTTGCAATGTGGTAGTTATAAGAATTATGGAGTATATAAGGATTGAACTACAGAATTATTTCATTAAGGATTTGAGATTGTATGGTACCAATAATAGTGACACAGTTACAAGTTAACCTTTTTGGAAAGAATATGGATGAGGGAAATATAACCCTTAATATTTTTATTATAATTAGATAATGATATTAGAAAAAAAAAAGATATTTATTTGGATAAAGTATATTAAATATTATTGGAACTGATTGATGGCTTTTTTATTTCATCATTGTTGGAGTTTAAAACAATATTGGATTATAGAAAATATTATATTTTTATCATAAGGAGTAAATAATAATTACTGTATTTAATATGGTCTTCTAGTAATTTAGGTTATTACCTTATTTTAAGATAATACATGATGAAGGAATTCACATGTATTTTATGTGATCTTAATTAAACTTTTTGTGGATTGTGAGTTTAGACAGAAGTATTTTGGATAATCCTAATGGTTGGAATGTATTTATATGGAAATTGGATACTATTGATTAAGTTTAAAACATTTCATAAGATTATTTTTGAAATGATAGAATTTTATGAAAAGGATAACTCGTGGGTCAGGTGACAAGGGTGAATCACCAACCATTGGACTACGTGATGTACTAGTATTTATAACATAGTTTTTATGGTATTTTAGATGAAGTAAAAATTCATTTTTGGAACCCTATATGATTATGATAAATAGAATATTTTTTAGTTTTATTACCTTTTGGAGAGAAAGATGAGTTTTTGGTTGAAATTAGTAAAATGATGGAACTCTAAATTTCGAGTATGTATTCGTCCTTTAGTTCTTATTTTATTAAGTAATTATTTCATCAAAAATAATGAAGGGATCAGAAAACCAAAAATATTTTCCAATATCTTTCTTTTCAGATGAATCTAATGGTCCCTTAGATCATCATCGTCTTCCAGCTTTGTGGTTGTTCACATTCTCCTAATCGTGTTCTCTATCACTCTACATCAGAACATGATGGTTAGATTTCCCTTTCGTGTCTATGTATTTCTATATGTAACCCTAGTATGTGTTGTCTCTTGTGCCTTCATACTTCCCTTTCTTTATTTTAAAATGGAGTTCTCATTAATCTATTTTCCGATGTGGGATTTCAATAAATATATTTTAAAAATTCTAACCTATAATTTTCAATGATGACATTAAATTGTGAGGATGATATTTATTGAAGGAGGGGAGAAAGTAAAACCCCATGATTTCACAGTACATTATATTTTTAAATAAATTCTATAGCTTATATTGCACACAACAAATACTTGGCTTCTGTTACTTGAAATATTGAGTTTCTGTGAAACAACACTTTTGTATTATAATTTTTTAAATTATATATTTATAACATATAAATTAAATATAGTAGTATAAATATTAATAAATGAAATTTTAAATTTTATTTATAATTATTTCACATAAAAAATTATATTTATAGTAAAATGTATATGTTTCAATAAAAAAGATATATGTTTTCAAATACTATTTTCTTATGGGAACTAATTTTTATGTACTTTTGTGAAGAATAATAAATTTTATTTTGGACACTCATATAAATTTAATTTCCTAAAATAGACATCAATTTTGAATTTTGAATTCAAAAAATATCTTAGGGTGAATTTTTTTTCTGTTTTTCTGAAAACATTCAAATTTTGATGAATAGTGAAAAACACATCATTATTTTTTTAAAAACTGAATTTTTCATTTAAATAATCATTTTAGTTTAAATTGGTTTTGTAGTCAGAATATAAAAATAATACATATATTAACCCAATTTAGTTTATTTTAATTATTTATACAATATAATTAGACGTAAAAATTCGTTGATCATTTTCCACGTCTTTTTACCCGCCTTTTAGCCACATTAGAAGATTAGAATTAAAAATAATATTACCACTTCTTTGACTTCAATTTAAAAAATCTAATATATATGGTTATAATGAGGATGAAAAATATGGTATAATAGGGTAAAAAACTTAATATTAACTTTTTAATTTTATTTACCACGATTAAAGGAAAATATGGTAATTAAAGTAAAAAATATTATTATAATATAATAAAATTTCCTGAAAACATGTCCTAATTTCATTTAATATGTATATTCTACCAAAATAAACCTTAGTTATAAAATATGTTCATTTTCGATCCACTTTTGTATGATTAAGATATTTATTATATTTTATTTAGAGAAGTGTTAAAACTGGCATATTGAAATTTTTATAACTAAATAATTTTCAATATTGGTTTATACATAAGATAAATTATACTATAAATAATAATTATAAATATAAGAAATCTATCTACATAATTATATTTTATTTATAATTTTTAGACAATAACTAATTATATTAAATGGTTACACAATGAGGAAGTCGTAATTGTTTATTTAAATGATATATCAACTAATTGATATTTAAAATATTAAAATAAATATAACATTACTTTATTAATGACATAAAATAATTTTATAGATAAAATAGACATGTTAGTGACATATTTTAAGTATTTTTTTATGTTATCATGTTGGTATGATATTTTAAAAAATTAAAATATTGAATAGTATTAAAATTGTCATAAATAATATTTTAAAATAAATACAATTTTATTAAATGATATAAAAGTAATAAAAAATTAGGTTATGAAAAAAAATTGGGATAATTAATAATATGTAAATAATGATCCAATTAGGGTTATTATGGCATTTTATTGTAACTATATTAACCCTATTTTGTAAAAATACAAGAAGACAGAGTAAGAGTTAAAATGTTTAACTAAGGGTTAAATAAAAAATAATAGGTTACATCAATGACATAAAATTGTATAAAGTTTATTGTTTTAGTGGATTTTGGCCCACCCTCATCATATACTTTAAATAAATTACATTTTAGTAATTTGAAAACGAAAAACTATTTATAATAAATTGATATTTTAAAATCTTCCAAGAGTACCCCTCACCTCTAAAATAAAAGGGAACATATCGTTATATTTAACTCACATCTCCAAATCCCTTTATATCGGACAAAACCTTACCATTTCCCATAAAATAATCCCTCAAATTATAAAAGAGGATACAATTTTGGCATAAATCCATTCTAATAAGTCCTTTTGTGCAAATCAAATGGAGATACCTGAAAAAGGTAATTGTTTTATCACCTCTTTCAGTGTTCTTTTCATATTTTACTTCCACTATCTATGTTATTTCCACACTAAAGTAATCAATCCAGTTCCTTATACTTTCATATATTTTATTATAATTATTTAAAAATTACATTCATTATTTTATGCATCCTATGAAAAACAATATCAGCATGCATGTGTACATATGACTTCTCATCTCCACGACGTGCTATAAAATGTTTTTAGGTACACATTATTTATGTTGGTATAATGATGGATATAATGTATATAAATAATAAATATAAAATTATATATTTTTTAAAATTCATATTTCATCCAATTCCATACCATTTAACCATTAAAGAAATGATATTGTCGCTTGTGTGTACGTACAACTTACCATCTCCCAGACGTGATGAGATTCATCATTCAAATTCACCATTGAAGAATTATTATATATATATTGAATTAGTATTAAATAAATTAAATAATTATATTAACTTAATAATATATATATATTTATATATGTGTGCATATTTTCCATTCACATACTTCCACTCAAAATGATAAGAAAACAGAAACAACATTCATGCGTATGTACGACCTATCGTCTCCATGAATGGTGTTTTCCATTTGATATATATATCTTTTATATATATTTATATCCTAAATATATATCATAAATAAATAATTTTATTCATTTTTTAAGTATGTGAATCGTGATCTATGTAATACGAATGATAATAATAGGTCAAAACATGTTCGATAAAGAAACCGATTATTACATGAAATGTTGATTTAACATATAAATTATTAATAAATGAGTAATATATATCCATAAATGAACCATATATGATATCATATATTATATTATGATTCTGGTAGATGTTAATAATATTTTTAAAACCATTATATAGGAGTTTCACACATGTATAGAGTGTATCAGTCCTATTGAAAGGGAATCCAGTCTCACTTTTAATTTTTGTGACATATAAGCCATATTCACCACATATCTCTTGTGTGTGGTGTCTATACATAACCTATTGTATTCAATATCATGAATAAATTTATTATTAGGGGATTTTTATATCCCTTTTAATATATTCGTTTTATTATTTAAATGTTCAAAGTGGTATGAGACACATTGAATGTCTAAAGAATTAATCCTTTCTCCATTTCAATAATTTTGATAAGAAATATATATAAAGGATTATTAAAAAATTATATCAATTTTTAATTTCATTCAAATGTTTTCAAAATTAATATTTTTAAGGTTTTATATGAAGAACTCTTTAACTAAAACATCATTTTAAACATTTTAAATATTTATTCTTTTCAAATCCTCCTCATTTACGTCCATGTTTTCTAAATGATTTTAGTGATTTATTTATAAGGATATTGATGTTTTAAAATGTTAATTCCTTTCAAAAGTTTCAAAGGTTCATTGGAAACATTTTTTCAAAAATCAATTTTTAAATATCTTCTTTTATAAGTGTGCACCTTTTAAATAAATGATATCAATATAAAAAAGGCTATTTGTCTCAAGAGATATCTAATGAATTTATTAAATTATTTTACTCTTTTTCAACATACATTGTTTAATTTTATACTAAATTTAGGTTGATTTATTATGATATAATATTTCATATTGTATTGATGGTTTTATGATATGTTTTTTTGTGGATGTCCTATTTGGATACCATTAATGGTTTATGGTTAAATTATTAACATTTCGTATGGTAGTTTTAATTTTGATGTTTATGTTATGTGTCTCCCTTTTTAAATGAGCAATGCGTTGGAATTAATAAGTGGTGGGAGGGGCCCTCTATATCCCCTCAATGAATGAGTAGATCTCATGATACATACTAGTGTTTTGGCACAAGGCCTTGACAGTATAGTAATACTCCTGAAATGAGGCCTTGATGGTATGGTTATGATATCTAGAATTAGAAATTTCTCCCTTATAAGATTATTCATTGACATAAAATGTGATTATTCAACTAGTAGAATATCTATGTGAATGTTTAAATGAAATTATTTGACTCATAATTTCCATATTATGTTAATGATCATATTTAAAAGGCTTGTATTTTACTTTTATACACTTCCTAAAATGTTTATTCTTGTTTATGATAGCTTCCTTTATAATTTTTATCCTTAATGAGCATTTGAGATAACCCCTTTCTTATGATTAATTTTCCCATGATGTCATGACTTAAATTATTATTGATATATAGTGTTAATCAAGGTGAATAATGGCATTATAAATGGACTATCTATGTTGTATTTTATGTTTTGAATTGTAATGTAAGGATCATTTATGAAATATATTTTCCATGACTGCTAATCTTATCGACCATTCAATATTTGATCCCTTGTAATCATATGTATGTATTAAAATAATGCACCACCTCCAAGATCTGTGGTTGGGGTGTTATAGTTATCCATGGTGTTGATGGAAAATAGTATACATGTTTAGTTGGTGAAATAGTTTCACTGTTTTTCATTTTGAAATGGAAATATTTCGTTATATTTTTTACTAGATGCTCATGGGAGGATTCTTATGAGTATACTATTATTCACTCCCTATTAAATATAAATTGTTTATAGTTCATCCACATCATGTTGTAGAATGAGATGAACATTACTAGATTAGGGTTTTGGAGGAGTTGTTTGGGAATTTTTTTTGTCACCACCATCATTATCGTTTATCACCAATAGATTTCATTTCAGTTGTTCTAGTACTATATGGAATTTCATATATTCACTTGGGATTTCATTAATATATATTTATAGGTGTTTCCTATTGTATCTAGATTATCTCTCTATTTTGTATATTCTTCTATAGGGAAATCCATCTCATCGATATGTTTATTATAACCTTATTGATATCCCAAAGTCCTACTAGGGGATGGACTCATGCAATAGCTTTGTATATTCCCTCATTTTGGTATCTTTTGGGGGGGTGGTCCTGATAGAGTGGTTTTGGATGTTTGGATTGAGTTTTTGGATGTCGTTTGAGGTTAGGAACATGTGAGGTTGCATGGGTTGGTTGGGAAATAGTGTTAGTTTTGTTTAATCAGCAATGTAAAAATGGGAGATCATCTGAGACATGGGTATTTGGGCTCCCATATAATCTGATGCATGAAACTTTATGATTACTGAGCCTAATAAATGATGTGATATTGGCTTCATGGTAGATGACTAATAATGGATAATTAATCATTCTTGTTTTCATATGTGTTTGAAATGTGTATCGCTTGGTATAGATTAAATCATTAACATGATAATAAAAGAAATAATTTATTAAGGTTATGTATTCCATATTTAAGGTTTAAGAGATATAATATATTCTTATTTCTATAGTTACAGCTCTAGTTCAACGTCCATCCCAGGTTCATTCTAATGATGTTTATAAAGATGTGCTAGTATATCATCATAGAGTGGACATTGATGATAATTGAACTTAGAAGAGGAAAATATGAGTGTTTCAGTGCTATATTCTACATAATTACGAGGGATGTGTTTCAGATTTATTTATAGTATAATGTTTGTTGGATGATGAGTAATATTTTAGTGTGAACTGTACATAGAATGGGTACTAGCTTTCATTGGCTATGATCGTGCAATGTGCTATTACGAGGAAGTGGTGGTTCTTATTTCTCAAGGACTTATATGAGTTGGAAGTATCATGGGAGAAGTTCCAAGACCAGTTTTTAAATTAGTTTCATTACAAAACAACAATTTTGGAAGGTCATAAGATGATGATTATCCTTTGATAGGGGTTTCTAAGAGTGAGAGCCTTCAAGAATCATTTCAGAACCCTTATGTGAAATTATTCAGACCTATTTCCATATGAGGAGGCCAAAGTGAGGCATTTTGAGGAATCTTTATATCCATAGATACATCACCAAAATAATCTATCTATTAATAAGTCTTATCTATTTGTGTCTTTGATAGTAGGGGTTATTGAGAGGTTGTTGGTCAGAACTAGATCATCATGATGGTGGAGTTTTTATGATTCTCTGTGAAGAAGTGTTTTGGACTGTGGTTCCCATTTGATTGGATAGAAGATATTTTGGTCAGGTGGGGGTAGGTCTAGGCCTTCATCATCTCGTGTCTCTTGGGGTGGTGACTCACAAACATATGCCAAGGGATGAGATTCATGTTTTTCTTATGGTGGTTGAGTTCATTATAAGTAAGTGTGAATATACTTTTTGAGAAGCCATCATGTGAAAGGCGTTCTACTCAGGTACCACCACTGAGGTAGTTTTGGGTGAGGTACTAAAAATATGGTGTTCCAGTTTTGGATCAATTGAGAGGGGATAGGTTAAGAATATTGCAATCCCAATATGCTCATCTTCCTTAGATATTCGAGGTTATCTGTGATGGTGTTCATCATCTGTGTTATAGAGGTTGTTTTTTAGGTCAGGGTAATCTTGATGATTTATAATTTCGAGATCTAGGTGATCCAGATGTTGGTCAAGTTAACCTTTTCTTATTTTTAACATGGGTTTATGAATTATTTGATTCAGGAGTTACATAAGACTTTATATCACTTGATCTCATCCATTCTCTAGGACATGATGTACAAAGGCATACAATTCCCTTAGGGTTAACTAATCTTGTTTTAAGTTGGGTGACATGAAGGAAGCATATAGAGACTGTGATCTAGATTTTGGGAACCACAATTCTTGGGTATATTTATTTTTTTGGATACTTCCATGTGACATCATCCTCAAAATCAGTTATGTATATTTAGTGTAGGATATTGTGGATAACATTAGGTGAATGGTTGTGTTTTTTGATTATGATGGAGATAAAATAGTATTATTTGGTGAGATAGACACTTAAATGGGATAGTGTCATATTCAATTCTTGTCTTTTTTGATTTACGAGTTAATGCTCAGTTCATTAGGAGTTTAACAGTCGGTGTTTCCCAGGGTTTTAGAGGCATGTCTAGATGTCTAAACATGTGTGTTTTTAGCATTACCCCTTTAATGGTATATTGATTTTGGGATCAATAAACAACCAAGAATGTCTCATATCATGTTGTCTCTATATAGGATGTAACGTTATGATTTGTGAGAGATGTGAGTATAACAATTTGATCTATTGTACATATGTTATGTTCAGATGAGTGAGTCACCTTAGGGTGTGCTAGTTTTGTTCATAAAGAAATTCTATTTTATTTTGCATCTTTATATCGATCATAATCTTCTGAAAAAAGTGATATGGATGAATCTCTATCCCCATATATAGATTCATGGTTTATTTTATCTTTTAAATAGAGTATTTTGGTTCTCAATGATAAATTATAGTCAAGATATCATCATATGTTTGTGAAGAAAGAGGATACTCCAAAGGCTTCTATTCATTGATTTCATGTTCGTTAGGAGTTATTTGTATTGTCATTTGGTGTCAATAATTCTCTAGTAATGTTCATGTGGTTGATAAGTGAAATGTTTAGATAATTACTTGATATGTTCATGGTGGTTTTCATCTACTACATCTATATGTGGTCTCCGTATGAAGAGGACCACACAAATCATATGTATACTATTTTGGAAGCTCTCCTTCATGATAAGCTATTTGGGAAGTTGTGAAAATGAAATTTTTAGGCGTGTGAAGTAAATTTTTATGGGATTTTGTGTCCCAAATAGGATCATCTGTGGGTCCTTCGAAAATAGAGGAGTTTTTATCTTGGTCAACCCCCAAGATAGTTGTTGAACTGTGGAGATTCCATGGTCATGTAGGATATTACAAGTGGTTCACAATCAATTTATGTTGGGTTGTGAATCCTATGATATACTTGAACTAAAAGGATCAAGCTTTTTTGTAGATTAACAAGTGTCAGATATTTTTTGAGTACATCATAGATATGGTGGTTAGTAATCCATTATGATGTTTCCCAGTAGAAAGAGTTGTATTTGGGATTTTCTATGATGCTTCATGTCTAATAATGGGTTTAATTCAAATGTAGTAGAGATAAATTATTTCATATGGGTCTTGGTAGATAGATCTATATGAGAATAACTACTCCACCCATGACTTTTATTTGGTGGTAGTAGTGTTTTTATTGATGGTGTAGCAATATTACATCATCAGCGAGCATTTTATTGTTTTTTACCAACTATTAGAACATGAGGTATGTCTAATATCAACATGAATTAATCTTGATTTATTGTTTGGGGATGGAATTATTTCATGATTATAGCATTGATATTATTTATAAATGAAGGTAGGTAAATAATATTGAGAGAAAAATTATTTCATATGGGTCTTGGTAGTTAAATCCCTATGATAATAGCTACTCCACCCATGACTTTTATTTGGTGGTAGTAGTGTTTTCATTGATGGTTTAGCAATATTACCCCATCAACGAGAATTTTATTTGTTTTTACCCACAATAAGAACATGAGGTATATCTAATATCTGCATGAATTGATCGTGATTTAGTGTTTGGGGATGGAATTATATCATGATTATGGCATTAATATTATTTATAATTGAAGAGAAGTTAATATTATAGCCAATGTGATAAGAAGGAAGTCACTCAATGACTCTATGTGTGAATATGGAGATTCTTAGAGTGTGATGGAAGAAATATCAGTGATGCATCTTGATAAGGAAGAGGATGGAGGCATATGATATCTTTTTTAGGTGATAGTTCAGTCGTTTTTGGTATTGTATGTGGAGGATTATTAGTTGGGAGATTATGAGGTGGAGTTTTTGAGGGAACTTGTTTTTTATATATTCTCATAATTGTTAGTTTGAGGATAGATACCATTGTATGGTGTTTTAGTGAATTATTTTCATTCCCCTACAAATGTGTGAGATGGTACTTCATGAGATCCATAACTTAATTTTTGTGGTACATACCATCATAAACATGATGTCCTGATATTTGAGAGTTCTATTTTTCTATATAGGGATGAGGTTTGTATTTGTAAAATTTGGGACTCGATTATTGGTCAAGAATAAGTTGAAGGATGGGATTCATGTTCTATGTGGTTTTCTCTGTCCATTAGATGTTACCTATTGGATGGGGGGAAATATCTTGAAGGCCTTCATTACTAGTTTTCCTCAAGACTGAGGACGCTATGATTCTTTATTGGGGATAGGGTATAGTGTGAAAAAATCATGCCAATTTATAGGGATCATTGAGTTGATCTCATTGGATGTTTTTTCGATGCAATATATAGAATAGGTGGTGTGATTCCATAATGTCCTATGTATGATCATTGAGGATTGAGATCCTTTTTTACCTCCAAACTTTGGAGAGGCCTCTATCATGTTTTTTTATCTCATTTATTCCTTATCACTATTTCTCATCTGAAGATGGATATTTCGAACGAACATACCATTCAGACCCTTAATGAAAATTTTTTCTCTTGTGTCCTAGAAATTGGAGATTCAGGGATCTGGTACCTACCCATGGTGAAGTTTTCATTCAATTATAGTTTCCACTATATCAATGGTATATCATGATATGATGCTTTGTGTGGATAAATTTTTTGTTCTCAATTTTCCTAGACTGTGGTCATAGAGGATGTAATTATCTAACCAGATCTAGTACAAAATACCAAAAAGTTGGATTTGGTAATTTTTAAATGATAAAGGCACTACTATATCATCATAAATCATATGATGATCATAGGAGGTGACCTATGGAGTTTAAATTTAGAGATAATGTGTTCCAAAAGGTGGATCATCTTCATGGGATGTGAGGTTTTGGTCATGGGAGTAAGATTTATCCCTAGTTTTTTGTCCTTTTTGAAGTGTTCGCTTATGCTATAGCTATAAAATATTAGATAGATCGTTCCATCTAGATGATAAAAAGAAATGATATCTTTCACATGTAGTAGCTCCACCATTATCTAACTGATGACTCTCATGCGATCGATTGGGGTAAGATCGATGTTGATGATGACGTGACCTTCTAGCAGAGGCCTTATAGTGATCCAAGATCACCAAGAGAAGGTTTTTCATAGGTGTGCTATTTCATTGGTTCCAGTAACATGGTGGAATAGTGGTGTGGAGGATATTACCTAGTGATGTGATTCATATATGCACACTCTCTACCCCAAGCTATTTTATTTTTATTTATTCACATTCAATTTTTTTCTATTGTGTGTGTTTTTTGGTTGGTTTATGAGATGGTTTTGTCTTGTTTGAAGTTATGGCTTTATTCTCTTTGAGAAGTATCTCCCTAGAAATTGTGTTTATGTACTATTTCTTATTATTGTGTGGTTTCAAACTATTCCTATCATAATTTGGTTTATCATCTTTGATTGTGAGATCCTTGAGAGGTATCACATGGGGTGGATTTTCTGAAGACCTCTTTTCATTTTTTCTCTGGGTTTGGTTCTGGATTACTGAAGATGAGGATGGTTAGAGTGGTATCTACTGAAAAGTTTATAGTTATTATAGCCTAACACATTGCATGTTTTTAAAGAATGTGGTGCTTGGATGATTCCTAGAGAAATTAGGTAAGGGTGTAGCTAGAAAAAATTAGATTTAGGTTGAATATATGGAATTTAAATGTGTTTAACATCAATTATTAGATGTCCATGAATTCTAGATAGTTTTTTATATATTTTAAGAGGTTCTCAGGTCATTGATTATGGTTCATGTAGTGTTTTCATAACATGTATTAATTTGAGGTTAAATTCTTTGAGGCGATGTGTTTTTTAGTGGGAGTAAAAGAGTTTACATTTACATGATGGGAAAGCCTTACACAACATCTAAATTCACTATACAGTATGCATATAAAGGATAAAGTGCTTTCTAATTTTTCAAATCCTATGTCTTTTGGAACTCTATCTCTCGATTTCAGGTTTAGTAACAGACATTATTTTAGGTGTTTTGATATTCCTTTTGAGGGGAACAATCCATTGATTCCATATTCAATCCATGGGGATCCAAGGTGAATTATTTCTTCATTTTCTCATGGGATCTCTCTAATAGGTCTCATTTCTTTTATTCACATATCTTCATTATTTTTTTATATATCTCTAAGATTCTAATATAATTTTTCTTGGTTTTTTTATTTTGTGGTCATTCCATGGTGTCATTGGATGGATAAAGCTTCATGTAGGAGAAGTGATTTCCATCTACAACATTGGTCCATTCTCAAACAAAGAACATTGGTTCATTTTAGATAGAGGATAAACATCTTCTCAATTTGTTTACATGAAATAGTAAATTGTGAATGGTTTATCCCATGGTATGAAAATGGAATTAACATAATATTCATTTAACTATATTAATAAATAATTATTTATCCACCACATTTTGATTCTATATACAATGATTTTGGTTGACTCTTTATTTACTATACAGTGTGATATTTATTCTATGATTTGTTAGAATATTGTTATTCTTGGAATAGAATGTTGAAATTGGTAAAGAACATCAATAATTATTTTTTGGTAATTAATTTTCTTATGTGTAATAAATAAGGAATCATGTTTTTAATATGGCGGTTTATGTAATTTATTAATGATGAAAATAAAGAAATGGGAATGTTTATTTAGAAATAATATTACATGTGATTAATGTAATTGATAAATAATGTGAATCATTTTTTTATTATTGACAATAATAAAAAAGTATTTTAATGGACAATGGTTATTCTCACAGTTTGATGAGACTGGATTTATTTCAAAAACCATGTTTAGCTTTTGATAACTTGTTTATGATTAATGTTATAGGTTTCCCGTAGATGGAGTATGTGATTAATGAATATATTAATTATATATAGAATAATAAATGGTTGTCTAGTAAAAGATAATTTTAGGGCATGATTTTCCATTTTTTGGTAAGGTTGAGTGCCTTGAGTTTGGATCTTTGAGAGAATGTTTATGTGTAAAGGCTTGGTGAAATTTTTTTAGGACAAATACTACCCTGTTGGATATTCATGTATGTTTCCTAATAGTTTTATGTTTTTCTCTAGACATGAGTATAACTATATGATTTGATATAGGGAAGGAAACCTTTTATATAATATGATCATCCAATAGATGATGTGGTGTCGGATGGTAAGCCTTGATGATGCCGCAATAGTTGACCCATGTGATGGTGAGATTCAATGGGATAGGCATGAAGGTGTAACACCCCACCCCTACCTCATTGGGTTGAGGAGGTGATGAGGGTCACTTGGCCTTAATGAATGTTCCCAAGGTGCCAATTTCTAGAAATAAATGTGAGGGCTTCGAGAACAAATTGGGGAACGATTTTCCATTAAGATAAAACCAACCAAACAATCCACTATCAACCACTATATGATGCATGTCAAACAAAACATTAAAGCATGTATTCCCAAAGGAAAACCATGTTGTTCCACAATACAACCCAAAACCAATATAACCAATACCATATCATTGTACTATGAAAAAGACTCAACAAAAGACACAAAATAAGCCAAGACACACTCCATGGATCTACACCCAGCTCCATGCCCCAAGCTCCACCCAGACATCACGATGCTCCACTAAAGGATGGCGATGCCTTACCTTTTCCCTCGTCATGATAAACAACATCTGCAAAGACACAAACGTGCCAATGAAGGGGGTGAGTATAACTACATAGTAAGATTTCCCCAAATGACATCCCTATACACACCACTAGGATAAAACCATTAGAACATTTATATAAACAGTGTATATAAAATAATCACAAGTGAAACCATTACCATAAGCCAAACACACCCTTACCAAGACATTTTACCCAAACCAAGAAACAAAGGGAAATCCAGCCAAACATGCCACAAGCCATTTCATCATTCACCCACTAATACAAAAATTTATAACTAGAAAAACAATGTACAAGAAACAACCAAAAAAACCAAACAGTAGAGCGTTCGTCCAACCCGTTCACCCATTCACACCTGGTGGCACTTTCCATAAACTCATCTTTTGATGGTGGCCCTTCCATCCACTTTTTATAGTGCTACTTCTCTCCACTTCGACACAACATTCTCATCAAGACATAACAAAAATTATAACCAACAAAGGTCACAATAACATGCAATCAACCAACTCCATTGCATATCAATCCTCTTCAATAAATCACCCATTTTTTGAAAACCATTTCCCACGACCAACAAAATTTCAATAAAATAACCACATCATTGAAAAAAATTTCTATCAATCATGTTCAAAGAAAAAACATAGCATCCCATTTTAAAATCTCTATTTTAAAATCAACAACAAAAACATTTCATCATAAAACCCACTTTTTCCCAAAAATCCCCCAAAACATCACCGAAGGGATATCCAATCAATTTCATACATAAAACCACAATTAATTCAAAGCACAAAAAATTAATTGTAACCAAAACCATTAACTCTATCAATGTGGAGTCAAGACAGAGGCCACCTACTTTTAGGGTTCCCAAGAAATCGACCCACAAGCTACCACACCTCAAATCAAACGAACGCACCACTGAAACCCCTATAGACCCCTTTCCATAACATTCAAAATCAATAAAATCAACATCCAAGGCAATCAAAACCCTAGATCTACACACAATGGGTGTAGATCTAGAAAACTAAGAGATATGGAGATGTAGATCTACAGAAAAACAAAAAAGAAACCAAGAGTAGAGACTTACCCGGGATAAACCACCTTCAGAACACCTTGAAACCTCTTTGATTTGATTCCAAAACGTGTGGGAGATCACACTCAACCCCTAAGAACCCAAATTCCTGAGCGAGGATCAAGTGGGAGGATGTATGGAGAGGAATTAAGCCATCCTGAGGGAGCCCAGATTTAAAAACCCTACTTTTATGTGGCCGCACAGTTAACCCACACAGTTTGAAAAATAGTGCGCTAAAATTTCACACACTACTGCGTCAATAAGAGGGGTCTGCATGGATACCTTGCATGTTTTGGTAAACCTTGTGTAGGCTGTCTGAAGCTTACTGTCTCCCCCTGCAAGGTTTCGTGTAGAATCCGCACAGTTTTCACTAACCTTGCTCAAACCGTGCTCCCTATGCAAAGCCTCCAAACTCATTCAAAACCATTCCAAACTCTCCCAACCTCTACCCAATTCATCCCATGCACTTTAAACACATAAAAATGCATAAAAATTCCATATACCTCAAACCGCGGGTACTACATTCTCCCCACCATTGGTCTTTCCTTCCTTGAAAAGTAGTGAACTCAACCTTTGGCGAAAGATCTCGGGCCATTGCTCAACCATCTCTTTCTCCTGCTCCCATGTTTCCTCTTGAATGTATCCATGCTTCCACAAAACAAAATCTAAACTGATGCTTTTACCATGCAAGGATTTCTCTTGCCTATCCACACCCTGTTCGGGCACATGCACCAACGAAGCATCTGGTTCTAGCTCAACATGATCCCATCAAATCACATGGTCATAATCCGACTGATACTTTTTCAACCATGACACATGAATCACATTTTTCACCACACTGAACCTAGGTGGAAAATCTAAATGATAAGCCACCTCACCAACCCGCTCAAGAATCCCAGAAGTTCCAATATACCTTATAGATAAATTTCCCTACTTCCCAAACTGGCGATGTCCCATCCTAGGAGAGATCCTCAAGAAAACATGATCACTCACCATGAACGACAATGGTAATTGATGATGATCTGAATACGATTTCTGACGACTCTGAGACGTATCCATTCTCTTCATAATCAACTTGATCTTCTCCGTAGTCTCCTGGGAAAGGGTCGGTCCAACCATCGAGGACTCACCCATTTCCACCCAGCATAGTGTTGAACGACATGACTGCCCATACAATGCTTCAAACAGAGCCATATGTATGGATTCCTGATAACTATTATTGTACAAGAACTCAACCAACAACAAGTGCTCCCCCCATGAGCCACCAAAATACATTAAACATTCCCACAACATATCCTCCAATGTTTGTATCGTCCTCTTGGATTGACCATCCTTCTGAGGGTGATACATTGTGCTCATAGTCAACTATGTACCAAGGTCTTGCTGCAAGGATTTACAGAAACTATATGTAATCCTCAGATCTCTATCTGATACAATTGAAACTGGAACACCATTCCTCTTTACCACCTCTCGGATATAGATTTTGGATAGATCCTCCACTGAGTGAGATTCATGAATCAGGATGAAATGGACCAACTTCGTTATTCGATACACTATCACCAAAATAGCACCGTGCTACCTGACCGTTCTTGGGAGACCAGCGACAAAATCAATCGATATTTTCTCCCACTTCCATACAGGGATTGGTAAACACTGTAACATTCCCTCTGGCCTCTGATGCTATTCCTTGACCTGCTGACATGTCAAGAAACTTGAAACAAACTCAACCACACTTCTTTTCATACCATCCCACCAGAACTTCTCTTTTAATTCTTTATACATTTTCTGAATTCTATGATGAATATCCCACCGAGAATGATGAGACACCCTAAGAAGATCCTCCTGACAAGAAACTAGTACAACCATCTGATTCCAAAAACACAAAACTGAATCTCCATTCAGTTTCCAACCCTCAACAGTCACCCCACCATTGAGTATAGACCTCATGGTCACACAATCAGAATCAGATATTTGTTCTTATTTAACTAGGCCATCCATTTCAAGAATCAACAAAACAAAAAATAAGACCGCTCTATTGACATGGTCTTCACATTCCGACTGCATGTCAACTATAACCGACATCAACTGCCACTGATCTGATGCCTGTTTCACCACCTGAGAATATTATTTTATTCTTAATGCATCCACCACTGAATTTCCCTTACCTGGTGTGTATGTCAGGTTAATGTCAATCATCTGGAGATATTCCATCCATCTCCATTGCCTCAAGTTCAAATCCCTTTGTGAGAAAATGTTCTTCAAACTCTTATGATCTATATATATCGTGAATTTCTCACCGTAGAGATAATGATGCCACACATTCAAAGCATGGACCACTGGTGCCAATTACAAATCATGAGTTGGGTATTTCTTCCCATGCACCCCAACTGCTGTGATCCATATGCAGCAACATGATTCCATTGCATGAGAACTCACCCCAACCCTGATCCTGGTGCATCACAATTCACCATGTACCCTTTTCTTGGTTCTGTAAAAAAACCAAGATTTGTGCTGATGTAAGGCGACCCTTTAGCTCTTCAAAACAATGCTTCCACTATTCATTCCACTGGAATGGAACATTCTTTCTTGTCAAAGCTATCATCGGTAAATCCAAACGTGAAAAATCACGAACAAAATGCCGATAATACCCGTCTAGGACAAGGAAACTCTGTTTCTCAATCACATTATTTGGCGGTTTCCATGAGATAATGGCCTCTATCCTTCCCGGATCCACTGAAATTCCCCTTTCAGAAATGACATGGCACATAATATGGACTTCTTGTATCCAAAATACACACATTGACAATTTGGTATTCAACCGATTTTCCCTCAATATCCCCAGCACTGTCGCCATGTGCTGCTCATGATCCACCCTTGTTATAGAATACATCATAATATCATCTACAAACCCCATCACAAATGAATCTAGATATCATTGAAATATCTGATTCATCAATTCCACGAACACCGCTAGCGCATTCGTTAAACCAAAGGGCATAACCACATATTCATAATGACCATATCTACTTATGAAAGATTTTTTAGGAATATCGTCCTTCCTCACCTGCAAATTGATGATATCCCAACCTCATGTCGATCTGGGAGAACCACTGGGATCCCCACAACTGGTTGAAAAAATCAACAATTCATTGAAGTGGATATATTTTCCTTAACAAAACATGGTTAAGTCTATGATAATCAATACATAGCCTCAAATTTCCATCCCCCTTTTTCACAAGAACAACGGCACTTCCCATGGAGAGGTGATAGGCCAGATAAACTTACTTTTTTCAAACTGTTCCAATAGGACATTCAATTCCCGCAATTCAGATGGATCCATCCGATAAGACAGAAGTGATATTAGACTGGTCCCCTAAAAGAGACCAATTGTAAACTCCACTTCTCTTTTGGTAGGTAACCCAGATAATTATTCAGGAAAAACTTCTATGAAGTAATCCACCACTACTAGAAGAACACTCTGCTCAACAACTTCTACCAATTCAATGACAACACCACCAATTGAAACGATAATGTGCCCACTACTGGTTCCAACAAACCCGTTGGACCCTGCCTTTTATGCCTCTCTCCTCTAAAGAGATGTCTAACACAATCGTGTGTCGTAAAATCCATTTTCCTCACATTACAGTCGATGTGGGCCTTAAATTCCACAATCAAATCCATTCCCAGGATTACATCACACCCATCCAACTCATGAACTAAGAAATTCCAGGTTATCTCAACCTCACCCACAATAATACTACATGCTCTACACAAGAAGGTTCGACACTCTCTTCCACACAGAGGATTTTGAATATTTAAAACTGAAGGCATCATTTCTACCCTTAAACCCAGTAAATCAAGCACACATGTATCAATAAAAGCGTGTGACGAACCCGTATCAAATAGTACTTGCATCACGGTAGAATTTAAAATAATAGTACCTCGCAATGTGGATGGTCCGGACTGATCATCCACCACAACCTGCTCAGCTCCAAACAATGCCTTTTTTCCACATTCTGCTCTTTATTTCTTTGTTGAGGCGTTGTGGTATTCCAAGAATCCCCATGACCCACTTTACTCTACTGACGATGGGTGTGATGCAGTCCCCATCCTATCGAAGCATATGACGTATGTGATCCCAGAGGAGTGTCAGGTGCACCCGACTGTGGAGAATTCTGACAATAACGCTGCAGATTCCCCATCTTCATATAATTATGACATGCTCGATATTGTGTAATACAATCCAATTTGATGTGGCTCGTAGAACCACACTAAAAACATCTCAGCTTCCTCTAGGGATTTGTAGGAAGATTTACCGATCCTGTTGTCAGATTATATGCCATATTCCCATCCTGGGAATAAGTTTCCATCCTTCTCTTGAACCCATCATTAGAGTTCCCACTATTTCCCATGGGTACCACCATGCTTCCTCCACTCGGAGCTCCCAATAAATCCCCCTCATCCACCGAGGCTCTATTCATCATATCTATGTAATCATCTGTACATAGCACCGCTATCTTGGAATGAATTCCCTGCCTCAAACCAGATTCAATGATACGAGGTTTCAATGATGTAGTACCTGCCACCTCGGGTGCAACTATCACTAAGTTCATAAACATAGCGGCATACTCCGTCACAGACATAAGCTCTTACTTCAAATGGAAGAAAATAGCTGTACGCTTAATTCTAAACATATGTGGGTATAATTTTTTATTAAAAAATTCCTCAAAGCCTTCCCACATCATATCCTGGTCCGTGCCAGCTTGAGCCAACAACTCCCACCATTGAAGGTAAATATCTTCCAACATATATGTCGCCGACTTCACTTTCAACTCTACCTATGTTCCCACGAACCTAAAGATATTGTTCTTTCTCTTCAACCATGAATCTTCCCTCTATGGGGCTGAATCACCCCTAATGATGGGTGGATTTTTCTTTTGAAATTGAACTGCATGATACACATGACATGATTCATCCGATATGTTTCCACTTTCCACAACATGGAATGCTTTCACTATACTCTACACTAACTACTGGTTCACCTAAGGCTCAGGTGTAAGAATTTTCTCATCGGCCACTTCCGGTTTGTCCCTACGATGCCTACCCAGTGCCATTTCTATAAATAGAAATCAAACAACCACGAGTCTCACTTCTGTAGACATCAAAAATTCCAATTTCAATTTTCATTACACAACACACTCACAACAGGCCTTTCCACCTTTTCCACATTTTCATGTTTCACTATTTTTTAAAATCAAACCATTTTCCAAATACCAAATCTATTCACATTACAATTTCACACATTTGAAAACCCCCATTTCTCAATTCAACCCATAAATCATTATGCTCAGTAAAATATGCATCCTATAGGGAAGTCATTTCTACCATATATTCCATGCACATCTCATTGGATACACCCACGACAATGAGATTGCCAATGCCTATAAGTGTCTCCAAAACACTTATGTACCCAACTCCCTGGTAACATGAAGTTCAAAATAATAGGGTTAGCTAAATCCTTTAATGCTATACATTCCAAGTTCTGACATTACTATGCCTTGCTACCATCTCAACTCAAGGAATATACCACAACAAATGTCAACTCCAAATCTGAGAATCAACTCCCAAGGACCGAACAAGCAAATACCACTTGTAACACCCCACCCCTACCTCATTGTCTTGAGGAGGTGGTGAGGGCTACATGGCCTTAAGCGATGTTCCTAAGGTTCCAATGGCTGGAAATAAATGTTGAGGGCTTCGAGAACAAATTTGGGAACGATTTTCCCTTAAGACAAAACCAACCAAACCATCCACTACCAGCCACTCTATGATACATGTCAAACAAAACATTCAAGCATGTGTTCCAAAATTACAACAAAGTTGTTCCCCAATACAACCTAAAACCAATACAACCAATACCATATCACATTACTATGCCATAGACTCGTCAAAAGACCTAAAATAATCCTAGACACACTCCATGGCTCCACACCAAGCTCCATGCTCTATGCTTCACCCAGACATCATGATGCACCACTAAAGGAGGATGATGCCTTACCTTTGCCCACGTCACGACACACAACCTCTACAAAGACACCAATGTGCCAAAGCAGGGGGTGAGTACAACTGATCAGTAGGATTTCCCCAAATTACTTCCATACACACACCTATAGGATAAAACCGTTAGAACATTTATATAAAATATTTTATATAAAATAATCGCAAGTGTAACCATTACCATAAGCCAAACACACCCTTACCAAGAAATTTCACCCAAACCAAGAAACCAAGCGAAATCTATCCAAACATGCCATAAGCCATTTCTTCATTCACCCCCTAACACAACAATTTCCAACATGAAATGCAATTCACAACAAACAACCAAAACAACCAAATGGTGGAGCTTTAGTCCAGCCCGTTCACCCATTCACAACAAGTGGCACTTCCCATCCACTCATCCTTTGATGGTGGCCCTTCCGTACACTATCCATCCCCTTTTTATAGTGTTACTTATTGCCACTTCCACACAACATTCCAATCAAGCCATAACCAATCATATAACCCACCAAGGTCACAACAACATGCAATCTACCAATTCCATTGTATATCAATCCACTTCAATAAATCACCCATTTATTGAAAACCATGTTCCATGCCCCACAACATTTCCATAAAATAACCTCTTTATTGAAATCCATTTCCATCAATCATTTTCACAAATCAACCATAGCATCCCATTTTAAAATCCACAATAGTAGCATTTCACCATTAAACCCGGTTTTCCCCAAAATCCCCTAAAACATCACCCAAGGGATATCCCATCAATTTCGCACATCAAACCACAATTAATTAAAAGAAAAAAAATTAATTGTAACCAAAGCCATTAGATCTATCCAAGCTGAGTCGAGAGAGAATCCACCTACTTTTAGGGTTCCGAGAAATCGACCCACAAGCAACTTCACCTCAAATCGGGCGAACACACCACAAAACCCTCTATAGATCCCTTTACCTAGCTTTCAGAAGCCTTAAAATCAACATCCAAGGCAACCAAAACCATATATCTACACACAAAGGGTGTAGTTATAGAAAACCGAGAGATAGGGAGATGTAGATCTAGAGGAAATCACAAAGAAACCAAGATAAGAGACTTACCCGGGGGAAACCACATTCAAAACACCTTGAAACCTCTTCGATTTTCTTCTAAAACGTGTGTGAGATCACCCTCAACACCTAAAAACTCAAAATCCCTAGTGAGGCTCGAGTGGGAATAATTTTTCAGAGGAAAGAGGCAATCTCGTGGGTGACCGGATTTAAAAACCCTTCTTTTTAAGTGGCCGCACGGTTAACCCGCATGGTTTGACAAACTGTGCACTAACCGTGCGCACACCACTATCTCGAGAGGAGGGGTCCTCATGGTTGCATCGCACGGTTTGGAAAACTGTGCGCAGGACGTGCAAAGCCTACTTTCTCCCCCTGCATGGTTTCTTGGAGAATCCACACAGTTTCCACTAACCATGCTCAAATCGTGCTCCCTATGAAAAGCCTCCAAACACATTCAAAACCATTCCAAACTCTCCCAACCTCTTCCCAACTCATCCAATGCACTTTAAACACATAAAATGCATAAACAAAGGCCACATAAATCAAACCGGGGGTAATACAGAAGTTTTCAGGGATGGAATTGGATATGGTTAAAAATATTGAATCTATGATTACCAATTGACGTGATGTTGAGTGCTATAATTCCCTCTCATGAATATGTTCAATGGATGATGGTGGGTTTTTTATTTTATTTTCATTCCCTTTCCCCTTCAAGAGTCATCTAGGTGTTCTTGGTTTCATGTTTCTTCTTAGTGGTAGCTTATGACTATTTTCCTAGAGTACATAGATATTAAATGACGCTAATAAGGTATAAATAATTATTTAACCATATGGTTGGTGTTGATGGGATGAAAGTTATGAAAATATTTCAATCTTGGTAAACCATTTACTCAGTTAATATTGTTCCTGGAGGGCATGCACATTAATTTGATTACTAATTTAATGTAGTTTTGAATAACGGTTGTGGATAATTATTGGATAATGAATTAATTAATGGAATAATATGATAAGAACCTATGAATTAATAAATTTTAATATTTTAAATTATTGTGTTCAAATAGAATATATAGTCTTAGTAGTGGCAGCAAGAAGTCTGTGTGACGTTAGTTACAATTGAGTCTAAGACTACGTTATGGCCATAGTGTGGTTTTGATGTGTATTACATCAAGTATATTCTATAATTTCATATACTACCCCACTGTTTTTGGTTAGGATAAATGAATCATAGTTTAATCTAGGTTGGTATTTTCCCCAACATTCTGATGGGATGATGGATGGATAACAACCCCCTCCACCCCACTATATTCTCTTAGTTGTTCATGTTCTCATATGACCTATGATTAATTTTACCATACATGAGTATCGAGGTATGTGATTCCTTATGGTAATTTCACATACACGTTTGAATAAATATTGTATCTAAATGATTATTATAGGTATTATGTGTTTAGGCTATGATGGATTTAGGGTCCTTACTCAGTGAATGGGATATAATGACCTGAGGTATAATAACTGATGTTTATTACATTTCATATGGGCTATGGTGGATCCTAAAAAATACATGGTTAATATATATATATATATATATATGGTGACATGAAATTTGATGGCGTGATGATGTGAGGCACGAGGCGCATGTGGTGATTCCTTTCCCAGGTGTCTTTAAGATGTCTTATTTGAATTGAGATGGTTCTGGGAATGCGATGTTGGGGAAGAGTAGAAAACCAGTGGGGAATTAAGAGTTGTGTACCCTTGATGTTTCATTATCATGTTATATTATCTCTTGTATATGATACATGGTTAGGGTTATCAATGGTGATGATGGGCACATATTATACCTATTTGGGAAGTGAGCTAATTTCATTGTTGTTCACTATGATTTAGAATGATTTAATTATATTTTACACAAGTCGCTCTAGGGATGATCTTAAGAAGTATGCTATTATGACCAACCTATGTATATATAAATTGTTTTAAGCCATTTGAAGAAGGTTAGAGATTGGGATGAATATTACTAGCTCATGGATTTTGAGGATCTATTTTTTCTTTGTAGTCACTGGAATATTTATATTATTGTATCTTTAGATTTCCTTTTAGTTCATATAGAATTGTATGTCATTGCATGTATTAATTGGAGATTTATTTTATATATATGTGTGTGTAGGTGTTTTATGGAGTATATGAATTATCACTATCTTCTAAATGTTCTCTTAAAGGGTATTTCCTCCCATTTGTATGTTTATTATACCCTCAGTTCTAGTCACTAACCTAGGGCCTACTGGAGGTGGGACTCGAGGAGTCACTCTCTCGCTCCCCTTATTGTGGTATCATTATAGGGTTGGATCTATGATATCTTGAATCAGATAATTCCATTATTTCAATGTTGAACTCATGAATATTCCCCACCTTTATCAATATCACTATATCCACTTTTTCCCTCCAT
Organism: Viscum album; assembly: GCA_963277665.1. Taxonomy (NCBI): domain Eukaryota; kingdom Viridiplantae; phylum Streptophyta; class Magnoliopsida; order Santalales; family Viscaceae; genus Viscum; species Viscum album. Next base: position 189,688,797 of record OY728131.1, read on the forward strand.
GACAATTACATAGATGGATGGTTGAATAGTAATACGAGAAAGATCATATTTCTCCCACTACATCAACATTTCATTGTAAATCCTTGGAAAATCCATGTGTATTAAGTGTTATACAATTCTAATTATGGATATGGAATCATGGTTCTTCTGGCACTGAGAACTAGTCATTTTGTTTTCCATCCTTGGGTGATATTGTATCTAGAATATGATTTCCTTGATCAACCATCACATTTGGAACATATTTAACTTCACATTTGTAAATACATATTTATACTCTTTTTATTAGTACATATTCCACACTTTAAACTAAGAGAAAATACCAAAATTTATTCAATGAAAATATTTATACTACTACATACAAAACTTTTTTTGGATAATTTATCACATGACCCTTAATTTAATGTGATATATAATCTAAAACCATGTCATCATGTAATAGGATTCATAAAAAATCATTATTTTATGCATCAATGTATACCAAAAACCCTTCCCTACTATAGGGTATTGTGATTAAATCTATAGTTACTAACATTATCTTTTTATCATTCAATGTTTCTTCACATTTATCAGATAATAGAAACTTGAATAGTTTTGAGCTAAAATTATATGTGAATTTTATATTCAAGAGAAAGGTCACCCAATTTATTAATACTTCTTATGAAGATAATTCAGAAATTTGTTAGTTTGAATGGAATTAGTCTGAATTCATAGTTACTGAATCATATATGAATAGACGAAATTGGTTCATACTCTCAATTAACCATTAATTGATGATATAAAGACATGGGGTAGATCAATGTGAAGTATTTAAACCCTCACAAATGATCAAAAAAGTAATAAATACGGGCTATAGGATACAAAATATTGGTTTTGTTCTTTTTATGTTAACAATAATCAATGTAAAGATGCATTGATACAAATTTCATCTAACAATAGGATTTTTTCACCATAAGGTGAAGTATGTGGCCATATAAACCCCTTAAATAAAGTTTTTCTATGATTATTCTTTAATTCCTCTAATTTAATCAGGTCAATTTTATAAGGAGTAATTGAGAGATTCATAATTCCATGTTTGATTTATATATAAAAATCAACCTTTTTATTTGAGGGATGTGTAGAAAAATCATCAAAAAATACATCAAATAATTCCCACACAATAGTGATATGTACAATATCATGTTTTCGCCTTAACATATGACATAAATACCAACATAAGTTTATATTATGACCCCTATAAAGGATGTAATTTATCACGAGAGATCATGGTTAGATTTGAACTAATAGATGATAATGGGTTTAATATAGTTATGAAATATTATTTCCCAATACTATAAATTTATATGGGATTTATGTAGAGAGACACATAAATAGAAAAAATAACATTAAATTCTATTAAAATGAGGATAATAAGATTTGAAGGAACCTCCTTCCCAAAAAAATCAAATGAAGAGGTGTAATAGAGTTTGGATAAAATCATTACAAAACTATGATTTTAGTTGATAATATAATATCAATGCATTAGCATGGTCATTTATTAATATTGAAAAATTATACTTGAAAGAAATTTGTGGGTCGAACCAATATCAAAGAAGTAATTTTTAGTTCATGATTGAAGGTTATGTGTACCCTTCACCACCTTTTTCACGAACCACCTTTGTAGTTGTGACTTTGTAGGCTATCCCATTTCCATTAACTTGGGGAGTTTATAATGTTGGTTTACCTCATTAAAAAATGGATATGTGAACTTATTATCATAATGAACATAATCCATACAATTAAAGAATAAGATATTGTTTTTTGGGTTTATTTGATCTCTCCTCAAGACATTTCATTAGTTGGCCTCCACTTAACTATTATATATTCATGGTCTTGATAGCCTTATCTACCATATATTATTAATTTATATGTTTCTTTGAGAAAATTCCCCCCATTTTTCTTCTAAGGGGTTTTTATGTAGTAATATTATGTTTCCATCCATCATGGGTTCTTTAATTTGAGTTATTTAAAAAATCTATTTTTTTCATATTTGCACAACCCCAAAACATGATAATTTTTATGTCTCCCACATCCATCTCTACCTTGAGAGAAAATATTAAAATTTATTTATATCTCTCGAGGTCTATTATATCCAAATCATTTTAAAGCCATAGTTTTAATTCACTAATAAGATCCTCAAATTTTCATTAATGTTTAATCATAATACGAAATTCATTCTTTGAAATCCTTTTGATGTTGTTTTTCATAGGTACAAATGGACACAATATATTTTATTTCCAACTCATAGAATTGTATATCCATATTCATATTATGTTGTATAAATAATTATTTGATAAATAATATTTTAAAAAACACTTCTCATTTTATATATTCATCTCCCTCCTTTTATGAAATATTATTACTATGAGTCAACAATTAATTAGCCTCCCCATCAAAATTAAAAACAACTAAAACAACCTTCTCTCATTTTTATCACTAAAGAACCAAATATATCTCTTATATTACAATTATGCATTACCCTGCGTTTAGAGGATTAGATAACCCACTAAATTATACAAGAATTTGATCCATAAAAAAACATAATATTAATTTTCTATTTCATTCATGTGTTCATGATCTCAAAATGGGTTATATTATTCTTAATTTCATGAGATAGTTGGGTTTGAATTACAAGGGTATTTTGATCTCTAATTACACCCTATTTTTTTCTCAATGGTACAAACATTTCATTATCCATAACAATAATTGGTGAATGTCTTCCACATATCACTATAAAATTAATAAGATAAATTATTTTTGAGATGATAACACATAATTCAATAAGAATATAAAAAGGAATTATATTAATTTTAGAGGAATAATTCATAAATTACATGTATACACTATATTATGAATTATTTGGGTTTTGTATATTTTATTTGTAGTTTATTTTTTCTTAGTATATCTAATAATAAAATAAAGACTTATTGAAACCCTTCATAAATGTTCATAAATATAATTTGAACAAATCAATGAATATCACCAATGTGTTTCAAACTAGGTTCTTAGTTACATCCATCCGTTGTTTACTTAGTGAAGTTCATGTTAATACCCAACCATCCTTTTTAAGTTATATTACCCATAGATCAATCTATGGAAGAGACATAGTCAAGTTATTTATATCTCAATAGGAATTCCATTACTAGAAACCACACACAATAAATGTTTACAATTTTAGGAAGTTTTCTTATTTTTATGATTATCCTTATGGGTTTCACTAATTATTTCTAGTCTTGAACAACATAAATAAGAATGGATCTAATGCCAATATAGGAAACCCAAAAATTTATTTCATATATTTAAAATCAATTTTGAATTTTATTCATTAAATATCACCATAAATGAACAATTGAACCTAATTGTTTAGTGTCTTTGGATATTATAAACATAACCACTTTTTTTATCAATATGTCTCAAAAATACTGTTCTCACATGATATATATTTTAGAAAACATTAATAATACACATCATCATAACTTAGGAGATGTAATCATAAGAAATGGTTAGCATAATTTATCAGTAAGGGTAAACATAAGTGATATCAATCGATGATCGCAAATTAGAATAAGATAAAAATGTTGGTATGTGGAAATAATTAAGATAAATGGAAAAAAACTATGATTCAATATACATTAAATACATGATTTGGTGATAATAATATATTATTTACATATTGTATTTTATGTCTAAATATTTCAAAAAATAGTAGAAAAAAAATCGATTCATTTACATCTGAATACCTATTTGGTTTAGAATTTTAGAGAGTTAGGAAAACTAATTAAAAAAATGGTTATTTCCATAAGCAAGGGATTTTATTATAATAAAATATGGATTCCTTATATTATAATAATTTTCCTACATCTCTCACCAAATTTAAACACATGAGACCCTTCCAAATCCATAATTTTCTATTTTTAAAATATGATAATATCATTATGTGGGAACCTATTAAAAATTGATAAGGTATCAAAAATATACATTGAATGTCAAGAAACCCACATATTATACATATCTCGACATATAATACCTAATTGTTTTCATTAACTATTTAAAGGAAAATGTAAGGTGAGTGAGATCAAATGATATATATGGGGTATTTACAATATGTGTAATAATGTAATAATCAATGTCTGAATAATAAGAAAACAATAAATAATAATAGAATAATTTAATTTAACATATAATGAGACCATGTGATATATCCTTGTATAACATAACTATATAAATAATTACTTGGAAAAACGGACTAATTTTATAGTGATAGAACACATAATGTGGTACATCGCAAACATACCATTGTGGTATTATACTAAGAAATTACAAATAAACGGTTATGGTTTATAAAAATATTCCTAGATAAATTTTACAAGATAATTACAGATGCATTGTGGGGTTATATGATTTTGTGACCAACCATTCTATAGTTAAGTCCAATGCATTCAATATATGAAGAGAATAGATAAAACAATATATATAATAATGTTCCATATGGAACTATATACATAGTCATGGTTAAGAAATAAATAATTATCTATACTAAAATAGTTAATATAATAAATATAAACACTTCCCATTTCAAAAGAAAAATATGGATATCATGGTGAATCTCCAACTATCAATATAAAAGAAATCGGAAATTCACAGTGCAATGGAAATTTAAATTATAAAATCAGTGATAAAAAGTTGTTAGTGAATAATTTATTCCTAGTGAAGGGATATAAATAGGAAATAATCCTTCATTATGGTCACAAAATTGTTCTTAAATTACCGAAATCAAATTTCTCCAAGTAGTGTCAAACGAGGTGTAAAGTTTGGCTCACTTTCATTGAATTGATCAGAGATCAAGATAATTTTAAACCAAACATTTTTTTTCATTTCAATGCTATGTATCAGACATAGGTAATACATCCCATTATAATTATACAAATTGGGATTTAATTGTTAGAGAACAATGCATAAATTACATTACTAATATTTGAGGAAGTTTTATGGCTACGATGGTGTTTGATCATTGTAACAAATTATGTATTAAGTATAAGGAGTGGGAATGGTGATATCACATTGATTATATAATATGGAATTTATTAAAATTAATCATAAAAACAATTTATATAAAAAAATTAATCAAATGGAAATATTGATAACAAATGTATTGAAGGGGTTAAGAACCCCAACATTTCACTCTAAATTATTAAATATTAAAGGGAACACATTATAAACTTATAAAATCCTTGGAGATAATATTTACAGAGGAAATAAGAGGGACCTATTTATCAACAGCATTGAAATTCATTGGAATGGGATAATGGGTGGGTATTTATACATAAGGTGAGGGTATGTTTTGGTTGAAATATTGATTATTTTGTTTTTTAGGCTAATAATATTTGGTTAAAACTGATTCCAAATATGTTAGTTGGAATCATAAAAATTTAGGGTTATATTAAATTTAATATTGAGATGAATTAAAACTAAGATACACTAAATTAAAATCAATGAATCAAAATCATTATTAGGATAAAATTTAACGTATTATAAAAAATGTCAAAAAATCTAAATTGAACAAAATATTATCTAATTTCATTATTTTATTTTTTTAAAATATTTTTGGTAAATATGGTTTGAGAAATTTATATTTGGTCATAATATAATAAAGTTTCCATAAATTTTAAGGTTTACATGAAAAAATAAATTTTCTAATTTTCACCAAAAATCAACTTAATTAGAAAAATAACAAAACATAATCCTAATAAAATTGGGGAATATTGATTTAAAAAATTTATTCCATTTTAAAAAATTCAATTCCTATGTGATATTTAATTATTAAATAAAAGAATAATTTTAAAATTATACATTTGGTGGCTGAAATTGAAAAACTATTTTTTAACTCTAATTTTTATCTTGGAACATATGTTAGTAATTATATTTTATTGATAACATAAATTTTTAATAATTAATAGTTATATATCTATCTAATGTCAATTTTCATTTATTGTAAACATGTATTAATAAATATTATGATACCATTGATGAATCTATGGATTTATTTTCTGTAACACCCTGAGATTTTGTAAATAATTATTTTTGATTTAATTTATCTTGTTGATATTTAGTATTTCACACAACACTACAATTAGATTATTATATATTAATGCACTATGTTTGTATTATTTTATTCACAAAATTAAGTTAATCATGCACTAAAAAGAACATAAATTTTATCTTTCATTATATGTAACACCGGGGATAGATTCCATTATATGTGATATTGTCTTTCCTCGATGGTTTGCATAACATGCAAGACTGAGTTTTTTTAAACAATAATATATTATTATTTAATATAATAAGATATAACAATACTATTAAATTATTGTATATGAATAAAATTAATGATATTATGAAAATATGTTTTTTACAAAAATATAAGTTTAATTTATAAGTTAAAAATTAATTATAAATGAAGATATAAGAACCAATTTAATATAAAGGATATGTTTTTATTTTTATACCTAAGAAGGTGTTTTGTAATAATAAATTAAATTAACTACAATAATTGAGTGACATTAGTGTAATATATATTCAGTCAAATATTTTTTAAATTCTTCCAATATATTTTATAGATATAAGATAATAACAAACACAATTTAAGGTTAAAATACCATTATTTTTATAAAGGTAGTTTTACTTATTTTTAAAAGATAACAAAATATTAAATCCAATTTTTAAAACATTTATAGATTTAATATTTGAAAATTAACTTCATATTAGAAATAAATTCATAACATTTAGGTTTGGATAATTGTTTTTTCATTTTTCTACATGGATTCATATTTTAAATGAATAGATAAAAATACTAATTTTTTATTCCAAAATAATTTTTCATATAATTTATTTATAATGTTAAATTATAATTTAATTTTTTTGTCAAATTTTACTTAGATCAAAATTTCATTAATTAATCAAATTCTATTCACTATAATCCATTTTATTTTGAAATTGTGTATAAACACTCAATATAATTTTGGATGTTTTTTTACTTTAAAAAACTAGCAATGCCATCTCTTATGTAGGATTAATTTTAAATTAATTCAATCCTCTCATTCGATTTTAATTTTGAAAAATCGATTCCATATTTATAATTAGAATAATTTATAATGTCTAAAAAGGTATGATTAATATTTTATCAAAATTATTTGTAAATGCATTTAAAATTAATTTCATTGATTAAGGTAAAATTAAGCTTAACAAGGGAACAAAACTTAAACTTAAGGGCCCATATGACATCCCACCTTTTTATCACATAAACATTCATTACATTTTTCAAAAATGAGGAACATTAAGGTATAGTGTCTTGGAAACCCGGAACTTAATACATGAAAACATAAAGCATTCTTCTTAAACAATTTAAAGGATTCTTCATTTGTTCATCCTATGTTCGGTACATCCTCTCATAACCTAGGAGCACACATAAATGGAAAGGGTGAGAAGAAGGCCCAATGAGCGAAACAAGGGAAACATTTTACATGTGAACTTGAGATACATCAAAAAGTCATGAAAAATAAAGTTAAGGCATGAGAAAGAGATCATTAGGCATATCATAACAAAAATAACATGTTTCATAACTCGAAGATTTGGGTAAACCATTTAACTTAGAAAATCATTAACATATCACCAAGGTCCTTCCCCAAGGTGTCATTTGAAATTACCAAGGTTATTCACCAATGTATCATTAAAATTGTAATATCTAGTGGTTACATCATTACCCAATGCATTGGAGATCTATCAGGGCACAACCTTAAATTTTCCTTTATTATCATGTGAGCAAATTATATCATCATCAATAATTTCATAAAAAACCCATATATCATTAATGAAATGGGTTTCATTTCATAGTCATCACATTTAAAAAAATGCTTTAAAGACGTGATCTTTATGTCACATTAAACCCATGAAAAAGGAAAGCGTGTCTCGTGTACGAAAATCCCAGAATTTAAAATAGAACATTTTGATATATATGTGAATACCCTTATAGAATAAAGAGTTTTGAGTATTCACTTAATAAAATAAAAGAATTTGAGAAAAAGAGAGAGACATTATGAGACAAAAATTCTGCAGCATAACGGATACATTACGGGGTTTTAGAAAACATTGAAAAGAGAGGGGACATGGGTCACCCACTCATAAATGATCCATAAAACAGTAGGGGGACATAATATAAATGATTTATGAAAATGGTAATGAAATTTTAATGATATACCATATGAAATGAAGAACATGAAAGGAACTCAAAAATATGATTTCTCTTACGAAAATTTGGCAGCCTAACAACGTCACTTAAAATTAAAAAAAAATGAATTGATGAGATCAAATAGGGTATCTAATAATATGAACATAAAAGATCAGTATGATAGATATAGAGATCATTCCCAAATATAAAAAAAAGGAACTTTAAAGACTTGACATCAAAATATAACTTGAAAATGAGAAGGGTGAAAGAATCCCTTAACAATTCGGCAGCCTAACGGCGTCTCTTAAACATTATTAAAATGAATTGATGAGAAAAAGAGGGGGTCTCTCATCATATGAAAATGAAAAGGACAGTAGGATGAATATTAAAGAACATCCCCTACATAAGAACATGGATCATAAAAGAAATGACATAAAAGAGAGTACTTGGAAAAAAGAGAGAGGTAGGATCCCTTACCTTAAAACATAACTCTTAAAACTCGATGTTCGGGACCATCAGGGCCTGGTGTGTCATGACCTGACCCTACCCGGGATCAAGCCACAACTAACCCAGGCCCACCTCCATATTCCAGGGGCTGGGGACCAGCGCCGAAGGCACGACAACTCAGGGTGGCCTTTGCCTAAGTACCTGTACACACACACGCAGCACACTCAATGCAAAATTGTAGAGTAAAAGAAAATACAAGTAAAGAAAAAGGGCAACTACTATAAATAAAGAACAATGTGCATCGACCTCTAAACGATACAAGTAAAATGCTGAAAAGGAAAAAGGGTCAAAACACGCATCCAACCAAAAAAGGTTCCACAACCCGGCAACAGGTAAACAAGAAGAAACTGGTGACGGGTCTCCCACCTGGAACCCGGCTATGACAACCGCACGCGGTCCACGTTCCCGAACTCCTATGCTCCACTGAGGTCACGACCAACCTATCCATCGTCTGCAAAGGCACACCAAGTGGGGGAAAAGCCCCAGTAGGGTTGAGTATAAAAATACTCAGTAGGATACCCCGAAGGCTCAAGGGAGCAACAAAGGAGGTACAGAAGGGTGATCAGTAGAGCAAACAGGGAATAGTAGAGGAGTACAACTGAAAGTGAAGTAATAGTAATAGTAGAAAGTCCAGCTCAACCCAACAAGAGAAAAGAAGGTAGACTCATCCAGACACAAGGAGCTGGAAATGGTGAGAAGATGAACTTCCTGTCGAGTCTTCGCTACCTATAGTAGGAGAGTATACTCATCCAACCATGAGAAGCTAGACACGGAAAGCACGTGGCATAACTCGCGTCTCTTCTCCTTTCCTGGAAGGAGAGTAGCCAAACCCAAGAAGTGGGTGCCAGAACAAGTTATATACAAGTCCATATGCTCAATAAGAAGCCCGAACAACGTCATAAGGGGATCTCCGCCCCTAGATCAGCACAAGAAAGAGTAGCCAACAGTCCCAGAAGTAACACCATCAATGCCCAGCATCCCGCACGTCTACCCCGAACCGTAAGCCAAGGGGATCAATCACCGCACCTTGACACTATGCGCTTTGGGCGGCACTGACTCACCCGCACGGTTTTAAGTCACGTCACAAGAACGCGTCTTGGTGGGGAAATCTCCCCTCGTACTTGAGAGTTCTAGGGAAAGTCAAACCTCACCTCGTCACTGCCCAATAGTTGAGAGGTATCATCAAAGTCAAACCATCACAAATCTGACCCGTACCCAAGGGTCTCGCTCCAGTAATCATGGAGAAAAGCCACAGGCTATCCTAGTAGAAAGGACTGAGCCTAGAATGCCAACGGATGACCCACTGCCCAGCCCTGCTAGAGGGTGATTCATAATATGATATCGGGTGACCCACTACCCAGCCCTGCTGGAGGGTAAACCACAATACATCATCAGGCGACCCACTACCCAGCCCTGTTGGAGGGTAAACCTGGAATACGATATCGGGCGACCCACTTCCCAGCCCTGCTGGAGGGTAAACCATAACAAATCGACAGGCGACCCACTGCCCAAATGTGCTAGAGGGTAGACCGGGAATAAGCCGTTAGGCGACCCACTGCCCAGCCCTGCTGGAGGGTAGACCTGGAAGAAGTCGACAGGTGACCCACTGTCGAGCCCTGCTGAAGGGTAAACCTGGAACAAGATGACGGGTGACCCACTGCCCAGCCCTGCTGGAGGGTAGACTCTAAGAACATCGGGTGACCCACTGCCCAGTCTCCGCTGGAGGGTAAACCCTAGAAGTCAGTGAGCAACCCACTGCCCAGCCCTGCTGGAGGGTATACCCGAAGAAGTCAATGAGGAACCCACTGCCTAGCCCCGCTGGAGGGTAAAACTCAGAACTGCTCTAGCCATCTCTACTGGAGGGTACACCACTGGCCAACCAAACACATAGTGTGTATCGCGCAACCACCCAACTCCATAACTACTCACCCAAAAGAGGTTATTCACCTGTTCCATCACTATGTGTCACTAGCACTGCTACCGGCCGATCCATCGAGAACGAAACCAGGGGGAGACCACTTAACCCTGCTAGTCAAACAAACAAGCACAAAGTCCGGGGAAAAGCTCCACCCTGTTGGTCAAACAAGCGAGCACATAGCCAGGGGAAAACTCCACCCTACTGGTCAAACAAACGAGCACAGAGGGACCCTTTACGTCGCGAGAGGTCAAAGTACGCAAAGCAGAGCCTGGCACGCATGTGTGGCCCACACAACGTGTGGCCCCATCTCAACCCCAACAAATTGTACAAACATCCTCAGGTACATACAACCATATGTACATCCAAGCGTTCTCGTATACTCCCAGAGTATACCACATCTCCAGCCCTAAGGCTATTGTGCACACGGCACCCAACGTCAATGTGAAGGCGTGACATAACAACTCCAAACTGCCACCTCATCGGCTGAGGCACAACCAACCACATCTTCTTCACTCACACGAGAGTGCATGAGATCACACGCCAAGGGTTCTCGGCAAACACGGCGAGAAGAAATGCAACCAGAGCGCCTTTCACACATCCACATTTAACAAGATCATGCAAAAGGATCCACACAACCAAATGGATCACACCGTTGTAATCCTCATGGAAAAACACGCGAAATCGACTACTTACTCGCCTCAAACGGATATCTGACGGAAAAGTCACCGACACCGCCTCACGCCGGAACGACGTCTCGTGATCCTGAGCCTCGACCCCAAAAACAGTCAGGCGCATTGCACCATTGCAATCCCCTATGTAAAATATGTCAAAAGCACTACTCACCTGAGTGCAACGGATATCCGGAGAAAAAGATACATTCTGGCGCACAGCATATGAGCGGTGCCACGTGGGACCCACATTATGGTCCCGAAACTCAACGAACGGGTCGCACCGTTGCGATCCTCTCGAAAAAGCATGCAAGATGGACTATTCAGTTGTCCAAAATGGTTTCCCAGTGATAAAGATGGAAAACCACCGTCGACGCCCAAACGGCCCACATGGGCCCCGCACCATCGAGCCGAATTTCAGCGGGCAGGTTGTGCCAACGTGATGCCCTTGGAAAAACACCCAACATCGACTGCTTGCACGCCCCGGACGGACGTCCGAGGAAAAAGTCGCTAATGGATGCACGCAGCTCAAAAGACGGGCCATGGGGCCCACACCTCAAATCCAGTCTCAACACCCGAAACCGCCCTTGAAACCTATGCCTCTATGCAGGGGTCGCAATGTCGCTGACGGTGCTCAAAACGGACGTCGGATGCGTCCGCGCCGCCCAAAACAAGGATCTCAGGAAAAACGCTCATCTACTTAAAGACATGTCGTGCCTCTGTGGCCCCCCTCGTTTCGGGAATTTAAATTCCCAAAACCATCTTATAAACTTCGCCTTGACGCCAGGAAGGCTCTGCCGTAGACGACATGCAAATCGGACACCCGTAGTGGAAGATACGGGTGTCCGAACACAAAAGGGAACAATCCCCTTGAGCTGGACCGGCCCGAGGCTCAGCCGCGCGGGCCGGCTGGGGACCCCTGGTCCTTCATGAGCAGACTAGCCACAAAGGGTCAGTCTTGGTCGCCCGCAGAGACCCACACTCGGTGGGGTCTCTATTCCCCTCACGGGGGTCACACACCGCGACCCCGTGGTCGCCGCGGCCCAACGCTCCCCTGCGCCCCCGGCGAGTTCTGCCTCGTCGCGCCGACAGACGTCGTGCCCGGCCGACAGAATCCACGCCCCACTGATGCCGAGCGCCCGTCTCCTGGAAGAGAGGCCGCTGCTGCCTTACGCCCGCGCCACCACGCCTCGGACCGCCGGAACACCCAAATCGGCCAGAAAATGCCTTCAAAAATACGCAAACTTCGGCGATCAACCCCGGCCTCCTCCTAGCTCGTATTTTGTTTCCAAAAGATGCGTTGTAGAGATAAATATGTATACTACGCATCCATGGGATTTTTTCAATGTTTTAACAAAAATCGTTGCATAAAATTGAACTCAAAGTAGGTGTGGGAATAAAAATTGAAACTGCAACAATCATACCTGCAGGGGCGTTGCCCAAAGCATCACGAGCGATCCGCCGCCACGCCGTTGCCTTGCCGGAGCTGCCTTGCCGGAGTGGAGGAGGAGAGGGAAGGCTGCCTCTTGCGGCTATCCTGGTGGGGAAGTAGAAGAGGGAGGGGTGAGTTATGCATTTAAATAGAAAACACTTAACCACCCCGCACGTCGGCCCGAAGCCGAACCCTCAGCAGGGTCGAGGTTAAGCCTCCCTTGGGGTAAACACCACCTCCCGAGCACAACGGCGGTCTCAGAATTTTAATCTGCGACCCCGTTCAATAGTTATAAAACTCAACGCCCGAGGCCGCCAAATTATGAAAACGCCCATGGGGCCATTTCTCACAGACCGCCCGTGCCTGCAAAACTTATACCCCTCCTAGGGTAAACGGCACGCTCCGAACTCAACGGTGCCCTCAGTTTTCCAATCTGAGCCACCGTTTAAGAGATACCTACATTTCAACATTAAATGAATTAATTAATTAATTTAATCCGTTTAACGTTCCAGAAGTGGGCGAGGGGTCCAAACGTCCCGCACCGACAAGTTTTATGTCGTTCCTAGGGGAAACACCCCATTTTGGACCCATACGTACACTCAGATCTTTGATCTAGAACTATGTTTTGCAGTTATCCCATTTATTTGGTGTTTCAAATGTGAACGCACTGAAAATTTAATTCCGGCCACTCCGGGGCTCGGAATCGCACGCCGTCTAAAGGCACTGCTCTAGAATAACATCAAGAATATTTCAAAGTCTTTCACAGCAAAAACCAGGTTCTGTCATCATTCCCTCCTTTAATATTTCCATCCACGAAAATCATAACTAGGGAGCAACACAGGGTACTAAGCCCACACCTGGCTTTCTCATACCCATAAGAACCCACGCACAGCTCTGCGTCACCGCACACAGAACAAAGGATTGATCTGTTCACGCAAGGTTGTCCCTTGCCGACGTCATTCACCCACTCCAGACTTTGGGGTTAGGGCAAGACAGCATGGTACCTCATCATCCCTTTCAATGGTCTCAAATGGCCTGAAGGCTCTCGGGGTAGCTCACCTCCCCGACCAAACCCTTACGTCGCACGCTGCGACTGGAATCACTGCCCGCACCTGGAACAAGGCCCAGTGATTCCCTCCTTCAGAATATCCATATGGTGAAACACCCAAGGATATCTGGTCACGCAAGATTCCACAACCAAGGCTCTCTCGAAAGGCGAAGGATTCGACACCATAAACTAAAGAAAAAAGGTCCCACGCCTTTTTCTTTACCAACACAGGGTTACACCAAACGCCCTGCATTACCCTGGTATCAACTCTATCTAGGAGCAGGGAGATAAAGAACTTCACACACATATTCTAAAAATTCTACTACAAGAAGTAGAAGATTCGCAAGGGGTACCTCTCATCATCCCATGATCTACAGGATCGTAGAAATCCAAGCTCACAACTGTCCACGGTCCCAACTGTCAGCTCCTGGATCCTGATGTGGACCGCCTAGTGGTGATGAGAAGACTTCGTAAAGCCGTACCTCACTACCAGCTCCTCCCGCTCCTTTGCTAGAACCACCTCGCTGGGTGCTACTCTGATCACGACGCTTCCTCTGCCATGGTAGTGTGCCTGCTACCTGCCCGACGCTCCCAGCAACTACGGTCGGGACGTATCATGCCATGTGATCTCGCCCATCACAAGAATAACACTGGCGCTCTCTGGGCTTCCCTGGTGCCCTCCGGCTCCACTGTGGTGTACGACCACGGCCCGGAACCACTCACGAAAGGGAATCCTCGGTTGAGGCCCTGCGCCTTTTCGCCACTGTGGTATACGACCACGTCTCCATTACCGGAAATGGGAAGGCCACCTGCGTCGATGTTCTGCTTGCCGGCGCCCGCTAGCTGCGACAGATGTCTCGGCTCCAACGTGCCTGCTGCCACCACCAACACTAGAACGTGACAAGAATCTCTCTGTCACCAGCGCCTTCTCTAGCACCCCGGCATATGTGTAAATTCCCAAGGGTACTATGGCAGCATGAATCTCTTGGCAGAGACCCTGATCAAACTTCTACGCTCGAATGTTGTCGTCATGGACGAAGTCCGGGTAAAAGAGTGCATGGTCTGTAAAACTAGCTGCTTACTCGGCCACCGTCATCCCTCCCTGCTGAAACAACAGGTGCTCCTGAATCCAAAAGGAGCGTAAGCAGGAGGGTCAAAACTCCCCACGTAACAACAAATGAATGTCGTCCAATGAAAGCGACGTCTCGTCAAGAAACCGAGTCACCAGACGCTACCAACACCGAGCCTCTCCACGGAAAAGGATGGCTTCCAAAGCCAATATCTGATCTATCTACGTCTGCACAAGACTGAAGAGACTAACCACTGTCTCTAGCCAACCCTCTGCTGCCTGAGGGTCTGGCTCACCACTGAACCTCAGCGGTCTCTGCCGCTGGAACTCACGGAGCGCGCTCAGGTGCGCTCAAACTCAGCCTGCTCCGCTGAAACTGTCTACTGCTCAACAGGTGGGGGTGCTGCTACCGAACCACCCAGAGAAAGGGGCTCGCATGATGGGTTCTGGACTTTGGGCTCGTAGCTCACAGGGTTGTCGTCGCGAACCAAATCTGGTATCCTGGCTGGCTGTATTCTCAGAGACATCCGGAATATCATCAAGGAGTGTCGTGGTCAGATGAGTATATATGTATATACCAAAAACCATGATGAGGAGTTGACTCAAGAAGGACATTCAAAGACATAATACTATGTGATGCACAAACAAATTTCCCTGCAACAAGTGTCTCAGCATGCCGAGTCGACAAGCGGGTTATCAGGGTCCTGGTGAATGGATACGTCGGCCGCCGCACCATCACTGGACTTCCTGGCCTGAGAGCCGCTCTCGAGACACGTTAACACCGTTGCCCTAAATCCCAACCAATTCCTCTTTTAGGGACGTCCTCACAATGTCCCAAGGAATGAACCACCTCTGATACCACTTTGTCATGACACGACCCTACCCGGGCTCGAGCCGCAACTACCACAGGCTCGCCTCCATAGGCCAGGGGCTAGCGACCAGCGCCGAAGGCACAACAACTCGAGGAGGCATTTGCCTAAGTACCTGTACACGCACACACGCAGCACACTCAATGAAAAAGTGCAGAGTAAAAGAAAAGACAAGTAAAGAAAAAGGGAAACTGCTATAAATAAACCACAATGTGCATCGACCTATAAAAGGTACAAGTAAAGTGCTGAAAAGGAAAAAGGGTCAAAACACACGCCCAACCAAAAAAGGTGTCACAACCCGGCAACAGGTAAATAAGAAGAAACTGCTGACGGGTCTCCCACCTAGAACCCGGCTAAGACCACCGCACGCAGTCCAAGCTCCCGAACTCCTATGCTCCACTGAGGTCACGAAAAACCTATCCGTCGTCTGCAAGGGCACAACAAGTGCGGGAAAAGCCCAAGCAGGGGTGAGTATAAAAATACTCAGTAGGATACCCCGAAGGCTCAAGGGAGAAACAAAGGAGGTACCAAAGGGTGAACAGTAGAGCGAATAGGGAATAGTAGATGAGTACAACTGAAAGTGCAGTAAGAGTAACAGTAGAAAGTCCAGCTCAACCCAATAAGAGAAAAGATGGTAGACTCATCCAGACACAAGGAGCTAGAAACAGTGAGAATATGGACTTCCCATCGAGTCTTTGCTAACTATAATAGGAGAGTGGACTCGTCCAACCATGAGAAGCTAGACACGGAAAGCACGTGGCATACCCCTCGCATCTTCGCCTCTCCTAGAAGGAGAGTAGAAAAACCCAAGAAGTGGGTTCTAGAACAAGGTATATACAAGTCCATATGCTCATCAAGAATCCCGAACAATGTCGTAAGGGGATCTCCGTCCCGTAGCTCAGCCCATGAAAGAGTAGCCAACAGTCCCAGAAGTAACACCATCGATGCCCACCATCCCGCACGTATGCCCCCAACCGCATGCCAAGGGGCTCAATCACCGTACCTTGACACTATCTACTTTGGGCGTCCCTAACTCACCCGCTCGGTTTTAAGTCGCGTCACAAGAACACGTCTCGGTGGAGAAAGCTCCCCTCGTACTTGAGAGTTCTAGGGAAAGTAAAACCTCACCTCGCCACTGCCTTGCAGTCGAGAGGTCTTCTAAAATTCAAACCGTCACAACTCTGACTCATAACCAGGGGTCCCGCTCTGTTAGTCACAGAGTAAAGCCACAGGCTAGCCTAGTAGAAAAGACTGAGCCTGGAATGCCAACGGATGACCCACTGCCCAACCCTACTAGAGGGTGATTCATAATATGATATCAGGTGATCCACTGCCCATCCCTACTAGAGGGTAAACCATAATACATCATCAGGCGACCCACTTCCTAGCCCTGCTGGAGGGTAAACCTGGAATACAATATTGGGCGATCCACTACCCAGCCCTACTGGAGGGTAAACCATAAAAAGTCGACAGGAGACCCACTGCCTAGCCTTGCTGGAAGGTAGACCTGGAATAAGCTGTCAGGCAACCCACTGCCCAGGCCTGCTAGAGGGTAGACCTGGAAGAAGTCGATGGGTGACCCACTGCCCAGCCCTGCTGGAGGGTAAACCCAGAACAAGATGACGGGCAACCCACTGCCCAGCCCTACTGGAGGGTAGACCTTATGAACATCGGGTGACCCACTGCCCAGTCTCCGCTAGAGGGTAAACCCTAGAAGTCATTGAGGAACCCACTGCCCAACCCTACTGGAGGGTAAACTAGAAGAATTCGATGAGTAAACCACTGTCTAGCCCCGCTAGATGGTAAAACTCAGAACTTCTCTAGCCATCTCTACTGGAGGGTACACCACTGGCCAACCAAACACGTAGTGGGTATCGCACAACCACCCAACTTCAGAACAACTCACCCAAAAGTGGTTTTGCGCCTGTTCCATCACTGGGTGTCACTAGCACCGCTACCGGCCGATCTATCGAGATTGAAACCAGGGGGAGACCACTCAACCCTGCTGGTCAAACAAACGAGCAAAGAGCTAGGGGAAGAGCTCCACCCTGTTGGTCAAACAAGTGAGCACAGAGCAAGGGGAAAACTCTACCCCGATGGTCAAACAAACGAGCACAAAGGGACCCTCTATGTTGTGAGAGGTCAAAGTACACAAAGCAGAGCCCGGAACGCACGTGGGGCCCACACAACGTGTGGCCCCATCTCAACCCCAACCAAGCGTACAAACGTCCTCAGGTACAAACAACCATATGTACCTCCAAGCGTTCTCGTATACTCACAGAGTATACCACGTCTTCAGTCTTAAAGCTATCGTGCACACGGTACCCAACGTCAACGTTAAGGTGTGACATAACAACTCCAACCTGCCACATCATCGGCTGAGGCACAGCCAACCACATCCTTTTCACTCACAGGGGAGTGCATGTGATTGCATGCCAAGGGTTCTCGGCAAACACAGTGAGAAGAATAGCCACCAGAGCACCTTTCACACTTCCACATTTAACAAGATCGTGCAAGAGGCTCCGAACAACCAAACAGATCACACCGTTGTAATCCTTGAGGAAAAACACGCGAGATCGACTACTTACTTGCCTCAAATAGATATCCGATGCAAAAGTCACCAACACCGCCTCACACCCGAACGGTATCACGTGATCCCAAGCCTCGGTCCCGAAAACAGTCAGGCGCATCGCACCGTTGCGATCACCTCGGGAAAACACGTCAAAAGCACTACTCACATGAGTGAAACAGATATCCGGAGAAAAAGATGCATTCTGGTGCACCGCATATGAGCAGTGCCATGTGGGACCCGCATACCGGTCCCGACACTCAATGAACGGGTTGCACCGTTGCGATCCTCTCGAAAAATCACACAAGATGGACTAATCACTTGTCCAAAACGGTCGCACGGTGATAAAGATGGAAAACCATCATCGACGCCCAAACAGCCCTTGTGGGCCCCACACCATCGAGCCGAATTACAGTGGGCAGACTGTGCCAACATGATGCCCTCGGAAAAACAGCCAACATCGACTACTCGCACGCCCCGAACGGACGTCCTAGGAAAAAGTCGCTAAAGGCTGCACACAGCTCAAAAGATGGGTCGTGGGGCCCACACCTCAAATCCAGTCTCAACACCTGAAACGGCCCTGGAAACCTTCGCCTCTGTGCCAGGGTCGCAACACCACTGACGGCGCTCAACACGGACGTCAGATGCGTCCGCGCCGCCCAAAACAAGGATCTCAAGAAAAATGCTCGTCCACTTAAAGACATGTCGCGCCTCCGCGGACCCCTCGTTTCGGGAATTTAAATTCCCAAAACCATCTTAAAAACATCGCCTTGACGCCAGGAAGGCTCTGTCTTAGACGACATGCAAATCGGACACCCGTAGTGGAAGATACGGGTGTCCGAACACAAAACAGAACAATCCCCTTGAGTTGGACCGACCTGGACAGGCCGGTCCGCCCGTTCCGGGCCGGCTGAGGACCCCCGGTCCTCCATGATGATACCGGCCATGAAGGTACGGTCTTGGTCGCCAGTGGAGACCCAAACTCAGCGGGTCTCTGTTCCCCGCGTGGGGGTCGCACACCGCGACCCCGCGGTCGCCGCGCCTCGGCGCTCCCCGCGCCCCGGTGCTCCCACGCGCCCCAAGTGAGTTCTGCCTTGCCGCGCTGACAGACGCCGCGCCCCGCCAACAGAAGACTCACCCTACTGAAGCCGAGCGACCATCGCATGGAATAGAGGCCGCCACCTCCTTACACCCGCGCCACCGCGCCTCGGACCGCCGGAACACCAAAACCGGCTGGAAAACACCTTAAAAAACCCGCAAACTTCATAGATCAACCCCGGCCTCCTCCAAGCTCGGATTTTGATTCCGAAAGATGCGTTGGAGAGATAATAATGTACAATACACGTACATGGGATTTTTCTGAAGGTTTAACAGAAATTAGATGCGTAAAATTGAACTCAAAGTAGGTGCGAGAATAAAAATTGAAACTGAAACAATCCTACCTGCAGGGCGTTGCCCGAAGCTTCACAGGTGATCCGCTGTCGCGCCGTCGCCTTGTCGGAGCTGCCTCGGCAGAGTGGAGGAGAAGAGGGAAGGCTGCCTCTTGCAGTTGTCTAGGTGGGGAAGAATAAGAGGGAGGGGTGAGTTAAGCGTTTAAATAGAAAACGCTTAACCACCCGCCCGACGGCCCGAACCCAAACCCTCAACAGGGTCGAGGTTAAGCCTCCCCTGGGTTAAACACCACCTCTCGAGCACAACGGCGGTCTTGGAATTTTAATCCGAGACCCCGTTCAAAAGTTATAAAACTCAACGCCTGAGGCCGCCAAATTATGAAAACGCCCCTGGGGACATTTTTCACAGACGGCCCGCGCCTGCAATACTTATACCTCTCCTAGGGTAAACGGCACGCTCCAAACTCAATGTTGCCCTCAGTTTTCTTATCTGAGCCATTGTTTAAGAGATACCTGCATTTCAACATTAAATGAATTTATTAATTAATTTAATCCGTTTAACGTTCCAGAAGCGGGCGAGGGGTCCAAACGTCCCGCACTGACAAGTTTTATGTCGTTCCTATGGTAAAAACCCCTTTTCGGACCCATCCATACACTTAGATCATTGATCCGGAACTCTGTTTAGGAGTTATCCGATTTATTTTGCGTTTCCATTGTGAATTCACTGAAAATTTAATTCCGGCCACTCCAGGGTTCGGAATCACACGCCGTCTGAAGGCGCTGCTCTGGAATAACATCAAGAATATTCCAAAGTCTTTCACAGCAAAAACTGGGTTCTTACATGGTGGCACCTTGGGAGGAAGTGAGACCAGAAATTCTTTAAGGAGGATTTTCTAATGAAAAGGATGAGATAATCGCTTGGTATTTATTGGGAAAGTGAGGGGACCAGGCATTAATGGCTAAGGGACATCTCATTGGTGGTATTGGAAAAACAAGTGGTATTTGCCCATGGTTTTGGCCACTTGGGACACCTCATAACTTATCTTACTATTCACAAGTTGACCATCCCTTAAAATATCTCCTGACATCATCATGATGCTGTCATGATGTCATTAAACATATCGAATCCCTAAAACTGTATTTAACTATTCACTGAAAAATCAACTTTTTTAGAAAACTTCCAAAACTTTTTCTTAACATAATATCAATTCCATGAATTAAAAAAAACCATTTTATAAAAATAATTTTCTAAATATTTTTAATTTAATTTTTAAATAAAAACACTATTCACCAAAAAATCATTTTTTTCAAAAAAAACCCCCAAAAATTACCTTAATATAACATCGATGTTCTGAAATAAAAAATAAAGCCCATTTTATAAAAATAATTTTCTAAATATTTTTAATTAAATTTTTAATTAAAAAGCACTATTCACCCGAAAAAAGTAATACTTGACTAATAATTTTTGAAACAGTTATTTACCTATTTTATTGAATCACATTAATTAATCAAGGTGCCTATATTATATTAATACTTTTTCTAAGTGATATTACTAATACATTTGGTCACATTACTAATACTAAGCGTAAAATCACTATTCATAAATTACTATTCACCAAAAAATAAGTTGATCTTATGAGACCCCAAAATTCTTAATGAACACTTTTACAGAAGACTATTTATCAAAAATCATTACACATAATTAATTATTAAAGGTTTAAAAAATATTTTAAAAAATACTTTTTTTCAAATTCATCAATAATATACATCCTACATTTATCCAGACATTTGAAAATTTAAAAACTTCACCATAAGAAGAAAACACAATTTTATTTATCTTAAAGGATTAAAAAATGTATTTACGGTCTCCTTACATAGCCTCTTATATCCCCATCATAGGACCTAAGTGTATGGTGTTCTATGGTGAGAGAATCCGAGGGAGGCTCGGCCAACATTTCACAAATAGTAATTTCTATCAGTTTGAACTTTTTGCAAAGGAGATTCTATTCTAGCTTCACACGATGAAGTTCATCTTTGGTTTGGTCCAGAGCAAAGCCCAGTGGTGCTACCTCCTTCACAAGTTCTGTTAGATGAGCTTCGATTGGCCCGATACTACTAGATGAGGCCATAGAATCTTCTTTATATATTAATTATCCAAGATCACTTGTATTTAGAGACAATAATCACAACATTTAGTTTTCAATGGTCAAATTGACCAATGGTCATATAACAGTTGAAACCCAACTGTCACCTTTTAATTATACTAATGTTATCAAATGAAATAATGTTGTTGATTATAAAAATAAAATAACACACAAAATTAGGAAACAAGATTTATTCAAAATCTCGGATCGTTACATTCTTCCCCCCTTAAGAAATTGCGTCCTCACAATTATTAAATTGGGCTTCGAAATTTCATTGAAAGTCCCACATTGGAAAATGAGTTAGTAAAACTATTACTTTAAAAGAAAGAAAGGGAAGTACAAATGTCACCTGATTTAACCCATACTAGGATTCCATGTAGGGAAACATGGATACGGAAGAGACAAAAAGGGTTATGTTCTGATGGAGAGTGATAGAAAACATGATTAAGAGAAAGTTAACCACAAGAAAATCACAAACATATGATGTGTTTAAACGTTCATTGATTACCCAGTATGAAACTTAAACCAAAAACGTTTTTTCTTTACGTTCCTCTTAATAATTTTGAGGAATTAATTTACTACATAGAATAAGAACATAATGAAATATACTTACCTCAAAGTATAGTTTCATCCTTTAATAAGTTTCTACCAAGACTAAAATTTTCTTCAAACAATGAGAATTCAAAAAAACTTTTTCTCTTCAAAAGCACAAGTATAATCTTCTAGAGAATCGCATATTCCACAAAAGATTAACTATCTATTTCTTTTATCATTAAACATTACCCCAAATCAAAAAGGGGAAGATAAAACAACTCTTCAAAAAGAAAGAACCCCATAAGTAGGGCAACTACTTTAAATCTTCAAAATTCCACGATACTACCCAACGTTCATCATAGACCATTCCATAAATAACTGCCCTTAAAATTCCTAAAAATAAAAAAAAACTATGATTGATACCCAAATACAAGAAGGATTTGATAACATTGTTTTCCAAGATAAACTTTATCGTTCATCTCCAAACAACATCAACCACTCCTGACATCTTATAACCAAAGTAACTAACCTAAACATATTTTCACCCGGATAGGCTAATCATTTGCATAAGTAACCTAAATTACTATAAGTTATCCTTAAATTTACCAATTATTCAAAATATAAGTCACCCATTACTCCTCATAGAAAATACTATAGTAATCTATTTACCTTGAGAATAGAGGGTTCCCAAAATAGTGAACGTCATCCAAAATAATAATAATCTTTTAATCCCCTAATCATCATTTTTTTCAAGAAGAACAGCTTCACAACATCTACACGTGATACATAACAATAGATATTTTCCTTAATTATATAAAACCATCTTAGGTAGTGACTTGATGTTCTTACAAAACATTAAATATATTCTCATAGATCACGAAGTAAAATACAAAATTACATAGACAATTATTGCAAAGAAGTTACATGTAATTTAGTCATCATGATCCATCTCAGCATAAGACTTGCATTGTTCCCTTTTCCTTGAAAATTGTTAATGCTCATTATGCTTCTCATCCCTTACAAGAGAGCATTGCCTTAGATAATTTCCAACTTCTCCACATTTACGATATTGAAAAGTATAAGGAACATTAGATTGAACCTTATCTCTATTCATCACATTATACATTTTTTTAAAGCAATTGGCTACTTTATGCCCTATCACCCCACACATAAAACATCTCTCAGTTCCTATGTGAAATTCCCCTTGGTGCCTCTTTCCAAAAAAATTTCAAAAAGAAAATTGGGTCGTCTTTACCTTATCAACTTTAATAGATGAACATCCATAAGAATTCATATTATTCTTCCATGATGAATTTGGGCATTCAACTAGGTACCAATTATTAATTGTGATTTTTGATAGCTGGTTTGGCATAATCACAATATGTTCAACTTGATCTCTCGTCATCTCTATCAAATTAATAGAGCAATATTCACATTTCCTATCACATTGGTTTTTGGGACATGTTCTTCTATTTCCCACCATTAACTATGAAAAGAAAGTATAATTAACGGCTTAAATACTTATCCAATAATCATGAAAATGAAACATTAAGCATAGAAGTATAAACTTGTAGAAGAAAAGTATATCCTAACTTTTGATCCCTAGGTACCAATTTAGGTTATCCATGATCATATATTCTAATGTGAATCATTATTTTATTTTATCATTGTTCCTTTAATAATGGTTCATACTAAGCTTATGAATTGACCAAATCATATCCCCTGGGAGAGTCGTAACCAAGAGTGCAGCAAGGCCCGTTGTCGTGTACCAGTTCTTGTTCGAGTCTCTCTCAAAGAGATTTTTAGGGTTTTAACCTTATATACATCTGTTCCAGAGCCACCTCTACCTACTCGTATCCAGACATGGATGTATTTTCTTGATAAAACACATACTCAATACTCACCAATATACCAGGAAGATTTCCTATATTTAAAATTTTCTATAGGGTTCTTCATAAAGTCTTCATATCCTAATTTCCACAAATAACCAATCCATCATTTGACACCAACTATGACATCCCACCTTTTTATCACATTAAATTTCATTAAATTTTATAAAACCTGGGATCTTTAAGGTTTAGTGTCTTGGAAACCAAGAACTTAATACATGAAAACATAAAACATTCTTCATAAACACTTGAAAGTATTCTTCACTTGTTCATCCTATATTCAGTAAAACATCCCATAAACTGGGAGCACACATCAAAGGAAAGGGTGAGCAGAAGGCCCGGTAAGGGAAACAAGGGAATCATTTTACATGTAAACTTGAGATACATCAAAAAGTCATGAAAAATAACGTTAAGGCATGGGAAAGAGATCATGAGGTATATCTTAATAAAAATAACGTGTTTCACAACATTAATATGTGGCTAAAACATTTAACATATACAATCATGAACATATCACCAAGGCCCATCCACAAGGTGTCATTTGAAATTACCAAGGTTATTCACCAAGGTATCATTAAAATTGTAATCTCTAGTGGTTACATCATTACCCAATACATTGGAGGGATATTAGGGAGCACCGTTAAATTTTCCTTTATTATCATGTGATCCACATATATCATTATCAATAAATTAATAAACAACCCATATAGAATAAAAGAAATGGGTTTCATTTCATAATCATCACATTTTAAAAACTGCTTTAAAGACGTGATCTTTATGTCACTTTAAACCCACAAAAAGGAAAGTGGGTCTCATGTATGTAAATCCCAGAAGTT
This sequence comes from Viscum album, assembly GCA_963277665.1. Classification (NCBI taxonomy): domain Eukaryota; kingdom Viridiplantae; phylum Streptophyta; class Magnoliopsida; order Santalales; family Viscaceae; genus Viscum; species Viscum album. The sequence continues at coordinate 189,713,931 of OY728131.1, forward strand.
AAAATAGAAAATTTTGATATATATGTGAATACACCTATAGAATAAATAGTTTTCAGTATTCACTTAATAAAATAAAATAATTTGAGAAAAAGAGAGAGACATTTTGAGACAAAAATTCTGCAGCATAACGGCTAGGTTACGGGGTTTTAGAAAACATTGAAAAGAGAGGGTACATGGGTCACCCACTCATAAATGATTTGTAAAACAGTAGGGGGAAAGAAAATAATGGATTTAAGAACATGGTAATGAAATTTTAAAGATATATCATATGAAATAAAGAACATTAAAGGAAGACAAAAATAAGATTTCTCTTATGAAAATTCGGCAGCCTAACGACATCACTTAAACATAAAAAAATAAATTGACGAGATCAAATAGGGTCTCTCATAATATTAAAATAAAATATCAGTATTATAGATATATAGATCATACCTCAACATAATAAAAAGGAACTTGAAAGACATCACATGAAAATAGAACTTGAAAATGAGAAGGGTGAAAGAATCTCTTAACAATTCGGCAGCCTAACGACACCATGTAAACATTCATAAAATGAATTGATGAGAACAAGAGGGGGTCTTTCATCATATGAACATTAAAAGGAAAGTAGGATGAATATAAAACAACATCCCCAACATAAGAACATGGAGCATAAAAGAAATAACATAAAAGAGAGTACTTGGAAAGAAATAGAGAGGTATGACCCCTTACCTTAAAACATATATCTCTTAAAACTCGATGGTCGGGACCTTGAGGGCTTGGGGGAACCTTGGGTGGACTCCATGGGAGGTAATGAGACCAGAAATTTGTTGAGGGGGATTTTGGAATGAAAAGGATGAGATAATGGCTTGGTATTTATTGGGAATGTGAGGGGACAAGGCATTAATAGATAAGGGACACCTCATTTGTGGTATTGGGAAAACAAGTGGTATTTCCTCATGGTTTTGGCCACTTGGGACACCTCATACCTTATCTTACTATTCAATAGTCGATCATCCCTTAAAATATCTCATGACATCATCATGATGGAGTCTGGATTTCATTAAACATACTGAAACCCTAAAACTGTATTTTTACTATTCACTGAAAATTCAACATTTTCAGAAAACTCCCAAATATTTATCTTAACATAATATCAATGCATTGAATTCAAAAATAAACTCCATCTTATAAAAATATGTTTTTAAATATTTTTATTTTAATTTTTAAATAAAAACACTATTCACCGAAAATCATTTTTTTCATAAAAACCCGAAAAATTTCCTAAACATAATATTGATGATTTGAATTCAAAAATAAATCCTATTTTATAAAAATAAATTTTTAAATATTTATAATTTAATTTTTAATTAAAAAACACTATTCACCCGAAAAAACTAATACTTGACTAAAAATTTCTGAAACAGTTATTTACCTCTTTTATAGAATCACATTACTTAATAAAGGTGCCTATATAATATTAATACTTTCTTTAAGTGAGATTACTAATCAATTTGGTCACATTACTAATTCTTAAGCATAAAATAACTATTCAAAAATTACTATTCACCAAAAATTAATTTGATCTTATTAGACTCCAAACTTTTTATTGAACACATTTGCAGAAGACCGTTTTTTGAAAATCATTACACATCATTAATTATTTAAGGTTTACAAAAATATTTTAAAATATAATTTTTTTTCAAATTCATCAGTAATATACATCCTACATTTATCCGGACATTTGAAAATTTACAAACTTCACCAGAAGAAGAAAACAAAATTTTATTTATCTCAACGGATTATATAAAGCAGTTATGGTCTCCATACACAGCCTCTTATAACCCCAGCATATGACCTAAGTGTAAGGTGTGCTAAGGTGAGAGAATCTGAAGGAGGCTCGACCAACATTGCACGATTAGTAATATCTATCAGGTTGAACTTCTCATGAAGGCGATTCCGTTAAAGCTTCACATGATGACGTTCGGCTTGGGTTTGGTCCAGAGCAAAGCCCAGTGGTGTTACCTCCTTCCCATGTTCTGTTAGCTGGGCTTCAATTGGACCGAGACTACTGGATGAGGCCATCAAATCTTTTTTCTATATTAATTAACCAAGATCACGTGTATTTAGAGACAATAATCGCAACATTTTGTTTCCAACGGTCATATTGACCAATGTTCATATAATAGTCGAAACCCAATGGTCTCATTTTAATTATACTCATGTTATCAAATGAAACAGTTTTGTTTAGTATAAAAATAAAATAACACACAAAATTAGGAAACCAGATTTATTCCAAATTTAGGGTCGTTACAACCCAAATGACCAAGAAACATTTCCAACACCCCTTTAATGGAAATATTTGGACCATAAATATTAAATTCTTTATTTTTTTAGTTTTTTTATGATTTTCTTTCAGAAAAAATGTGGGTACGCCTATCTTGTTTAAAAAACCTATTGTGTCATTTCCCTTCTCTATATATTTCCACCACCTCTCCTAATTCCTTAAACATCTAAAAAAACTTAGTTTAAAACAGTATATTCCAATAAACTTTCTAAAAACCATAACTTACTCTTTTATTTTTCCATTTTCTTAGAAAGACATATGAGGAATACCTTCGGAGAAAACCAAAAGTAGTTACCCAATTAAAAGGTAACACCCGCCCTCAATCTCATTTATTTTACTTCCAATATCCACTCCCAAAACCTTTATTATTCCATACCTATATAAAAAAAATAGAATCCTAAATATACTAATATGGTTTTTTATATGGGTTCAACTAAAAATTTTACACACTTCCATCTAATGGGTAATGAACATACTATTTATGTGTATGATAAACTAATTCTAATAAAACAATGATTGTTAATTTTTCATTTTCCAACTACAATGGAGGAAATTTTGAAAAAAATTATATTTATACATGATACATGTGATATTAATAATGTCTTTATGCTTATTTATGTTTTTTAGAACATTACATAATGATTTCCATTTCGTGTAAATTTAATAATTTCATTTCATGAAGGGTGGACTAACACCCCCCTCAAACCGATGTGATTCATTAACACGCAACATGGAATATATTAAGGTTGAGTTTAGTGAAATTATATTATATATATGAAAAAATAATTTTAATCTAATTTTTTCATTAAAATATATACATATATTTCATTTTCGTTCTTTCTTTCAATACAAGAATAAAACAGAAACATCATTCATCCATACGTACGACCAACAGTCTCCATGAACCGTGTCTTCTAATTTCAAAATTGAATATTATATATATTATTATATATAAAATATAATTAATATAAATGACTATTTTATCATGGTTTACATTATGGAAATCATGATTTATGTGTAAGGACCAAAGAGGGAACAAATTAAGAGACATGTGAAAAAAAGAGCGAATATTACCTGAAGTGAAATTTTAACATCGAAATGTTAATAAGAGGGTAATTTAAGTCATAATAAAAAATTATACGGAATTAAATAAAAGAATATGGTTCTTCAATATATTTTTAATAAACATATATCGATTATACTAGAGTTTTGATTGAGTACGATGAGAGTCGTGACACAAGGTAAGAAAATTTCATCTTACCTATTATTTTTTGGAGACACTTTCCTTATTCCCCACTGACTTATTTTATGTGGTGTATATACTTCCCATGAATGAATTATATTCCTATTAAAATTAAATTAATGGGTATTTACATATCCATCTTAAGATATTTTTCTCATGGGTTTTATGTTTCAAATGTTACCAAATTAGTAACATAGTTTTGTCTCAATTTTCCTTATTTGAAACATATTTCTTTTATGAAGCCAAATTATTTTTTGATGTTTATTGGATATAATGAATCTAATAATTTTCATGATATTTTAATATTTATGTAATTTAATTTTATTATATGTAGAGAATGATCCCAATTTACCATTTGGTAAGAGTTTATTGAAATAATCCAATCATTTATCCAGATTGTTTGTGATTATGCTTCCATTAATGAAATATTACGATCAATATCTAAATAAAATTCTTGATATTTATTATCCTATGTTTTTGAAAGATATATTCCTGTATTAGTACTATTTTCCACTCATTTCTATTTAAGATAACTAAGAAAAGGTTTTTCTGTAATTCCAAATTTACCTTTCACTTCGGTCTGAAATATCTTTTCTCTAAACCCCTATTTTGTAAAATGGTTTTGAAAGTGTTTTCTAGATTTATTTATATGTATTCAATGTTTTTAAAATAAAATTGATTTAATTAATTTTCAATATTTATTTATAATTTTTAAATGTGTTTTAAAAGAAAAAAATTTCAAAAAAATTATAATTATTTTATAAGATTTAAAGGAAATTGGTTTTCAAATAATTTTTGAGCTTCCATTATAATTTTTCAATTAATATTTAATTTAAAACAAATTCATGCTTATTTCATAATTTTTCAAGTAAAATTTTATCTAAAACATTTTCAAGCTTTATTTATAATTTTGATTGTATTTTCAATGATATGGCATTCAAAACATTTTCAAGATTCTTTTATAATTTTTCAATGAAATTGGATTTAAAAATGTTTTCAAGCACTCTTTATAAGTTTTCAAATAGAAAGGTATAAAAAATGTTTCCAAAATATTTATTTATTAGTTTTCATATTTATTTTCAAGAAAATGGGTTTCAAAATGTCTGATGTTTTATGTATACCTTTTCAAAGAAGAAATTTTATTTTCCACATGAAGGGTGTTCAAAATATCATTCAATGTTATTTTACATCTGAGATGGCATTTGTTTATGTCATTAAGTACCTTCTTGGAAGTTACACAATGGTGCTATTCATATTTTTTCTTTAGTGGTTTATGTTTTAATGGAATTATTCATATGAAACCTATTTATCTTCTAGGGGTTATATACTTTTGAAACCCAATTGTTTTCATGGGTTATGCTTGGATGAAATTATTATAAAACGTATCCTTTTCCATAGTTTATGATGTAATTAAAATTTATTGTTACCTATTTTATTTCATGGTATTATGATAATAATAGGATGTTTATAAAACCTATTTCATTTTATGGGTCATGATATGATTAATGTTTTCTTATCATGTATCATATATAAAAATTATTTTATTAATAGATGAGTGGGACCTATATCTCCATCCAATTCATTGTGTAAAGATACATATCTCTTGAGATAATGATTTGAATCATGTCAACTATATTGATCCAATATGTGAAGAAGGGGAAACCTGATCCCATACAAGTTAAGGACTATGACTGGGGTTGTGGTGTGTCCAACCCAAAAGGTGTAGTCAAAATGTATTTGGAAAATGGGTAAACTTGCTTCACTATGAAAAGATTGGGAAACATGATCACATACAATGAAAGAAATATGACTAAGGATGGTGGTGTGTCTCGCCTTGCAGTTTCAGTTCCCATGAAGTGACTAGAAACATTCTATAAATTATTGTTGTCTTATAAATAATGATATAACAGGTAATTTTATTCCACAATTCTATGTATTATTTCTATGATATAAATTCATGGATAATTATAATTACTTACTGAAGATTCATGTATTATGAACTACAAATATTTTTTCCATTATTAAATTTTATGATCTTTGATTTGCAATGTAGGATCTTCTAATGTTATGATCACATTACAATACTACTATTCTCATGTTTATACTTACATGTATCCCTTTTTTGACCTTACTAATCAACTGTGATCCCCATTTTTATGTTTCCTTCCCTAGACTATAAAAATGTATTAATTATGATGTTTCTAAGAATAGTGTGAGTCATGAATATACTATAAGGATATATTTAGATTGGTTATTTTCTAGTTTTTTTGTTTCCATTTTTACGAAGGAAATAAACTAGTATGTTCATTAGTGGTCCGTTTTTTTAATGTTTTATGTATTCCACAAATGTGATGGAATCCCTATGTAAATTAAGATTAGTTCGTTATATGTTCCACCATCCTAGTAAATAATTTCATCTTTAGAATTTGGGTTGTACGTCCATATATAAAAAATTTGGGTAATTCTTCTTGATTTTTTCGCCATGGTCCTATATTTCTACAATAAACATTAAATTACATTAATGAACTTTCACTAGTTGGGTTTCTTATTTCAATACTTCATACTCTATAGGGTCAAGAATCTAGAAATTCTCCTCATTATAGGACATTTCTTGATTTATCTCTATATATTAATTGGTTAGTATATATTCTATGTTTAGAAATTACATCCATAACATTGAGAAATAGAAATCATTATTTACTATAGAGAGGTTGGGTTAATATAAAACTAATAAGACACAAATCTATTTCTCTACCAATTCCCAAAAATCCCAGCATATCTCTGACAAAGTTTACCCTTATGAAAAACATTACAATTCCTCTCCTTGGTGATACCTTCAAGAATTATTTCTCCCTTACATTTAATTCAAAATAAATTATTTGATTATCACTATAGATATTTAGTCTAACAAAAGCCTCCAAAATATGAATATTGATATCTTATACATTCTCATTTATTTCCACATGGAATTTTGAATCTCCTAGAATCTATTTTAAAACATCATCCCATTTGGATGGACATCAACATCCTTTCCATAAATTGAGTTGTATGGTGGTATTTTTATATTAAAATGGATGCAATTCTTATATAAAAAACTGGTAGAGGTATGTAATCATCCCTGATTTCTTGAATGAAAAGTAATAAAGAACTTATTATATACATTAAGGTTTGGATAGACCTTATATACTTCTCGTCATTTTTAGCTTGGTATATAGAGTTTATGAGTATCTTGGAGTTTAAATCCATTTAAAAAATTATCCCAATTTTTTTTAAATGAATTTCATTATCAGATAAAATTATTAAAGCATCACTATGATGTCTCACAAAATCATTGACAACCATCCAATCATCATAATCAAGGGGTAGATCATTCTATATTCCTATAAAACGTGAAAATTTTGTATGGTGATCCAAAATGTCCCATATTTATTCATTCTTAATATATGTCTTAGGAAGTATATTTATAGTTACTATTCTTATATCATCCCACTTACACATTAGTATTGGAAGAGGTTTTATCAAACCCTTTAAGAGATTTATGCAAACCATTATGTGTTGGCTTACCATTAACCTTAACCCAAAATTATAAAATTTTCACATTATTGTTTCCCTCGAGGATTCATTCCTTGTATCACTATACATCATAATGCTACTACTGTGTATAAAAAATTTCAATATATATGATTTTTAAAAAAAAACATTGTCCCATGTATTGATGGAATATATAGTCTTTTTCCAAATATTATCATTCCAATTTTGGAGATGAATTATTTCTATCTCCCATCTTTTATGGATTTGTTCTTATTTGGTAAAACATTATCATCTTATATAAAATTCTTTACATTAAATTTTAAATATGGATAGGAAATTACATTGAAGTGGATTATGATTCCCTTACTTAATAATTTACATATTCAAATTAAATAAATCCATGAATATTTAATCCATGTAAATTATCATATAATGGGGTGATGGTTCATACTCAATGAATATTCCAAACTGTTTGAATTTTGATAATGGGTCTATATTAAAATTTAGTAGTACATAATTAATTCCTTTCACCAATTTTATATCATGTTGATATATTTATAATTTAATATATACTATATACAATTTAAATAAAAATATATTCTAAACTGCCCCAGATAAACGTAGTGCCTATATATTTTCAATAGAAAATTGTAGTTGATATCTCCAAATCATGAGTTAGATCATTGTAATCATGAGACCAAAAATTTTGTCACACATAATGAAACTAATATGTCCTTCTATATAGTTACAAACTGTATGATTTTCTTTGATGTATCATGATATATAAAAAATCAATTATTCTCTAATAGTAAGGTTAATACTAAAACATTGATAAATATTTTTCCTTAATTATTCAAATCAATTATTTTATTCTTGAGACAATGTCTATTTTACCTCTTTAGATGTTAACTTTGTTGAAATAATATCTAATTAGGAAACAATTTCTAGAAATTACTACTAGTAACTAGCTTAATTAAGGAAAATATACATATGAGTTATATTTGTTTTTGTGGGTAATTTTTTGGCCTCCTTTTTCATTATTTGGTATACCAATATTCCATCCATGGTGATAATATAGATATTCATTATAGTAATTTCATTGATTACTCAATAATTTATGAACATAAATATATACCCATATTTAATTTTCAAAAATAAAATATGTACTTACAAAGGTAAAACCCATTGTTTATTAAACCCTTATCGCAAAACTCTTATAGTGTATGGACATCCACAACTGTAACCTAGAGCTGATGTCTTCTTTGTTAAATTGGCACATAGAGAAAGGGTAAAATATTGAAAGAAATATTAATTAATCAGTTTTAGATAACTATACACATACATGATACCCATTATACATTGGGAATATAAACTAAAACACCAAAAAAGGGAAACCTCATAATCCATGAAACTCATTCAAAGGATTAATCTTCACAACCTATAGAAAATAATCAAAATAAGGGTGAGCTAAAATTCTCAGTAAGGGTTAGGTAAAACTGAAGATATCATCAATAAATAATAATAATTAACATGGAGATGTATGTAATTGAAAAAATTTCATTTAAATAACCTTATTATCCTGGTACGATATGGAATAATCAATTTGAAAATTTAAATAATTTAACACACGTTCCATTTTATCAATAAACTGAGCAATTAATTAGTCAGGAGATAATATTAATAAAAAATGTCATGGAAAATAATAAATATGAGTAGTTAAACAAATAAAAATATAATTAAATTAATAAATAACATGAATATAATAATTGGATAAGTCATAATCAATATGGTATGGTAAATAAATAAAAACGCATTCCATTTAATCAATAACAGGGAATGAAATTAATCCATAGATAATATCATTGAAAAGATCTCATGGATAAAAATAATAACTAAATTCTAAATAAAGGACATGATAAATTAGTGTACATAATCTAGCAGGGACATGAAAGAATTATATTTCGTGATCTATAGTCATGATAATTTTAAACTATAGGTAGGAAACCTTTTAATTTTGGTCACCTTTTTTTCACTCAGGAGAAATGTTGATGCATCGAGGGGATATCTATAACATGGACAACCTATTACAACATTTCCAAATAATTCCCCATATATAAGATAATATTTTTAATTCAAAAATAGTTTTCTAAATTCTAAAATAGCATTAAGAGGAAAAGGATACAAAATTTTCAATATTTCCATTGTTAATCAAATAATTCCCAAAGAAAACACCATATTTAAAAATTATATAAATTTAAGGAAATAATCACCACCACTATACCAAATTATGGATATATAATTTAAATGTAATATAAAATGAAAAATTATAACATGATTGTTATTGTTTTATGATAAAGTTAACAATCACAAAAGATAGTGCGATTGTACAATAACCTTACCACTTGGTAATTTTCATGTCAAGTCCCTTTATATGATATAATTTATTTTTAAAGTTATAATACCATGAATAATTATATAATAAAGATATTAAATTTCACTTATGTAGTATATATACCATATAAAATAAATTAGTTCAAGACATACAAGTCTTCCCCAATGAATGGAAGTTGAGATAGAATCCTTTACAACACACTTCTATTAATTCAAATGTCATATAAACTCATTTATAGTTGTCTTAAACAAGTAATTAACATAACATAAAACTATATTAATATTTACAATATCATATATGATCGTTTTATAATATCTTACCAACTTTTCGTTAATAATCTTTTCATATTTCTTGTATTTTGAGTGTCAATTACCTTGTTTTGTCATTTTTTGTCAGGAAAGTTCTGGTCCATATACATGTTATATTATTTCATCATCTCTATAATAAAAATAATAAAATAATTATCATATTTATACATCTATTATACTTTTAATACCAATCATGATACATTTAATTAATAAATTATGTTTTTAATGATCATAAAGATTGTTGGTCATACGCTAGCATGAGTAACTTTTCCATTTTTAAATGATCAATAATGATAAAGTGGGTAATATTTTTTCATTATATAATTATCATAATATAATATATACCATAATATTTCTTTGAAAACATGCACACATTCAAATATATATATATATATATATCGTCCATGTGGTGGGGGATGAAAAGAGAGTCACATATTTTGGCGATGCTGATAGTCTACAAATACATGAACGACAATATCATTTTTCATTGTGTGAAAATATAAGATAGAAAATGATATATATTATCATAAAAATTAAAAATGTGTCATTAATATCCATTTTATTTTATTTATATCATGTAAAAAAATTAAATTTATCCTTATTACCTTCCACGTAAAGCATTAGTGAAAAAAAATCACATCCTTCATCAGGTGGTAGTCCACTGTACACACGGGCAACGTTATTTCATCCAATATAGAATGGAAAGTAAAAAGGTTATATATTAATTGATGAATCCAATGGAATAATTATATTTTAAATAAAATTTATAGAATTTATATTCATCAACATTCCTAACTGTGATAGGTGGTAATGGAAAAACAAATGGAATCAATTATTGAGATGGTAGTCCATCGTACACAAGAATAATGAATTCATAACCCATTTCAAATATGTGGAGATAGTTGTAGGAAATTAATATAAAATAGAAAAATCTATTAATATTTAATTTAATTTGGTTATTATATCATAATTTTTTAATATTAATTGCAGCAGGTGGAGGAAGAAATAAAATAAAAACATCTCATTGAAGAACGTTACCTCTTCTTTTGGTATCCTCCTTTGGTTCAATCCAAATCCTTCCTATATTGGATTTATGACCAAAATAAAGCCTTTGGGAGGAGATGAGTAAATTTTTAAGTTATTGTTTATATTTATTGGATGAACCAAAAGGTTCTTAATGTTTAAAGAAGAGAGGATAGGGGCTATCCTCTTATTAGTGATTTTAGTGGCACACTTTTCTTTTTTAATAATAAAGGAGTACCCATGTTTTTAAATTTTAAAGAGGGTAAAAAATAGATTATTATGAAGAATTAGTCATTATAATGAATAGATATTTCCAAAAAATATTTTTAGGCCTATTTTTATGTCATTTTATTCTAAATAGGTTTAGTTTAACCCCCAGTATATCCCTTTTTTACCTTTACAATAATAAATATTTTTTACTTTCTCACTAATAATTTTAGTTATAAAATTAAATTTTACCTTATTAAATAATATAAATTATTCTGATTCCAAATATGAAATCCATTTTCACAAATTCCATTAATATATGTTTAAAAATGTGAATTAAAATTAATCCTTTAGATGCGATGAGAATACAAGTTTTTATTGAGAAATTTTTCAAATGTATAAAATGTTTTTATATATTTATTTATCATGAAAATTATTCTTTTGGCCTAAATTGTAATAATAGATATATAAATAAAGTAATTTTACTTTAAAACCAATTTAAAATATAATTTAACTTTGTAAATTATTTATATGAAATATAAATGTTCAATTATTAATTACCAACAATCATGTCTATCCTAAAGATAAGATTATAACCATTTATTAAAGATAAAATAAAAAGTATAGGGGGAAGAGGGGTCAAATAGAGGGACATTCCCCCATCCTTAAAGCAAGGAGCTAGATATCATAATAATACATGTTACTTTTGTAATAATAATCTTTAGTAGTTTCCCACTCATATTGGGGCTTACCTGGATTGATGATCTTAATAACATCTATATTAATCTTACCTGACATCTTTGAAGAGGACCAGGTAGACATAATATTAGGTGTGTGAGAGTAATTATTTATAGAAATTATCTTAAATGAAGTAGGACTGAATCCCTCGCCATGAGTATCCATCCCTTTTCCAGTTAAGAGTACATCCTTGAGAGAGGCATGACTGACACTTCTCGTTTCCCTCAGAGGGTGAAATCAACAATCCCTTCTTCATTAGAGATGTCACCCCACTTCTCAAAAATTCATGAAGAATTGAAAAGTTAATATTTATTCTGATGGAAGTCAACATAATTTTTATCCACATTTTGGTCATCCAAGGTTATATCCATATCAATATTCCAACCACATTGCGAGCCTACACTTGGACTAGTATTCATGTAGGGGTTTGGAGGGACCAATGTAAGAAATAGACCTAGAAATAGCGAGACAAGATGTCAAAGCTCCAATTTCAACTAATCTGATAGAATTAGTAGCACAAACATAATTTTATGCGGCCTCCTTTATAATGTCAACATGAGTGTTAGATGGACCACTATTATCTCCCACCATCAGTCCATTTCAATCAGCCTTAGTGGATCCTCCGTTATGATCAATGATAGTTGGTGGAGCCACATCTGTCCTCTCTAGTTTCCTTCAAATAGAGATTAGTTGGATGACCCTTCATCCCAAATCTTTCATTTGTTATGTTTCTCAAAAATATGTCCAAATAATTCCCAACATCCAAACATTCATTATAGGAAAGAGGCTTTCTTGCATACTCAACATCTATTTGAACGTTACCAGTGGGAGTGGAGACAGTTACCTTGTCCATCAGAGTAAGGATATGATCAATCTGAACCAACATTCTAAAAAATTGTTCGAAATAAACAAACTCAGTTTCAATTTCAAGATGTATAGAAGTCCCAAATTCCATGCCAATATCATTCAGAATAATTTTATGCCAAAGGAAACAATGAATACCATGGAGAAGAACCTGAACATGAGAAAAAAACATTCCTTACATGGAAATAATTGAATTCCATGGACCATTCATGTAGGTGAATCCATCCATGTTTTTGGGATAAGGATCCAATAATCCACATAAGAATTTTAGAGGTATTCAAAGTAAAAAATAAAATTAAAGAAATCATAACCAAGGGAGATCCATCTCCAATCATTGAAGCCCAAAAAAACAAGATCTTCTAGACCAACTCATCAAAACACCATGATTTCTCAACCTTGTGTAGAAAAGGATGCGCAATTAGTGAATTATTTCTTATTAAAATTCTCTTAGTAAATATAACCGAGTTGGATTCAACATGGGTTGATAACCACATATGGAGAATTCTTCTAAAACAAGATTCAATGAAAGATGAAATAATAGGCTTCAAATTAGATAGTTCCATCACTCTAAAGCTACAATTTCGGACCTTTGATGCCACATCCGGATTCAAACTCCATGAATCAATATTCATAGAGGTCTGTTACCTGTAAATAGAACAAGAAACATATTAATGATGATATGACCTAGGAACATCATGATCTCACACATGAGAACCTTTGATACCAGGATATGCATCATAGGCCGGGATCTTGGGTCTGGAAGTAACACATGCATCAATTGGGGATGCTTCCTCCATGGAAGCATCAAGATTCTACACATCACCTATATCCAGATGAACACCAAAGACATCCTAATCCCTATATGGTTCTAATATTATAATCATACCATCAAACCGAACAACATGTAGATCCACTAGATGTGTTCTACCTTTGAGATGCATCACAACCTTTTTTCGAGCTAGTCCACTTTCACCAGCCATGAGAACATAGCCAAGGAAGTGTGGAAGAGGTATCACAGACCCTAGAGAGGAGAAACTAGATCAACATGGTAGAAAATCTCCCACATTTCCTAAAGTTCCATCCTACTATTTATTAACATTCAATTATTATTCAATATTTATCACTGTTTATCATAAAAATGAATCATTTCACAAAAATACAAATAATATAAAATAAGATAATTTTTATCAGATTCTAAAAAATATTAAGTTTATTTCTTCGATAAAATATCTATAATAGATAATAAAATATTTTAAATTATGTTCACCATATTCAACTAAACATTCTTTTAGGAAAAATACTATTTTATAGAAACCATTTCATTTTATTGTAAATGAATATAATATTTATTTAAAAACAATATATAAAAAATAATGTGTTAAAACAATATATTTCATAATTAAGTTAGTTATATTCATATCTACTAATTTATCTACTATGTTATAATAGTAATTTTTATTTAATATTTTAATAGAGTATGACACGTTGTTTTAGCTTGGTGCTATGAGAATCACAGGAAATCTAAGAAATTAAATTTATTTTAAAAAAATTAGTTGTGATGTCATGGGGTGTTATATACATCTTGTTATTAATTAAACCAATTACAATTGATACATTAAATATAGAAATATCTCTATGGTATTTTATTTTTGGATAATATCATTAGATAACTCAACATCAAGGTTAGTAAGATATTTGGGTAGTCTCTTAAGAAATAAATCAATATAGTCCCCCATAATTGATAAAACCTTTATTCTAAGGATATCATATTTAGTCAATGATTCATATTCTCATAGAATTTTATTAATCATAAACATTAGAGATGGTTTCAAAAAACACAAATTGAATGATATCTTTAATATCAAAATAAGGGATTTGATTCCAATATTAGATATTGTAATATATTTCTCATCAAACTAAATTATCTCATTATAATTTCTGAGGGAATCTATCTTAGCTATTATTTCAAAATTATCTATAGGTATAAAGACATTGTTTTTAACTAAGTAACCTTCATTTAATTAGTTCATATGAATAATTATATGTTATTTACTATCAAATTCTGACAAGGATTTTTTAACTAACTACTTCTAAAATAGAGAATTTGGGGATGAATCAATGTTCGTAAAAAAATTTCAAGATATGAAAGACAATGCATATCAAAATTAAAATAAAATATTTTATATATTTTATTTTATAGTCAATGTATAACTTATAGAATCATTAGAAACATCTACCTATATTGTTGGGTTAGCATAGGCTTGACCTTTGTACCTTGGTCTCATCTAGGATTGGTTCCCTTGATGCTTCGTGTTCTATTTGGAATAGTTTCCCATCTCAATATAATTTATCCCTTGGGAATTCATTGCTTCATTCATTACCTTACACACATGATCCTTATTCCATCAACAACATATATGTAAAAAACTTCCATTCACATTAATTAATACTGTATTTTTTTATTCCCATATTTATTGCATGTATTAAATTATACCAATCGGTTCTTAATCTAAAAAAAATTCTATTCAACATATATTTTGACATCACTCTTGATCTATTTTTTCCATTGGAAATTAATTTTTTAAAGAAATATTTCTAGTTATTAAAGCATATTTTCATTATATCAAAATTATTGGAAAATATTAAAGAAAAAAATACATATAGAAATTGTATTTGGACTAATAAATAAGGGATAAATAATATTTTACTCACCATGTACTAAATATGTATATTGTCTTGATAACTTGGTAAATTAACAGTCATACTCATCAATAGAATCCGCTAACTTTTTAAAAAAATTATGAATTTCCATTCAATATTGGAATCATTATCAGTATGACATTAATTCTACAAGACATTCATTATAAGAGACTCACATCACATATTAATGGTCACCTATTCCTTCTTGGTGACCATTCAATGTCATCTAATTTTAGATATAATACAGCCATGATAACATTATCCTTTTCACTATATCCCAACATAAGGAATTAATTCTCAAATGATTCGATCCATTTCTCCGTTATTATTGGATTTATATTTTCATCGATTTATAGAGTTTATTACCACAATAATGAGTCCAACGTAGTAGCATAATGATGAATAGTAGTAGGTTATTCCATTTGAGCATGGATTTTAGTCATAATCTACAAAAACATACATAATATAGTTATAATATTATCTATTCTAATCCATATTCATTAATGTTTATTGGGAATAACACCAACATTTTTATGGGTGTTTTCATAGTCTATCTGTCTTAAATTAATCTTAATTTCTTAAAAATGGAATATAAATAATTTTCGATTAAAAAAACATAAATTTATAAATAATTTTATTTAATTATTATGAATTTATTATAAATTCATGTCTTTTAATCTAGTAATATTTCAATAATATACTCTAGGTTTCTCATAAAGTTATCTTCTCTTGAAATTCTCACATTAATCTAGTACCTAATGTTCCTAAATTTTATTTACAAGAAATTGTGATGTCATGGAACCATAATATATGATCTCATGATAATAAATTATTCAATCTATTATAAATTTGAAAATTTTCTAAAATGGACCATACATAACATTATTTAATTATAGTATAAATAGAAAAAATTCAGTAACTTACACCCTCAAAACATTTTAGGTTTAGACATTTTCTGAGATAGGAAACCCCTTTAAATAAAAAAACCTTTCCTTCCCGTCCAATGAGAATTTTTAAGACTTAACTAAGGATTAATTACTATATAATAATTATTTAACATCTCCCACATACTTTTCCACACATGATATTTATTTAATCATAGCACACATAAATATAAGTCAATGAAAAACAAAATATGGGTGATATAAAAAAATCTTCTGAGGGAATAAAGAAACAGAATTTATTGAGGAATAAAAAGGGAATGAATCATAATATAGAAATAAATAATAATAAACTAATATTATATAAAATATAATGAGATTATTTTACATATTAATGTATTACATAACTATGTTTGTAATAAAATGTATAAAAAATAAATGCCTTTATATAGATAGAATGCATAATGATGGGAGTCTTAAACATTTAATCAAGGTCTCGTTCTAGGAAATCTTCCCTAAAAGGTTATGGGTAATACAAATCATAAGAAATAAATTTTCTCTTATAAAAACTAATGCATTTAGTTGATAAATAATTTTGTTACCCACATTTCACCAATTTAGTTCAATGCATACAATATATAAATAGAAATGAAAAAATAATACATGTCATTATGTTTCATTATGAATATAAAATAAATTATTGTCTATCAAATTGATGTATTCCCCTATATAAATAATATATATAAGAAATATCAATATTTATCCATTATATATATCTATATGTCTATCTAGGTGAATTTCCCCCAATTAACTTAAATATAAACTAATGTTCACAATGTGATGGATAATTCTTTTATCAAATGAATTACAACCTTCTAAAAGTTCATATTACATCCATTATGTAGGGATATCAATAATAAATAATCGATCATTGTGGTTGATAAATATTTTTTGAACTATAGAAAGACTTTTACATAAGGATGTCCAAACTTCTGCATAGTTGATCTATCTTAGTAGGGATTGAGTTAAGATCATGTTAATACTAATAAAACGTTTTTTTGGGTTCTTTCACCAAGTTGTATCTAAGGAATAGAATTCATCCACTTGTCTATATCTAAATATCTATTTCATTTCTTGGAAACTACACACTCATTACCCAAAGTTTGGTATGTTTTATGGCTATAGGAATGTTTGAGCATAATAATATCTTATAAATGGTGAAAAATTAGAAATAATGGTTATATATAATTGAAAAATTCTAATAAATTTATAATAATGAATAATAATAACATTTATCAGTGAAATGAAATAGAAATGGAAGGAATTTGAAAATAAATTCATAAAAGGTGTTATAAAACAATACATTGAAATGTTTATTATTAAAGAATAAGAAAATTTCCTTGGAACCACATAAACTCTTTGGAGACACTCTGATGATGTGAAATGATATGGACTTCATGATTAGTAGATTTGATGTAGAGTGGAATTAGACAATGGGTGTGAATTAATGCATGATAAGGTTGATAAGTTTGAGTAAAAATATTGATTATTATTTTTATTTTAGATTACAAATTTGGGTGGTATTGATTCACATGATATTAGTTAAATTATTATTAAAATAGAAATGACATTTTATTTTAGAATCATGAAAAAACTAAATTAAACCACCCAAATATACCATTAAATTGAAATAATTATAAATATATTTTTAGAGAGGATAAAATTTATTTTATTTTCCAAAATATAAAATGTACATCTCAAAATTTAAATTATTATTTTTAAATTAATTATCTTACTTCATAAGGAAATTTTTGGGTTGTTTAAATAGGTTCATAAATATTTATAAAATAATCTTTTTAGGATGATTTTATAAATGTTATTATATTCATAACATAGTATTTTTTACTCTTTATAGAAAATCCATTCTGAAGATCATAACAATTGACCATTATAAAATTAAAACATGCTGATTATAAAATTGAATTATTTTTTTTGAAATTATTCTCTATCTATGAAAATTTTGATTATTAAATAAAAACCATTATATATTTTAAAATTAAACATTTGGCACCAGATATTCGACAATTCTTCTTCTAGGAAGTCTTATTTTTATTTTGAGACATGTGTGTGTAATTACTAATAAAAAATTAAGATAAATTTTAATCATTAACAAGTATGTTTCTATTAAAAAATAATATTCATTATGATGGAAATATGAATAAATTATGGTTTCATTACCATAGTTGAATCATTGGTCTACATTAACATTAGATAATCATATCCAATAAAACATAGATTGTAAAACATGATTCATGGAATAATTATTTTATAATAACTTGATACATGAGACTTATGATATTGGAAGCATGAGTTAATAACCATGATCCATGAGAACATATCCTAGGTATGTTTCATAAAATTATAATGTGTCACAAATAAAAACATATAAATTATAATATATATCATGGATAACCACCATGTTGTGAAAATAAAAATGGTATTGGATGACCATCTTCTCACAACATAGTGGACATAGTCTAACCACCCACATCACTTAACATAGTGGACATTGTCTTACAACCATCATCAATTAACATAGTGATATTAGGCTAACCTCCCTCATCATCTCATGATATCATGAAATATAAAACCGAACCTATTACATTTGAGGGATATAAGAGTACCACCCATCACATAATCATATACTATACATATCTCTTCCCTTATAACATTAAAATATCATTAATTCCATAATATCATATTTAACACAATAAAATAAATTTATATCATTTAAATTTTCTAAAGACAATATCCTAATCTATCCCGAGAATGAAGGTGGATGGTATTATTATAGAATATTCTCAATGAACCATAATAAATATTAAATCATTTTTACAAAGATGAAAAAAAACTTTTATAAGAGAATTAAATGATAAATAGATAATGATGAAAAATACCCTTAGTATTTTAAAATCCACTTTTTAAATTATGTTATAAAACAATTAGAAAAAAAATTTCATTATAGATTTAATAATACATAGGATATAATCTCCTTAATGAGAAAAAAATATTTGTATGATTATTTTATTTAAAAATGATTTATCATAAATATTAAATTAAAAAATTTTATATATGGTCCATGCAATTCAAAATTGATAATAAATAATTGTAAAATAATGATTGCTTTTGTAAAGTAAAAAAATTCCCCTAAATAAAACCTTATGAAATCATAGAATAAGTGATATGGATATATATAAAGAATTATAATGAATAGAAAAATATAGTAAAAACATTCCCAACAAAATCGAAGAGGTAAGGTCATTTTCTCTTACATGAATCGGTTTAAGTGTATTATTTATCAAGAAGGATGTGAAATTATAGGAGGCCATGATCCAATTTTAAACAAAATGAAGAGAATAAAATAGAGTTTGTGTTAGAAAAAAATATAATAATATTTCGTTATATTAAAATACAATCACTAGAATCTAAAACTAAAAACGTGATTAGAATTAAAAACCCTACATTTAGCTCTCGATTTTAAAGGATGAGCTCTAACCTCATGATCAATTCACTACTTCTCAACATGGATTTAATCAAAAAAAATTATTTTTACATCCATATTAGAAAAATAAGATACCCAAAATATTTAGAGACATTATTATATAGAATTGGGGAAGGTATTTGATATAGTATCTGAAGAATAAATTGTTTTATAAGGGGTATTAGAGAGTTCCTTCTATAGGTAAAAATGAGGGACATTTCATTGGAAAATTAAATTTTGTAATGGGTAATGATAGAATAAAATTGGGGTTAGGTGATGAAGTATTGGAGAGATATTTATGATTAACTCCAAATCCAATCTATGGAATTTTAGAATAAGAAAATATAATATTAATTAAAAAGAATTTGATCCATGCAAATTTAGAAATTTTCACCTATTTTTACCGTGTTCAATATTTTTCCCACGGTAATTATTTTTTATGAAAAATAAAATATGACCCATTTTTTCACATTTTACCATGATCATTAAAAATTTGTATTCAAGATAATATATGTTGATTAATGAGTATCAAAAATATATTTTCTAAATAAATAAATAAATAATTTTGATAACCAATGTTTATATAAATGTTAGTTTTTAAACATTAACTATTTTTAATCATATTACATATCAATTACAATGTGAATGTGTGTTAATATATTATTATAAATTTAAACATTACGTTATCTTTATTATATTATAGTGTTATGTTTTTTTATTAAGATAAAAGTACACAATACTAAAAAATAGTAATTTGAAAAAAACACTTTATAAAATTAATAAATTTTAACCACATTCTATTCAAATTTATTATTCATAGTAAAAATATTTTATCAATAAAATGGAATTATAATATTTATTTCAATTTTATAGATAATTTTTATCATTATAAAACAATAATAGTAATAATAATATATATTGTGTAAACATAAAGTTTTATAATACAGGGTTAGAATTAAATATTATCACTTTATTTCATTTATAGATTACAAAATTATTTTTAAATACAAAACATTCCCTTGGATATACGCAATGACTATATTTCTAATGATCATATTTTTAATCATTATATTTCCTTCCTATATAAACTATTACATGTATTTCTAAAATAATTAAACATATTTACACCACTCTGAACATGTATATTATGTTAATATGGTTATGCCTCCTAATAATAGTTGTATTTAGCGATATGACCATAACGAAAAACCTTGGGGGTAATTATTTCATGTTAATAGACTTTTTATTTATTGCATATTTATTATTATTTCAATTTTACTACTGATACATATATATATATATATATATATATTTTAATTAAAAACTAAAAACAAATCACACACCCAGGTACAATAGTGGGTCAAGCGTCTTCCCTCACCACATAGAAAGAAGATCACAAAAATAAAAGTATTATATTTTACATAAATTTGAAAGGCCATAAATACTGATTGATAAAAGGCTTGTAATAATGTGGCCTATATACACCTAAATTGGATTACCTGAATACCCAAAATAGCATCCTTTGTAATATCACATCACCAGTATTACGCCACCTCTCACCCTTCCAGAAATATTCTTACCATGTTACAATTATAAATTTTAAACCCCCATGATGTTTTTTTCATATTTCCTTATGATTTACCAATATAGGGAACACCTCCATCCCATTTTAGAAACCATATGGGAATATGGTCATATGATAGGTTCTAATCCACCCACCTGAAAATGCCTACGTAGACTATGGGAAAAACTCCTACCTAGAGAATCATGTAATCAAATAGATACCACTATGTATACAATCACATGTTAAGGTACCACTCTTTCCCATATAAGATATCCATGATGGGAGAAAGATTGTTGATTGAAACTAGTAAACCCATCCACCTTTCATCGTTTCCCACCTCATGACAGCTAATTGTCTCCTCGCTACCCCTCCTACATATTTCATAGAGACATTATCCTAGTCTCTCATGCAAACCAATATTAAAATGACGATAAATCTAAGGCCCTGTTATCATAAGGCATATAAAAGATCAAATTAATTATAAAAGGAATCCCCAAATTTTCGAATATGAATCCAAAATTGGTTTAATGATATCACTATTATAGTAGTGATGTAGTAATGATATAGTTCTACGATAGAACCTATGAAAATCATTTATCTTCTATGGTTAAATCCCAATATTTCATAGAGTATTATGGGGTTCTTATTACAATTCCAAAAACTAGATGATTAATGGAAAATATGTTTCATAGTATATTATCATAATGTATTAATTTTTATCTTATATTTTAATATTTTCTATCAATAAAATATATCACATTTATTTCTAGTGATATATTTCATGTGGAATATTATAATGAATAACATATATATTTATAGAAAAAAAAACATAGTAAAATAATTGGTTGTAGGTAACCCTTTTATGACACCACATTAATCCAAATATTAAATCATGTATATTAATTTCATATATCAAGATACTAGGAAAGATCAATAGGTTTAATGAATTTCATTGGGTCACTAATCACCTATTAGGGCACTAGACATCTACATCTACTGTGTTGAACGTGTTGGTCCCAGAAACTATATTAATATTTTATATGTCATATTATCTTCATTATCATGCGAGTAAATTACTAGGGAATTATTACTACCTCAATATTGGTATTCTAAATTTGGAATCCCATGAAATATTCCAAGAGATGAATCCCTATAAACCATCCTCCCAATGGAAGAGTGTGGTTTTTTCATTGGTCCTCAATTCCATATACAACTAATTCATGAGACACTCCGAAAAACGTTATAATAATCATATAGATCAATATAGGTTTGGAATATTTTATCATTAGCTCTACTATTATGAATTTCCATTCAATATTAGCATCATTATCAGGATGACATTAATTATACAAGACTTTCATTATAAGAGACTTACATCACATATTAATGGTCACCTCTTCCTTCATGGTGACCATCAATGTCATCTAATTTTAGATATAATGCAGCCATGATAACATTATCCCTTTCACTATATCCCAACATAAGAAATTAATTCTCAAATGATTCGATCCATTTCTATTTTATTATTGGGTTTATATTTTCATCGATTTATAGAGTTTATTACCACAATAATGAGTCCAACGTAGTATCATAATGATGAATAATAGTAGGTTATTCCATTTGAGCATGGATTTTAGTCATAATCTACAAAAACATACATAATATAGTTATAAAATTATCTATGCTAATCCATATTCATTAATTTTTATTGGGAATAACAACAACATTTTTATGGGTGTTTTCATAGACTATCTCTCTTAAATTAAGGTTAATTTCTTAAAAATGAAATATAAATAATTTTCTATTAAAAAAACATAAATTTATAAATCATTTCATTTAATTATTTTGAATTTATTATAAATTCATGTCTTTTAATCTAGTAATATTTCAATAATATACTCTGGGTTTCTCATAATGTTATCTTCTCTTGAAATTCTCACCTTCATCTAGTACCTAATGATTCTAAATTTTATTTACAAGAAATTGTGATGCCATGGACCCATAATATATGATCTCGTGATAGTAAATTATTCAATCAATTATAAATTTGAAAATTTAATAAAATGGACCATACATAACATTATTTAATTACAGTATAAATAGAAAAAATTCAATGACTTACACCCTCAATACATTTTAGGTTTAGACATTTTCAGAGATAGGTAACCCCTTTAAATAAAATAACCTTTCCTTCCCATCCAATGATAATTTTTAGGACTTAACTGAGGATTAATTATTATATAATAATTATTTAACATCTCCCACATACTTTTCCACACATGATATTTATTTAATCATATCACACATAAATATAAGTCTATGAAAAACAGAATATGGGTGATAAAAAAATCTTCTAGGGGAATAAAGAAACAGAATTTATCGAGGAATAAAAAGGGAATGAATAATACTGTAGGAATAAATAATAATCAACTAATATTATATAAAATATAATGAGATTATTTTACATATTAATGTATTACATAACACTGTATGTAATAAAATGTATAAAACAATAAATGCCTTTATATATATAGAATGCATAATGATGGGAGTCTTAAACATTTAATCAAGGTCTCATTCTAGGAAATCTTCCCTAAAAGGTTATGGGTAATACAAATCATAAGAAATAAATTTTCTCATGTAAAAACTAATACATTTAGTTGATAAATAATTTTGTTACCCACATTTCACCAATTTAGTTTAATGCATACAATATATAAATAGAAATGAAAAAATAATACATTTCATAATTTTTCATTATGAATAAAAAAAATTATTGTCTATCAAATTAATCTATTCCCCTATATAAATAATATATATAAGAAATATCAATATTTATCCATCATATATATCGATATTTCTATCTAGGTGAATTTCCCCCAATTAACTTAAATATAAACTAATGTTCACAATGTAATGGATAATTCTTTTATCAAATGAATTAAATCCTTATAAAACTTCATATTAAATCCATTATGTAGGGATATCAATAATAAATAATCCATCATTGTGGTTTATAAAGATTTTTTGAATTATCCAAAGACGTTTACATAAGGATGTCCAAACTTCTGCATAGTTGATCTATCTTACTAGGGATTGAGATAAGATCAAGTTTATACTAATAAAACATTTTTTCGGGTTCTTTAACCAAGTTGTATCTAAGGAATAGAATTCATCCACTTGTCTATATCTAAATATCTATTTCATTTCTTGGAAACTACACACTCTTTACCAAAATTTTGGCATGTTTTATGTCTATAGGAATGTTTGAGAATAATAATACCTTATAAATGTTGAAAAATTAGAAATAATGGTTATATATAATTGGAAAATTCTAATAAATTTATAATAATTAATAATAATAACATTTATCATTGAAATGAAATATAAATGTAACGAATTTGAAAATAAAGGCATAAAAGGTGTTATAAAACTATACATTGAAATGTTTATTATTAAAGAATAAAAAAATTTCCTTGGAACCACATAAACTCTTTGGAGATACACTGAAGAGGTGAAATTATAGGGACTTCATGATTAGTAGATTTGGAGTAGAGTGTAATTACACAATGGGTGTGAATTAATGCCTGATAAGGTTGATAAGTTTGAGTAAAAATATTTATTTTTATTTTTATTTTAGATAAAAAATTTGGGTGGTATTGATTCACATGATATTAATTAAATTATTATTAAAAATGAAATGATATTTTATTTTAGAATCATGAAAAAACTAAATTAAACCTCCCAAATATACCATTAAATTAAAATAATTATAAAGATGTTTTTAGAGAGGATAAAATTTATTTTAGTTTCCAAAATATAAAATGTACATCTCAAAATTTAAATTTTTTATTTTAAATTAATTATCTTACTTTATAAGTAAATTTTTGTGTTGTTTAAATAGGTTCATAAATATTTATATAATAATCTTATTAGGATGATTTTATAAATGTTATTATATTCATAACATAGTATTTTTTACTCTTTATAGAAAATTCATTCTGAAGATCAAAACAATTGACCATTATAAAATTAAAACATGCTGATTAAAAAATTGAATTATTCTTTTTGAAATTATTCTCTATATTTGAAAATTTTGATTATTAAATAAAAACCATTATATATTTTAAAATTAAACATTTTTCACCAGAGATTCGATTATTCTTCTTCTAGGAAGTCTTATTTTTATTTTAAGACATGTGTCTGTAATTACTAATAAAAAATTAAGATAAATTTTAATCATTAACAAGTATGTTTATATTAAAAAACAATATTCATTATGATGGAAATATGAATAAATTATGGTTTCATTACCATAGTTGAATCATTGGTCTATAGTAATATTAGATAATTATATCCAATAAAACATATATTGTAAAACATGATTCATGGAATAATGATTTTATAATAACTTGATTCATGAGACTTATGAAATTGGAAACATGAGTTAATAACCATGATCCATGAGAACATATCCTAGGTATGTTTCATAAAATTATAATGTGTCACAAATAAAAACATATAAATTATAATATATATCATGGATAACCACCATGTTGTGAAAATCAAAATGGTATTGGATGACCATCTTCTCACAACATAGTGGACATAGTCTAAGCTCCCACATCACTTAACATAGTGGACATTGTCTAACAACCAACATCAATTAACATAGTGATATTAGGATAAACTCCCTCATCATGTCATGATATCATGAAATATAAAACCATGCCTATTACATTTGAGGGATATAAGAGTACCACCCATCACATAATGATATACTATACATATATCTTCCCTTATAACATTAAAATATCATTAATTCCATAATATCATATTTAACACAATAAAATAAATTTATATCATTTAAATTTTCTAAAGACAATATCCTAATCTATCCCGAGAATGAAGGTGGATGGTATTACTATACAATATTCTCAATGAGACATAATAAATATTAAATCATGTTTACAAAGACAAAAAAACTTTTATAAGAGAATTAAAAAATAAATAGATAATGATGAAAAATACCCTTTGTATTTTAGAATCCACTTTTTAAATTATGTTATAAAACAATTAGAAGAAAAGTTTCATTATAGATTTAATAATACATAGGGTATAATCTCCTTAATGATAAAAAAATCTGTGTATGATTTTTTTATTTGAAAATTATTTATCATAAATATTAAAATAAAAATTTTTATATATGGTCCATGTAATTCAAAATTGATAATAAATAATTGTAAAATAAAGATTGCTTTTGTAAAGTAATAAAATTACACTAAATAAAACCTTATGAAATCATAGAATAAGTGATATGGATATATATAAAGAATTATAAAGAATGGAAAAATATAGTAAAAACATTCCCAACAAAATCGAAGAGGTAAGGCCATTTTCTTTTACAAGAATAAATTTAAGTGTATTATGTACCAAGAAAGATGTGAAATTATAAGAGGGCATGATCCAATTTTAAACAAAATGAAGAGAATAAAATAGAGTTTCTTGTAGAAAAAAATGTAATATTATTTCTTTATATTAAAATACAATCACTAGAATCTAAAACTAAAAACGTGATTAGAATTAAAAACCCTACATTTAGCTCTCGATTTTAAATGATGAGCTCTAACCTCATGATCAATTAACTCCTTCTCAACATGGATTTAATCAAAAAAAATTATTTTTACATCCATATTAGAAAAATAAGATACCCAAAATCTTTAGAGACTTTATTATATAGAATTCGGGAAGGTATTTGATATAGTATCTGAAGAATAAATTGTTTTATAAGGGGTATTATAGAGTTCATTCTATAGGTAAAAATGAGGGACATTTCTTTGGAAAATTCAATTTTGTAATGGGTAATGATAGAATAAAATTGGTGTTAGGTGATGAAATATTGGAGAGATATTTATGATTAACTCCAAATCCTATCAATGGAATTTTAGAATAAGAAAATATAATATTAATTAAATAGAATTTGATCCATGAAAATTTAGCAATTTTCACCTATTTTTACCGTGTTCAATATTTTTCCCATGGTAATTATTTTTTATAAAAAATAAAACATGACCCATTTTTTCACATTTTACCATGATTATTAAAAAAAAATTTCAAGATAATATATGTCGATTAATGAGTATCAAAAATATATTTTCTAAATAAATAAATAAATAATTTTTATAACCAATGTTTATATAAAAGATAGTTTTTAAACAACTATTTTTAATCATATTTCATATCAATTACAATGTGAATGTGTGTTAATATATTATTATAAATTGAAACATTACTTTATCTTTATTATATTATAGTGTTATGTTTTTTTATTAAGATAAAAGTACACAATACTAAAAAATAGTAGTTTGAAAAAAACACTTTATAAAATTAATAAATTTTAACCACATTCTATTAAAATTTATTATTCATAGTAAAAATATTTTATCAATAAAATGGAATTATAATATTTATTTCAATTCTGTAGATAATTTTTATCATTATAAAACTATAATAGTAATAATAATATATATTGTGTAAACATAAATTTTTATAATACAGGGTCAGAATTAAATATTATCACTTTATTTCATTTATAGATTACAAAATTATTTTTAAATACAAAACATTCCCTTGGATATACGCAATGACTATATTTCTAATGATCATATTTTTAATCACTATATTTCCTTCCTATATAAACTATTACATGTATTTCTAAAATAATTAAACATATTTACACCACTCTGAACATGTATATTATGTTAATATGGTTATGCCTCCTATTAATAGTTGTATTTAGGGATATGACCATAACGAAAAACATTGGGGGTAATTATTTCATGTTAATAGACTTTTTATTTATTGCATATTTATTATTATTTCAATTTTACTACTGATATATATATATATATATATTAATTAAAAACTAAAAATAAATCACACACCCAGGTACAATAGTGGGTCAAGCGTCTTCCCTCACCACATAGATAGAAGATCACAAAAATAAAAGTATTATATTTTACATAAATTTGAAAGGCCATAAATACTGATTGATAAAAGGCCCGTAATAATGTGGCCTACATACACCTAAATAGGATTACCTGAATACCCAAAATAGTATCCTTCGTAATATCACATCACCAGTATTACGCCACCTCTCACCCTTCCAGAAATATTCTTACCATGTTACAATTATAAATTTTAAACCCCCATGATGTTTTTTTTCATATTTCCTTATGATTTACCAATATAGGGAACACCTCCATCCCATTTTATAAACCATATGGGAATATGGTCATATGATAGGTTCTAATCCACCCACCTGAAAATGCCTACGTAGACCATGGGAAAAACTCCTACCTAGAGAATCATGTCATCAAATGGATACCACTATGTATACAATCACATGTTAAGCTACCACTCTTTCCCATATAAGATATCCATGATGGGAGTCAGATGGTTGATTGAAACTATTAACCCCATCCACCTTTCATGGTTTCCCACCTCATGACAACTAAGTGTCTCCTCGCTACCCCTCCTACATGTTTCATAGAAAAATTATCCTAGTCTCTCACGGAAACCAATATTAAAATGACGATAAATCTAATGCCCTGTTATCATAAGGCATATAAAGGATAAAATTCACTATGGAAGGAATCCCCAAATTTTTGAATATGAATCCAAAATTGGTTTAATGATATCACTATTATAGAAGTAATGTAGTAATGATATAGTACTATGATAGTACCTATGAAAATAATTTATCTTCCATGGTTCAAACCCAATATTTCATAGAGGATTATGGGGTTCTTATTACAATTCCAAAAACAAGATGATTAATCCAAAATATGTTTCATAGTATATTATCATAATGTATTAATTTTTATCTTATATTTTAATATTTTCTATCAATAAAATATATCAAATTTTTTTCTAGTGAGATATTTCATGTGGAATATTATAATGAACAACATATATATTTATAGAAAGAAAAACATAGTAAAATAATTGGTTGTAGGTAACCCTTTTATGAAACCACATTAATCAAAATATGGAATCATGTATATTAATTTCATATATCATGATACTAGGAAAGATCAATAGCTTTAATTAATTTCATTGGGTCACTAATCACCTATCAGGGCACTAGACATCTACATAGACTGTGATGAACGTGTTGGTCCCAGAAACTATATTAATATTTTATATTTCATATTATCTTCATTATCATGCGGGTAAATTACTAGGGAATTATTACTACCTCAATATTGGTATTCTAAATTTGGAATCCCATGAAATTCTCCAAGAGATGGATCCCTATAGGCCATCCTGCCAATGGAAGAGTGTGGTTTTTTCATTGGTCCTCAATTCCATATACAACTAATTCATGAGACACTCTGAAAAACATTATAATAATCATATAGAACAATATAGGTTTGGAATATTTTATCATTAGCTCTACTATTATATAAAATAATCCTAATACGACTATTTATATTTGATTCAATTTCCATAAATTCATCTTGACCCTGGTCGGTCAGTAAACCATGGAGGAGGATACCTAGAATGAAACTAATCCAACAACCCTTACGATGCTTATCAAGAAGAAGTATTTCACAGGGATGAAATATTAAATGGAGTGGAATCATATCTCCATAACTAGTGATTAAATACCTTCATCAAATCTTGATTATGACGAAATAGAATGTTTTTATTAGTTATTGTTCCTTCATATACGACCAGTATATACTTGTAGTAGTGGAAAAAATATCTCAATGTATTTTTATGACAAACATGCCACAAGAATATTATGGTATTATTGGAAGACACCTATCTACATATTATGATACTAAACTTGGGGAAGGACCACATTGATATTCCCCCAAAAAACGATGGTCCTCATCTTCGTATCCAAATGACTTCATTGGATTACGCCTATATTCCCAATCCCATTCAAGAGGGTTTTCATTAAATCTCAATGAAGGATAATGATAAAGGGTAGAATTATATCCCCATTCTTACCATAGTTCATTAGTATATCATAGAATTCTCTCTAGGGTTGGAACAAATTCCTTCCTTAGAGTAGTTGTTTGGAATATCTCCATAGTCACTCTATGGTTGTATCAAATTCCTTCCTCCAACACTCGATTTCATTAATGTATCCCAATAGTCACTTCCATGTATGATTTTTTACCCCCATTATAAAATTCCACTATAATGTTCAGGTAGTCACATCAAATAAAGATTATATTTGTGGTCAAATATTTTGATATTTACATCATGATATATAAATGATAAAATTTAGTTTTTATATTCATTCCCATAGGCATGATTCCCATTTAGATATCTTAGGGAACCAATTGAAGAGTATTCCCATATTCATATCCTCATATAGGAATCATATTAGCATATTCTAAATATTATTGAATTCTATATGTGAGGTCATATTTTTTTGGATAAATATTTAATGATATGAATATATAAAGTCACCAAAGAGAGTCATCGAAATATTCTGAGAGTATGCAAGAGTCACAAAGAAGGGTTGATGTGTATGATTGTTATTTCTCACACTAGAAGACTCCAATAATGATAAATGTTTTAATATTTCTCACCAAAATATGAAAATATTTATTGTATTACCAAGAGAAACATTTGACCTAGGAAGAGTCTAATAATCCTTCCCCAACTAATATATATAATTTTGAGTCTCTTTAACAAATTTCAATAGAACAAAAATAATTTATTGACTCCTCACCAATATTTGAATGAATCATTAGGCATAGAAGACTTCCCCACAATCAATATATGAAAAACTATTGTTATCATACCTATATAATAAATCATGGAGTTAAATTTTATGTCAAAATGATGATCAATCATATAATTTATCTTCATTATGTGATTTTTCATAGGGCCTCCATGTATCTATAAGATTAATGGAGATGGAGGTATCCCATTTCTCCAAAACATTAACAAATGAAAACTATTATGGTCCTATTTATGGAAGGTAACCTAATCAACATAGAGGAATTCCATGTGGTGCTCATTGTAAAGGTCCTCCCTATAATGGAATCTCTTCCCAAAAAGAAATCCCATGTCATGTCAAGATGATTTCATCACTTCTCCCATATAAAATGGTGCAAATATATTTATCGATGAATACTCCAGGGACCTGATAAAACATATTTTACCTTTATAAGGATATTATGAGGTGGTTTTCATCATCCACACTTTTTCTAGATCATACACACCTTGAAAAATTGTCGATGTTCAGCTTGATTCTTCTACCTTTGATATTCGAAAAATGAAATGACTTATGTAGCTAGATCATGATAAGGAATTCGTCACTGAGTACAAGGATCATTCCATGTTTATGTGGACATACGTGTTCATGTGAGAAATAATGGAAATATTTTGGAAAACGGATACTTAAAAATACAACATTCTAGAGATACTAAAAGTGGAATAAACACCTTATTTATGTCATAGTGATTTTACAATTATCCCTGATCTCATGGGAAAAAAATTACTTATAAAGGGTATTATACCCACTTCATGGAGATGAAAAATCAATGAATTTATGTTTATATAACTACCTTCTTAGTCGAGTGAAATCGCATGGTGCAGAGGTAGAGTGAAAACGTTCAGAATTCCCACCTCAACTACCTGATCAAACTCCACCAAATAACCACATAATTCCTTGATGATGTAGAAATAAAAGGGTGGAGATAATATGTATCATTTATCTTTATTCTTATCAATGGTTACTAGAGTCTTCGAAGGAAGGATATTTGAAATATGATCATCTCATTCCACATATCATACCCATTTTCTTTATATATTAGTTAGTCTAACCAAAGTAGTCTCCCCATAACAAAAAATTAAAAATGACATAAAAAATTGGAGTCCTCCATTTATAGACTATTTCTTAAATCCATTTATAATCTCATACATGCCTCCTTATTGAGAAAATTAATTATTATGATAGAAAATGAGTCATATATTGAATGAATCTCACACTATAAATGTTGTTTATATCCACATCATGATCATATCGAGGATCTAAAATCCAAAATGGCCACATCTATGACATATATGATGATAATAACATAGAAACACTAGACTATGTTGTTAGTGAAATTATTATAATAACCACCACCCCAAAAATCATAAAATATATTATGGATCCATGAACTAATTTTTCATAAAACAGGATAACCATAGTCTATATGGATGGAGGAATTAAAAACCCCTCATCATAAAAGGGCATCACTTTTTTCCATATTATTGTTATCATAAAATGTATTTCCATTATTTTTTATTCTACTATGTAATCCATACCCTTCATTAGTAGTGTTCTTGGTGAATGAAATTGCATACTATCGTAATAAAACCCTATAAAAAATCAACCATGAAGACACAAAAGGGTTGTAAGCTAATATGGTCAACTAATATGATGAATCTTGAGAATGATTTTGATTTTTCCATTGAAAGATATTTAGGTGCTGAAAAATCCCCTCTCTACTCAAAGGAAGATAATGGTATGATTTATTTTTTGTACTTCTTGTTAGTAAATTTCATTGGCATAAACATAGCGGAAAACCCCATAGTGCAACCCTGACATGGAAGGATGTGATATAGATAAATCTATTTAAAATGTGGTTTTTTATAATGACTAATATGAAGGTGTTCACACTCTATATCTTATGGAATTTCAAGGTTAATAGATCCTATAAAATAATCATTATCCTCTACTCTATGAGCCTCATCAAATATAAGGGAAAATATGTGTCTATATCACACCAACCATTAAACATCCTAACATAATGACAATCAAAATTTTACTAACTATAGGGTTTCTAAAAGTGAGGCACAAATCCCCATACACCAAATAGTTCCAACTAGTAGTGAGGGTCAAGGTTGTTTTAATTAAGAGACAACACCTTCATATCACAGAAAAATAAAAATGATTAAATACCAAATAATAATAATAATAATAAAAGTGAAAATAATCAATAAGAAAGAATCATTTTATAATAAATTTAATGTGTTGACCATAATACATAATGAAAAATCATCATTAAGAATATATCATATTCATATAATAAATATATAATATTAATAAAATTATGTTATAATACCATCTATGATCCTCATCACAATTAAATGTCCAAGAACTATACAATATATCCAGATTAATAATAAAAACCTTGGCCTACAACAAATAACAGTTTCTCTAGTAATAAATTTCCATGACCACTCGAGAAATGTTTAAGAACAAAATATTATGGAACCAAAAAAACACCTCTAAAATAATGAGTGTATGGTTTTAGGACTAAGTGATGTACTCTGAAAATAATGAATCATTTGAGCATAGTAAACTAATTATTGTTGATCCTTGGGTTCTATAGTGAGACCTAGGATCAAAGATAACTACCTCAACTGATGATTTTTTTTCTTTGGAAATGTTACATAAAATTAGAGGCATACATTCCCTACCCTTGGTTTTAAATAAATATAATCATCAGTATATACAATCACTCATGGGGGAATGGAATGTAATCAAAATAATATCATATATAAAACAATCATATATAATATATCCCACCACATCTTTCTCAAACACATTAGGGGGGATGGTTCCCCACCAAAACATCCAAATATTCATATCATGAAGTTGTTCCTCATATGTGTATCTCATGTCACATCAGTGGGGAATGGTCAACCACCCTATAATCAAAACATGTATTGTATGGAGTTGATCCCCACCCCTAATTCTCATCACGTGGATTAATAATAAACTTAATATCTAATACACCATCCTTCAAAATCCAGTATCCACTAAAAATATACCCTTAAAGAGAATATGGAACATATCATATACCAATCATTAGGGAACAATATCCATTTGATAATATCTCCAAAAGGTGAATATAACCGCCTAATAATCTCCCTTTTAACATATATAACATCATGGTAAAATATGTCATTCCAAATATTCAAGAATAATCCCTACATGAGTTGGATACATGCCTCAACCCATCAGACATCTCCATGGTTTGATGCTCGAGAACACATGTTAGACTCATGACTTAAGTTTTCCATTGTATCACCATAATATCCTCTAAGCATTAATCGTATCTATGTTCAACATGAGACAAGGTATCCAACTATGGTATAATAGGCCATACAATATTACAGACACCCTATTTGTTATCATATATCCCATTCACAACACAAGTTCCAAATCCCATCACTCAGGGGTAATAATATCCCTAAGTGATTCATTGATCATATTTTAGCATCATAGAAATTATAGGAAATCCACATAAACCTCACTCTTTAGAGATGTCATAATTCCCATATCACTACCCTGGGCACCCTAGGTCAGTTATCTCATACTCAACATACAAATAATCTTACCTAAGGTTTCCCCACCTAGGTAATCATATACTATGTGATGGAAATATATCATTTCTTTGTAGTCAATTATTCCATAGGATATAATATATCACATGATTCCATGATGGAACTCTATATTCAATTATTACCAGTCAACACTCTCCTATATAGGGAGGGGTCTTGGGGAACCCTCACAAGGGGCCTTACTTTATTATTATTCCTTTTCTACCCACCTAGTGTCTTTATAACTTACCTCATATATTTTTTATGGATCCCTTGATATTTTATTAGTATGGAAATAACTAGTGTTCAAGGGTCCATCATATCGCTTGACACTTCTCTCATATATGGGGGATTAAAAAATAATTTTATATAATTTTATGTCAAATCACAAATAAGATGAGAACATGGTTATCAAATTCTATATAAACAATTCATTAACATATAGAGATATTCATGGGACCACCTACCTCTTTTGTGTCCTAATTCCATTTTAAATTATTCTCGGACACTCTCTATAAATCTGAATGATGATCACTATCCATTTTCTACCAATATGTCTCCCTAATTCTTTAAAAGGTAATTTAACATTTCATATAATATTTTATAAAAAATTATATAAAATATTTTATAATTAATTTAATTATTAATATCCATGGAATATTTATGGAATCAATCACTGAGTGATTTCCCGAGATTTAATCTTTTAGAAAATGTGGGTAAAGCACCCACGAAATCCATCAAGACTCTTTTCACACCAAATAACTAATTTATTATTTCAATAGAGATATCAATTTTATCCAAATAAATGGAAAGTTGTAACTAAATTAGTGCAGTGACATGTATACTAAAATCTACCAAAAATATAGTGTTATAATAATTCTATTTTTTGTTTAGGATAGATAAGACAAATGATCTTAATGTTGACATTATTTCACCATTATTTTGTGTAATAATCACCCAAGACCATTTATGGGTCTCAAAATTTATTAAAATTTATGATGATAATAACCCAAGAAATGACGAATTTTTATCGTTAGATTTATCTCATGCTACCTCAATGATTAAATTATAAATGAATTTTTTATGAAAACTAAGATATCCAACATTTTATTGAAGAAATAAAATGCTAAATTCCAAAAATATCACAATCTAATAGTGATTAGAACAATAAAAATCCCCTTTTGAAGGGGTTTTTAACCATTTGATAATTATTTTAGAAATAAAAGAAAAGTAATATAATGAAAATTTAGAAAAACTCTACACCGTATTGAAAAGACAAGACACTTTTTTTGTGGATTGTAATGGATAAAGTAGTATGTATAATAGAGGGGAGGGGTTCCAATTTATAGGTTCGGGGAGTGGAACACTTTTAATTATAATGAATATTAAAATATAATAAAGTCACTATCATAGAGTAGTGACTCTAAATTTTTTCATGTTTATATATAAAATGATATAAAATATGAATCTATTAATAATTTTGGAATTAT
This sequence comes from Viscum album, assembly GCA_963277665.1. Lineage (NCBI taxonomy): Eukaryota > Viridiplantae > Streptophyta > Magnoliopsida > Santalales > Viscaceae > Viscum > Viscum album. The sequence goes on from OY728131.1 coordinate 189,750,143, forward strand.
AAATGTTTTTAGAACATTTTAAAAGTATATCCTTAGTTTAACCACTTTTTAACCCCATTTAATATTCACTATTTTAATGAATTTTTACCTATGTTACTATTTATAATGTTAAAATATTATATTTACGTTATTATATAATATTAATTATTACGATTAAAATATTGAATGATTTTTAAAATATTAAATTTCATTTTGTGGTATAAATACATTGTAAAATAATTGTGAAAACACAACAACACTTTTTTAGAAAAAAACATATTTAATCACAATACTAATTTTATCTTCATTCATTTACATGTATAAACTATTAGTTGATTGTTAATATAGTTTATTGAATGAATTATTATAACATTTAAATAAATTAATTCATAAATATATATTAATTTAATTTATTAGGATCAAATCATATTGTGCATATAAAATCATTGTCATGGAAAAAATATCTTTTACCATCAAATTCAATAATTTTAGTATAAAAATAAATGAAAACAGATAAATTAATTTCATTAATAAGAAAGGAAAATATTTAATAATTTAGTTTTTCTTATTCGTACCAGTCCATCCATTGGTTATGAAATAACTATAAAATTAAATAATAATATTTCAGTAGTTTGTAAGGACACATTTAAACTTATTTTTACACGTAAACGATTATATCAAATAAATAAATAAATAAAAGATAAATCTTTCATAAAATCTTATGGTGTTTCATTATTTCCCCTTATAGAGATTTTATATTTAAAATTCCATCACTCTCATATAGAAAACATAGGATACCTCTTCCTCATCACATCTTTAGGTTCCCACATTGTTTCCTCATATTTATGGTTTCACCAAAAAAACATTGACCAGGAGAGTGGACTTGATTCACACAACTTTATCAAAACGACCATTAATATCAACCAATGATACCATATAAGACAGATCATCCTCTATTTGTTTGGCCACTTATTTAAATATATATATAATATTTGGTATATAAATCATCAGAAGAGATATATAGAACACATTGTGGACATGAGAGACATTTAATGTATGCTCCAGGTGATAATTAACAATTGATATAAAATAAAGACATTAAAACCAACTAATATATTGGGGGATCCACATTACCATATTTCAAAATTTCATATAATTCCTTCATACCTCTTCAACAGCACTTAACTCTAGAGCTTTTAGACAATTATAATCATAACATTTACATTGAAACTAAGCTTACCTGATGTTTTATAGAATGGATCTAACTATATATTCAAAGTCCTATGTTTTATTGTGTCCAAATAGCTTAAATTACATAACATCATCAAATCACATTAGAGTTATTCACATACTTTAACAAAGGGATGCATAAGGATACATTGAATTATTGAATAATTGTTATTATTAAAAAAACATGTCCATATGAAAGTGTTTATCCAAAAAAACCATTGAAATCCATGTAGCAGTATCGTAAAAATATTATATCATTTTAATGGTCATGTATGACTAAAAATAATTTTGAGGATTATATATTGTCCTGATGTTCATCTTAGTTTCAAATTCAATTTAACGACTTCTGAAGAACATCAACATAAAGCACACATCCTGATCCAATAAAATTAAAAACAATACGACATGTATCCTTAACTCTTTCATAATTTATATATTGGATATCTAATAAAGAGATAAATCATTTCATATTGTAATTAAATGTGTTGAATTAATATGTTAATTAGCTACAATATAAATAAAATCAGTCCCTTTACATGTGTTTTGGAATCCAATAATGAAATCAAAGGGTAATGGTTGTAACCTCCCCATACAATTATATCTCTCAAATTTAACATATTAACATACAAATAGTTGGAATACATGCATTGTAATATCTCTATTTACATTTTCCCACAAATATAATCTTTTATATCTCTATACATATTTATACCTTTCGCATGAATAGAGAATTATGAAATATGAGCTTCATAAAATATATACTTCTTAATGACTAGTATTGAAATGGAACATACCCAATTTCTAAACCTTATTAGTACATAATGATAATATTTTTACTCTGGAACATTAATATCCTTATTTTTCAGTTACAAATCCTCCTTATACGCCTCAATAGTCGTCACATGCATCCATCCAATGGCCTGAAGGCCTTCATTTTTTATTGATTTTTTGATAATCCACCTTTCAAGGGGAGAGGTGGAAACCTTACAAGGCCCGTAGGTGTATGTATTATATGTCTCGTAGGACTTAGAATAATTCATTGCCCATAGGCTTCAAACATTACATACAACCCAGACTAACTACTTGGAACTGCTCCTCCCCAGTATCTTCATCGGGAAATTAACTCTTCACCTTCACATGGCTGTTCGGCTAGGAGACCCTGTGCATGCACAGTCTTGTCCTGAGGGCAGGTTCCATACCCTCACATTCTTACAATTAGTGTAGCTTCTGCTATGGTGAAAGATCCTTGCTCATCCTCCTTATAGGGCTTGTTCCTTATTGGTTGTATGGTTTGAATCTGCACATAGGGTTGCCCGAATGCCTTGAGGTGGCCGAAGGCCTTACTAGTCTCAAGGATTGGGTGGCTCAAACGCCTTAAAGGACTTGAGGACCAAATCAGTGGCCCAATGGCCCAAACAGGGGAAAATGCTTGGCTACTATAGTTGCAAATAGTGCCTGCTACAGTCTTCTAATTAATTTTTAATTAGAGTAATTCATATGATATCTTCATAACATTTTATAGGGGAAATGTCCTCACCCCTTCTTTGATGAATCTTTATGGATCAAAAATAAATTTATAATATAGGGCAGTGTTATTGCAAATGAAATGGCCATTCTTTCCAGTTCCATAATGTTTTGTTCACATTCATTGTTTTAAAGAAACATTACACTCTTCCATATTTACATGGTGAGTATATTAGACACCATTGATAAATTATTCACAATGAATTAATAATATCAATCCAATATATAAAAATTATGAATCTAGATCATTGTATTTGGTATGGTCCAATGATCAATGACTTCTATCTTAGAATGATTTATTGATATAACCTATCTTATGATATTTTGTTCCAATAATGAAACTATCAAGATAATGAATGGTTTTATGTGGTATATCCGTTATCTTGACCTTAAATTGAATATTTTTAGGGGGATGATCAATCATTCAAAAGTATTGAGCACCACATTTTTTTAAAAAAAGTCATAAAAATGAGGTATGGGATTCTTATTCCAAATTTTGGTCTTATTATATTCCTGATAATCAATGAAAATATTCATTAACCTATATTTAATCTTACTAAATATATCAAATACATGCCATCATAATTCAACTAGGCATATCAATCTTTTTTTAATATTTTATTAACGTCGTATCATCAATTTTTACAACATAATCAGGGACATTATTTGAGGATTCATTGAAATAGGTACAGAACCAGGTATAAATTCATTCAAGAATTTAAATTCATGATTATGAAAAAAAACTATGATAGTTTTGTGGAATTAAATCATCAAAATTCTGAATTATAGGAATATCCAAAATGTTGAGTTTCTCCCCAAACATTTTAGATAGAGATTTCTCATAAAGATATAGTAAAACCCCTAAAAATCAAAATAAATTCTATTGGAAGTTTTTATTCATCACTATACTGATAAGGGAACATAAGTTGATTTGAAATATAAAATGTTATATCCTTATTCTATAAATTTAATTTCAATATATATATATATATATAATGTGATGATAAATTCCCATAATCACAAAAAATTCCACTAAAAATGAACTAAATGATATTCAATATGAACATTCTTACGAATGGTAACATGACACCCCTCATTCGGGAGTAGATTATACAGAACCAAGCTAAACAAGACTTAAATATTACATTATTCTCATGATTTAAAAATTACGTCCCATAAAGACTCTCTAAACTATGGACAATGAGGTCTTTATATTATATATTATATATTTAAACATCTTTATTTTAAGATGATTTCAAACATTTAACTATAATATTTCTTATATATACCATTTATAAACATCTAACATGATTCAATCATCTTTATAACCTAGAGATTTACAATATAAGGACCTTGAGGACTCAAACACTCAATAAGGGGTAACATTACAAATTCCATTATTTTTAAATCCTAATCAATTGAAAAATCATTCATAAGGATAACTTTATTATTTAAATAAATTTAAATCATTAATTATAAACTATAGTCATGACATACCAAATGATAAAAAATTTACCATGGAATGAGATATTTTAAATATGAAGCATATAACATGATCCAAGGAAGATAGAGAGGAAATTGATATGATCATAAACATATGGATTATTATCATTGTGATCCTAGATACCCACCAACATCTTTACCCATAAAATTGTGCATAGTGATAAATTTTACCACAATCTCATATTTTTTACATAGATATTTTCTAACTGGTTCACATGGAAATTTTGATGATAGTTAAATTACACAGCACTCACCATTTATTATGATAGATAGTCTCTAGAAAATTCATATAAAATTTCAATATGATGAGATAAAAGTAAATACCCAATGTATTGGATAGAGATAGAATACTCATCATTCTCAAAATCCATAAATTTGTGCTCCACAATAAAATAAAGAATTCATCATCTCATAACGAACCACCAAAAAATAATGGTTTGTTTAAACCATTCAAAAACATAAAATATCATGAATATAAAAAATAATAAGATTCTAAAAAATATGTTTTTCTAAAAGGAATCAGAACAGGATAGCTTAGTTGTATATAGGGTGATCAAGACATCACTCCATCAAAGATAAATATTAGAGGGTAAATAGATGTACAAATATAAAAGTATTCAAAAATCCTTTTAAAAATTTGATGTCCAAATTATGTTAAATATAATTTTTTGAGGAGAAATGGATAACTTTTAAATAACTTATTTTAAATATTTTAAAACAAAATATACTTGAAAATAAATTGTTGTTTAAAAATATAATTGAAAATTATTTTTAAACATTAACTCTTAAAAAATATATTTATTAATTCACACTTGAGAAAAAACATATTTTTATAAAAATATTGAAATCAAAATACATAGAAAACTAGTAATTTTAAAAATAATATTTAATAATTTATCCTTGAATAACTCATAAAGGATATCAAATAAAATTGTGGAGTGTATGATAAAACTATTTTATTTTTAAAGGATGTAAAAACCATTTGTAGATTTTGAAATAACATTATTCAAAACCCAAGTCATTGAAAAGATCATGAAACGTTTTTTTCAATGAATAATAAGGAATTAAAGGATAATTGGAAATAAAGTGAGATTGATTTTAAACTAGTTATATGAGAACATTGGTGTGAAGTAAAAACCAAGGCTTTACATAAAAATATATTAAAGGAGATTATAATTACTCATAACAAAAATGAATTGTGGAAATAACAGAATCGTCAAGGAATAATAATTTAGTGTGGATCAAGCGTTACCTTGAAAAGTAGGTGTAAATAAAAGAGAAAAACAATCCTTGGATATAATAGATAAATATTTAAATATTATTGTCAAATAAGAGTGATAATGACCCATGGAATGTATTTAACCCACGAAAACCCCTTACAGCCTTTGAAACATTTGATCCAAAACTACATTCATGGTATATCAATAAAAGAACATTAAATATCATGAAATATAATATAATAATGATAAAATGGAAAATAGTGCACTATTTACACTATTTAAAAGGAAACATGGAATAAAAATGAATCATATATCAAGGGATTCAAATTTGAGATGAAGAAACCAATAGGAATATCGATATATTTGATGTAATGGTACTTCAAAAAGGAATTCATGGGAATAAATTGTAAATATAAAGAAAAAAATAAGAAATAAAATTTTATGCAATCATCGGATAAAATATTTCAACACAGATAAATGGTGTTCCATATTATATAGTATAACATGAAGAACAAAAATTGAATTATCAAAAACACATAATATATTTTCCATATTAGTTGATGACACTATAGTATCTTGTATAACAAACATAAATTATTTAATATCATATTTCATAACATTGAACATAAATATTATTCTTTTATAATCCTTATTATTAATTTTTTATTATTATTACTTTCAATGAACTGATATGGATACCCTCTCAATAGGGACACCCAACCCGATCATCCACTTACATGAATGACTTTCCTGATACCCATGTGATAGAGACTAACACCCGACCATTAAACAACTATAAGAGAGAAAATTTTCTCCTTAAATGAAGTAAAAATCATAGAATATATGTAAATATAATAGAGATAAAAAGTAGAAGATATAACAAAATTCCATAATAGATGGGGAACAACAGAAACAATATAACTGAAGAGGAAGAAAAAACAATATCCTAGATAAAATATCCATGTTAATGGATGGAAAAAATAAAAATACTACTCCAAAATATACATATGATTTTGTGGGAAAACACACAGCATCTCAATAATATATAAACAAACCTAGTTAATGGAAATTCTTATAGCCTTACTCTAGCACCTGACATTTTCTTGAAATGAAATACATAACAAGGTATATGTACTACTGAAGGGTTGCATATGATGTGAGATAATAGGATCAGTTGGATCTAATCCATAACATCAAAAAATAGTCCATTTAAAATAATCCAAATATGAAAATTTTATATAAAAAATTTCATGATAAATATAGTTTTATAATTTTATATCAAAATATTGAAAAAAAATTAATTTCCTCTTTTCACCATTTATAAAAAAAGTTAGTAAATATATTTTAAATAATTTAATATATGTATATAAAATTAAATATATTAAATAAAAGAAACTATAACATATCATATCAAATCCATTGAAGTATAAGGAGATCAATACAATCAAAATAACATGTTACATAACTTCAAGGATCGCGCTTTGGGAGGATATCCAAGACACTCAAACCTAACATAGAAAATAACTTGCATCAAGACTCTAGAAATATGAATGTAGTCTACATAAAATAGGGAAATCCTAGAAGGTGAACCTACCAATAATCCTTACATGTCCATAGAAAAATATTTTTTTGGCGTAGTAGAATGTCCCATTAACAATCCCAGAGATAGCAGGCATGACTTATTACTACACCTTCCATGTAAGTACCAAAGGCATCCCATTTTCTTTATTTTCCAAAGAAACTCATAAAAACATTTTCATCAAACAATTATTTCAAAAACATTTCAAAAAACCCTTTCAAAATTCCCTAAAAAACTTTTCAGTTATAGAAACTAAGAAAACATTATCTTTTACAGAAAACCAATTCAATACACACAAATAAAATCAATTATTTCTTAAAATATGATTTATAAAACATTTTAATGATGTTCACCAATAGAGGCTAGAAATGGAAGTACATATATCAAAACACGGGTCAAACATGCCCCGAATGTGATCCACCAATAGGGAAGAACAAAAATAACTATAGAAAATGCCCTGGAATTATTCAAAACATCTCAAAATTGATTCAATTTAATAAAATGTTTGGAAAAGTTTAAGTATCTCACCAAATCTCAAGAAATGAAAAATTGCACACCACAACCAATAAAAAATAGATTCTAGAAATTATATCATACTATAATTTAATCAATATAAACATCCCAATGTATCAAAATACCCAATAATTAAATTCAATGATACTACCATGATCAAATTAAATGAATAAACATAATGGACTACTCGCCTAGAGAAACACCACAAACTACTCGGATGATACTATGCTGAAAAAATAAAGCTGGAAAAAGCAGAGGTTCCTAAAAGAGTAGGATATGAACCTGATGTTAAAAATTAATTGGGATGTGGACAAATGAAACAAGAATATATCACTCAATACCATAAAATACCACCCCATGATATTTTCATGACATATAACCCCTAAACATGTCATGTAATCAATTATTTCTATTTGGATTAAAAATCCATGGAGTTTTTATTAAAAAATTATTTTCAATATTACATAGTGTGAAATATTTACACAGATTGTATTCTTACATGTTGTGTATTCATCTCATGTCAAGAGCCTAGTGATTCAACGAAAAGTGTGTAAGACAGTTACACATATTTTAATCCACCTATAGACTAAAAAAAATTCTTTCATGAAAACCCAAACCACCATTGGTGTTCTCAAAAATTGTGGAGAAACCCACTAATCCATGGACACATGTATGCTCGAAATATATTAATTCAATAAAAACATCTTTGAAATTTAGGGAATTTTTTCAGAAAGATATCTCCAACCATAGAAGTCTTAAATCACACACAATTAAAGGGTTAAACAAGTAAAGAGAATAGAATTACCAAAATGTGGTTAATAGAATGTTAAAAACTCCCCACCATATTTCATCCCCAATAAGTCATATGGATGGAAGAATTTTGGTAAAAAGATGAGGTCATTACTTTATCATCGATGACTAATTATCCCTAGTCTCACGAGAATCTGATTCAAACCATAACAACACCCTAACAAACAGAATTGAGTTTCCCTGTAAGAATTTTAGTAGAGATTGAACAATCACCATTGAATCATCCCCAACAAAAACATACATCTCTAACTCAATCTCCTTCAAACTAAAATCAAGATAGAGATCTGGATAGTATTTCTTGAGTTTTGATATGTAGAAAAAATCATGAATTCTTATCAACATTTTCAGTAATGTCTTCTGATAATCAACCTGCCTATGCCACTCAATTACATCAAGTGTTCCTAAAATTCTCATATACAATTATCCCTATTACCCAAGATGAAGGCGACATAACCAAAGATAAAATATCCAGAAAACATTTTCACTATAGAAAAGTCCAAATGATTATACCGCCGATCTATGTAATATTTTTTCCGACACTATGTTATAACCATAAACTAATGTATTTCATTAATTATCAAAATTTTACCTATACAAAAAATTTTCCCACCAAAAACGATTTTCCCACATCTTCCAAATTAATAGGTGACCTCCATAGATGATGATAATGATCTGCAAAAGGATCAATTATTATCGAATATTGATAAATGTTAACTATCCTGTGATCCACAGAAATCAAAGACACAAGAATGAACATATCCTTATGGATCTGAAAAACACACTCTATCTAACCTTCCATCTATGGACGATAATTTTTGCTCAACCAAAATAGGGTCCCCAACAACTTTTGGAGAATTATCTAGATATCCATATATAACTTGTATCCCAAATTGAAAAAAATTAAAAAAGAACCCTTTATAACTTTAAAATATCATGCACATACAACATACCAAGATCTTCAATAGTTGTGGTTTCCTGAATGAAGTGAACATACTTTTTCATTCGATTAATCACCACCCAGATAGTTTTCCTCCCTCATAGAGTCTATGGTCAAACAAACAAAAATTCCATTGATACCTCGTCTCATTTCCAAACTAACACTGGAAGAGGCTAGAGAAAACCATATTGTTTATGATTCTATACCATTATCTGTTGGAATGGGTAATAGTGGGGAACATAATCAGCAATTCTATACTCCATACTTGTCCAATAGAATCACCATCTCATGTCATAATGCATCCTCATTGTGCTCAGATGAATGAACATAATATAACTTTGAAAATAATACAAAATCAAGCACCACAATGATTCCAAGATGAAAAAATGATGCCCAAAACATAGAATGTCATATGAATAGAGAGACTAACCCAAAAATGTCTCCCCAAAATAATGGTTTTATAGATATTCAATGAACTCATCATCCTACTACTGACTCTACAGAACATACTCAATGAGAGATGATGATAGATTCATGTTAGAAGCTTTTTGAAACATCATACTGAGCATCCAAATAAAAATAAGAGAAAACCCCTCTAAAGATCATATATTCCATTGATTTTGAAACATAATGTGATGGAACTTTCTGGCTAAGAGCATCTGTAATAACATTACCCTTCCTCGGAGTGTAGGTGATGTCGAAGTGAAGTATATGAATAAATTCCACCAACCACCTCAACATGAGATTCATGTCTTTTTGGGAAATTATATTTCTCTATAAAAATACTACGATCCTTCCTATAAAAATATACTGCCTTCTACAATTAAGTTCATTCTAAACTAAGGTAACATATAAATCATGATCAGGATAATTAATCTCATGAATTCAAAGGTAACAAGATATTAAAGGCACTATATGATCATAAAATATGGGAAGACAACCCAAAACTATTCCATAAGATAAATAGAAAACCATATACATCTTACCAAGATGAGGTAAGAGTATAATATGAGATGACATTAGAAGTATTTTTTCTCACCGAAAGAAGACATATAATGTTCATCCCATGTCAATTTCACTGATTTCTAGATTAATTCAGTCAGTGGTGACACCAACTTTGAGAAATCATTGAAAACCCATTGGTAGTAGCTAGAAAGACCTAGAATCCTCCGAACCAAGAATAAATTCCATGGTTATTCCCATGAAAAAATTGAATTTTCCGTCTTAGGAACAAATGATAATCCGTGTTTTTAAATAACCTACCCCATGAACATCACTACATGGATTCATAAATTTCACTTTGAAGTCTATCCAAATGAATCGTGAATTATTAGTATTTCTAGAACTTATCTCAAATGTCTTCTGATCTTGTGCTCTGATATTGAATAAATCAAAATAAAATCCATGAATACTTCCACAGAAATTTAGATATTCTGATGGAATATCCAATTCACAAAATACTTAAAAATTGTTGGAGCTTTAGTCTGACCAAACAGAAAAAAAAGATACTCTAAATGGTCATAAATTATCCAAAAATACATCTTTGGTATATCGAAATAGCAAAATATAAGCTAATTATAAATATATTGAAGAATAATCTTTAATAACTACTTAACCCATTTAATTTATCATGTAAATAATCCACACATGGAAAATGTTACTTGTTCTTAATAGTTAATCGGTTTAACTTCCTATAATAAATACACAATAAAAGTGAACCATATATCTTCTTGGGAATGAGTATTGGGGATACCCAATAAAAACATTGTGGTGAAGAAACCTTTTCAATCCTAGATTTCAATTGAATATTCATCTCTTTTAGCTTCACTGTTTCTATAAGATATGAAGGTATTGAAACTTGTTTCCTACCTTGTACTGGGTCAATTGTAAACTATACATCCCTCTATTAGAATCACGTATAAATGTTTTTGGTAAACATCATAAATATACTAAAAAATATAGAGAATAAGAAAAGGAAATATCAATAGGAATAACAACCATAATGGATAATAAACACATGATATTCTGGCAGGAAAGTCCTGCACGACAAGAACCCAAATACCACTCTCCCTGAAACATGCACAATCTCATACTGATCACAATAAATGAGAACCACTAATGATACCAATAAACCCTATCATGATAAAAAACAATTAAATACATAATAATGATGATTTCAAATAGATTTATATCATGAAGAAGAAAACCCACGACTAACACTGCATCAATTATCGATAGTGAGAAGGGACATTGAAACCTTACTCTTTCCTCATAACGAGAAGTTTAATTTACTCCATAAAAATGAACACTAGTTTGTTTGTATATTCAAGAATATAAAAAAATATTTAGATGAAAATGATTTTGAATAATCATTATCAAATAAATCATCCACTAATGATGATTACATAAATATATTAGCTCTCAATATCACAAGAACCACATCTACCTCCATCAAAAAATGATTTGCTATGTGAAGGTGACTCACCCTTGAGGCATGTGCCTAGATCCTTGTAGTATTTAATGTATATTATTTCTTGGTAGTTGCCTTTGGATTTTATGATTCTTGAAGATTATCTAGTTGTATAAATATAATAATAGAAACTCTACATATGACCAAAACATCAACAAATGTTTTAGGATAGTGTAGGTGACGGAAATGAAAACTGTGTGTATACAACCATTCTACATAGATAGAAAGTAATAGGCACACTTCTGGATACAATTGAAGGTTCCAGAGAGCCCTTCTATTGAGAACCACATCCAATACTCCTATGATGACCTTATAACATCCTTTTTTCCCCGACGTGCCATTAAAGCTACTACTAGGGGGATTTGAAGGGGTATAATATCTAACCATTCATGCCATATTTATCTCAACAATCATAGATCTTCCAACTTTCTCAACATAGGTTGAAATATTTTATATAAATACATGTGATATAATTTCTTTTCATAAATCCTATAGGTACTTTTGAGATTTCTCTTAGTAATTCATTATAACCTATGGTTTAAAACATAATAGCTAAAAAAATAATTGGTGTATGAAAGCACTGAACTCCCTTTGATATTCATGGAGAGAAACTTCATATACTTCTCTGTCATCAGTGATGATACACAAAAATAATGGAAGAAGAGATTATAGAAACCCTTCCCGTCAGATCCCACATGCAAAACCTCTGGTACCGTGGAATCCAACCAGCATTTGTTGGATTATGCAATTCTAAATTCCTTGCACCTAAACATGATACTCTTTTTTTTATCATGGATTTTGAATAATATATTGATCTTTTAAAGACACTCCTATGCCTCATGATGTTCTTTCATACCCTTAAAGGATTGGGGATTCCCCCACAAGAACTCTCTGGACCGATCACTTTCTCCTTCTAATCTTGGATGTCCCTTTACAATTGCAATCTAGACTTGTGTTATGTTCTGATTGACAATATGAACTACCTACATGATATCCTCGATATAATTATAATCAAGGGTTAGATTCCCTTGAAATAATCAACTGCATCCTCTTGTGAAACTCATTAAAAATGTTTCGGAGGTGTACAACTAGACAAAAAAACAAAACAAATGATCAGACATGGAATAATCATAGTTCAAAATAGAAAACCCAGAAGAAAAAAATTGATATTATAATCCAAAATAGAATCAAGATACACACATCCCAATATTCAATGTTTACTTAAGTCTCTTCTTGAAAAGATCTGGCGAAGAACTCACCGCAATTTAACTCTCAATTTTTTAAAAACCAATATCTAGTATACCAAAGGTCCCTAGGAAAGGACTCTTATGGAAAAAATCTACATTTGATACCGTTTTTGTAATCAACTGATCCAAATACCCTCTTAATAATTTCACTCGACCCATATTCCACATACCTGATGGGAATTCTCGATCCCCACGGGTTGGTGACTAGAACCCGAGCATCAAATAATAAGTATATAGAAATATTTTTCCCAACCTAATATAGAAAGAAGGGATATATATATATATCATAGAGAAATAGTATAAGTGATAAACATATACCTTAATGTATATGGAACAATTTATGTGATACAACTAAAAAGGTGGAAAAAACAATATCGATGAGACAAGTCTAATAATAAAGGATGGATAAACTAAATTATCTACTCCAATAACTCCATGTTATAGCATGGGGAAACTCTACCATATCACTACTATCTACCCAATCCCATATAGAAGAAAAGATCACTATCTCACTCTAGTCCCTTGAATCTCCCTTCATCGAAATATATATTGAGGACTACACACCATCAATGGTCTACATAATGTGTGAGCTAATAGGTTTATTTATATCCCTCCTAGGTGTTCTATGACCATCCTTGGTACAATAATAGAAGAATTATTGAGTTTAAATGAAGAAATAATGATATATGGTTTTATATTTATATATTAAAGTCATTGAAAACAATTTTATTTTCCCTTTTAAAAATTTTCAAAAAAAATCTAGTAAATCAATGTAAAAAAACATACAAATATATCAAAATAGTTATAAAGAAAGACGGTACCACATATCATATCACATTGATGGATGTATAAATAAAATAGAAATAATTTAATCATTACTAATGTCCTTCCAAGCATCAGAAAAGATTTGGATAGTTAGGAAAATCATAATAAAGAATGAAAATCATGTTCATCGAGCCTCTAGACTTATTCATTGTTTATATATATATATGGAACACCCTAGAAATTGAACCCCCAACAAGTCTAACATAACCCCAGAACAACTTTCCTAATAAGAAGAGGAAATACCAATGATAAAACCCAACGAAGGTGGATGAGACCTATTACTACACCTTCCACCCAAGTACCCAAGGCTATAAACGTTCTTTATTTTCTAATCCAATTTTTTAATCCATTTTTATGAAAATATTCTTTAATAACTATTTCATAAAACCCTTTCAAAATACCATGAAAACACCTTTTCATTTCCCAAAACATTTGGAAAATAATATTTCATAAAAAACCAATTACAAACACAAATCAAATCAGTCATATTATTCCATTTCATTTATAATTAAATTTATAAAATAATAAGATCACTGTATTTCAACAACACATACTAGATATTGAACAATATTCCTCAACACTCGGGCCATGCATGCCCGCAATGCGAACCACTAACAAGGAAGCACAAAAAATAAAAAAGGAAGATATAAAATCAATCCACACATCTCAAAATTAATTTACTTAAACAAAATCGTCAGAAAAGAGGAAATATCAAAACGTAAATTAAGAATGCACAACTTCCACACTATAACAAATAATTAAAAGTCCCCTGAATCCGGATCACACAAATGATCTAGAACATAGTTAATAAAATCATCACCATGGTTCAATGGATTGATAATGAAATGAAACAGAGCTACCATGATCAATGGAAATGAATAAGAAGAAAATATTACTCATCAAGAGAGACACCTTTCACAACCTTGAAGATACAATATAGAACGAATCAATCCAGAATAAATTGAGTTTCCAAAAATTACTCGAGAATAACCCTATGTTGAGAGTGTATAGGGATTTGGAAGAATGAAATAAGAATCAACTATGAAGCACCATAAAATACCACCACATGTGATTTATATGGTGTGTAACCCATTTAGAGTTTCTATAATCCACAATGTCCATGTACTATAACAGTCTTGTTACCTTTTCTTTTACCCAAATTTTCTTCCTTACACCTTGTGTAATATTTACACGGTGTGTATTCCTTCACATTATGTATCCATCTCACAACATGAGCCTAGATATGGAATAATTTTCATCTAAAGTAGAAACATGGTGGGTAATCACCCGAAAGACTAGAAAAATATCATCTTTTTACCTGAAACCCTAAACCAATGGGGGTGTCCTCCAATGTTAGGGAGAACCTCACTAATCCATTAACACATTTATATCCGGACTCCATTAATTTAGAAAAAAATCTTTGAAATTTAGGTCATATTCCAATAAAATTATCTTCATCCTATTAAGTCACATGTTTTACCTAATTAAATTAGAAAACAAGTAATGATAATGGAATTACTTGAACGAATGTAATAATAATTTATAGTACATTAATTAGTAATAGTATGTTACGACCATTATGTGTTGACAACATTAAATTTTTTTCACATGTTTAATTTTTTTAGATCATTACCGATAATTTAATACCAAATTACTCACTTATATATTATTTATGGTTATATAATTTATACCTTATATTATTTTAATTTTTTTTTATTATATATTCCTTTAGGTTATGTTATGTGAAAACTAAAATGAAAATGGATCATTTTAGTAATTTTAGCAAATGAAAATGTTATGTCAATGATAAGTTAAATACATAATATAATATATAGAACAATATAATAATACAAATTTTTATAATATATTATAATAGTATTATTTTTCAGGTTATCATAGTCATCCACAATTATATTTCAAATCGTTGTTCCCCTAGGTGGTTAAATCACCTCAAATGTGAACACACATTCACTTAATTTGTGAGTGTGGATAAAGACACATTTATTATGAAGATGTGTCATTATAAAAGAATAATACAGAATTTATATCTATTTTTTTATTATAGTAATCCATTTTTTATGTTTTTTGTACAATGAATTAAAATCTAGATAAAAATTGAAGAAAAAAACTATTCTTCATGGAGGCATTTCTTCATGAACATGCACTATTTATGTCTTAATGTTTTGGTATATTGATATAAATGAAGAAATAATTATTTTACCAATAATATAAAAACATATCTGTATAATAATTATATTGAAGAAACTATATTATTATCATGGTAGTATATTTGGAAGAGTGAGACATATAATGAAAATAAAAGAAAAGGATAATACTTAAATTGGAGGATTGATTTATCCTTGGTTGTTCCATAATATTGAAGGTATTAGGATAAATATGCATGAAAAGGGATTTATTTTGGTTTGATATGGTTATATTGAGAGTAAATTGGATGATTATATATGAGTAATTTTAAGGATAAGTGTGTATTTTAAAAGGTGTATAGGATCACCTTTTATAAGATAGAAAAGGGCACTTTGGGAAAACCCATAATATTTAAAATATTCCAATCCAACATTACATGTTAAATGGATAAAATGATTCAAAATAATGGATTTTGAGTAATTTTAGGTTGGTAATGAATCTAAAATGTTTTTCCTTGCATGTTTTATGTTATAAGATTTCTTACCATTATGTTATTACATTTTACTCTTTTCCTCATAAACTACAAAACAAGTGTTTGACTAAGGGTTTTGTTTTTGTTTTATTAAACATATAAAATAATCAATATAATGAAATATGGATATTATAAAACAAAATTTGACACCTATTTAATTCAAATTAAATTATTTATAATATAAGAAATTTTTAAATTAAATCATTTAATGTGTAGAAAAATATTTTATGTTAAAAATGAAATTTTACCATTATATATTATTAATATTTTTTATTGTTGATTAAAAAATTATTGTTAATATATTCACTTATGTTTTAATATATAAAATTAGATTCATTATTTAATGTATTTTAATATAATTTGTTTGATATAAATTCTATGATATTAGTAAAATAGTAATTTTTAAAACATGTATTTCACCATTATCATGGTAATTATCATTAATAATAGTAAACTAAATTTTATTTAAGATAATGAAATTGGAAATTTTAAATATATTTGAATGTATTATATAAAATATAAAAAATTATTCTATTATATTGTGTTTCTATTATGAGGTAAATTAATATTAACGTTACATCATGCATCACATAAAACCCCACTTAAAAAAAGTAATCTTTAAAGAAAAAAGATTTTTTATTAGGATATAATTCAAAATTCCAGTACTTCAAATGAATTTAAAATATTTAATAAAATTCATATAGTATTTATTTAAAAATAAAACAAAACAAAAAATATCATTTCATCATATTTCTTTAATTAAAAAAATAGTCCAAAATAGTTTTCATTAAAAATCTAGATAACTTTTCAAAATTTTGTACATGTGTTTATAAATTAAATATAGTATTTAAAGATGTTTTATTAAAACTTATAATATTTAATTTTATAATAAGAGATTTAAAAACACAATAGTTATAAAAATGATGAGGTATTAATAAAATCAAAATGTTCACTATTCCCTTAGAAACTATTTATTTTAGAAGAATACTAAAAATACGTCCTAATATAATTTCTTATGCGGAATCCAAAAATG
Source organism: Viscum album (assembly GCA_963277665.1). Lineage (NCBI taxonomy): Eukaryota > Viridiplantae > Streptophyta > Magnoliopsida > Santalales > Viscaceae > Viscum > Viscum album. The sequence goes on from OY728131.1 coordinate 189,767,690, forward strand.
AATTTAAATTTATAAAATATCATTTTTATATTTTTAATTAATTTATTTAATATATATTATATAATATAAATATAATGAATTTCTCTAAAAAATCCAATTTTATATTAACCCATATTTATCTTTTAAAGGAAGTTATTATTAGTTGTTTACCATCATTATGTTTATTACATATTTTTTAGTAATTTATTCATAAACTTTTGTGGTTTCTTATGTTTAGTGTATCATGTGACAGAAGTTATATAACGTAGTATGTCTTTTATATGAGCCAAAATATTGGGTCATTACATTACATCCCTCATAAATAAATTACATCCTCATAATTATTATTATTTTTTAGTAAAGGATGAAGTTAAGGAATCTATAAAAAATCATGATATTTATTTTAATGAGATATCCACCTCAAATATAATTGGTAAAACCTAGGAACTAGTTTTCCCAAATATATTTCACTACAGTTCATAGGGACATAACTTTTAATGTTTTATATCCTTAACATTGTTTCAACCAAATACTCAAATAAAAATGATATAATAATATCCATAATAATTAGTGTTTATAAATACGAAATCCCAGTCCTAATATTTATACTCCAATGAAAATGTAATTTAAACCTAGTATACATTATTTTCTACTGTATCTTATTTGGTCAATCTTATAATTCTCTAGTGTTAACCAATTTTAATTTGTGTTAGATTATATTATAATTCTCTACTTAATACCTCGATGTAATAATTTAATAAATCCATCAAATACATTAGTAATTTGAATTTGATCAACCAAATAATATCCTTGAGAATTGTTAATCCAGGTGTCTATTGTATGACCACTCATCATGAATTAGGGTAATGATCGTGTTAATGGCCGCGTAACCCATTTTAGGGTGGTTACCCATATGTGAATCTGAGCCACAACTATGTCCACTTGTAGTATGTACATAGGGATGCATTACCTAGGAAACCCATCTAATATTGAGTTTACAAATATTTCAGGATATATGTAGTTATCCAACCTGAGTAAGCTCAGATTTGGTGTCTATAACCATTACATTGGAATGATTACAAGGAAACTCAACCCAAATGATAGATCAATTTAGTAGTATTTTTAAACTAGACACATGCTCGAGTATTGTTTTAAAAATTAATTCACTAATTACAACATATATGTTTCATTTGAGTATAAATTTATTAGACCAATTTTAACCTTTTATATATTTCTTAGTACACTTATTAGATTCATGGGGAAAGAAAAAAAATATGTGTGAGCTCAAATTCTCAATAAGTGTTATGTATAACCGAAAAAGTAATGAATCAATAAAAATAATCAATATGGTAAAGTAAATAACACACCACATATGCTATGTAATCAATAAACTGAGAGAGTGTGTATAAATAATGTGGATTAGTTAAAAACTAAACATACAAGTAATCATAAAAAAACCTTGGTCCACCACAAATCAGTCACCTGAGTTGATCAGGTGAAATGACCGAAGATCATTCCTGGTCCTCATAGGTTAGAAATTAGTGTCGAGCTTCAATATAGAAATATGGTGGAATGATTTCATAGAATAATACAAAATTAACTAAATAGTGGAAATATAATAATATCATCCCAAATATATATATTAATCCAAACTGGGAATCTTTATACAAGAATATGACAATATAACAACTGGCCAATGAAACCCAACTGAACATGATCACCACCACGTCTCCATGTGAACTCTAGGGTCACTCCCTGATACCAAAACAAAAAAATATCCCATGATGGTCTAAACCAAGATGAAACCTACATAATAAGCTTAAGACATGAAAAAACTATAGGTGTGAGTATTAAAACACAATAGGGGTTCTTTAGAAAGACTATTTATAATGATGTTACTTTCAAAATAAAATAACATTCAACTTCAAGTACGAAATAAAATATATAAAATTATTTTTTCCCACATTATTTCCATTAAAAACAAATCATGGTATATTTTTCTTTTTCTTTTCCAATATAGATTCCTTTCCATAAATGTAACATTATAATTTTCAAGGTTAAAGTAATACTATCATTTCAAAATAGGTATAATAGATCATAAAACATTCTCTATATTAAATAATTTTTCATAAAAACATTAAAAACTAACCAATAACATTCAAATGAAATAAGAAACACATGATAACACCACAAAAATAGTCACATTACTAGGGAAATGAAAATAAGTTCACAAGAGTAACCAATAAACATTTTGAATGAATCACCCCAACGATCAATATATTTCCTTTCAAATAACCATTCATAAGGTAGTCCCTCATCATTTACCACTGACGAAACTAAAAAAACTTGTAAAGAGAATTATACAAGGAGAGTTTTCAAGATATACACTACCACCATTCTCGCTAATTTTAAAATTTTCCTCAAACACCCTTTAGAAAACCATTATTTCTAAATGAACCAAATTAATATTTAGAAAGTTTTATAAACACACAATTTTCGATTTCATAATTATTTTACAAATCTATTTAAAACATTCAAATCACACATTCAAAAAAATTACATTTTTATAGGAATTAAAAATGGTCCATTGAACAGAATCCCATGACATTTCATTTGAAAGAACCAAAGACACTCAAATTTCAAGTCTAAATTTTTTTAATCCATTTCTGGAACTGAAAACTACTATCAAAATATTACAACAGTAGTTACAATGAAAAACCATTCATAAATACCCACAAAACATATGTGAATGTTAATATTTTATTCTATCAAACACATTGTGTGCTCATTTATTAGAAAACATAGCTATTTATCACAAAAAAAGGCATATATCACCACTTTAACACCAAATAAATATGCTAAAGGTAATACATAATTTTTTATAGTATATGGATGGTTTAGAAATCCTCAAACAAATGAAAACTAAATTATAAATTCATTTATAGGGGGAAAACAACCTCAAATCCATGGATCTTCAAAAACACGTGCCTAAAAACACTTCATGATTGTTCTAAAACCCAATATCTTCCAAGATTAACCTTAAAATATAAAACCACCAAAAAAAATGAACAAAACCATGAATCAAAGGTCCATGATACCATGGGAGAAATATATCTCAAAATAAAATGGTTGAAAGTGGAAGATTGAGAGGATGGGAGGAGATCACATTGATGGATTTAGCCGCAAACCATGAATAAACCCAATATCCACACCATTGGATAAGGATAAAGTCTTAGATAACAAGAAGAGAGGCCACTGAGGGTAGAATTAACTATACAGAGGATAGGGGAGGAGTTTTGGAATAAAAATTATTAGGGGGAATATGTGGAATTTTGTAAATATTTAGATCTCGCAGTTCATACAGTTTGGCCTCACAATTTACTAAACTGTGCACCAATCATGTGCCCCTTACTGGAAATAACTAGTCACCTACATCCTCTGGATACGTTGTTTACAGACCATGTTACAACCATTCTGAATTGTTCTATCACAATACATTTGCCTACAACATACTTTAAGCACAGTTTGAATGTCCATGGGGGGTTTATGAACCCTTTACCAGAAGCACTTGAAGGCTTGCATAGTTTCGTGGAGCATGATGCAAGGTTTTCCCAAACTTTGTGTTGACCGTGCTCTAAGATATAAAGACCAAGAAACTCCTAATTTAAACTCCTCACACCCAAAAATCAAGACCCAAACCCTAGGATGGATGATAAATAGAATCTGAGGTTAAAAATAAAAATCTTGGTGTGAAACTTCTCCCCACCATTAACGATTTTATCCACCAAAAATCTAGAACGCCTACCAATTGATTGATAAAAGATTAAGTATTTCCACAACTACAAAATCCATCCTCTTAAACAAGAACATATCAACCACTTCCAAATGGAAGATATTCCTCTCTCTTAAAACATAACAACAACCCAAAATATCATTAGAGAAACAATGGGAAGGATCAAGCCATAACATCAATAACTGTGTATCAAGCAACATCGTTGATCATACTCCAAAACATAATTCTCACCCAAAATGAAGGGAAAAATAGAAATCAAGAAACTTCAAAAGAAATCCACATCAAACTGGACAAACACCCAAAACAAAATCAAAATCTTAATGCAGGGGATGGAATAGACTCCCCACTATTAAAAAACAACTCGAACTTATTATTTAATGAAGAATCCACAATAAAAACTATGGTGGGTCTCCCCACCTTAAGAAATTACTTGCATCAAACAACAACATAAGACAATACAAAAACCCCAACATGATTAGACACATGAAATTCCCCACATAGGCATAAACCACACTAAAAGCATACATTTTAAAATAAAATTCATCCAAATGTCCATAAAACTATGTTTAAGTGAACCATAAAAAATCAAAAAATATATTCTACTCCCAAATGAAGGGGAAAAAATTGAAACAAGGATTCCCACAACCCTATTAGGTTCATGACTACGTGAAAAGATTCACATCAGGGCATATGGCTAGAGATATAATGTTTGAAGCATCTATTGTGCCACATATAAGACCTAATGCTCATAACACACCACCACTCAGAACATAAAGATTTGGGATTTCCAAAATAAAAACATCTATTCATTAAAATTGTAATTAATTGAAGATCCATAACATCCACATAGATTTAAAAACAATTAGAACACCACTAGACAAAATAGGTACAATATAATGAAACAATACAATTGGAAGGTACGCTAAAACAATCCCAAATAGTACTCTACTTTTGAAATATAGCTCCATATCAATCCCTAGAAACACCCCAATAGAACCGTTGAAGTTGAAATAGGATTCCATAGGCATGATAGATCCTTTGAGCACTTGTACATGATGAATTCTTTCAATTTTTAGTTTTTCACTAATAACACACCACAATCATGTGTTTAGAAGAATAATATAAAATATCTCATGGAATTTCAGTTAAACAACTAGCCCTAAATACATATGGAAACTTCAAAAATTCCATACCAGAACTCCCATCACCACTTCTCGGAATCAAGGGAGTGATAGAAACCTCAAGAACCCAAACCACCTCAACTTTAATGAAAACGTCTTTCTACTCAAGGTTGGAAGATGCAGTCAGATTGAAATCTAACACCTCAAACTGTAGATTAGGATGATTCCCACACATGAAATCCTGAGCCTTCATGGAATAGTTCTCAAAATACCCCAGATAATATTGAACTAGGTCCCAAAAGTTATAATATAATTCCAACTCCAACTAAACACCCAATTGCAGATAACACTTTTCAATTTCGTTCCTTACCTTTATCAACTCATAAAAATACTGATGGAAGAATGAAGCCTTAAAGAATTTCCACGTAAGATCTTCATGAGGCTTATTCTAAGAGACCAACATACACCACTTACAGGTCATGATTTCAATGATAAATGAAGAGAGATTTACCTTTATGGACTCAAGAAACTCAATAATGCTGAAGTTCCTTTCAATTTTCAGCATCCACTCTTCCTCTTTGAAAGGGTATTCTTGACCATAAAATAGAGGTGGATTTAACTTATGAAACTCAAGAATAAAGTCCTTAGGTTGATCAATTAGAATCTAGCTAACATAAACCAGACCATAGCATCACCATGAATACCCATTGAATCTCTATGATGAAAAACTCTAGACAACATGAAATGTAAGAGATTAATCAACACAAACTCTTCAATAAAAGTTTTAAAATTTAAAATACCTCATAAAATCACTACCCATATATACACATGTCATACCAGGAACTTATCTACCCACATAATCATCCAATCACCATACACACATATCCATTCATGTTCGAAATCAAAGATATACCAAAGTTTGAAACAAAATATTCCTATTTTCCAAAACAAAACATTCCACCAAAGATGTCACAATCTCAACACACTTTACATTTTAAAAATTAATAAAAAATTTCAAAATATGACTACAGACCGATAAAAAACCCTTTTAAAAATCACATATCAATTTATTTTATTCTATTCAAAATATAAATTAATACAATTAAAATAATTTTTATTATCTTATAAATATCATTTGAACAAAATAATGGGATAAAAATCCCACTCATTTTTATTTCTATCAAATTCAGAAAACAACATAAAATTTGGAAAAACATTTTTTTATAAACCCTGGGTTTGAATTATAAAAAAAATAATCTCATTAAATAACTTTTACATAACCTAGAGGAATCATTTTCTAAAAATACATTTTTCTATATCGTTCCTCAATGTTAATTCTAAAAGTACCATTGTCCAACATTCAAAAAATCCAACCATTTCCCCTAAAATCCATTCTTTACCAATTACAAAAATGATAATTCAATGTAATTTTATGAAATAAAGAAGACAAAAAAACTCACAATGGGAAAATATTTTGAGTGAGTGAATTGGAAACATGATTGGTAGGCATATTACAAACACACAACCATCACTGAGTGTATAATAGGAATTTTTCCCTAGCTCCACATGGCTTTATAATCCATGTGAGCTCACAAACACCACTAGCCCAACTTCCCTTTCATATCCCAAACACCAAAAAAATCAATTAGAACTAAAGAAACCAAAGAGAACAGGGAATCCCATAGAAACCCAAGGATTGGAATAGAGATCATTTGATAGAAACTACCTCATACCTACATCGTAAGGTTTCAATAGTCCTACTCCATCTAACTTGACTTCCCCAAATAACATATAATGCTCTACAAGCAAGGCCCTCCAATATTAAACTACTCTGATACAATTTTTTCACAATCCAACTCAGTTCGACTTGGAACTAGTCACCAGAACCGATATGTGGAAAGGCTCGAAGGGCGTTGCTAATCCACATGGGCTGGAAACTGTTGTTGGGCCTCAATATAGAAACATGAGGGAATGATTTTACACCATAAAAAATAAATAAACTGAATAGAAGAAACATAAACAAAGCATCCCAGCTGTATATATACAACCAAACTGAACATAATTTTAAAAGAATATTAAAATAAAAAACAACTAACCAACAAAACCCAACTGAACAAGATGACCACCACATCTTCATGTGACCATGAGGGCCAGTCCCCAATAAAAAAACCAAAAATCATCCATGGAGATATAAACCTATCCAAAAACTACACCACAAGATAAAAACATGAAGAAACTATATGTGTGAGTATTAAAACTCACTATGCATTTCTGAACACGTCTATTCCCAATGCACTTCCTTTAAAATAAAATAAACATAAACATAAATTTAAAGATTCAATATATAATAGTAATCAATTATACTCATTTTCCATTATTAAAAATATAATTTTTCATTTCCCTTTTTCATTTTAAATCTAGATTCATTTCTATAAAGGTTACATTATCATTTTTAAGGGGAAAGTGATTCTTTCATTTCAAAATATGTATAAGAGAGAAGAAAACATTTTGTAACTTAAATAATTTTTCATAAACCCTTTGAAAAACAACCCTTTACTTTGTAGAAAAATACACTGCACATAATAAAACCACAAAAAAAGTCACATTATAATGGAAATAGAAATAAGGACACATGAGTAACCAATAAGCATTTAATCACAATAAGAAATGAAAGAAACTAAGTTCCAATAGACATGGCAGAAACCTAGGAAATCATGAATAATCAAAAAAAATACTAATACATGTTGACTCAAACTAGAAATAATACCATAATAGAGGACATCAAGAATGACCAATGTGATGAATGTACACCACATGGTACAGACCGAGGGTAATAATCACAGAGAAATAAAACTCAATATATCACCATGTTACGAACCACTATCTAGTGTGTAATCTAACTAGTCGGGTAATCGTTATCATAAAATTCAACAGCTATGCCAGGTTCTTCATATAATTATATATAAAATACTATGAGACAACTGATACCAACCGAGCATCCAATCAGATAATCATGTGTGATAATTAACAAAACAGGCATCACCTGAATCACTCGAAAGGTAAATATATTTATTTTCATCTACCCATTCAAAATGGGCCTTCTGGGAATGGGCCTCCTGAAAGCACAAACATAACCAAAGAAATAGAATTATCAAAGGAGGGGTTTTCTTATTAAACACTTTCACCATTTAATAAATTGAAAAATGGGCCTGAAACACCTTTCACAAATCCTTTATTTATCAAAGAACCAAATCCACATTTAAAAAGTTGTGTTAACACCCCATTTTCTATTTCATAATAATGTTACAAATCTATTTTAAACATTCAGAGCACACTTTCATGCCAAATACAATTATAGAAAAATGTCAAATAGTCTATTGATCCACATCAATGACATTTCATTTTAAAGATCCAAACGTAAACAATTTTCACGTATAAATAATTTATAATTCCACATGAGGAACCCAAAACTACCATCAAGATGTTACAAAATAATTTACAAAATAAAATCATTCATAATAATCCACAAAACCTATATGAAATCTAACCAGGTATTTTACCAAAGACTTAGTGTACACATTTATAAAAAAAAATTATTTATCATGAAACAAGGTATAAATAACCAATTTTCACACCAACCAAATATTCCAAAGGTCAAAAATCATTATTTATCATCTAGGTAAGGTGTGAAAATCATGATACCAATAAAAGGTAAATTATAATGGAAACTGTAAATGAAAATGTACCTGAAATCCATGTTGGTTCAACAATGCACACCTGAGAACACTACACGATGGTCCTATGACCAAAAATATACCAAGAGGAACCATGTAAAATAAAACCCCCATCATAAATTAAGGGAACCGTGAACCCTAGTTCGAAGAGACTATGTGAGTATGAAATATCAAATGAAAATAGCAAAAAGAGGAAGAGGGAGAAGTGAAGAGGATATTTCCTTGAGGGATGTGGCCCCAAAACATGAAGAAACCTAGATCCACACCATTGGAGAAGGGATGAGTCTTAGGGAATAAGGTGAGAGTCCCCTTAGGGTCTCATGAAAAAAAAATTGGAGGAGAGAATTGGCATTTTGGGTTAAAAATACTCAAGGGGGGTACATAGAATTTCACAAATATTTTTATTTGGGGAGATAACTAGGTTTGGTATCATTGTTTACCAAACCCTGGGCCAACCATACACCCCATAAAAGACAGACATGGCCACTTTCACAGGATAGACTAATGATTTATATACCATTCACCAACCTTATGGAATGGTTATTCCCCAAGACAGTGGCCTCCCACATGCTTTAATCATGATTTTACTAACCATGTGTGGGTCACACAGCCTCATCCAAAAGATCTTCAATGCTTGAATTGTATTACTAACCATGTATTGGCCATGCTCCCTATACTATAATTACTACAAGCATTTCATAGCTTTCTAGATCATTCTGCACTATTTTACCAAACCATACAATAACCATTCACCAAAATAAAAACACCATGAAACCCAAAATTTAAACCCATCACACACGAAAATCGAGAGACAACCCCAACTCCAAAAGATAATCCATATCCAAGGTAAAAAATAAAAAATAGGGTGTGACACAAGCCATTTAAAATAAATAGATACGGTATCATCAATATTTAAAGGTAAATAAATTAAAACCATTCCATTTTATCAATAAATTGCGAATAAAATGCATTCATAGATTTTTTTGATACTGAAAATATGATTGATAATAATTACAGAATAAAAATGAAGGAAATTATTAATTATTGGATTCCTTGTTTCTTATGTACACGATACCATTACCGTCAAGACAATTCAAAATACGGTTTATAAAATAAAAGGTGAAAACACCACTAAGGCTAGCCAACTAATATATCCCATATGACTACCAATGCATCTATTGGTTATCTATAACTGTTCCCCACCTTTTTTGTACCTATCCAACACATTCTTCATATATTGAATAATAAATTTAATTAATGAAAAATGTGCATTATAAAATATCTATTTTGAGAAAAATATTCTAGTCTATAAATATTTCCACAGTTAATTGAATGTTATTTTAGTACACATTGTACATAAAAATTTTATATGGTTTTGGAAAGAATCATGTCTATGATCAATGATATGTATATTTGGGGCAGATTTAATGTTAAATGAACACTAGAAAATGAATATCTCAATGGGAATAAAAAAATAAATCCTGGATGTGACTTTCAATACTATAATAAAACAAATTAATCATAAACATATAATAGAAGAATAAGAATGGTATCAATAAAATATATCCCAATTGGAGTAAACATAAAGGGTTATTGTACTTGGTGAATATAAATATAATAAAATGTTTTATATAACATTCTTCAAGAAAATATCCTTTTCATTTTTAAAATAATTTGGGAAATTATTAACTTTGAAAGTCACTTTTAAAAACAATTTTTTTAAAAGGAAAACCTTTAACATTATAAATGAATCCTTGAAGAAATAATAATGCGTAAATTTAAAAACACTATATAAGGTAAAATATACATTTCATTTTCAGGGTAAAAAGGATTGAAAATTGCCTTGCCCATATGGAGACATAATGATTTCTCTGAAAAAAAAGTAATTTAATAGAATAAATGATTAAAATTTCATTAATGTATCATTTTAAATAGGCAAAAATTATTGACAAAAAAGTATAAAACAAATTTTTAGGGAGAAATGTTTTTTGACCAAATATAGAAAAGAAGTTGGGTTAAAAAAAATTTCTAAAACATTTCATTTACTAATGGGTAAGAAATGGTAATATTACTTGAAAAGGACCTAAATTAAAATTGTTTAATAAAATAAATGGTTTTATTGAACAATTATCCTATAAATTCCTCCAATGTAATTTCAATAATATGCACTCCTGATTAGAATGTGATTGTGAAATAAACCCTTAAAATGATCATTACATTGATGTGAGTATGTTTTATTGAATTTATTCTTTGTATCAAACTTTAAAAAAAATTAAATAATTTTAAATAAATTAATAGATATTAAATTTAATTAAACATATAATCATAGAATATTAATGACTTTGAAGAAGTAATATATCCTAATGATAAGGAATTGAGTTATGAAATTTCATTTCCACTTGTTTACATTAGGTTCAAAACCTATTAAATGAATTATTTAAAATTGAATCTAAAAATATAATGAATAATGATTTTTCATGAAATTAAATTTAAATAGGTTAGTATATAAATCATATTTAAAAAACATGGTGCATAAAAATATAGTATGCCTCAATAAAATAAAATTTACATGAAATCCCTTACCTTACATTTTCTTTTGGGTGAACATCCTTTAATCTACTATATAACAGTATTAAAAATATTAATAATTATTAAAGAACTATATTAGAGTTTATGATATCATAAATGATCATATTATATTATATTATTACCCTTTTGTTACTAATAATTCATTATCTCCACTACTTTGAGTGTTAATTGACTAGTTTCTCAAGTACGTTTTGACTTCTCATTTGTTGTTATTATTACTAGATCATGATTTATATAATATAGATAATTTAATCCATGATTTAATTTTCATTAATATTCAGTAGATATTTATTTATAATAATTCATAATATTTGGAGATAGTAAATGAAATTCACAATTCATGGAGATGATATGCCATATATATGCATGAATGCTACTTCTATTTTATTTTTATATTTAATAGAATAAAAATTAATTGATATATATATATATATATTATAATTATAGTATAATATATATGAAATATATGCATCATAAGTTAATTAAAACCATTTTTAATACATTCTAGGTATTCTGTTAATGAATGTCAACGCTTTGAGGGGGTGGTAGTCCACACAGCCACAAACGATGTAATCATATTGCCACAAAAGTGAAGAAATGATTATATAGTTATGTAAATTGTTAATTAATAATAAATAAATTATAATTTTAATATATATCATATAAAAATAAAAATAAATTTTTATTGTAACCATTAAAGGATGTAAGTGGAAGAACGAACGATATTGGTTCATGATGTAGCAGTCTATCATACACACGAATGATTATTTTGTATCCCATTTGATGGGTGTGTATAAATGTATAAGTCCAAATATTATAATAAAACAGTCTCATTATATTTAAGATACTAATTTATTATATAATAATCAAATAAAAATAATTTAATGGGTGGAGATGTAAATTAATCAAAAGTGGTTTTTAAGAGAGATACCTCTTATTCAGGTAACTCCTTTTAGTTTATACCAAAACACAATTGTGGTTTTATTTTTTAACAAAGTAAGGATTATAGGATGATGAGAGGGAACATATGAGATTTTTTGGTGTGGGTTTTTATGATCCAAATGGATCGAGATGTGTCAATAAGTGGGAGTAGTGACTACATTTTTATAGTGGATGAAGCGTGGGATTTATGTAAATTTTGAGAAGTGGAAATTCCACCCACATTTATTCCATTTAAAGTCTCTTAAATAATGAAAAAATAAAATATTTGGGGATATGGTATAAATTTTTCCATAAAATATTATTTAGTTTATTTTATTGGTCAATTTTTTACTAATGTTTATATTCCAGTCACTAGATAACCTATCTTTCCCCCTAATCCCTGTAATTATTTTTCATTACATTCATTAATATTTTTAGAATAAAACTATGTTCCACTTATTATAAATTATAAATTATTATTTTTCAAAATGTTCAATTCATGTTTCCTAATTCCAATAACAGAAGTGGTGGAATGTAATATAAATTTAATCCTATTGATAGGACGACACCGCAAGTTTTTAAAGTAAACTTTTAAAAAGTTTAAAATGTTTTTATAACCGAATTCCATGTTAAATTGATTCTAATTAATTAAATAGGATTATTTGATGTATAATTGAAGAAAAATAGTTTTAAAAAAATCAAAATATAATTTTACTATAAAAATAAATTAGATGAAAAGGTAATTTTACATTAAAATATATTATTTTTCACTATTCCTCAAAAAATAAAATTTCTCAGAAAAATATGAAAAATTAACCATATGCTAACTATAATATACCTATTAAAAAATTAATTTCTTTTGAAATATAATATTTATAAAAGATAAAATAGTATATTTAAAATAGGTTCACTATTCAAATGATGTCAACCTATATTTTGAAAAATATTAATTTTAAGAGTAAAAATGGGTGGGTACCTACATTATGCCTATCAAATCAATTTTAAAAAAAAATATTTGATTGAATATATAATATATATATATTTTTTATTAATATAATTCACTAATAGTAACTTATATTATATATTACGATAAAACCCTTTTGTGAGCATGAGAAAATTTATTTTAAATTTAATTGGTTTTTATATTCATTTCTTTTTAATTAGAAATCAATGAATTCATTTTATATTTGTTAAAAACATATAATTTCATATTATATTTAATCCTATTCATACCCTCTAATTTAATTTTTTGTTATATATCTTATTATATTTAATAATAATGTTTCAATAGTACACTTTTTTTCTGCAAAACATAGTCTTACAAGTAATACAAGCTATAGAATAAAGTATTTGTTTTGTGGAATTCTTAAAAAAATAAGTACATCATAAATTTTAAGGTATATAATATATTAAATTTATTTTAAATATTAATTAATCGCAAAATTCTCAAGATTTTATATTCCATTTTATGTTTGGTGATACATGTCATACCCACTATCGAATAAAAGTTAACCTTTTAGAATTTTTATGGTGATAGATTAACACCACCTTAAATAAATTGAATCCTCACAATTCAAACATGATCTTGGAAGTGAATGGTATGATATTTCTAAATTAATTTTTTTAAAAAAAATCAAATTTTAAGATATTTTGTAAAATATCCTCTTAATAGGAGGGAGTGATAAGTACAAGGGTCACATGGAATAATATATATCTAGGTTTAAATGTAGGAAAAAATTATTGGAAAGTGAATATATGTACTTAGAGGAAAATAATAAATATTTATAGGGGTGATTGTGGTCAGTGATCCCAAATAAATGAATTATAAACTGATAGTTTAGGGCCTCAAAGCCATAAATAATTAATGATTTAAAAGACCATCAGTTCAAAAAAAATAATGTGTTTAGATAACATTTTATTTCAAGATCATTTTTCTAATGTTGATTAATTGTTTTACAACCTTAAATATAATAAAATATACTTACATAATATATTTTTATAAACACAATTTCTTCCTTCAGTTTTTCTTTGAAAAATTTCAAATCCAATACTTTTCATTGAGAAATGAATATCCATAAAAAAATTTATATAACAGAAACATAAATTTTTAACGCATCATATCTTTAATTAAAAAAGACCTTATATATATTTCAACCTATTTTAAAATACCATTATTTTTATGCATTAATATCTAAACCTATGAAATAGTATGGTTATTTCATAATTAATATTTATTAATTAAATTGTTTAACTAAAAATAAAGAAATATTATTCATGAAATATTATAAGATCATGGTAGGAGTGAAACCCTTATCATACTTCTATAATGGGTTCAAACCCTACCACCTTGTATGTTTTTTTTAACACCACAAATAATTTACAAATCAATTTAATATAGAATTATTGAAACACTGAGTCATTACAAACTCCATTTTTTATAACCTATCCAAGTAAACATAATTTTTCCACCTTTGTGTTTTGAATTTTTATAAACTGACATAAACAGTTGCATTCAGTAAGATATTTAGAGAATAATAAGACAATCATAATTTTTAGTGAATAGTAACATACCCTTATTAAAAGTAATGAATTGTAAATATTCCAAAAATGTTGAAACTTCACCCATGAATGTATAAATAAAATTTAGACTTCTTAAAAGTGAAAAAATGATCATAGTATAAGTATTGGAATTTTTGTATTTCATAATTATTATAATTACAATTTTATGATTAATTTTATAAATTAAAATGGAAATGTTTTATCAAAAAATTTAATCATAATTAGTTATTTTATTGTCTTATGGTTATAGGATAACTTTATGGGACCTTGATTAATTTCTCAATGGGTTAAAAAATGAGTTATAGTTTTAAAGTTGTTTTTTAGAATAAAATATAATTTTATTTAAAAATAAAAATAAAAATATTTATAAAATGGATTTCAGAAAATAGATTTCATTTTTTAATTCAACGCGTCAAAAAATAGTTAGGTTAATTTTTTGGATTTTTTTAAATACTGAAATATTTCGATAAATAGTAAAATACGGTAAAATACCGTATAAACAAATTATTAATTAAATACACTTTTTATGACATCATGAGTGATGTAACACCACATGGTTATAATTAAAATTAACTTAACACTATTAGTGGTCACATGAAACAATATAATAGGTTGTATTGATGGAAATAATAATATAATGAATAAAATATTCAAAATTCACTCCTCTCCTCCACTATAAAAACCCCCCTCCATCCCTCTTCTCCTCACTCATCAAAGCCTTGAATCTCCTCAAATTTCAGTCCAAATACCCTCCCCTAGTCACTACCCACGTCCAAGAATCTCTTGGTCTTTGAAAAAGACTAATACACCTTCCCTTAAAGAGATTCTCAAGGAGGTGGACTCTAGAGATAAATTCTTTTCATTTCATTTATTTCAAGTTCTCTTTTATGTGGTATGTATTTAATGTTTTCATACAATGTTATTATTTCAATTTTATTCTATTACAATTCTATTTTATTAGTATTCTATGAATGGGATACCCCGTTCCCTCTCTTTTTAATGTTTTCTAAAACCTTGTTGCATAGCTGTTATGCTGTAGAATTGTCATCTCAAAATCTCTCTATATTTTCAAGCACTCTTATTATGTAATTATCTTTTAATTTCAATTGTATTATGTTGGGATTTGTAATTATACATCCCCATTACTTTATATATTATTTAACAATCATTAGATTCACTTTTTCTCTAATCAAAATATTTTATGAATGTTTAAGTGACGTCCTTAGGCTGGTAGATTTTCGGAAGAGATTTCTCAACATTTCTTTTATTTTTAATTCCTTTCTTTTTTCTTTCCCATCCTCCACTATTCAAAATATTTTACATACTCCAGTATCATAAATCTACTATAATATTTTCATGAAAAATGAATTATTTTTCATCATCTCTCCTTTCCCATTCTTTTATACTAAGAATGAAAACACCGCCTGAGATGTGCTAATCTACCACATTCTAGGATGACAGGTTTTCAATTTCTATTACCATCTTCAATTATGGCCATGAAACCATTATTATGGTTGAACCAGACGTTAATATAGCTATTGTTTCTTATCTATGGTTTGGTAATCTTTTTTTACACAACGTTTCGATTAATAAAGAAAAATGAGTTTGTTTTGTTCAGAAATAAAAAATTAATCCAAATAGTTTTCATTAAATTATATAAATAATGATTCATCTTCACTCCAAGTAAATAAATGAAATTTACAACCATGTAAAAAATTAATTTTTCACTAATATCATATAAAATCAATTCGGGACAACAGTCCTCATTTTACATAATTCTACTTTCATTTATATAAGTATACCGATCATGAAACAAATGGGCCCAAACAATGAAATTGAACCTATTGTCCCATCAAAAAGGCCATGAATGAAATTAATAAGGTTATAATAAATCAATTTATTTTAGAATAAGTTATGGAAATATTATTTAATCAATTTAATTTGGTTATGAAACACACTAATATCAAGTTAAGAACACCATCAGGCATAAGTTAAGGGTTTCTTCGTCTCACTTCCATTTTTTGTGAGAAATTCTGCATTCACTATTATTACTTCTGTATGGTGTATGTATAATTCCAATTTATGTTTCATATAATGATTATATTTTATTCATTTTATTCAATTTTAATTTAATTATTATTCATTTTGGGGAATATGATTCAACTGATTACAAAGTTACAAGTATTTTCTACCCGAACCTCCATTTTTATTCGGGTTGCTCTTAATCTATACTCACATCAATGATGTTATTTTCCAATGTAATACTCATTAATTATATTTTAATTTTCTATATATGTGTAGTAATCAGAATCCAACTTTCATTTATGGGGAGTTATATTTTTTAAAAGGAGGTTAAAATGGTTTTTCCCAAAATACAAGCTCGATTCAAGGAACTTCTCATATTCTTACCTATTTTGAAGTTCACCCTATAATCTATTTTAAGCCATTTTTATCTTTATAAAGTCATAAATTATAATATGAAAACTATATTTTTGCATAATTTCAGGTTTTATGAAATAAAACATTTTTTTTGATCATTAAAATCACATTAGTCAATTTCTTAAACTGCACTAAAATGTTTTAACTCTAAATCTTCTTTTAAAACCATTTTTAGATGACGTCACTTCATTGAGACATAATATGGGACTAAAATGTAATATCTATGTTCTTCAATTATATTTTTTGGGATATAAATGTTTAGAACCAGGTTTCTAAAAAATAAAAATGATTTTCCAAAAGAACTCTTTTTTCCAACATAAAATTGATTTTCCTCATCTCACATTACCTTTTATGATATATACGCCATGTTATAAAAATATTACTTACATGTGGTGTATTTAGTTCCCTTTGTTATATCATATAAATATTATCCTTATAATAATTATATTCTATGGGATTATTATTTGAATATTTCATGGTGGTATGAGACACTTTGGAGTGTTTAAGGACTATTTCCTCAAGAAATTTTCGATGGTATAATTTAAATTTATCTTATCTATTCCGGCATCTTTGTTGAATATTTTACTTTATTGAGGTTTCTATATTAGTATATAATATACCATATTTAATTTAATGGTTAATGATTAGTGTTATTGTGGATGTGTAATCCTAAAACCATCAACCAATTTACGCTGAATTGTTAGTGTTTATGATTATTGTTATGGGAATGTTATTTACATTTCATATGTTAGTTTCAATATGAATTTATATGTTATTTATGTTTATCCTAATTCATATGTGGAATACATTGGACATAGTAAGTGTTTGGTGGGGCCCTTTTTTATCCCCTTGGTGCATCAATAGGTCTCATGAGACAAACTATGATCTTGGAACAAGGCCTTGACAAAATGAATATTTATGGTTTTGGATGAGGAATTAATAATTTTTAGATGTCTTGGTTGAGGCCTTGATGCTATATTTTAGAATTCATGTCATATGTATTTCCCTCATTATGATGCAAGTAATTAAATGTTCATGTGATTATTTTACTACAACAATTTCCATGGTTATGTTTTATTATTTCATTATTTACTTAGCTAATATTCCTTCCATAATGTGCTCATGTTTAGAGGCTTGTGTTTTCAATTATTCTCCATTCCTGTAGTAATTTTTATGATACCTTGTAGTATTTTTCTTACCCTTACTAAGTGTTTGAGCTCACCCCTTTCTTATGTTTCATTTTCCCAGGACAAGAATAAGTTTTTTTATGATTGACCTACAAGGATAATCTTAGAGTGGTGGATGTTCCCAATAAATCAAATATGTTGTATTTATTCATCAAGTTGTAATATTGAAATTATGTATGTATATGGTTTTAAAAAACTACTAAACTACTCTATCCTTTGGGAGTTTATTCTTTTTAATCATTCCAATGTATTAAAATAATGGATCGTCTCTGAGATTTTGTGTTTGGGGTGTTACAGTCAGTACCAAATGTTGTTTTGTAGAAAACATGGAAACTAGATGTAGAAAAAAGTAGATTTGTAAAAAAAACCCTGAGATAGACACTCCTAGGGGATATGATTTTGTAAATTCAAAATCTTACTAAAAAAATTAAAAAGTGTTTATTACCCCAAAGTAACCATAGTATATGGTTATAGGATTTATGATGCATAAGTTTAGGTTATGTGTTATACCAGGTTTGGAGATATAGAGAGTTCATTATTTTATGGGCTAATATAAAATATGGAATTGATTAGAAATTGATCCTAGATGAAGGAATGAGAACGTCACAATTTCACATGATGTGAAGCAATAGAAGGATCATATCTCTAACAGTTATAAGCCATAATTTCAGAAGAATATTTTCTCCCAAGTATCGTCATCATATGAGGATATAGTATCATGTGTTAACAAGGTATGTAAAGACTTCTCTGAGTACTAAGGCTTTGTGGGGAAGAAAAAGCAGAAGAGGATGGCAGGAAAAACATGGATAAATGTAAGAAGGGAAAGAATTATTTTCCCATATGTGATAATTGTGGATGGAAACGCATTGGTATTTGATTAATATGATAAGGAGTTTGCTTCATGTATGGAGAAAAATGCCACCATGATCATAATTGCATGACAAGGAAAGATTCTTCCTATATTGTATTCTTCAACTATAAGGATATGGGGAACTACACAAATGAATGTCCCATGCATCATGGAAATATAGCTCTAGAAAAGAAAAGGGATCATGGTCAAGCTTATGATCTTACTACGATTGAAGTAGAATAAATATTGTATTTTTATTTTTACATTCAAAAACTATGTTATGATATTCTTGTTATAATAATTTTCAGTTATATAAGGATTGTAATATAGTAGTATTTCAATAAGTATTTGAGGTTGTATAATGAATGGTACAAGGGAAAAGTGATTCTATAGAAAGATAAACCTTTTATAAAAAACATGATTGAGGGAAAGACAACCCATAAAATATATCAGATTTTGAGATAATGATGAAGAAATGATTGATTCGGATAAGTACTAACTACCTTGGAACTGATTATTGAATTCTCATAAATTTCTCTATGCTATCATCGATGGAGTTTACAACACTTTTTGATTTATGGAATATATACAATAACATGTATTTTACGTAAGGAATACGGAGGAATTCATGTTTCCAATATGATTTTTATTGTAATTCAAGTTATAACCATATTTAAAGAGGATACATGATGATATTATTCACATGTTTAGAATATGAATTTATGAGCTTCTTTGTGCTGATTAAGGATTAATGATAAGTTCATCATGTAAATTTAGATACCTTCATTATAATGTGTGTAATCATTGTTTTTTGAATTTTTTAACAATTAATGAAATGGTTTCAGTTGATCATAGTATGGGGTTTTAGAGGTTAATGTCACTACATGATGGTTTGATTATTCTTCCATGAATATGTTTTCCAATTAGAATGTGTTTTTTATAGAAACCGTTTCATTTACCATTCCTCTTAGTAATATGATATTTAAACTGTATTCATGATGTGGGTTTCCCATAACATGATTTTTTATATATCTACCATTAACATTCACTGTTCAATTTCAAATTTCGAGGATGAAATTTTTTTTGAGGGGATAATGTCACACCCTAGAGAATTTACAAATCAATTTAATATAGAATTCATGATAAATTGTGTCTCTACAAACTCCACTTTGATATAACCTAGCCATGTAAACATAATTTTTTCACCTCTGTGTTTTGAATTTTGAAAAACTACCATACACTGTTGCGTTTAGTAAGATATTTAGAGTCAGATAAGACAGACTTAATTTTTGGTGAATAGTAACATACCCTTATGAATAGTAAGATACCCATATGAATATTAATGAATCATAATGAACAGTAAAATTTCTTAAAAAAATGAAAATTTTACCAATGAATGTTAAAATACAATTTATACATCTTAAAAGTGAAAAAATGATTATAATATAAGTATTGGTATTTTTTATGTCATAAATATTTTAATTACAATTTTATGATTAATTTAATAATTTAAATTGGAAATTTATTTTCATAAAATGTAATCATAAATTGATAATTTATAACTTTATGGTTATAAGATAATTTTATGTGACCTTAATTAATTTCTAAATGTCTTATAAAACGAGTAATAGTTTAAAAGTTGTTTTTTGGAATAAATTATGATTTTATTTAAAAATAAAATTACAAACTTTTGTAAATTTTATTTCAAAAATTTTATTTCATTTTTGAATTATATACAATGATAAATGGTTAGGGTGATTTTTTTTAATTTTTTGAAATACTCAAATTTTTTATGAATAGTGAAATACTGTAAAATACCGTATATACAAATTATCAGTTAAATACACTATTTTTTATATCATGAGTTATGTAAGGACTCATGGTTAGAATTAACATGAACTTATCACTATTAGGGTCCACATTAAACAACACTATTGTATGTCTTGATGGAAATAATAAAAATAATGAATAAAATATTCAAAATTCACACCTCTCCTCCATTATTAAACCCCCCTCACTCCCTCTTTTCCTCACTACTCGTAGCCTTGAAGATGCTAAATTTTATTCCAAAATACCCTTCTCTAGTCACTCCCAATGTAAAATAAGCACGTTTTTCTTTCTAAAAGACTAATACCCCTTCCTTTAAAGAGATTCTCAAGGAGGTGGATTCCAGAGGTAAATTCCTCTTTTCATTTCTCTTATTTCGTGCTCTCTTTTATGTGGTAAGTATTTCAAGTTTTATACCATGTTTTTATTTCCATATTATTCTATTACAATGATTTTTTAATAGTCTTATATGAATGTGTTACCCCATTCCCTCTTTTTTTAATGTTTTCTAAAACCATGTTGCATAGACGTTACGTTGTACATTTTTCATCTCAAAATCTCTCTCTTTTTCAAGCACTCTTATTATGTTATTATCTTTTAATTTCAATTTTATTATGTTGTGATATGTAATTAAATACCCCCTTACTTTATATATTATTTAAAAATGATTAAATACCATTTATATCTCAACAATATATTTTATGATAGTTTAAGTGACGTCGTTATGTCAGCGGATTTTCTTAAGGGATTTCTTAACTTTTCCTTTATTTTGAATTCCTTTCTTTTTCTTTCCTCTAATAATTTATTCCAAATGTTTTTCAGAATCCAATATCTTACATGTACTATAATTAATTCTAGATAAATTATTAACTTTTCATCATATCTCATTTCCCATTATTTTATACAAAAAATTAAAACACCATCTGAGATGTGCTAATCCACCACATTAAAGGACGATGGATTTTCAATTTCTCTTACCATCTTCAATTCGGGTCATGAAATTTTTATTATGGTTTAAAAAGAATAAAATATATGTATTATTTCTCATATATGGTTCTAGAATCTATTTTTACACATGGTTTTGATTTATAAATCAAAATGAGTTTGTTGTGTTCAAAAACCACAAATTAACCCAAACAGATTTCATTAAATGATTTAAATAATGATTCAACCTCACTACAAGTATCCAAATGAAATTTACAACCATGTAACATTCTATATGTTCAATAATAACATATAACCTAAATTATGGTCAATAATCCCCATTTTACACGATTCTATGTTCATTTTTATAAGTATACCGATCATGAAACAAATAGACCTAAAAATGTAATTGTACCTCTTGACCCAACAAAAGGCCATGAATGAACCTAATAAGGTTATAATAAATAAATTAAATATAAAATAATTTATTAAATCCTATTTAATAAATTTAATTTGGTTATACAGGATACTAAGACAATGTGAAGAACACCATTAGACTTAAGGTACGGGTTTCTTTGTCTCACTTCGATTTTTGTGAGATATTCTGTATTCACTACTATTAATTATGTATGGGGTATGTATACTACCCATTGATGTTTCAAATCATGATGAAATTTATATTCATGATATTAAATGTTCTATTTAATTATTTTTAATTTTTGGGCATACGATTCAATTGATTACAAAGTTAAAAGTATTTTCTTCTTGAACCACCATTTTCATTGGGTTGTTCCTATTCTGTACTCACCAAAATGATATTATTTTCTTCTGTAATATTCATAAATTAAATTTTAGTGTTATATATATGTTTACTAATCATAATTATACTTTCATTTATGGGTAGTTATATGTTTTAAAATGATCTGACAAAAATTATTGCCGAAAGAAAAGCATGATTCAAGGAACTTCTCAAATTCTTACCAACTTTGAAGTTCACTCTATAATATATTTTAATCCATATTTATGATTATAAAGTCACAAATTTTTCTATGAAAACTATATTGTGGTTCATTTCTGGTTTTATTAATGAAAACATTCCTTTTCACTTTAAAGTTTCTTTAGTGAATTTCTTAAACCGAAATAAAATGTTTAAATTCTAATGTTTCTTTAAAAACACTTTTTACAGAATTTCAATTCAGTGGGACATCACATGTAATTAAAATGTAATATCAATGTCCTTATTTTTTCTTTTCTAAGATAAATTTTTTTAAAACATAGTTTATGAAAAATAAAAATGATTTTACAAAAGAACTCTTCTTTCTAAAGTTAAATGGATTTTTCTCATCTCACTTTGATTTTTATGAGATATAAACCTTGTTCACAACTTATTCCTTACATGTGGTTTATGTACTGACCTTTGGTTTATAATATCAAGAGTATCCTTATTCTCATGATATTCTATGGAATTATTATTTTAAAATATCAAGGTGGTATGGGACACTTTTGAATGTTTAAGGATTATTTCCACATGAAATTTTCAATGGTATCATTTAAATGTATCTTATCGATGTCAAAATAATTATTGAATATTGTACTTCATTGAGGCTTATCTAATATGATATCATCTACTATATTTAATTTAATGTTTTATGACTAGTTTAACTATGTTTCTATCTAAAAACCAATCACCAATTTACACTGAATGGTTAGTGTTTATAATTACTGTTAGGGGAAAGTTATTTTCATTTCATATGTTAGTTTCAATATGAATGTATATGTTATGTATATTTATCCTCATTTATATGAAGAATGAATTGTACTTTTTAAGTGTCAGGTGGGGCCCATTATAGCTTCTCAGTGCATCAGTAGGTCTCCCAAGACAAAATATGGTCTAGGCTCGAGGCCTTGAAAAAATGAAAATTTATGGTTTTGGATGAGGCCTTAATCATTTTTAGACTAATTCGTTGAGGCCTTTATGGTATATTTTAGAATGTCTGTCATATGAATTTCCCTAATTATAAATATATTAATTGAAATTTCTTGTGGTTATTATAGTAGTAGAATACCCATGGTAATATTTTATTATGGAATAATTTACTCACCTAATATTCCTTCCATAATGTATTCATGTTTGGAGGCATGTGTTTCCAATAATTTACAATTCATATTGTTTATTTTTATGATATCTTACATTGTTTTTATTACCCTTTCTGACTGTCTAATGAAATGTCTCAAATTTTATGATTATTATTTCTTAGAATTATTAAATGGAATTTTTCATGACCATATTTTTTGACGGCATGTGATTCTGAGGCCCAGAGTGTCCATAATAAATGTTTGAAATAAATTAAACTTTTAAATAGGGCGAACGCGAGGTCTTCCTAAAAATGTGGAATTACTTTTAAATGGATACTCGAATCAGAAATCTGAGGACACCATTGCATTTAGTGTTGCGACTTTACCTTAGGCAGGCCCTAACATTGACCAGTGCAGGTCGGATGCCAAAGTTTGTTTTGGACTTCATAAAGGAAATAAAATAAATTTACAATTAATTTAATTTAAATATATCCTTTTTACACAAAAACATAATTCATCCCTTTTTAAATACCTTTTTATGGCATATTTTTATGGTTAGCTACATAATGTTGTGAATTGAGGATTTCCATTGGAGCTTTGGAAGAGAACCCATTGGCAGACGACGACGACGCAATCGATCATCACATCCCAGATTCGATGAACCTCACTAACGAATGTGACGCGGTGATAGTTCTTCAACCGAATCAAGGTAGAGGTTGTTATTTTAATTTAGATCTTCTATGTTCTTCGATTAAATAATGAACGCAAATCAGCCCACGTATAGGTTGATTCGCAAATCGTGTGTTCTTGTGGGAGGGTGTTATTTTCCATTTCATTGGGGGTTTGATTCGAGAAATAGATTTGTGATAATTGTTGTATTATAATTTGATTCACCCTGTTTAATCCTTCTAATTGGAGAAAATCTACACCATGATGAATGAATGAGGAGGTGCATTCCTCTTTTTTTTATTTCTTCCTCCACTTAACCATGCGTTCCTCGCTTTATATGTAGGGTTATGAACAATGGATTATTGCACATCCTTTTCAAAATAAAATTATCACAAATTAGAGATCTGACATCATGATGACTCAACAGAGGTGCGATAGTGATGGTGGAAGAAGAATCAACACTGTTTGTACGAAACTGTTCTTCGATCTTTCTTTACGTAGATGATCGAATCGAGTTTTCGGGGCCCATCAAACCCCTAAAACCATCCAATAAATTGATGGTATATATGGGAGACCTCAGATAATGAGTATTGAAATGATCGGATGACCAGATTGATGATATGAGGAGCCCTGATGCACAACAATGAAGAATGAAGGTTTCTGGAAATTTCCAATCAACACAGCGTGTATCGTGAATAACACTCCATGTAGGCTTGACCAGGAGACGGCTAGGGAATCCACGCTTCATACGGTGAAGAACATGGCATGCTCTCCAGAAAACACAATATGTGGGCCCCACCCAGCAGCAGCTAGAGATTCAGGTGATAGGAAGAACATTCACGATGTGTTCT
This sequence comes from Viscum album, assembly GCA_963277665.1. Lineage (NCBI taxonomy): Eukaryota > Viridiplantae > Streptophyta > Magnoliopsida > Santalales > Viscaceae > Viscum > Viscum album. Next base: position 189,793,209 of record OY728131.1, read on the forward strand.
CCGAAGAATATGGTGTGTGAGTCCTTACCCGAGACTCTATGTGTATCGCGGACGATACATGGAGATGGGGCGGAGTACACAATCGTGTACTCCATCACATGGTCAGGCCAAGACAACTGCACGGGTTACCTCAGGCACCTGTTACATGAGTTGGAACACACAAGCTAAAGCTGTGTACAGGCACATGGTCGTGTACACCGAGAGGGCCAAGATTACTCAGACACAGCGTGTGGTCTAACCTACATGTCGTGTACATACCTTTCAACAGGTCATGTTCCCTTTTACTTGGGTCATTGCACACAGGCATTGCTCAGATTCATGAGACATGGCACGTGACAACCTTCACCATGCTGTGTATATCCTGGAACATGGTTTGATCCTCTTGTCCTTCATTCCATGGTCATGTTTCACTTGGGTTTGTTCCCCTTTTTCTCGCACCCTTGAATGCCAGGTATCATTTCCATTCAAAAGACTATGATACCTTTAGTAGAACTTCCTGAGATAGAGTCAGGTATCCCTTTTTAAGGTCAAGAGTGAGATCCTCTATCCATTCTTGACCCTATGTAGAGTTAGGTACCGAGGTGACTAATCCTACATGAAACTAATCCTCTAGTTAGAAGGTGAATCCGGATGAGTCTCAATATCCTAAAAGGCCCTGAAAGTGAACCTCATATGTTTATTGTTATCTTTCCCCACTTAGGAGAGTTTTCTTTGGAAATGAGTGTATCTATCTCTCATGGATTTTCCCGAAAAACATTACTTCTAGGACATACATAATCAAGGCTATCAAACTCATGGAGTGAGTTCTTCCAGAAAAGTACTTCATGGAACCATAGAACTGATTCCTTAGTAGCGGTATACAGTTGTGTGACTTGCCTTTAGACTGCAGATCTTGTTTTTGAGTATATCTAGATCTGTTTCTCTTGTTATTTGTTCAGTAGACATATACTAGGTACAGCTGATTGTACCTTTACATTATGTATTACTTTGTGGTTTTTGGGGTCCTATACTGAGTATTGTTATACTCACCCCTGCACGTGCTTTTCCCCCATGTCTCGTGTCTTGTGCACACGAGCGACATTTTGACTGAGTCCAGAGATGACCAGGATCGAACCGAGTATTCTGAGTTCTCTACAGGATGACATGTTCCCAAGACTATGAGAATCAGTCCCAATACCACTTTGTGATTATAGGTTGGACTTTTTAGTTTTCATTCTCTTTTTTTTGTGGGATTTTATTCTGGTCCAGTTTACATTCCACACATTACTTTCATTGTACTCTGTTGGTTGGGTTTATTTGTATGCATGCATTGTCTTCCCTAGAGGTTTCTACATTTCAGAATTTATGGTCTTGGACATGTGTGCATGTGTACATGAACTTAGTAAATGACTCCCATGTTAGTAATATGACTACTCAGTGATATTCACCAGCACCAGGCCTATTAGAGGAAGGCTTGGGGAGTCGTGGCATGCGCCCCATTGGGATGGGTTATTACCGAGTGGTTTCAGAGGGGGTTGGTTCTACCATATGAACAAGAGTCTGTGATATTTCTTTGGGGGAAACATTATTAATTGTTTCGAGTTTGTATTTCAGGCCTGGGACTCCAATGTTAGTGCCATATGCCAACGTATCCATACATCAGGACTCAGATAACCTGAATTTTGACTTGGGACATGAAACCACTAGTTTCGGGGATGTAAAAGAATGGTACATGCATCATATAGGAATGGGTTTTGTTTTCCATGTCCTTTGTGTCAACTATCTAAATATACTCATTGACCATGGTATATCTTATTTCTTTACAGGATGCATCCGCGATGCATACCCGCTAGGATTTAGCATCTCGATCATGAGGATGACCCCATGAGTGACAAGGCTTTAATACATGGACCAATTCCCTAGGCGTTACCTCCAGGTGGTGCATTTGCTATACCACCACCAGTTAAGCATATTGTTGTACTTGCAGTACCGAAAGACGAGGGGTGCATGCTAAGCATGCTCCATGAGTTATAGAGATAGAGACCCCTCAGGTTCTGAGGCAATCCTAACCCTTAGGTGGATGAGGACTGGCTTGAGGTGGTGAACATGCTTTTCCATCTAGTGAGGACACCAGTGGACCAAATGGTGATCCTTGGAGTGAGCCACCATCAGGGTTCAGCAAGACGATGGTGGAGCCTGAACAGCCAGACTCACGACAAGGAGACCCTTTTGTAGACTGAGTTTTAGTGAATCTTTTGGGAGGATTTCTCTCTAGTTACGCTGAGAGGAGTGTGTATCCAATAACTTATTCATCTCCAGAAAGGTAGTCTGATGGTGGATTACTATTCATTGAGGTTCACCAATATCTCAAGGTACTCGATGGATATGGTTAGGGATCAGTACATCAGAACTCGAACCATCGAGAAGGGTCTATGAAGGGACATTTGATCTAGTGTTGTGGATCTCTGCATTTCAACTTATGATATAGTGCTAGAGTGGGCCATGGTGATCTAGAGATTCTTGCGAGAGTAAAGACAATCAAAGATAGTCAGAAACAGGCAGACAGGTGAAGATACCTCGGTAGTAGGGAGCCGACATCAGGCATATGGATCAGGATGTGGGAGACTTCATAGGAGGACCCAGGATATGGGATCGATTGTCTAAGGAACTCAGGATTCATCCAATCATCATAGGGAGAGGTGATGTTACTCATGAAATGGTAGGAGACATCTCTCTAGAGATTGTCCAACCAATTTTGCTACTAGAAGGGATCCCGTTGAGGCAGAGGCAGAGAGTGTAACAGACAGACCCAACCGATAGTGAACATGGTAGAGGAGTAGGGAGAGATGCAGGTGGTGGATGATGCTTCGACCAACTTCCACCTCCACCGATAGTAGGTCTGCACTAGACATAGAGATCTAGGGGATAGGGGAGGGGACAGCTGTAGCGGTTGATGTGTACGAATCAGGGACTCTAGGGATGATTCTTGGTATGATCTATGTCTACCCTACCGTAGCTTCCGTACTAATTAACAACCTTTCTAGTGATTCCTTCCTCGCCACAAGTCTGGTGCGAACCCCTTATTCCGGTAGAGCTTTTGACTCAACCCTTATTCCAGGAGACACCTATGAGAGGATACTTTATGATCACATACCTTTGCAGATAGTGTGAGCTTGCCCTTGGAGGCGATAGTTTCAGTTGCAACCTCTTAGTTGTAGTGTCAAGGCCTTACGACTCCATTCTCGATATGGGTTGGTTGTCTCAGGTCTAAGACCAAATTGACTACATTAGGAAAGTAGTGCAGTTTGTCCATAGTGATGGGACGATGTTTTCCTTTTTTTGGTAGAAAGGAGTCCCAGACAGCATAGAACGGGCCCATGCATAAGAGGGTGAAGCCGATCACTCATGAGTTGGCAAGCCTTACCCTCAGAGTAGTAGATGTTGTGAGCTTACAGTTCCTAGTAGTAGTGGTGGAGTACGAGGAAGTCTCTACCGAATATGTTACAGGACTACCTCCTCATAGGGAGATCAACTTCTGCATCGACTTGCATCCCAAGACGACACTAATATCCTCAACAGCATATCGGATGTCTCCCATAGAGTTGTGTGAGATGAGTGTGAAGCTAGAGGATTTGCAAAGGAAGGGGTTCGTGAGACACAACGTTTCACCCTGGGTGGCCACAGTTTTATTTTCCAAGAAGTCAGATGGTAGTTTGAGGTTGTGTGTGGATTACCAGCGCCTGAACCAGGTGACAGTGAAGAACATGTATCCACTACCGAGGATCAAAGCCCTCTTCAATCAGTGAGATTGGGAGGCAAAGCTAGGGGATGTCAACTGTGAGGCTTTACATGATTATTTATCCACAGGACATGATCATGATGGATATTCACAAGGTGAGGAGCACGTTGTTATTTATAGAGGATGTACTATTGCACTAGTAACATTGTGGGAGGAGGTACGGAGGGAGTTTCATCCATACCCCTTGGCGGTGCATCTTGGTGTGGAAAAAATGTACCAAGACCTCAGGAATCAGTTCTTATGGATAGGTATGAAGAAGTCAGTAGAATATTTTGTTTCTCGATGCCTATCATGCCAACATGTGAAGGCTGAGCACCAGGTTCTAGAAATGTTAAATCACCCATTGAAGTGCCAGAGTGAAAGTGGGATGGAATATTGGTGGATTTCATGAAGGGAATACCACAGACATCCAAGGGGAATGATTACATCTGGGTGATCATCGTCCAACTCACTAAGTCTTCCCACTTCCTAGATATCAGGGATCAGAGTTCCATAGAGATCTTGGGATGCCTCTTCGTGAAAGAGATAGTTTGGATTCATGTAATCCCTTATAAAATAGTCTTAGATCGAGATTCTTTCTTCACATCTCGGTTGTGGAAGGGATTACAGGAGGCTTTTTGGACACAACTACTCTTGAGCACAACATTCCATCCCCAAACAGATGGTCAGATAGAGAGGACAATTTAGGTTCTAGAGGATATGTTGTGGGCTTGTATCTTCAACATTGGTCGTAGTTGGGAGGACCACCTACCACTAGTGTATTTTCTGTACAATAATAGCTACATCTCCACCATTGGTATGCCACCATTCGAGGCTTTATATACGAGACCCTTCTAGTCACTGCTCTACTGGACCAACCTTAGAGAGTCATCACTTATGGGTCCAAAGCTAGTGCGAGCTACCACCGAGAAGGTAAACATCATCCAGGAGTGGATGAATATAGAAAATATCTGGTAGAAATATTATGATGATAGGTTATGGAGACTTCTGGAGTTTGAGGAGGGAGACCACATATTCCTTCGGGTCTCACCTTGATGAGGGTTATGGAGATTTGGCCGGGGCGGTAAGCTATCTCTGAGGTTCATCCACACTTTTCAAATACTGCACAGAGTTGGCGAGGTGGCATAACACTTAGCTCTACTTCCATAGTTTCATCGAATACATGATATCTTCCACATGTCGCAGCTAAAGAGATGCGTGCATGGCCCATCGTGCACCATCAACTAGGGCGAACCGGTCATCGAGGATGGAGTGACCATTTTTGTATACCTAGTGGATATTGAGGATCATAAAAAGAGGATCCTTCGTGGGTGATCGATTCCCCTGGTGCGCATTTAGTGGTATCACGAGAATCTTCAGGAGAGAACACGAGAGCAGGAGGCTCATATCTATGCCCGATACCCATATCTGTTATAGTAGCCTCTGGTTTTAGCTTTTCGAGGACACAATTCCCTATGTTGGGGATAATGTAATGTCTCATATTTTTCTAAGTATTATAATTTTTAAATGTTATATGGAATTATTTCGAGACCATAATTTTTTACGGCATGCGATTCTGATGCCCGGAGATCCCGAAATAAATTTTTGAAATAAATTAAACTTTTAAACAGTGTGCACGAGACGTTTTCTGGAAAATGTGGAATTATTTTAAAATGGGTTCCCAAATCAGAAACCCAAGGGCAGTGTTGCATTTAGGGCAGAAAATTTACCTTAGCCGTGGCATAGCATTGACCAATGTGGGTTGGCTGCTAAAGTTATTTTTTGAACTTTTGAAAAAAAATGACAATTAATTTATTTTTAATTTTTTCTTTTTACACAATGACCTAAATCCTCCATAATTAAATACCTGATTATGGAAAGATTGCATGGTTAGCCACATAACCCTGAGAATTGAGGATTTCCATTGGAGCATTAGAGTAGAACCCGTTGGTGGATAATGACAATGGAATCGATCAACACATCTCAGATTCGATGAACCACGCTAACGAACACAACATAACAATCGTTATACAACAAAATTGAGGTAGGGGTTGTTATTTTGATTTAGTTATTCCCCATTCCTTAATTAAATGATGAACTTAGGTCAGCCCATGAAAAGGTTTATCTGCGGATCATGCGTTCTTGAGGGAGGGTGTTATTTTCAGTTTTTTTTAGGTTTGATTCAGGAAATTGAATTGTGATAATTGTTGTATTTTCATTTGATTCACCCTATTTAATCATTCTAATGGGAGTGAATTGATGCCGTTATGAATGATGGAGGAGGCGTGTTCCTCTTTTTTTATTGATTTCTTCAACCTCTTAACCCCATGTTCTTCGCGTTCTTTATGGGGTTGTAAACAACAAGTCATTACGCGTCTGTTTCACAATTAAATGATCCAAAATTGGATATCTAACATTGTGACGAATCAACGGAGGTGCGATGAAGACGGTGGAAGATGAATTGACATGGTTCGGAAGAAACCGTTTTTTTTTTTCGTGGATGATCGAATCAAGTTTTTGGGGTCGATCGAGCCCCCAAAAATTTCATAAACATTGATGGTATAGCAAGCTGACCATGCATCCTGAGTATCGCGATGATCAGTCGACCGTATTGAGGATCAGAGGAGCACCGAGGTGCGGCAACGAAGAATGACGGTTTCTAGAAATATCCAATTAACACCGCATATATCCCGAAGAACACATAGTGTAAGGTTGGCCTGATGGTGACTAGGGAATCCGCACTGCACATGGAGAATAACACAGTGTTCCCCCTAGAAAACACAGCATGTGGCCCCCATCCAGCAGTGGTTTGAGGTTCAGGTGATAGGATGGAAAAAACATAGTGTTCTCCGAGAAATACGGCATGTGGGTCCTTATGTGGGACTTGGCGTGTATCATGGGAGATACATGGACATAGGGTGGAGTACACGACCGTGCACTCCACCACATGGATGGACCAGGATGACTGTATGGGTTACCTTCTATACCAGTTACACAGGATGGAACAAACGGGATGAAGCCATGTACAGAACATGGCCAAGTACACGGAGCTTCCCTTGGTAACTCAAACATAGTGTGTGGTCCATCTTACATGTCATATACTTACCTTTCTACATTGCATGTTCCCTCTGACTTGGTTTGTTACACACGGGCGGTACCCGGAGTCGCGAGACATGGCTTGTGACCCCTTCTGCATGCCAGATATATCCTGAAACACAGTTTGATCCCCTTGGCCACCATTCCCTGGACATGTCTCACAAGGGTTCATTACCCTTTTTCTCACTCCCCTGAATTTCAGGTACCATTTGCATTCACAAGAGTATGATCCCTTCAGAGGAACTTCCTGAGATTGAGTCAGGTATCCCACCAAGAGGCCCAGAGCGAGATCCTCTATCCATTCTTGACCCTAGTAAGATTCAGGTATCAACATGACTAATCCTACATGATTTCGATCCTCTACTTAGCAGGAGAATATAGATGAGTCCTGGTATCTGTGAAGGCCCTGATAGTGATACTAATTTGTTAATCATGATCTTTCACTACTCAAGAGTGTGTTCTTCTGAAATGAGTGTATCTATCTCACATTGATTTTCCTGATGAACAATACTTCTCAGATGTACATGATTCGGGATATCAGAATAGTGGGGTGAGTTCTCCTAGACGAGTGCTTCGTGGAACCTTTGAACTGAATCCCCATCGGCAGTATGCGGTTGTGTGATTTGTCTCTAGACTATGGGTTTGTGTTTTGACTATATCTGGAAGTGTTTCTCTTGAAATATGTATAGCAAACATATACTGTGTAGAGATGATGGTACCTTTACATTGTGTATTACTTTTTGGTTTTTGGGGTCCTCTACTGAGTATTATTATACTCACCCCTACACGGGCTTTTCCCGCACATGTCGTTTCTTTTTCAGATGAGAGGCCTTTTGATGGAGTACAAGGTGGACCAGGATTGGACTTATCTTTTTTTATTCCCTTTAGTCCGAGGTGTTCCTGTAGCTATCAGCATCATTCCTAGAACCTCTTTGTGTTTATAGGTTGGAATTTGTAGTTTGTAGACTCTTGTTTTTTTTTGGGCTTGTATTCTGGTCTAGATTAATTTCAACACATTACATTCATTGTACTATGTTAGTTGGGTCTATATGTATTCTTGCATTTTGTTCCTTAATGGTTTTTACAATTCATCATTTTTGTGCTTGGCTATGTGTGTGTACATGTACATAGTTAATGCCTCCCTTATTAGTGATATTCCTACTCGGTGCTAGTCAGTAGCCACTGGCCTATTGGAGGTAGGCTAGGGGAGTCATGGAATGGGCCCCACCTCAGACGGGGCGGAGATTTTAGATCAAACCTTTTATATGTATCATTTATAAGGACATGTAGAAGATTTTTTTATGATTGATCTACAAGGATAATCTTAGAGTGGTAGATGTTCCAAATAAAACTTATATGTTGTATTTCTTTTCAAGTTATAATGTTGAACTTTTGTATGTATCTGGTTTTCCAAAACTACTAAACAACTTGGTTATTCATGATTTGATTCCTTTTAATAATGAAATTTTTTTAAAATAATGCACCGGCTCCAGGATTCTGGGGTTGGGGTGTTACATTTTTTTTTCAAAAACCATAATAATATAATTTCCAAAAAACATTTTGATAGATATTCTTGAAATATAATCATTAAATACCCTTTTGTCTATGGTTTTCAATAAATCATATTTTTTTTCAAAGCCTAATAATATTATATAACTATTATTAAAATTTAATTCATCATCATAATTACAATTAAGGTTATCAATAAATTTAAACTCATGTCTCTGAAACTATTGTAATTATTACTCAAAAATATTTTCCATGAAAAAAAATACTCAACTAACATGTTGTATGTCCCTATATTTCATCCAAACTATCCTTAATCATGGTATAATCTCCTTAAAAAACATAAAAGATTTTTTAAAAACAAATAAATTTTCATAATCATTAATCAATTATTTTGGTAATAGTATCTATAAATCTTATGTTAAAAAATACATATGTTCCTCTATGTTAATTCTCAAAGTATATAATAGGGTTATGTTCCCTAATCTATGTTTTCCTAAATCTAGTTCCCAAGGTTGCTACTACGTTTCCTTTAAGGCCAATTATAGAGACCCAGCCCTAGTATTCCCATAGCCAGTTTGTACTACAATTACATTGAATGATTACAAGGAAAGTCATCCTAATGGACCAAATAGTTTAGTATCCTTTGTAAACAAGATTCATACCTGAATACTTTATTACAAATAGACACACTAATTACAACAAATTTTTTCATTCGAGCACAAATTTATTCCATCAATAATTTCATTTTATATCTTTCTCAAGACACTTCTTGGATTCTTGGAGAATGGAAAAAAACTAAGGGTGAGATCAAATGCTCAATAAGGGTCAGGTAAAAAAGAAAACAATAATGAATCAATGAGAATAATCCATACAAGAAAATTAAATAACTAAACACACATTCCATGTAATCAATACACAAATAAGAAGTTTATAAATAATGTGGAATTATAAATAACTGAACACACATGACATTTAAAAAATTTTGATAATGCATAATCAATATGTTAAAGAAAATTTCTATGAACCGTTCAATTTGATCAATAAACTGAAAATTAAATTCATCCATATAATTTTTCATATTGAAACTATCATTGATAATAATATATGAATCAAAATGAATGAAATTATTAATTATTGGATGCCATTGTTTCATAGTTATATATTACCTTTACCATCGAAAATATTCATAAGAAGTTTTATAACATGTTGGGTGAAAAAACCACTAAATCTAGACAAATAACTCATCCCATGAGACAACTGATGCATTGATGGGATATCTACAATGTCTCCCAACTATTTTTCACCTATCTAAATTATTCCTTATAAATCTAATAATCGATTTAATTCATGAACAAATTTCCTTATAAAATATCCATATTGAGAAAAATATACATATTTTTTAATGTTTCCCCAATTAATCAACAAAATTTTAAGTACACAGCATATATAAAAATGGTACATGGTTTAGTAAATAATTATATCAATGATAAATATTAGGGATATTTGGGGGATATTTAATTTTCAATGATCACTAGAAATTGAATATTTCAAGGGGAATACAAAAACAAATCATAGAAGTGAATGTTAAATAAATTCCATATAAAAATAAATCATAAACCATCCAGAGAAAGAATAAGGATTATATCAATAAAATATATCCCATGTGGAGTAAAAATAAATTGGGGTATTCATTAATTAAGAGAAATAAAATAAGCATATTTAAAAAAAATCTTGACAAAAATAAACATTTAATTTTTAAAACATTTTGAAAAACAAATTCCTTGAAATTAAAGATTAAAATAATTTTATTTAAAAAATAACCATTTTAAATTTTAAATTACAATTCAATGAAATTATTTAAGGTAAATCTGTACATGTGGTATAAGGTAAAAAGGAATATTTTTTTCATGGTAAAAATGTATAAAAAGTGAATTGTTCATAAATAGACAATAATATTCCATTAAAAACATTTTTTATAGAAAAAATGGATTAAATATTATTAATTAAATCATTTTATGGGGTTAAAAATATTTTCGAAACTATTTTTATAAAACATAGCTATCTGGGAAAATAGACATCCGACCGAAGAGATAAATGAAGTCAGGTTTTCATAAAAATAATTTATAAAACAATTTATGTTACAAAGAGTATAAAATGGTAATATTAATTAAAAATTAAATTACTAATCACAGGGTAATAAAATTAAAGTGTTTATTGAACTATTATCTTATAAATTCAACAAATATAATTTCAATAATCAGCAATCATGATTAGAATGAGATTATGAAATAAGCCCTCAACATTTGTTTCATTTCAAGAAGAAATATCTTAAATTTCATTTCCTTTCATGATATTAAATGAATAAAGGTTAGTGTATACACCATATGAAATAAAATAGTTTACTAATATTAAAATATGCTTCAATGAAATGAAATTGGGACAAAATCCATTACATTAGGTTTTAGTTTAAGTAAACATTATCTAACCAACTATATAATGGTTTTGATAAATTTTTTAACTTATTATATAAAATAATATTTTTTTTATATCATATATAATCTTATCATAATTTTTTATTACTAATTTTTTTTTTAAAATTTCATTATTTTTACTATTTTGGGGGGTAATTTTCTAGTTTGTTGAGTATATTTTGACTTGTTATTTTTTGTTCCTATTACTTATATCATGATTTAATCATTTCCATAATGTAAAAAATGATTTAATTATTTGATATTTTCAGTATATTTATATATAATAATAATCCATAATACACGGAGATAAGAAATTAAATGCATCATTCAAAAAGATAGTAGGTCGTACATACACATGAACACTACATCCATTTGTTTTTCAAATTTAAAAGAATGAAAAGTAAATGATGTATATTATTAATATAATTAATTTATAATATTTATGTCATATATTTCATTTATATTTATTAAAATCATTCTTAGTTCATTCCATGAAATGTTTGAATGAGTCACATTACTTGGAGGAGGCAGTAGTCCACATGCCCATAGACTGTGTTATCGTATTCCCACAAAATGGATGGAATTAAGTTATGGTCAAATAAAAATTTAAATAATAATAAATAAAAATTAAATATACTTTATATCATATATAAACTATAAATACATTATTATTACAACCTTAAAAGGTGCTAAATGGAAGAACGAATGACATCAGTTGGAGAGGTGGTAGTCTTTCATACAGAAGAATGATGATTTTGTATATAATTGAATAGATATGTGTGAAAGAGCAGTTAGAAATCATAGAATAAAAAAATCATTGTATGTTGAATATAATTAAGTTATTATATAATAATGATATATTGATAAATGAAGGGGAGGATAACGAAATGAAACCAACGTGATAATTGAGTATAGTTACATATTATTTGGGTAACTTATTTCAATTTACACCAAAAGAGATTCCTATCCAGCTTTGTGAAAAAAGAGAGGCTTATAGAACGAGCAGATAAAATCTAAGAGATTACTTGAACATTTTTTGGATGAACCAAAGGGCTTTAGAGGTGTGGCTAAGTGGGTGGGGTGAGTCCCATTTCCTAGTGTAGGAGGAGTGACATTTATAAAGACCCAGTTTTTTCCATGTAAATTTTTTAATTTAATGGAAATATTACGAGTCTGCAAAAATTGTTGGTGCGTGATTCTGAGGCCCGGTTTGCTCAGAATGAATTTCTGAACTTTTTTTTCGGGTACGTTTAGTGAACGCATGAGCGGCATTTTGTAACTTTTGAACCGGTGCTCGAAATTGAAATCTAAGGACACCATTGATCTCACTGCGCCGATATTCATTTAAGGAGACCTTCACCTCGACCACTATAGGTCGAGGGTGAATGTTAGTTTTGGACTTTTCATGGGTGTGTTAAAAGAATAAAAAATTTAAAATAAAACAACATTGATTTTATTTTACATTGTGAAACCTCCCATTTGAATTCGGTGGTGGGGACCACCCGAGCTTCAAACCGCCCATTTTGAAATTAATGGGGTTTACCAACGACCCTTGAACTGCCTCATTAATGTGGGTGGTGACTCCTGGTTTCTCCCTCGAATTAATTATGCCAACATAAACATAATTTTTTTTCCAACTCAATTTTTTTAATTTATATGTTGGATCCTCACCTTTCTATAGGTTGGGGGTATTATTGTAAAGGAGATAAGTTAGAGGGAGAGCTTTGGAGAAAACATTCTAAAAAAATGAGATTCTCCAACGTAGAAATAGGATGACGCTCGAGCCAGATCAGAGACATGTTGCGGGAGTGACAAACCCAGAAGTTCAACGACTTCGTCTTCTTCCTCGCACCACCTCCATAGAATGATTGTGGTAGGGGATTTTTATATGATTGAATTTATTTATCGATTATTCATTTTAAGGTTTCACAATGATGATAGAAAAACTAACATGGCCATCTTCCCGCACTTAATAATTGCCTCTTATCTTATGTTCTTCACGTGTTCTTCATGTGTTGTTCAACACCAAATATTTATTGACGCTGGAAATGCAATATTTTGTTGAGCGTGACATATAGATGCAGAGACCCTGACCCAAGGGTCATGAATATGTGATTGTTTTATTTATCAGGCTTGGAACGAAACCGCAATGGCTCGCTGAATAAGGTGGAGGTTGGCACCTTGCCGACCACATGAATGAAGGGCGGCGTGTGTCCGCAATGCCGGATAAGCAGGAGGTCGATGCTCGTTGGCCACTGTAAAGAAAGGGGTGGTGGTCGGCATGCCATCTAGCTTCAAAAAAAAAGCAATGGTGCACGTCTGTGCTGCTGGTGGAGCCGGAGGACATGGTTGCATCGTCATGGTGGAGGTCGAAGGGCAGCAGAATTTGGCCAGCCGCAGTGGAGCAACAACGCACAACCACACCTCAGGGAAGAAGTCTGGTCTTCCTTCCTACTGGAGATGCCAAACCAGGCAGGACCCCTCTAGAGGGTCCCATGTGCATGTATCCAAACAGTCCATGGACCATTCGGGAAGACCGGGGGGCGCCTCCCCCTGAGTGTTAGGTCGGGAAGACTCGCCACAGTGGACCACCAGCCGAGCGGGTCACGCCCCAGCGGGCTGGCCTGGGCCGCCCCCTAAGCGGGATGGGAGGGTCCGACTGGGTCGGACCGGACCCGGGCCCATCTGAACCCAGTTTTTCCTTTTTGGCCGTAACATGAGAACCAGGAGACCGTTTGACGAACCGTCTGCGGAATCAAAATCCTTGGATCGAGGTGGTCTGTTTGGTATACATCACTTGAGTTTTGGATAACGTTTTAGTATGCCAATGTTAGATCGAACCCCGAATCCCACCGAGCCCTCGGAGTGGAATCGCTAATAACTTATAGACCGGGCATCTGGTTAACATGCCTTCTATTGCGTTGGAACCCTTATGACATGAAAACCAATTGTGATACTTCTTCATGGGACTTTGGGGTGATTTGTGTATGAATGACGGCTTGGGGAACGGTTCTCCCAAGCGCGCTACATACGGAACCCCGCTACAGGTTGAGAATTGATGACTACTGACAATTCGACTCGGAGTGACTTGACATGCCCAGTGGGGTGTTCCTCTGTGTGACGTAGAAGACCCACGGTACTCAACTGGAGGATTACCTCAGCATACCATGAGGGGGAGTGCCTCTATGCGACGCAAGAGACCCATGGTGGGGAGCACCTCTATGTGACATAACAGACCTGTGGTACTCGATTAGGGGAGTACCTTAGTAGTCCAAGGTTAGTGGGAAGTGCCTTTTTGTGACACAACAGGCCCACCATAATTTATAGAGGAGGAGTTCTCCAACAGCTGAGGAATTCAATGTTTTGGACTGGGGATGTTACTTGTTTCTAACCCTAGAGTAAATCCTAGTTTGAGTTGTCTTTATCTTGTGCTTGTGATTGAGGTTATGCTATGTGGTACTTTATCAGTGTGTTAATCTACCATTATGGTGGTACCCTGAGGTATTTATTTATGGAACTCTTGGAGACCTTTGGGGTCTCAGGGTCCCTATTGAGTATTGGTATACTCCCCCCTGCACGGGTTACACCCACACCATGTTGTGTCAGGTGCAGATGACAGACAATGCTTTCTATGGACTAGGGTACCTAGATTGGAGACTACTCATTGGTGGACCTTAGACGAGGCAATCTGTAGAGACAAATGTTCGAGAACTATACCTACCCTTTAAGTATGATCCTTCGTGGGTGTTCACAGAAGCTGTTTATAGTTTTACTTATACTTTCTAGTTTTACTTGTACATTCCTATTATGTTTGTATTCTGGACCCTTTACTTTCAGTACACACCCTGTTTACTATATAGAATACATTGTGATTTTATCTTATCTTGTGCTTGGATTGTGTGAGTTTACAGTTTATAATGGCAACACCTTCCCATTTTAGGGAATAAAAATTTCAGTGCCTGTCGCCAACCCCCATCCTATGGAAGGAGGGCTTGGGGTAGTCACTGCACAGTCCCCGAGAGATGGGTCATGACAAATTTATATCAAAGGAATTCAGTTCTACTAAAATATAGTACTCTGATCTTTTCTATGTGGAGCAATAGTGTTATGTGTTATGAGTGTGGTTTTTAGTTCGGGGAGTCTATTGTTGGTGCTATGGCCAATGTATCCATATACCAGGAACTGGACTTCTGATTTCCGACTCAGTGCATGAAAACACTGATTTATTATGTGTTTTTGAAAAGTTTTCTTTGTGGTCTCTTTGAGTCAGATCACAATGTATAAAATTAATGATCGTGGTGCACCTATTTCATTTCAGGATGCCTCCACTTATCCATCCAGCCAGGGTTCTTGTTAGTGTACGTGATGGAAGACCACTGAGCAGTGAGGCTTTGGTGCAGGGCCCCCTTCTGGCAGTTGTACCATCTGTTGTTGTACCAGCATCACTTCTACCCGTTGGGAAGCCGATGCCACCAGCCTCAGCAGTAGAGGGTCCACACCTCTTGAGCGTGTTTCATGAGTTCCAACACCCAAGGCCACCATGGTTTTGGGGAGTGACAGATCCATAGGCGGCTTAGTACTGGCTAGAGGTCTTTATAGAGTTTTACAACTAGTAGGGACACCAGCTGATCTCATGGTGATCCATGCAGCCAACCTTCTTCAGGAAGAAGTAGGTAGATGGTGGAGCATGATGCTCCATGTTCATGATAGGGTAAAACTCAAATGGGTGGACTTCGAGGGCCTTTTTAGGGTAGAGGTCAACCCAATGACCTTACACTTAGTGAGCATACAGGAGCTTCTCCACTTACAATAGGGTAGCATAATCATGGATCACTATTCAGTGAGGTTCACCGAACTCTTGTGCTACTCCACTGATATAGCGCGAGACCCATTCTTTAGGACTCAGACCTTTGAGCAGGGTCTCAGATGAGAGATTGGAGCTTCGATGGTTTCTCTCATCATCCCAACGTAGGATAGGGTGGTAGAGAGCGATCTTAGGGGAGAGTTTCCTTGCTGATCATTAAACGGTAGTGAGACCCCCCACCGGATGACAGGTAGTAGAGTCATCGGCAGCTGGCAGCAGACATATGACACAGAGGTCCAAGAGGACCCAACCTACAGGCAGATGACTGCATGATATAGGGTTGGTGGTACAGGGATCTCGAGGCAGATCATGATAGGGGATGATCATGTAGTGTTACTCGTGCGGCAGGTAGTGTCGCATGGCTTACGACTACCCAACCTGCCATATAGACGACCAGTAGATGATCGAAGGACCTCCTGAGAAGAGGTGAAGATTCGATCGAGGAGGCCTGCAGGCATGAGGTAGACATGGTAGAGGAGCAGTCCCTACAACAGGAGGTGGGAGGCAATTTGAGGTTCTACCGCCACCACCACCAGGGGGTCCTCCCCAACCAGAGGGAGGCACAGCTTGGGGACACTGACTGTGAGGCTCCCCGTGCTCAAATATCCACAGAGCTGGCACTTGATGGATTTTATGAAGGTGGGTAGCAAGTCATCCTCTTCAGATGGTGTACTATGGTACCGATGGTGCTACTAGAGGAAGTGTTGAGAGAGTTCCATACATCCCCTCCAACGGTACATCCAAGAGTGGCGAAGATGTACCAGGACCTTCAGCGTCAGCACTAGTGGCCGATAATGAATAAATCTATAGTATAGTTTGTTTCACTGGGCCACACATGTCAGCAAGTGAAGTTAGAGCATCAGATTCTAGCGGGCTTAGTTCATCCACTAGAGGTGCCAGAGTGGAAGGGGGTGGAATTTCTGTGGACTTTGTGACAGGACTTGCACGCCCATCCAAGAGTCATGATTCTATCTGGGTGATCATTGGATAACTCACCATGTCATCCCACATCCTACATATCAAAGAGTAGGGACCAAAAGAGAGCTTGGGATGCCTCTACGTACATAATATTTTACGGCTTCATGAAGTTCCATCTACGATTGTCTCGGATCGGGATGCACATTTTACTTCCCAACTATGGAAGGGGTTGGAAGAGGCATTCGAGACACAACTTCGATTGAGCACTGCCTTCCATCCTCAGACAGATGGTCAGACAAAGTAGAACATTGAGACCCTTGAGGACATGTTGCATGCTTGCATCCCAGATTTCGGCCGCTGCTGGGAGGATCAATTGCCTTTGGTGGATTTCACGTACAACAACAGCTATCACTCCACTATCGGTATGGCGCCATTCAAGGTGTTCTATGGACGACCATAACGATCATCTATGTGATGGACTGACCTAGGGGATTAAACACTTGTGGGACTAGAGATGGTATGGGTTACCATGGATAATGTGCATATCATCAAGGAGTGGATGAAGACTTCACAGAGCATGCATAAGTCTTATGCTTATAGGTGATGGAGACCTATTGAGATGGATGATGGGGATCATGTTTTTCCATGGGTCTCACCTAAATGAGGTTTGCAGATATTTGGTTTGGGAGGAAAGTTATCACCAAGTTTCATCGGACCCTTTCAGGTCCTCAGCAGAGTTGAGATGTGGCTTACAACTTAACTCCTCCAGCTTAGTTGCACTGGGTGCATGATGTTTTCCACTTGTCTTAACTGAGGAAATACGTACATGATCCTTTGCACATCATTGACTAGGGCGAGCTAGACATTGATGATGGGGAAATGTTTCTGAATGTTCCATCAGAGATTTAGGATTGACATGAGTGGGTCCTACATGGTCGGTCAATACCTCTAGTGCCCATTCGTTGGCATCACATGAACCTCCAGGAGATAACGTGAGAGCGGGAGGCTCAGATTCATGCTCATTACCCCTAATTGTTTCCTTGATTTGTGTTATGGCTTTTAGGGATGAAAATCCCTAAGGTGGGGAGAATGTAAAGACCCAAATCTTTTCATGTAATTTTTTTAATTAAATCGAAATATTATGAGTCTGAAAAAATTAACGGCGCATGATTCAGAGGCCCGGTGTGCCTAGAATTAATTTTTGTACTTTTGTTTTCAGGTACGTTTAGTAAATGTGGGAGCGATATTTCGTAACTGTTGAACCGGTGCTTGAAATTGAAATCTGATGACACCATTGAACTCACAGCGCCGATATTTTCGTAAGGTGACCTTTACCTCGACTGTAGTAGGTCGGGGGTAAAAGTTAGTTATTGGAATTTTCATGGGTGTGTTAAAAGAATAAAGAAATAAAATTAAACATATTTTATTTTATTTTACTTTGTGAAATCTCCCAATTGAATTCGGTGGTGGGGACCACCCGATCTTGAAACCTCCCTTTTTGCAATTAATGGT
Organism: Viscum album; assembly: GCA_963277665.1. Taxonomy (NCBI): domain Eukaryota; kingdom Viridiplantae; phylum Streptophyta; class Magnoliopsida; order Santalales; family Viscaceae; genus Viscum; species Viscum album. The sequence continues at coordinate 189,811,336 of OY728131.1, forward strand.
GGGGACCACCAGACCCTTGAACTCCCTCTTTAATGTGGGAGGTAACTCTTATATTCTCCCCCAAATTAATTTCACCAACAAAAACGTAATTATGGTGCCAAATCAATTAGTTTAATTTATATGTTGGATCATCAACATTCTCTAGGCTGGGGAAATTTTTGTATAGGAGAGAACATGGAGGAAGATCTTTGAAGAACACATTCTCCAACAAAAGAGATTCTCCAACGAAGAATGAGGATGATACTCGAGCCGGATCGGAGACGTGTTGCAGGAGTGATGAACGCCGATGTTCAATGACTTCGTCTTCTTCCTCGTGCCACCTCCATCGAAAAATTGAGGTATGTGATTTTTATATGATGGTATTTATTTTTGGATTGTTTATTTTCTGGTTTCACAATGATGATGGCCAAACTAACATGGCCATAATCCTGTACATAAAAATTGACTCTTATCTTTTGTTCTTCACACGTTCTTCATTCATTCTTCAATGCCAAATTTTTATTGATGTCGGAAATGCAATATTTTGTTGAGTGTGACATATTGATGCAAAGCCCTCGACCCAAGGATCGTGTATATGGAGTAGTTTTATTCTTCAGCCTTGGAACGAAACAGAAATAGATCACGGAAGTAGGCAGTAACCAACACATGGATGACAACAAGAAGGAAGGGTGGCGCACATCTGCTCTGTAGGATGGGAAAGAGGCCATGGCCCATCGGTTGAGGAAAAGAAAGGGGTGGTGGACGGAACGTTGAAAGGCCGTATTGCGGAGCGAAAACGCCCGTCTGCCCCATTGGTTGAGCATGAGGCCAGAGACTCTTGGCCCCGGCAGAGGCCGAAGGGTGGCCGACATCTGGCCGACTGAGGTGGAGCAACGGCACACGATCATGCCACAGGAAAGAAGTCTGGTCGGCCGCGCCACAACTGGAGAGACCTCTCGGTTGGGTCCCGAGTGCCAACAGCAGAATAGTCCACTGACCTTTCTGGAAGACCATGGGGCACCTCCCCCCAAGTGTTGGTTAGGGAAGACTCGCCACGGTGGACTACCAGCTGTGCGGGCCACACGATAGTGGGCCGCGCTGCAGCAGGCTACGCCACGGCATGCCACGCCAAGCGGGTCGGGCCTGGCCACCCCATACGCGGGTTGGGCTGGACCACGGCCCAGGCCATTCGGGTAGGACATGGGTTGGACCTGGTGGACTTGAACCAGTTCATGTTGGCCCTGGCCAGGTTGGGATGGGTCGGTCCGACAGGGTCAGACCGGACCCAGGCCCATCTCAACCCAGTTTCGCCTTTTTGGCCGTAACTTGAGAATCAAACGACCATTTGATGAACCATCTACGGGTCTGGGATCCTTTGATCGAGATGATACATTTGGTATAATCCACCTGAGTTTTAGTTAATGTTGGAGTACAGATGTGTTGGATCGAACCTCGAATCCAATCGGGCCCTCAGAGAGGAAACACTAATAACTTACAGACCGGGCGTCCGATTTACACACCGTCTATTGTGTTGGAACCCTTATGACCGAACAGACCTTTGGGATACTTTATCCTGGTAATTTGGAGAGATTAAGGTATGATCGATGGATTGGGGAGCGTTTCTCTTAAAATCGCTACGTAAGGAACCCTATGACTGGCTGAGACTTGACGACTACTGGCCATTCAACTCGGAGTGACTCAACAAGCCCAGTGGGGAGCGCCTCTGGGTGACATGCAGACCCACGGTGGGGAGAGACTCTTTTTAACGTAGCAGACCCATGGTAACCAACAAGAGGAGTACCTCAGCTAGCCATGAGGGGGAGAAACTTTGTGTGACGTGGCAGACCCACGGTTGGGAGCGCCTATGTGTGATGCGGTAGTCCCATGGTACTCGATATGAGGAGTACCTTTGTAGTCCATGTTTAGTTGGAAGAACCTCTGTGTGATGTTTTAGGCCCATTGTACTCGATAGAGGAGGAGTTCTCCAACAACTGAGGCGTTCGATGTTGTGACTGGGGATGTTACTTGTTACTACCCCTAGAATAAATCAGGGTTCGAGTTGTATTTACCTAGTGAATGTGATTGAGGTTATGCTATGTGGTACTTTACCTATGTGGTAATCTACATTCATGGTGTTACCCAAAGGTTTTTCTTTCTGGAACTCTAGGAGACATTCGGGGTCTCGGGTTCCATACTGAGTATTTTTATACTCACCCCTGCACGGGATATGCCTGCACCTTGTTGTGTCTGGTGCAGATAACGGATACCGCTAACTATGGACGAGCATACCTGGTCTAAAGATAGCTCAGAGGTGGACCTTAGAAATGGTGATCCACAAAGATGCCTATTCAAGAGCTATACGTACCATTCAGGTAGAATCCTTGGCGGGTGTTTATAGTAGTTGTTAATAGTTATACTAGTACTTTCTAGTTTTACTTGTACTTTCTAGTTAGTCGTGTATTCCAGCCCCTTTACATTCAGTACACACCCTGTTTACTATATAGTTTACTTTATTCTTTTATCTTGTTGGGTGGTTGGTTTTTTTGAGTTTACAGTTTATAAAGGCAACATGTTCCCGTTTTAGGGAATATGTCTTTCAGTGCTTGTCGCCAGCCCCTGGCCTATGGATGGTAGGCTTGGGGTACTCACAGCACGGGCCATGGGGGACGGGTTGTGACAACATTCTTGTAAAATTATGAAGGATTGAATTCCAACCACGTGTTTTCAATTTAATTTTACACCAGTAATTAACAAAATTCTAGGAAATTGAGAATATGGTCTGATTTTCTCCATAAAACTAATTTTGTTCATGATTATATGTATTTTCATCCCTTAAGAGTAAATTTTAGTCCCTTGATAATCTAATTATTCTCTTAATTGTTGTAATTAATTTTATTTACTTTCACTAATATTTTTTTGTAAAAAAAATAAATTAACCTTTTTAGAAAATATATATTATTTTTATTCAAAATATGGAATCAATTTTTTAAAATTTCATACAAAAAAGTGGTAGGAATTTATTTAAATTTAATCCCACAAACAGGTTGCCAAAGAAGGTTTTCAAAGTAAAATATTCAAAAGATTGATCTATTTTTTATCAAATTTAAATTTTGAATTGATTCTAATAACATAATCTCAATTAAATTTTTTATAATTTAACTAAATATAATTTAATCAAAAATTATAATAACATTTGACTATATAAATAAATTTTATTAATAATAAGTTTTAAATTAAAATTCTTTATTTTAATATATTCATTAAAAAATAAAAATTCTCATAAAAATACTAAAAAATAACCCTAAGCAAATTTTTATGTTCTTATTTCAAAAATAATTTTTTTTGGGCATATAAAATTTTTACTAGTTCTAAAAGGTGTATTTAGAATAGGTTCCCCATTAAATTGAGATAAAACTAAATTTATAAAAATGAGGTTTTTATACGTAAAATTGATTTTTTTATTATCTTATGATGATAAAATCTATTTTATGAATATAAAATTATATTTATTTAATATATAATATATATATTTCATCAATATAATTCACTAATAGTAATTTATTCAATTTATTATGATAAAAAACCCCAGTGATTATTAAAACAATTCATTTATATTCAATTTTTTTTATTCATTTCTAATTAATTGGTAACCGATTGATTAATTTTATATTTCTGAAAACAATATATTTTCATATCTTAGTTAATCATATTCATAACATCTAATATAATTTCTATTTTATTTCTAGTTATATTAAATAATAATATATTAATAATACATTGTTGTTCAAAAAACATGGTCGTGTATGTATCATATGCTATTGAAGAATGTATTTATTACGTGGGATATAAGAAAACTCATTTTTGAGTGAATATAAATCTTTATAATATATTAAATATTAAATATATAATAGATTATCAATATGTTATATTCCTTTCTATGTTTTGTGTCCCATTTAATACACACTATCAAATAAAAGATAATCTTAAAATTTTTTAGGTTATTACAATAAAATCAAATACTTGGCTCATATCTTGGGTATTAACTATGGTTACCTATACCAATCCAGAAAATAAAGTAACTAATATCAAAAAAATAACTAAACTAATCTCAAAACATTCTATATACTCCTCTAAAACAAACTATAGTGACACATGATAAAACTAACTTGAATATTACATCATTCTAATGATTTAAATAACACTCAAAAATAGTCACAAAATCCAAGGACATAAAGTTTTTTTTGTATCGATGATTATTTATATAAACTTCTTATTTTACTGTGAATAAAAATCACAATATAATAATCCTCCTTTAGATGCTATTTAGAAATATCACAAAATACAGTGACCTTCATAAACTTGGGATTAGAAACAACAGATGGGGGTGAGTTCAAATAATAAGTAAGGGATAACATAATAAATTCCATAATGGTTATATCATATTAATATTGAAAATCATGATTAAGGAAAAAATATCTTATTTAAATTAATATAAATCAATTATTTTAACCACAAGCATCACATCTAAAATGATAACCCATTTACAATGATTTAAGAAAAAAAAAATAACCATATAACATGAGCCATGTAATATTCAAAAAATAATGTAACACAATAATAAATGAAAAATTTATAATATTTGTAAACCAAGCACCCCCACCAACTAGTTCACTTATAAAAATGACAGTGGAATTAAATTACATCACACAAACCCTTTCTTAACCAAGATAAATAATAATTTTTTCACAAATAATTTCTATCTCTAGATATATATTACTTGAGGAAATTTATTTTAGGGATATATAGGTCCCAAACATCTCATAATGTAAATATTTATGTTCCATAAAAAAAATCATCGTCCATTATATAACCTATGAAAAAATAAGGATATTCTTAATCCTCTTAAAAATCATATATTATAAACATAATACACAATAACATATCAAAAAATTTTATTTATTGAAATGAATCATATAATAATAACATATGTATGGGGTGATCAAAAAATCACTTCATCAAACGTAAACATTTGAGAGAAAATAGATATGAAAATAGAAGAGTTTTCAAAAAACCTTTTAACACGTTCAATTGAAAAATAATTTAAAATAAAATTAATATAATAGATAATACTTTTGAAAATAATTTTATAATATGTTCGATGTAAAAAACCAGAAAATACGTATTTTATTTAAAAATAATACATCAAAATTCTATGACATAATTTACTCTTAGAAGATTATTTAATAATGGAGACAAGATAACGATAAAATGTTATCAAAAAAATGAAATATTGAAATATTTTGAAAACATTTACCATAAAAGATAATCATTAATAATTTATCCTTGAATAAAAAATAATGTTTATCAATTTAAATCATGGATTTTATGATGAAAGATTGTTTTTTGAAATTATGTAATGAACATTTTGAAATAACCTTCGTCAAAACCCACGTTATTGAAAAGTTGTTAAAACATTATTTTAAAATTAATTAAGGGGAATAAAAGGTTCATGGTATATTAAAAAAATTCCACTAGGTAAAAGGTAATATTTGGGGGAAGTAAAAACATAGACATGGATGAAAAATTCATTTAAACAAAAGAGAATAATTCATAACAAAAATGTATTTAAACAAAACAATAGAATCATCAATGAAGAAGGAATCTATTTGGATCCTGATATCAATAGAAAAAATATGTAAATAAAACATAAAATAATCATAGGATATAATAGATAAATAATTAACTGACATACTCATATTAGAGTTATTATAACCTAATGAATGTATTTGAGTCACGAAAACCCCTTATAGCCTTCGGAAAATTTTAACGGAAACCACATGAGAGGTATATCATGAAAAATAAAATTTAATATCATGATATTTAGTATAATTTTGAAATAAATTGAATATAGAAATGTATTTACACCGCTTAAATGTAAACACTATGTATAGCCTAAACATGTCTTAATGAATTCAAATATTAGATAAAGAAACCATTATAAATATCATAATCTTTGAGGTAATAACCCATTAGAAAGTAATTCATGTGAAATAATTAAAAATCGCGAAAAAATATTAGGAAATAAAATTATATACAATCAAAATAATAAATAATTCAACTTAAAATAATGGTGTTTGAAATTAACAATTATAACACAAAATTTGGAAAATGAGTTATGAAAAAAACCTTCCCTATTTCTTTTCATAGTTGTTGACACTCCAAGATCCATTATAACAACCGTAAAAAATAATAACTTATTTAAGACCCTTAATAATTCATATTAAAATTTTTAGTATTTATTATGATTTTTTATGATTATATTATTTAGTTATAGCATATTAAGACCATAGGGTGTTAATAACATTAATTGTTTTTCATAAGTTTAACAAATTTCATTTCATTTACTATTATTTGATACCAAGTTCATAATTGGTATTTAAATTTAGGATTTATAAAATATTACTTATAGTTATTTAAAATTCTATTTTTTCATTCCATATGTGTTTTGGTTATGTTATATTAAAATTGAATTGATCACTTATTTTTTTAGTAATTTTATAAAATGAAAATGTTACTCTAATAATAAGTTAAATAACTAATATAAAATTTAATGAACTATAAGTTAATCAATATTTAAATATTATATTATAATAATATTTATTTCCATGATCCCATAGTCATATATTAAATCATTGTTCACATACGTTGTAAAATCAACCCAAATGTGAACACGCTTTAACCCGATTAGCGAGTATGGTTAAAGAGAATTTTATTTTGACATAATATAATTATAATAGATTAATAATTATATTAAATAAAATTTAATGATAACAATTCATATTATAGATTTATTCTATATTTAATTAATTTCAATAATAAAATTGAAAATAAAACCATTGTTCAAGGATATTTAAGTTCTTACACATGAACAATTGATGTTCCATTATTTTTATGTTGGTGAAAATAAATATATAAGGGATATACAACTAATAAATAAAAAACTAATTACAATAATTATTTTTATAATTTTATTAGGATAATTGTAAGATTTGTATTAAGAAGATAAACATAAGAAATTGAAAATCCATTCGTTCGAGACATGATTTTTTCCTTGAAATTTCCCTTGAAATTGAAGGGATTAGACAATAATTAAGTGATTAGGGGATCATGCTTCAGTGAGAGGTTTCTCGAGAGATTTAAATGAATATTTTTATAGTATTAATTCAATGTAGATGTTTTTATTTGAAAGGTTGTAAGTGACCCCCATTTATAAGATAGGAAAATGGAACTTTTGAAAATACGATTAATAATTTAATAAATCTATAACATTATTCCATGGTCATTAAATACAAGGTTTATAAATAATTTAATTTGAAAAAAATTACGGTTGATAAATTCCCAATGATTTTTTAACTCAAATTTTATAAACATGTTATTATGTTTTACCATTACATTATAATCTATTACTCATAAACTGTGAAACTATTTTCTAACTAAGTGATTTTATGTTTCATTAGACACATAAAATTATAAATTTATCCAAATATGGGAATTATGGAGAATCAATATACATCTATTAAAAATAATTAATTTTATAAAAAATATAAAATTAACTTTTAAATTAAAATAGACAATATATAGAAAACTCTTTCATTAGAAAAAATGAATTTTGATAGTTATTGACTCTTAATCTTATTTAGTATTTATTACATACTAAATTATTGTGAATATATTTATTTATATTTTAAAAAATAATATTACATTTATAATTTAAATTAATATAACTAAAATGATTTTATTTAAATACTTGATAGCAGTAAAAAATTATTTTTTTAAATAATTTTTTCACCATTATAATTGTAATTATCATTAATCCTATTATGATACATTTTATTTAAAATAATTAAATTAGACAAACTATATATTATAAAAAAATTTATATTATAAATTATAATCATTTATATAATTTACTTTTTATGTGTTGGGAGATTAATATTATCATTATAGAATGTATAGTGTATAACATCACATTTTAAAAAGATTATATTTAAGTTAAAATATTTATTGTTAAGAAATAATTATCAAATAAATAATTATAATAAATTTGAAATATTTATTATCATTTAATGTGTATTTATTTAAAAATCACAGAAACAAATTTTTTTTCATCTTGTTATAATAAATTAAATAGAATAACCGAATAACATGTTTCATTAAAATGATACATAAATTTTCAAAATGTCAATCATGATATGTTAAATTAGACATAATTTATTTAAAATGATCCATTGAAATTTATAATATATAATTTTATAATAATGTCTTTCAAGATCCTCTAAGTCAAATATATGTGTCAGTATTAGAAAAATCAACATTTTAAATGAACACCTACAATCAATTATTTTATAAAAACCCTAAAAATTACATCCAATGAGATTTTTTATGTGGAATTATGAAAATTACTTTTTCATTATAAAATTTAAATTGAAAAATTACAATTTTATTTTGAATGATAATATATAATATAAATAAAAAAATTATTGTTGAAAAGAATAATTTTTATTTCATCCTAATTAATTATTTACCATCTAAAGATAATATCTATTAATTTTTTACAATATTAGTGTTTATTATAGATTTATTAATAATTTCTTTTTAATATGTTGTTTTAATTTTTTATGGGTGTGGATTATGACACTAGTTACAAAACATTGAATATATTTTAAAGGATTTAAAATCTTGGGATGTTACGTGGAGGATAAGTGTCCCTTAATCATAATGATCCACTTCGATCATTAAAGTAACAAATTTCCTTCCACGATCTAAGAGTTGGCACTTTCATTATGGAATCGACTCAAATAATTCTTAATTTCCCCATAAATATAATTTTATAGCAGTTGATAGATCCCCCAAATGAATTTTATTACCCTCTATTGAACTCTTCATTTTTTTATCAGTAATTAGTTGCTTTATTCCCTTATTTTACACACATAATATTTCTTCCCATTAATTTTATAATTTTCCATATATGATTCTACATATATTCTCAACATGTATAAAGATAAATATTCATTCCTCTATTGTCTTTATAAAAATAATTTTTTCTATTTTTTGTTGTGTTAGAAAACTCACCCATGTTGACATTGTTTGTAACACCCCATGCTTCCACAGTACCTTTCCCATTGAATAATGCAATAGCTTGAATTGTATGAAACTTCTAGATTCTAACACACTACGATTGATTAAACTAGCCATTATGAATAATAATAAACACTTTTTCAAATTTTTTAAATTTTATTTTTCAAAATGGACATTATTTATGAATTAAAAATATCGAATTTAGCATAGGGTGAATTTTTGCAATTTTTCTAAAAACGTTCAATTTTTGATGAATAGTGAAAAACACTACGTTATTGGTTGAAATGACTTTTTATTTAAATAATTATTTATTTTATTTAAATTTATTTTATTTTAAAATAGTTACATAATACCTATATAAGTTCAATGTAATTCATTGGAGTCACTTTATAATAAGTTTAGAAATATAAAAATATTAACGAACTTGTTACCCTCTTTTACCCACCTCCTAAGAGCATTTTCATATTTGCATAAAACATAATTTTACAGCTTTTGTGAGTTGAATTTCAAAAATAAAAGAGACACAGTTAATATCAGTATGTAAAATCTGGTTTAATAAGATGAAATTAATTTTGGGTGAACAATAACTTTTGACGTTTATTTAACACAGTTATAAGTAAATAGGGTAATTAAAGGTATAAATGATATCATAATTACCCTAACACAAGTTATAATTCTATTGGATAAGTTTAATTCGACCAAAAAAACCTTAGGAATAAAATATGACCCATTTTGGTCCCCTTGGATTAGATTTGGAGATTTATTATTATTTTATTTAAAGAAGAGCTAAAAGAGTTATATTCAATGTTTATAAACTAAACCATTTTTAATATTGGGTTAAACACAATATAAATTCAACTATAAATATTAATTATAAAGATAAAAATATTTCATACATAATTGATTTTTATTTATAATTTTTAGAAATTAAATAATCTAATTTATTTAGGACACAATGATGATGTAGTAATTACCTTTTGAATAAAATATTAAAATAATTGAAATTATAAATATAAAAATAAATTTTAATTGAGACTACTGGTTAATTCCACTAATTTTCAAGGTTAATATGACATTTTAGTATTGGTTAAAGAAATTATATTCAAAGTTATAATGTTTTTATGGCTTTCAAAAAAATCCAATTCTAAATAGTGTCAAAATTGACATAATTGAATTTTTAAAAGAGATACTATATTATTAATTAATATAGTATTCCTAAAAATCTATTGATCGGAAAAGGGACTTATATAAGGTTATATATGTTAATAATGAACCTCATGGGGTTTTCTTGGCATGTTATTGTTTTTTATTAACCATATAATATAAAAATACAAAGAGACATGGTAAATGTCAATCTATTAAACTAAGAGTCAAATCTAAAAGATAATGTTAATATGATGACATAAACCTATCTAAAACCTATTGATTTAGAGGTTTTCGACCAAAAACCTTCTTATTCTAGAAATAATTCATTTTTAATCCATTATAAACCGAAAGTGATTCTATTATAAAATAATATTTCACGCTTTTCCATAAGTGACCCTCACCTCTCTTAAAAAAGGTACTTCCCCTTCTCTTAATTTCACACCTCAAAAGCCATTTGGATCGGCAAAAACCTAAAAAAAATATCCTCTAATAAATCATCCCTTCATCCTAGAGTCCTTACATTGATCATAAAGCCAACTTAAGGAGCCCTTTTGATCAAATCAAAAGAAAGAAATCGAAGAAGAGGTAAATATTTCATCACCTCTTTCATGCTCTTTTCTTCATCCAATTCCTCTTTCTATGTTGTTTCCATTATAAAATAATAACTCCAGTATCATCTATGTATTGTTATGTTATGAAAATTTTACAACCATATTCATTATTCTATCCATCATATGAATGACAAACTCACCATACGTGCGTATGTACGACTTACCGTCTCCACGTCGTGGTGTAGTTTCTTATTCAAACACATCATTATTTGGTTGGGTATAATATCGAGTATAACTGATGTAAATAAAAAATATAACATGTTAATTATTCTTTATATATTATATACCATCCAATTACATTTGTTTTCACCATCAATAAAATGATATTGTCACTCGTGCGTACATACGGATTACCGTCTCCACGAACGCAATGAGATTGAATCCCCATTGTAATCATTCGAGAATAATTTTCATTTTATGATTAAAAATTTTATCTACGAAGTTAATATCATTCTGGATATAAATTAAATACATCCTATTCATAACAAACAAGGCTTACGTAACCAATCTTATAAAGGAAAACGGATCAGTTAACACCCGAAACGATGATACTACTAAAATATTATTAACAATGAAATATTATAGGATCATATAAGATATCATATCTATTTATATAGTTCTTGTATAATTTAATAACAATTATTTTACTATTTCACAAGAGGTTAGTGTACCCTTGACCAAGGAAAATTACATGTTAAGGGTTAATTCAACAATATCTTTATTATCTAAGGTTGTTTTTATGGAAGAATCTACTGGGACCTCTTTATCATCCACATCCATGTTTTCTTAAAAATGTTTTCAAAACATTTTTACAATTTACTATACTATGGTTAAAAGTCATTTATACCCATATTTTACCATATATGTTTTGAAAGGAATCTTTTTTTCGTTTTCCTAACAAGGTACTTTATGACCTTTTTGAAAAAATTAAGGTAAGAATGTCTTTTTTTTTAACTTATATGATGGGTGTAGCTATTTTCCGTCATTATATCATCATCAAAGATTCCCATACAAGATTATAAGTATATTTTCAAAATTAATATTTTCTTTTATAATCATATCACTTTTATTGATTTCAAACTATAAAGAGATATTTCTGTAAAAAAAATTTGATTTAATCTATGTAAACATCCATTGATGGATTTTAAATTTGTTTAAAGTTGATTTATTATGATACAAATCTTCCATATTTCATTGAAGGTTTTGTGATTTTTTTGACTATGGATTTTTTTTCTTATATTATTCATGGTTTATGGATAAAGTATTTAAATTTCATATGTTAGTTTTAATATTAATGTTTATGTTAGGCTAAATCCTTTTCCAATGAGGAATGCATTACACTTAGTAAGTGATGGGTGGAGCCCGCTATATCTCCTCAATAAATTGGTAGGTCTCATTAGATAAACTAGTGTCTTGGCACAAGGCCTTGAAAAAATAATATTTGTAGTCTTGGAACAAGGCCTTGACTATGTGGTTATGAAGTCTAGCATTATGTATTCTATCATTATGAAAGTGGCTATTGATATTGCATGTGATTATTCAAATAGTAGAATAACCATGTGAATAAGTAAATTGCATTATTTGATTTTATCTTTTACATATTATGTGGAATTTTACATTTAAATGGATTTTGTTTTAGTCTTATATGTTACTTTAAATGTTTATGCTTATTTATGATATTTTATTCCATATTGTTATCCTTACTGAGCATATGAGCTCAACCCTTTCAATGTTTTATTATTCCTAGGTTGTGAAGAAGTATTTTATGGTTGACCTGCAGGGATAGGCTAAGGATATAAGTTTGGTCAAAAAGGGGATAAAATGTTGTTGATGTTTTTATTTCATGATGTAATGTAAAACCTATTAATGTATCTGTTACTTCCAAGGCTACTAAATAGATCGGTCTTTTGGGATTTGATCCCTTGGGATCATGCCAATGTTATGTAATAATGCACCAACTCTAGGTTACTTCAGTTGGGGCATTACATTGTTAATCATATATAATGAAATATGGTTATGAATAATCACATTGTTCTAAATTCCAGCTCCCATTTCATTTGGTTTCTCATGAATACAATCATTTCATTTTTCATCACACTCATTTTTAGCATGATTATTCTATGTACAAACAATGGACTGAAACCAAATATTTTATGTGATTATATAGTGACCCTAGCCTTTTACACATATCATTACATGATTTTAAGCCTAATAAATCATCATATTACAGTCCAAAGATCATAAAGTCATGTGTCTTGTAAGACTAGGTACATTAAAATGAAAACATGGGACTAAATAAAACATTTATTTATTTAATATTCTGAAAGAGCTCCTAACATATATTATTCTCATACATCTTTATAGTATAGCTTGAGGATAATATGAACAAAGGGATAAGCTAAAAATCCCAGTAAGGGAATAATTATTTAGCATATTTTTAGAAATAAATACATTATGATATAAAAAGTCAAGAAACATATTTAATAATAACATATAAACAGGGGAGCATACCAACATCAATTAATAGTAATCTGGTAGCAACATAAAACATGACATTATCATGATTCAAGGCTCGTTGCACATAGAGTCGCACAAGTCTAGGTAATCCACCAAGACCATTGAGCATGATAGCACTAGTCAATGCTAACTACAAAGACCGTTGCACATAACGTCTCAAGAGAATAAACATTAACCAATGTGTTGGATCACTATCTAGTAACACTCATCAAAACAATTTCATGAATATTCTTGCAACATATAGAATCATACATAATCAATCATACTTAAACCTAAGGGTTACCCATAGTAAGAATTGGGTATAATAATCAAGTCATAATGAATAAAAAATGGTAGTATCATAAAAATTTCCCTAACTAAAAGGAATTAGATCGTTAATATAAAATAATAGGGTAGTATACGAATATTTCGTGAAAATTGATGTTAAATTGAAGTATTAACATGTAAAAAAGAGTTCAAAATAAACTATATAATTAAAAAAATTTAGTGTGGTTAACGAAAAATATCAAAGGTAATTTAAAAGATAAAAGAGAAAACTATTTTATGTAAAAATATAAGTGAACAAAGATGGTTTTCATAAATAAAGGAGTATTTTATAAAAATAATAGTCTCTTAAAAATGGATTATATAGTGTACATGAAAACAGGTAAGAATTTGGGAAGTTCCTTTAAACGGTTTTTCTTATCATGAGGTATTGAGGAGGGAACACTTACAAAACCTGTATATCAATGAATGAAAATGATGATTTTACCTTGATACATTATTTTTGAGAATGTAAAAATAATTTATAATATATACCTAGAAATAACAGGTAACTTTATTTTTGGGGAAAAGAATAATTGAGCAACCGTAAGGAATAATGGAGATTCGGGTAGAATCCCTTACCTTAAGTCAGATGGGGTCCTTCAATTGATCTTAATGTCTTGGAAACCAAATTAAATTCATTAGTTAATATTTAAATATACTATTATACATGAAATTTACTTAGTATGAACTTATTAAGTTCATTCAAGACCCTTTTAATGGGTTAAGAGGTTCAATTTCATTGTTTGGGAGTGTTTGTTTCCTTGGTTTTCATGATTGGTTTAATTTTATACATGTAAGGATAAACATGTAATATGAGAAAGATTTTCAAGAAATTAAGTTTAATTTTATTAGTTTTCATCCATAATATTACAAGGTTATAAAATTTATTTGGTTATTTGTGGTGATGTTGAATGATTATATAAAACTCTAATGATAACTGCTTTGGTTAATTGATGGTTTTCATAACATAGAATGCATTTTTATTTATAAATTAATATTATGTGTATAAAATATTTCAGAACCATATATTTGAAACAATACATATATTATATTTTTTTTTCAACCATATAAATGGTTTGATGACTATAATTTTGGACAGTAGTAGAAATTGAAAACCCATCATCCACTAATGTGATAAATTAACACATCTTGGATGGTGTTTTCATTTCTATAATAAATGGAGGGTAAAGGAGAGATGATTATGGATTATTAAATTATAGTAACAAAATCCCATTACTTGTATGTTAATGTAGTTATCATAACAATTGGATGAATGGAGTTGGGGAAAGAAAAAGAAAGAAAGGAACTTGAAAGAAATTAAAGGATATGAAAAAAGGATTTTACCTCTTGAAAATATCTTCCTTGAGAACCTCTTTAGGGGATAATATTTTGTATTTTGAAGATACCAAGGTCTTATGGATGTAGAAGATGTGATTAGGGGGATATTTGAGAATAATTTGGACTCGGGAAAAGTCTTGACAGGTGTGAGGAGGGGAGGTAAATAGGGGCAGTATTTATAGTGGAGTAGAGGAGGGGTTTCCCATTATTTTAATAATTTGTTTAATATTTTTACTCATTAATATGAATATTATTGATTCATGTAACCAAAAATAATAAAGAGTCCATTTATTTTGAACTAACATCCATTTACATCATCCATGACTCAATCATGATTCAAAAACTCATTTATTTTTCATTTATAGTAAATTATCATATATTACTATTAACCAAAAATTCAACATTTTTAGAAACATCCAAATAATTCACCACAACTATTTTTCAATGTGTGTAATTCAAAAATGATCAACATTTTATGAGAATAATTTTCTAAATATGAGAAATTTAATTTCTAGATAAAATCATAAATTACATGAAAAATACAAATTTAAAAATAATAACACATTTTCTAAAACATTGATAAATTAAAATGGTCTATTTAAATTAACTTATAATAATAAGTCATAAAAATAATATTTTTATGAATAAATTTTATGAAAATAAATTTTCTTTTAAATTATTAAATTAAAAATAATATTGTAATTAAGTATACATGACTTACAAAAATACCATCACTTAATTAATAATTTTTAATATAATGACTTACTTATAATATGATATAATCATATCATATCTTCACTTATATGATGGAAAAATTTTATTTATAATTTGAATGGTGAGGTTATTATTATATTGGTCTGTTTACTATTCATACGACTCACATTACCATTCCAAAGTTCAAGTAACTATTTCATCAGTATATGTTCCTTAACTTCTAGAGATCCATTTTATTTCACTAATTATTAATTTTTGTGGTTTTTATTTTGTTCAATAATTAATATTATAGGAATATAATATAAGAAATTATTATAAGAAAGTAATGTCATTAATAAAACATTAGTTTATTACATTCTTCCCCCCTTCTGAAATTTC
The DNA here is from genome assembly GCA_963277665.1 of Viscum album. Classification (NCBI taxonomy): domain Eukaryota; kingdom Viridiplantae; phylum Streptophyta; class Magnoliopsida; order Santalales; family Viscaceae; genus Viscum; species Viscum album. The sequence goes on from OY728131.1 coordinate 189,827,463, forward strand.
TACTTCAAAGTTTCATTTTACATTATAAGCTATAAATTGGTGTGGGTAATTTTTTCATTTCCTCCCCCAGTTCCCATATTGCCTCTTCATACATACAGTTCTTCCATAATACATTGACCAGGTTAGTAGTCTTGTTGCATATAATAGTATCTCCATGATACAAGATCTTCACTAGCTGCTCCTCGTAAGAAAGATCATTCTCAAACTATAGCACCTCTAAAGATAGTACATGTAAAGGATTTGGTATGTACATGCTTAAAAGAGATAAATAGAATCAATCATGTACTTTAGACATGGTAGGTGGAAGTGTTAGTTGATGTTCCACACTTCCTACACGACCAATAATCATGATGGTTCAATGTACCTAGGATATAGATTTCCTTTCTTCCCAAATCTCATGACCTTCTTCCATGGAGATATATTAAGGAATACTATTTCTCCAACTATGAAATCAAGGTCTCATCAACAAATGGTTTCATAGCTCTTTGGATGAATTCGGTCTTCCTTGATGTGATGCTGAATTGTTTTCACCTTCTCCACTATTACATCAACCATTTCAGGTCCTAGTAGCTTATGCTCACCGACTTCATCCCAAAACATCGGTGCTCTGATCCTTTCCAACAAAGGGATTCATATAGTGCCATTCATATTCAAGAGTGGAAACTACAGTTGTAAAATAATTTCAGCATTGGAATATGTTGGTCCCATCCTCCTTTTTAGCTTGTAGAACACACACTCAACATGTATTCAAGTGTTTGAATAGTTCACTAATATTATCCATCATTTTGAGGATAATAGGGTGTATTGAAATTTAGTCCCATGATTAGGGCATATTGGAGTCATTTCCAGAACCTCAAGGTGAATATCAGGTCTCTATTGGACACAATAGATAGATGTACTACATTCATCCTTACCTCCTATGTGATATATATTAGTATAGGTTGATCCAATGATAAGTCATATTGAATTGTGACAAAGTAATCTGTATTTGTAAGACGATCCAGAATGACCCAAATAGAATTGATTCCTCCAGATGTCCATGGAAGTCCAGTGAAAAAGTACATAGTGATGTTCTCTTAAATCTATGTTGGTGTGGGTATTGGTTGCATCATCACATTATACTATATTCTTTTGGCCATCACATATTTACATACTAGACACTTTGATGTATATTCAGTAATCTTCTTCTTCATATTGTCCCACCAAAATTTCTTCCAAAGATCTTGATACATATTATGGATCCCTAGGTGAATATAGAATTTTGAGCAATGTGAATAATTTAGAAGATCCTTTTTTCTCTATATTTGATGGTTCTCATTATCGTGACCCAAATATTATAACTCCATCATTTTCAATCTTGAACTTATAGGATTTCACATTTCTGATGGCTTCCAACCTTTTCTGAATTTCCTCATTATTTCATTGATTATACTATAATTTCTCCATGAGGTATGGATGAGAAATAATTTGGGAAAGTATTGTTGATATTCCTCCCTTAATGATTCCCAAGTCCATCCTATTCAAAACTATGAGGATTGGATCCTTTTCAATTCTCACCATTGATAAAGATACATTATCTTTTCTACATAGACAATCTTCAACCATATTTTCCTTCTCTAGATGGTAGTGTATTGAAAAATAATAATCCTTGATGATATCTAACCATATTCTCTAGTGCATATTAATCTTTTTATATTTCAATATATATTTTAGACTCTTAGGATCAATATATACCTCACACTTCTCCCCATAGAGATAATTTCGGAATATTTTCATTGAAAAATTACTGCCGCTAACTCCAGATCATGTATGGGATTGTTTTTCCCATGGATTTTCAGATTCCTTGAGGCATAGGATATCACTTTATCATTTTTCATTAGCACATAGCTTAAGAAATTATTTGAATCATCACTCTACACCTCAAAAATTTATCGACTTATTGGGAGTGTGAGTACTGGTATAGTGATATGTCTCTTTTTAGATCCTTAAACATTTCATCACATTCTTGAGTCTAGAAGAACTTCACTCCCATTCATGTCACCAAGGTCAATGGGTCCAACAATCGTGATAAGTTCATCATAAATCGTGGATAATATCAGGATAAACCCCGAATGCTTCGGGTCTCCATTACAAATGTTGGACTCAGCCACTCATTAATTGCATTTATCTTGGAAGGGTCCACAGATATTCCATTTCTAGGGATAAAATTCCCCAATAATGATACTTATTCTATCAATAACTCACATTTAGAGTACTTTTCATAATTCTTCACCCCTTGAAAAGTCGTCAAAATTGTATTCAAATGGTCTTCTTGTTACTCCATTATCATAGAGTATATCAGAATATCATCGTTAAAGACTACCATAAATTTTTCATGTTAATGTATAAATACCCTATTTCATGTTGGAGAATTAGTGAGTCTGAAGGGAATCACTATGAACTCATAGTGTCTATACCTCATTCGAAAGGTATTTTTGGGAATATCTTCCTTATTCACCTTTATTTGGGGATATCTTGAATGAATGTCCACCTTAGAAAAATAACTATCCCTACATAGAGGATTGAACAAGACATCTATCCGATGTAGGGGATACATTTTATTTATCGTAATTTTATTATGAAAATGATAATCAATGCATAAAAGCATTGATACATCCCTCTTCATAACAAGGAGGACTAGTGCACCCCATGGTGAATCATTTTCATATATAAAACCCTTCTCCAGATTCTCCTATAAATACTTCTTCATCTCTTCCAGATCAATAGTTGTTTTTCTATAAGGTGTCCTTGATATAGGTAGGGATTTAGGAATATGTTCAATTAAGAACTCAACATATCGATTAGGATGAAGACCATGAAATTCTTTATAGAATACTTCGATGTAATCCCTTAAGATGGTAATATCTTCAAGAAGTATCATCTCTTTTGTCTCAATCAATTCATAAATTTTTGCTTTCCTCAAAAGGAAACATTTTCCACACTTTAGATATTGATTATTAAAGAGATTCATCTTCCTCCTTACACATGTATAGGAATGGAGGATACTCTAGGATGTGAAGAGTGATCTTCCTTTCTTGATGGTTAATGTTGCCTTTTTATAAAGACAGCCAAATCAAGACCATATTATCATTAAAGTCCACAAATGGAAGTATGAAAGATTTAATGGGAGGTTCAGTTCACAAACTCTTATTGGGCAGGAGGTATAATCCTTGGATTCAATAATTACCCCATTTTATTTTCTCGCAGATAACTCTACCACCAAATTTTTTGGTGGTTTTTGAATTGTTCTACAAAATTGAAAGATATGAAAGAGTGCGTAGAACCAGAATCAAATAGCACATTCACTATTATTTAATCAATATCTAAGATACATTTTACCACATCCTTATTTGGCTATATCTCAGGAGTAGTGAAAGTATAGCCCCTTCCTTGTTTCCTTGGAGGTCGTTGCTGACTTCAACCTACGACCCTTGGATTAGTGAAATTTTTTGCATAATTCCCATGTTCCTTGATGTTTTAACACTACACTATTGAATATGTGTTGATATCAACCTTATATTCTTCTTCCACATTTGTGGAATTCTTCATATCCCTTTGGAAATTATTATCCATATTACCATTCTTCCACATTTGAGGAAATTACGGGTTCCCATTAGAAAGATCACATGATTCTTTTTCCGAAATTTTTGACTTGTGGGACGCTCGATCTTCTTTCTATCATGGTTTTTATTTTCCTAAACATCCATATTAGACTCCATTTTACACTTTTTCATGGATCCCATGAAGACATTGAGAGTATTTGATCTCTATTTCAACCTTGATGGAACAACATATAGTCTCTTCATAACTATTGAAGTCTCAATTCGCAAACACGTTTTGTAAACATGGATTTAATCCGCTAAATAAGAAATATAACTTGATTTCAGTGTTCATGACAACGGCGGAGGCATATCTTGAATGTTTTTGGATGTTTGCTTCATATTTCGGGATACACTTGTCTTCCTTATTCATAAGTATAAGGAACTCTCTTTCAGTATTTTGATGGAGATATCAAAGATAATATTTATTGAAAAACTTTTTCTTGAATTCCTCCAAATTCATGGATTCAATTTATTCCTTGCCCTTAATTTTCTTAATAAGTGTACATCACTGATCTGCTCCTCCATCAAAACAATAGATAGCCATCACAACATTCTCTTCTTATGAGCACTAGATGATAGAGAATATGCTTTCAATATATTTAATACATTGTTCTGTGAGGAGGGGATTAGAATTTCCACAAAAAATGGGAGGCCTTTTCCACATGAAGGATTTGAAAGAAAACATTATATTTCCATGGAGGAGGAGATAATTTTATAAGATTTTAGCTATTATTATTAACTTGTTCCAATTGATCAAGCACTTTCTTAATTTTTTGACCACCCATTCTCAACATATAAAGAATATCATTATTGAAATCATCACATTTTATATCACATTTTTTTTGGCACATGTTCTTCTATTTCCCTCCATTAAATAATAAAAACAATGTACAATTAGAAGGCTTTAATACTTATCTAATAATAACAAAAAAAATGAAACATTCAACATAAAAGTATAAACTCTTAAAAAATGTATATCCTAACTTTTGATTACCTAGGTTTCAATCTAGTTTATCCAAGATATTTTTCCAAACATATATTCTTATGGGATTATTTTTTTGTTCTCTTAATAATGGATCATTCTAAGCTGATGAATTTTCAAAAGAATATCCCCTAAGTGTGTCAAACCAAGAGTGAATCAAAACTACTTGTCATTCTCTAGTTCCTATTAGAGTCTATATCAAAGAAATTTTTCAGTTTTTAAACCTAGATACATATATTCTAGAGAAACATCCACTTGTTCATATCTCTATAGGGATGTATTTTGTTGATAAACCACTTACACTATACTTATCTAAAATTAGGGATGTTTTCTAATACTTAGCCTTATCTCTAATGTTATTACTAAATTTTTATATTCATAATCTCTAAAAATATCTATACCTTTCTATGATACCAACTATAGTGGCCCTATCCTTTAACACATATCATTACATGATTTTAAGTATAATAAAGCATCATATTACAATCCAAGGATCGTAAAGTCTAGTGTCTTGGAAGACTGGTATATAATACTAAAAACATGGGAATAAATAAAATAATTATTTATTTAATCTTCATAAAGATATCCTTACTTATATTGTGATCATGCATCTTCCTAGGAAAACCTGATGATATCATGAACAATGGGATGAGCTGAAAATCCCGGTAAGGGAATAAATCTTTAGCACTTGGGTTAGAAGGAATGACATAATGATATAAAAAGGTAGGGAATATAACAAATCATAACATATAAACATGGAACCATATAAACAAGGAGTCATAGTATTGTATATGCAATAGAAACCTAACTTTATTATGTGTCAAGGTTTGTTTCACATAGAGGATCACAAGTCAAGTTTTACCACGAAGACTATTGCACATGGTCGCATGAGTCAAGGCTAACCACCATGACCATTGTACATAACATCTCATGAGACTAAACATTAACCAATGAATTTTAGTGATATCTGGGAATAAAAATCATAATAGGTTCATGAATATTCTTACCATAAACATAATCATACATAATCAATCATATATAAACATAATGGTTACCCATAATAAGAAATGGGTATCGTAATCATTTCATAAACTCTAACAAATGTGAGTATCATAAAAATGTTCATCAAGGAAATGAATTAGATCCTTAATGGAGAATAATAGGGTGTTATAGACATATATCATGAAATGTGATGTCAACATTAAGTATTAACATGTAAAAAAAGTACTTAAGAAACATTAGAATTAAAACATTTTAGTGGGATTAAAGGAAAATATGAAAGGTCATTTAAAACATAAAATGAAATATTAATTTATATAAACCATAAGTGAATCAAGAAGGTTTTCATAATAACAATAGTGGTTGTATAAAAATAATTTTAGCTCAAAAATATATTATATAGTGTAATTGAAAGTGGGTATGAATTCAGGATGTTCCCCTAAATAAGTTTTCTTATCGAGATGTTTTGGGGAGGGAACAACATAAAAACACGTATACCCCCAAAATCAAATGATGATTAGACCTTAATACATGATTCTAGATCATGTACACTTAATTTATAATATGTACATAAAATGAACTGATAACTTCATTTGGGTAAAAAGAATGATAGAGAAACTCGAAGGAATAAGTGAGATTCAGGTCGAATCGCTTTCCTTAAGTCTGATGGTGTCAGTGACATGATAATAATGTACAGTATAACCACATTAAATTAATTAATTTATATTTATATTAATTATTCTTTATTTAATTTATTAATTTTATCTTTATTAAGTTCATTCATGACTTTTTTTATGTTTTAAGATATTCAATTTCATTTGATTGGGAGTGTTTATTTAATTGGTTTTCATAATTGGTTAACATATATACAAATAAGGTTAAAGTTGTAATATGATAAAGTTTGTCAATAATTTATGTTTAATATTATTAGTGAGCATCCATAATATTACATGGTTATAAAATTAATTTTTTTTGATGTTAAGATGAATCATTATATTAAACATTAAGGACAACCATTTTTGGTTAATTCGTTGTTTTTTCTCGCATCGAACACATTTTTATTTATAAAACAATTTCATTTGTACAAAATAATAAAGAACCTTAGCCTAGAAAAAATTAATATATTATAGTCCATTTCAAACATAAAAATGGTTTCATGACCATAATTGAAGATGATAATAGAATTTGAAAACCCATCATTCTATAATGTGATAAATTTACACATCTCGGATGGTGTTTTTATTTCTAGTACAAAATGATGAGAAAGGAGAGATGATGAGGAATTATTCAATTATAATAACAAAATTATATTACATGTTAGTTATTGAAGTTATAATAAGATTTTTATGAAATTAGGTGAGGAAAGAAAAAATAATGAAGGGAACTTGAAAGAAAATAAAAGAAAAGAAAAGAAGAATTTACCTCTTGAATATATCTTCCTTGAGAACCTCGTTGGGGGAGAGGATTTGGTCTTTTGAAGAGACTAAGTGCTGATGGATGTAGGAGAGGGTATTAGGGAGACATTTTTGTATAATATGGACTTTGAAAAAGTCTTTAGATGTGTGAGGAGATGATGTAAAGTGGGGTGGTATTTATCGTGGAGGAGAGGAGGGGTGTTCCATTATTTAAATCATTAGATTAATAGTTTTGCTCAAGACTATTAATAGTATTGATTCTTGTGAAAAAATAGTATATAGATCATGTGAGTTGGAACCAATTTCCATTTACATTATCCATGACTCAAGTATGATGCATAAATTCATTTATTTTTCATTTATCATAAATTATCAAATTTTTCTATTCACCAAAAATTCATCTATTTTAGAAGAATACCAAAAATTCACCCTAACCGTTTATTGAAATTTATTATTCATAAAATAACACCATTTAAAAAAAATTCTAAATAATTTAAATTTTATTTTAAATTAAAATTATAATTTACTTGAAAATAAACATTTATAAAATTAAAACTACTTTCGAAAAATTGATTAAGGTCTCTCAAAATTGTATTATAATCATAAGTCATAAAAATAACTATTTATGAATAAATTTTTATAAAATAAATTATCTTTTTTATTATTAAATTATTCATAAAATTGTAATTAAATATACATGAATTTCAAAATTTCCAACACTTAAATAATAATTTTTAAAATATTTACTTACTTACATCATGATATAATTATATCATATTTTCACATATAATATTGATTAATTTTATTTATACTTTCATTTTTGATTTTACTATTACATTGTCTGGTTTACTATTAATAAGGGTCACATTACTATTCCAAAGGTTAGGTTACTATAGCATCAGTATATATTCATTACATCTAGAGATACCTCTTATTTCACTTGTTATTAATTTATATGGTTTTTATTGCATTCAATAATTAAACTTATATGATTATAGTATAAGAGATAATTATATAAAGGTAATTTTATTGACTAAACACTGGATTGTTACAAATTATTAAAAGTCAATAATGTCAGTATCAAATCATATAATCATGAAAATAATTATTTTTATGTCATAAATTATCACTCATTCATTCAATAAATGACACATTAAATCCTTTATATATCATTGTTTCTTAATAAAAGTTTTTTTATATTATATACTTATTTTCATTATAATGGTTCATACAGAAAATATTAATTAAATCAATATTCCCCCTTGTGAGGTTCTATCATAGTGTGAAGTCTTAGCCACACTCATCAAGAATTGGTGAAGATCACAGTAATACTCAATCTAACTCTTTTAGATTTGTTTCCCTAAAATGTATATATTCCACAACCACATCCACCTTCAATTATCAAGATAGGTATGTATTTTCTTGGAAATACACACACCTTTATTTACTATAACATAGGGAATCCTCAAATAATTAGCCCTATCCATAGTATTTTCACCACCATTTTTTAATCCTAAAATCCCAAAGTAATTATACCATCCTATGATACCAAATAAGGTGAACCAAGCATAACATATATAACAATTTCATCATTTTAGATAAATATTCAATACATGTAATAATTATAAAATTCCAAGGATAATAAACTTTTAGTACCTCTAAAAACTAGAGACATAATAAATGAATTTATTAAAATATAATAAATATATCCCAAAATGATATTTGTAATACTTTCTTTAATAACATATCATACTTAGATCCTAACATCAATAATTTGGGTAGGAAATCATAAGAATGTGTGAGCTCAGATGCTCGGTAATGGTAAATCAATGATATATAAACCATAAGAAAGAATAAGATTGGCATAAGGGTACAATAGCATAATTAAGTAAATTGCTTCAATAAAAAGGATTCATACCTATAAATTCATAGATCAAAATCTAAAAAATCACTGAAGCACTCTTAAAAAGTGTTTTAGAGATGTAATCAACATTCAAGAGTCATTAAAGAGGTATGTAGCGTCACAATCGTAGTATATAATAATGTTGTGAACAAATCTATTTGAAATCATGTCCATGCATATTATTTTGATAAAATCTATAAGAAATCATACATATACATAAAAATTTGAACATAGATATTCATAGTCATTTCGACAAATAATCTTGTGACCATAAAAGGAAACAATCATACTCATTCATTAAAATGTGAACATAGATATTCACAATCATTTCCATACTCATCATAATAATTCCATGAGATATATATATCATAATACCCATTAAATTGAAGGGATATAACATATAAAAACATCACATAATCATTATTAATTCGTATGTACTATAAAAAAATCCTTAAAACATTAATCCTTTAATCATATCTTAACCTGTGAAAGAAAACTAGTTTCAAGAGGATTTTATCATCATAAGTAATAAAAATATATAAGGAAAAATAAGGATACTATCATTATGAAATATATTTAGTGAATAATATGTATCATTAAGGGATGTTTTCATAGATAAAAATTCATTAAAATATCACTAGAACATTTCATGAAAAAAATGATATTTTCACTATTAAATCACTTACAATTAATAAAAATAAATACAAAAAAAATAATGAAACAAATTTTTTTGAAAATAAATGTAGACAACTCAATCTCAGAATCTCAAAGTTGGTACCAACATCATTACATGGGAATAATATATAAGGAATCACCTCATGATGGGTCAAATAGTTTAGTATTTTGAAATAATTGATTCAAATTTACATTTGAAAACATATATATGAAAATGTATATTCAAGAGAATTTCATTATTACATTTATCATATCTCTGCATGCCAATCATAAAATTCATGTTGGTGTCCAAGGGAAATTAATCATAATAAATGGGTGATCTCAGATTCTCAGCAAGTGTGTGTATAAAAAAAAATCTGTGAATAAATATGGAATAGTCAATATGGAAAGGTAAATAACTAAAACACATGACATTTAATAAATAACCATATAATAATATGAAGGAATAAAATATTATCAAATAATTCAATATATTTAAAAACATGAGCATAAAAAATAACAATGGATATTATAAAAAATCAAATAACTACATTAAATATCTATAACTAAATTCACAATGATAGAATGAAAAATTTTTGAAATATAAAATATATCATTGAGTCTTTATGATGAGAAATCTTATACCATTGAGGCTTCCTGCTAGTACATCTAAAACCATTGATGCATCATGCCTAAATATATCTATAAACATGTAAGGACCTAGTGAAAACAATATCTTTTCTTTCACATAAGTTATACCAATTAATTGAGGGGATATATCAGGACCTACACATCACATACTATGTTTAATTAATTCCTTATAAAAAAGAGGTGAAAGATAAAACAAATAAACATTTGTATTTAAACTATAATAAAAAATTGTAATACTTCCCCAATCAATTAAAAATGCATATGATCTTTATTCAGGTCGGTGAGGACTCTTCAATCTCATTGAAGAGACCTAGGATTAAATCTAGGTGGAGATATATTTCTATGTTACTGTAGTTATACTGTTGAATATATTTTTGGGATTATAAAATCCATAAATATTCATTTTATTTGGTCTTCGGGCCACCGGTTTGGTCCTCAAGTCCTTAAAGGCCTTCGAGGTACCCAACACATCTACAAAACCCGCCTGTAATGGAACTATAAATATTCAGTGATCAAATTATTCGATGATAAACTCCATCTTTATTAGTGCTAAAATAAGTGTTTATAAATAATCTCTTTATCAGTACTAAAAAAAGAACTGATAAAGTGAACCTTTATAATCACTTCATATTTAGCGCTGATAATGTAAACCTATATCATCACTTTATTTATGGTCCCGAAAAAAGGTATCCTTTATGTGCATTTTTTTAACTAAAAAATGTTTACATTCATCAGTTCTTTTTTAGTGCAGATAAAGGTAAAAAATAAAATGAAAAATTAAACACGAAAATTAAAATGAGAAAATTAAAAAAAATATGAATCATTTTAATAAATAAATAATTATTGATAAAAATTAATAAATTCCATATATATATATATATATTAAAAATATTAATAAATAGTATTTTTAAAATATATATATATATAATGAATAAGTATAGTTTTTTTAGTTCCAATTGCATCTCTTTATTTAGTTTAATTTTCATTACAAGGATGGTAACCCCTATATGGAGTGTGTGCATTAATACAGTTCCAATTTCATTCATTATGTTCCATTTATAAATAAAGGAATAATCTATATGTGGTCAAAAAATTATGAAGAATAATGCAAAATCCTCTAACTACTAAAATAGTTAACATAAATTTAAAAAAAATTTGTATTACATATCTTATAAAAAAACATGGTTTTTTGGTGAGATATTTATATTAAAATCCTTCATAATGGGTTGTAAATAAAATTTTAATTATCCTAATAATATCTTTATGGAGTTTCACAGTAAGGTTGATTGTTATACACCATGGGATCCTCGAGTCAAACCCAATGCTCAATTTTCAGGGTTTTTTTCCTATGTACCTTTTTTCTAGAACCACTTCCACTTCTAGTATCCATGTATGTATTTATTTTAAGAAAATAAATATAATCTCTACGTTACCAAATTTTATGATTTTGTTCTACACAAATTCTCAAATTCTATCACTCGTTTATGTTCCCAAATCGATTTGTTTTGTAAATATAGTTCATAGAGGTTCTATTAAACCTCGTCTGATTCCAACTGTAGGGTCCTAGAACATTGAAGCCCAAATATGGTTCCTGATTTATTTCATTGTCATAAGATACAGGGAGTCGCATCCCGATATACTGAATAATTTATTAGTCTTGTTAAACTATATACATTCATAAATCAATTTTACATTTGAAAACATATAATACAGAAAAATACTTTCTGGAAAATACTCTTTCCCCCATATAATATCTCTTTATGTTAATCGTACAATACTTCGCGATGTCCTAGGGGAAAATAGAACAAAACAATAGGGTGATATCATATGGTTAGTAAGGGTAAGAATACAATTGAAGATATGAATAATTAATGAATAATAAATATGACAAGGTAAATAACTGAAACTAAATCAATCTAATCAATAACATGATCTTATTACGAAAATAATAAATTATGATCAAATAATTCATTATAAATAATCACATAAGAATAAAACATAAACATGAAAATTCTAGCTAATCGAATAATCACCTGGAATATCAATAACTGAATTCATAATGATATAATTCATAATAATGGATATAAAAAACATACCGTCAAGGCCTCATGCCAAGAAACTGTAATAACATTGTATCTCTGTGCCAAGACATCTATGACAATCTAGTATTTATTCTAAGATATCTTTATAAATATGTAACACCTCAACCAAAACCTCTCAAGTTTTTCTTATGAGACCTACCATTTCAACGTGGGGATATAGCAGGCCCTTTCTATCACATACTAAGTCCAATACATTGCTCATATGATATTGGTGATTCATAATTCACATAAACATTCATATAACAACTGACATACAATATATATATATTATCCTGAATTAATAATCATAATCATAAACCTGCCAGAGTAATGTTGATAGTGTCAAAACTGTATATCCCTAGTAAAACTGATAATAAAAAATCTAGATAAATAATATAGATGGTATCATTACAATATATACCCTTAGGAGTTATACTAGTAAAGTGTTTTTATTATGGATTAATATATATTACATAAAAATATCTTAAGGAAAATATCTTCTCAGCATAAAACAATTTTAAAATAATTTTAATTGAAAATCACTTTAAAAACTAATAATTTCCAAAACATTTTTAAAGAACATTATTTAAAAATATACTTGTAAATGTGAAAATTAATCTTCAATGAAATGATAGACATGTTGGAAGGTAATTTATTTTATTATTGTATAAGTTAAAATAACATTTTTTTTCATTGTTTAAAGGTTAGAAAAGTTTTTTATTCTAAAAATAATAAGAAGGATCCTTTCAAGCTGTTTCATAACAAAGAAAAAAAGTGTTATAAATGTGTATAATATACAATTTATAGAATTATAAAAAAAATTAAAAATAGTTTTAGAAGACATGGTTTTGGAGGAAAATTAATTTCTAACAAAAGAGACAAATTAAGGCGAATTTTATTGAAACAATTTTCCCATTTTTGTAACTACGTAAGAGTTGGAGAATGGTGACATTGATTTAATATAAAAAATATCCCTAGTATAATAAAATTATTGATTTTTGTGAGGGATTAATCAAAATTTTTAATTATTGGATGAATAATAATTATCAATCCTGATAAGTTGTGACTTTATATCGAAAAACCCTTACGACATACAAAATATTGAATCATAAGAACCATGAATGATATATGACGAAAATGATAAGTAATTACCCATAATAATAATTATAAAAATCATAAAATACATTCATGGGTAGTATATACACATCATATAAGACATATGTGTTGAATTTTCTGTGTATCTCACTGAAGTAAAAGGTGATATTGGAATCCATTACCTCATACTTCATTTTGATTAATCATTATTTGAACTCCTATATAGTGGTTTTTAAAATATTATTTATTACTGAATCATATTACCATTTATAATATCATATGTGATCCTTTTATAACATGTTATCACCCTTTCATTAATAATATTTTATTATTTTCAATATTGTGGATATTATTTTCCTTGTTTTCCTATGTGTTTTTTCATTAAATATACTATTTTTCTCATATTAAATAGATTTATAATCTATATAATAATAATACTGAGATAATTATAATATTTCTACATCTATCTTACCTTTATAAACAATCCTAAAATACAGTTGTGAATAATGATGTATATTTTGATCATGGAGACGGTAGTTCATACATACGCATGAGTAACATTTCCATTTTCCAAATATTAATATGGAAGGAATGTAATTATAATATATTATTAAAAAAATTATAATAATATAATATATACCATATTTTATACTTTCATATAACATCCATTTGTTTTTGTTACAAAAATATAGTCACATCACTTCATGATGGGGGTAGTCAACTTGTATATGAATGATGTTATCATGTCTAAATGAGATGAAATTTAATAAATAAAATGATGCAGTTTCTATCAACAGTGATAAATTTATCAGTAATATAAGAACCATGTAATTTCTATCATATATCATCATTAAAATTATATTTATCAACTTACTTTTGAAGAGTTAGTGAAAAACGAATTGCATCACTTTACAAGGGGGTAGCGTGTCGTTCAAACGAGCGATGTTATCATATCATCTATGAAATTAATTGTAAAATGATATATTTTATATTATGACTCAATAGAAATAAAAATATTATAAATAATTCATAAATAATATAGATCTATCATCCAAACCAACTATGAAGAGTTGGAATAGAAGAATGAAGGACATCACTTCATGGGGCGTTTGTCCTCTATACACACAGACAATGATTTGGTAACACATTTTATGAAAGTAGAGATGGTTGAAGGTAATGAATTTATTATACAAAATCTAATTATATTTAAAATATTAATTTTATTATATTATCATGTATTTGTGAAAATTTATGAATGTGGAGAAAGAAATAAAATTAAGATGCTTTTTGAAAAATATTACATCTTCTTCTGGAATCTTCTTTAGGTTTTTACAAAAGCCTTCTTAGGTTGGAATTTTTTTGAATCTTGGATTATTTTTTTAGGTTTGTTGGGATGTTATAAGGCATGGTTTTATAAAAACCATATTTTATTTTTAATGTGTGAAAAAATAGGGGAGTGGTTGCCTTTTATAACTGAGGTGAGTGGCACAATTGTAATATTTTGAAAACCATCAATAATACCCATATTATTATCATTGTAGAAGCATCCAAAATGGTCGATTCCAGAATATATAACATATATGGTGAAAATATATCCATAAAATTCGTTTTTATAATTTTTGAGGATATATTTAACCATTTCCGTCTAAGTTTAACGCATGGTAAATCCATTTTTACCAAACACCCATAATTATTGTTTACTATTTTCCCTACTCGTTTGGGAATAAATTAAATTGAAATTATATAAATTTTAAATTATAATGATTGTAATTTTTTAATTCATGTTTTCAAATTAAAAACATATAATTTGTAAAATTCTAATTTAATATTAATCTCAGAGATGTGATGAGAAAGATAGTTTTCAAAGAGAAAATGTTCAAAAGATTATAATGTTTTTATATAAAAATTAAATATTAAAATGATTACATTGACTTAAATTATATTAATTTATATATAATTTATCTAATTTATCTTTAAAAAATTTAAATTTAATTTGAAAATATATTTATTTTAAAAAATTGTTGTTTTCAATTAAGATTTTGTATTTTTAATTATTCATAAAAAATGAAATTGTTCTTAAAAAACCATTAAATTAACCTCATATTATTTTTCTACTAATATTTAAAATATATATATATATATTTCAAATAGATTTGTTAAAAAAATTTAAAAAATAGTTCTAAATTATGTGTGTAAAGCGTGATTATACTATCTATGAGAAAAATATAGTTTTTGAAAAAAAATGTTTCTTTTTTTATATATTTATTATTTCATTTTTAATAAATAAATAACAAACTAATGTTTTTAAATTATATATTTTCACAAATTAATTAATCATGTTCATACCATCCCTTCTAACGGGTAGGCAATATATCAAATAGTAATGTTAATAGTATATTGATCAACTGTAATACATTTTCATGCATGTAACATAAGAAATTGATGAAACTCATTATTTAATATAAAATATTATAACTTATTTTTCTGTGTAATACATTCTATTTATTTGATTTTATTAACTTAAAAAAAATATATCATAATGTCTCAGGGTGTAAAATTTTGTTTTAAGCGTGGAGTTGTGTGTAATATGTTAACAAATAAAATTTTCTTATTTTAGAATTTTGGTGTGTTACAATAAACATGGAATATTACAATGGGGTACTAAAATTATATATTAGTAATGATATAATGAAAATATTTTCATTTGGTATATGTTTAAATATAGATTTTGATCTCACAATTTGTAAAAAATAGTTTATTCAGAAAATGAAAAAATATTTTTTAAAACTTTTTATAAAAATTAAAATAGGGGTAAAAATAAAATAATAAATAATTTTACAAAATTTAAAAAATTTCTAAAAATATTTTAATAAAAATATATACATGGATGAAAAATATTCCAAACTTTATAGTAAATAAATATGGTTGTTATGAAACAGTTTCTCAATAATTTTAAGTACACAAGAAATAAGATGGGTAATAATATATTTAAATCCCCTGAAGTACACGAGGAGAAGAAAATACATGAGCTTTAATGATTAGTGTCATTATAATTTCCTTCATCGGAAATTAGACCTAAACAATCCTAAAAAAATGAAAATGTAATATAAATATCTTACCACTTTGGTATCTTTTGAATCATAACCCCCATAAAAGAAATAATTTCAAATAAAAATTTAAATTAAATTAATATAAATAGATTCATGATATAAAATTTATATGGGTAATTATATACAACACAAAAAATAACTAATTTTGGAATAAAATCAATGTCTCACAAATATTTATGTGAGAGAAGAAAACAATACTACTTTTGTAACTTTTTATTTATGAGCCTCGTGAAATAAATAAAAGAAAATTAAAAAATATATACCATTAAAATAATGATAAAAATGATTCAATTTATAAATCGGATGTATATACACCTCATAAAATAAGATAGGTGTAAAATAAAACATATTTCCCAATAAGAAAATTTGAGATGATAATCCCTTACCTAACGTATCATCATTCCTTATATTTTTTCAAACCACCTAGTTAATAAATTAGAAATATTTTATAAATAATTTATATAACTATATTAATAATAATTTTCCATTCTATTATAATTATATAATCTCCAATTATTTACAATTTCATCATTAAAATGAATATTTTGATGAATACTATTCCATTTTCAATGCAAGTTTCATTTTGATGGTTCCAATACATACACCTTGATCAAGTTTTCATCTTATCTTGAATCATAGTAATGAAATAAGTATCATCTATACCCATTGTGTATACTTTTATAACCATTCATAATTAGTTGTGATGTAAAATTAATGGCATCACTTTATAAAGATAATACTCTATATGTAGACAGGCGTGATGTTTTCACTTTTCAATGGATGGAATAAAAGAAAGTAAAATTATAATTATGATATATAGATTTAAATTTATATCATAAATATAATATATATTTCTTATTTTTATCCTTAATACCATCCATTTAATAATAAATGTAAAATAAATTTCATTGTCTTATAAAGGTTGTATTTGTCACTTATAGGTGCAAAACGTTAACATTTCCCAACAAACGGGAAGGTTTGAAGGTAGGTAATATATTATAATTATATATTAATAATTTTTAAATAAATATGTTAAATAAATTATATATCCTTTAAAACAATAATCCATTAAGTATGGTGAGAGAAAACTAATTGTATCACTGTGTGGATGAAGTAATACATACACGTCACTTTCATTTCTAGTTTGGTGGAAAGTAGGTTGAAAATTTCTGTCCCATAATAAAAATAACATCTCAATATAATTATTAAACTATATTAATTGTGTTATAATGGTTAAAACATATTTTTAGGATGTATAAGTTGAATTAAACTTGTAAAATATTTGTAAGAACATATACATATTAATTTTTAAACCTCATTTCAATCTATTCGTAAAGACCTTTATGTTGGTATTTTAAGAGAATAAACAACTCTATGATGTGTATCATAAATTTTGGAATCAATTAATTATGATTTTTATATATTTATTGTTCAAAACTGGTGTGGATAATAGAGTAGAGTAGGTTTCCTTTTATAAGTGAGGGGAGTGGCATGCCTGTAATTATTAAGAATGTTAAAATATAATAAAATCACTCTCACAAAAAAGTGTTTTTCAATATGATCATTTTTTGAACATATTATGATATATAGTATAAATATATTAAACAAATATTATTTAGATATGTTTTTAGATCATTTAAAACATTATTTTCTTTGTTTAATGCATCATTAACCCCCTTTAATATTTACCAAAGAAATGAATATTTACATAGTTTACTAATCATAATGACAAAAAAAGAAGTTAAAATTATGATAAAATATTTATTTTTGAATAAAAATATGTAATCCATTTTGAAGATTCAATTTCTACAGGTTTTATAAATTAAATTTATAATAAATTTTCCAAAATAAACAAAACTATTTATAGCACATTTCATTTTTAATCATAAAATAGAGTTTACCATCATTCATTTCCTTGTGAAAACTATTAGAATAATTATAAAATATATTATATAATAAATTAAGAAAAAAATTAATTAAAAAAATTAATAAATAGAGATTATGTTAATATATTATGATAAGAACATACTTTCCCAATAAAAATAGTTAATTTTAGAAAACGACCACTTTTTACCTTTAACAGCATTTATTTTAATTTCTAATAAATTAAAAAACAATGAATTTGTTTTATACCTATGTAAAAAATAATTTCCCATAATTTAGTTAATTATATTATTACCCCTCCAAGCAATTACTAAGTCATAATTTTCACATTATATAATAATATTTCAATAGTATATCACAATCCATTAAAACATGGAGTTTCATGTAAGTAAGGATATCAAGGAAATAACATTTATTTAAATAAATGTTTTTATTAAATCATTGGGTGTCATAATAGGGAAACCCCATGAATTTCCATCATCAAATTACGTAACAATTTTCATACCAATATTTCCAAAAAAACCAATGTAATGATCCATTACATGTGAAACTGACTTAAAAAACCATTCATTTGCACCTTGTTCCACCACACAAGCCTTCCACTATAAAGATGCTCAATAGAATCAATTACCAATACAATTAATACCCATTTATTTGTACACCCCATTTCTACCATATCGTATCAACAGACTGGGACCACATTAAGTTTCACCTCTATGAGTTGGCATATGATAGACCCTTCCTTATAAAACCAGGCCTCCTGACCAAAACACCCAAAGTGATTTATATCAGAATGGCCCAAGGAATCTCCATGGATTTCCTTCAACCTCAGTAGGGTATCCACACCCATGGTGAAAAATTTATACCCATGCCTATCCAATTTAGTTATCTGCACTTATCATTCATAAATCTTATATAAGAATCATTTATGCATGCCTACCGAATATAAGACCACTCTCAAGTAAAGTATAATAAATCTCTTAGGATACACTCCTATATCAAAACTCTCTCAATAAAACCACTAAGATATCATTCTACTAATTCATAAAACTTATACCACCAATATATATATATATATATATATATATATGCATATCATGGATGTTGGCTCACCCACCAATCTAATAAGTAATGTCTCTTATGGGTCACAAATGTTTTCCCTATCAGATAAAATACCCTGAGTGGAAGGGTTGAATCATGTAATAATAGATTAAAATAATTTCCCAATTATATCATGTTTCACTATTACAACTTTTTATATTATTATCCTAGAAAATAATAAATTTAAATTGGGAAATCACAAGACACAATAATTTTTACTTGGATTACCCTCACTAGACAACATCCATGGAGAATAAAAAATTAACGTTCTAATGTATAAAATACCTTAAACCACACTATTGTTATATGGTTTGAGTAAAAATAATTATCTCTCTAATTTTATAGTAAATCATAATTTTAAATATCACTAAAAAATCTATCTCTCTACTAAGGACAATGCATGACTCCTTTAGAAGAATATTTTATTGACTAGTCCTTAGTTCATAAACAAATGAGTGTGTATTGATTCTCCTACTTCATCAAATAGATGAAAACAACCATTTTTTGTAACTATTATTGTTGTATAATATAAACATTAATGGATTATAAAATCACATAACACAAGAAATTTTCCTCGAGCATGTAACCCATGTGAAAGTACCAATCATGTAAACACTTTTGATGGATCCCAATATAGTGTTCTTTAAGTTATGTATTGATAAAATAACTACCTTATAACTATATGTAATATTTTTATCTCATTCACTTTATAAAAAAATAAATATTAATTTCTTCTAATGAATATTAAGATTTTTCATAACTATCTTCTCTTAATATGAAATCCCTCATTCATACATTCCTTTAGACCAATCCACATAAGGATATTCATTTACATTATCAGTATGAGATTATGTGTAATTATTGTCATAAATCTACCTCCTTAAATATGAAAAATGCATTCATCCATCCATTCCACTAACATATATAATTCATACACAACCTTACACACTTCACATGACCTCATTGTGAGATCTATTTTAACTCATGTGGTCAAATGATTTTGGGGGACCACAAGATGACAATTTTATTTCCATAAAAACTCAATTCAAATTACTTGCATGACTTCCTTTGTATCTCATGATCATGATACATGCAGTCATCTCATGATTCTGTGAAAACAAGATACATGTTCACCTTGAATAAACATACATAAAACATGTGATTCACTCAATCTCTCTTGAGATTCCATTTATTTCATTTGATCCTGTGATTTCCAGTGACATTATAACACTTCCATCTATGAAAACATTAATTGTGTAAGATCTTTCTTATTAATTGATGGTATGGTCCAATTTTGTCCATGTGATCATGAGGTACTCCTAAAATAATTAGATGACATGATCCTATATTCTTCAAGATATCAAGTGATCCTATAAGATTAATGTGATCATGAGATCATTGGGTACTTATGGGTTGTGCCTCGTATTTATCCAAAGTCTCTAAATATTTGAACAACATTACACTACCCTTTACCAAAAAAATCAAGAACATAATTTTTTTTTCAAAAAACACAAAAAAAAACAATATTTTGAGGGATTTTTCCAAACAATATCCAAATATTGGATTCTTGAAAACTTTTCCAAACATAAAGAACTACCTTTTTTAAATAGTTCAAATGAGATAAAAATTACCTACTACAACCATAGATAGTGATCATGGACTTACATGAATCATACTCTAATCCCACATTATTCAAATTTAGAATCCTATGAATGAGTAACATGAAAATTTAATTGATGATTCACTTCATTCTAAATCATTCATTTTGAAACATTCTCATTACCCAAATAAAAAAAATTCATCCCCTGAGATCACTTCTCAACCCACACATGTCAGTAGCTAGCATCATAATCCCATCACTCCATTTTTAGAATCTTATTTATTTATATACCAGCTTCAACATTATAATATCTAAAATTACCTTTTTCTCATAATCCCTCTAGTAGCTTCTTCCCCTATTTTTATCAAGATATCAATTTTCCCCCTTGGTCAATGAACACAAAGGTCTCTCCATAATGGTTTGTAACATGGTTATGAACACATAACAGAACATATGTAAAATACCACATACTTAATTGAGAGGGGGTCCCACATGCACACATTCATGTATTTTTAGTCGACTAAAAATTAAGATCCAAAAAATTATATTAAAATGTTTAATTGCATATGTCTATCATATTAATTCTTGTAACATTTTTCTTAGTAGGATGAAACTCCATCATCATAATCCCATGCTTAACATTCCTCTTGATAAAGTGATATTTTATTTCAATTTACTTTTTCCTTGAGTGATTTATTGGATATATTTTTATGATTTATAGATCCTAAATTATCACAATAGATTTTGAATAGATAATTCACTTCCACTCCCATATATTTAATATTCTTCTTCACCCATTTTAATTGTGTGCATGCTTGATTAGCCACAATGTATTATTCTTTTTTGATACTCAGATAAATGAAATGTTATTTGCTACATGGTCAAGAAATAAAAAAACTGCCCTGATATAATTCACCACTAGAATTTGAATTTCTATAATCTCTTGAAATAGACTAATATTACTTTATAAAACCCAAAAAAATATTATTGAGTTTTTTATCATATAAAAAATTTAAATACACCCCAAATTTGATATTCTAATGTATTCTTTCAACTAAATGTATGTTTTTATATTTGGGATTACATTGATATTGTTCCACCAAGAATGTGTAAAAAACAATATAAAGTCATTTTTTATTAAAATAAATAAGTCCCCCATGGATTTTTGTACAATTTTTGATATTTAAATCTTTCCCTTCATCATCCCATGAAATTTTCATCCAAGTATAAATATTACTTTTCATCTCCATGGAATATCCATTATAATTATTCTTAAAAATTCATTGGAATAATTTGATTTTTAAATAATTGAACCTTGACTTACTTTAATTACATTTAATCATTGTAAAAATATCATCTCACTAATCATTGAAATTTCTAACTCACATTTAAAATATTCAGAAAACTATTTTAATTTGGATTCATTTTATCCCTCAAAAATAATTTAATTGATATACACTAAAACCATTTTTAATTGATTACATTCATTGTTTAAAAAGTGATTACTATCAATTCCATCATGATAGAAATCAAGAATCATTAAATATTAATCAAACATTAGATACAAATATTGTGGTGTCAGTTTAGTTTATATAGTGCATTCTTCAACCGATAAACATTGTTTTTTTATTCATGAATGAGAAATCCAACAAGAATTTCATTATAAACTTCATATTCTAAAACCCCAATTCAAAAATGATGATTTAATATCCATGTACCTAATATTTAATTTAATTTTCTCTATTATAAACAATAATAATCAAATTATCCCCAATATTGAAACAGATGAGAATGTTTCATCAATTTAGATTTACTCTATCTAGACCTATCCATTTCACACCATTCATGATTTTTCTGAATTGTTATTTAATATTCATTGATTTTTTTATAAAATACCAAATTTCCAAATTAAAAGATTATCTGTCATCCACAAAACCATCTCAATGTTTTCATATTTTCAATTTGTTCAGGTTCATCATTTATTTGTTAAGAAAAACTAACATTTCCTTTAATATCTTCAAAACTCTTTCACTCAACCTATTATAATATAGATTATTATTATAGAGTCTCCATAATCCTTTTATATAAAAGTTTTATATGATCAATGATTATATTGTACTTATCAATTTAATCTCATTTCTTCACTTTTTGTGATGATAAAAGAATAAAATTATCTTGTAAAACTAAAACATCATTTGAAACATTCTTCGAAACATTCACTTCCACAAAGATTCTCATAACAACATCACTAACATCATGAAACTATTAAGTGATTTACTAAAGATCCTTCTCATTTTCACCCACAATTAGATTTTTTTCAATATAAATTTTCTAATCCACTAATAGATATATTTCTATGGTTTATTTTTTCAGGGTAACCAATAAATATCCCCTCAAATTTATAAGATTTAAATTTCATGTGTTTCTCCTAATGGGTAACTTATATGAAGAATCAAAAGTAATATAGTGTTAGTTTGTCTAAATGTCATACCTTTCATAGGGTTTTATCTTCATTGAGAAACATCAAATATTGATTAGAAATATTGATCTATTTCAATACTACTTATTTCTAAAACATAACAGGAAGGTGTTTTACAATATTCATTTTTCTATCCTTGTTGTTCGTAATTTGGATTCTTATTTTAACCACCCCATTTTTATAAGGATTTATTAATAATGAGACATGGTTCCTTATCTCACAATTCTCTAAATAATCATCCACTTGACTATTTGTGAACTCTATTCCATTATCAATTCATAATATTCATATATTTTTTTCCAAAATGTTTTTTGAACATGCCTCATATATTGTGTTCTAAAATAGAAAAACACAAAATTGTGGATAATAAATGAAAACCATGTCATTATACTAAAATTACTTATTAAAATAATAAATATCTCTTCCCATTAATAGATCTAGGGAAAATAGTCCCAAAGAGATCAATATACACCTACTCAAACAATCTTGATAACATTTTCAATTTTTGTTATATGTCTTAAAAGAGATCCCAGCTTGTTTAAAAGTATCACACATATGAGAATCATCTCCTAATAACCTAAAGTGATATAAGTAAGCATAAAATTCCACTAGTTATCGCAGTGATTATTGTCTTTGTTGAATGTGTTGTGTATGCCACAACCATTATTCTTCTTCATTGGATAGAAATCACAATTCTTATTCTCTACTCACAAGGTATAAACTAGACTTCCTACATTTTCCATATAATAAAACCACACCAAATTAACCAATGATGATACATAATGTCTTGTAAGATCTTATGGTGTGTCTTGAGTCATACAGTTGATTGATACCAATAAATTTTTGAATGATACATTCTAAAACCAAGGCATCATAATGTATCAAATATGCTTTCCCAAACGTGGATGTTCCTAGTATATAATCATTTGGCCTTCAACATTTCCAAATATGAGTAAAAATTCCTTATCATACCTTATTCCTATCACCATATCTATCTTTCTAGTTATATAGAATGTTCATCCACTATCATTGATCCATATTCTAGTGTGATATAAATCATTAAATGTAATATCTATTGCCACTACCTGGTCATGTATTTCTATTTTAATCCATATTTTGAAATTATGCGTCATATTGACTATATTTTAAATTTTACTATGAGTATAAAAGTAAAAATTAATATTAAAAATATAAATCTAAATTTTTTATCATTTTATTCAAAGATCAATTTTAGCTATTGCATGAAACCACTTTGGGTATAATTTTGTTCATTCCTCATTATTATCTATGCGCAATATATATAAATGTGTATGAATCCCTTTCCCTAAAAATAGGTACAATACTACGTCTTCTTGAAATATTTAACTCTATTATGATAACTATATTTATCTAATTCCCTTTGATACCTCTTGATTATGTAATAGATGTTTTGATAATGTCCCATCATTCCAGAATAATAACACTTAACATGCGGTGAATTATTATTTTTCATTACAATTTCACCAGTGGTCCATTGGATCTAAAAATATTATCATTAATATTTATTCCCAAATCAATATTCATTATTAGATTTTTTTTATTGTATCCTTTTAACATTCATCACATATTTCTACTCAAGATCAAGAATCATTAAAAATTGTGTCATTCTAAAGTGTCATTTTCTTTTCATAAAAATTATTTTTCTCTTCTAATAGGCCACTATACTCAAATTTAATATTTTTAACACTTGATTAAAATAATTTTTTATACCATACCAGATGTTAATATAATAACTGGATCACATAGGTTTCTATATAGTACAATAAAAACCTTCTAATGATTATCAATGTGTTTTACTTGATCTTTTATGGTGTTAGTAAAATTAGAAATGGACTTATTTTATTCTTCAACATATGTTTTTTACTCAATTAATTTCATTGAGTTTTTTTTACTTTTTTACTTTTTTATTTTAATTTATTCTTTTCATTAATATGTATATTCTATATGTGGTTGCATATAGTGTTTGGAACCCTAAGTCACTCCCTTGACATTCTTCATTTTTTTCACAAACAGCTGTTACCTCAATAAATGCATCTAATTAAACCATGAGTTCTACTCTTCATTTAAATTATCCTTTATCACGTTTTTCTATTAACTTGTCTTGTAAATTTCTACCACTACCACCACACAAGATTCTTTTTGGTATTTTCATTATCAATTTATCCTACATTAATTTCTTTTTAACATTCATTTTCATATGAAATAAGTTTCTTATTTTTTTAAAAATTTCAATAATTATTATTTATAACCATCACACTTCCTGAATAAATATTCCTATAAATTTCATCATCATTCTCATCATCATCTTGAAACATCATGGGATAGGTTATTGAAATATTTCAAACATTTACACTAGAATGGAACACAAGAGGAAGTTTCCCTCAAAAACATAATTTCTTCTATTATATACATGGGGAATCAAAATTTCATCACCTCATATAATTATCTTTCTTCCCAGACATCCACTTTGGTGAGATTCTATATGGAATTACATTCCACCTCTATACACTTCCGGCTTTCCATAGACTCATTATCATAATTTTTTATCTAGTATGCGATCAGAGTACGATATAATCAGTCTAATACTAGATACTTTGGATAAATTTATTCTATTAAAGAAACTTTTATATTGAACCAAGGAATATTACTTCTTAATATACACTTGATGATCACTATATCATTGTGCATTAATCGGAGATAGTGTGTGTCCTCCACATCAACATTCACTTGAACGAAGAATTTATCATCAGATCATTACGGTACATCCTCGGTTCCTCATAATTTTTCAAAAAAACATTATATTTATCTTCTCATAATTATGAATAATTTTAATATATATTTATTAGGTATTCCATAATGGAATTTTAATACTTACCGAATATCGTAATCTTATATATCGTATTGGAAAATTCACCCCCTGAATCACTAATTCCTCTACTGTATGTATCCAATTCTATTTATTTTACTTTAGATAAAGCTCCAATATAAATAATTACTTAAATAAAATAAATTATTACTTTATATAAATCTATAACTAGTGATTTGAAATAGTATTAAATTATAGTTTTACAAATCAATTGTTTTTTCAATCAATGTTCAAAATCTATTTAGGATTAACAACATCCATTACTTTTACTATGATAAAAACTAAGACCTCAAATTTCCTCCCTAATATCAATTATTATCAACACAAGAATAATTCTCCTATGATGTTGGTTAATAATGGAATATAAAATTAAAAAAAACTAACTGTTTGAATCTTTTTTTGTCTATAAACAAAACTTCCTCCTACTTCCTTCCCACAGTGAAGTATAATTGAAAATTAAAATAAGAAAAGGAATTATATATTTTTTCTCATATCACCTTTATTGGGATATATATAAGGATTATACATTTGAAACATGTGAATATACCAAATATCCTCATGAACAACAATTATAAGAATCTTAGTTAACTCACCACCCCTCATAGTTTTAAAACCATTCAAATGATAAAAACCAATTGCTCTCTCTCTTCAATAGTAAATGAACTTTTAGATAACCAAACATATCATAAATAAATAATAAATCATAATAGATTAATATTCAATATATAAAAAAAATATCATTGATAGAACCATTTAGGTCCAGTACCATTAGAAACATGGGAATATAAATAACTGGTCTATAGGTGAGTTATGTATTCTCCCACTATATTTTTCATAATTTTTGCACCCCAAATTTATAATTTATTTTTATTTTACTATTTATTGGCTTTGGGTTCTCTCGTAGAGGCTTGGTATGAGCAAAGGTCTAAATTTTTTGATAGTTAATAATTTTAGTGGGGTTTAGACTCGTGTGCGGTCACTGCACGGTGGGCGGTAGTCGCCCGGTCAGCCCAAATGCCCTCATAAATATATAACATTTAGAATAAATAAATATCTATATAGATAAAATGAGTCTAATGTTTAAATAGTAATAATAATAATGTTATTGTGTAGATAATAATATTGTTATTATTATAAATTGTTAATATTATTTTTTATTGATTAAAAGTTTTTTTTAATAAAATTTTTAATAAATTATAATTTATATTCTTATTATTGCCATTATTTTCTTATTATTATTATTATTATAATTATTTATATTATTATTATTATAGTATCATTATTCTTATTATTTTCATTATTATTATTATTATCATAATTATTGTATTATTATAACTCTATATATTATTATTATTATTTGTATATACGTTATTATTATAATAAAATGGGAAAAAACAAAGAAACACTAGAGGTACCCCCACCCATTCCATGCATTTCCCCTGTGCAAGTGGCCTCCCTGTGCAGCCTAGTTCCCCTTCGCCTCTCACACCCAAGCGCTACAGCAAAACATAACCTCTTGTCGCTCACACCCAACACTCTAGACTCCCTCCTTGGATTCTTCTCCTTCATGTGGTGCTGCGAGGTTCCCTCCTTCCATGGTGCTTCCCCCAACCCCCTCATTTTCCATATTATGTACACCACCCAACAGCTGACCCCCAGCCTCCTGTCTGCACTCCCGCCTCCAGCTACTCTAGCTACCTCTGCCTCTTACCCCTTACAGGACCCCGCCTAGATCCCTCCTCCTTCTACACCCCATTTAGGTCCCACTCAACCATCCCCCTCTCGCCCTACACTCCAGTAGGATTTTGATTGTTGTCCCCATCTTTGCGGTTCCCTTCGCGCTCCAGCTAACCGCTCCAACCTCGCCCTCTACTCTAGTAGCATCCACACCCATTTCTAGTCCACCCTCACTCCTCGCTACTACGACCAGCCAACCACCACCCTACCATCCCTTCCTCCGGCCAATGACGCACCCAGACCCCCCTTCTCTCTATTGTGACTCGCACCAACGAACACACTCCACCCTCATATGGTATATTAATTCATTAATTCCTTTGTTTGTTTTCTTATTTATTC
Source organism: Viscum album (assembly GCA_963277665.1). Taxonomy (NCBI): domain Eukaryota; kingdom Viridiplantae; phylum Streptophyta; class Magnoliopsida; order Santalales; family Viscaceae; genus Viscum; species Viscum album. The sequence continues at coordinate 189,856,039 of OY728131.1, forward strand.
ACCTTTTTTCATTTCATATTTGCTGTTTTTATTCTATTTTGCTAAATCCTAATACCATGGGTTGTGTTTTGTGTGTTTTTTCACAGTTTTGCATGCGTAGTTGGCCCGTGAGGGGTTGTTCATCCTTCTTTCAGAGTTTTGTTGCATTTGCGATTGATTAGTGGTCGGTAAATTGATGTGTTTTTCTTTCTAAAACATTCCATTAATTCCTTCTTTCTTTCAATTAATTTTCAAATATATATTTCACCGTAATGATTCTTATGACAAGTTTTTTGTTTAATGTATTGTAGTTGATAAAATTTTTTATAAATAGTTTTCAAATTATGATTTGGGTGGGTATTTTCATATAAGTTGTTGATTAAATTCTATTTTAAAATTTAAAAGATATAATTATGGTGATTTTTATGGTTTTATTACTCTTTGGGAATTTCTGGTAAACTGGTTGAGTCTCTTGATATCATTCCAAAAAATTTTGTCGGCAGTTTATTAAATTTTTTGGAAGTTTGAAAAACTTATTTTGGTAGGTCATTGGTGTTTATTTTCTTTCAAAAGGGGATTTTTATTATGTATTTGGTGATAATCCTTATTTTGACACTTAGAAGTGTTTTTTAATTATTTAAATGATTTATTAAAAATGTGTATGTGATTTCAAATCATGAATTTAAATAATTTTTGTGTGTAATTGATTGGGTCATATTATGGCCTAGTGCCAATATAGAAATGTTTTCAAAAGATTTATATTGTGGCATTGGGGTTGTTTTATGTTTTCTAAATGAGTTGGACTATATAACATGGTTTTAAAGTAATTGGTTGGTTTTGAAGAAATGGGTTTCAAATGTTATCTTTGGATTTTAGTGTGCCATTGGATGTCGACAAAACAATGAGTGCCCTAGGTGCACACATGGAAGTGCCCTCAAATGAAGATGGCACTTGTAAATTGATATCCTCTATAAACCTCAGGTTTCTAAATGGATTTTATATTATCAAATAATTTTGTTCCCATTGTGTTGTTTCTAAAGAGGGTTTTAAATGAGTTTTTATAGAGTGTTGCATGATGCTTTTTGGAAAACAATATTTTTAATGGGTTCTTTAAGGTCTGACCATTTTTTTTTTGAATCATTTTTTGGTGTGTGTTAATAAAATTGAAGGCATATTTGGTAATTGGGTAGTTTTTTAATGTGTGTTTGGGACATAATGGATATTTTGGATCTTCTAACTCATGGGTGAAGTTGTGTTAACCTTTATAATGGATTTTGTTTGTAAATTGGGTGTTCTTAGTCATAGTTTTAATTGTTTTTTGAAAAAATGGTTTTGACATGGATGTGGAGCGATGGCCTATTTGGAACTTTCATCTTTGGTGTAATGTTTGTGTTGCATCTTTTAAATGATGGTGTTTTGAGTAATGTGTTCCCATTTAACCACTCTATTTTTTTGTAAAAATTATCAAATGGTTTTACTGATTTCATGGCATGATGTTCATGTTGTCACCTTGGATGATATGATGTATGTATGTATGTATGTATATTTTTGGGGGTGCCTCAATAGGGGGGATATCCCTTATGGGTTATCATATAGAGTGTTCATGTCCGCAGTAGGTAAGTGTGGTGAGATGAGTCACACATGCGAGGGCCTCATACTTACACAGTATTATTATAACCACCATGGGTTCTTGGCCGCCTTTTAGATGATTGTGTGATGGTTGCTGAAGAACATTGATTAGACAGCTTGGTACCCACAAGATTTTTTATTTGGTCAGGTGGGATTTTCAACTGGATTGGCCATTTTTAGGGCGTCCGGTTGGTTATAGACTCATCAGCTTCACCATACGTCGAGAGGTGGTTCCAAACTCAGTATGTCCAAAGGTCTTATAGGGATGTTTAGTATCACTAATGGTTACTAGATGATTTTCATTTCTTGTTCAGTTTTCGTTATTCTAGTTTATTTCCAGCATACACTAGTTACCTATTTTTATTTATCCCAATATTGATATACATTGTTTTGGGTTTTTTTATCAAATGAAAAATGGTTTTCTAAATTTTATATTGTAGGTGTTGTGTTTTTATATGAGAAAAACATTCTGCTTATTTTAAAATTTGAAAATCTTACATTATATTTTGTTTTTCAACTTGTGCCAATGGATGGTTTTGGTAAAGGAGACATTGGATTCTATTTTTTATCTTGGAAACACTAACAAACATTTTAATTGTTCACACATAATTTTATCATTTTAGTTTTAGGTCCCCTTTGCTCAGGTTCTTTTGGTTGAGTTTCTCACTATTAAAGAAAGGATATCCTTTGTTTGGGTGGTGACCTGAAAGGTCGCGTGGAGGTATGTGCGGTTTTTCCTTTTTTTCCACTTCTTTTTTAACTTTTATCATCAGTTTTTTTTATTTTTATATCTTTTTTATGGTAAATATTGTTCTCAGTGGTTAAATTTTGATTCCTAAAACTAGTTTCCAACCTATGGGGATCAGGAACACCCCTCAAGCCATGCCACGAACTAGCTCGGGTGACGACTTAGGGTTGAACTGGGTTGGTTCATAAAAAAATTGTATCAATGGATATCATTGTTTTTTCAATTTCCGATAGATGGAGATTATGATTTTCAGGACTCGAGTGGTAGGAACCGGAAGGGCATCATGAACCCTAGCTCATTCCGAACCTCAAGTCCTCAGGGGTATTCTAAGAATTGAATCATTGTCTTGTTCTGGTTTGTTTTAGATTGATGGATGAAAATGGAGGCAAGCAGATGTTACATCAAGATTTCTCATGGTTTAGTGACCCATGTGTAGTACGAGTACATGGTTTAAGTTCCTCTTAGATACAGACACTTACTTTTGGCATGACCTACTACCATTTCTAAGGTTAATCATGAATACTAGTCCCTCACTCAAGTAGTTGGATCCATGTTGAGCATAATCTTGGTTCTACATCATGTATGTACACTTTTGAAAATTAAAAAGGGGATTTTAAATGAGAATGATTTCTTTTAAAATGATTTAAATTTGTGAAATGGTTTTTAAAACTAAAATCTATTGGTTTAAAACAAATCTCGTGTTTTCTTGTAAATTGGTAGAGAAATGGTTTGGGTGTAGGCTCAGGAACTCTTTATGAACGTTTTCACTTGTTAGGGGATGCATGGGAAGTGTGTTTTGGTGCGTATGGTTGAAAGAGGATAAAGACATGTGATATAGTTTATGGGATTACTAGGGTGGAATTAACGGCTTGATGTTGTTTTTATAAAGTGATTTTTATTAAAAAGGGAAAATATTTTGGAAATAGATCTTTTTTCAAAAGTGTGTTTGGTATTTTGAAAGTGGCCTCAATATAAGGCGGTTTGATATCTAAAATGAAAATGGAATTTTGGGTCGTGTTTGTATTTTTTTAGTTTTTGAGTTGGTCATTTTGGCTTAGGATGTTAATTTTAATTATACATGGATTTGATATCAATTTTTTCTTTGAGTATTATATATTGTTTAGAAAATTTCACCCACAAATGTCCCTAGTTATTCTGATAAGTCGTGCCCATTATTTGTTCCTTCTCTAACATTGCCTATCCTCCATGCTGATCAGGGTCCGTTAGAGGTTTGAGAGTGTCTTAATGAGGTCGAGCGTGTCTTCGAGGTACTGGGAACTCACAATGATGTCCGAGTGCATGCCATTTTGGGTCTATTCGAGGGTCCAGCTCTGGACAAATGGGAGATGTTATTCCTACCATCACATTAATTTCGGATGGCATGGGATGTATTTAATTTCTTCATCATCTAATAGTTCATACCTGAAGAGGTTAAGATGAAGAAATGGGATGAGCTTATATGTATTCAACAGGGCCCACATATGGTGAAAGAATATGTTGATCATTTCAAGGAACATGTGTCCTTTTCTATAGAGGTTATATCATAGGGTTGGATGAAGACTTCTCTCTTCCTCAGGGGTCTTCGTCCAGAGATCAAGGAGTGGGTCCTCCCTTCTATGGACCATAATTTTTCGAAGCTGGTGGATGAAGTGTTCCTAGCTGAGTTGGCCTCCGGAGCAGAGGGTTAGAAATCCAGTGTATCCAGTTTCTCATGAAGGTTCCCCATCTGGAAAGTGGTCCGTTCTCGAGGGACCTATTTCCAAATAATTATTCATATTGGTTTTGGAATCCAGTTTGTTGGAACGATTAGTGGTGTTCCACCAGTGTGGCCAGTTCGAGCACATGAAGTCGTCATGCCTCACCCCTCTGAATATGTTTCATCGTTGCAGCTAACTTGTTCGTCTAGAGAAATTTTGCAGGAAGTGTTGCCTGAGGAAGATGTTGTGGAAAGATGATTCTAGTGCCTAACAATGTGGTAGGGGATGCTTCATCCATCTGATCCCCATCAATAGATCTTGGGATGAAGATCGTGCGCAGTTAGGAGTTTTTGGGGGTGTGAGGCCTTGGTTCGGGTTTTGTGTTCTATGTTTGTAGTGAAACATTTAATGTGTTTTCATTCTTTATTTTTCTGCTATTAAAGTTTTATCATTTTTGTAAGTTAGTTTTTTTTATCATGGAGTTGTGGCAGACTTGTTCTATAGTAATTCAAACAGTTTTTTTGTCTGATTATGGTTTTTTGAAGCGTGATTTTTTCTTCATTGTGTGTTTGGAGATATTATGGGTTGATCTGGGTTTTTGTGTTCATTTGGATATGTAAGTGCTGTTGGAATAATCAATTATTTTTTTTATTCTTGTGTTCACTCCTTGGGGTATGTTATTCTTGGAAGATTTTCAATAGTGTTGGGGGTTTTCGGTCTAAGTCAATAATTCCAAGTTTCAGCAGAGATGTGGTTTCGCCCGTGCAATAGAAGTTAGATGGGATTGGTTGGGAGTTCTCTCATCGCCCCCCTTCAAAGTGTAATTTGTTTGGGTGTCAAATTACCTCACTAGTTGAGTTCATGTGGTGGAGATAACCCTCTCATGTAATCCCTTTCTCTTTTGTGATGGTTTCTTTCAGTTTCAATTGGGCGTCGATTCTTGTTTAGTTTATTGTTTGTCTCAGTGACATTCTAGGGTTATTAAGTGTCTGTGGTGGGGATAATTGTCACACCCTGACTTTTTAATTTATTTTTATTTTAATATTACTTGGATTTATCATCTCTTATTGTGGATCGGTTTGGGAACGAGTCAATAATTTTTGACATTTAATAATTTTAGTGGGTTTCAGACCCCATGTGTCTTCATTGCACGGTGGGTGATAGTCGCGAGGTCATCCTGGGTGCCCGTGCAAACGTCTATCATTTAGAATAAATAAATATCTATGTAGATAAAATGAGTTTAATTTTTAAATCATAATAATAATTATGTTATTGTATTGAAAATAATGTTGTAACTATTAAGAATTGTTAATAATATTCTTTATTATTTAAAAGTTGATGTTAATATAATATTTAATAATTTTTTATTAATAATCTTATTATTACTATTATTTTCATGATGATGATAATAATAATAATTATTATCATTATTATCATTATTATTGTCATTATTATTATTACTTTTGTCATCATTATTATATTATTATTATCCATATATTATTATTATTATTATTACAATTATTACTATAATAAAATAAAAATATGTAACCTTAACGCTACCAGCCCCCCCCCCCAAATTCCATGATGTTCCCCTACGCGAGCTACCTCCCGATGCACACTGGTTACCCTTTGCCTCCCATACCCTAATGCTCCAGCCAACCCTATCCTATCGCCTCTTGCACCCCAATGCTATAGACACCCTCCTCGGCTTCTTTGCCTTGTAGAAGCGGCGCATGACACCCTCCTTCTGTGGTACTGCCCCCATCCCCCCTTGTCTGCTCTGTTCGGCGCACCACCCAGCAGCTGACTCTCTACCTCCTATCCGCACTCTGACCTCCATCCACTATAGAAGCCTCCACCTCTTACCCCTTCAAGGCCTCTCATCTATCCCTCCGCCTTCTGTCGCCGTTCAGGCCTCAGCCTGCCAACCCCCTCTCTACCTCCACTCATGCGGGCTTTCGATGGCCCCCCACAACTCCCCAACAACGAACACACACCAGAAGACTGCTCCAGACACTCCCACCACTCTGGAAGCTACCGCACCCCCTGCCAGTCCACCCACTCTACTCGTTGTTACTACAAGCTAATCACTTCTCTACCCTACCTTGCTCTATCCAGTGACACACTAGGACCCCCCTACTCTCTCTTGTGACTCGCACCGGTGAACCCACTACACCATCCTCTGATGTATTTATTTGTTTTATTTATTTATTCACTTCTTATTTCATTTCATCTTCGGTATTTTATTTAAATTTGGATAAATACAAATACATTGGGTTTTATTTCATGTTTTTTCAATGTTTATCATGCATGGTTGCCCCGTGAGGGATTTTTCATCCTTCCTTCAGAATTTTGTCACATTTGCTCTTGATTTGAGGTAGGTGAATTAGTGTATTTTAATTTTAGAAACATTCCATTAATTCCTAAATTCTTTCAATTAATTTTTAAATATATTTTTGACCATTAATATGATTATGACTAGTTTTTGGGTAGTGTGTTCCTATTGATGAAATTTTTTAGAACTAGTTTTCAAATCATTCTTGTGGTATGGTATTTTATTTTTAGCTGTTGATTAAATTCCGGTTTAACATTTAAAATATAGATGCCTGGTGATTTTTATGGTGTTCTTGCTCATTTTTATTTCTGGTAAACTGGTAGAGTCTCTTTATAGAATTCCATAAATTGTGAAGGTCATTTATTAAATTGTGTGGATGTTCAATAAACTTATTTTGGTAGGTCCTTGTTTTATTTTTTCTTTCAAAAGAGAAATTTGATTATTTATCCGGTGAAAATCCTTATTTTCCCATGTATAAGTGTTATTTAATTGTTTAAAAATTTTATTAAAAATGTGTAAGTGATTGAAAATCATTTCTTGATAAAATTTTGGTGTGTGTTGGATTGGGTAATCTTATGGATTGGTGGTCATATATAATTTCTTTAAAAAGATTTATATGGAGGAGTTATGGTTGTTTTAGGATTTCTAAATGAGGTGGATGGTTGAACATGGTTTTAAAATAATTCTTGGGTTTTGTGGAAATGGTTTTCCAATGTGATCTTTGTATTTTATTGTGCCATTGGTTGTCGGCACATCCATGAGTGCACTATGTGCAAACATGTAACTGTCGTCAAATAAAGATGGAACTTGTAAAATGAAATCATATACAAACCTGAGGTTCCAAAATTGATTTCTAGTTTTCAAATAATGTTGGTCCCCTTGTGTGGTTTCTAAATAGGTTTTTAAATGAGGTTTTATAAAGTGTTGCTTCAAGTGTTTTGGAAAACATGTTTTTTAATGGGTTCTTCAAGGTCTGGCCATTTGGTTTGAAACATGTTTTGGTGTGGGTTGAAAAGAGTGAAGTCTTGGTTGGTAACTTCGGAGTGTTCAGATGTGTGTTTGTGACTTAATGGCTCGTTTGGCTCCTCTAACTCAAGGGTAAAGTTGAGTTAACCATTATATTGGTTTTAGTTTGTATATTTTGTGTTCCTGGTTATATTTTTTAATGTTTTTAGAAAAAAGGTTTCAATACAAATGCGACGTGACAACCTCTTTGTCATTTTCATCATTAGTGTAATGTTAGGGTTGATTCTTTCAAAGGATGTCATTATTATTACTATATGCCCACTTATCAAACTTAATATTTTGTTAAAATTGTCAATTGGTTTTAATGATTTCATAGAATGATGGCCATGTTGGCACCATTGATGATATGATGGATGGATGTATGTATGTATTTATGTATGTATGTATTTGGGGGTACCCTTATTGGTGGGATATCCCCTATGGGTTATCCTATAGAGTTTCTATGTTTGGGGTAGGCATGTGTGGTGAGATGTGTCACATGTGTGACGGCCTCTTACTTACACAGTATTATCTTAACCCCCATGGGTTCATGGGTGTCTTTTAGATTACCGAGTGACAGTTGTCCCTCAACCCCGGTTAGATAGGTTGGTACCCCCTGTATTTGTTGTTGGGCCAGGTATACATTGCCACTGGATTGATCAGTTTTAGGTTTTCCAGTTGGTCATATACATAGAAGCTTCCCCACACGCTGGTAGGTGGTTCCGAACTATGTAAGTTCATGGGTCTTTTAGGGATTTTTAGGATCACCCATGGTTACTGGATTATTTTCATTGCATGTTCAATTTTGTTTATAGTAGTTTATTTCTAGATTACATGGGTTACCTATTTTACTTCATCCCGGATTTAATATAAATTTTTTATATGTTTTTTTTATTAAATGACAAATGGTTTTGGAAATGGTATATCACGGGTGTTGGATTTTTAAATAGGAAAAACATGTTGCTTATTTTGAAATGTGTAAACATTAACTTTTTATTTTTGTTTCAAAATGGTGTTAATGGATGGTTTCTAGAAAGGACATATTGGATTCCGTGGTTTATCATGGAAACCCTACTAATCATTTTAAATTATCACACCAATTTGTATCATTTCAGTTGAAGGTTCCCTTTTCTCAGGTTCTCTTCACTGAGTTTCTCACTATTGGAGCAAGGTTAGCCTCTGGTTTGGTGGTGACCTAGAAGGTCACGTGGAGGTATGTGCAGTTTTACATTCTTTTCACTGATAGTTTTACTTTTGTCATCAGATTTTATTTATCTGTTTATCTTTTTTCTATGGGTAAATCATTCCAAACGGTTATATTTTGATGTTCGGCACTGGTTCCCAGCCTGTGCGAATCAGGAACTCCCCTCAGGCCATGCCACGGATTGGCTTGGGTGACCGGTTCAGGGTCGAACCGGGTTTGTTCATGATAATAACTATCACCCTTCTTAAATAGACAATACCGTATACATTTCTAAATATCCTAGGGATGGGAAAGATAATAAAGGGTGATATGATAATCCGAATAATTTTTAAAGAGGTAGATATCCATATAACGTGAAAATATGTGTATGAGAACATGAAAATAACATATGACAATAATATATAGCATATGATAAATCATAAACATGAGTCATGAAGTGAATAATTCGAGTTCATAATAAATTAATCATAATTGAATCAGATAAAATAAAACATGATTTTATACCACTAGTATAAGAGATATATTTGTTTCATATACATAATAATATAATGTCATTTTTCAACACTACCTACCAAAATATTCATGACACGTTAGGGATGGGCTAACAACCGGTGTACCTGCATCATTCTTGAGATAACAACAAAATTAACTTATTTTAGGATTTATTAACCTCGCATGTACCTTGTGTTGGGATTTGGATAACCTCATGTGTACCCTTTGATATCATATAACATTAATCATTAACCAATGCATTAGACGGTGACATAAGTCATATTCGTCTTTGTTATAATGTAACCACCATCCTTGGTTACAATATTTCCACTGTCACATAATGAAAGTCATACATGTGTGTGAAAAAAGATCATACAAAATCCATTATATGAGAACCCATGAATGAAAATGGGTTTCATATATATTTTAACATTTAATTATATAATATCCTATGGAAAAACAAGTGGGTTCCATAATAAATTTATCCTAGTATAAACAAGGGAAAATTATTGGGTTTCATAAAAATCATTTCATCATAAAAATAAACCTTTATGAGAAAGAATAAGAATGGTATCCTTGGATCATATCCCCCGAAAAGAATAATTAACATCAAAATATGTCATCATAGATGGAAAATGAATTTCAAAAGACGCGTGGAACATTTCAAGAGGAAAATAACATTTATTTAAATTTTAAATTTTTTAAAGATGTAAAACATTTCTGGAAATATATTTTATTAAAAACTAATATTAAAACATATAATTTGGGATATAAAAATTACTTTTTCATTTAGGAAAATATAATATAACATTCACATCATACATGTTACAATGAATATTTGTTTCATATTTTTCATAAAAGACAAATTGGAATTTTTTATAAAATATTATAATGATTCCTTTTAAAAAAAATTGAAAAATGAATTCAAACATGGGTAAAACATTATACCATAAATCATTTAGATAAATTTAAAAATATTTTTTGAAAACACATGTTTGGTAGAAAAAAAATTCTAATGAAGAGAGAAGTAAAGATGATTTTCTTGAAAACATTATTTTGAACTCATCAGTATAAAAAGTGTGGAAAAGAAGGTAAAACATGTATCATCATGGAATAACCATGTGATATTAAAATTTATGAGTTTATTTATATATGTGTCATAATATTTAACTCTTCGAATCATAAATAGAAACAATCCTAGTAAATAATCAGATTGTATCACAAATCCTTTACCATATTTCTAACACTAAATCATCACCCCATGAATAATAGATCATGAATAGAATTTTTAAATTAAAATAAAAAATATGTGTATAATAATTAAACACATTCATGTTAATTATATACACATCATAAAATATGTTAGTGGTGAATATGGCATATATCTTACAGAAGTAAAATGTTATATGGAAATCCATTACAATTTTAGTAATTATTTGAATCGTAAGCCCCAGTATTGAATAAAAAAATTAAACATTAAATATAATTAAAATTTGTTAATTAATCATATAAATACTAAAATTGTTGGTACATTCACCACAATAAATAAATGAGTGGTGAATTGGTATATTTCTCCATGAAATAAAAGAGAGACTAGAAATCCCTTACATTAACTCTAAAATTATTTCATACACATTGACAAATCTTTTATAATAAATATAAATTTATTATAAATATATTAAAGAACTTTTATTATATATATCATACCATATATGTTTACATAGGAACTTTTACTGTTCGTTTATACACAATTCTTTGTTAAAATCATGTTTTGGATAATAAATCCATTGTTTTTCTTATATGTTTTAATTTTTTTATTTCCAGTCATATTAATTTTATTAGGGGTTAATAACCTTAATAATGATTACCATGATCTAAATATAATATATATTCAGTATATGTGTATTTATTTTAATCTATAAAATCTACATATATAAAATGTAATACATCCTTCATAGAGACGGTATGACATATGTATGCATGAACATTATGTCTATTTTCTCGAAGGATTGAATGATAAAAGTGTAAATAATATATCAACATTCTAGAATAATTTTTATTTAATATATGTTACATTTTTCCATTAAAACAACCCTTATTCCCATCCATGTAAAGTGTTAATAAATCACAACACTTTAATATGTAGTAGGTCATCGTACACATGATCGACGTTATCGTATTCAAAAAAGAAATCATAAGATGTTATATGTGAAAAAATAATTACATTAGAATAATAATATAATAAATATAATATATAAAAATTTGATCCATATTTATTTCTATTAGTGAGAGGTGGTGGTGGAAAAACGAAAAACATCACTTCGTGATGTGGTAGTCCATCGTACATAGAAATGATGATTTCCTACCCCATTTTATAGAATATAAGAATTATTTAGGTTATTAAATAAAAATAATAGTATATAATTATATATAATAAACTAAGGATATTATATAAGTATGTTTTAATAATAATTTATTGATCTATAAGAATAAATAATATATAATTCTTGGTTAGGGATGTTAACTCTTCTTCGGACAACATCTTTTAATTTACACAAAACAACTTATTACGTTGGAATTAATTAAAAAAATAAGAATTATAGGATTATATAATGTAATTAAGGAACATATATGTGATTTTATTTTTGGAACAAATGGGTTTTAGATGTGTGGACAGGAGAGGATAGGGGTGGCATTTTATATGTAAAGAATGTGGAACACCTGTAGTTTTTGAAAAAAAAGATTTACCCATGATTTTACATTAAAAAAGTATTGAAAATGGTCTATTATCAATCCTATAAAATATTAGGTAAAAATATGGTCATAAATAGGGTTTTAAAAAAATTTCTAGGTCATTTTACCCATTATTAATTTAGTTTGACCCCTAGGTAAACCTATTTTCACCTTAACCGTGATAATAAATTTCTACTATTTTTTACAATTAATTATTATCAAAAATTCATTTGACATATAAAGTAATATAAATTATTCAAATTACTATTATTTAATCCATTTTTTATATTTAATTCATCGAATTGGGAAATATTAAATTAAAATTAATCCCATATAGGCAATGAGATTTCAGCTTTCCAAAGTGGAAATTTTCAAACGTTTGAATTGTTTTTATGTAACTAATCATTATCAATTTTAATAAAAATAAATAAATTGTATTAGAAGATATATAATTGGGATAATTTTATTTTTAAAACTATATTAATCAATTTAAAATTATTTTACGGTTTTAAATGAAATGAAAATTTATAATAAAACATAGTATTTTCCCTATTCATAAAAAACATTTCCTTTTTGAAATATTCTAAAAAATTTATCGTAATTTTTTTTGAAATTCTTATTTCAAAAACAAATTTAATTTTTTAAAAAACTTTTTATATGAGTGTAAACATAAAATTTTAAAACAAGTGTGAGATTTTTTGAAAAAAACAACTTTTAGAAAAATACAGCTTTTAAGCATAGAATTTGATTTTTTTCATATCCCTTATCTAGAAAATGCATAAAGTAAATGTTCAAAGTTTTATTAAATATAAAATATATAAATTTAATTAAAATAATACAACTATTTTTTTACTTTATGGATTTAAAATGTGTTTTTTTGTATAAAAATTAATTTTTAAAATAAGATTTCATTTTTAAGTATATTTTTTATTATTATTTATAATTAATTGGTCCCTAAATAATTAATTTCATATACATATTTAAACTATATATTTTCATAATTTAGTTAATCATATTCATACCCTCCATTCCTACGTGTAGGTGATAACTATCATAATAATAATATTTTAATAGTATTTCAGGTTTTGTTTAATCTCATGCTTTCATAAAATGCAAGATTAAATTAGTGTTTCATGTAATGATAGGTAAAATTAGTGATGTGTGTAATGTAATCATTTTAAAAGATTAAATTAATTTTTTTAAAATTTATATTTCACAAAATCTCATGGTATTACATCCTACAAATCATGAAATGAATTTAACCCTCAAATTTCATCACTTGGTACTAACAACTGATGATAATTATATATAATTGCTTCCTCGGGATCCCACATAAATTCCTCAAGCTGGTGTAGTAACCACAAAACATTGACATGGTGAGTGTTCTTGTTTCATTTAACGTTCTTTGAATGGTCTAGAATATCCATCAATTGTTCCTCATAATAAATATCATTCTCTAGCGATATCACCTATGAGCTCATTACATGTGATGGATCTGGAATTTACATCCTTAAGAGAGATAATTGGAACACATAGTGAACCTATGAGTGATTCGGTGGAAGATTCAAGTGACATGATACACCCAAGTTATGATCATGATTTTAGAAGGGATTGACATATCAAGGGCACAATTTTCCTTCTTTTATTCTATAGAAAAATCTGTGGAAACATATTCTCACCAACATCAAATTATATATTATGCCGCTGGTTATAAATAAAAAATGTACATCAAAATTTTAATTTCCTTATAGGTTTTTGAATGGATCTAACCTTCTATACAATTTCATCATCTATATCAAGACCCAATATCGTTCTTTATGAAACTCCATTCCAATACATTGTTTCTCTATCCTTATTTCTAAAAAGGGATTCATAAGAAGACATCTAAATGATTTAGTTAAAGCTATTGACATAAGAATAATCAACTAAATTAGGTTATTGTTCCCAACCACCTTTGAAATCCATTGAATAAGATCATAGCATATCATATGTTGTTTCGATATTTCACTTAGTCTAAGATTCTATATTAGAATGACACAAAGTGTTTAAACTCAAATCTCTATGAATATATTACTGAAAAAGTTTCTAAAACATCAAGGTAAAATTATGATCATGATTTGATAAAATTTAATGTGGAAATATATGAAATATTAACACTTTCTAAATATATATTTTGGAAAGTTGATCTAGAGAAAATTCTTCTCAGATAGAAATGAAGGGTAATGAAATCATAAGGTGATCGACTACAACCCATAATTACCTCAACATAAAAAATAAAGAAACCCCTAATGGTTATCAGAACATTTAATAATTTTCCCAAAAATCTATAAAGGATTTCATCCTTAAATATCATTTTCACTAAAACAATTAAAAAATAAATAGTTTTTATTTCAATAAATGTCTCTTAAAATATCATTTTAATTGTTAAACTATCATCACATAAACCATTAAAAGAGTTATCCATGGAAAAAGTATTATGATAATCCTTAAAATAATAAACCCATGATGGTATCCATGATACTTTTGTTAATAATTCTAGGATATATATAAGCTTATAAATGTTTATTCACTATTTATTACCCAAATATACACTTATATTTTAAAAAAATTGTTTGATTCTTGGGATTTTTATTGTAACAATCGAATAGAAAATTTAATTTCATTTTTATATAGTCCATGTAGATGAATATAATCACATGAAATTTAACTATTTGGTGAACAATATGATTTTAATATGGATGATTAATATAAAATAAAATAATAAATTCCCATCTAAGAATGGGAGGATAAGTGTTCATTAATTATTATCATTCACATCATCTATTGTGATTTGATATGATTTCCATTTTTCATCTGTTTTCATAGTTTTTTATGTATTACAATCTTCTTTATCCCTTGGATTTGGGAATTGATTCTCATAATTACCAAACTATATAATACTGAAGAATTGGACTATGGGTGGTGTATTCTGTGGTAATTTCTGTATTTTTTACATTAATAACTAACTTTATATTTTTACATCAAGATTCAAAAACTTTTTGATTTTCATTTAGAAACATAAATTTTTTAAAAGTCCCTTACAAAAATCCTCCATGTTTCCTTCCAAACATCAAGCATGATGGAAAATTCACCATTATATCTCTATAATTTTTATAGTTTCCCTTGAATTCCATCTTTTTTTATTATCAAAACCATGCAGATGACGGGTCACTTCAAGAACCATTTACACCATTATAACAAAATAAACATTTTCTTCATATATACTAAATTACCTTATGGTTTACAATGTTCAATGAAAATTTTTTAAGCCACTGAAAAATAATCCAATGATATTTTTAGGTTCAATGACAATACTAGAATCATACCTCATAGGTATTTTAAAATCATCCTCAAAGGTCTCAACAGATTCATTAGCCATTCATTCTAGATCTAGGATTTACTTTTCCATTTTCCTATGAATAATATGAGTAATTTAATTATTGATAATTATGATCTTAATCTCATCCCATTCTATGGATTCAATTTCATAAGGTTCCCTTATATTCTTGATGAGATTCTACAACATATTTTCATCACATTCTAAATGATGGATAGCCTAAACAATTTTTTTCATGTTTTAAACACTATGTAATTGAAAATATATATTCAATGGTAATTATTCTTTGACCAAAAACTACCGGATCAGTGGAATAAATTTTCCCTCATTTTTTTAAATTTTTGAATGATTTATAGCTTGATAAAGATATGTTAGCATTAAAACAATTTTTTTGGTTCAATCTCCCAAATAAGATTGGTTTATTAGGAGGAAAATATTCACATTTTATGCTGCATTTTTTATTAAGATGGTTCATTTAGGTTCTATGCATTGTATAAATATTTACATAAAAAGTTTATGTGATAAATAATCATTGTGGGAAACCACATAGTCATGGAGAATAAATTATAGTATGTCCAAATAATGTGAATTTATTTTAAATCTATGAATCCTTTGGCTTAACCTAATTATTTACTCAAATCCTAAATAATGATTTTTATTGAGTTTTTTAATTTCCAAAAAATATCCCCTATGAGTTTAAAATAGGGTTAATAGAAAGGCATGCCATTTTGCACTTGGTGATTATTGAGTCTAACTCAATGCATCATTTTTGAATTTATTATCCCAAGGTACCTCAGTACCAGATCCAAATCCTTTTTTAAATATGCATGAAATGATGAAATTTCATTGATACCACTCACCTTATCCATTATCAAAATCCATGACGATTTATTATAGTTTTACTCCTTATATTAATCATTATTCCAATCCATAGACACATCCTTAGACACATCCCAGGGAATCTCACTAAATGTTTCC
The DNA here is from genome assembly GCA_963277665.1 of Viscum album. Lineage (NCBI taxonomy): Eukaryota > Viridiplantae > Streptophyta > Magnoliopsida > Santalales > Viscaceae > Viscum > Viscum album. The sequence goes on from OY728131.1 coordinate 189,872,215, forward strand.
CATCCTAATTTCCAAAGGATAAATAAATCATTCCATCATTCAAATTATATCTAACTTACATCTTCAAAACTTAAATATTACATATTAGTAAATGAATTTTCAACACATAACATAATTATTTACCCCTGGACCATTTATGTCTACTTTGGAAATATAGAAGCATGAAAAGTCATATATAATTGAGCTACGTCATCTCCAACTATGTTTTTAATAACTAGAACCATTATTTGAAATATCATAAATGATACCTTTCATCATATCTAGGGTAATGGAAAAATTAGAAAGGCTGATCTTATATGCCCATCAAGGATTAAAAATGGAAATATCAATATAATATGAGCAGATGGGTATGATAACAAGAAAATAACATATGAAAACCATACCCTAAATTTCAAATATCAATAAAGAGATTCATGATATAAATATATGAAGTTCATATGAAATGAATCTTAATTAATAAAATGATATGATCCACGAGAGCATAAAATTTGAATAATATATTTCTTTGTGGCATAATAATAATCATAGAGAATCTTAGGTCAAGGCTATCGACCAAGAAATTTATAAAATGTTTGGCTTGGGAGATCCATGAGTGTACTTTCTTTAGACATTGTATAACATCCTATGTTCCCTCTTTTTGGATTGGGATATCATCCTTTCTAACTAATTTCAGTATAGGGATAATCATCCATGTACCCTTTCAGCTCATATAACATTATTCATTAACCAATACATCGGAGGTGGATATTGGTCAAAATTGTCTTCGTCATAACGTAACCATCATCCTTGGTTCTAAAATAACCACAATGCATGTTTATAACATAAACTTCATAAAATAATGAAAACCATACATGTGTATTCCAAAATAACATAAAAATATGTCATATCATAACCCATGAAAATAAATGTGTATCATATACATTACGTCATTTTATCATAGAATAACATATAGAAAAATTATTGTGTTCCAGAATTATTTTATCATTGTATAATCTATGGAGATGAAATGTGTTTTAATCCTATACTATCATCATAAACATGAAACATTAAAATAAATAATGAGAATGATATCCTAGGATCACATCACCAGTAATGAATAAGTAACATCAAATGATTTCATCTTACATAGAAAATAATTTTAAAAATTTAAATAGAATTTTTCATGAGGACATTAATATTTCATTAAAAACTATTTTTATTTATTTTTAAAAAAAAATTATAACTTCATTTCCTTGAAAATAAAATTTTAAACATATAATTGATGATTTAAAAACAATATTTTTTCAATAAAATAGAAAATACCATTCATGTCATACATGTTAAAACTAATATTCCACTCATATTTTCAGTAGGATATAACTGGGTATTGTTGGGAAAAAACATGATGATTTATTTAGAATAAATTATAAAAAAAATAAATAAGGTTAAAAATATATTTAATAAATAATTTACATAATGTTAGAAGCATTTTTTAATGGATTTTCAGAAAAAAAAAATGGTTTCAGAATCAAAATGGGTTTTTAATCGAAGAGAGAAGAAAGATGATTTTTCATAATAACATTATAATAAAATCAACAGTACATAGAGATATTAAAATGAAAGGAAAAATTTATTCTCATGAAATAACCATATGAGATGAAATTCCATTAGTTTCTTGAGATATGTGTCCCCATATTTCATCATCAAAATAATAAAAATAAAATATCCCATTATATGATGAAATTGTATCATAAAACCCTTGCCGCATTGGTAATATAGAATCATAATAACTATGAAATTGAAGTAATAAAATTTTATTTAACTACCAATAACATTGAGTTCATTCAACATATATTAAATTAATGGGATGTATATATATCACATTAAATAAATGGGTTATGAATATAGAATGTGTCTCATAGAAGTAAAATGATCTGTAGAAGTCCCTTGCCTATTTAGAAATCATTGGAGTTTTTTAAGACCAAGTAATTCATAAAATAATATTTAACTTTAAATATCATTAAAATAATTATATTAATGATATATCATTTCAATGGTGTAGTATATACACCCCATAAAAGAAACAAGTTGTGAATTGGAATATGTCTCATAGAAATAAAATAAATTTTAGAAATCTATTACTTTATGTCTTGAATTGTATCATAATTATTTGAACCTCTTGTATAATAAATATATGTTAATTATAAAATATATTAAATTACCATTAATTTAAATATGATACCATATATTATTTTCTTATAACCATCTATTTTCATTTTATTAATAATTCCTTGTCAAAATCACATCACAGATTATAACCACTTTGTTGTTCATGTATGTTTTTATTTTATATTTATTGTCCTATTAAATTTATCAAGGCTACATATTCTATAGAATCAAATACATGACATAAATATCATATATATTTAATATATATGTATATAGTAATCCTTAAATGTTTGAGACAGAAAATGAAATACACTGCTCATGTAGACGGTTATCCATATGTACGCATGAACATTGTTTCCTCTTTCACAAAGAGTTGGAATAAATAAGGCTAAATAATATATTTACATTATATAATCATATTTTTTTCATATCTAAAACATTTTTTCATGAAAAAAATCCCTGTTTACATCCATGTAGAATATGAATGCATCAAATCCATTTGTGAGTCGGTAGCCCGCCGTACACACGAGTAATGTTATCATATTCCCACAAAGTAGAATATAAGAAGGTATGTGTGATATTATAATTACATAAATATAATAATATCATAAATATCATATATAAAATTTTATTCATTTTTATATCCATCCATGAGAGGTGGTGATGGAAAATGAATAATATCAGTTGATGAGGTAGTAGTCCACCATACACGCGAATGATATTCACAACCAATTTGGTTGAAGTGGATAATTATTTAGGGTAATACATTTATATAATAATATATTATAATATTTAATACACTTATTTTATTATATTATCATGTTTTAATAATAATTTAAGTTGGTGGAGGAATAAATAAAAAAATCACGGTTATTGACGTTAGTTATTCTTCAATCAACTTCTTGTGATTTTCACCAAAAGTACTCTTAGGATATATTTCTGACCACACTATGCACTATAGTATTATATGAGTTATATTATTAAGTTATATTTTTAATTTGATAAGCCAATATGTTTTGGAAGTGTGAGGAGGATAGGATATTGGGTGGCCATTATAGGTGTGGTGAGTGACACACTTGTAATTTTTGAAATGATAAAGGTATACCCATGTTTTTCATATCCCACAAGGATCCAAAATTTTTTATTATCAAAAATTGAAAATTTTAGGTATAAATATTCCAATTAAATTGGTGTTTTTAAGTTTTTATTTCATTTTACCCTTTATCTATTTAGTTTAACCCCCTTTAAACCCATTTTCACACAAACCGTGATAATTATTTTTTACTATTTTAACAATTCATTATGATAAAAAATTATGTTGAACATTTTAGATAAAATATACTATTATAATTCCAAATATTTATTCCATTTTTCAAAATTTCACCCGCAAATGTGGAAAATGATTTTTAAAATTAATCCCACAAACATGATGAGAAAGCAGTTTTACAAAGAGAAAATGTTCAGAAATTTTAAATTTATTTATAAAACTTGAATAATAAATTTATTAAAATTACCTAAATTAGATTAATAGATAAAAAATTTAACTATTTTTACTTTTAAAAACATATTTAAGAATTTATATTTTTTTAATTGTTTAAAAGAAATTTCATTTCTTAATAAAAAGGTTTATTTTTTATGATTCATCAAAAAAATTAGCTTCCCATAATTTTCTTAAAAAAATCACATGTATAAAATTTATAAATAAATATTCAAAAAATTATTTTAATTTATTAAAATAAAATTTCTAAAATTGGAAAATAAATATTTTTAATGAATTTTCACAAAATATGTAAAATATATTTTTATAACAATATAATTTTTAATACTGAAATTGGATTTATTACAATCTATTATCAAGAAACACATATAATGAATGTTATAAATTTGGTTGAACAAATAATATAAAATTTCAATTAAAAAGATTCACTAAAAGTAAATATTTTTTCAGAAAAAATGCTTCATTTATTTTTAAATAGTATTAATTTTTTATTTATAATTATTTGAACACAAAATAATTTATTTTATATGTATTTTTAAACCATATATTTTTATAATTTGTTTAATACTACTGATTATTTCCATTACAATTACTTGGTTATACGTATCATTTAAAATAAAGAAATTTTAATAGCATGCTAGTTTTCATCTATTGTGGAGCTCATTTGGAATAATAGGTAAACTCAGTATTTCATGTAAGAAAATATAAAATCAGTGTTGTGTGTAACAAAAAATGTCTAATATATTAAATTAATTTGAAAAAATAAAAAAAAATTGGGGTGTTATAACACTACTCTTCCAGTACATACTTATAAAGATCAGTTCTAAGTATTATCACACTTCAGTGTGTCTTTATGAGTATAATTCATAAAAGATATGAAATACACCATCATATAAAACACTTTTTATTAAAATTTGTTACCCATAATGGATTATGTGATATCATAACACTAGAGCGACACATGTATCTTGTAACTCTTTCAAATTACCAATTTAAAATCTCTGAGCATGTAAACACCTTCACGTCATCCCATGCAAATATACTTAGGCATGAAACTCTATGTGCATAACTACCTTTCTCATATTTAAAAAACTTTCATCTCATACACTTTATGTGAAAATAATTATATAATTCTTCTCACATGACTAAATATATCATGTAACTCCCTTGAAACCATGAGAATTCAATGCTTCAAACATTTCATGGATCAAACCACTTATGAAAATTCACTTTAAAATAACAAGTTAAGGGGTATTTATAAGCACAAATACAGTACCATAAATCTATTAAATGATTTCATCCATTTTCTCTACTAGCTTAGAGAACTCAGCCTCACTATTACACACTTCATGTGACCTCATCACAAGATCTATTGACAGACAGGTAGTCACATGATTTTGAGTGATCATAATATGACTACATCATTTCCATTTAAGAATTCTTAATATACTTCAAAATAAATCCTTAAAAAATTAGCATTATACATTATGTAATTTTTTGATTCTATGTGAGTATGAAACACATCATCATTATCCAAACTTACTTTGATCATGTGATTGACTCGGTAGATCATGATATAAACTTTATTTCTTGTGATAACATGATTTCAAGTGAACAAACAACAATTATTTCTCAGAGATCATTGATTGGATGATCTTTTCATGATAAGTGATCACATTACCCACTTTCCATCCTTAAATAATGAGATCCTCCTTTCATTACATGTTCATGTCATTATTTTTGCTTCATGTGATCATGTGATCATATAATATTCAAACAATCATTTGATCATTTGGATATTTTTCACTAAGCCTTATCCAAATCCAAAATCTCCAAAAAATCAAACAACTTCATGCAGTATTTGACAACCAACATTTTTCAACAACTTACACCCTTTTTAATAAACATAAAAACAACGAAACAATATTTGGATGTATTTTATAAAATAACACTTGGGTAAATGTATCTTATATTGTCTCAAATACAAAAAGGAAACTCGTGTTCCAAAACACTAACCCCAAGGTTCTTATATACATATACATGCCATGAATCACAAGAAAAGTCATTATCCCTCTACAGGGAACTAATCCCCACTAGTCATACAAACACTACATTTCCCCCTTCAGAACCATAATCTCATCACTATCAATATAATGAAATCACCCTATAATGATTAATATCCAGAAAAAAAAATAGTAATATAATTATATTTTGTACAATTCTACCAAGAAGATATATGAGAAAAAATATATTGGTTTTTTCTGACACATTAAGCTATTGAATTAATTTTATTTTCAAAACATGTGTCATAATTACCGAAATTTATTAATCATTAATGAATCAAATAGTTATAACATCCAACAAAGGGTAACTATACTATCACAGCATGGAGGGACTAGATAGTCATCATTAAGGAACATCCCACATTTCATTAACATGAAATATTATTTTATTAATAATATAGTGGTTCATTTGTGTAGATGGTTATAATTAAGTTATACAGGTGTACATAAGTTAATAATTTAAACAAATAAAACCTATATTTTTAGTTATATTAATCACAAACAAGCATAAAAAAAATTAATCATATGATCTATGAAGTATGAGTTTACATAATTCTATTTACAAAATTATAATAGATGAAACTATAATATCATTTCAAATACATGCATCATAGATGAATAAATAACTAATATATAATGTAAAAATAAACATTATTTACCCCATATCCCAAGAAACCTACACTTCCCACTAGGAAAGGTGATCAAAATGAACCCATCCAAGGTCCATAACAAACTCATACATGACTATGAAATCATTCTACCATATCCTTAATTACTAAGATAACAAAAATAGATTCTATGTTAAATATTTTTAATGATCTATCCTAAGGAAACTCAATAGTTTCCTAACTAAAATGTTTTATAATATTTGGAACACATCTTCATAATCCATGGGATATAAACTAGTATTGATGGTATATGATTTTTCCATGTGGTGACTAAAACATCATTCCCACCTTAACAATAACATATATAAATAATCAATACAGTAAAAATATATGGAGAGTCTTCTACCATCAAAGATCCTCTTCACATATAAATTTATTGACTCCAACCATGTAATCTAGATGAATGATCAAATCATGGACATATTAACATGGAGGGGCTTCTAGCTACCTAAGTAGCATGTCCTCCCTAATAGATTATGATTATAACATATTAGGGAACCACCAACGAAGTTCCTAACATAACCAATACTTTAATTTTAACCTGTGTGATATACATAATAAAAATGTAATAAAGTAAAAATAAAAAATATAATTAATCCTCTAGTTCTAAGGTGACAACCATGATTGACTACACCAACTTTTTTTAAATACAGATGTATCTAAAAACATTACATAACATTATCAATATAGAATTCAATCCCTATTGTCTCATATATATATTAAAATCTATAGATATAATCACTCTAGGGGAAAGGCTCACTACATGGATCATCACATATATATGGTGCTTAGGGGAAATCCCCCCCCCCTATTATATGTCATAGCACATCAGGGTGATGGGAACCCACCCTAGAATCATATAATATATCATATGTATTAGTTCCCCAGATTTTTATCTTAGATGTCATTAGGGTGAAAGTGTTCCAACCCTATAATCAAAATACATATCAGGTGGATTGGCACCCAAACCTTAAAATATCATTGAAGGAAATCATTTCCAAATCATAACATCTTATATATCAATCATCTAGGGTCAGGAACTTCCCTATAATATTTCATCAAGGGGAATATATTCTCAAAATATTTCATATAACAAACCTTTCTCTCCATAATCCATATGGTAATTTATCATCAATGAGGATAGTTTCCTCATTGTAAAATCTCATATATAAAATATAACATTAATGAGAAATTAGACTAACATGTAATCAACCATATTCTTTTCATGGTATAGATACATGTCCAAACTCATCTTACATCTCCTAGGATGGTCTATCAAGAACACCTCATAGAATTTTCACATAATATTTTTTAGATATCACTATATTATATTCCTTTAACAAATGTTAACTATGTTTAACAAGATACTAGTAAAACTGTTAGGTCCCCATATACCATATCATATACTAAGAATCATATTGGGGATACTATATCTGGACGAAAAATATTGGTATGAATATCATCACTTAGAGGACATAACATTCCTCATTATTTCTATATTTATATTTTAGCCTCACAATCCTTATAGTAAAATCCACATTGGAATAAATTTAAAGAGATGAAATAAGTCCCATATCACTTACTAAGATAGTAAAATATAGTCCTCTCATTCCCAACCTACACATAATCCAACATAGTTTTTACTAACAGAGATTCTCGTAGACTCGTGTAAGAGGAATATTTTCCCCACTTTCAAATAATCTATCCCAAGTGCTCTATGGAATCCCATGAGTTTATATATTTCTGAACAATCCTATCATTATCAGTCAACACTCTCCTAAAAATGGTGGGGTATAAGGGAAAAAACACCTAGGAATATTATAGTTTAATTATGTCTAATATATCCACTAAGGATTTTTATACCTTATGTAACATATTAATGATATATCTCTAATCCATTAGTGGTCGGGGATATAACAAGCATTCAAGGGTCCATCATAGACATTTTTACTTTTATCATTTAATGATAATAAAAAAATATATATATTTAATTTAAATCTCATGTAGATAAAGAGACCAGATATAATGTGCGACATAAATAATGAATTAAATTTTGTAGATTTTTAAGGAACCACCTACCTAATTTATATTCGTATTCCCTTTAAAAAAAATATTTCCCACCATCATCGAAGATCATCCAAGCCCAATGACTATAATATAACAATATAATTATTAAATCCCATCATAAGTTGTTAAAAAAATAAAAAAACATTTTCTAAACACTTCTATAATTTTTCATAAAATATGTTTCTAATTAATATCATGGGAATATTCATTATATTACTCACTAAGTCATTTACCAAGGTATAATACTTGAGAAAAGGTTTTCATACCACCCCCACAATCCATCCAGACATTTTTTTTATTAAACCCCTAGTTTAGCATTTTAAAAAATCTATAAAGTTTACACAAATAGATATAAACCATGAATATATTTGGGTAGTGATTGTCCACATCAAGTATATAAAAAATATGATGTGATAAAACATCTTCAATCTCATTTATATATGGCGAAAAAATACCCCTGAGACCAATAAGATTCAACCATTCTTTATTGGAATCATCAATAATTTCCTAGATTGAATTACATAATATTAAATTATAAAATAGTGAAAAAAAACAAGAAGGAATCAATACGAAGTCTTAGAATTAAATCATGAAAAAACATAGACAAATTGTAACATGAATACCTTACTGAAGGAGGTTGATCTCATTTCTTGTTGATGAGAAAAAAAATATATGTTCACATTATCTCACATTATAAAGGACATGAGGACACCTAGAATCCCATTTAATCCATGTTTTTATTCATTTTTGTAACATTCTATAATTTCTTGAAAAAAATTATGTCTTCAAAAATTTCACAAATACTGGACCATATTGAAAATATCATACATGTCACCCACTATGATCCCACTCATATGATATATGATATTTTACCTATGGGGTGTTTTCCAATATTTGAGTTCATATTCATATATAATATTTTCTTATCATATGTAAGTTTAAAAAATCCAAAAAACTCTATACATAATTGTTTTACCTAGTAAATAATATTTTTGGCTATGTGTACCATATTTATCCAATAATAGTGATTTTCCCTTTGAATAATATCTCTATGTAATATATATCAATCAACTGTAACATATTTAATCAACATGTATAATAATACTCCTAACAGGTGTAACATTCCCAAAAGTATATGATATTTTAATTAAAAATATCAATTACATAATATAATTGTTCCATGCATAATATATTACCCATAAATAATATATTTTCCTTCAAATAATTTTATTAAAAAATATATTTCCCCATATGGGTAGAGTAATTATAGAATATGTCATTTATTTTCTATGTATGATTTTTCGATTATGATGATTTCATAATTATTATATTTCAACTAATATATAATATATTATATCATATCTAATTTACATTCCTTAGTTAAAATTTCATTCATCACATATTCCCCCTGAGAAATTTTTGATATGTAAAATATCTTTATACGAATGATAACTTCTATAGGAAAAGTATACATATATTAGATATTTTCCCTATGTATGATATTTTCCTCCTTCAAAATTTGATATGTGATAAGTGTATTTCAGATATATATTTCATAGTGTTATAATGTATCAATTTTAAATTTAAAAGATGAATAATTCCAACTTTTGAGAGAGTTGACTTCTTTCATGTTTTTATTGAAGGAACTGCAGATTTATGACAAAGAAACAAAACGAGGATGAAATATGAGCTAAAAGACACTTTGCGCTACTTTTCTTCTCTTGCAGTGTGACATTAGATTTTTGAGGTAGTTTGAAACTGAAAAAACCTGAGCATAATGATTACACATTGTGTAACAGTATTACATATCGAGACTTCATCAAAAGAAACTATCATCACCCGGACAATAAATGAAGAGGTTATCTACTGTGAAATCTTGTTACATATTGTGAGTCCCAATGATATGTTGTGGAAGGAGTCAAAGTTCCATATTTAAAAACATGATTTTTTTGGATTCAATACTCATAGAGTAAATATCAAATAGGTATTACAGGATGTATAATCTATTTATACGTTGTGACAGCATTAGGAAATATAAAAAATTGAGATTCATGAGATCTTCATTTCATCCGAGGATTTAATGATTTTTTTGATAAAGAGAGCCCATAAACTACCCTTCTAAGTCTTTCTGTATGGAGCTTTGACAAGGTATTCTTATGAAGACATCCTCACCTTTAGCTTCACGACTTTCTCTACAATTTTTATTTCATTATTTTTCTATGCCCACTCATGGTTATCATGAGTGGGATATTCCTTTGTGCCAAGGAATGAATGATAAAGGAGGATCAAATGTCTGAGGTATTTTATATTTTAATTAAATTACTGTTATAATTTCATATTTTCCAATCAATTCCATCATTTATCTAATTTCATCTTGCAAGACAATTTGGAGTGGGGTTTGAGATTGGGTTTAATTTCTTTCTTTCATTGAGCATAACTGTTGCATTGATAGATTGACTTTTATCATTTAATTTGAATTCTAGGTTTTTTATTTTCTCCATGCCCACTAGTTTTATCTCTTATCTATTTTTAAATAAGGTTTTGAGTTACCAATTCTTTGTAATCCATTATTCCTGACCATGAGATATAGATAAATCCGGATGAAGTGAATTTTTCATGACCATTATACTCTCTGGGACCCAATTCCAATGATTTCATGATTGTTAATTGATTATTTAATACTTTTTAATCCCATGTACCTGGATTCATTACTACCTGATATGCATGTTCTTCTTCTCCCACTCTCTCTAATAATCAAATTCTTGATGGATTAAATTTAATTTCTACAAATAAAATTTAGTTTAGGATTATATTATTTTAATTAATATTTTCTCCAACCCTGTTTTTATGGGTTCTACCTCAAACATGCATATCCTATACTACCCTATAGTTTGGTGAGTTTTTCTTCATGTTTTAAATTTATAAATTTGATAACTCGATCGGAATTAACAAGCCTGTGATCCTATCAATATGTAAAAAATTATCATTTGAGATATGTAACATCTTTTTAGCACCTAAAATATTAAAATTAATTTTTTTTAATATATAATTTTTATTCAATACATTTTATAAATTTCCCAAGAGTAAGGTTTTTCCTAATTAAATAATCCCATTTATAATAAATTTTATCCCAACAATAACATAATTTTTAATTCATAATGTATTTTCTTTAGAAACAATTCAATAAATAAGAATTTTTCTATATGTAATGTATTTCCCTTTGGAAAATATGAATTCATAGAATTATTTCATTATTTAATTCTATATATTCAATATATAACACATTTTACTTAGGAAAGAATTAAGATATAAAATATTTTCGACCTTTTAGAATTTTATTTTTATATTCATAGTACATTTTCTTCCACGCTATGATTCTTAAGGTTCTATAATTAGTAAAATTTTCCAAAAAGTGTCAAAAATAATAAAAAAATCACTAAAAACACTTCCAAACTAGTGGAAACACTTTAAAGTATTCTATACCACCATAGATACTAAAAATATCCTAAAACAATATACTCGTGAAAATTCCTATTGTTAAATTCCCATTCGATTCAAAAACTACAAAGCCATATACATGGTCTAAATTTCCATTTTCACATAAGTTCATCATTAAATTAACCCTTATAACAAAATATACCTTATCACTTGATACATTACTCTCTCTTCCAACCTTATATAAGAACATATCCCAAATGTGTTTCAACTATGAAATTCACAATCTTGATTTGAAATTCTCAAAATGCCCTATATTCTAGACCAAACAATTAAAAATTCTAATTTCCCTTATTTTTACTAACTTATTGTAGTTTGTGTAAGTAGTTTTATTCTCTATTCAAATAATGATACATAATGGTTCCCTAAGACAGTAGGTCACAAGACCTCACGTTTTCCTCCGTATAGGCTATAGTTTTCCTACTAGCAGCGAGGGTCGTGGGTGAGTCCCTAGGGTTACTATTCCTTTATAGATCAAAGAGGATCACATTGGTATATAAGGAATAGGAGACATTGGAATCAGATTCTTTAATAAATGGACCAATCACCTACCATATAATAAACAACAATATAAAATAGAGATCAATGGAATAATAATAATAAACCATGCAAGTGAAATAATCAACAGGAGGAACCAGAATGAAAAATAGTATATACCAAAGGTTGATGATGATATTTCATGTATCTATAAAAAATGAGTACATGGTGAAAATGAAATATATGAATATTCCATAATCAATAAAAACACAAAAGAAAAAAGTAGCCACTACTAGTATCATGATCATAGGCTCGATCCCTTACTCAGGTTCTCCAACTACAAAGTCAATCAAACTTATGAATATGGGCTTTTCCCATTTTCTATTCTTATAATCACGAAGTCTCATTTGATAATAATGTATTCCAAAGTAGGGTGAGAGATATAGTCCAAGTAGGCCACCATGAATTGTTTCTATATAAATCATGTTCATGCAATATGAAATGACCAGTGTACCAAAATAGGGGAACGTAAGGAAATAAATAAATAAATAGGTAACACTTCAGTTCAGTTTCCTCAAGGGATATTCAAATGATTTTTCCTTATATGTAAGAATCTATATATATGAACCCAAGGATACTATATAATTTATATATTGTTACACATGGGTCTTTATAAATTATGAAACTAACATTGTTTAATCAAATGATTATGATTTGGCTTGGTGTTCAAACCCATGTAACATCATTAAAGAATTATCCTTGTTTAATAATACTAAACTATCACATGTGATCAAAAAAATCTTCCATAAAAATATGTATGGAATCTTGAACCTATCCAAAGTGATTCATAATGAATCCCAAGGGTCATTTTATAAACCACTAATATATCCAATACCATAGAGTCCTTCCATGGTGACCCGTAATGGCTTCCCTCATATAACTCTTGGAATGGTAACCTCTAACCCCATCATATGTATCTCATATAAGGGATTAAGTATCACTAAAAGAATTTAACATCCATATTTAAAACAATCCCATCCATGGTGGCACCCCTAGGAAACATATGTCACTAAAGAGTATAACAACCCCCCCCCCCCCCCCGAGATCTCGTACAACGAAAGACAGGTTTCTCTCCTAGAATTTCAGGTAGATACATAATGAATCATAATTTCCCAATCCCAAGAGTCTTTAATTTGGGACACGTGTTCTATCCCGGCCCATAAGCATGTTAACTATTGAAATAGATATCGCATATTAACAATGGGCATTCTATTTTAAATAATCTCAATATGATAACCCAATAATTTTATCCAACAAAAGAATTTATGTTTATAGGAAATAGTTTATAAAACATTAGCATAATCATAAGAATAATGCATCAAGGAAATCAGACAAGGAATAAAACAGCAGTATTATAAAACATTCATAAGAAAATAAACATAAGAAAAATAGTTCAGAACCCTAAGGAATTAAATTTTTGACATTCTACAGACATAACCCAATTAATTTAATTTAATGAGTTCAAACATGGAATGAATCATAGGGGTCTATCACAATGGGAAATCCTTTTCCTTAAATAAATTCACATTTATTATGAACTATTTATATGGAAAACACACACCCAAGTGTTGGTTTAATAACTTCTAGAACTGTATATTAGTCTATCTAAGGAGGGGACAATACAAGGGGTGGCCAATTTCAAGGAAATAAATTAGAAGTTTGATTCTCCCTCTTTAGGGTCAAACCAGTCATGAAAAAGCATTTAATTTCATTTTTTAGAAAAATTAGAGGCATCGTTGGAAGGGTCTGGTGTGCAGTACAACCGTGTGCCATATGGAAAGTAACAAAACATGAATGATATAACAAAACCACCTACCTTGTACTCATAAAAGACCATTATTACATTATATACCATTTAAACAAACCATAATGGGAGTTATTGGATAACAATTTTAATTCCTTGAAAATGGGGAAAATTATCTTACTCCAAAATAGCGGGAAAGAGAATATGAGAAAACTGAAATTTAAAGAATATGATCATAGATCATACATCATGATTTCCAATTATTTTGGTAGTGAGGGATTCAGATTCCATTTGAGGGATTTATAAAAAACCTACCTTGTAGGTGGAGTGGAGCATTGTGAATGAGGAATAGGGAATGTTCCCTCGAGAAAAATAGGATAAAGGAGAAGGTGGGTTTAAAAAAATTCATGGTAAAAGGTGTTATTTCACTCATATATACATGGAACACTGTCTAAACACATGGTTACCAAATTCTTAGGCTAACTGTGTTCTATTCTACTACCCATGGATGACCCTCTCATGGGATAGGTGCATGATTTTGTTAACCATGTGTTGCTGGAGCAAAAATCCTCTACAACATGTTTGAGACAAGTTTCACTAGTGTGTGGGCCTCTTTACACAGTTTTTTTGAAATAGGGTGGACTCGTTCTCCCCACTATCTCATGATACATGCTTAAATAAATATTATGGGCTAGGTGTCATTATTTCACCTAAAAGTGTAGACTAGTATGCTTCTTTAAATTGTAGGGCTTCGAGATACGAACAAGCCACAGACAACTCCATGACCTCCTTACCTCCTTTAAGAAACATTATTAGTTCCATAATAAGGAATGTAATTCCAAAATGGATATTATCATTCAGTAAATATGGTACTTTATGACCACCAAACCTTAAGAAAGCAAGACCCTAGGTTTCCCTTTCAATAGTTGGGAAACATCATCAGATAGGAGTTCTAGCCACTACGTAA
Organism: Viscum album; assembly: GCA_963277665.1. Taxonomy (NCBI): domain Eukaryota; kingdom Viridiplantae; phylum Streptophyta; class Magnoliopsida; order Santalales; family Viscaceae; genus Viscum; species Viscum album. Next base: position 189,887,402 of record OY728131.1, read on the forward strand.
GTTCATCTGCTTCCCTCTCCCAGTTCTCATCCTATAAGAATTCATGCCTCTATAGAACATAGAAATTGTGGATGAAACTTCTTTATAGACCCTTCACACTTTGGTCAATGATACTTCTCAGATACTCTTAAAAATATACAACCATGCCTAGATCTATATACGCATGGTCAAATGGATGAGATGGGTAATCATGATATAGTGGAAGTTGTGATATGTGGTAGACGTCATTCAAGGAATGGTACCTCTGAAGTAGCTGGAAACAATAGGCTACCGTCTTGACTCTATCCATGATCTCTATAGAATCCCTCTCTTTCCATACATTTACATTACATCACTTTTTTGGAATATATAATACATTACAAAAACATACACCAAATGACTATACTAGATTAGTTCCATTGTAAAATTGGAACAAAAATATTCTAACCAAGTGAAATTTCTTCAATGTGTCCCATAAATATCGCCCACTTAGTAATTATACTTAAGAAAAATTATTAATATGTTTGGTAAATGAATCATAAGAATGGAGGGATCTTGAATTCTCTGTAAGGGTAGATAAAAGAAATACATTATCATAACATGAACATAATGGTAGAATAACATGATCATGTCTCTATAAGAACATATTATGAATATCAAAAATCAAAACTATGAATCATGGAATTATGATTATCTTTTCAGAAGACATAAATCATAAGATAATAAATAACATAATATATGAAAACATAACAAATGAATAACACATTGAATTTTGGCATACACATCAGCGTATGAAATCGTGAACATGTACAAGTAGAAACAGGTTTACTAATTATGTTAAGGACAAGAAACCATGCCCTCAAATAGATTTATGGACATACCACTTGGTCCACTCAAAATATTATGAACATGAAATCAGGTTCACACATGACATTGTCAACATCTAATCAGGTTCACACATATCTTATGGATATGTAGCCAGTTCTATACATAACATTGTGAATATGTAAACAGGTTCCCACATAAAATAATGAACACATAATAAAGTTTATTCATAACTTTTTGAACAAGTAATTAGGATTAGGCATTAAATTATGGACATGAAACCAGGTCCACAAATATCATTGTTAACATGTAATCATGTTCAGAGATAACATTTATACCAATTATTCATCCATAGTTACCCAATTAATTGGAGGGAGATATATGTATCACCCATAACATAATAACATATACATATATGTTACAAAATATAGAAACACATTCATTATATCAGGAACCATAAAAATAGATCAAATCATAACCCATTAAATGAAATGGGTATTATAAACATTTAATCATATAATAACCTATGTAAGATATCTAGGTTTCATAATCATTTCATCCTATAATATCCCATGAAAGGAATGAATTTTCATAAAAATTTATCATGGAATAACCCATTGAATATAAATGGGTTTCATAATAATATAACCAGTAGAAGAAAAATGGGTTTCATAAATATATAAAATGTGGAAGATAAATTGGTTTCATAAACATATATACCATGAAATAGAAATGGGTTTTCATAAAAATAATTCTATAAAAACAAAAACCATTAAAATAAAAAATATGTATGGATCCTCTAGATCATTTCATAGAAGGGCATGGGTAACATCAACAGATATCATCTTAGATGGAAAATAATTTTGAGATATCATCTAAAAAAATTTATTGAGTAAAATATCCTCTATTATTTGATTAAGGTTTTTTAAAACATAAAAACATTTCAAAACCATTTTCCTTTTAAAATCATTGAAAACTTATAAATAAGGCTTCAAATCATTTGGAAAACATTTTACCTTCAAAAACTACAAATAAAACATGAATATATCTTTAAAATGGGTTCCCTTGAAAACATACAAGAGAATGTAAAAAATTGAAAATGGTTTTCCTTGGAAATAATTTGAAAACATATATTCGACTCTTTTATATCATTGAAATCATTTTCATTGAAAAAATCCTTTTTGAAAACTTATAAAGGATGTTTTGAAAATATTTTAAAACACTTTTAAAACATAATAAATTTTTTAAAACCATTTTCATTGAAACCCCAAAATGAAAAATTAATTTCTAGATTATTAGGAAAAATATTTATTCAAAAAAACAAATTTCTTGTGTTCTAAAGGGGGATTCAAGGGAATTATATTCATGATGGTAGGTAAATCCATACATACAGGACATTCCTTTGGTTTAGTAAAACATTTATAAAATTGCCTCGACTAGAAAGTGACAAAAATATTTCCTTTTAAAACCATTTTTAAGGTAATAAATTGGAAAAAAATTCATTTAATGATCATATAATAATAGAAAAATATTTTTGGAAACCATTTGGAAATAACGGTTTTGAAGGAACAGCGATTTCTAACTAAAGTGAGAGGTAAATTCTGACATTCTTAAAAACACATTCTTAATCATTGTATGTACCAAAGAGTGGAAAGTCAGAACCAATACATGAATATATCACAAAAATAAATAATAGAATAAAATTTATTAGCTCTCTTTATAGAAGGATCTTAATATTTCATAAATGGGAGGATAATTATAAACAACATCGATAAACTGTGAGATTTTAGCATTAAAGCATAACCAATTTAGTATCATTGAATCATAATAAAATGGAAATAATAAAATTATGTGAAGCTTAACATAACATGAAAATAAAAATATTCATGATATAACATGTAAAAGGTAGTATATACATCTCATGGAAAAATATAGGTGCCTAACATGGAATGTGTCTCAAAGAAGGAAAATAGAGACAAAACTTCTTTATTAGTTTGGTAACTTTTAGATCATAAACCCCAAGAATGAAATTTCATAAAATGTATTTTTAACTAACTGTAAATTTAATTATAAAAATAATATAATTCATCCATGGTAATTGAACAAACCTCACAAAAGAAATGTATGGTCAATAAGGGATGAATCTCATGAATATAAAAAGTGAGATGAAATTCTCTTACAATATGCCTTGACTCTAGTTATATTGATAAAACAATCATGTATCATAAATTTATATTTATTATAAATCTTTTATAGAACATAATTATTATATTAAAATACATATATTATTTTATTGTGTCTTTATATTACCCATTTATTAACAATTCAACATTGAATTAATGTTTTGGGTAATAACCTCTTTGTTTTTTGTACATGTATTTATTTGTTATATATTTGGCCCTTAAACGTATATCATGATTTCAAGAATGTAAAAATTATATATAAATAGCATGTATATTCGGTATTTTTTTTTAATATTATATCAAATATAGATGTATGAAATGGAAAACATCATTTTTATAGACGGTAGTCCATACGTATGCATGAATGTTGTTTCTGTTTTATTGTCATATCGAAATAAAGAATGTCAATGAAATATATATATATATATATATATCATTATTCAAGAATCATTAGTATATCATATATATCATATAATTTTCATGAACCCATCCTTAATGAATTCCATGTAGAGTGCGAATGAATCACATCCCTTTGAGGAGGCGGTAGTCCACTCATCCACGAAAGATGTTCTCTTATTTACACAAGATGGAAAGTATATAGGTTTGTGTAATAAAACAATATATAATAATAAAGACATAAAAAATATCATATATATCATATATAAATAAATTTCACCTCATAAATCGAATCCATGGATGGTGGTAATGGTAAAACAAACAGCATCGTTTCGTGAGGTGGTGGTTCGCTGTACTCCAGAATGGTAAGTCTGTAACCCATTAGATGGTATTTTGTGGAAGTGAAGTTATAACCATTAATATAAATATATATTATTGTATTTAGGATAAGTTATTTATTATATAATGATCTAATAAAGATATTTTTTGGGTTTAGAATGAAAATAAAATAAAGGATCTTGATGAAGGTTGTTATTGCTTCTTTCAGTAAATCATTTTAGTTTGAACCAAAGTGATTATTTGGAAGAACATATACCAAAAGAGAGGATTATAAGTTGAGGGTAGGTATTTTTTAGATCTCTTTGGGATGATTTTTGTTGATCCAATTTTCTTGAGAGCTGTGAGGAAGTGGGAGGGTGAGTTTCTTTTTATCATGGCGGAGTAGTGACACTCATTTAAATATTTGGAAAAGGAATTACTCCCTTGGTTTTCCCATGTCACATGGATCCAATAATGGTCCAAGGTATCCAAAACTTATAATAGGGTCAATATATTTCCAAAGAATGGATTTTAGAAAACTATATAGGTATTTTAGTCCCTTATATTTATGGTTTATTCCACTGTTAAATTTAATTTCAACTTCATTGATGAAAATAATTATAATTACTTTCACTATTTTTTTTGATAAAAAAATAATTTAAAATTATTGGAAATTATAAATTATTCTAAATAATAATATGGAGTCTATTTTTTCAAATTCCAATCATAGATGTGGACGAAAATAATTTAAATTTAATCCCATAAATGTAACATCCCAGGTAAATAAAGAATAAAACATTTTCATATTTATTAATATTTACGAATTAGATATTAATTTTACTTGAAAGGGGGTTCTATGTTCGATAGCATACCCGATACATAATAATGAGTTTATTTGAAATCTTACGTTGCACACTAGTAATATAATAATATTATTTTAAATGGTAGTTATCACGTAGCCGTTGTATTGGAGGGAATGAATAAAAATAACTAAAATATGATTATATATGTTTTTTAAATGTTTTTACATTTATCCAATAAAAGATAAAGGCATAAAATATGAAAAGAATTCAATTTTAGGCATATATACTCTAATTTTCACTAAATGGTCGAACTATCGCCTTTTGATGGTGAAACCTATTTAAATATAGTTTTGGTCACTCTTATACATACTATTGTACCAAATAAAATTCTTCTTTATAATCGGGACATCAAAATTTACTTTTTGTAAATTTTGGGTATTTTTCCGATAATGTTCATTTTTTAATGAATAGTGAAAATGTTGTATTTTAATTCAAAACCACTTTTTAATATTATTTTTTTATATGATTATATTGTCTTTTTAATTGGTTTCAAAGTGAAAATAGAATATATTTGTACCATTTAATCCAATAGTGGTCGTTGGAATTAATTTCACTTTGAAATTGGACTTAAACTAGTGTCAATCTTTTGATATATATTATTTCATAAAAACACGCTATTTGTTATAAAGGTGGGAATTAATTATTAAATTAATTAATGTAACTTATATGACTTGAATTTTGTAAAATAGACATCATTTTTGTATTTGTAATATCTAATATATCTTAGGGTGAAGTTTTGGTATTTTTCTGAAAAACATCAATTTTTAATGAATAGTGAAACCACTAAGTAGTACTTAAAAAACTGATTTTTCGTTTAAATGAAATTTTACCAACTCTGTGTTTTTAATTTCAAAATTCTGACATTAATGGTTTTCATTAAAAGTAAAATGTGATTCAATGGGATTAAAATAATTTTTTGGTGAATAGTAACTTTTAAGTTTTTAATCGTGATTAGAGGTAATTAGTGTAATTTAAGGTAAAAATATTGTTTTAATAATAATAAATGACCTTGAAACATGTCCTAACCTTATTGGATGTGTCAATTCCAACAAATACAATCCATGGGTAAAATTGGGGACCCCATGGAGCCACTTTGGTAGGAAAATGACATTAATAACTTTTTATTTAATGTTAAAATAAAAATGTCACAAACATGTGTTGTTTTACTAAAACAATTTTTACATGAGGGTTATAAAAGTCATATTTTTGACTATAAATATTAATTAGAAAGATAAAACGATTTCTGATATCATGATATTTTTTTTATAATTTTTAGACATTAAATAAATTAAATTATTTATGACACCATGATGATGGAGCGATTACCTCATTATTTAACGATTTAAATAAAATGAAAAGATAATGTAAAATTTAAGACCTACACTTGTAAAAAACCTATTGTATGGGTGGATTTAGAACTCTTATCACCTTATCCTCGAAATATATACTTTTGGGACCTTTAAAATCCGAAAAGTATTTTATAATAAAGTAACCTTTTATAACTTTCCAAGAGTGCCCCTCCTCTCCTCTTATAAAAGGCCCTCACCTCTACCACCTTTCCCACACATATCAAGACTTTGGGACGGCAAAACCCTGCCCATTTTATCTCTCCACATCCCTCTATTACTCCTTGAAGCATCACTTTGGGCAGAATTCTTCCCAAGGAATCATTTGAGCTCAAATCAAAAAGAGTTACCCGTTTTAATGGTAGTGTTTTTTCTTGTGTTCTTATGTTTTATTTTGCTTATACAACCCCATAAACTCTTTTTATTCCTTTATTTTGTAACAACATCAGTATCTTCAATATACTTGTATGTTTTTATAAAAAGGATTCGAGCTACACTTACACACACCTTCATCTAATGGATAAAGAACGTACTGTTTCTGTGGATGGCGAATTTCTGCCTCACGAAACGATTATTGTTCAACACTCATATAACACCTTTAAAGATGGCCATTAATATGTCACTATATTTATATATGATATATAATATGTTTATGTTTTACTTAATCTTCTTTATTTTTCATTTATGGCATACCTTTATGGTTTCCATTATGGGTAAATGCAATATCTTCATTTTAGGAAGTGCGGATTACCGCCCCCTCAAAGTGATTTGATTCGTTAATACCATATGTGGTACGTATAAGGGATATATTTAATGATATTATATATGATAAAATACTGGAATTATAATAATATTATGTATCATTATGTTTTAATTCCATTAAATATGAAATAGAAATGGAAGTAGCGTTCATGCGTACGTACGGCTTACCGTCTCCATGAACGATGTATTTCATTTCTTACCTCTAAATGTTATGTAATATTATAAATGCAATTATATACTGGATATATATGACATATATGATATCTAAATCGTGAATATAATTCTGGATATAATGGATATTTTACCCCATGAACAACTTGTAATTATAAAGAGTTTAATTTTGACTCAAGTACCAATGATCGACAAAACGACCATTATTAACTTAAATAAATACATAGTGTGCATAACATGGTAATAAGAGATATAAAAGGAATAATGAACTTGAAAAAGGTACTTAAGAAAGTAGAAATTAACTCAAGTTTATTATTCAGGATGTTAAAGAACGATCGAGTTAAGTCGGACCCGAGGTATGGGGCTTCGACTCAATATCCTTTCATTGAGGCATATTTTGTTTTATACACAACCTACTTTTATAAGGTGTATAAACCCCTTTGACTTTACGTTTATCCAAAAGGAATATTTTTATACGAAGCGTTTTACTAAATGACAAAAGGGAATGTTTTTGTCTTACGTATGCAGTGACAATGACTTCTCTGCTACTGTGACCATTATTTGAGTTTTGGCTTCCTCTACAAGCCATACCTTTTTTTAAATGAACAATAAATACCATGTTTTACATTTATTTTATTTTTGTATTGAAAATGGTTTTCATAATGTTTTTATATCAATGTTTTGTATTGATATCTTGTGAATGAAAAGTGGAAATGTTATGTTCCCTTTATGCATGTTTTATGTGATTTGATTATGTTATGGTTCTTCAGCATTATTATGAAGACGGGTTATTCCGTGATAAACTAAGGTTGGTTAAACCTGATATAGCTCACCAATGCATTGGGTAACGCAAAGGGGTTAAACATTGAGGTTTCTCTGAAGATATTTAGGGAATATACTGTGATGGGTATTCCAAACGTAACCAAGAGGGTTACTCACTACCTAAAAATGTTATGAATGCCTCAAGTTACCTTTATGTCTTGTGATTTTTATGTTTTATTCATGATTTGATGAGGTATGTTAACGTGCTTATGTTTTATGAGTAAAGTATGATTTCATTGATTCTTATGTACACATGTACTCATGTTTCCTTTCCATATTTTTATATCCCTTACTGAGCTTTTTATGCTCATCCCAAGTTTTTGAAATGTTTTTCACAGGTCAAGGGAAAGGTACATGATGTGATGATAGTGTCAGTGAAGTTTCAAGAAAGAATCCATGTTTTATTTTCAATATGTTTCCATTGACGGAAAAAATCAGAACTATCTTTTATGTAACCACTTTGTTTAAATGTGGAATTTAATTCATGTTTTATTATATAATTCTCTAAAACTCTAAACCTGAAAAGATCCTCAATGTGTATTCTTGAAGTAACTCAAGATTAAGTAATATTTAAGGTTGTGGACATATAATAAATGGGACGATATTGCGGGTTTTTAAATTCAAAATGTTCAAACATTTCTATTTTTTTATAATCAATTTTAATGTGAAATTGTTTCCAATGACCTATATTAGATTAGTAAAAAAAATTGACCTAATTATACTTAAAACTAAATTAATATATGTAATGGCCCAGACCTCCCCATTCCATTACTTTTCCAATATCCATTGTTTCCGGTGTTCTGTGAGGCATCAGTAGACCTTTTCAAGAGTTTTTCAAAATTCTAGTTTCTAGAATGGTTGGATACATCGGTGACTTAGCATCAGTAGGTAAAGTAATTTATATATTATAGTTTTGATAATCCTATACATCAGTATGTGGTGAGTCGGTGAGTCGAGGAATCAGTATGTTGAAGAGTCAATACGTTGAGGCATTGTTAGTTCAGTCATCAGTGAATCAGGGCATCATTATGTCAGGGAATTGGTAAGTCGAGGCATCGGTATATCGGGAGTCGGTGAGTCACGTCGGTTAGTCGCATTAGTGGATCAGTGTTATTTACTCATCCATCGGTGATTAAGGTGTTGGTGACTCACTGTCAGTGACGTGTGTCAATGTCTCACCCATAATGTTGTCATTTATAGTTTTTCCTATTCCGCCCCTTGTACATTTTATTTGACTAAAATCGAGTTTAAATCCTTGATTGAGCATTTTTGAAGGACTTTAAAAGTATATTAATTTTATCATTAATATCCTAACAATCCAAGGAAAATGAAATAGTCAAAATTTGTGGTCTTTACCGTGATCCGACATTAATTGTTATTGAAACTATTTCCCTTTCATTGATATAGGCTATAGCTTTCTAAACCTGATATCCTCTCATCTTTTAAACCCTTTTGTTTCCTCTTCATGGCCCTAGAACCTTTTTTCTTAGAGGAGCCAGATCTGTGATGTATTATGGGATTCAGTTTCCCCTTGGAGTAACTTTCTACTTTCATTACCCTTATTTTTGGAACAATGAAGAGTTACCAATCATCTGTTCTTCGAGGTAAGGATCCCTTCATCTCTCTTTTATTTGTTTATCATGATGGGTGGGTGTACTGATGTCTTCTTGTGGTTATAGTTGAATCCAATTTAATGAAGATGATAAGAAGTAATAATTGAGGTATTGTGAAGATGATGATGATGATCTCTCTGTTTTATATGTTATCCTTGACCCATGTCGTGTTTTGTAAGGGTTTTATGCCATAAAAAAATTATGGTCGTTAGTGGCCTCTATTTGCGCCCCTGTAAGAATTTTGAATATTTTCTGATGTTTCCTTGTCGAACAGAAAAAATTAATGAAATTTATTAACCATGCACACCTGGTTAAATAAATTGACACCTCACTATTGAACTAGTTTCTGTGGTTAACCCTGAATAATGAAATTTTAATTAATGAATGAGTGTCGTTAAATTTGAATACACCTTTAGTGATTGGTGTGGATATGTATTGTGTGTGGTTCAGTTATGCCTGGTTTCTTATGTTGATCATATGGTTTTGTGGCCAGGAGTTTGGTTCTGAGTATGGAGTGGTACAGGTGGTGTAATACAAACTTTGTTTGAGAGATTGGTTGATTTTGGAATGGATGAACTTATTATGTAGAAGGAATGCATCTGGGAAGTGGTTGGGAAAGAGGGTTGTATGTTCCTGTTGAGTTATATTTATGTTATTAGGTGTGATGGGTTTGGTGTTGTTATGTATTTGGGCTTCTGAGTGTGTCTATGATGAGGTGTGGTGGAGGTTTACATGTTAAGAGGGTGGACAGGGAAGCATGACTATGAAGAATGATGGTTGTACTAGTTGAACGGGTATTCAAGAAAGGGGAGTGTGAAGTGGGACTACAAGCTGGTTGTTTTAAGTTGTTTTTTAGGATTGGAACTTGTTTTACAATGGGGCTTCCAAGGATGGTTTGTGAGGGATTATTTTGAATAATGATGGGTTTACCTTGCATGGTTCTTTTTCCACGGGTTTATAGAGACTTGTGAGAAGCTTTTTTGTGATTTATGTTGTTAGTTGTGGTGTTCTGTGTTTGGTAGTTTATTTGGTAGGTATGGAATAACCATTAAATATGTATTAACATAAAAATAATTTATTTTCAAGTGTCTTTATTTTATTTATTTTTGATGTGACCGACATTCATTTTGATACAAGAATTTAGGGGTAGCAGTAAAGGTGGTTTTCATGGATTTTTTTTTGTTTTGAAAACCCATGGGTTGGGTTGAGTGTTTGGTGAATATATATATATATATATATATTAAATTCCATATAATTTATATACACACCCCACCCATGTTGAACAATATGTTTTGAACACCCCAATTCTGATGGGGGTGGTTGTCCATTATAAACATCCCAGTGGGGAGATGGATGTATAGTTATTGGCTTTTCTCTTCTCCCTTTTCTAGGAATTGGTAGTCTTCTACTCTTCAGGAAGGTTGTGGTGCGGTGGTGTGTCCCAAGTGTATGTGGGTGAGGTTTGTTTCCCAGGTGTCTTTGGGATAAGGTTGGGGTTTTTTAACCTAGGTGTGTGCGGGTAGGTTGTTACAGTGGGGCTTGTAGAAGAGCGTGGTAGCATAGAGAAATTCTCTATTATGGATGGGTAGTTATCCAATGGAATGTGGTGGGGGGTACCCTATCAATGATGTTCTTATTATTTACTTTATATGAATTGCATTATTTTCTCAGTGTGTCTAGGTGGTGTTGGGGTTAGTATACCTTGTTAGGTGCTTTTGAGTTTCTGTTATTTTCTCACAGTGGATTTAGTATGATTATCCACTTGAGAACAATTGACTTTCGATTTTCCTACCGAGTATACTTGTATGATCACCCTACATATAAAAAATTGTTTTCAGGTTTCTAGGAGGATTATTCGAAAAATGATTGACCTTACTAACTCAGACATTGGGGAGAGTTTTTGTGTCACTACATAAATTTATTTTGGTATTTACTTTGGTGATTTTATTTGTATTTATAGAATTTTTATTTTAAAGATTCATGTGGGAGGGTATTTTTATTCTTTTATATATATGTCTTGGAGTTGTTTTGAGGTTGATACATCTTATCTCCCAATATTGGTTATTATAAAATGGAAAATTCATCCTATTTTGTGAGAGTGGATACCCTTGGTGTTGGTTTCCACCCCGAGGCCTATTAGAGGAGGGACTCGGGATTCATTATCTCTTTTTCATTTTAAAGAATGAAGGCCATGACACTTTTTCATCACTTCCATCATCTAGAAGGAGTTTTGAGACAAAATGGTATCAAAGGTCTAATTGTTGAGATATAAGATGGAGTTTTCAGTTTGGCACACTAAGGATATCATTGGATGGTAGTGCAGCAGTGTTAGGCGACCTTGGTGAGTGACATAGGTCTGGAAAGACTATCTTGGACGTGGGATTTTAGGGACCCCATAATTAGATGTAATGATTCTGGGCTTACTGAATGACCAAGTGAGGCTACACAGTTTGTGGGGTAGAGCCCCAGGGAAGTTAGATGCATCATGATCACTTGCGTTCTGGTTCTCTTAGTTTTTGGGGAAAATGAACAATGATATAAATTTAATCCAACAAAAAATTCCCTAATACTCGGGTGTGGGGCTTACTTGTTTTCTATTCATCTATGGAACATAGTTATCATCCGCGTACGGTACGGGCAGTGGAGGCTCAGTAGGCCGATATGGCTGATCGGTGGCAGTTTGATCTAAAGGAGGAGGACAACCAATGGTAAAAGATACTTTTTTGTTTATAGTGGTAGACTCTAGGAAAGTATAAAGGTGGAGTTTCAGACATAGAGACAAAGTTTTGGCTCGAGTAGCTTGAGATTGCAACCAGCTTGATTCAGGCTCTGATAGAGTACTAGGTTCCATTTGTAGTTAGTCAAATGAGGGGATATGCATGTCAATGGTGGACATTATACCTGGGGGAGATGAAGAGGACTAATGTTTTTTGGGCCGATTTTGAGAAGGAGTTCTGGGTGGAATTCCATTCTTCGGCCATAATGGTTGAGAAGTGATCGGGGATACTCTCCCTCTAGTAGGGGAGTATTTCAGTAAGGGAACTATGGATCATGTTCAGGGATATCTTTCAATTTCAACTAGATCAGTTTCCAAAAGAGGAGTCTTAGGTGAGATGCTCAGAGGATGCACTCCATATTTCCCTCCAATACGTAGTTACTAGTTTCACCTTTCTAACATATCTTGAGGTCTAGAAGAAGGAAGAAGTGATTGAGAGGATGAATTAATGAGGAGTTATACTATGAGAGGGGATCCCACATGGTTTTATGAAGGGTATGGCTTCCTATAGAAGGTCTTAGGTGCTAGGGCCTTCGATGTATCATTCAAGGTGGAGTTAACCTCAGAAGTTTCAATTTCAACCCTCTAGTCCCCATGATTTTCAAATAGTATTGGGACCATGGTGTTTAACTTTAGGAGGCCGAAATCACTTTTGGAGTTAGTTCCCATTTCATGATCCATATGGTGTAGGTTGAAAGGTTCAGTGCATTCCACAACATCAGATGCCATCCATGCCATTTTAGAAGTAGGGATTACAGGCTCTGACTCCACTAAGGGGAGACTAAGCATGTGGAGGCCAACCTTAGGGTGTACCTCAAGGACCGAGATCCTGAAACGATTGAAGAGTTGGAAGATAGAAGAGGGTTAGAGGAGATAACTGTGGTCAGTTTCATGCCGAAAAGGTATCAGTTCTAGCAGGGCTAGAGATTGTTCAAGGTACCATCATCTTGTTTAGTACTCTGGTTTGTTCCATGTTTGATTCAGGAGCTTCAAAGTCCATTGTTTCACCTAGTCTATCTCATTCTCTAGGACTGGATGTTGAGAAAATTTTTGTTCCCCTAGTGTTGAGTACACTAGTCGGAGGTCAAACCATCTTCCTTGATGTTTTCCATTGATGTAGACTGATGTTGGGGCCACATCATTCTAGTTGGGATCTCTTTCTATTACATATGTAGCCATACCGTGTTATCCTTGACATAGAATGGTTTTACATTATGTGTGTGATTATCAAATACTTTCGGAGAAGATTTTTTCTTTTAGATTTGAATGGACAACATGTTCCCTTCATTGGTAAGTAGAGTTTCATGATGGAAAGTTGGTTTGTGGATCCTCATGTTTCCTTCTCTCCCTAGCTGTTAGTGGAGTCAGTGGATTATGAGGTGGTGGGGGTTCCCAGGGTTATTTCAGGGGGGTTCTTGGATGTTTTTTCTAATTAGTTTGTGGCTCAACCCCCTCTATGGGATGTTGAATTCTAGATAGACTTGCATCCATGTGATTCTCTAATTTCAATGGATCCTTATCGTATGACAACTTCTGAGATATGGGAGCTAAGTATTTAGATTGAAGATCCAAAGAAGAAGGGATTTATCTAGCCTAGTGTGTCACTATGGGGTGCTATAGTCTTGTTTTTTAAGAATGAAGATGGTTTTTTTAATCTGTTTTTAGACTAATGGAGGTTGATTTAGGTAACTGTCAAGAACCGTTCCCCTCTCCCGAGGATAGATGGTCTTTAAAACAAGTTGAGGGGAGAAAGATGGTTTTCTATGATTAATCTTTAGTCTGTATATCACCAGTTGAGGGTGAAGGAGGTCAACATCCCAATATTGCTTTCAAATGCTTGTATGGGAAATTTGAGAATGTGGTTATGTTGTTAGGTGTTACGAACATAGCAGATATGATTATGGGACTTAAGAACACCATATTTTGTGAATTTTTATACCAATAAATCATCATATTCATCGATGATATCCTAATATACTTGATGTTAAAGGAGGATCATATCGAGCATATCAGGAATTTCTTAGAGGTTCTTCGACGCCACCGTCTATATGGGACGTTGTCCAAGTATACGTTTTGGACATAATTGGAACAAAAACATGGACATGTGGTGTCTCAGTAGACAATATCAGTGTATCTATTGAAGTTAAAGACAATTCTTTCTTGGGTAGAACCCAGAAATATTGAATTGGATCACACTTTATTGGTCTGACTAGATATTATTGGATATTTTTACCTGATTTATCTCAAGTAGCATCTCTATTGAAAAATATAACTAGAAAAGGCAAAGATTTTTTGTGGAGAAAGAAGTTTCATGAAGAATTTCACTATCTGAAAGGGAATCTGATTAGTGATCCAGTGCTCTAGTATCAAGAGGAGGGTGTGATGTTGGTGTTATTTTGTGATTCTTCCTTCCTAGTCTTGGGATGTGTGTTGATGCATCAATGAGAAGTGATCTCTTCTGGGTCATGGAAGTTATGTCCCAATGAACATAACTATTAAAAACATGATCTGGAACTAGAAGTTTCCATGTTCACATTGATGTTTTGGTGGTACTACCTCATTGTGGAGCACTTTATGGTCTTCACGAATCACAAGAGCTTGAGGTATATCTTTTCCCATTGAGATTTTAAATTGAGATAGGAGAGGTGGATGCAGTTTCTTCATGAATATGATTTTGAGATCCCCTACACCATAGTAAAGGGGAACATGTTATATAATTCATTGGGAATGAATTCATTGAGAGAGGTAGTTTGGGAATCTGTAGATTAATGGAGGGCGATGGTGGACTTGTCTACCTTTCACATGGAAGTAAGAATGGATGGTGGAATAGGTTGTCAATTTTAGATGATGGTATAGTCATCTCTGAGGCATCAGGTGGGGGATTATCGGTGGAGAGACTTAGTGGATGAGGTGAGGTGTGATCACATTTACCATGGTGATACTCTGGAGGGATGGTCGAAGGATGGTCAAAATCAGATGTTTCTCCATGGAATGTTGTTTTTCCTAGTGGAAATTCTAGAGGGAGTTCTCCATGCGTTTCACAGCTCACCCTTAGAAGTTATCCCATGTGTTCCCAATATGTACAGAGGCTGGAGAGAGCAGTTTTGGTGACCTGGGATGAAGCACTTTATGGAAGAGTTTATGGCGATGTGCTTGGGGTTCTGTTTGGTTAAGTATGGGAACCATGTTCCTGATGGTATGTTGCATCCCTTAAATATCCATGAGTGGATGTGGGATGACAAGTCAATGGATTTCTTCAAAGGGATAACCGGGACTCAAGGAGGCTATGATACAATTTTGGTAGTAGTGGATCGACTAACGAAATCAGATCACTTATTAGTGATGAAGGATTCGAGCACAGTGGATGTCTTGGAGAGAAGGTATGTGGATTAGGTGGTGCAGCTGCATGGGGTTATGAGATCTTTCATTTCAGATTAGGATACATGTTTTACCTTGAAATTATGTAAGGTATTGCAACATTATTTTGGAAATCAGTAACACCTCATCACTACATGCCACCCTCAAATAGATGGGCAGATAGAGAGGACCATCCAGACATTAGAGGACATGTTGTCGGAATGTGTTCTTGACTTTTGAAGATCATGGGTACGAAATTTTCTCATGGCAGAGTTCTCTTATTATAATATATATCACTCTTCAATTATTATGGCTCAATTAGAGGCTTTATATAGAAGGCCATGTTGTTCACCCTTGTGCTAGACAGAATTTGGGGAGACAACAATTCATAGTCCAGACGTGGTGCAAAGTATGTCTAAGATGGTGTAGCTTGTTCGTGAGAGAATGAATGTTGTACAGGATGAGCATATGTCATATGTCGATCATTGGAGGAATCCATTTAAGTTCGATGTTGGAGACCATGTGTTATTCAACATTTCACCTTGACATGGGCAGTGGAGGTTTGGTAGAGGGATAAATCTTTACCCTGAGTTATTTGGACCCTTCGAGGTGTTGGGGATTTTTGGTGAGGCGGAATCATGGTTTTTGTTTCCACTACATTTGAAGAGGATCCATGACATATTTAACATCTATCAACTTTTTCGGTATCTACACAATGATTCCCAAATCATTAATTGGGGAGAGTTGGACATGAAGGATGACATAATGTTCATGGAGGGACCAATGGAGATCTAGGATTATTGGTTGAAGGTGATGTGAGGACTAAACATTCTTTTGTATCATGTGTTGTGGAGTCATGACGTCTTGGAATAGATTACATGGGAGAGATAAGCGCATATGTGTGCCCAGTACCCATGATTTTTTTGAGTTTTTCTGTGTGTTTTTCTTTAGGAAGTAGTGATTGGACCTTGTTTGTTATAATATGGGTTACATCCTTATTCTGTACTGTTTAAATAAGTCTTAACATGTGAAAAGGGGGAGACTGGATTCCTAATCAAAAATCATTAATTGATATGCAATTAAACCCATGCATATGAGTTAGTACCTCCCAGAGAAGATAATATCTTTACATGGAGGAATATATTCCCTGATTAATTTGTCTAAAAAATTGGTTCGTGTGTCAGGTTTCTTTTGAATGATTGGGTATGTATATGTGGGAGGATGTGTTCTTAGATATTGAGGTTTCATTATAGCTTTCAAACAATACAGGGTGGTTTATCTCTAAAAGGTGTCTTATAGGGTGGTTGTTTAGACTCCTCTTCTTTGGGGTTTGGTTTTGAATTCTCGAGGGTGAGAACAGTTTAAGAGGTTTTTGATGTAATGACATAGCCCTCCACGGTCACATACTTTGTCCAAATCTAGTGTTTGCGGTGTTCTAGGAAACATCTGTAGCTCATTTCAAGAGTCATCCAAAATTCCTAATTTTCCAACAGTAGGATGCGTCAGTGACTTAGTGTCGGTAGGTCATAGCGTCGATAGGTCAGGGCGTTGGTAGGTTGAGGCATCAATAGGCCCGGTATCAGAGAGTCGAGGCATTAGTAGTTCATGGTGTCGGTAGGTGGAGGCATCAGTAGGTTGGGAATCGGTGAGTCAAGGTGTTGATGAGTCGCATCGGTGAGTCATTTCCAGTTTGTCCCATTTTTTCCATTTTTTCCCCTGTAACATTTCATTTGACCTAAATAACATTTAAATTTTTGTTTGGGAATTTATAAATGTCTTTAAATGGATATTAATGTTATCATTAATATACTAACACTCTGGGGACAATGAAATAGTCAAACCACGTGGTATTGACCATGATCAAACTTTAATGGCCCATGAAATAATTTCCCTTTAGTTGATATAGGATCTAGATTTTCTAAACATTAGATCCCCTCTTCATTTGAACACTTCCCTTTCCTTTTCATGCACCCTAAACCTTTCTAACCAGAGGAGTTGCATCTGTGTTGAAGCCATGGATTCAGTTTTCCCTTGGAGTCTCCTGTTTCATGCACGACCAACCTGTTTTTTTCCACAAGGAGTTGTTACGGGTCATCTGTTCTTCGATGTAGGGATCCCTTTATCTATCATTTATTTTTATAACATGTGGGGTGGGTGTATGTTTCGCACGGAATCCGGGGATGACCTCCTCGACGGGAGATTCAAACGTTCCGATCGGTTTCTAACGGGTTTGTTCGTAGAACCGGAAACATCCAATGATTCCACATCCGTTTGGACCTACTTTCCAAAGGCAGGCGCTCATTAGCTTGTGGACTAATGAGGCTTAGGAATTTGCATTGGTCGAGAGGATGGGAGGTCAGACTCATCACACCTTTTTTAGGGGAATTATTGTCTACTCCAAGACTCTCTTTATAGATTTAAGTTATGTTCGTGAATCCTTATTACATTACCAAGTATAAAATGTTCTTTCCTTTAGTTTTAACAATCAATGATTAAATATGCAAAGAAATTTAGAGAATCTTTTATATGTATTCGAAGTTATTCATCAATAGAGAATCATCTATATCTGTTTAGAGATTCTTGGTCAATGGTATCCTTCAAAACATTTATATAAAAGTCTCTTGGTCATTTATGATGACCAGGATGATTCTAAAGCCACTCAGTGGGGCACTTGAAGTTTATCGTCATTCAGAAGTGCAGAGATTATTTCAAAGTTGGGATCGAACCCATAAATGGGCTACCTACGTATCCTTTGTTTTAGAAAAGGAATCAGAACCCACGTAGTTCGAGAAATGGAGTATGATGTTTATGATTGATGGATCAATGATGAATATCATAATTACTTTTACACTCTAAGCTCACGTGAGTCATGCTCGGTGTGAGAAACAAGAGGTATTGGTAAAATTTAGACAATTGTGCCATTAAAGATGCAATCATAAGAATTTGTTTGGGGCTTATGTATGGATGACTTCCAAGATAGATGAAGGTTTAGGATTTACTTTTAGGGAGAAAATCCATGAACAGGGTCCATAAAGTTATATGTGCTTCATGGATATTTGAATACTCTAATCTTGGGGCTTACTCTTAAGGAGGATACCCAAGTTAGGAGGTTATTTATGATTGGGTTTTACTCCTGAAAAGGAAACCCAAATCAAAGGTAAATTATGATTGGTTAAGAGAATTTTAAGGGGACTTGGGGCTTACTCCTAAAAAGGAGGCCCAAGGTTAAGGGACTTGGGGCTTACTCCTGAAAAGGAAGCCCAAGGTTATGACTGAGTCTTATTCCTGAAAAAGGAGACCCAGGTTAGGGATTAAGGTTTGGGGCTTATTCCTGAGGAGGATGCCCATATTTGAGGTTTTATAACTGGGGATTATTCCTGAAAAGGAGACCCAGGTTACGATTCTCTCATCTTAAAGGATGAGGTTGAATGAATGAACTCACCGTATTTTAGTGACATAAGGATATTTAAATCACTAGACTTTGAGAGAGATTCCACATAATTCCTTTTAGATAAGAAAGTCAAATCAAGAAATCATTCCATAAATGGCTTTGAAGAGTGTCTTGAAGACTGAATCTTGAAAAGGAAAGGTGAAATGGCTTAAGAGGGGTAAAAATGGGCAAGATGGGCACCCAAAAAGATAGGGGCGCGCAAGTCTTGCAAGGCGCGCAAGTCTTCCGTGGGCGCGTAAGTATTGGTCGCGCAGGTATACCTGCGCGACACATAGTGTACTTGTGCAATTTTCAACCAGCATTGAAATACTTGAGCGACTCTTTTTATAAACCCTTTAGAATTTTCTTGAGTTTTTTCCAGAAAAGGGACGCGCAAGTTATATTGAAGGAAATAAGTCGGCGCGCAAGCGTTTGATAAGTTTCAACACTTAGGCTTTCCTTATTCTCTTTAGATCTTCCGTTCTAGGTAAGAAATTACCTCAGAAGTGTTCCGGAAGCTTTGAGAAGAGACTTGGGCGTCGGGAGCTTCAATCCAAGTTTCTGGAAAAAAATCCTCTCGAATGGGGGGCCCACAGCGTCTATTTATAGGCAGGAGAAGACCCTGGGCGGTTACCAGGCGGTTATCACTTAGGGCGCGCAAGTCACTTGCACGACCATAAGGCGTCGCGCAAGTACTTGCACGACCACTAGGCGGTGCGCAAGTGTACATGCGCGACCAGGAGGGAACTTGAACGACCTATGGGCAATGTTCTCATTGTTCATCCCTTTGTCGATTTTTGATGTTTCTTCAAATGATGAATCACTTTGGACTAAGGTATTTCCCTTGTTTTAGTCGTTAGACTCTGTGACAGAAAGGAGCGTCAACAAAAGTCCCCCCTCAGAGTTTGATCCGGAGAGAAAAGAGGATTTGACTCTGAGGTGAAAAGAAAAACAAGAAATCTTGCAGTTTAAAGTCATGAATGTCGGACATAAAGGGGCTAATGTTTAAGGTCGAAATAGCTTTGACCATAATGGATTAGAATTGACACAATTCCTTGAAAGTTCATCTGAAAACATACTACCATACTCAAGTATGAGGGAAAAAATGTAAACTATGGCTTAAGAATATTTGAATCTGAGGAATGATATGAAAAAGAGCTAAAAGTCATTAGAAGAAGTAGTTTCCAAGAATGAAGTTACTATTATTTAACAAAACCCGTTAGGGGGTTGAAATATGCAGGGCCACCTAAGGGCATAGGCTGCATGGTTAAATAAATAGCATCTTTCGGCTGACAAGTCTGTTATGTGGACTGTTTATGCAAGGCCACCTATGGGCACGTGCTGCATAGTCAGGCAAAAGAACTCCCAGAAATTTACTTTCCTAGTGCTAAAAGAAAGTGAAAGTTTATGGAGATTCAAATTTACTAAAGTATAGAGTTTGTTGTATGGAAAGAGGTACTTGAATATGGAGAAGATATTTCCAAACAAGAATATCGAAGAACTGGATGAATATCACTCCTACGAAGGTCTGACCCAAACGTAGGGAACAAGAATAAACCATAGACTTGAATACTTTCAGATCATGAAAAGGGATATGGGACAAATATGTTAAGGATGGATATTTTTTGTGGATCCCTACATACTGTCGTTTAAGACAAATAAGGAAAAAAGAGGCATTCTTCCCAAGAATGAAGTTACTATTATTTAACAAACCCCGTTAGGGGGTTGAAATATGTAGGGCCACCTAAGGGCATTGGCTGCATGGTCAAATAAATAGCATCTTTCGGCTGACAAGTCTGTTATGTGGACTGTTTATGCAAGGCCACCTATGGGCACGTGCTGCATAGTCAGACAAAAGATTTCTCTGAAGTTTGACATTTTTGTGACTAGAAGCCATGAAAAGGGTTATGAAGATCTAAAAATATTTAAGGTTAGGATTATAACACATAAAGATGGGTTTTTTCCAATGTATATAGAGATACATAGGTCAATGATAACCATAATCATGTTGTGTCTGGGTCCTGAATTGAAACTTGGACTTCACTACGTATCTCATAAGAATGAGAATCAAGCCATACGTAGTTCTTGAAATGCAGTTTAACGTCGTGCTGGACGAAAGTAGGAGAAATCTTAGTTTAGGGTCATAGAATTCAGACCATAATAATGAATACACAGTGTGTGTTTTCATGAGGTTTTTTCAGCCAAGGGACTGAAAGTGAAATTTGGGGTTAGGCCCAAAAGACTTGGGGCTGGATTCAAGGGATACTCGAACGTTCCTACATATCCCATAAGGATGGGAATCAAGCCCACTTAGTTCTAGAATTACCCTTTGTACAAATTTGGTTCGTACATGTGAAGGGTGAAAGGGGACTTTAGTGCAATGATGGTTTAACCTGAGATAAAAAGTTTAGGCATTACCATGTATGAACGTAGTCTTTTGAAAATGAAACATGATTTAAAAAATCAATGTCAATAATGGTTCCTTCTCAAATGAGGAAATCAAAGAATATTGTAGTTTATTGTCGTACCGAACAAAAGTGTTGCATAGTTTAACGTCATATAACAAGGACGAAAGTGAATCAATGTAAAGATATTGATTCCAGGGGCGGTTTCACGAATCAACATCATATGAGATGGTGGTGAACCGATGTGAAGAGATTGTTTTTGGGCTTGAACCCTGGGAGGTTGCCTACATACCCAGCCTGGAGGGCAAGGATCAAAGTCCGTGTAGTTCAATTAAAGAATGAATTAATGATCAAGTTGTTCTTGTGGACAATGATCTAATAAAAAAATATTGTTGGGACATACACATGGTTAGTGGCCCAAAGGGAGTGTTATGGTTGATGTTCACTCTAAGCTCACGTGAGTCATACTCGGTGTGAGAAACAAGAGGTAATAACAACCTTAACGATGCACAGTTTAATGTCATGTAGGACATAAAAAAAGGGACTATGCAGTTTAAAGTCTTGCAGTTAAGACTATTGGTGCTGCACAGTTTAGTGTCATGTAGCAGGGACAAAATAACACACCATTTATGTCATGTTGGACGAAAATGTGAATAGTTTAAGGTCATATGCATGGACTGTGGATGGTGCAGTTTAATGTCATGCTGGACCTTTGATGATTATATAGTTTAACGTCTTTCCGGACGTGAGGGACTTTTATACAGTTTAGCGTCATGTAGTTTAGGACGTCACAGTTTAAAGTCTTGCTGGACATAAGGGATTTGCAAATAGTTTATGGTCATATACATGGACCAGGGATGATGCAGTTTAAGGTCATGCTGGACGGTTTAGGGAACGTTTTCACAGTTTAATGTCGTGTGGGATGAAGTTGCAGTTTAAAGTAATACTGGACCATTGCTGTATAGTTTAACGTCATATTGCAAGGACGAACTGGTGTTGTACAGTTTAAATTCATGTAGCTAGGACTAAGGTGAACCAATATGAGGATATCAGTTCTGGGGACTTTTTACAGTTTATAGTCATGCTGGACATTGGAAGTGCCACACAGTTTAATGTCATGTTGCTAAGACACAATATAGTTTAATGTCATCTCGGACAAAATATAGGATCTTCTGTACAGTTTAATGTCATGTAGATAGGACATAATAACAGTTTAATGTCATGTAGGACAAAGTTATGATCTAATGTGATTGTTTTGGATCTGGGAATAATATTTTGTGTTTATACAAAATAATTCTTCAGAAATCTGGCATTAGTTGGAGTCGTGATGTGTTCTCCATCCATTGAGATCAGAGAATACGCTCTATTGGAGTAGACCTTATGTGTTGAATAAGGTCCTTGCCATTTTGGTTCAATCATGGGAGGCTTCTTTCTTGGTATCATTGGTGCTCTGAGAACCAATACCAATTCTCCCTGAATGAATGAACGAAGACGAACTTTTTTGTTAAAAGCTCGTGCTATCCGATTCTGATAAATTTCCAAGTGCTGCAAAGTGCACAATCTTTTCTCATCTAACTGTTCCAATTCATTCAACCACTTTTGGGATTGCTCATCTGTTGATAACTTATCACAAATGGCTATTCTGAGTGAGGGCAATTGAACTTCAATTGGCAAGACTGCTTCTGTTCCATATACCAATGAATATGGAGTAGACCGCGTTGCATTGCGAATGGTAGTCCGATAAGCCCATAAAGCATGAAAGAGTTTATCAGGCCATGACCTCTTAGCTTTATCCACCATCTTTTGCAGTATATTTGAAAGAGTCTTGTTGAAGGCCTCTATCTGGCCATTAGCCGCTGCATGATATCGAGATGAATGGTTGGACATAATGTTGTATTCTTGATACAATTTCTTTACCTCAGAAGAACAGAAGTTGGTGCCGTTGTCCGTCAATATGGTATGAGGGACACCAAATCTAGTAATGATGTTAGACTTGATGAAGATAACAATGCATTTAGAACTGACTTCTTTGAGAGGTACTGCCTCTGCCCATTTTGAAAAGAAATCAGTAGCAGTAAGAATGTACTTAAACTGCTTGGCCATAGCTGAAGGGTAAGGTCCCACCACATCCATTCCCCATGTGGAAAATGGCCATGAGTATTTAGATGTATGAAGCAACTCTGGAGGTTGATGAATGAAGTTGGCATATACTTGGCATGAATGACACTTCTTTGTGAAATTAACACATTCTTGTATCATTGAAGGCCAGAAGTATCCAAGCCTTCGAATTTGATCAGACAATCTATGTCCAGACTGGTGGGCACCACAGACTCCTGCATGCACTTCTTTTATGACAGCCATTGTCTCTTCACCATCAATACATCTGAGGAGAACTCCATCAAAACCATGTTTGTAGAGAATTTTCTCGAGGTGGTTTGGACCATCATAAAGAGTAAAATTGACCACACATCGCCGAATTTGTTCTTTCTTGGCTCTAGCAGGTGGAAGTGTTCCATTTTGAAGGTATTCCTTGATAGGTGACATCCATCCTGTAGTGTGACCATACGGTTCAGGAATGGGACTAATTTCATTAATTTCCTCTGTTCTGACTTGAACATAAGGTGAAATTGCACGACGGTGGGCAATACAGATGGTTGTCTCGTCCCGATTTGGATCTACTAAAGTTGTGGCTATATTAGCCAGTGCATCAGCTTGAGCATTTTGTGATCTTGGGACATAAGAAAATGTCGGTTCTGAAGGGAATTCCGACATTAACTCTCTGACATAATCATACAAAGGGATTAATTCTTCTTTTCTGATGGCATAATCCCCATTGACTTGTTTGATTACCAGGTCTGAATCACCTTTCACCTTTAAGTGATTCACTTGTGCTTGAAGCGCTAACTCCAAGCCTGTAATGAGAGCTTGGTATTCAGCTTCATTATTGGTACCACCTTCCCACAACAAAAAGGAATAAGGTAACACTGCCTTATCTGGAGAAATGAGCACAATTCCTAAACCAACTTTGTTGAATTTAGGGTTTTCCATTTTCTTCCCTGTTGGACTTCTGGAAGCACCATCAAAATACATTTCCCATGTTTGAGGACTCTCTTGAATAGAGAAAACTTCCTCATCAGGGAGTTCGATATCTGAATATGTGTCTTCCACTGAAGGATGTTCAGCCAGGAAATCAGCCAGAACTTGGCACTTAATTGCCTTTTGAGACACATACATGATGTTGAACTGCTGTAGAATAACCGCCCACCTTGCCAGACATCCTGTAAGCATTGGACGACTAAGGATGAATTTGAGTGGATTATTACGAGATATCAATTGGACCTCGTGATGTTGCAGGTAGTGTCTTAGTTTCTGAACTGCAAATATTAATGCTAGGCACAACTTTTAAATACTCGAATACCGAGTTTCTGCTTCAAGCATAGTTCTACTGAGATAGTAGAGACTATTTTCATTCCCAGCATCATTCTTTTGAGCGAGAAAGGCACCCAATGATTGCTCTAAATCTGTCACATAGAGGATAAGAGGCCTACCCTCAACAGGTGGCATGAGTACTGGTGGACTCAAGAGGTGTTTCTTGAGAACATCAAATGCTTCTTGACATTCTTCAGTCCACCGGTAAGTGACTCCTTTCTTCAATAATTTGGTAAAGGGTAAACTTTTGCCTGCCAAATTGGCGATGAAACGCCGAATATAGGCTAAGTGTCCTTGAAGTCCTCTTAATTCATTCAAATTCTGAGGAGGTGACATACCAAGGATTGATTTTGTCTTCTCAGGATCGACTTCAATACCACGATGGTGTACAACAAAGCCGAGGAATTTTCCTGAGGTTACCCCAAAAGCACATTTTAAGGGGTTCATCTTCAAATTATGTTGTCGAAGCTTGTGGAATACGACATCCAAATCATCCAAGTGATCAAAACGTTGTTTGGATTTAACCACCAAATCATCTACATAGAATTCAACAAATTTCCCTAGAAAAGGTTTGAAGATACGATGCATGGCACGTTGATATGTTGCACCTGCATTCTTTAAACCAAAGGGCATCACCCGGTAACAAAACACACCTTGAGGAGCTCTGAAGGCTGTATATTCCTCATCTTCTGGGGCCATTCGGATCTGATTATATCCAGAATATCCATCCATGAAAGAAATTACTTCATAGCCAGCCGTCGCATCAATTAAGAGTTCTGTAATCGGAACTGGGAAATCATCTTTAGGACAATACCGATCAAGATCTCTGAAATCGATGCAAACCCTAATTTGTCCGTTCTTCTTCTTTACAGTGACAATATTAGCCAACTACTTGGGATATTGAACTTCTATGACGAAGTTAGATTTGATAAGCTTATCCACTTCAGCCTCGATTTTGGAAGCATAGGTTGGGTGTGTTCTTCTTGCGGCTTTCTTGAATCCTCGATGTTCTTTTGGCAAACCCAAATGATGGGTGGAAACATCAGGATCAAGGCCATGAATCTCTGTATAATTCCAAGCAAAAATATCTTTATTTTGCTTTAGAAAAGAAATATACATCTCTTGCTCTTCAAGGGTCATGGCCGCACTAATTAAAGTGGGGCGTGGATCTTTCTCTGTACCCAGATTTACTTCTCTGAGTTCATCCACAGTGGTAGAGATACCATCTTCAAATGCTGGAGGAGCATCTCTAAGATCTTCCTCTTCCTCTTCATCATGTGTTATTTCTTCCGTTTCTACTTGCAAAGTAGATGAAAAAACGAAATTATCATGATCATAAGAGATGTCAAAATTTTCACATTTTGAAGAAGAAGCTTCCATTTCCGACCCTATTGATGATAAAGGGTCTTCTTTGGGAAATAAAGAGGAGATGATGGATTGATAATCGACATCAATATTCACCTCTGGTGTTGCTATAACTTCTTCTGGCCTGATTAGCGAAGTATAGACTTGTTGGATTTCAGCAGACGAAATGAAAACGTCACCACTTATTCTTTCATCACTGCTTGGTAAGTTACCAATTTCTCCCATGTTGTCTGGCTCGATTTCCGTAATTGACATTATGGATCTTTCCATAAGGGTATTTTGATTTGGGCCTATTTTGTCAATTTGACTGATAGGTAACACATAATCTATACTCAAATGTGAAAATGGATTTATTGGAATTTTTTCCAAACCATATGGAGCATTAACTTTGGTAATTTCCCTCATTGTAGATTTTTCTCTTCCCTTCATGTGATAGAATTCCGCCTCAATGTATTGAGACTCACATGTCTTGAATGGGGCCTTATCACCATACAATGTTCCAACTTGACCATCGAAACAGTATTTGAGACATTGATGGTATGATGACGGAATAGCTGCATGCTGATGGAGCCAGGGTATTCCAAGCAAGATATTGAAAGCTGAGTCTTGATCAACAATCATGAAATCCGAATTGGAAACAAGATCTCCAAACTGAGTTCTAAGCGTAACTTCTCCCAGTGGTTCTTGTTCATTTTTATCATATCCATGCAACATCATGGTAGAAGGAGATAAATCAGATTCTGTGAGGCCCAATCGACGAAGTGTGCGAATGGGCATGAGGTTGACTCATGAACCATTGTCAATGAAAGCTCTTCGAACATCTATACAATTGACTTTTCCAGATAAGTACAAAGGTTTTATGTGCCCATGCACAAAATCATCTTCATCTTTATCAGTAAAAGATATCACTGCATGGCATTCTGCAGGATTATTCTCTATGTGATAGATTTCAGCTGCAGCAATTTCAGCTTCAAACTCCTGAGGACTTGACAAAGCTTCGATGAGTGCTTCCCGAAGATCTCTTGACAGATTCAAAGCATCCAAAATTGATAACTTGGCTGGTACTTGGGCCAAGTGTTTCAATATATCATACTTTTGATCTAGAGGTCTTCGTTTCCCAATAGGAATATGCGGTTTAGCAGGTACCTTGGAAGCTGATGCTTTGGAAGCTGATGCATCTTGTATTGAAGTTGGTAACATCCTTGGTTTTGGAAAATTAGACTGATTAGATCCATTTACTTGCTGAGATAAAGAAGATGGAACTTTTAATCGGTCTTCCAAAATAACTGTGCTGAAACTGAGTTGGCCATTGGCAGAAGAACTTGCTTGTTCTTTTTGAGCTCGCTGAAGGGCTCTACTACGAGTTTCTGCTGCATATACAGTGCTAGCAGGGGTAGACATAGAGTAGTGGATTCGGAAAGATCCATGTCTTCCCCTATATCCTGAACCTCTAGAACTTTCTCGGGTTCCCTTATTTGATACAGGGAATTCAGGCTCATCAAGACTGAAATATGAATCTGTTAATTGAATCATATTAATAGAACCAAAGATTAGCTCTTCGTCTGATAAAGAATCTGCCTGGTTAACCTGTTTAGGCTGTGCCGTTTGGTGGGACGGTGCCCGTGGCTTCGAAGTAGATGGTATGGAATCTGCCAGAGTCAAAGACAATTTAGGCTTTGCTACATACTCATCTTCTCCTGATTCCTCTTTCTTCTTTGAATTGCGCTGCCCTTTTGAGGATTTGTCTTTTGATGGAGGCTTTACTGCAGCTTTTGTAGGAGACACAATTGGCTTCTTCAATTGTGTTCGAAAAATGGAATGGGTCTGATTGATTGTCTTTCTGACCATCCAATCATCATATTTTTTCGCAGTTTTTCTTTTGACTTCCTGCCACTCGCCTCCTTCCTCTGGATCTGTAGCAGTAATACATGCTACATGAGCTGAAGAACCCTTCAATTTGACTTGTCCCAAGTCGACCATCTTTTGCAGGAGGTCTTTAAAGAAAAAACACTCCTGGATGGGATGCCCCAACATTTGATGAAAGGGACAATAATTGGGACGGTCTTCATCTCATTCCTTGTTTGGACTCTTCGGCACTGGTAATTGAACCAAATTATTTTCCAGATCTGAAATGAAGTAACCAGGAACTTTCTCACTTTGGAAAGAGTATGTTTTACTCTTCATATCCTCAAATTGTTTTCGTCGTTGATCTTTTTGATCATTTGGACGAAACAGCCTTTGTTGTTGGCGTTCAGGAGGTGGAGCCCTTCGAGAAGATGAAGGTTTTGAAGTAGAAATAGGTACAGGTGCCTGTTTAAGCATAACTGTAGCAGTTTCTGCTTTACCCATTCTTCTTCCTGGAGCTGATGGAATTACACGAGATTTATCCTTAGCCTGTATAAGGGAATCTTCAATCTGTTGAGAGATTGAAGTAAGGTCTCGAAACCCTCCTTTGTATTTCACAGGGATCAATGGCGTGCGTAATTCGTCATGCAAATTTGCCACACAGATTGGGAACAATTCCTCCTGAGGGAGTGCTAAACTCAAGGAATATGTTAATCCCTTCCAACGAGCAATGAAATCAGAGACTCTTTCATTCTCCCTTTGCTTGCAGTTTGTAAGATCGAAAACTGTCGTTTTTGGCAAAGTTGAGCTAAACTGAAGAAGGAAGTTTTGACGAAGATCCTCCCATCCGATGACTGACCGGGATTGCAAGCTTGTATACCAGACAAAATCTGGTCCTTGCAAGGTTCGCACGAAGCATCTGAGTTTCACTGCTTCTTGCTACTCTGGAGTTCCCATCATAGGATCACAACAAGACACGTAATGCGTCAAATGTTGTTCAGGGTCGCCTGATCCATTGAAAGTAGGGAAAATAGGGTTTCCAAAACTAGATGGAGGAGAAATTGAATCTACCCATTCAGGGTAAACTTTATTTTCAGGTTGAACTTGCGCCTGTTTCCCTTCCATAGTTTCTAACCGAGCTGTTAATGACTCAATAGTAGTTATTAACTTTTGAGAAACGTCAGGTTGAACTTGGTTTTGGGTAGGTGCAATGAATGGAGCTTGGACAGACGTGGTGGTTGGTGCTGCAACTAATGGTAGTGCTGCCAATCGTTGTTGTGTTTGACCCGTAGGATTAGACCTCTGAGGGTGTACTGATAAAGGAGGATATTCTTGATCCATCTCAGTAGTTACAACAAATTCCTTCGGCTGTCAGACTTCAGAATTCATAAGAAGAAGACTACTCTGAAGTAGTTCTGCATTCAACCTTCTGAATTCTTTCATTTCTTCATCCTGTTGTGCAAACCTTTGCTCTAATGAGAGCGATTGACCTCTTTCAGAGGAAGGGTGAGAAGTAACCTGATTCTTTCCTTTCCCCTTATTGGATCCTTTTCGGATAGGAGGAAGTGGGTTACTTGAAGGAATACCCAGATTTTGGGTAAGCCTTTGATTACGTGTGCGCACACCTTCTTCATTCAGGTCTGTGTGCGCGACTTCTTGAGCAGGAACCTCTTCGTCTGATCCTTCTGATTGAGCTTCATCTGGTGAATCAGCAGCAACGACATTGATGAAATTAATGGATGCATATTGCATCGAATCCTTTCTATCAACATTTCTGTGATATTGTCTCCTTCCATGTCCATTATGAGACATGGCATTCCGTTGACTTGATCCCTCATGAATTTCTTAGAGAATCGTCACTTGGAGAGAATCTCCTGACAGCTCGGCTCTTCGTTCCTCTTGAGGCTTATTCCCTAATCGAGAGAATACTGAATTTCTCTGAGGGAGGGATTGAGGATTTGAAAAAGTCCCCAGTCCGGTGGACTGGGGATGTTCCTGCTGCTTCCGCTCAACTCCTCGAATCCCATTCGTTGACTCTGAGGGTTGGGTTAGAGAAGTCCCCAGTCTGGCAAGATGGGGTGTCTCTTGACATGCTATGTCTGAGATCTTCTTAAAATCTCTCTTGATCTTGCGAATCTTAGTTCGAAAATTAGCTGGATGCAATAACCTGTATCCACTTTTATCACCTGGTTCAACAGACCGTTGGATGATTTCTGAAACTTCTGTCATTTGATGACGTGTTTGCTCCAGACGAGAGGCTTGTGCAATATTCTCGCCTGCTTGATGTAGGAGCAATTAAACAACCTGTTCTCTATATACTTGATTTTGAGAGGAACTATTTGAAGCTTGTTTTTTAGCAAGCTTTTGATTATGAACAAATCCCATTGACTGTGGCCGGCCATGGGCAATAACATTGCATGAGACCATTTTCGGCGGGCTTTGCTGACTGGAAAGCACTGTGAAATGTAGTGCTCCGTGAACACCCCATCCTCTGATATGAACATCAGATGGAGCATTGGCAATTAACTGAAGCAATTTTCTTAGTGCGCCAAGGCATGAACGTTGAAGGGTTCTCTGTTGCTTTTCAGCCTTCGGATACCGAGAGACTGATAGAAATGCCAAATCAATCTGGCGTTGTAACCCTTCTATTATCTTAAGATGATTTTCATATTCATCGTAAGATAATACCTTCTTCTTTAATTGACAAATAGTTTTCCATATGTTGAGACAAATATCATGGATTCCATCATCCGTCAACATCTTTGGAATGTCGTACTGGGAGTCAGCCAAAGGCAAAAACATGACTGGTACTTCACCTTTTGCCAGTTTTTTCCTCATGTTCAGCATTTCCTCTTTATCATTAAATGAAGATTCTTCTACCTGTTTGGACCAGAGTTGGTGTTTCCTTGTTGCTTCATCGGATTCAACAAGATTGGTAGAGAAATCACTATTCATGCTGGAAGATGAATGACCCAGGGATAGTTCGGAGAATAACCTGAACCCCAGGCTGTCTTCTGATGGAGAAAGAGTTTCACCTGCCGATAGTAAAGCATCAGACATGACTGGTTTTACGTTTGCAAGTGCCTCGAGATAGGAGGGATTTCTTGTCACTACATTGCGTTCTGAAAAATTTTCGAGACAACGTGAATCACTACTGCGGAGAGGACTTTCACAGCGAAGTTCATCACCATGAGGAGGACCGTCATGATGGGTTACAACAAAAGATGAAATCTCTTGCTCCTTGGTCTTCTGACCACACAGAGGGTTCCTGTGGCTCTCATCTGAAGAAGAAACTTCAAGATTGACCGAATTTTCATGAAGCAAGTCTTCATGAGGAAGTGTCTGTTGAAGACCTTCAGAATTAATGTTCCCGTTATTGGGAACTGAGGGAGTAGAATCTTGAATTCCGACATATAAATGTCTGAGGGCTTCAAGAACTCCAGCATCGAGCAAGGCCTTGTTGCAGATTGGCCTTTGATCTCCTGACTGTGCTGGGCGGATCTTTTTCTTAGATGCCTTCTTACTCGCTTTAGAAACCACTTGATGACGAAAGTGATTGCTCTGAGCAGGTGTATGTGCCTGATCAGGAAAGATGGTCAGGTTAGGCTGACGATCTCCACTCAAATCAGGTGTATGTGCCTGACTTGGTTGTCCGTATGATATGGGGGAGTATGCCCCATAACCCTCTTGGACTGGAACAGATGTGTGTGTCTGTTCCGGAGTGAATCGTTGATGTGTCACTCCATTGCTAGGGATAGATTTATGTGTCTGTCCCTGAGATGATGCTGAAGCTGTTATGATATCCTGGCCAGCATCCAGAATATGAGCCGGAATTTGCTTCTGCTCTTTCACCATTGAAAAAATATGTTTGGTGACTTCAGCCGCCGGAACGGGGATATACGTCCATTCCGGGCTTGGAGTAGGTGTATGTGCCTGCTCCTGTCCTCCTTTTCTTGTCAGTGAATCCTGACAGTACTCAAGTGTGGAGGCAGAGAGTTGAGTCTGCCTCTTGTTTGTCGTCGGGACTTTCCGACTGACTTCTCCGGGCGCTACCAAGCGAGACTGTTGGTAGGCATGATTAGTATTAGCAGGTGTATGTGCCTGCTGATTACACTTCGCCAAACGCGGTTGACGAGATCCATTATATGTATTCAGATTAGCCTGCTGACTAACTGGTGATGTATAAGCAGGTGTATGTTCCTGCCTATGGTACTCCGCCAGAATTGCCTGGCGGGATAGGCTTGATGCTGTCAGACGAGTCTGCTGGACAGCGGAATTAAAACGAACATGTGTGTATGCCTGCTCGTTGTTTGCCACCAAGTTAGGTTGGTGGACTTCTCCGGAGATGGCAGGGATGACAACCTGCTTATTATTAACCGGATTCCGTCTCTGGCGGTTCATCTTGCCTGCTCGGGTTCAAGGAGCCTGAACTGAATGCCTGGAGTCGGTACCCTCATCATGTTGAGGGCGCACTACCGCACGAGTCTGGCGGCGATTGTTGATGGGAGCCCTCGGGAAGGACTCCTGTCTTTTTGAACTAAGGCCCTAAGGGACCTGCTCATTCACTTCCTCAGAGTAAGGGAGTGAATGTAAATTGTGTTCCGGGGATAACGACCTGAAACGGTTGGAGACGGTAGTCAGCACCGCCTGCTTCTTGATTGCTGGCCGCCGTTGT
Source organism: Viscum album (assembly GCA_963277665.1). Taxonomy (NCBI): domain Eukaryota; kingdom Viridiplantae; phylum Streptophyta; class Magnoliopsida; order Santalales; family Viscaceae; genus Viscum; species Viscum album. The sequence goes on from OY728131.1 coordinate 189,919,962, forward strand.
CCGGACGACCAGGTAGTGTTGTTAACTTGGAGGGCTTGACGAGCGGCCTCCAGAGTTGGGATAGTACCGTTGCGACGGTACTCCTTAACCAGTGCATTAGAAACCCAGCGTTGAAGACGCTGAGTTGGTGATGTCATCCTCAGAGCGGGTGACGTTCCAGCAGGAGTAGCAGCATTGGTTTTCACAGCAGCAGACCTCACAGTAGAGGTGTTCACAGCTGCAGTATTCACAGAGGTGAATTTAAGGAAAGCCATTTTACAGAAGATCTTGAGAAAAGAGTGCCTGTTCCATGTAACAGACATAATCAAGATGAATCCGACCACTGCATCTTTTGGATGAGCACATGTCAATGATTGCTTTGTTGGCCCAAGGGGCCTAACAAATAAGAAGAACATCACTTTAACTTGGTTAAGGATTCACGTCGGGTTCACCATTTTTGTTTCGCACGGAATCCGGGGATGACCTCCTCGACGGGAGATTCAAACGTTCCGATCGGTTTCTAACGGGTTTGTTCGTAGAACCGGAAACATCCAATGATTCCACATCCGTTTGGACCTACGTTCCAAAGACAGGCGCTCATTAGCTTGTGGACTAATGAGGCTTAGGAATTTGCATTGGTCAAGAGGATGGGAGTTCGGACTCATCACACCTTTTTGAGGGGAATTATTGTCTACTCCAAGACTCTCTTTATAGATTTAAGTTATGTTCGTGAATCCTTATTACATTACCAAGTATAAAATGTGATTTCCTTTAGTTTTAACAATCAATGATTAAATATGAAAAGAAATTTAGAGAATCTTTTATATGTATTCGAAGTTCTTCATCAATAGAGAATCATCTATATCGGTTTAGAGATTCTTGGTCAATGGTATCCTTCAAAACATTTATATAAAAGTCTATTGGTCATTTATGATGACCAGGATGATTTTAAAGCCACTCAGTGGGGCACTTGAAGTTTATCGTCATTCATAAGGACATAGATTATTTCAAAGTTGGGATCGAACCCATAAATGGGCTACCTACGTATCCTTTGTTTTAGAAAAGGAATCAGAACCCACATAGTTTGAGAAATGGAGTATGATGTTTATGATTGATGGCTCAAAGATGAATGTCATAATTACTTTTACACTCTAAGCTCACGTGAGTCATGCTCGGTGTGAGAAACAAGAGGTATTGGTAAAATTTAGACAAGTGTGCCATGAAAGATGCAATCATAAGAATTTGTTTGGGGCTTATGTATGGATGACTGCCCAGATAGATGAAGATTTAGGATTTACTTTTAGGGAGAAAATCCATGAACAGGGTCCATAATGTTATATGTGCTTCATGGAGATTTGAATACTCTAATCTTGGGGCTTACTCATAAGGAGGATGCCCATGTTAGGAGGGGATTTATGATTGGGTTTTACTCCTGAAAAGGAAACCCAAATCAAAGGTAAATTATGATTGGTTAAGAGAATTTTAAGGGGACTTGGGGCTTACTCCTAAAAAGGAGGCCCAAGGTTAAGGTACGTGGGGCTTACTCCTGAAAAGGAAGCCCAAGGTTATGACTGAGTCTTATTCCTGAAAAAGGAGACCCAGGTTAGGGATTAAGGTTTGGGGCTTATTCCTGAGGAGGATGACCATATTTGAGGTTTTATAACTGGGGATTATTCCTGAAAAGGAGACCCAGGTTACGATTCTCTCATCTTAAAGGATGAGGTTGAATGAATGAACTCTCCATATTTTAGTAACATAAGGATATTTAAATCACTAGACTTTGAGAGAGATTCCACAAAATTCCTTTTAGATAAGAAAGTCAAATCAAGAAATCATGCCATAAATGGCTTTGAAGAGTGTCTTGAAGACTGAATCATGAAAAAGAAAGGTGAAATGGATTAAGAGGGGTAAAAATGGGCAAGATGGGCACCCAAAAAGATAGGGGCGCGCAAGTCTTGCAAGGCGCGCAAGTCTTCCGTGGGCGCGTAAGTATTGGTCGCGCAGGTATACCTGCGCGACACATAGTGTACTTGCGCGATTTTCAACCAGCATTGAAATACTTGAGCGACTCTTTTTTTAAACCCTTTAGAATTTTCTTGAGTTTCTTCCAGAAAAGGGATTCGCAAGTTATATTGAAGGAAATAAGTCGGCGCACAAGTGTTTGATAAGTTTTAACACTTAGTCCTTCCTTATTCTCTTTAGATCTTCCGTTCTAGGTAAGAAATTACATTAGAAGTGTTCCGGAAGCTTTGAGAAGAGACTTGGGTGTCGGGAGCTTCAATCCGAGTTTCTGGAAAAAAATCATCTCGAATGGGGGGCCCACAGGGTCTATTTATAGGCAGGAGAAGACCCTGGGCGGTTACGAGGGGGTTATCACTTAGGGCGCGCAAGTCACTTGCACGACCATAAGGCGTCGCGCAAGTACTTGCACGACCACTAGGCGGTGCGCAAGTGTACTTGCGCGACCAGGAGGGAACTTGCGCGACCTATGGGCAATGTTCTCCTTGTTCATCCCTTTGTCGATTTTTGATGTTTCTTCAAAGGATGAATCACTTTGGACTAAGGTATTTCCCTTTTTTTCAGTCGTTAGACTCTGTGACGGAAAGGAGCGTCAACAGTGTACTAATGTCTAGTTGTGGTTAAGGTTGATACCAATTTAATGAAGATAATATGAATTATTGAGGGCTAGGAATATGATGATGATGATCACTATATTTTATCTGTTATCATTGATCCATGTGGTGTTTTGTAAGGGTTTTCTGACTTCTGAAAATCCTGGCTATTGGTGGCCTCTCTATGCGCACTAGTATGAATTTTGAATATTTTTAGTTGTTTCTCTAAAGAATGGATATATTTATTGAAATTGATTACCCACATACACATAGTTAAATAAATGGATTCGATAGGATTGATCAAGTTTTTGTGATCACCCCTGAATAATGAAAGTAAAATTAAATAATGACTACAACTAAATCAAAATATTCTTTGATTATTTGGTGTGGATGTGTGCTTTGTGTGGTTCTGTTCAGCCTTAGGTATTATGATGATCATGTGGTGTTATAGTTGGGAGTGTGGAAATGAGTATGGTGTGGTATGGGTGGTGTAATGGAGTCACATGCTGAGATATTGGTTGATTGTGGAATGGAAGAAATTGTTATGCAGTGGGACTTCATATGGGAAGTGTTTAGGATGGGGGCATGCTGGCTTCGATAGTGTTATGTTTATGTTAATATGTGTGTTGGGTGTGGTTTTTTTATGTAGAGGGGATACCGACTATGGTTGTGTTAAGTTGTGATGGGGGTTTACTTATTGATATAGAGGATAGGGTGGCATGGCATTGAAGAATTATGGTGGCAGTGGTTGAAAAAGTGTTTAAGAAAGGGGATTGTGCAGTGGGACAACAAGATTGTTGAGATTTTTTGTTTTTCTAGATGTGGGTATTTTTATATAGCAGGGTTTCTGAGGATGGTCTAGGAAGGATAATTTTGAAGAAGGATGTGGTTACCTTGTGTGGGCCTTTAGCCCATGTTTTCCAGAGAATTTTGAGGAGTGTGTGTGGGTTTTGAGGTTAAAAGTGGTGTGCTGTGTTTGGTAGCTTCCCAAGTAGGAATGGAATAACCAGTAAATATGTATAAATATCAAAATAATTGAATGTCAAGAGGATTTATTTTATCTAATTTGGAAATTTCTATTGTTCATTATAAAACATGAATTTAGGTGTACCAGCAAAGGTAGTTTTGTGTTTTTTTGAAAACCCATATGTTGGGTTCATTGTTTGGTACCTATTCTATATATGTGTGTGTGTGTAAATATATATATATATATATATTTATATACTTCCTTATAATTTATATATGAACCCAACCCATTTTGAACTATACATACTGAACACCTACATTATTATGGGGGAGGGTTTCATTTCCCATCATCCTAGTGGGAGGATGGGTGGATGGGTATTTGCTTCTCTATGTTCCATCTTCAAAGAATTAGTAGTCCTATGCTCTTTGAAAGGTAGAGCTGTGGTGGTGAGGCCCACACATCTATGGGTGAGTTGTTTTTCCTAAGTGTCTTTGGGATGAGGTTGTGGTTTTATAGCCAATGTGTGTGCGGGTATGTTGTTACTATGGGGCTTGTGGAAGATCGTGGTAACATCAGGATGTTCGTTGTTAGGGATGATCAGTTAATCAGTGGAAAGTAGTGAGGGGTACCCTATCATCGGTGTGATTACTATTTACTTTACTTGACTTGTGTTATTTGGTAGGCATTACTTGGTGATGTTTGGGTGGATAGTGTAACTTATTAGGTTATTTTGAGTTTCTTTTATTTTTCAAAGGGAAGTTATTATGATTTTGCACTTGGGCATGAGTGACTTTGGATTTTCCTACTAATTATACTTGTATGCTCACCCTATGTATATAAAATCATTTTATGGATTCCTTGGAGATGACGTGGACCATTCTAGGCCTTACTAGATTGGAATTTGGGTGCAACTGTCATGTTACTGGTTATTTTTATTTTGGTAATTCCTTAGGATCTTTTTGTTGTATTTCACACAGTTCTACTTCAAACTTGCAAGCAGGAAAACTTTTGGATTCTTATATATATATATATATATATATCTGTGTGTATGTGTGTGTCTTGGAGTTATTTTGATGTTGACACATCTTATCTCTTAATCTTTGTTATTATTAAAAGGGAAATGCCTCTCCTTTCTTGAAATTGAGAACCCTTGGTGCTAGTGGCCACCCCAGGGCCTATTGGAGGTGGGACACAGGGGGGGTCATTATCTATTTTTCATCTTGAAGAAGGCATGTCACAAATATTTTCCATACCTTCACTCATCTAGATGATGGAGCATCATGAAAATATATAATTTAAAATTATTCACAAATTAGATAAAAAAAATTTTGATTTAAAATTCATTATTTTTTACTATTCATCAAAACAGAAACTTTATTGAAAAATTCCAAAAAATCTGGCTAACAAAATTATTATGGTTTTCTTTCAAATATGAGGTTTATTTTTACATATTAAATTTATTAATGATAAAAATTTACTTAAAATAGGTTCTACATTAAAATATGGTAAAACTAACTATATAAAAATATTTATTTTTCGGTGAAATATTGGGTTTGTTCATATATTTTACTGATCAAATCTATTGAATAGATATCAAAAATATTTTATTCAATAAAAATTTAAATATTAAGTTAGTATCACATACTAATTGTGACTACTTTAATTAATTTGGATAAAATAGATTTGTGTGTATAAAAAAAATATGTTTTTATATTCAAATGTTTTACATTTTAATTTCTAATTAATTGGTAAGATATTAATTCATCTTATATTTTTAAAAACCATATATTTTCCTAAGATATTTAATAAAATTCATAACCACTAATTTAATAACTATGTTATAACTTATTATATTAAATAATAATGTTTTAATAAAAAAATTGTTCGGTTAAACATGATAATGTGTGTACCACGAGTCGTCGAAGATACTCGTTGTTGCATGTGATGCATGCTAACTCGGTATCATGTGAATTTAACAATATATTGAATATATAAAAACTTTTTTAAATAGAAATATTTTGTAAATTATTGGGATATTATATACCCTTATATGCATTGTGTGGCGTGTAGCACAAGCTTAACATGTTTTTGCATATAATTCAATACCAATATAGAACATTAATATAAAAATATAGATTCATTGGTGCATGAGATGAAAAATATTTTCAAAAGAATAAATTAATTCAAATGATGTTTTCCCAAAATCTATGGGAGTTACATTCTACCTCCTTAAAAATAATTTCACCCTCAAAAATATTCTAGGTTATTAATGGTTTAATACATGAAAGTTCCTTTCATAGAAACCCAAAATGTACAATTAAATACTAAAACATCCTCTAAAATATAATACTGTAACCATAACAATAACCCAATATCACTCATAACTCGTTTCCCACATAAGAGACCATAGATGAAATTTGATAATATAGACATGGATGAGAAATTTTACTATTATGTTATGATGGAGAGTGAAAGAGAACATGGTTAAAAGGAATTTAACAATCATATATCCATTAATAAATAAAGATCTAAGAGTCAATTTTATTCACTAGGAAAAAAGGTTTTAGGACTACATTTTTGATTTCAGGATCCTTTTTCCTAATGTTGAATTACATTCACAATAAGATATATTTACTTGATTTTATTCATTTTCATATGCACAAGAACACCCTTTGGTTGTGCATTGTTAGATTTCCACTTCACCTCTTACCCAATGAAATGAATGATAATTTTTTATTCCTGAAGTACTAATAGATCAAGAGAACCATGAAAATTCATCCCATTTGTCTTCAGTTACAATTAAAAAATAGTCATAACTTGTTATCTAATATGCATAAATCCTCATCTAGTGAGATAATACTTTAATCATAAAATATTATGTTATTTTTAACAAAACAATTTCATAAATGGTCAACCTTATAACCCATCCAAAATATAATTCAAATATTATTCATTAAATATACTATTATCTTATACGAAAAACATTTTTATTGGATACTTGGGTTCATTATTTCAGTAATGGAACATTAAATGACATTTAATTATTAAAAAATCAATTTAGAGGGATATAATCACATGAAACATCACTAATGAATTAACAATAAAATTATCAGAGTTCTTATTAATAAAAAATAAAACATGTAATTACAAACTATGAGGGGAAATGAAAAGTATTCCCCAAATAAAAATCATTCACTTCATCCATTTTGATTACATAAGAATTCTCTTTGTACTTTTTCCTCGGAGTTTTTTACGTCTTATCCTTAATATTATCCCCTTTATTGGGGCATTTATTTTCATAATTCCCATAAATCATGTATTTGAAACACTAAATTGTGGGTGGTTCATTGTAATGTAATTTCTCTCCTTTCATTTCATTTAATTTTCCCTTCACATCACTTCTACATTATTTTTATCGGTTTCCAGGCTTCCCATACCTGAAACACCTTCTTATTCCATTCAGGTACTCTCCTAAGTTCTCATTCCCATAGTTTTGTCATGTAGGAGTATTAATATTTTTCTTATCTCTCTATTTTTTATATTATTCTTTGATCTCCATCATCTTTTTCTTCCTAAAAATTTAAGATTGATATAAAACTTCAACCGACATTTCATCTTTGATTTCAAAATAAAAAACAACTCCATACATACTAATGTCTATTGTGGAAAATTCCCTTTAGAGACATGGCTATAATCCACTGAAGAGCCTATAAAAATTATATTCTGGTTGGATGAAAATACTTTAAGAGAACCTCACATGTCTTGTGAAATTATTCTCACACTTACTCATAAACCTTTTTATTTATCTCAAGTAACTCCTTTTACAACTTTGTATGAAGACCACAAGGAATGTACTTATTGAAGAATAAGTTCTTGAACTTGTCCAAATCCTTGATTTTAATTTCATCTTGCTTCCTCATATTATTGATTAGATTCCACCACTATTGTACTTCACCTTCAAACTAATAAAATTATAGAATTAATTTATCATGATCCAAACACTTGATAATGGAGAATGTTATTTGAGTGGTACTAATCATATGTTCAGCAACAAGACAATCAGAATAAACTCTAATAAAAGGTAGGTTTTTTCTTATGATGGATTGGACAAAAAGATGTTCCCTCAATTTCTCATTTATATTTTCAACATGATTCAAAACATGATAAATATTTGTGATCATAGCAATGAGGTTTTCCATTCCAACTCCCACAGAATTTAGATTCTCATGAGGGAAATCATTGCATTGTCCATCATTGTAGCTAATAATGTGGTTCCTTCGGGTTCTAGCCATTGACTAAAACCAAAAAATATAAATTAAGAAACATTTTGTCTAGCGAGGAAGCACACAATATTGAAAACCCACTTGAATACTATATAAATTATAAAACCTTCTTAAATATATAAAACCCTAGGTTTATCTTAGTTTATTCATAGACAACTTATTATTTCTAATCTATCATGATGTTTCATGAAGAGTTTGTGAATTCCCAAAGCATAGCCCATGGGAGTGGCAAAAAATGTGTTAAAAAATTCCCCTTTTCATGTACCAAGCTATTTCGAGTCGTGCCTGACACACCTTGTCAAACTTTTTAGCCTTAGGTACATTTATGCCAGAACCACATCCTCATGTATTATCCAAACATGGATCTATTTGTAGGATACAACTCTCTCTATCCTTTAAAAAGTTTCCTGAACATTTTCCTATACTTTTACTCATATTATACATTTCCTTATATACATACCTCGACATATCCTTATAAAAGTTCATAGGGATCTCACTAAATTTATCCCATCATAATTTCCAAAAGATTACTAAAACTTCACTTTGATAACAAATATAGAGACCATCTCTTTTCATACATTAATATTATATCACATTTGTGAAATAATTAAAAATTTCATAAAAACACCTAAAAATGTATTAGTTTAGTGCAATTTAGAATTCAGAAAAAAAATATTCCAACTTTGGGAAAGATCATCAATACGTCCCACAATGATCTTCCATAAGTAATTATACTTATAAACCATTATTCAAATCCTATGGAATGGAAAATAAGAAATGAGTGATATCAAATACATACTAATGGTAAATAAAGGAAATAAAAAAGCAGAACATAGATATATGGGTATGATAACATGATCGTATTATTATAATATCTTACTTAGAATATTAAAGATCGTAAACATGAATCATAGAATAAATATTTTCATTTCATAATACATAAATCATAAGATAATCTGGAACATAAGAAATGAAAGCATAACATATTAATAAGAAAAGGAATTGTATCATACACATCAGGGTATAACATCATGAACATGTATAAGTAGAAACAGGTTCACTCATTTAGTTAAGGTCATAAAATTAGGACCTGACATAGAACTATAGACCTACAACCAAGTCCACTCAAAATATTTTGAACATGAAATTTGGTGCATTCATTACATTGAAAATATCTAATCTGGTTCATGAATAACATATGTACATGAATCTAGGTCCATGAATAACATTGTGAACATGTAATCAGGTTAACACATAACATTACCCACACACAATGTGGTTCACTCATAACATTGGAATATGTAATCAGGTTCATGCATAAACTTATTCACATGAAACCAGATCCATGCAAAACATTGTGAACATGTAATAATCTTCATTCATTAAATTTATACGCATGAGTCATCCATCATTACCTAATTCCTTAGAGTGGGAAATAGGTCACACCTGTCTATAATAACTTATACACACATGATCCAAAAGATAATAAAACTTGAATAATGACATGAACCAAAAAAAAGAGATCATATCATAACCCTTGAAATTAATGGAGTATCATAAACAATTAATTATATCATAACCAGTGTAAAATATATAGGTTTAATAATCATTTCATCATAGAATAACCCATGAAAAGATGTAGGTTTCATAAACATTTATCATGGTATAAACCATTGATGAGAGACATGTTCATAAGTTTGTATCCCATGGAAGAGGAATGTATTTCATAGAAATTTTAAAAATAAAACATTAATGGGTTTCACAATTATATATACCATAAAAGAGAAAAAGGATTTCACCAAACCCATGCCATAAAAATAATAACCATTTAGAGAATGAATTTTTATGGAACCTTCTGACCATTTCCATGAAAGGAATGAATAACACCAATGGATGTCATCTTGTATTGAAAATAATTTTTAGATATCCATTGAAAACATTTCGTCAATAAAATATCAATTCTTCTTTTAAAATTAATTTTTAAAACATAAAACCTACTAAAAACATTTTCATTAAAAATACTTCAAAACCATAAAATGAAGGCTTGAAATCATTTTGAAACCCTTTTTCCTTGAAAACATTTAAAAAATTATTTACAACCTTTTAAAATTAATTTTCCTTCAAAAATAATTTGAAAACATATAATTGAATATTTAAGATGATGGTAATAATTTTCATTGAAAAGTCGTTTATTGAAAACATAGAATGGATGCTTCGAAAATCATTTAATTTTTTTCAAATGAAATACATTTTTCAAAACAATTTTATTTTTTAGCCACATTAAAACAATAAATATATGGAAAAATGGAAAAAATTCATTTAAATAAACCATAACTATTTCTTCTATTAATGGAATCTTCAAGGGAATTATGGTCACAACGGGTGATAAATCTATACGTGTCGAATATTCCTTTTGCACCGTAAAACGTTTATAAATGATTCCTCAGAAAAATAAAACAAAAAAAATCATTTTTAAAAAATATTTTTCATAAAAGGTAGAACATGAGAGAAAATATATATCAATGATCATATTTGAATAGTATACTATTTTTGGAAACATTTTTGAAAACATAGTTATGAAGGAACATAGAGCTCCGACCAAAGAGAGAACAAAAGTCATACATTATTAAAAACAAATTCTTAATCATTGTATGTAATAAATATTGGAAAAATGGTACCAATACATGATTTTATCATGAATATACAGAGTATATGAAACTTCATGAGTTCTATTGAGAGAAGGATCATAATATTTCCTCAATGGGAGTATAATCATAAACAATCTAGATAAATGATGAGATTATAGCTACAAAATGTTACAAATTTGGTAACATTAAAAACATAATAAAATTGAAAGAAAAATATTACATTAGCCTAACATAACATGAAAATAAGGAGATTCATGATATAAAATTTAAAAGTAAGTATATACACCTCATGTAAAATATAGTTTCCTAACATGGAATGTGTCTCAATAAAAGGAAATTAAGACAAAACTACTTTACGAATTTGGTAACTTATTTAGAATTAACTGCATTAAGGAAATATCCTAAAAAAGATATGTAAATACCCATAAATTTTATTATAATAAATATATAATAAATCCATGGGAAGTATACACATAAAACATGAAATTAATGGTGAATAATGTATGAATATCAGAAAAATAAATTGTGAGATGGAATTCCCTTACATTATGCCTTGACTCTCATCATACTCCTACAATATTCATATTTAATAAATTTATGTTTATTATAAATATATTACCAAACCATATTATTATATTTGATACCATATTTTATTTTATTATTACATTATATTACATTCTTTTTAACAATTCCATGTCAAAGTAATGTTTCGGGTAATAGCTGCTTTGTTTTTCACATTAGTATTAATTTGTTATATCATTGGTCCTTATACTTTTATTATGATTTCAAGAATTTTGAAAATTATATAAATATAATTTATATTAATTATATTTTTAGTAAAATAATTTATATAATATAGAATTATGTTATGGAATACACCATTTATAGAGATGGTAGGTCATATGTATGCATGAACGTTCTTTCTTATTTATTATCAAATTTAATGTAAGTAAGTGACATATATGAGTATATATATATCACTATGAAAATTTTATTATTATATAATATATATCATATAATTTCAAAAAAAAACCATCCTTAATAAATTCCATGTAGAGTGTGAATGAATCATATTGCTCTGTAGAGATGGTATTCCACACGTCCACAAATGAAGTTATAGTGTTTAAAAAAGACAAAAAGAATAAATTTATGTGTTATAAAATAATTAATGAAGAATAAATAAATAATAAATATCATAAATATCATATATAAATATAGCTTCCATCATAATACCCATCTTTAAATTGTGTTAAAGGTAAAACGAACAACATCGTTTCGTGAGGCGGAAGTTCGTAGTATACAAGAACAGTAATTTCATTATCCATTTGATGAAAGTGTGTGTAATTGAAGGTATAAAGATCTATATAAAAACATATACATATATTTAGGATAACTCTATTTTACTATACAATCATGTAATAAATAGAATTGAGGAGGTGGATAATTAAAACAAAATAAAAGAGCTTGAGAAAGGATGATACTTCTTCATTGGGTAATTCCTTTTGGTTCGCAGCGAAGGGCTTACATGGATGGAATTATTCTAAAAGGGTGCATTATAGGTTTTTTGGAGGGATTATTAGGAGCTATTTGGGTATATTTAGATCGAGAAAAAGTTTCTTGATATGCGTGAGGAATTGGAGAAGTTGAACCCATGTATATTTTTGGAAAAGGAATATCAACCATGCTTTTTTAATGTAAAGTGGATCCTATAATGGTCCAATTTATATTAATGGAAATATGAGCTATATATGTGGAAAAATGTACTTTTGATATTTTTATGGTCATTTAGGCCCATAATTGTAATGATTAGTCCCTTATTTGGATTAATTTCACCATAGTTATTGTAATTAAATTTTACTACATTCATTATTTTTTTGGATAAACAAATTAAGTTTAACTTATTAAAAATAAGATATTATTTTTATAAATAATATTTAATCCATTTTCCAAATTCTGATCATTGATGTGTCATAAATTAATTTAAATTTAATCCCGTAGAAGGGATGTCACGAACCATCCCGGGTCGACCCTGAACCGATTACCCGAGCCAGTCTACGACATGCCCTGAAGGGCGTTCTCGATCCCCATGGGCTAGAAACTAGTGCCTGGAATCAAAATAAACTTGTTGAGAATGATTTGACCCATAAAAAAGTTAAATAAACATAAACTGAAGAAGAAGATAAATAAAGGGAAAAACTAAACAACTTGGCATCAAAAAATAAAAATAAACGAAGATACATGACATACCATTGGTGACCCCATGGGTCACCATGGAGCATAAACTACACTCGCTCCAAAAAGTGATCCAAGACTGAACCCTCCAACTGAAAATTAAAGGTGGCGTGGGCACCGAGATGCTATGTAGGATGGAAAAATACAACCACATCCTATGTCTTTTCCTTTCGTAAGAAATCCAATCATGCCGGTTTGAAAATAAAATATAATAAAATAATGTTTTTCCTTCTTTTCAAATTCATGTAACGAGTTTGAATTTTCAAGAAAATAATTTCACTCCCCCTAAATTTTCAAAATAGGTTCCATGCATTCATTATATTTTCAAAAAGGAAAGAAACCATTTTGGATTAGAATTTTGTTTTCACAATTAAGTCATCAAGTATGAATCAACTGAAATAAAAATTTCATCACAAGCAGCATGTCGCAAATGAGAACCATGGGTAATCCCTATAGGTAGATGACATAAGTAGGGCCCTAGAGACCTCACACCTTGGTGAAACATGACTTAGAAACCACGAACCTCAGAAAACGTGGCTTAAAAGACGACAACCATCAGAAAACATGGATTAGAAGACCACAACCCTCAGTAATTCATATGTTTAATTAGTTTTGTTGCGTCAATACAGCTAGATGAACTGGGACAAACCTATATCATGTCATCTAGCATACTAGTTCTTGTCACCCACCTATGTATACAGGTTTCCCATTGTGCTCTATTTCAAGTGGTGGTGAGTTTTCTTTATCAAGAAAACATATTTGTACATAAAACTTTCATTATTCAAAAATCATTCCATCTCTCACCACCCTTCTCCCTCCTTAAGTGCATCCCCCCCTATTTCACATCACACAAAACATAAGTCTCAACATTAGGCACATAATAACACATTAAACATACAAATAATTTTCTAAAACCAAGGGGCATTCATAAAGAGTGGTTTTTCTTTTTAATAAACATTCATAAGGTGCCAACTAGGATTAATTGCATAAAGGGGACACTTATCATAACTAACCAGTCAAAATGAAAAACACTTTTAAAAATAATCATTACCTATTCAAAACCACTTAGGAAATCAGTTTTCAAGAAATGTCTCTTAAAACAAATGGCATCAGAAATACATTTCAATTTCCAAAACAAAGGAATAATCATTTCTAGCAACTGTAACCAGATTTCATATCATAATATGTATATAGCATAAATATAAATCATATTTTTAAAACAAGCAAGAAAATATGAAATTCAAATTAAAGGCATAGGCATAGAGGACCTACCTCAGGGTGGAACCAAGAAATCCACTTTTTCTCTTGGCGCATTCTAACTAAAAGTTGCCACTCCCCCACTAAGCATATGCACTTTCACACACATATATAGACACCTAGCCCCTATGAACACATACACATGGCCAGGAACATGTGCATGGGTATCCTTACACATATGCTTATAGGAATATACTAGTCACAACTAAACTACATATGAATTTTCATATATATACATGGGCACACCTAGACACATACATTTATATTCACTTCCATGGATGACTATACCTATAATGAGGTAACCAACACATATATATATACTTACCAATGCACATGCAGGTGAGTCATCTTGGACCCGGCGACTCCGGACCATGAAGAAAAGGTCACACACAACACATATAATTAAATAAAACAATTAAACACTCAAATAATCTATAAAACATTTAGAAAAGACACATCAAGGGTCTTCACCAATAACACACTCTACTTTAAGTAGGAAAAGCCACCTTAAACCAAAAGTACACCAAAGTGAAATTAAAACATACTTTCCATCTTTTGAAAGAACTTACAAAACATGTTGACAAATAAAAAACAAGTAAAACAATTAGAAAATTTATTAAACACTACAAAATTAGCAATATAAATAAATAATTACACCAAAAACACTCTCTAAAACTCAAATGCACACTAAAATCATACAAAAATATAATCAGTTTCCCGCACATGATCTAATAAAGAAAACTCACAAGTCATTAAACAAAACCAAGCATTACCGAAACCATTAATATACGAAATAGACCCCATTTCACACAAGCATTCCATATAAAAATCTATCACAAGCTAATCTATTACAAAAATAGATTTCAAACCCAAAACAAAATAATGACAACTCAAAAATCACAAAACTCCTAAATTAAAATGAAACCACAAGGAGGAAAATGAAGAATCCTCACCTGAAGACCATGGAGAACCCACTACCCTTGACAGAAGTGGCTAAAACTGGCCTTGTCGGAACCCAAAAAAACCTAAAAGCAAGATTCGATCAAAAATCAAAACCCCAAAAACATTAGGGTTCGGCCAAAATTCGGTTGGGCAGCGGGGAGACCTCAAATCAACCAAGGATAGAAAGAGAAGAGGGAAGAAACTCATACCTTGAAAAATAAAACCACAATCTGGTGGAAACCGATTGAAATCCAAGCTAAAGAGGGATCTCAGGAGGTAGCGTCACGAGTAGAAATTGCTCGGTAAGGGGGAAGGGGTTGCGTGGATGTGAGGTCGCCCGATGGGAGGTTTGCCCGAGGTAGCCCGCATAGAGGGAAGACAGTGAGATAAAGAGGGAGGGACCACCGGTGGGTCGTGCGAGAGGGAGTGAGCAGGCGGTGCGATGCAAGGAGAGGGACACACCGCATTAGGGGTGAGGGGAAGGAAGAGGGAAAAGAGAATGAAAGGGGGAAAATAAAGAAAATAAAATAAAATAAATAAATAAAAAGAGAAACTAACCCTAAAAAACCAAAATATAATAATAATAATAATATCATTATTATTAACTTAAAAATAATTATTATAAACATAATAATTATATTATAATTATTATTATTACTAAATAGTTTCACAATTATTTAATTTTATTTCATTTTTGTTTTAATTTTAATTTTTTTTAAACATTAATAAACCAAATGAAAAATAAAAATAAATAAATAAATAAAATACCTGCGACCGCAAGATACTTGGTCAGGGTGTGACAATTCTCCCCACTGTAAAATTTTTTTGCCCCTAGTAAGTCACCAAGCAAAACGAGGAAAAAAACTCAAGTTCGAAACTGAATGAGGACAATAAAACACGAACTTGGTGTGACTTTTCACTCCATCAGCCATAGTTGACCAACTCTAAGGAAAAAATAAAAGAGGAGAGCCATCCAAAAATGAGGAGGGTTCTCCCCACCACAAGAACCCAAATAGCAGAACCAACATTGAGACTCTCAGCATAGGATAACTCTAGAATTGCTACCTTGATCAAAGAGGAAACCACCACACATACCAAACCTCGAAGAATGCATGACATGATTTATGGTGGGTCTCCCAACCATTTAAGAACTGACCATATTAAGCCAATTATCATGGACCGACACGAGAAACCCAGCACAAACCGACCCATGAACGCTCCGCATAAATCATACCCCCACCACATGGGGTCCTCGATGAAAGAACCCAAACCGAATAGCGGACCAAAACCCTATTCATTATTTCCCAAGACACATGTATCTCAAAGATGAGCAATTCCTAAAACAAGAATGGGTCACCAAAGGAGCTAGACACACAAGAGACAATCATTTCATGACTCACAACCATAGAGAGACAACCATCAAAGCTCACATTTTAGGAGGCGCAACTACTGAAATTACAAAAAAAAACGAGATCACTATGCCTTTTTTACAAACATGATGGGGTATTCAAAGAACAAAGACCATGATGAGAAAAAGAGACCTATGTGCCTCTTATAGAAAAACAAAACCTTCAAAGACAAGTAAACTACAACAGAGGAATTCAAACCGTCCCTATTTGAAAAAAAATTGACCAAGGTTCCCTACACCCAACAATTCCTGACTGCGTGAAAGGCTTCACTATGAGACTTGTGACAGGAGCTCTAATGTCCTGACGCATCTACGCCCCCACAGTCAGAATCTAACATCCTATGGCTGAGACTCTTTATGACTTTGCCTCTAGAAGAACCTCTCTATGTTCCCCAAACAACCGCACCGATGACAAGTCTTCGATGGTTGACAACAATGTGACTTAAATTACCAATACCAGCCAGACAATAAGTGATCAAGATAGTGGCCCAACTAATAGAATATGGAATTGACAAGGAGACTTGTTTGAGATAGCTTCCTCTAGTTTTCTCTTGTTACCGGGTGGATAACCTTCTGAAAAACCAAAAAGAATCGGTCTTGGAACCCTATGGCAAGACCCCACACAATAAAATATATAACTGATTCCACAATGTTATCTCTGGATAAAAAGAAACCAACTCCTTGAGATGCCTAACGTAGGCCTTCACTCTTTGTTGGTCTTGCTGGACACTCACGAGATCTGTAACATTCCTCACTTTCACCTCCTTAGGTATAAACCATCAGACGAAAGTGGTCTTTAACACCTTCCAGGACATCCCATCATTCAACGATGCTGGTATTATCTCATCCACCAATCCAAAGTTGAACCATAAAATGAACCCAAACCAGCACAGACTCTCATTCCTTTGGGTGTTTCCAATAACTTGAAAACAATAACGATTGCACCATTCCAGTCCACTACCTTCAATAGATCACGACCACCACGAAAGACATATAACAACAAAAAATAATTCAATTCCCCCACTCTGTTAAGAGTCTGGGTAGAACCAACAACTAGAAGAGACTCACTAGAACCCTCTTGGACTTTTCTGGGAGGCATACTCAAAAACAAGTGGCACCAAGACGAATCAAAACTAATCATAAACCAAAATTCCACACCTCAATCACAAACTAAATCTCTAACTCAAACAACCATTCCGACCATAATTCAGTGTGTCAAAACCAAAAACCCACAAAATAAAATACCTAAACTGAAAAAAGAACACTAAACAATTTCTCACTCACTTTTAAAAACATTATAAATTAACTTTTATTTAAAAACCACCTTTTTCAGCAACAAAAACAACTTAAATATCCACCATTAGTATTCCATGAAGTCTCACACATACATATCCATGTTCTAGATCAAACACTCATTCACTCACATCTCAAATTTCTCCACTTGCCACATGCATACCTCAATGTATGTGATCACTCATAAGAATACCAAGGTTCAATTGAATACATTTATCACATATAAAATAGATCATTCAGTATAAAGCAACAAATTCTCAACAAATTTAAAAATGTCACTTATCATTAAAGTAATACATTTAAAAATCCTCAAACATTTTCCAATTCACATTCCAAAAAGTGTTATCATGATCCCAAAATAACTTCCAAAATACCTCCCATTTTTTCATTGGAAACTATCTTTCATTAAAAGTAAGCAATTTCCACTTCAAAACCACATTTCCACTCCAAAACCACATTCCCTTTTGAAGCCCCTATTTTCTACGAACAATCTCCATTTTCTAAATTCACTCTAGTCAGTCAAAACTAATCCCAAACATAACTCACATCAAAACTTCCAAAAATAAGGGACAAGTGGTTATGCCAACCCAGTTACATGGCTTAGCAGACCATGCTCCGAGAGAGAATCGACCACTAGAAGTATCTTGAACTGTTCAATGGGGCTGTATATTGGGTCGCTACTCCATTCAAGATCGTCATGTAACACCAGATCACTTCCTTTGTCATCCCTCATCCACGTAGACTAAGAAAAAGAAAAAATCAAATCCCAAACTACCCCAGGAAACTCATGTCTCGGGAAGAGAAAGGGTTCATGATGTCCTTCTCGCACCTACCTCTTGAGTCCTAACACACTTAATCACTAAGATACCCAACACCCCAAATAATAAGGTCCTGCTCTGATACCATTTTTTCACGAACCAACTTGGGTCAACCCTGAACCGTTCACCCGAACTGGTCTGCGATAGGGCCTGAAGGGCCTTTCTGATCCCCACAGGCTTGCAAATATTGTCGAGCATCGAAGTAAACCAGTTGGGAACGATTTATCCCATAACAAAGATAATTAAACATAAAATGAAAAATAAGATAAATAAAGGGAAATAAACTGAACAACTTGGAGGCGGAAAAAAATAATAAACTAAGCAACATGACATACCTCAGGTGACCCCGTGGGTCACGAAGGAGTGTATAATACACTCGCTCTTAACACTGATCGAAGACTGAACCCTGCAATTGAATATTAATGTTGGAGTGAGCACCGAGATACTCAGTAGGATGCCAAAATACAACCACGTCCTATGCCTTTTCCTTTAGTAAGAAATCCAATCATGCCAGTTTGAAAAGAAAATATAATAAAATAATGCGTTTCCTTCTTTTAAAATTCAAGTAACGAGTTTTCATTTTCAATTAAATCATTTAACTTCCACTAAATTATCAAAATAGGTTCCATGCATGCATTTTCATTTCAAAAAGAAAAGCAACCAGTTTGCATTAGAATATGGGTTTCACAAATAAGACATCAAGTATGAAACAAGTGAAAATAAAATTTCATCACAAGAAGAATGTCACAAATGAGAACCATTTTTAGTCCCTATAGGTATCTAGTATATGTGGGGACCTAGAGACCTCATCCCTCGGTGAAACGTGGATTAAAAACCACGACCCTCAGAAAACGTGGCATAGAAGACCATGACCCTCAGAAAACGTGGCTTAGAAAACCACGATCCTCAGTAATTCATATGATTAATTAGTGTTGTTGCGTCAATCCTGCTAGATGAACCTGGAAGAATCTCTTCTGTGTCATCTAGCATACTTATCCTTGTCACCCACCTAGGTACCCAGGTTTCCCATTTTATTCTATTTCAAGTGGTGGTGAGTTTTCATTATCAATAAAACATATTTGTATATAACACTTTATTTATTCAAAACTCATTCCATCTCTCACCACCCTTCTCCCTCCTTATGCACACCTTCCCCCCCCCCTCTTTCACATCACACAAAACATAAGCCTCAACATTAGGCACAAAATAACACATTCAACATACAAATCATTTTCTAAAACCAAGGGGGCGTGCCTCAAGAGAGGTTTTCTTTCTTCATAAACAATCTTATGGTTCCAAACAGGCTTAATTTTATAAATGGAAGACTTCTTATAACTAACCAGACTAAAGGAAAAAAACTTTTAGAAATACTCATTACCAATTCAAAACCACATAAAAAATTAGTTTTCATGAAAAGTATCTTAAAACCAATGGTGTTAAAAATACATTTCAATTTCCAAAAAGAAGGAAGAATCATTTCTAGCAACCGTAGCCAGATTTTATAGCATAGTATGTATATACCATAAATATAAAACATATTTGTAAAACAAGAATGAAAATATGAAATTAGAATTAATGGTATAGGAATAGAGGACATACCTCTAGGTGTAACCAAGCCATCCACCTTGGCTCTTGGTGCTTTCTAACTAAAAGTTGATTCTCCCCCACTAAGCATATGCACATTCACATAAATATAAGAACACCTAGCCCCTATTCACACATCTCCGTGGCTAGGAATATGTGCAAGGGGATCCTTAAACATATTCTTACATGCATATACTTGTCGCCACTCACCTACATATGCATTTTCATATATATACATGGGCACACCGAGCCCCATAAATGACTATACATGTAACAGGGGAACCCACACATATATATATACTTACCTATGCACATGCAGGTGAGTCGCCTTAGACCCGGTGACTCCAAACCATGCATAAAAGGTCACGCACTTCACATATAATTCAATAAAACAATTAAACACTCAAACAATCTATAAAACATTTAAAAAAAGACACACCAAGGGTCGAAATCGATAACACACTCATCATCAAGTAGGAAAATCCACTTTAAAACCAAAAGTACACCCAAGTGACATTAAAACATACTTTCCATATTTTGAAAGAACTTACAAAAATTGTTGACAAATGCACAACAAGTAAAACAATTAGATAATTTATTAAACACATGAAAATTAGCACTATATAAAAATAATTACACCAAAAACACTCTATAATCCTCAAACACACACTAAAATAACACTAAAATAATCTTCAGCCCTTGCATGATCTAATAAATCAAACTTACAAGTCATAAAACAAAACCAAACATTTCCAAAAGAATTTATATCGAAAATAGACCCCATTTCACATAATAATTCCATATAAAAATCCAGCATAAGCTAATCTATTACAAAAACATCTTTCGAACCCAAAACAAAATACTGACAACTAAAAAATCACAAAACTCCTAAATTAAAATTAAACCACAATGATGAAAATGAAAAATCCTCACCCGAAGACCCTAGCGAACCCACTTCCCATGAAGGCAGTGGGTAAAATCGGCCTCGATGGAAATCGACAAAACCAAAAAACAATATTCAATCAAAAATACAATCCCCAAAAACATTAGGGTTCATCCAAAATTCGGTAGGGTGACGGGGAGACCTCAAATAAATCGAGGATGGACGGAGAAGAGGAAAGAAATCCATAAATTAAAAAATTGAACCAAAATTCAGTGGAAACTGATTGAAATCCAAGCTGAAGAGGGAGCTCGGAAGGATGGTCATGAGCGGAAAGGGCTCGGCCAGGGGGGGGGGGGGGTCGCGTGGAGATGAGGTCTCCCGATGGGAGGTTTGTCTGAGGGAGCCCGCATAGAGGGAAGAAGGTGCACCGGAGAGGGAGGGACTACCGGTTGGTCATACAAGAGGGAGTGAATAGGCGGCGCAATGCGAGGAGAGGGAGGCGCTACGTTAGGGGTGAGGGAGAAGAAGAGGGAAAAGAGAAAGAATGGGGGGAAATAAGGAAAATAAAATAAAATAAATGAATAAATAAAAAGAGAAACTAGCCCTAAAACCCTAAATATAATAATAATAATATTATTATTATTATTATTATTAACTTAATAACTATAATTATATACTAAATAACAATATTATCATTATTATTATTACTAAATAGTTTTTTAAATTATTTCATTTTATTTCATTTTTATTTTAATTTAATAATTTTTTTAAACATTGATAAAGCAAAAGAAAAATAAAAATAAATAAATAAATTAAAATAACTGTGACCGCAAGATATCAGGTCACGGTGTGACATGGGATGATAGTACATGTTTTCAAAGTAATAATGTTCAAAAGTTTTCTTTGTTTTTTATAATAATTTCAATGTGAAATTGTTTCCAATGAACTAAATTGTATTAATTTATAAAAAATTAATCTATTTAATATTAAAACCAATTTAAATTGTATGTTTAAATTTTAAATAAATTATATAAAAAATTAATTTTTTACTAAAATTTAGTTTTTTCATTGTTAATCAAAAAAACATCACCGAAAAATACCAAAAATTCACCCATGGCTACTTTTTAGGTTTATATTTCAAATAATAAGCATGTTTTAAAATATTTAATTTTAAATTGATCCAATAATTATATTATAAATATATTTCCATTAAAAGGATGTAAAACTATCTTTATAAAAATATTAATTTTTACGTGAAATATTAGGTTTGTTCTTTTCTTAGTATTATCAACTCTATTAGATTAACATAAGGATTATTTTATTGAATATAAGATATATATATATCTATATATATTACTTTAATATAACTCAAAAATTATAATTACTTTAATTTATTAGGATAAAACAACTTTATGAGCATAAAAGTACAACAAAAATCTTCATATTTAATTAATTTACATTTCATTTTCTAACTAATTGGTAAAAAAGGAATTTATTTTATATATTTTTTTTAAATATATTTTCATAATTTATATAAAATTATTCATAAATTCTAATTTAACAATTAGGTTATATCTTATTATATTAAATAAAAATGGTTTAACAGTATTTTTGGGTTAAACTCGGTAATATTTGTAAAGTGATTCATTGAAGAAACTTGTTGTTTTTTGCGACACACAATAACACAGTATCGTGTTTATTTCAATCTATATATACTATAAAAAATATATTTAAAATATAATATAATTTGTAATGTTTTTGTATATTATATTTTCATACATGTTTGGTGTTGCGTGTAACAAAAGCTTACCATGGTGTTGTTAATCACACAATCCAATATTAATGAATTTCTGAAACAAAATTTAGATTTATTCTTCCTGAAGGGAAAAATATCTACCGAAGATTTAACTAATTCAAAAAAATATTTGGGTGTTACAATCTCATATGGCCTGACATATCGAGACGATAACATACCCTATATTTGAATTCATCTATGATGGACTCTAGTTGATACCCACATGAAGACCTAATGTACCACCTCGAAATCTTTACGTTAGTGATGATGATCAGTATAATACTTCCTCCTAACCTAATTTGTATACATATTCTTCTAAATTTTTTGTAATTTCTCTTATGTCTCATTAACGAGAGGAGGACCCAGTAGTGCTGCCTCACCTTCATATAACTATAAAAGAGGTGAATGGAATGACCTATTTTAAAGGGCCTTCAATGAAGCCATATAAATTGTTTCATTAACATTTTTAAGTAGAACTCAAAAATGAGGTATAATTTTTCCCAGGTTCCTAAAAAATCAATGATGCATTTCCAAATTATGTCCTCTAACACCTGTATCGTCTACTCAGACTTCCCATCAGTCTTGGGGTGGTATATTGTACTCAAGAGTACATGTGAACCGAGTTCCTTCTATAAACCGTTATAGAATAACTATGTGAACCAAATTTCTTAGCTTGATATAATAGAATGGGAAAATCATTTAGGCACACAATCTCCCTGATGTATATCCTCTCAAGGTAATCAATTCTTATGGTCTCTCAGATCGGTTGGATGTGTGAAGCCTTTTTTATCAATTTGTGATTAACCAAACCACAACGCTGCCTCAAGGGGATCATGGTATTACCTTCATAAAATTCATGGTGACTTTGTTCCATTTTCTCTAAAAATGTTTTGTGGATTGATAAGTAAAATTGGTCGTTGATTCTATTCCTGCACCTACTAACATGTGGACCGCTGAGTGATAAAATCAACAATTTTTTTCTTCCTACCTGGCCACTGATACTAACGATGGATGTCTCAATACATCTTGGTAATCAATAGTTAAATGTCCCTAAAAAAGTTATGAGATTATCACATCAACTCTTCTAAAATATAAAAAGGCACCCAAACATTCCCACATAAGGGTAAGGCCCCATTTTCATCAACATCCCAACCAAGAGGTGGGTTATTACATAAGATGGTCTCTCATAAGGTGAGTTCTTTACAATAAGATAAATGAACCATCCATTCCTACTCTATGGGGGAGGAAATAACCTCTAGAGTTACTAAAAATTCATAATTGTACTTTTACTGAACCTCCAAGTGCATCTTAGAAAATAGATCCATAAACATCGACTCACTACTAGCTTATTTGATGGACTGTTTCTAAGTCTATCGGCTCCTAGTGTCAGTCAAAACATTTCCCTTACCTGGTGTTTAAGAAAGCTCAAAATAGAATGACTGTAGGTATTCAACCCACTTCCACTACCTTATATTCAAATATCACTCTCTGGATATGTATTTGTGGCTATTTGGTATCAGTGTAAACAAAAAATATCTCTCCAAATAAATAATTTCTCCAAAATGTTAGAGAATGGACCATGGTAGCTAGATTGAGGCCTTCCATAGGGTAATTCAACTCATGAGGCCCTGATTGGAAGGTCCCACATTCCACATCCTGATCACCCTACATTAGAGTTGCAACTAACCTAATCCTTAAAGGATCAAAAAGGATAGTATAACCTCTTCCTAGATCTGGTAGAATTAGGATTACTGCTGAAGTCATTCTTCCCTATAACTCCTAAAAAACTTTCTCACAAGATTCAGTACAGTTAAATTATAAAATCATCATGGTCAATCCCATAAGTGGTTTTGTGAGGTTTTCAAAATCCTAGATGAATTTTCAGTAATATTTGGCCATCCCTAAGAAAATTTATAAGTCATACACATTCTGGGGCCGTTCCCAAGAAACCACAACACTCACCCTCGATAGGTAAATAGATGCACCTACCTCAAATATTATGTGACCCATGAAGTGAACATTTATGATCAAAACATGGAATTTTATAATATTCAAATATAGAAGATTCTCTCTTAGTTTATTTATTACGATTTCATCATGGTTGTCAGGGCCATCTCTGGTGAGAGAATACACTAATATCTCTTCTATGAAAACTATCTCAAAGGAATCAAGTTACGGGTGGAAAACCATATTCATTATACCCCTAAAAACATAAATCCCACTTATAATGCCAAATTATATAACTAGATACTCATAAAAACTTTATATACTCTGTAACATTTTACATGGTATGTCTGATTAACATACATGAAATAATTGTTTCCGAACCTCAAATCAATCATAAATAAAACTGTTTCTCCTCAAATATTGTTTAATTATTCATTTATATGAGTCATTGGATTTCAGTTCCTCAGTATGATCCAGTTTAATCACAATTAGTCCACACAAAATCTAAGGGTACCATCCAACATCTTGGTGAAAAGCATAGGTGAATCCCATGATGATGTTCTTGTTCATATAAAACCCATTGCCTCTTGATCTTAAAGATGTTATTAGAGTTCCTGTATCTTTATAGGTTCCCTATTATATGAAGGAATGAGCACATTTTCTACACCTAGAACTAGCTCAATAGTGAACTCTACCTCTATATCAAGAAGGAAGTTGGAGTTGTTTTTTGGCGACTATGTCCCTAAAGGGATCCACCATAGGAGGGAATTCCTCATGATTCATTCCCTGATTTCTCATAAAGAGATTCTCCATTTGGTTTGTCACTCCACCTATCCTAGTACACTTGGATTGAGCTTTAATTTCTTGTACTCCCTATTCTCCCTTATGGGTATTTATGATTTCCCAGGGTGATGTGAAATACACCCTCTAGAGATTGAAATAAACCTAGGTTCGATAATGCACAATCCAATTCATACAGATAATGATTTCAAATAAGGACATCTTAATGATAAATAAACTCCATGGTAATTGGTACTCACCAATATTGAGGGTCATTCCTTACAATATCATATATTCTCTGATCGATCCCCTATTGGTGTATCAAGAGTCATTACGCCACTAAGAAACATTATTTATAGGACCATACTTCACATAGTTGTAACAGGTAATAAAGAGTGTGATAGACCATTACCAAAGAGGGTAGAAACTAATAAAGAGGATTTTATAATTGTAGCTCATACAATAGATGGCCTTGGACACTACTCCTCATGTATAGGATACACTGCATAAATATAAGATGAACCGCGGCCCTGAGATATTTCCCGAATAACCTGAGTAGGTCCACTCTTCTGAATCTAAAGTTATGAGGCATGAATACCTCATCCATGACCACTTGATCAACCAGTTCGGCTAGTAGAAGGCCAACTCTTGGACTGATTTGGTTTGTCTGATCCAATTCTTGAAAGAATCTTTTTTAAAGACCCTCATTCGCTAGAAGGTAAAGGATAGTATCTGCTAATGCACTAAAGGTGACCAAACCTTCCACAAACACATCACTTTATCATGTTCATCATGAACTGAGTATTATTATATCATAGTTTTACTCAAAATTTACACACTACATAGTTTTATGTGTATGTCGCATAGCTGGAACCACCACCATGTGCACCCTCTAAAAGGTGATTCCTATGACCTGATGAACCGTCACCCTGCCTTGGAACTAAACCACCATGGCTAACATTTCCATCTAATCTGAGGTTATATTATATAATAAGGGATTGGTTCAATATTTCTATAATGGTATCCCAATGGAAGGCATTGACCTATAATCAAACAACATACACAAGATCATCCTCAAATTGCATCAGTGTCGTCAACTCGTTGTCGGTCAGTGTTGAAGAATAATAGTGGAGTTCGGTGAAGACAAAATAATATTCAAGATTTTTCAAAGTTTGCTACTGATGATGAATGAACTCACTAGTGTGGTCCACTAAAATACTATATAGAAAGAAGTTATCATATAAGTTTTTCTAGAAGTCTTACCAAATCATACATCGTTGCCACTCAACCTCATAGATGATATCCCACCAATGTTTAGAGGCATCATGAAACATGTTGGAATCATGATTTATCACCCAATATTCAGGCATATAATAATAGTTGATGATATAAACCATGTATTTTAGCCATGAACTAGCAGCGAGAGGTTTTCCGTCCTATAAAAATTTTTGGAGGATGCTACTGCTGAAAATCTAGAGTCAGCTCTACCAACATATGGGAAAGCCGGGGAGAACCCTATATAGACTGCATAAACCAGAAGAAATTCATATAACTAAGAATAAATTCCCAATGAAAGATTTATATAATGTTCCTTCAGTGGAATTATATCTTGTACTATGGGAGGAATAGGGACCACCACCTCCAATGTATGGTCATCACCACATTCATATCTTATAATGCGAGGAAGGGAATGTGGCATAACTCTAAAATTCCCATGTTCACCCCTAAAATAATAATTACAATAGATATGTAAATACATAAAATAAGGAACATTAATAAGGACTTCTTATAACACAACATAACCCCTAGCATGCTTTTGGAGTCTCGTCTAGGTGATAAGATAAGATAACAAAAATGTCACCAGAGACATGGCTTATTTCCCACTACTAAAGTTAGGTCAAGGTCAAGGCCTCATATCAAAAATATAAGATTACCATCACACATTAATAATTATACTATTTTTAATTTAATATTAATTTATGTATTTAATTTAATTTAAATGGTTGAATTAGATAGATCGCCTTTTCCAATTTATAAAGTCCCTCACACCATATTAATTGTAATACGACACCCACTTAATCTTAACCATAACATGTTCTAACACATGCAACTAATATCCTGTGGAAAAAATACATAATTTAAGACATAATGTGTCTTTATTAACCAATTTAGGGAAAAATCACAGGATAAGGCATACAATTTAAGTGTCAATTATGTTTTCACATCCCTTCATGTAATTAAACAAAATTCCATATATATAATAATTAACGAAATATAATAAGAACATGTAAAATCATAAATGTACACAAAAAAGTAAATTTTGAATTTCAAGGTGAATGAAATTTAAGACTTATAGTTCCTAGTTTGATTCATGGATTTATTCACCATCATATCATCAGGCCAAGGCTAAAAACCCTTTATAATGACATCAACATTAATTAAAGCCCAAAAAATTGAATCTACCAGTGGTGGAATCTATTAAACATTAACAAGATCAAGTAATAAAAACATTTATCCAACCTAGGAAATGTTGGTTTCCCATGTACAAGCAATAGATACTCACATCCATAATCTCATTACCAAATTTAATTATCCTATTCTTCAGTCTAATAATAAAATAGTAAGACAAAAGGAAGATACCTTTGATACCACCTTGTATTATCATTCTATGGATGATACCAAATGGTTCCCCCAGATTGTGGGCCACAAGATCTTATGTGCACCTCCCCATACTCATTAGGTTATCGACTAGATGTGGTTTCCTAGGGCGTGTCCTTGGGAAGACTATGCCCCCATATATTTGAGTGGATCATGATTGTTTATACTAAATATGATATAGTAGACGTATACACTATAATATATAGACAATTCACCCATTAGAGTCGATCCAATAACAATTTACAGATAGCAGTGGAATAATAATAATAAATCTTTCAAGAGAAATAATCAACAGAAGGAAGATGAATGTAAAATAATAGATACAAAAGGATGATGGTGATATGTCGTGTATCTATAAAAATTATTTCATAGTTAATAGGGAATACATGAATATACCACCTATTATAAAAAACAGAAAAGGTTAAAAATGATCCACTACTAAATTCACTAACATAGGCACATTCCATTGCTCCCATTCTCCAACCTAGAATGTAAATCAAGCATTAGAAGTTAGATTCTTCACATTGCTTATTCATGTATTTAAGAATTATTCATGGGTACTTAAGGAATCTGAAATGCACTGTGTTGCATTTGTTGTCAATGACGCATGATGGTGACATGGAATGGATGGATGTCAAGGAGCGTCAAGATGTGAATGTCAAAGGATGCGATGGTGATGGTGATGAATGGATAATGGCCATGGACCATAGAGTAATGTCACTTAGGAGATTCACTAAGTGACATAGGAGATTATGGTTAAAACATTCTCCATGAATATCAGATGATTGTAGAACTGATCCTAATGTTTCAATACTTGTATCATGGTGATACTAAGTGACAACACTTGAAGAATGAATGATGATGGAGCATCATTATATTTGACGATTGTTGAGCTGCTCTTTAAGTTCAAAGAACTTGTATCAACTGGATACAATGTCACAATAATATCAGAAGACCATGCATTGTCTTAACAGTGCATGAGGAGATGAGGAGAACCATCCACAACTCCTATGTGGATGAAGTGGTACTAATTAAGTCCATGCACTATCACTTAGTGCATGTGAATTTGAAGAAGATCCAACTTGATCTCTAATTCAGGAGCTTCGGTTGAAGATGATCCTTCGGGAATTCGATATCCTAAGTGAAGATCATATGAGAGGAGGATTGATGAATTCTTAAGAAGAAGAGAGAATAAATGGCTTAGAGGAGAATGGCATTTGGCATTTTTCATATGGAGTACTTTGTTTAAAAACAAAGTATTATTCTGTCCTTTGCCAAAAAAAAATTCCAGCCAAGAGCACCTTGAGGGTTCAACCCCAAGGCACATGTGGGCCTAAGGCGCCACGCCCAAGGGGGAACCCGTGGGGAAAACCCAAGGCGGCAGAGGCCACGCAGGGGTGTCACGCCCGCGTGTCAGGGGCGCAGGAGCGCCCCGAGCGCATAATGGGCGCCAGTGGCGCGCCCGCAGGGAGCAGAGGTGGGCGCAGAGCGCGCCCGTAGAGTGAACACGGTGCGGGGCGGCATCGTGAGGGGGGAAGTTAAACTCAGCGGCTGTAGGGAGCGCTTGGGTGATAAACCGCGGAAAAACCGACCGCCAATTTGATGTGGGACGCGCATTTTTTTCCGTGGAGCAAATCGTGGCCATCCATCTGATCTCGCGGACGATCTGTGCCGCACATCTCATCGCGCCGCTCCCGTTCAGATCCAGGCCGTTAAAGATTATTTGATCGCCTGATCTGACGGCTCCCCGTCCATCTTCAACCTCGAGCTCGCCCAAAGGCCACCCGCGACGTCGCCTGAACCAGAGGCCATCCGACCACCTGATTTTGAGTTCCCGACCACCTCCGATCAAACCGAAGGCTCCATTCAGTTCGTCTGGCCCTACTGAACATATCCATGAATAAAAATGGGCATGCATGAAACGTACGTGATAATTCGAGGTTGGCCGAAGCAACCATAGGTGCGAGTCCACATGATTTATATTTTTCATGGATCGCCCTTAGACGAAGGTCGTACATGAGTTCTAAGTCGCATGCACATGAAGGAGGATAATAAAAATGCAGTCCGCGTTGAACAGAGGATAAAAATCAAGATTTGAAAAATCCTGAAGATCCTAAATCTTCGGGATCTCATGCGGATGGGCCGAAGAATTCCTCACCTATAAAAGGAGCACCCGAGGCTCTCAAAATGCTTGTTGATCCTTTGAGAATCGGGATTCCCGTGAGTGCCTTGCCTCGCGAAGAACAGCCTGCGTGCCCCCTGCGCGGCAGAGAAGCCCGGAGCCACCCCTTGGCTCCGTGAGGTTCCTTTCGCGCACCCCTTGTGCGAAAGAAGAAGGGAAGGTCCCCTGTTCGCCTCACGTGCACGGCAGGAGGTACTTGCGCGCCCCGCGGCCAGTGCACCCTTGCGCGCCCGAGGTGTCTTCACCCTGCGAGTCATTGTTCTCTAAGCACTTGCACGCCTGGTTGCACCAAGTGCACCTACGCGGCAGTGGGAGAAGAAGAGATGGCCGCTTGTACCCATTGGACTTTTGAGCCCTTTTTGAGACAGGATAAGCTACACGAGGCAGTAGGGGTTGGGGTTGTGTGTGCAAGACAAGTGGAACTGCCTTTGGCTAAGTTTGTGCACAAAGAAGGAATTGGCCGAGGCTTGCACAAATAACTACACCAAGATTTCTGCGTGTGCAAAGGAGGAAGGCCATTACATACCTACGGCTTGTGTGTACAAAATAACAAAGAGGACGTAGCCTTGGGTGTGTGCAAGAAATGAAGTGTAGGCCACAACAAAGAAGAACTCATTCAAGTGTGTGTGCAATGTGAAGAATTTGTGTGTGCTTAACAAGTGAAGGCCGAACCTAGTGTGTGGACTGAAAGTGTATACACTTAGAAGATGTGGAAGACTCTCACACTAAATAACAACACACATTTATGTGTGTAAACAAATTGAACAAAGTGTGTGAGTGAGAAGGTGTGTGTACTCAAGGTAATTACACCCTTTGTGGGTTTATTGCACCAAGAGAAGAAATAAGGGGAGTGCATGCTTCCATGCATGCACCTGCACACGTGAACAAAGCCAAATCAGATTTTGTGCATTTGAGTTGTCCAAGATCAGAAGTTCTTGAAGATATTGAGAAGCCATGCAGTCAGTGCATGAAGAGACAAAGTTGCCATGCACTCAGTGCATGAAGTTGTGATGAAGTCAGACTGAGGCGAGACTGAAGTTAATGATATTAGTTGTCTAAGTATTCAGTAATTGAGAAGAGCCTGATCAACAGAAGTGATCAGAAGTTGTTGAGCAAGACCAACAGACCTTTTCAGAGGTTTTTGAAGTTTCTTGAAGAGAGAAGGCCAGGTCATCTTTAGAAGAAGGAGATAAAGCCTGATCAAGACGAGAAGACCTGATCAACTCAAGTGATCAGAGGTACAGAGCAAGGCCAGCAGTCTTTATCCCAGATAGCTGAAGATACTTGAAGAAGCTAAAGAGAAGAAGAGCTACTCGTGTGACTCAAGGAGCCAGGAGAAGCCCCATGTGAGACTCAGGGTGGAAGAAGTATTCAGTGGGATTCTGGAGCAGGACAGTGGGACTCTGGTAACACTGTGGGACACAGTATAAAGAACCTCCTGTGGGACTCAGGAGAGATACAGTGTGACTCTGTATCGACCAGTGTAATACTAACAGATTATAATGGGAGTAACCATGTTGGGGCGTATAACCAACATGGCAAGGACGTAGGCCTTTGGTGCCGAACCATGTAAATCCTTGAGTCCTGTGCCTTTACATCTACTGTATCACTCAAGGAAAGGCTGATAGATACAAGAAGAGTGGATCGAGGCCTTAACAAGCCATAGAGGTTTAATTGATAAATAATCAATTAGTAAAAAGTTTTAAAGGATCACTGATTCACCCCCCCCCCCCTCTCAGTGATTCACACTGATCTGGGCACTTCATAATCCAAATAATATTTTGTGATATAATCCAAGTATTATACCACCAATGGTGTCTTTAACATTCCCTTTTGTGAAATATATAATCAACAATGTGACAATATTGGTGAATGACGTGCAATAAAAAAAGTAAGACTTCACATCAATGGATATGCGACCAATTTTACATACTTCATGTTATGATGGAAGTAAAATACAAGATAACCTATACAATTAATGTGTTTTATAAATGGGTTATCATAAATATATCTAAAAATGTTGGCTGACCCAAGATTATGATTTTCCTTGGCGATCAAAACCCTAAGAAATAATTTAAGAATTATTATTGTTTAATAATAATTAATCCTTAATTTTAAACCAATAAAATCATCTTTCAAATATTGTATGGTATCTTGTGTTCATTCAAATATATCCATAAGGAATCCCACGTGTCACTCCATGTGCCTCTGATATAACCAATACTACAGAGTTCATCCAAGGTGACTCATAACTACATCCCTCATATGACTCATGTCATGGTAACCTCTGAGTTCATCCTAGTTATCTCACATAGGGTACCGAGTATCACCTAAGGCATGGAATATCCATATTTCTAACATTCCCATCCATGGATTCTCCCCTGTGTATACGGTTTTACTTAAGAGTGTAATACATCTCTCTTAGATCTCGTACAAGGCACGACAAGTGTTTCTCTCAGCACAAGAAGAAGATACATCATGAATCATGGTGATCATATCCAAAACATTATTATATTGGGACCCATATTATCTATTATCCAGTAAGCATGTAAATAATTCCTACCAAGATCACATATTAATATGTGGCATCACATTTTAAATCTTCTAAAAAAGGTATACTAAACATTTTACCAATTCAAGAAATTAAGGAAGAAGGCATAAGATGATAAATATATAGCATAAGATTAAGTACAAGGATTCAAGGAATGAAGATGAGGAATACAAAATAGGCATTAATCAAATTTTATAATCAAATAAGAATGTGAAATAATTCCATAAGCATATGGAATTTTAATTTTGGTTTTTATCCAATTTATCCCAATTCAATTAAGTGAATGAGCTTAACCATGACATGAAGCATAGGGGCCAAAAATGGGAAACCATTTTCTTTAAATAAATTCACATTTAATAAGAAATATTTTTATAGAAAACCCACACACAATAGATAATTTAAGGAAAAAGGAATTTGAAATTAAGCTGTCTAAGGAGGTCAAACCCAAAGGGGTGGCCAACATCAAGGAAATCAACCAAAAGGTTGATTCTCCACTCTCTAGGTTCGTATCATCCATGGAAAAGAATTTAATTTCATTTTTTTAATAAACTATAGGCATAAATAGGAGGTTATAGTGAATGGAACAATGGAACACCATATAAAAGCAATAATACATGTTGTAGAAAAGTAGACCACCTACCTTGGCCTCGTAGAACATTACTCGACCATTTACAACCCTTGAAACAGACTAGAACAAGTGATATTGTATAAATATTCATATTCCATGAAAATGGTTTTAATGATCTTGAACAAAAATAGAATAAAATTGAAAAATATAAATGTGAAATATAATGAAAAGGATTATAGGTCTTACCAAAATCTTTCCACTACGTCTAACGATGAAGGATTCAAATTTCGGATGAGGGTGATATCAAAAACCCTACCTTGGTGGTGGATGTGGTCTTGAGGTGTGAGGAAGAGGGAATTACCACTAAAAAATATATGAGGAAGGGATAATATGGGTTTAAAAAATTAGGTTAAAAGGTGTGATTTCTCCCACATAGATAGCGAAACATGGTTTATTGAATGATGTTCCAAACCGTGAGCCAACCATGCACCATGACACATCCCAAGAGGGGCCCTCACATGGCCCAAGCACACAGTTTGGTTAACCATTCAAATCCCCTGAAAAATTCCAATGAAACATGGAAAATTAAAGTTTCACAGGCATGGGGGCCTCTTCATACTGTTTTAAAGAAACCATGGGAAGTCCTACTCCCCACTATCACAAGCTAGAAAATTAGATAAACTATGTAGTATCTATTGCATGGTTTATTATACCCATGTGTCCATGTATTCTTCTTCAAATTTCTAGTATTTAGGATTCAAAAAATTCTTCGACACCCTAAGGACCTCCTTGGATTCCTAAGGAAACATTATTAGGTCCAAACCTAAGAATTTATACAGAAAACAAATGGTATGTACCTTTCAGAAAATAAAGTACATTCTATTAGTCACCACCCAAAAAGGAAGATACACTCCCTAAAAATGATATGTTTTCACAATAGAAATCTAGGTTGGAGGATATGGAGTGTTATAATGTCAACTAAATTAGTGTAAGTACCCTTTTTCATCTAATTTCCAAGAAAGAGGATTATATTTTTCATATGGTTTATCCCCTTTTGTATGAATGTTTTCTACAGCCTATAATAGTTGAATTTATACATCGAAATGCATTGAGATCTTTGTAACCAATTTATATAATCCCCCTATCTTAAGAATAAATGTAATTTCCTTTACTAAGGAACCATCAACAATTATTTCAAGCATGTTGACCTAGGAAACCCATAGTTGGATATCAATTTCCATTACATATAGGTTAACCATATTATGATCATCTATTCACCCCTACTCTAGAACTAGACTATGATATACTTCCCCTAAAACTCTCTGAAACCATCATGTCACCTTACACATAAATTAAATCCATAGAATAACAGTAAACACTAGTTAATTTTAAATGAATATTATATCTTGAGATCTTGGATATGACTCTTCCTATACCAAACATCAAAAATATCATTTTAACAAATTTTAAAGTAATGATAAACATAAAAATTTATTTGTTTATTGTCAAGTCTTATTGTTTTCCCATGGTGTAAAAATCGGACCAATAGGAGGAACAAAAAGAAGATGCTTCATAAAGA
The DNA here is from genome assembly GCA_963277665.1 of Viscum album. Lineage (NCBI taxonomy): Eukaryota > Viridiplantae > Streptophyta > Magnoliopsida > Santalales > Viscaceae > Viscum > Viscum album. The sequence continues at coordinate 189,954,928 of OY728131.1, forward strand.
GTGTGGAAGGATTGAAATTCATATTGTATAGAAACATTTTATCTTAGTCCATTGGAAACTAAAAATAACATTACCATAAATGTTCATACAAGTTACACATTATATTGATCATGATAAAAATCCTTCATCCTTAAAATTTCAGGCTACATGAAATTGTGGGAGTCATAGAATTCATCATTATATAGAGGGGACTAACCTTATCTATTTACATGTATCTCTCTTAGAGTTATCTAAAATGAAGCTCATAAAAAATATATAGGTTGATTTATAAATCCCACATATTCTATTGAAATTTACATGAGGCTTTTGGGAGTTCTCGGAAGTGATATTGTGGGTTGAGGATGTAATCCAATGCTCAAAGTCCAATTAGTTCTTGACATCAGCATTTCGATGAGGAAATATAGTAGAATAGAGACTAACATTTTCACTCCAAAATATTGTAGTGTTGTCTCAGGCTCATAAGGGAAATCCATACCTTGGATTAGATTAAATTAATTACAATAATAGTAATAACACCCTCACTCATAGAGAAAGAATCATCTAGATAACTCAATGTATGAGGATCAAAAAAATAAAACTACTCTTTCTAAAAAGTGTTGGTTATGAGATATTTCATCATGACATTGGAAAGTATTATTCTCAAACTATCAGGGGACATAATTCCAAACCATTTAATTAATAATGACCAACCTTAATATTTATTCTATGATTAGATTTTTGGAACTAGAATCCAATATTGATTTATTTTAAAACAAATTCCTTGTAAGATTCATGACTTCTAGAATGTGTAATTTGTTAAACCCCTAGTACGTGTTTTGTGAATCTATACCATCCCACTAAAAGAGGAATAATAATGGTATAAAATGTTGAATTAATTTTCATAGATCATTAATGTCTGGATGACTACAATTTTTGTCAATTTTGTACACACCATACACAGGGCTCAACATAAATAGCCAATTTTGAAACTATATCATCTTAAAATTATGGGAAGATATCTTCCTTATCTCAATATTATTAAAGTTAGTTCAATAATCTATAGTGAAACATGTAATAAGAGGAATAATTCTTACTAGTTACCAAGTCATTCCGAACACTCTTATAATTTTTCCCTCAATCAATAGGTGGATAGGAAGTACCCACAAAATAGATCATTAATTCTATTAATATATGTAATAATGATTCATCGATGTGATGCAATTGAAAAAATAATTTGTCAATTATGATGAAATATATGAACCTGATATCTTTATCTATAATAATGGAAGATTTAAAGATGTCGAAGCGGTCATGGAAAATGAGATCAAAATTCGACATGAAAATCGTCAAGAGATTCTACTTAAGTCATGCATGTAATATAAATTTGATGGTAAGTTCTCCAATAAGACGACTAAGAACATAATTCCACTCATAAATCATCCAAGGAATATTTCCAACCCACTATATTAAGGGATTGTATATAAGGTCTATAATTTTCAATTCAACATCAAATTGGGCGAAATGGATCTATATCTAACTATAAAATGTTATAAATTACCTCTGATTCCAAACATACAAAACATTCATCAACACATGTACAAAAAACTAATAAGACTCTTTATTGGGAACAACCTTATTATTTTAAGTGTAATACCCTAGTCTATAAGTGTGACATTATTAAATAGTTGTCAATTTACCCATCAAAAATACTAATTATGCATGTGTATCACCTTTCATAAGGCCTCAAATAAGAACTCAATGAGTCCCCTTCAAACCCTCAAGAGATCATAGATAATTTTTTCACATCCAAAATATATATTTTTGATACTAGTTTCAAAAAAAACAATGTGTGCATTTCCTTCATAGAATATGACTATGGGTCACCTTTACCAGGGACTGTCGGACCATTATACAGTTTAGAAGGATATAACATATATATATATATGTTTCTGTGTTAATCATAGATAGAAAACTATTAAAAGATCAATCACATCTTGATATAAACCCTTTGTCACTTGGTTTACAAAAAAAATGACTTGTATCTATCCAACTTGATGATGGAGGTGTATAAAAAAATCTATAGGAAGACACTTGGGATGATCAATAGCATATCCTAATTTTTTATTCTCATGTTTGGATATAAATTTATTATATTTTTGAATTACAGAACCTTCAACATCTTACTTAGATGTTTTTGGATCCACAATCTTATGGAAGTTCCCTTGTCCTTCCAAAACTTCCTAAAATACTCTATCTATATAAAATTCAAGTGACTATATGGTTATAATACCCACCATGATTCTTCTATACCATTGTATATAGACATTAGGTTCTACATAAGGGAGGGAAAGAGGTCATTTTTAGAAAACACTATTCAAATTACTAATCTTATTCCAACCAGTAAACTCTATGAACAATATGTATTTCTCATCGGCTAAATTGAATAAAAAAATCATAATCTTAAAATTCATCCACTTAAATGGGTTCTATTTGAGGATAAATTTATTTTTCTAATCATTTATCTTTAATATTGTTGTCTATTGAATTTTACTATGGAGAAACCAATTCCATGGAAAAGAAATATGGTTGCACCATCTATGTGAATTAACCTTGGTGTCATGAATCATTAACAACATGAATATTAGACTGATATATAATTTTAATCAACACATCTGAGTATCATAAATTATCTATATGTGAATCCCCAAAAAATAAGGAAAACATATGGTCTAATAATTTTATCTTCTAGACTTATGAATTGATTGTGTTATGGGTCCAAACCACTTAGATAATCACTATTATTATCGTGGGGATATAAATTCCCCATCACCATATTTAGGATCTAAAAATATCCCCATTGTGTCACACCCATGATTTCATTTTGAAGTATTTTTTTCATTAATTTTTTCTGTATAATTCTTCCCTTTTGGTTTCCCTTGTGTTTTTTTGAGAAAAACAGAAATTTTGGTTTAAAATATTGTGGCGCATGGTTATCGCACAATTCAGAAACCCATGTGCCCTTGGTCATGTAACAGTGCATCCAAGTGTCATTTTTGGAAAAAGTTGAATAACATGGTTGGAATACATTTTTGGAAACCATGTTGGTTGAATGTGTGACCTATTCCTCTTGTATAATGATGGGAATACAATTTCCACATGGTTTGGAAAACCATGCAATCTGTCTAGGACATTAAATATTATATTTATATCATTTTTATCTCCTCAATTTTTAAACATGAATAACCCTATTCCTCCCCACTCAGTATTCTTCACACTAAGAGCCTCCCCCTGCCATACTTCTCCATTGGACCTCCTTTTGTGGTGATTTTGGTTTGTTTTCCCCTATATTATTCACGTAAGTCCCTCATTTCCTGATTTCTATACATTTTCATGTGTTTCTCTTAACCTTTATAACTGTTTCATATTTACAGTATATTTGGTGGCCTATTTAGTTTTTTATCATGCTTATTAGGGTTAAATATTGATGTTTTTGGTGTAATATTTCCACTATAGGGGTAACTTGAGGTGAAGTGTCATTTTACACCATTTTCTAGAAGTTTCTTCACTTGAGGTAGGTGGTTCCACACTTAAACATTGTTTGGTGATTTTTATTTTCATTGTTTTCTCCTTGGCTATGTTCTATGCATTTCTTATGAGGTTTGAAATGTTTTTTACATGTTTTTAAGATGAGTATGGTTAAAAAGTGTTTTTCTAAGGGAATTTTAATTTTTTCAAGTATGTTTATTTGTTGTGATACTTGAGAGTGGCTTAATAATTTGTGAATTTTGTTTAATAAATAGTGAAAGTGGTGTGAAACTTGATTTAATGTGAAATTGGTGTGTGTTAATTTAAAATGGGTTTTACTAATTACAAATGGTGGTTTTAATTGTGTACTCATAGTTATTTTGTGTGCATATGAATGTGGTGATACAATTATGACATGTGAAATGGGAGTTGAGCACAAAGGGGAAACATGGATTTCTAGGCGGGAAACTAGAAATAGTATATTATAGATTCAGAATTTGAAAGCCTAAATTTTTTTATTGGCTTGATGCTAATTGTCTAAAAATTGAAAAATAGGATATTCACTTAGTTGGATTTATTATTTCAACACTAAATAATTATAATGATGATCATAGATGACTATGCCATTGGTATGTTCCCTCTTAGTGGATTGATCATGAGAATGTTATGGGTTATGGTTTATAAAGCATCTTTCATTGAGATACGAGGTTCCACGTGTCCCATTTTAGCTAGTTCCTATAGTTTATTCCCAATATATAGTGAACTCTTTCGATATTGTACATGTCATTGACATACGGTGCACATTATTGTTTACTTTCGAAGTAGAGAATATTATTCATTTAATAAGGTTCTTCTCTTGAAATGTTTTCCTTTAAATTATTTTCTATAAAATTTTATCAAGATTCCATTTTATAAAAAATTCATTTTAGGATATATTATAATGTTTTTTCATGGAATATATTTTATTAGGTGGCATAATATTGTGCTCTGGGTCTCACCCTACATACACCTTTGTGTGTATATACACATGGTTTTATGTGACTCAAGTAAAGGAAATGTGTATCATGAATGTTGTTCGAGTTACTAGTGATCCTTTATTATAGGTGGTGGTGGTGGTGGCATGAGGATGAGGCTATTCTTTTTTCCTGGAGTTTTTTGGGATACTATCATTTTCCAACTTTTTTGTTGTAGTTGTTTTTTTGGGTTTTGATAAAATTTTAAACCTTGAATATGAAAATGGTTGTACCATTTTTTGTTTAATTTTTCGACACTGGAGATGTTTATTATTCTGGTTAGTTTATGATTATAATAGTGGTTGAAATAATTCCCTTGTTGTATTGTTGATACTCAGGCCCCAGTTTCTGGCTCTTGGGAATCAGGAACACCCTTCGGGCCTTGCCACGGACTGGGTCCAGTTTCGAGTAGGATGGAACTCCATCGTGGATCTTGAAAACACTTTATGGTAGGTCACAATATTTTTTGTCCTGATATTTGGTATGATCATGGATATAATGGATTTAGGACTATTGGGACATGATGTTGTTGTTGTGAGAAGGGTTCTGGGACATTACACCTTTTTTTATAGTTATTGACTCTTGTAGAAAAATTGAGCCCTAGAGAATTCTTCTGAAACCATTGGAAGAGGACGAAAAGAGTTCTCCAATAATAATTTACTAGAGACTACTAGAAGCTATGATCGAGGATTTCCATGCTTTGGGATAGGGAGTGGTTTTTGGTCCTTGTGAGGTTAGAGAAGCTATAACATATCTTATAATGGACAATGATTAAGAGTTTCTTAGGAATAAGACTCTTTCTTTCTGTGGAATCATTGAACATCAAGATGAAAAGGAGTGCCTTGGTAATATAAAGAGGATTTTTTATTGCCATGAAACTCTTGAGGAAATCTGGGAGAAATGTTCCTCTTTCTTGTTAGAAGGTCCTAGTCGGAGGAGGTGGGACTCAATGGTCCAAACAATGAAGAAAAAGGAATATGAGATGTAAATATTTCAATATCATTTTCCAAAAGCAGTACTATCTTAAGTTTTTAGCCTATTCCTGGTCATTGGAGTTCATGGATCTTACCCAGGGAGATAGGAAAATAAAGGATTATTCTAACCTCTTTGCAGATTTGGTTCCTTACAAACCAGAAATCATTTCTGATAAGAACATTATGGATCAAAGGATTGAAAGGGGGTTGTGTCTAGAGATTTTTCCCAATTATATCTATTTATGATGAAAACATATACTGAGGTGTATTACTATGATTTTATAGTGGAGATTGATTACAAGGTAAATCCTGGTTCCTTTTGGGTTGTGATAGTAGAAGGCAGTGGAATATCTTCAGAGAAGAAGAGGAAGTGAGACGAACAAGGGAAGAAGGGAGGTGGTAGTTCTGGCCATCCTTCCTAAATGTATTTGTCGGTGGTTTTCAATTTGGGATTAGTCTTGTTCCATCAGTATGGGAATGTAGATCACGTATCACATGCATTTACACATCCTCTAATACCCTATCACCAATGTAGATCTATGAGACATTTGGAGTGCTTTTTCAAAGTGATGTGTCATTATCATAGTGGTGTGGGATCTATAGATTCTAAGGTGATGTCAAGCCAGTCAGAACCATCCTGGTTAGTGGGTTCTTTGTATTTTGGTTGTGTAGGAAGAGCCTAATCATATATTGGAAAGATCCAATATAGGTATTAGTCTCAAGTTAGTGGGGGGGGGGGGGGGGTTAGGGTCAATATGATACTAGGAAGCTTCAATCAGTGGATCGGGCACCAACGGAATCTGATGCAGTGCCTATCAAAATTCGAGGTACCATTCTCATTGCATCATATTTAGATGGTGTCCCTTAGGAAATTGGTTCATTAGCTTCTTCTATCTATATCTTCCTTGTTTATCTATTAAAATTTCAAACTAATCTTATTTCGTATTTTATGGAGTTCGTGATGCTTCATGGTAAGAAGAGAGAGAGAGAAGGGATTAAGGTTCCCATCTTGTACACTCACCATGTCAGGGGTTCAGTTGGAATTTAATTTCCCTGATTTTTAAGTGGACCTCTTTGACATAATCCTTGGTATGGACTAGATGATGTTCTTTTAGGAACATATTGATAGTTACAGGAATCAAGTGAGTTTTGTGGAAACCAATGGTTATAACCATGTTTTTTATGGTGAATGGTATCCTCATTCAGCACATTATGTACTTCCACTTTTAGAATTGAGAAATTTCGTTTTTTAGTTATCTTCACTCGCATTGGAGGATGATGGTGGTTCTCCCACATGTGGATTACCTCCTGTGATGGATGAATTCTCAGATGTAATTCTAGAGGAATTTTAAGGCTTTCCTCTGAAGTGGGATGTGGGATTCCCTATTTATTTTTCACTGGTAACACAAATGATATCACATCCCTCATATACTATGACCCCCACTGAGATTATGGAATTAATGGTACTATTCAATGATTTTGAATCAAAAGGACTCATTCTCATGAGAATCTCACATTGGGCCTCACCCATGTTGTTTTCAAAAAATAATTATTGATCTATCTAGTTTTGTATTCATTACTAGAAGACGAATAAAGTGATGATCGAGAACATGTATCATTTTCCTCTTATTGATAGCCTTTTTGATCAACTAGAGGGGAGAAGGTGATTTTCTAAATTTGATTTAAGTTATGGTTATCACCAAGTAATGGTTAAAGAGGTGAATCTCTCAAAAATAGTATTCCATAGAAGATATGGCCATTTTTAGTATTTGGTCTTCCCTTTTGGGTTGAAAAATGCCTCAGTGGTTTTGATGTTTCTTATGAATAGTCTATTCCACCAGTATATCAATTCATTAATTGTGGTATTTGTGGAAAACATTCTGGTCTATTCCATATCTAAGGAGGAGCATGAGCATCATTTGAGGATTGTTTTATGCACTCATCATGACCATAATCTATATTATATGTTTTCAAAATGCACCTTATGGGTCAAGGAATTGAATATTCTAGGACACATGATCTTGTAATGTGGGGTTTTAGTGGACCTTGATATGATCTGTCCAATCATTTTGTGGGAGCAGTCGAAGAATGTGTTTGATATCATATGTTTTTTAGTTATGTTAGGATATTACATTCATTTCCTTCTAGATTTCTCCTAGATTTCTTCCCCCATGTTGGCACTAACATGAAAGGGGGTAAATATTTAGTAAATCCCATAGCTCCAAGGGTACTGTAAGGAGAAAATGTATTCGTTTACCACCACTCCTTTTCTGATCAAACCATAATATAAAAAGGGTTATGTGGTTTATTATGATGCCTCATGTATGGGACTTGGGTTTGTGCTTATGTAGGATAATCGTGTGGTGGATTATAGATCCCTTCAACTCTGACCACATGAGAATAACTACTATAACCATGAACTATAATTAGTATCGGTGATGTATTCCTTGAATATATGTAAGCATTATATTTTATAAAAGATTTTTTTTATTATTATGATTGAAATAATACATCCATAATTTTATCCTAATATATCTAAATCAAATGCATCATATTTGGGAGGAGTACCTTAAAGTGTTTTGATTTCATATTGTTTATTCCCTATGAAAAATTAATATTGTGGTGGATTTTTTGAATAGAAAAGAGTCAGTATAGGCCCTGAATGTGTTAATTGATGAGTCAAATTCGATGGGGATCTATTGTCAAATGCACTTAGATACAAAAGAGCTCATTTGAAGTGTTTTCTTGGATAGTGTTTTTTATGCCATCTCTTCTAGATTTTATTTGGTTGGAGCACCGTAATGATGATTTTTTCGAGCACTCCATGATGTTCATTCATGGTGGGGTGACTCCTTGTGAATAGTAATTGTCTCTTGAATCTTATTGTTGATTCATGGGTCACTTTACAATGTGGTTATCATTGGGATTGATGGGGGTGAAAGATTTTCACCAGTCTTAGGGGGTTGTTAATCATGTTACTACCGTGATGTTTTATGATGTGCATCGGTAGTTTAGGTGGCCAAGTATTAGGTGGGATATAGATGAATTTGAATCGCAGTTTTATACATGTTAGTAGCTAAAGGTAGTGCACCAAATATCCATTGGTTTTCTTCAACCACTAATTATTCCTTCATAAAAGTGGGATAAGATAACTATATATTTTATTGTTAGCAAACAACGTACACCAAGGTAATTAATTATATATGGGTATTGATTAACTATTAAGAAAAATCATCCAATTTCATTCAAATAAATTATTCCAAAAAGGTATATGAATTGTGCAAGTTGTATGGACATGAGGTAGTGAGGATTCATGGCTTTTCATCAACAATAATCTTATATAGGGACCCCCATTTTACCTCTAGATTTTTGTAAGTCCATAAAAAGTTGATGGGGGCGCAGGTAAAATTGATTAGGACATACAATCCGCAAATGGTTGGTCACACAAAGTGAGAAAATAAGATTTTGGAAGATAAGGTTTGGGCATGTGACATGGATTTAGGAAGATCATGGGATTGCCATTTCAGATTGGTCAAGTTTTTATATAATAACCGTTACCAATCCTTGATTCAAATGGACTCTTTTTTAGGAACTTTATAGTCAACCATGTTATTACCCTCTCTATTGGGATGAGGTGTGTGTGACCTCATTGTTGGGGTAGAGCTTAGTCAAACAAAAATCTGAGAAGGTCAAGATGATCAGGTATCAGTTTTTGAAAACTCAGAGTCACCACAAATCTTATGCTTCTCAAAGAAGCAGATATCTTGATTTTTTTATGGGTGATCGGGTGTTCTTGAAAGTGTCACCTCGCTTGGGTCATTGCCATTTGGGAAATCAAGGGAAGCTAATGTAAAGGTATCTTATACCTTTCGGGATAACATAGCAGGTTGGTATGGTGGAATAAAAGATATCCATACCTTTATAGTTGAAATAATTCCATAATGTGTTTCATGTCTCCCAGTTGAATAATTACAACCCAGATAAGACTCATGTACTAAATTCGGAATAGTTAGAAATAGAACCAGATTTTTAGTGCTTGAGTGGTCAGTGTGGATTAGAGAATCCCAAGAGAAGGTTCTTCCTGGGATGCGTATTAATTTTTTCATAATTCCTTGGTATCATGGTAATTATGATCATGATACTTGGGAGAGGAATTTATTATTGATTATGAGTATCCATTTTTGTTCTCTTATAAAGATTTTAGATTAATTTTGTGGGGAAGAATTTTTCAAGGTGGGGAGAATTATCAAAACCATGATTACATTTATAGGGTTTTTACATTTTAATTATGGCCTATAATGTTTTCCTTTTTTATTCCCTTGTATTTTTGAATAGAATTTAAAATTTTTGGTCAATACATGGTGGGACATAGTTGGCACACAATTTGGAAAACAGTATTCCCTTGTCCAGGTAACTGTGCATCCAAGTGTAATATTTTGACAGAGGCAAATCACACAGTTTTCACATGGTTTGGTAACCATGTGGGCAAACCATGAGACCTTATCCTCTTGGATAGTGAGAATAATACAGTTTCGGCACGGCTCATTAAACCATGCAGGAAAATTGTGAAACCTTTCTTGGCCATTAAAAATAAGATATTTATATTTTTTTCTCCCCCTAATTTTTAAAACTAAACACCCACATTCCTCCCCACTCTAGATTCTTCACCCATGGAGCCTCCCATAGCCCTATTTCTCCTTTGTACATCCATTTTGGTGTTGATTTTCGTATATTTTCCCATTTATTCCTCAAGTAATCCCTCATTCTATGTCTTCTCCATCAATTTAAGGGTTTTTATTCTTATTTCCTTTGGATTCACATTTCTAGTGGGTTGGGTGACCTATTTAGGATTGTATCTTGATTATTAGCTTTCAATGTTGATGGGTTTGATTAAATATTGCCTTTATAGGGTTCACTTAAGAGGATTTTGTGTTTTCTCTGATTTTTTATGAATTTTATTCACTTGAGGTAGGTGGCTTCATGATGAAACATTATTTAGTTATTTTGATATGTGTTATTTTCTCTTATCTTGTGTCCTATGAATTTTGTATGAGGTAATAAATGTGTTTTTAAAAAGTTTCAATATGCGTATTTTTTTAAAAGTTAGTTTTCTAAGGTAAATTTATTATTTTCAGGTGTATTACATTATTTTTATACTTGAATGTGTTTTATAAATTGTGAAAGAGGCTTAATAAAGTGTGAAAGTGGTGTGAAACATGATTTACAGTGGATTTGGTGTGTTTTTGCGTGTGAATTTAAAAAGGGTTTTACTTATGATAAATGATGGTTTTAATTAGGTGAATATATTTCTTTTGTGTGCATATAAATGTGGTGATACATTTATTACATGAGAAATGGGAATTGAGCACAAAGGGGAACCATGGGTATCTTCGTGGGAAACAAGAAATATTATGCAAGTAATTCAGAAGTGGCATGCCCGAATTTTTCTTATAGGTTGATGTTTATTGAATCAAAATTGGAAAAGACTAAATTCACCTAATATGAATGAATATTACAAAACTAACTAAATTATAATGATGATTGAAGACCACTAGGCCATTGGCATGTTCCATCTTAGTGGATCATTCATGAGAAAGTTATAGGTTATGATTTATATACCATGTTTTAATGATATAAGAGGTTCTTAATTTCGCACATTAGCTAGTTACTATAAGGTCTTCCTATGACATAGTTCTATCTTGTGATATTGTACATGTCGTTTTCATAAAATTAAATTTAGGGATTACATTAATATAAGAGAATTTTATTCTTTTAAAAAGGTTCTTCTCTTGAAATGTTTCCCTTTAAGTTTTTTTCAATGAAAATGTATCTAAATTTAGTTGTATAAAACTTCTATGTTAATTTGTATTGTAATAATTTGTAATGTAATCTATCTTATTGGGTGCCATTCTAATGGGCTTTGGATCCCACCATGAATACACCTTTGTGTGTATGAAGACTTCGTTATGTATCACTAACTAAAAGGAAATGTGCATCATGATGGTGGTTTGGGTTTCTAGTGATCCTTTATTGATGGTTTCGGTGGTGGTATCTTGAGGATGAGACTCAACATGTTACATGGAGTTTTTGGGATAGTATCATTGTCTCACTTTTTGTTGTAGTCTTTTTTTTGGGTTTTGTTAAAAATTGTAAACCATGAATCCAAAATAATTGTACCATGTTTGGTTACATTTTTCTAGCCTTGTGATGTTTATTATTGGGGGTTGGCTATTGTTATAACAATGTTTGAAATATTTCCCATGTCGTATTGTCGATACCCAAGCACCAGTCACTAGCCTATGGGGTTTATAAATTATCTTTACCCCATAGCATGAACTACTTCAGGTGTTGGGTTGGATGGAACTCTGGGTTGGTTCATGACCCATAACATCTCTCAAATCTCATAATCCCCATTCATATTTCAATTATAAAAATTATGAGGAAGGAAAATAAAAACATGATCTCAGAGATACCCCTTAAACATTTGAGGAATTATTCTATACCCCCATCGATGAAGTCCAAAAGATGAATCTATGTATGGAGGATACTACATGATATATAAAGAATATGATACAGCGTATCCTTTATAATAAAACATTAAGATATATTTCATGGAACTGAAACCAAATTTCTATATTAGATCCAAATGTTAGTACCAATAACTTGTCTTTTTCAAGATGAACACCATGGAAAGAAAAATTAAACTATGATCGTGACACTAACACATGATACCAATATAGACTTATATATTACCAATATCCTAAAATATGACTTAATAATCAAATATTAATATATGAAGTATCCCACAAACAATGTCTATGATTAGAAAAATAATAGGAAAATAAAATCCTACATCAATAATATGCATCTCAACTATAATTTTCCAAATAATGATTTCTCAGTTAGGATCGTTGATTTTCTAATTGATTTTTTTAATTGGATTCTCAACTCCTCTTTCATGGATGGGTATTTAGGTTATGATTATATATTTATGGATACGAATGTTTATTTGAACACCTTTGGGGAAATCCATGTCGTACATTTCTACTAAGTAATTTTCTGTGTCTAAAAAGATGTTGGTGCTTCAAATCAATGTTCCATGAATCATATCATTAATTAATTACTTCAAAATACTATTGAATGTTATATAGATTATCTTTTTGTAAAATACTAGTAGTGTTATGATCATTTTAAAAACTTGGAGCCGGTTTTCAACAATATGAGGTAACACAGTATGAAGATAATCCCTTTTGAGTGTAATTTTAGGGTAACATTGGGGAAGTTCCTTGGAATTATAGTAATCCTTCTTGGTATTGAATTAAACCATGATAACCCCATGTAAATACTGGATATTCATTACCCTAAAAATCATAATAATTTTAGGGGATTCTAAGGGTGTCTTGAATTTATTTGACACTTCATTACCAATCTCATTAGAAAATTCATGCCTTTCAAAAAATTGTAGAATAAGGTATTCACATGTTATTGGAATAATTATTATCAATAAGGGACTGATAATTTAAAATGTTACCTTCTTCACCTACTATTTTTTATGCCTCATTTTGAATAGAAGACTCTCATCCTTTATGTGGCTGACCTTGAGAGATCACACAGTACACGTGTTGCTCATAAAAATGATATATTGATGAAAAATGGTATCATTCATCACAAAAGAAATATGGTGGGTATTGAGAATTGATGATTTTATATCAACTTGATATGTTTAGAATTTATCTTTGTAATATTAAATTTTATCCATTAACAATAGAATCAAAATGTTCAATTGGTCTCTTGTATTGATCTTCTCTAGTGCATCCTCAGTCGACCAATCATAACCAATATTCTAGAATGGTTGGTTGTCATTATATATAATTATAAGGTACATTATATGTCTGATAATGAATTTTAACGACAGTTTTTTATTTATTTTTTATGACCACACCTCTCAGTAGATACATAAAAAGTTGATATAAATCCTCATGAAAAATAGGTTTTGTCTATCCATAATGCTTCCATGATATGGAAGATGTACATTTATAGTTTATATAGAATCCCAATGGGAAGATTAAAATAAAATTGAGGCTTAATAAATCTTTCATGGGTGTTATATTCATCACCCATGTTAAAGTTATTCTCTTATATTATTTCAAACTATTAAATGGTTTCCCTAGTATTAATGAATAATACCATCCCATCACTGCATACTTGATTTGTTCCCTATAAACATTAATGGCCTGATTAAATAAAAATAGTGATTTAGTGTTGGTAAATTTGTTTTTTCTATGGTTATCATTCCATTAAGAAGGAACGATAAACCCCTTGGATTGATTATGTTCGAGGATTAATAGATATAATCCTTTTTGATCTATTATCGTATCATGTATTCTATTCCCAAAATACATATACTGATGTATTGGATAATGTACTAGAAACCCTGATAGATTCATTCATAACGAAATAGTCTAAAACATTTTTAATAATTGGTTGTTCTCATCATTCATTAATAATGGAATGGAAGAGGTCAAAGAAGTTTCACACCAGACATAATCATGTAAAAAAACCAGCATCACAGATTGATTCCATAATTGGATGGATGTACTATATAGAAGACTACCTTTAAAATTGAATTCACCCATAATATTTAGCTTAAAAAAGAGGAAATATGGAAAACCAGTTAATTTCACCATTCATGATGTCCCAAATTCCATGAATGTACTCTATAAGTGTAACATCCCAGACCATGTGCCACATGTCGGTGCTCGGAGCCAGTTGTTCACATGACCCTATGCGCACCTCCCTATATGTCATATACTACCGACTAGAAGCAAGGGTCTGATAATTCATTCATGGGGAGTCTATACCCTCTTTGATCTGATTAATATCCCATAAAAAATAGAAACCAATAGTGGAAGCAATATATTTCAATAATAAATATCAATATCTGATGATAAAAAACCAAAAATAAAATATCCAACCAAAACATTAGCAATCCACGATAAATTATTTTTCAGGTGTCTAAAATAAAAATATAAAATAATTAAACGGATGTCTCCTTAGTTTGTCTCAAACCAAATTTGGTTCCCTCATCCAAGCTCCATCCCCAAACAAGCCATCTGATATAGGTAATTTATTTTTAACCTATCATGAGACAATAATTTATATTCGAGTTCCGATTAGGCAGCCTGAGTAGGGTGTGATTTCATCTCCGTAGTCCACCACAAACAGTGTCTAAAATTATATCCATTTAGATAATAGTTCATGCAGTCCAATAATTTAATATTTACAATTCACATTTAAACAATTATCAAATTATAAATTAATAACAATTTAACCACATAAACCTCATGTTACCTTGGACACCTGTATCTAAATACCTACTTTAGCACATTCCAGAGTCTTAACAATCCCTGAGGGATATCTCATGTTTTAATTCCATTATATCCATTCTTATTTTCACAAATTAATGACCCTATTACCCCTCATTAATTCTCACAATTGAATGACCATGATATAATTATTTTTTAATTGGACGAATTTCCATGTTACCATTCACCATTTTACAATATATAATTGAATGAGATTGTTACTATTCATAATACCAATCTAAATTTCCATGTTATCATTCATCATTTTAAAATATATAATTGAATGAGCCTGTTACCATTTATAATACTTGTTGTAAATTACATGTAACCATTCACCATTTACATATATAATAATAACACAATATTACCCATATATCTCAACCATCCATTAATTAATTCAACAATTAATTAATACATTAACAATATCAATAGTCAATAAATTAATTCATTAATTAATTCTTCAAACTCACAATTCTGACAACTCATAATTAATTCCCAATTAATTATTTATTTCAATGATCAATAACACACAATTAATTCCCATATTTAATTATTACAAAATCTATAAATTTCACATTCCAATAATTATTTAATTCACTAAATTAATTATTTCTATTTAAGAATTTCAAATTCTAAAAAAATCATGATATTTTTTGAAAAAATCATTTGTTAAATCAAAATCACAACAATGGGATTTTTACATTAGGCCACCTACCTCAATTTTTTGTTTTAACAATATTATATATATATATATATATCTAAATCCAATAGTGGGTAAGTATCCTTATTATTTGGGAAGAAGGATTAAAATAGAGATATAGATCTCAATGAAAAGAAAGCATATACTCGGTGTTGAAAATCATCTATCTGTCTTTTTACTCACAAATAATGGAGGTTATGAAATCTTTGGATCTATTAGTAAGTGTCCACAATCATCAATAAGGATCCTAGGGTTAAATTAGGAGGGATATATATTAAAAAAAATGATATTTCATCCATAGAACATGTTTAACATTTCAAGTGAGGCATTTACACAACATGTAATCTTATTATGCAACATAAAATGATTTTTGAAGGATTATATTGAAAGATTATTAACCTCGTATTTATTTATTTAAATCCCATGAAAAATTAAAAGATTTGTAATACCCTTACATTACGTGTAAATTTTTTATTTTTAGTTTCGTCACATTTTCCCTTCACATCCTCTCAACTCACCTCGAACCCATTTTTAACACTAAACTCATTTATACCCAAAATCCATTTATTCAAACCATTAAACATAACAAATATTAAGTTATTTTAACCAACAAAGTCTCTCCATATGTGAATAATATTGGGCCATTAATGTTTAAATGAATGGAACATATAGAGAAAAGTACTAGAAAAAAAAAAGACGGGATCATACAATCTTCCACCTCAAACAACTCTTCCTCGAGCTGCATTTAAATAATTATCTACGATTCTGGGTAAAATATTTTAGGCCATTGACCCCACATATCTTCTTTTATTTACCATGTTTCCTCCTATATATTCCCATATTCCCACAATATAGGAACTATCAGCATCGTCTTTCCCCACGAAACTTTCTCACTGTGATATAACACACACATCAGATGATCCACAAAGAACACATCAATCTAAAGATCAAAATCCCATAAATTGATCAAATGAGAAAGATTGGGATGATAATTTCAATATTTTGATACATGGAAAAGATATTTCAAGTCACTAAATTTCTATGGAATTGCTAATCGGTACACAGCCGATTCGATTTTTTCCACTACCTCAAAAGGTACAATGAAAATGGGTGCAAACTTTCCCTTCCTCCATATCACGTGATGGCCCAACCAAGAATTCACATGAATTAATTCATGATCCCCCTCTATAAACTCTAGGGTTTCACCTCTATATATTATTATTAGACTTATCCATACTTTGAACTGTATCCAATTGTTGTTAAATTAGTTTCACCTTATCCAACATCTCATGCATGAGACTCGGTCCCAAAAACAATGAATCGCTAGCCTCTATCCAATATAGTGGTGATCTAAATCATCTACCATATAGATATTTATATGGTTCCATATGTATAGTTTTTTATATATTTTTCTATAGGAAAACTACACAAAATACAAGTGGTTCTCCCAAGATCCTCTAAAGTTAATAACACATGACCATAACACATCCTCAAATACATGTGTTGTACGCTGTGACTACTCATCTATTTAGGGATAAAAATCCATACATAATAATAAATTATTACCAAGCATTTTACACAAGCCCTTCTAGAACCATTATGTGAAACATGAATTATAATATGAAACTACAGTCTATAGCACCATGTGTAGAAAGAATATCTCCCACACATACAAAACTTTGAGCTTCTCTACTATGAAAGACTCTTGTATAGTAAATAAATGTGATAATTTTGTTAGTAGGTCCACAAAAACCCAAATAGTTTTATTTTTCCTTGGTTTCTTCATTTGAACTACCAAAAAATCCATCATCCCAATTCCACTTTTCAATAGGTAACAACTAAAGAAAACCTCTAGGTTGTTGATGCTTTACCTTAACCTGCTGATAGGTGTAGAATTTTCTCACAAACCAAGCTATCTAATTTTTAATTCCTGTCCACAAAAACTATAATCATAGGACACGGTAAATTTTTTTCAAAGATAGATAAATTAACCACTTCAAGGAATGAAATTATTGCATGAGATCCTCTCATATTCTCGTAGGCACAATAACCTTATTCCTAACATAGATGAACTCATCCTCAGTTATGCTCCAATATGAAGCTGACTCCCCACCTTCAATGATTTCCCTCAAAGAAAAGAATTCCATATCCTAATACTACCTATCTTATATCCATATTAATAGTGTGGACCCCAACACAACTAATAGAAGAGTCATTTATTCCACATTCTACTAAACCACCACATGTTGCTCAGTCAGAAAAACTATCATCTTCTACACATCACTAGACTCCTGAACTATCTAATTCTGAGTATTTCCAAGTAAATAATTAGTAAAATTGTTTCCTTTTCCAAGTTTATATTCCATATAAAAATCAAAAGACTGCATATATTCAACCCATCACTGCTTTCAAAGATTCAATCCTCTTTGAAAAAATATGTACCTTAGCCTCTTGTGATCAGTAATCATGGTAAAATTTTCACCCAACAGATATTGTTTCCAAAACATCATAGAATAAACCACTACTACCACCTTGAGATCATGAATATTGTAGTTCTGATCATGAGGTTTCGAATTCCAATACCCATACACCACAAATCGGTCTACCTTCATCAACACATCACCAATTACAATTCAAGAAGCATCAAAATACATTGTACACTCATCACTTGGTTTGGGTAGGATTATGGTCAATATAGATGTCTATTTATTCATCAACTCTTGGAATTATTTCTCATAATATTAAATCCATTAAAACATTACCCCCTTCTTGTTCAGGCCTAGAAGCAGTGCTAACAAGCATAAAAATTCATGGATGAATCTACGATAATATCCAGTTGACCCCCGAGAGGTATACATGTCAAATATGTTCATAGGATTATTCTAAGAAACAATTTCCTAAAGCATTGTTAGGTCCACTAACACATATTACTCTAAGATTATGGGTAACAAGAAGTGTACCTGGTCAATCCCAAATTGTCACTATAATAGCTTGGCGTATAGTCAATGCTCTCTCAGTGTAGTTAGAATGATCACAAGATGTTGGGAATGATCCCCATGATTCATGGAGAAAACCAAGATATCTTCCATGATCACTACCACAGACTGCTCTAGGTATGGATGGAAGATTCTATTCATCAAGGACATAAAACATGCTGGTACATTTTTCAATCATATTGTAATTAAAATAAACTAATAAATCCAAATACTACTCATGAAAGTAGTCCATGATATATCCAAAGTATGAAACCTCATCTAATGATAACCTGGTCTGAAGATGATCTTTGATAAATCACATGCTCCTTTCAAATAGTCAAATATATCGTTGACAAACTGAAGAGGATATTAATTTTTCACAGTAATCTGATTCACCATCCGATAATCAATGTACGAGTGAAAAATCATGACATTATTCATTACAAACAAATTAGGTGATCCCCAAGTAAAAATACTATTTTGGATAAACCCCTTATAGAATAACACATCCAGCTAATTATTGATCTCTTTAATCTCTATTGGTTCCATTTTTTATGGATGAATAGAAATTGGCTCAACCCCCGACATGAGCTCATTAGTGAATTCCACATCTCTCTAATGTGGTTGTTATGATATGTCTTCAAGAAGTACCTTCTAAAATTTATCAACTGCATGTGGAAAGTTTTCATGTTGTACTCCCCCATAATCTAATAATAAAATATAAAATCTGGGTTGTGAGCTCTCCCATTTGCGGAGTAATTGGGCCCACTCATCCTTCCTGGATATTCCAATCCCCACGGTGAATAAGATGGTCACTATTAAGAAACACAAAGGTTGACCTCATTCATTAAAAATCTATATAGGATTTGTGTGATACTATCATCTCCATATCCATAATCAATTCTAATCCCAACATGACAACAATATAGAGATCCCACAAAAAAACAATATTCCTTGATTTTGAAAGAAAATACCTTGCACGAACAGATGTCTCTAGACCATACTCTCAATTATGTTTCTATAGTTATAACCCCACTTAGTAACTCAACCGAAATGATCAAAACATTAATGTGTTGTTAATATATAAAGGAATTAGAGGAACTGGTATCAAATAAGGAAGTAGATAATATAGAATCTACAAGAATAGTACCTCTCACTGTTTATGGTACATTATTTCTATCCATAAGTGTAAGTTGTAATACATGTAGCTGTCCTGCCCCTATCCCTAATGAAGTTGTCTGACCCCCACCCATTTCCCCACTCTATTGATATGGGTTCTCTTTCCTTGAAAACCCTCATCCTATGCATCTACTGCCTCATCTACCAGAACTCATGTTTCCTTCCTTATACATTTTTGAAGACATTTTTCCCACATTTTTATCCTTTCATGCTGCACCCTTAATGACCTTCTGTCTTGGAATCCTACATAACTTCTTCATATTTACCATCCCTTTGCAATACCAACACTGTACTGGTGGATGGGAATAATCCCTTCAATAATGCCCTTACCTAGAACACTGAGAAAAAATTATTCCTATAAGGTCCTATAAAATCAATCCTCATGTCTGAATACTATAATTTCCACTGGTCTTACTAATTTTTTCATAAAGGTGCCTCCTTCTCTAAAAAATCGCACCTTGTGACTGTAAAATAGTAACTACTTGTCTAGTTTTGGAAGCCTTTTCTAGGTTTCACTCATCTGTGTGATCAGGATCTACCACCTCAAAAACTTATTTAACTGACTAAGGTTAACTTGGGACATAATTTCAAACATAATTCCATTTTGAAAGCATCTCTTTGTAGTTGTATCATCTCCTATCAACACTATGGAAAAGTGATATAGGTATGTAAAGAATCCAAAATAATACATCACAAATATTCTCCCATGAGTCAACCAATTGAATTTTTCATCTTTCTCTTGTCTCAACATCTTAGTATAGAAGTTCTCCAAGAACCTTCCCAATAAGTCCTTCCATTTCATGCCATATGTCTATCATATCCACGCCTAAATATCCCACTAGTGTTTCGTTGATCCTCATCGCATATCAGTGGCCAACTTGAAGCTCTTTTTAGGAAGAGTCTCTAAATGGTCATGTATCATATCGATGGACTCATCCCAGAACTCAACTCCTTCAGGTCCTCCCTCTCCAATGAATCACAGAGGATACTATAACTGGAACATTCTCATTTGGTCAGATATGATTTTCACACAACTTTTTGGTTCTCATTCCATGAATTTCATGAAGTGAGGAAATTTCCATCAGAACTGCTCCCCTAGTTCCTCGCCTGGCATAATTGATGACTTGGGTACCACCATTGGAGTATAATCCATTTTTATTTCCTCCGATCATCCTCTCAACAAGAATCTTCATGGAGGCATAACACTAAAATTCCAATAATTCACCTTAGCACACATTTGAAATCCTTAACACATTTATGTTAGGGAAAAAAACAACATTTCATAACAAGTCATATCCCCTACATCTCTTCACACAATCACAACTGAGGTTCTAACCGAACCCTTGATCATCCTACACCTAGGTCCTGGTTACCAGGGTAAAAACATTCTAATAGTTTAGGTATCCCATTCAGACACCCATTTAATCACATTATTAAATCATTTTACCATTTAATATTTCATATTAGGCACCATATTCAAGTAAATTTCACAATACAAGAAAATACTTGATGTTCAACAACTTACCCAAAAACCATTTTCTTGTTTGTTCCTAAGTTATTCATGTCCCAAAATAATACAATGTTCATAAAATGATGCATGTAAACATGAATCTCAAGTCATTTTTTCCAAAATCTAGTTCGTAGAAAAATCTAAAAATTAATTATAACATCACACAACAAGTGCATCACTCTATGTGAAATAATATTCAACTCTAACAAAAAAATAACAATAATAACATTCCCACCATTGAGAAATTTTGTTTTCCCCCAAACATGGTTTTGAAACTCCCATGAACGAGCTCATTATCAAAGAAAAACAATTCTTAGTATCCTATCTACCATTCCCAAATAGTAATAGAAATGAATAAGAAGAGAAAACTCATTTTATAATATTTTTTATCATACCATCCCAGGTTCCACATGTTGGTGCCCCGATCCGGTCGGTCACATAACCTCAAGTGTTCCTCCCCATATGCCAGAGGCTCTCAACTAGAAGTGAGGGTCTGATAAGACATTCATGGGGAGACTATACCCTCTTTGATCAGAGTAATGGACTAGAAAAATTAGTAACCCATAGTAGAACAAATACATTTCAATAATAAATATCAAGTTATGATGACAAACAAAATGATAAATACAATAATTAACTAAAATAGAATAAATCCATCATATAGTATGTGTGAAGTCTTTAAAATAAAATCAGAAAATAAAGACACAAATGACTCCCAAACGGGTCTTGAACCACGTCTGGTTTCCCCATTCCATCTATATCTCCAAACTAGCCAACAAACACATGGAATTTTCCCTTAACATGTCCTATTATAATAAATCCTATATTGGTACCAACTAGGAAGCCTGAATAGGGTATGAGTACAACTCCTTTTTCCACCACCGATTTTATCAAAAAAAATATCTAATTATATTATATTTTATGTAGTTCTATAAATAAATAATGACAATTCATAATTAAACAGTTATTTTAACACCCTGAAATTCTAATGTAAGAACCTTATATTTGATAGTGTGCATGACCTGTAACACCATCCACGTAAGGGAAACTAATACCCTCATATATTAAAATGTATTTTATTATTAATATAGATTTTATATATTCTATATTTTTTATGAACTTGACACTGAGTTTCCTTACGTTAAACATAGGAGAGACTTTCTTCAAAATCTTGCATTACATACAAGAATAAGTTTTACCGAATAATGATATATTATCAAATATAATAAAACATGAAATATCCTTTAAATAATTAGTTCTGAATATTTTTATCTAATTTATTGAAATATATGGTTTACAAAAAGTTATAATTAATTTATTACAAATAAATTGGAAATTAATTTGAAAACTGATGGAATATAAAAGAAAATAATATTATTTTCACAATGTTGTTTTACCCTAATAGATTTAATTTAAAAAAACTTGTGGGAGATATTAATGTAATATAGATAAATATCATATATTCAATATAATATTTCTGAATTTCATCCAATATATTTGATAATCATAAGATAATAAGAGACCAAATATTACACTTAAAACACTATATTTTTATAAAGTTAATTTTTCCATCATTAAATGGATAAACCATATTAAATATAAATTTTTATAGGTTAATTGATTTAATATGTAAAACATAAACTTCAACCTTTAAATAGTAACATTAAAATTAGGTTAGAGTGAATATTTTATGTTTTTTGAAACAAAACATTTTTTAATTAATTGTTTAAAATAATAAATTTTAGTTCAAAACTGATTTTTCAACAAATTTATTTATATGGTTAAATTATATATTTAATCACTCTTATTGTTTAATTTAATAATAATTTTATCAATTAATAGAATTATTTTAAATTTAATCAATTTTAAATTGAAATTGACTACAAAAACATAGTAAACTTTTAGAAGTTTTTACCTTAAAAAACCTGCATTGGCGTTCCATCTGTGGGATACAATTTAAATTAATTTGTGCCAATACGGTGATTGTAATTTGGAAAAATGGATTCCATATTTGGTATCATCATACTTTATAATAACTAATAAGAAAAAATGGTTTTTACCGAAAATATTAGTGAAATTGAATAAAATTAATTATAATTATTAACGTCAAATTAATCTCTATAAAGGACTAAACCTTCAACTAATGGTCCCAGATGAACTATTCACTATTCCAACACCCATTTTATAGAAATAATTAGGCCATGAACCTTCCATTATTTATATTTTGGCGTTTGAATACATTTTCTTGGCATGAATGTGGGTATGCCTAAGTTCTTTCTGAAAATATCATGTGAGTACTTCCCACCTTAATAAAAGGCCACCACCTCTCCCTTTTCCTCACACCTCTTAGACCAATTAGTTTTGGACAATATATGACTATATAGATTCCAAAAATCCCACCCCTAAACCTTGAATCCTCTATTTGGGATGAAATCCTTCCATGGAAGCCATTTGGTACAATCAAAAATAAGTTATAAGATTAAGAGGCAACATCTTCTCTAAAGCACTCTAGTTTCATTTCAATTCTCCACCCCCTAAAATAACACTGTTACATGATTATATGAAAAAAAAAATTATCCACAGTATACTAGGATATTTTAGTGTAAATGGTTCTTCCAAAACAAAAAAAAAACCCTCCTTTTAATGGATATTGAACATACTGTATCTCTGTACGGCGAACTACTACCTCACGAAAGGATAATTGTTCATTTTTATTTTACCACCAATCAGGGTGGCCATTATGATGGAAAATATATTTTTATATGATATAATGATATTTATTATGTATCTATACTTATTTAATCCTTTTAAAACTCATACATTTAATACTACCCATTTTTTGTTAATACTATAACGTTGTTTGAGAAACTACAGACTACCACCCCCTCATAACAATATGATTCATTCATGCTATACATGGAATACATTAAAAATGATTTTAATAAAGCTAAGTATCATATATAAAATAGATATTATTCTTTAATTTTTAAATACATTATATCATTTATTATTTTTTTATTAATATGACAATGAAATGAAAGTACCCTTCACGCGTACATATGACCTGACATCTCCATGAATAGTGTAATACATTTCTTATGTCCAAATATTATGGAGTATTTTAAATACATATTTACTAAATATATAAGATAATTAAGTCTTGGTTTACATTATTTATATTTTTAAATCAATATCTAAAAAATAGAAACAACAAGTAACAAGTAAAAACATACTTTAGAAAACTCGGAAATTAACATATGAAATAGTTATAATAATGAAGGTGTGTTGACAAAGGGGTAATAAAATATAGTATGAAGTTAATATATGATATTATAAACATTATTATGGTTTTTCAATACATTATTAATAATTTTTAAACCACTATATAGGATGATAAATACCGCACATCAAAATGATGGTTAGGGTAAGGGATTTGGTCTCAATTTACTTTCCATTGAGGCTAATTTTTTTATTATGAACCAATTCACTTTTATTTGGTGTAATTAAAAAAATTAAAATTTTGTATCATTAATATCCTTAATCTAATGATATTATAATATTGATTTAATATTGTTACTTTATGGGGTTTATGATTTAAAATTTTCAATGTGGTATGGAAGACATCAGAATGTCTAAAATGTCATTTACCTAAAAATTGTTTTTATGTTGTTTCAATGGTATTTACATTCATTATTGTGAAAACCCCAGTTTTTTAATCCTACACTTGGGAATTATTGATTAAATTTTATATTTTATTTAATTAGGATATTTTGATAAGGAGTATTATTCATGAATATGTAAAATGCTTTGCAGTGGTATTATACTGGTGAGGCTTGACTATAGATAGCCCCTCGATGAATCGGTAGTCTCATGAGACAAATATTTTATCCAAATTATATGGGTATTTACCATATATATTTTATGCTGTATTTGTGAAAGTTATTTATTTTAAAGAGACCACGTACCTGGGAAACATGAGGTCCAATAATTAACCACTTACTTCATTTAGATTTGATTATTCATCCACGAGATATTTCATTGACATATCTATAGATACATTTCATTCTTAGTTTGTTAACATATATTTAATGAGTTTTATTTTCTTACATTTCCATATTGATATTTCCTTATATGGTTTATTGAATGTCATGTGTTATCATTTATTTACCTTTCCATGTTAATTGATTCTTATTGATTCAGTATTTTTTAAATGTTAGTTACCCTTATAGAGCACTTTTCTAACCCTTATTATGTTCCCTTTCCCCTGGTTATGAAGAAAATATCTTTGAATAAGTGTTCATGGATGTAATTTAATTTTTTATTATGTATCATATTTTTATTTCATATTTCCCTTTGATTTATGGGTATTGGGTATGTAATATTCATTTCCAAGACAGCTAAACGGATCAGTCCTTTAAGATTTTATTCCTTATAATCATGATATTGAAATAAAATAATGCACTGACTCTAGGATTATGGTGTTAGGTCATATCAGTTTGTATCAAAGGATGTTTAGAAGCATCCTTGGAAACTATATTTAAGAATATAGATTAAGGATCACAAATCTAATATAGAAGTTGAGGATAAGTATACAAGAACATCCTATAATTTTTGTAAGGTAGTGATTATGTGGGTATTAATAAAAATAAATCCCTATATTGATACAATAAGTGGATGTGGTTCTAGAATAGATTTACATAGGTGTAATAACTCTTACAAGATGTTTTGGGCCTAAATTGGGGTAACATAGTACATGGAAACGAGCCTTACTGTACATTTAGTTTGACTCTCCTGGTGGATATGCTTAGGATAATTAAAATTTTATTTACCTACCATTATGAAAGATTTAAAATTAAATATTACCCCAAAGTAACCAAAGTTTATTATTCTAGGATTCATGATGCATAAATTTATGTTATGTGCTATATCATATTAAGACTTATACAATGTTTACAACAATATAAGAAAATTTAGTGTATTGCATTTTTTAGAAATGGAACATATAAAGAAGAATGGTATCAATAGACATGGAAAATGTAGAGATTTACATATTTAGTAATCAAATATAGCTAGTATTAGAACTGAGAATTTTATGGATATATTAGGGAAACATAGTTAGGGTATGAAAAATAACCATGCCTGAATGGAGATAACTATTCCCTAGAGAGAATTTCTTTTGTTGGATTGCTTTATGTGGTAGAATCCTCCATTTATAGTGGGAATACAAGTAAAATTGAGGCTGAGAAATGGATTAGGTCTCTGGAAAAGATATTTTCTGCCATGGAATAGAGCAAAAATGAAAAGGTTTCACTTGCGGTCAATTGTCTAAATGGTGATGCCAATGAGTAGTGGTATATAATCTAGAATATAAGGTAGGAAGAAGAAATAAAACTCATTGAATAGACTATTATTTAGGAGACATTATTCAATAAATAATTTCTTCATGATCATCAAATTGACATGAAGTGGAATTTCCCAGACTTAAAGAAAAAGGAAGAAGAGTGTCCCGCAAATTATGAAGCTAAATTTATAAAGTTATCGAGATGTGCTACACATTATATACCCAACATGGAATGAAATATAAACCACATATTTCAAGTACATAATCCAAGTATCCGAAGGGAACTAGTGTCTCAAAATGTTTATTCATACAATGAAATAATTTTATTTTCTATCCTAACATAGAAAGAATTATACATGTTTTATGGATTCATGGAAAACCAAGAGAAGAAGAGGTCTTTTGAACCCCATGAAAATGGGAATGAGGCAATGAATATTATGGAAAGACTGATTTTCTAACATGTTATAAATATTGAAGGAATCACCCTGTTTAATTCATGAAAGGTTTAAGAGTTTTTTATAAGTGTTTAGAAAAGGGTCACTAGGAAAAAAATGCAAAGGAAACAGGAAAAATGCTGCTATTAAATTTTACAACTACAAGGAGAGGGGAAATATTCAAATGAATTCTCCATGAATTAAGAGAATATATGTCAGAATAAGATATGTGATCAACATCAATCATATTTTATTAAACAACTCAAGTGGAATGATTAATGTACTTATTTTTTTGATCTAATAAATATGTTGTAAAAGTATTTTGTTTCTGATGTTCTCATTATATAATTTTTGAAATATCTAAGGACTGTACAGTAGTAATTTTTCATTATGCATTTGAGATCATATGTTGAATGGTAATAATAAAATTTATTTATTAGAAATTAAAATATTTCAATAGAAATAAAACCCTTAATATGTTCCTAACTTTGAGATAATATGAAGAAATGAATGATTTGGAAAAGTACTGACAACCTTGGAACTGATAAATGACTTTTTAACAAGTGTAAAATGAAATCATTAATGGATTTTACAAAAATTTTGGATTTAGATAATATATTCAATAACATGTGACTTAAATTATGAATAAGGAAGAATGCAAGGTCCCAATAATATTTTTTTGGTGATTTGAGTTATTACCATATTTTAAGAGGATACATGATTAAGTTATACACATGTTTGGAATGTAAAAATTTAGATATTATTTATGTTGATTAAAGGATAATGATAAGTTAATTTTGGGAATTTAATGCCTTTCCTTGAAAAGTTATTGGATCATAATTTTTTAGAAACGTGAACTATTTATAAAATGGTTTAAATTTGTTGTTGGTTCAGATTTTAGATTTCAATATTTTACTTCCCCATATGATGCATCATATGATAAGAGAAGAAGTAGAAATTGTTCACGGTTTAATCAAAAGAAAATATTATGTGTATAGAAATTTATATTTACTTATATTCTCATACAATGAAAGAATTACTTAACAATATAAATAAAATGGTTTTGAAACAAAATACTTTTCTTATTAACATAATTTTTTTATGATATCAATGAAATTTATTAAAACCGATTATTTATGGATTTGTTGTTAATAACTTTAATCTAAAAATGTTCTCTATCACGCCCCATTAGAACTTGATTTTTGTTTTTCTCCGGCATATCTATGTTTTTATTTCCCACCTATGTTATCCTACTAGGAATAATAGTTACGTGACCATTGTACCTACCATAATCTATTATTAAGAAGATGTGTTATTGACCCTATTTTCAATGTGGGACTTTCCAAAATATTTTATTTAAAATCCCTATATTTTAATATTAATTTTAAACTGTTGGGATTAAATTTTTTTAGGGGGGGTTGAATTTAACACCCCAAAATTCTAAAGTAAGAACCTTATATTCGATAGTGTGCATGAGATGCAATACAATGTCTATAAGAAAAAATAATACACAGAATCTCTAAAATGTATTTACTAATTTAAATATATTTTATATTTGGTAATGAACATGACACTGGATTTCCTTACATTACACACAATAGCGACATTCTTCAAAATAATACATTACACACAAGACCGGGTTTTTACCAAATAATGATATCTTATTAAATATTATAAGATATGATATAGACTATAAATTTTTAGTTATGAAAATGGGTAACAAATTTATGAAAATATATGGTTTATAAAAATTTAAAATTAATTTATTATAAATTAATTAGAAATAAATATGAAAATTGATTGAATATAAAAGAAAATTTAATTATTTTCTCAAAAGTTGTTTTAACATAATAGATTTAATTAATAAAAATTAGTGGGTGATATTAATGTATTATATATATATATATATAATATATTCCATATAAATTTTTTAATGTTCGTCCAATATATTTTATAATCATAATATAAGAACAAATCAAATATTACAGGTAACCACCTATATTATAATAAAGTCATTTTTACAACCTTTTAATGGAGAACCCAGATTAAATATGAATTTTGAAACTATAATTGATTTAACATATGAAAAATAAACATTATATTTTATATATATACATAAAAATTAGGTTACGGTGAGTTTTTTGAAATTTTTTAGTGACATGCCATTTTTTAATGAATTCTTAAAAATAATGAATTTTTGTTCAAAACTACCTTTTCATATTATTTATTTGTTAGGAGAAATTATATTTCTAAATTGTTTTAAATTTAAATTTGATAATATTTTTATCTATTAATACAATTCATGTCATGGGAATCAATTTCACTTTGAAATTGACTATAAAAACATAGAAAACGTTTTGACATTTTTACCATAAAAACATTTATTATCGTCATGTCTATGGGATTATATTTAAATAAATATCTGCCACTTATATGGATAGAATTTTGAAAACTATAACCCATAATTGAGATAATAATAATTTCTGATTTCTAATATGAACAAATTTGTTTTTTTTCAAAAACAATATTAGGGAAAGTGATTAAAATGAAATGCAATTATTATGGTCAAATTAATCTTAATAAATGAATGACCATTTAACATAAGAGAAAAAAGACCTACCCACTTTTAAAAAACCCATTGGATGTATATAAATAATCTATAAAACTTCCATTATTGAGTTTATTTTGTTTTTAAATACTATTTTTAGGTAAAAACTTGTGTACACCTACCATCTTTTTCAAAATACCATGAGAGTCATTTTAATCCCTAATAAAAGGTCACCACATCTCCCCATTACTTACACATATAAAACAACTTAGGATTGGACAAGATATACACATAAATTGTCACAAAATCACTCCCTTATATTTGTAATCCTCACTTTGGCCCGAAATTCATCAAAGAATGCATTTTCGTACAGAACGAAAAAAGTTACCCTATTAAGAGGTAACATCTTCTCTCTAGCTCCCTAGTTTCATTTCTATTCTACCTTCCAAAAAATATATTTATCACATGATTATATAACAACACCATATTCTTGAATATACTAGGATATTTTTCTATTATGTTTTCAATCTACACTTTCACACACTTTCATCTGATGGGTAACTAACATATTGTTTTTGTGTACGGAAAACTAAATCCTCACAAAATGATGACTGTATATTTTTTTCTTTACCACCTATTACTATGGCCATTATGATGGAAACTATGTTAATATATGATATATATGATATTAATTAATTATTTATACTTCTTTCATCCTTTTATGACACATACCTTTAATAATTCCTATTTTGCGTTAATATGATAACATCGTTTAAGGAAGTGTGGACTGCCTCCCCCATTGAGTGATGTGAATCGTTTGCGATGTACATGGAACATAATGAGGATTATATTAATGAACATTTGTACAATATATAAAATAGATATGATTCTGTAATTTTAATATACATATCTAAAATCATGTTTTCATTATTCTATTATGAAAATGAAATGAAAGTTATGTGCATGTGTACGTACGGTCTACCATCTCCATGAACGATGAACGTCATTTCATATCTAAAAATATTATGGAGAATTATAAATATATATTTAATGAATATATAATATAATTAAGTAGTGGTTTACATTTTGGATATTTTTAAATTCTGATATGATAAATATGAAAAAAAAGTAACAAGTCAGAATATACTTGGGAAAACTAGGAAATTTACATCTGAAATATCTAAAATAATGAAAGGGTTTTAAAAAAGTGTAATAAAATATTATAATAAGTTATTATATGGTATTCTAAACATGATTATCATTATTTTATAAGTAATTAAAATATTTTAAACCACTATGCTGGAGGATAAAGACCACATAAAAAGGAAGGTTAAGGAATGGGATTTTATATGAATTTACATTCCATTGAGACTGGTTTTTATTATAAACCAATTAAAATTTATTTGGATTATTTACTGAAAATTAAAATTGTATATCTATAATATCCTTACTCTCATGATACTATACTATTCATTAATATTATTCATTCATTGGGTTTATGATTTAAATGTTTCAAAGTGGTATGGGACACAATGCAATGTGTAAAATTTAATTTCCCCCAAGATTTTTTTAATGATATTTAAATGGTATATCCATTCATTAATGTCAACAATCCATGTTTTTGATGAGCCTACACTAGAGAATTATTTATAAATCTGTATCCTTTATCCAATGAGGATATTTTTATATGACACATTGTTCATGAATATGAGAATTCCTTGGACTGGTACAACACTAGTGTGGCATGGTTATAGATAGTCCCTCGATGCATTGGTAGTCTCATGAGATACGTAATTTTGACTAAACATATGGGTTTTAACCTATATGTTGTAAATAATATTTTTAATGCTCTCTACGGTAAAGGTACCATGTACCTATGAATCATGGATTCCAATAATTAAACATTTCTCACATTTAGATTTATTTATTATTCATCCATAAGATTTTTCATCGACATATGTATGGAAACATTTCATTCTGAGTTTATTGATTTAGATGGAATGAGTTTTAGTTTCATGCCTTTCCATATTTATATTTCCTTATCCAGTTCCTTTAATGACATGTGTTAGTCGTTATTTATCATTCCATTTTGATTTATTCATCTTCATTCATTATTTATTCCACAAAACATTCCCATACGGAGAATTTGAGCTCACCCTTATTATGTTTCCTTTACTCTACTTATGAATAATAAATCATTGAATAAGCATTATAGAAACTATTTTTTTATTTTTTTTATGTATCATGTTTTAATTACCTATTTTCCAATGTATTATGGGTATCATGTTTGTAATCTAACATTCGAAGTCTTGTAAACTGAATGGTCATTTGGGGTTTTATTTATTGTAATCAGGATAATGAAATGATATAATTCACCAACTTTGGGAATTTGGGGTTGGGAATTACTATAATGGCCCAGAACTCTTTGGTCCATTACCTTGCAGAAATCTGGTGTTTGAGGTGTTCTGGGTGGTCAAGGTGACTTAAACCCAACACTTTCCCAATTTCTAGTTTTTTGAATAGTGTTTCCAATTTTATGAATAGTTTCATCAGTGAGACAAATGTGAAGTGTAATCGGTGGGATAGTTTTGAATAGTGTCATCGGTGAGATAGATGTGAATAGTGTCCTTAGTGATACAATTGCACTATCGGTGTCGATGAGTCATTTTTACTATTGTCATTAGTGCGTCATTTGTACTGTCGGTATTGGTGAGTCATTTGTATTTTCATCATCGGTGAGTCGTTTCTACCTTAGGTGTCAGTGGTTAATTTATACTATCAGCGTCGGTGAGTCATTTTTACCATCAGCATCGGTGATTCAATTGTATTGTCAACATCAGTGAGTCATTTTTACTTTCAGTGTCAATGAGTCATTTGTACTGTCGGCGTCGGTGAGTCATTTGTACTGTCAGATTCAGTGAGTCATTTGTACTTTCGACATCGGTGAGTCATTCGTACTGTCTGTGTTAGTGATTCATTAGTACTATTTGCATTAGTGATTCATTTATACTATCAGCATTGATAATTCAATAGTAATGTCGTCATAGGTGATTCATTTTTACTGTTGGCGTTGGTTGGTGTACATTGTTTCCATCCATCGGTAGGGGTACAGTGTTTCCATCCATCGGTAGGTGTATATTTTTTCCATCTTCCTACAGTTTTGCACCTTTGATGTTTTCTTTGATGTAAAATGCATTTAAGGCTTTATTTTAAGGGATCTAAGGTCGATTCAAAGCCCATAACTCCTATATTAATTATCTTAAAGATTGGGATGCTTTTACGTGGTAAAACCACATGGTTTAATGCGATCCCCTTTTAATGGAAAATCCAGTGTATCTTAAACTATAGCTCCATTAAATCTTCTAAAGGGACAAGACATCTTTATACCTTCTTATAAATTATTGTTCTATAGAAAAATATTCTTGAACCTTTCTTTCATCCCATAGGAGTGGTGTGATCGAACCTTAATCCTTAGATCATTTCACCCTGAATTTTATTCATACTACATGCGTACCCCCTGTTTTGGTGCAAGTAGAAAGGGTTGATCCACCATCAATTGAAGGTATGATCTACCTCCATGCTTGTGT
Source organism: Viscum album (assembly GCA_963277665.1). Taxonomy (NCBI): domain Eukaryota; kingdom Viridiplantae; phylum Streptophyta; class Magnoliopsida; order Santalales; family Viscaceae; genus Viscum; species Viscum album. The sequence continues at coordinate 189,988,058 of OY728131.1, forward strand.
TTTCATCAATATTTATTATCCCATTTCTCTTTTCCATATAATGGAATGAGATCTCCATGTTTCTAATGGTGTTTTCTTGGGTGATGGTTGGTGAGGTCATGTCGCGACGTCCTTGGGTGGATGCAATTGTTGTGGGGGGAGATGATCGTGATTTGTTACATGGATAGGTGTCATGTAAATAATTCAAATAACCTTTTAATGTTTGGGTTTCGTGTCTTCTCTATTTTTTACGTGTAACTATAGATTTAGCATGTTTTATTCCACTGGATCATAATAGAAATGACATAATTAATATTTGATCTAGATAAATAAATTTCTATTGATCATATGTTATTACCTCCTGGTTTTATAGATAGAGTGATATCTATGATTTCCTTCTTTAGCATGTCATTCATGATGAAAATTGTTCAAGAACGTAAACTGAGATTAATTGTAATTATAATCAAAGATAACATGGAATAAAAATTAATCTAGTTGTTGTTCTAGTGTAAATGTTTAATTGAAATAATTCATGATCTAGAGGCATGTTTATGCCACTTGACAATGAATTAAAGGCATGTCAACGAACAATTTAGTTAATTTTTGATATCATACTTTTTAGGTTTCCCATAGTTTGAAACTAAAAATAATAAATCAGTTAATTCCAATAGATTAAAGAACTGGTTGTTCGATAAAAGATAATGTATGGTTGGGTTCTGACTTACCCTCTTTCTTGTAAGGCCGAGTGCCTGGTGCATTGGATCCATGAGTGGTCATTATGTATGAAGCATGTATGCCTTGTTTTTGGGACAATATCACAATTTATATGATGTTTGTTTCCTACTACATATGTTGGGATGTGAGTCTAGATGGATGTTATGATATGTGGGGGTAGGTTGGCCCATTGGTTGTGGCAGCAGCTAACGCCTATTATGGAAAGATGCATCAGTTTATGAATGTGGGTGTCGGGGATGACACTAGAGGTGATGAAATAGGTTGGATTTGAATGACTGGATACTTGATGAATCTCATTGGTTTTTTATCTTTTTTACATTCCCCACAGCTCAAGGCAGTTGTTCTTGCTTACCATCCTTCCAAAAGGGGTGACGGTGTGTGGGATATGCCACGTACTTTCATTTTTTATCTTCTTGATGGTGGATGGGTCTATGCTCCTACTATATGTGGAAAATACATGACAAGTTGTTCATCTAATCACCATGTTGATCCCCTAGTGTTTAGTATCTTAGAATTTTTTCTATAATTCCTAGGAATATGGGAAATTTATAAATATTTTAATAATTGATTGAATAAATGAGGTTAACCCAAGGGGTTGGAGTTTTTCAGGATTCAATGGTGAGGTACTATTTCTGAGAAACACTGGACTTTCTATGGTTATTTCTAGAGGGCATGAAAATTTCATGTGATGATAATGAAATGGCATGTGGAATTAATAATGGTAAATTAATGGTTAAATAGTTAATTAGGATAAAGTGAAAATGATAAAAAAAGGATAAAGTAATCTAATGTAGTCTTTAAATGGCTGTGTTCTGATAGGATACCAATTCATATTAGTGGCAGTCGGGATTCTGAGATACGTTAGTTGCAGTTGATTGTAAGACTAGATTATGCCCATAGTTTGGTTGTGAGAAATATTATATTCTATACTTTTTGTGTTTCTATATGCTACTCCACCCAATCAGTTAGGTAAACTGACACCTCGAGTATTCTGAGCCCTGGGGGGTGTTTTCCCCCAACATCCGGATTGGAGGATGGATGGATGAATACTCTCTTTGGCACTATTCTCCTCCCTTGGTTGTTACTTGTGATGGTAGGAAGAGCAGTTAGTTTTCCCCATATATGTGTGTAGAGGATTGTAATGGCTTGTAGTTATACATACACATATATTCTATATATAGTTTCCTATGGACTACTATAGGTGTAACATGTATAGGTTATGATGGCTTGAGGATCCTGATTCAATGTATAGGATTTAAAGGCTTGAGGTATAAATCCCGATGTATGATACATTTTATGCGAGCTGTTGTAGCTCCCGAAAACTGCCTGGTTACTTTGGTAATGTGGGCATAGTTGTTTTTTTCATGAGGTGCATTTTGGGGTGCCTCAGCCAGTTATCTTCCAAAAAGCCTTTTTTGAGAGAGATTCTTAGGATGTGTGATGTTGGGGAAAAACAGAAAACCAGTCAGAAGTGGTAGCATGGTACCCTTGATATTCTTTATTATTTTATAAACTATTCTATGAGAAACTTGGAGAGAGTAACCTTAGTGAGGCTAGGAAATTAGTATAACTTCTTAGATGGAGAGTTAGTATCACTTGTTGTTCAATGTGATTTAGCGTTCTTTCTTTACTATTTCATGAAAGGCTATAGGGAGGATCCTACTGAGTATACTATTACACTCACCCTCTGTATATACAAACTATTTTTTAGGTTACATGGATCGGGTTGGAGATCAGGTTGGATACTACTAGGTTAGGATTGTAGGAGTTGTTCGGGCTTAGTGGTCGTTGACTTTTTTACTTTCTTTTGGTACTTTCAGTTTTTCATTTTAGTTGTAGTAGTTCATGCATGAAATTACATATTTTTACTTGGGATTTCTTATATACTAATGTCTGAGTTGGTGTTGGTTGGTTTTTGTATTACCTCTCTCTTCCTCATGGATTCTCTTAGTTGGTAATGCCTCTAATTTATTGTGTTTACTATACCCTCGGTGCTAGTTTCCAACCCAAGGCCTACTGAAGGCAAGACTCAGGGGGTTACTATCTCCATTTTCACATTGTTATCCCAGGAGGGGTACACCTTGTTAGGAGGGGTCATGACCAAGTGGCATCAATGGTCGGGTTGAGGGATAGGATTGAGTTTGGTTTTAGAAACATGTGAGGTTTCATTGGTTGGTAGGTAAATGGTGTCAGTTAAGTTTATCAAGTGAGGTAAGCATTGGATACCAGCTGAGACATAGGTGTTTAGGGCCCCTGCGATCAGATGAACCAACGTTTAAGTTTAAAAATGCAACTAAATTAGGTTATAGTTGTTGTAGGGTAGAGACCTGGGAAAGGATCATGCATCATTCATATTTGTGTCTACTTTTGAATTGGTAGACCTTGGGATATGTTAATCTAAAATTAAAAAAATAAAAAAAATTAATTAATTAATTTTGAGTCTTCTATATTCAAGGTTTAGGAGCTATAATTGTTTTTATTTTATAGTTATGGCTCCTGGTTGACATCCTCGTCAAGTTCTCACAGAATATTTTTAGAAGCATACACTATTAGATCACTATAAGGTTGAGGTTGATGATGATGACACTATGGAGAGGAAACTTCAAGAGTGTTAGATCCAGATTCTGCAGAAGTACAATGAATCCATTTTGCATATGGTTTCAGAATACTGGTTGGAGGGGGTTGACATGGCCTTCAGTTGTATCCATTATAGAAAGGATAACTGAGTATATTTGGTTGTGATGATGATGGGTGGGTAAATGAGGAAGTGGTGGTTCTTGTTCCTCATGTATCGCATGGAATTTGAGATCTCGTGGGAGGAGTTTCAAGAAAATTTTAGAGTCATGTTTCTTTCTTCGACCGAAAATGTGTATAATCGCTAGGAGATACATACCCTTGGACATGGGAGATCCAATGTGCGAGATTTTGAAATCTGTTCCATGAACATTTTATGATATGATATAGACCTTTTTTCAGATCAAGAGGCTAGGCAGAAGAATTTTAAGGAGGCTTTGCATCCAGTGAACCAATTTCTGGTCGCCCCTTTTATGATGAAGACATATCTTGAGGTCCTAGCGATGGAATAGGTTATTGAGAGGACTTTATCAATAACTGTATCATCACAAGAGGGTAGTTATCAAGATTCTTCATGAAGTAGATCTGTGGTATGGGGTTCCTAGTTTTCAGGGATGAAGAGTTTTCATTTGGTCGGGGGTAGGTCCTAGCCCTCAACATCTCTTTTCTCTATGGTTGGATGTTCACAGGCATATTCCATGGGATCAAGCACTTTTTATCCTTTGTGTAGTTAGAGGTCATTAGCAACAAGGGTGCCCAAACTCTCAGAGTGGTCATTGTGCACTAGGTGTTTCGCTCTAGGTTCCTCCGCGGAGGCAGTTCCAGCCATGGTAGTAGTAGTAAGTTAAACCATCATTAGATCAGTAGAGAGAAGATTCAGTAGGTAGAGGACATCCACATGACACTCCCCATCCTTAGTGAGTATATTTTGATCGTGTTGGTGGTCCTCATCAATATTATAGAGTTCATGGAGTTGGTTGTACTTAGATTTGTGCTTTTGCATTGCCAGCACCATGCGATCCAGACATCGTTTGAGGTACCCTATTCTTGTTTTCTACTTGGGTGTATTCCTTGTTTGAGTCAGGAGAGACACACTTTTTCATAAAACCTTCCTTTATCTATTCGTTGGGACTTTAGCTTGAGAGGATTATAGTGACCTTGTCATTTACTACACTAGTTGGAGGTCAAGTTGACCTGTTGGAAGTATGTAGAGACTATGAGCAAGTTCTAGGGAAGCACCGCTCTTGGGGAGATTTCATATGCTTATGGATAAAGCCCTATGATTTCATCCTTGGCATGTATTGGTTTAATTTAGTGTATGATATCATATACTGCTTCTAGAGGAAGGTGGTGTTCTTCGATGCTGATGGAGATCCAATAGTGCATTTTAGTGATGAAGACCCTCAGATGGGCCAAAGTTGTGTTATTTTATTATCATCCTTGATGGATGAGCTAATGTTATGTTCTTCATAGGTTTAGCAGTTGTCCATTACCAAGGGAATAGAACATGCGCTGATGTCTTTCCAGAAATGGTTGTAGCATTGCGCCCTCATTTATTTATCAAGTTTGGGGTCGAGCTAAGGCCCGGAGAGTCTCTTGTCTCTATGTCACCATATAGGATGGACCCTTTAGAGTTACAGGATCTACGTATACATCTTGATAGTCTATTACAGTGCAGTTTTGTTTGGACGAGTGTGTTACTGTGGGGCACACCTGTGTTGTACATGAAGAAGGCTGATGGAATTTTGTAGTTATGTATTGATTATAATCACATAAACAATGTGACAGTGAAGAATCTCTATCCCCTTCCACAGATTGAATATGTATTCAATCAATTAAAGGGTGAAAGTTGGTTTTTGAAGAATGATTTGTGGTCAGGATATCATCAGATGCGGGTGAATGATGAGGATATCTCTAAGACTACTCTCTGTTGTCTTTATGGGAATTACGTGTTCATTATAATTCAGTTCGGTGTGATGAATTTTCTAGATATGTTCATGGGGTTGATGAACATTGTGTTCCATGAGTTCTTGGATAATTTTTTTGTGGTTTTCATCGACGACAACATTCTATACTCCGTATATGAGGAGGAGAATAATGAGCATCTTCACGCAGTTTTGGGAGTTCTTGATCAACAATAGATGTTTGGGAAGTTGTCAAAGTGTGAGTTTTCATATGGATAAGTTCATTTCTTGGGTAATGTGGTTCTCTAGTAGGGAGTAGTTGGGGATCAGTTTAATATAGAATAATTTGTGTCTTAGGAAGCCCCCACGATGGTTTCCAAGGTGAAAAGTTTCCTTGGCCTTGTAGGATACTATAGGATGTTTGTATCTGATTTCTCTCAGGTTATGACTCCTCAAACAGTATTGACCAGAATACATCAGGAATTTGTGTGGACTGATCAGTGATAGAATGCTTTTGAGTATCTGAAGGAGAAGTTTGTAAGTGCTCTAGTTATTTTTTTTCCAGTAGAGGGAGTTGATTTTGATGTTTTCTACGATACTTTGCATCTGGGTTAGGTTGAATTATGATTTAGTAGAGATCAGTCGTTTCATATGTGTCTCAGTAGTTGTTTCCTCATGAATGTAACTATTCAACCCATGATCTTGAGTTGTTTGTCTAGGTGTGTGATTTGAAGTTGTAGAGACATTAACACATTGGTGAGTGCTTTGTGGTTTTCATCGATCATAAGAGCCTAAGGTATGTTTTCTCCCAGTGTGAATTAAATATATGACAGCGTTAATGGATGGAGTTCTCATAGGAATAATAATTTGAAATATCATATAGACCTAGAAAGGGGAATGTTGTAACTGATGCACTAAGAAGGATTTCAAGTAGTGATGCTGTGTGTGAATCTAGTGATTTCTATAGAGTGATGGAAGAACTTTTATCATTACATCTCTATATGGGAGAAGTTGGGGGTAGAGGTTGTCTTTTCCATATGATGGTGTAGTCATATCTGGTGTAGTAGGTGGAAAATTCCTAGTTGGAGTATCTATGGATGGAGGTATATAGAGGCCAATTTCTTTGTGGTGAGTCCCCTGATGGTTGGTTTGGAGATGAACAACACTGATTGTAGTATTTGGGAAGGCTTTTCATTCATTTGGTGATTTAAGAGATATTTCTCAGAGAGTTCCATAGTTCACCTTTATAAGTGTATCCTAGCGTGAAAAAAGATGTACTAGGCCATGAGGAGTCAGCTTTGGTGGCCTAGGCTGAAGTCTATAGTAGCGGAGTTTGTGTCTCAATATTTTGTTTTCTAGAAGGTGGAGGTCGAGCACCATGTCCCCAGTGGTTTTCTCTATCCGTTAGATGGACCTTAAAGGTAGTGGGAGGACATATCAATGGACTTTTTATTGGTTTACCTCATGCTTAAGGAGTTCATGATTCTATTTGGGTGGTAGTGGATCATTAAACAAGATCATTCCACTTTTTAAGGATCTAGGATTCGAGCTCAATGGAGGTTTTTCATGTATTATCTGGATGAAGTAGTAAGACTCCATGGAGTTTTAAGGATGATCATTTCTGATCATGTTCCTTGTTTTACCTATATGCTGTAGAGATGTCTCCAATATTCTTTGGTTATCAGCTATTCCATAGCACTAATTTTCATCCGCAGATGGATGGTCAGACAGATCAGACCAGCCAGACTCTTGAATACATGTTTCACTCTAGTGTCCTAGATTTTATAGGTTCATGGATGAGGCACTTACCCTGGTTATAGTTTTCTTACAACAAAAGTTTTCACTCCACCATCGGTATGGCACTGTTTGAAGCCTTCTATGGCCAACCCTTACATTCTCCATTGTGCTAGACTGGGGTTGGAGAGTTAGCAATTCACAGACAAGAACTAGTGCAGAATATGACAAAGAGGGTTCAAATGATTTTTGATAGGATGAAGGTAGCACAAGATCGTCCGAAGTTATATGTTGGTCAAAGTAGGAGACCTTTTTAATGTGATGTTTGGGATCATGTGTTTCTGAGGGTGACTCCTTATCGTGGGATGTGAAGGTTTCATCATGGGAGTATGTTGTCTCCCCCATTTTTTTGTCCTTTCATGTTGTTGTCTCAAGTTGGAGTCGTGGAATTTCAAGTAGAATTTCCCCCACAGATGATCCTGATATATGATGTTTTTCATGTGTCAAAGATCCGTTGATATCTTCATGATGACTCTCACTTCATCGGTAGAGGTGACATCGATGTCGACGATGATGTGACCTTCAAGGAGCAGCCTATACAGATCCAGGACCACAAGGATAAGTTGTTTCATGGGCATGATATCCCATTTTTTTGTCTTGTGGAGACACGGTGGCATGTAGGAGAGCACATGGGAACATGAGTCGTAGATATTTGCCTAATACCCCGAGTTGTTTGATATTTAACTCTTTTCATATAATGATTTTAATGTTGTGGTTGGAGGCCTTTTGTTTTTATGAGATAGATTTATTATATTTATTTTTGTGGATTCTCTGTATTGAGAGGTTTGTTGATGGGTGGTTGTTCAAACACTTGTTTTGTTCTCTATTATGTTTGTTTTGAATTATTGAGGATGATACTGTTTTGATAGGTATCTCATGTAATGGCTCGGACCTCTCTGTTCTATTCCCTTGCCAAAATCTGGTGTCTGAGGTGTTCTAGGAGGTCAATGTGACTTATCCCCAACACTAACCCAAATTTCTAGTTCTTTGAATAGTGTTTCCAGTTTTATGAACAATGTCATCATTGAAACAGATGTGAACATTGTCATTGGTGAGATAGATGTGAACAGTGTCATCGGTGAGACAGATGTGAACGGTGTCATTGCTGAAAAAGACATGAATAGTGTAATTAGAGAAAAATGTGTACTATTGGTTTCGGTGATTCACTTTTACCTTCCACATGAGTGAGTTCTTTTTACTGTTGGCATCGATGAGTCATTTTTATTGTCTGCATCAGTGAGTCATTTGTACTGTCAATGTCAGTGAGTAATTTGTACTATCAGTGTTAGTGAGGCTTATGTACTATTGGTGTCAATGAGTCATTTGTACTATTAGAGTTAGTGAGTCATTTGTAATGTTAGCACCAGTGATTCATTTGTACTATCTATATTAGTGCTTCATTTGTAATGTTAGACTTGGTGATTCATTTTTCTTGTTAGTGTTCGTGATTCATTTTTACTACCGATGTCGGTGAGTCATTTGTAATATTGATGTCAGTAAGTCATTTGTACTTTTAGCATTGGTGAGTCATTTGTACCGTTGGTGTTGGAGATTCATTTGAAGTGTTGACATCAGTAGTTGTATAGTGTTTCTAGCCATCGGTAGGTGTATATTGTTTCTATCCATCGTTATGTGTATAGTGTTTCCATCTTCCTATAACTTCTCCCCTTTGATGTTTTCCTTAACGTAAAACACATTCATGGCCTTGTGTTAAGTTATTTAAGGCCAATTTAAATCCCATAACTCCTACCTTAATTTCCATAAGCCTCCGGATACCTTTACATGGTCAAACCATGTGGTTTAATGTGATCTTCTTTTAATGGAAAATCCATCATATCTTAAACCACTGCTCCATTAAATCAGTGAAAGGGATGATATAACATTCTAACTTTTTTTGCCTTCTTGTTCCCCGGTACAGGATGCCTGAACATTTCCTTCTTCGAATTGGAGAGTTGTGATCGAACCGTAATCCTTGGATCTTTCCCCCTTTCGGTTTCTTCATACAACATGCCCACCCCCTATTTTGGTGCAAGTAGAAAGTGTCAATCCACCATCAATAGAAGGTATGATCTACCTACATTATTTTGTTTTCATTAATATTAATTCTCAATTTTCTCCATTACATGTAATTTGATGCGATCTCCATGTTTCTAATGGAGTTTTATTCGGTGTCAGTTGGTGTGGTCATGTTGCGACGTCCTCGAGTGGATATAGTTATCGAGGGGGAGGCGATCTTGATCTGTTATGTGGATCGTTCTCGTTTAGAGCATGTCAATAGACTTTTGAGGTAGGGTATTCATGAAATCTATATTATATTACATGATACTATATAGTTAGCATGTTTTACCCTACCAGATTACAATGGAATTGAAGAAATAAATATTTGAACCAGATTAATAAATTCGTATTGATCGTATGTTATTGCCTATGGTTTTTCTAGATAGTGTGTAATCTATGATTTCCTTGTTTACCATGTCATTCATGATTGAAATTTGTAAATAAAATAAACTATGATTAATTATAATTATTTCCCAAAGATAACGATGCATGAAAATGAATCTTGTTATTATTATAGTATGCATTTTTAGTTGAATTAATTGATGATCCAAAGGCATGTTTATTCCTTTTGATAATGAATTAAAGGCATGTCAATTAAATTTTTAGTTAGTTTGTGATAGCTTATAGTTTAGGTTTCCCAAAGTTGGAAACTAAAAATAATAAATCAGTTACTTCTAATGGATTAATGAACCAGCTATTTGATAAAAGATAATGTATGGTAGGGTTCTGAGTTAACCTCTTGATTGTACGTTTGAGTGCCTTGTGCTTTGGATCCATGAGTACACATTATGTATGAAGGTTGGATCTCAGGGTTATGAGCCAAGATCCTAGTTGATATGATGTTTGTTTCCTATTGAATGTGTTGTGATGCGAGCCTGGATGGATGTTGTGATATGTGGGGGAAAGGAGGCCCATTGGTTATGGCAGTAGTTGACGCCTAGAGTGTCTTGATGCATCATTTTATTTATGGGGTTTTTAGGGATGGCACTAGAGATAATGAAATGGGTTGGATGCGAATGATTGGATGCCTGCTAAATTTTGTTGTTTTTTATCTTCTTTATTTTCCCCACAACTCAAGGCAGCTGATCTTTCATACCCTCCTTCCAAAAAATGTCAAATACATGTGGGGTATTCCATGTGCTTTCCATATTTAGCATCTTGAGGGAGTATGAGTCTATGATCCTACAATGGGTGGAAAAGACCTGATGGGTAGTTCATCTACTCACCATGTTGATTCCCTTGTGTTTTGTAGCTTAGAATGTTTTTCTAGAATTCCTGGGAATATGGGAATTTAATAATTCTGTAAGAAAATGATTGAGTAAATGACGTTAACCCATGGGGTTGGAGCTTTCTTGGATGCAATGTTGAGGTAATATTTTTGAGAAATGGTGTACTTCATTTGGTTATGCATAGAGGGAATGAAATTTTGGTGTGATGCTAATGAAATGGCATGTGGAATTAATAACGGTTAATTAATTGTTAAATAATTAATTAACGTCAAGTGCAACTGAAAAGAATGGATAAAGTAATATAATGTATCTCTTTAAATGGTTATGTGCTTATCAGATGCCTAATCTTATCAGGGTCATCCAGGAGTCTGAGAGATATTAGCTATAGTTTATTCTAAGATGAGTTTAGGCCCACAGTGTGGTTTTGATCTATAGTATATTTTTTACTTTTTGTGTTTCTATATGCTACACCACCTTATCAGTTAGGGAAACCGACACCCCCAAGGATTCTAAGCCCTAGGGGGTGTTTTCCCCAACATCCTGATGGGAGGATGGATGAATGACTACTCCCTTTGGCCCTGCTCCCCCCTCTAGGTAGTTACATGTACTATTAGGCACATCCGTTAGTTTTCCCCACATATGTGTGTGTATGGATATAAAGGCTTATTGTTATTCACACACATATTATGTATATAGTTTCTTATGGACTACAATAGGTGTAACATGTATTTGTTGTGATGACCTTAGGATCCTTACTCGGTGTATGGGTATTGATGGATTCAGGTATAATGTATGACATATGATATATGTTATGAAAGTTTTGATGGCTCTCAGAAACTACCTGGTAACATTGGTTACGTGGATGTAGTGGTTTTGTTTCATGAGGTGCATTTTGGGGTGCTTCGCCCAGATGTCTGTGGGCATGCCTTTTGAAGAGAGATGTTTTGGATGTGCAACATTTGGGAAAAGTGGAAAACATGTGTGGAAGTGGTAGCGGTTTACCCTTGATATTATTTATTATAATATATATTCTTGTATGAGATACTTCACGAGAGTATCCATGATGATCCAGGGAACTATTTATACCTTTTTAAAAGGTGAGTTAGTTTAACTTGTTTCTCACTTTGATTTATCATTCTTTATTTACTTTTGCATGAGAGGCTCCAGGGAAGATCCTACTTAGTATATTGTTATACTCACCCTATGTATATAAAAACAATTTTTCAGTTCACATGGAGCTGTTTAAAGATTAGGCTTTTTACTAATAGCTTGGCGTTGCAAAAGCTGTCTGGGTTTCGTGGTCGCTACCATTTTTTACTTTCATATGGTACTTGTAGTTTTCAGTTCTAGTTGTAGTAGTTATTACATGAAATTAAAAAAATTTACTTCGGATTATTTTTATACAATAGTATAAGTCGTATTTTTTTATTTTATGTCTTATATCTCTCTTTCGCATGCAATCTCTTAGAGAGTAATTCCTCTCATTTTTTGAGTTTATTATACCCTCGGTGCTAGTCACCAACATGAGGCCAACTGGAGGCGGCACTCAGGGGTCACTATCTCCCTTCTCACGTTGCCAGATTAGGAGGGGTATACCTTGTGGAGAGGGGGTCATGACAATTACAATTATCTCATTATCAGTTAATCTATATTTAACCACATAAAACATTTGTTCCCATGGAAACCCATATCTCAATACATTATTTGTCCCATGTCAGAGTCTGAACTATCACTGAAGGATATCCCATGTTTTAATGTTCTAGTTACCATTCTTAATTTCACAAATTAATGACCATGTTACCATTCATTGATTCACATACTATAATTACCATGTTACCATTATTTATTTCTTAAATAAATGAACATGTTACCATTCAATAATTCTAAAAAATTAATGAGCATTATATCCTTCATTAATTCCCACAATTGAATGACCATGTTACCATTCTTTAACCCTTTCTTGAATGTCCACGTAACCACTCACCATTTTATAATACATAATATAATGAATATGTTACCCTTCAGAATACTTAGCCAAATCGTCGTGTTATAATGCACCATTTACATATATCATAATAAAAAAATATTACATATATATCTCAACCACTCATTAGTCAATTAAATAATTAATTTATGCTTTCACTATATCAATCTTCAATAAATTAATTCTTCACACACAAATTTTAGACATATCGTAATTAATTCCCAATTAGTTGTCTAATTCACCCATCAGTATCAGATGATAAAAATTCATAGTTAATTCTTCCTAAATCCCACAATTTCACCTTCTTATAATTATTTAATTCAATAATTAATTATTTATATTATGGAAGTTCAATTGTTAAAAAAATCACGACATTCTAAATTTTTTCATGTACTAAATCATAGTCATTACTATAGGATATAAATATTATACCACTTATCTCAATTTGAGGAAAGTGATCACTAATTGAAGAGTCCCCCATTTGAAGAGGATCTATTAAGAACTCAATGAAGAATGGATTTTAGATCCAAATCCAAAATTGAAGATCAATTGAATAAATCTATGAAAATATTATATCTATATTTAAATCCAAAAAGGGTAAATCTCCAGATTTTATCCAGGATAATTAGGATTGGAAATATATAGATATCAATGAGAAGAAATCACATACTTAGTGGTTCAAATATTCAATCTATCTGTTGACTCCCCGAAAATGAAGTTCAGGAAATCTTGGGATCTATTCGGGATCCTCCAAAATATTCAAAATGATCCAAGGGTTAAAGTAGGAGAGATTTATCCAAATTTAATTGTGAATTCATCTATAGAAAATGATTAAAATTTTAGTTCGATCACATACACGGTGTGTAATCCTGGTACAAGTTGTGAAATTATTTTTAAATTGTTCTACTGAAAGATTAGTCACCTCATATTTATTTATTTAAAAACCATGAACAATTACATGATGGGTAATACCCTTACTTGTTTTGTAACTATTTTTCAGTTTAGTTTCATCCCATTATTTTCAAACCCAATATACTAACCTCAAACCCATTTTTAACACTTAAATAATTTATTCCCAGACACCATTAATTCAAACAAACATACATCACAAAAATTGTGGTATTTTCCTCTAATAGAGGCTCACCATCTCTGAACAAGACTGGTCTATTAAGGATCAATTAAAAGGAACATAGAGAAAAAAGTACCAAAAAATATAGGGTCTTAAAATATGTGAGGCATTGGGGTATTACCTCCTTAAATAAAATGAAGGAAAGATACCATCATCTTCATAAAATAAGTGACCCTCATCATCATAAAATAATTCCATCATGTTTCATTTAACCCTCATTAGGTTGGATACATGATATTCAATCATATTTGAAGACATGGATACTTATATCCATCAATAATGTAAGACTTCATAGAATTCACAAAGAATTTCTATCATAATAAGATACATACCAATTTCTATTATTCACAAGTTGAACTAACACACACTATGAAATACTCATTATTATTATTTTATTGTGATTTTTTGTTTTTGGTCTATATCCATTACCTAAAACCTAGTTGTTTCAGTAAATCCTTACTTCAACATCTTTCTTTTATAATTAGATCTAATATATATCCATAAAGCCCCACACTATTCATTATAAGTCCCACACTATTCATTATAAGAAAAAATTCAATTGAAATTATAGGTATCATGACTTTAAACTTCATCACATGATATCTTTACCACATGTCATTAAACATCATGGAATGGTCCTATCACAGGAACTTTATGTGTTAAAAATGAACAAAATGGGGTTTGATTCATGTTAATCTTGATACTTAGGAAATTTGATTGATGTTAAATCCTAAAATATTAATATTTAATATCTACCAGAACATAAATGGAATAAAATTCTTCCACATAACACAACATTAAAAGGTATGATGTGAGCCATTTAGTGGAAAATAGCTATATGGGTTTTGATCACCATCATATGGATCTGTATAAATCCCCTATAATGGGACAAATCCAAACACCCCGACACCTACCACCTATTTTGATTGTGATAAACACTAGATTAATTATTTTTCTAAAACACTACAATAGTATACTTAATAGGTGAAAGAAAGATATAGAATCGATGGTACATAAAAATTGTCATATTAATGGAAAAAATAATAATAATATATATATATAGTCCCTTAAATGGAGAACCACTTATACATATAAATTTTTTTATCAATGCATGTTGATGATCTATCACAAGAACATAGGTTACAAGTCTCACATGGTGATATGAAAAATATTCATGAACGTGATTTAAATCTATAAGAGATTTTTAGTAGAAAATAATCCCTTAAAATAGTGATATAAGGATAATATCATATCCTCTAATCTAATATGTAACCTATTATTTATTATAAATGTAAAATTAATTTTTTTCCTTCGAAAAGTATGTTCATGTTAATTAGAAATGTAATTAAAGGCATGGTAGCATGTTTGAAAAAATTTCTAAAATCATTTGGCTTATCTCCTTTTATTCATATTATATAATTTAATACTCGTAGAATATTATTAAATAAATAAAATATATCTTTGAATGTAGATATCAAAAATTAGATTACATAATCTTTCATTTATACTTATTTCTATAGAATCCTTCTGGAAAATCTAATGTTTTAGTGACTTAAGCTGTTATTTTTTAAAATGAAATATATATTTTGTGTTCAAATATCTTGTTACAATAAGGCATCCTAATAGGATTGTTTAATAAGGCATTCACTAAATAAAATTTATTTTAAAATTCAATCCATATCATTGATTAATATCATAAATCATGTGTTAGTTGGGTAAAATAATATTTATTTTTTATTTATTTATTATTCTATTAATTCATTCACATTCATGTACATCTCAACTCACATATTAAACCTAATTATTAAATAGCAATATATAGTTTTAATTTTATTATCCTAATGGGGGTATAATCTATTTGGTATTGTATGCTCACTATAATAACACACTGATAATACTAGACTATAATATCAAAATAAAGATTTAACGTGGTCTCCCAAGTTCCACATAAATTATTGTATAATTTTTTTAATTAAATAAACATATTACCAAGGGTTACACATAGTGTGGGTTATATATATTTAAATTTTCTAGCATACCATATCTTTAATTCAGATAAGATTAATGAGTATGAGTAATAATTAAATCAACATTCTATTAAACTAAACTATATCTCTATTTGAATACATTATTTAATTTATGCATACAATATTACTTTTATATATTTTATGGGTACTCTGATAAGTAATAAATACAATTTTCATTCTATACTCTCACAAATATAGTGGGTTATCAAATATGTATCTATAATTCACCTTAATCATCTACCTTCTTCCTAATGTTATCTGGATATAATGGAATAACTCCCTAGAATCATAAATGACTCCCTAATATTCATTATTCATTCATCTATTCATCTCCATAAAAATTTTAAATATCTATTTTCTTCTATTATAATTTTTAATTATTTATTGAAATATTATTTTCCATTCAATGTATTATTAATCCTTTATCTATCTAATATCATCATATATGTATCACTAGATCATCACCTTCATTTCATGTATCCTACATGTAATGAATCTTTATGAAAAATTATTTATCTAGATAATATATTATTAAATCTTTTACGATTTCTTTTATAAACTAATTATTATCCTATACCAATATATAACCCCATTTGTGCCTCTAATTTTTCCATAGTGTGAAAGGGTGACATATGACTAATTTTTTTTAAAATATGTTTTGAACTAATTAGAGTGTATATATATTTTTTTAATCATATAATTATTTTACCCTAAATTATCAATATTCAGCATTGATTTCTCAGAATCCATCATCGGTTAATTCATGAGATAAATCCATATGTATTGGAATAGTTCTTTATTAGCTGGATAAAAAAAGTTCAGTATTAGATTTATTTTTTTATGTAATTCATATTTTCCTGAATACTATTAGATCATGATAATTAAATGTGGAAATATTTATGATTATATTATTACATTTCATTTTGTGTAGAACTATCCATAAGATAGAACATTTTCAGGTTAAGGAAACCAATATCTTCAACCTCCTCATTTAGTTAAAAAATGAGAACATATAAATCATAGTTATTTCTAAAATAATAACTCATTTAAATTAATATGATTTATATTAATGTAAATCTCATTTCTATGTAGAAAAATAGTCATATCTGTGACAAATATCTTTTATTTTTAAGAATGTCCCATTTTTTATAACTAATTTCTGAGAAGTGCTCCTCATATATCACTATATTTAGTGGGGTCATAGATAGTTCTATTTTTAACCAAAAACTATTATATATATACCATATCCAACATAGGTTATGGTATTCATGAGTGATATCTTGCATTATATTCCAATATTCACTAGCTCAATATTAATATCTTTCCTATATTATTAGGTTGAATTTTAAAACTATCAATATATATACAAATCTATACTTCATCTATTCTTATAATTTATTTATATACAATAATTTTCAAATATATTTAATGTGCCTTACATGAAACATAGTGTGTTTCAAACCCACTTATGATAAATATATTGAACTTTATTACTCCAAAAAAACATGTCTCTCAATAAACATTGTCTGTTATATTTAATAATTATACTATAATAACTTATATATTTTATATTTAATAGTTTTATATTGTAGTAATGACCTCAAAATAAAATGTGATCTATAGAACATTTCATTGCCTCTCATTCAACCCTTTTCATATATGCTTTAGTAAATACTCATTACTGGTTAAAAAGTTAACCTAAAATAAAACCAAAACAATGACGTAAAAAATTATTCAACTTTGGATTTAGTTATTAATCTACACTAATAACTTATTTCACATTGATATAATTATTCTTAATAATATAGTATGAATTTTTTACATAAGAAATATCAAAAAAAGTATAACATTCTTCAAAAATTTATGGAAAGTTTCAAAACATAACAAAGATCGGTTCAATTTATCATTTAACAATGCATGATTCCTAGAGAATTGTAGGAAATAAGAGGATTAATTAATACCTTAATTTAATATATTACAATACTCATTCTAATTTTTCACATATTTTTATTTTCTTTTTTATTACATTTTATACAATATATTCTAAACTATTGAATCACCCTAATTTAAATAAAAAATCTTGTCATTTTATTACAAATTTATATAAAAAATATACATGGTAACCATTGTAGAATTAAATAATCAACATAATTCATCTTCATGGTAAAATGATTCTTTCATGTCATAGTTAACATATATTTAGCCACCAAGCTATTGTCTTATTATACTTATTTACAATAAATGTTTGACATATCATGAATATGAAATTGAAGATTCGTGAAATAATCCAAAAGTCGATGTTCGCTTCAATGAAATTTATAGTTGGGAAAACATCATTTATCAAAATTTCTAGAAATAAAGTGATGCATGAATTGATAATTTATCATGATAAAATCAATAAAATGACCCAATCAACAGTTTAAAAATTATTTTATACTTCATGTTATACTTTGAAATGAAGTAATTTTTGATCACATAAATAATGAAAAGGATACATTGTAACTTATATTTTCAAAAAAATAATTTTTCTATAATATATCACATAATATAAACAATATAAAATTATATGAAAATATATTTAATATCCAAAAACATCTTTTACGATTCATATATTTGTAAAACCATAAAATCTACAAAGATCAATAAAATCTTTTAATTTAATGTCTTCCCTTTACATTTATGAACTGTAAATTAAATGTGGTTAACTATATTCTTAATTTAGTGTATGAAAAATATTATTGTAACTCCCTTCCTAAAATGGATTTGCCTTTAAAATTTATTTGGTTAATCTTAGTATCTAGAATAAGATTAATACCATTCAAGCATAAACATTCAATTTTCGACACGATTTATAAATAATTATTCACAAAAGTCTAGAAATATATTGTTAAAATGAAACCTATGAATTTTTCATTCTTCTTCCATCAGTGTTTCATGATATATATTTCTATTAAAAACTACTTGTAAACAACCATTCCTACATCACATTGAAACTACACTATGAATTTTCTATCTTCATACAACTTTTTTATAGTTTAATTATTTTTATTAAAATATGATATCTCCCTATGGAAAAAATGCCTCTAATATCATTCTTTTAAATATTATAGGTATTTATCTTCAAATATTTAATTTCCTAAATAAATATTATCAATAATATTTCTTTTTTCTCAAACTTATATGCTTCTCTATTTTTCCTCTAAGAATTATATTATAAACGAATGCTTTAAAATAATTATTTATAAATTAATTATCTGCATATTGTATAACACATGTGATAAATTTTGTTGGGAGGAGACCTTTCACATATTTATTTATATTATTGTATGTTATTTCAAGGTCTTTTATATTGATAATTTTGAAATATGGGGATTCGGTATGGGAAACATGGTTAGTGCATGGGCAGTTCTTAGTATGCATGAAAAACATTAATATGGGGAAGGTATTTCCTAGTTGTATTGTCCATGGTTTGATAATTGTGCTATAAAACATGTTCCAACCCATGTAGATGAAAAAAATGTAAATATTAAGTCCATCCATAAAATTCAGTCACATGGAAATCACATAGTTTATGAGAAATAGTGTAGATTACATATACATATCAAAGAGTAACTATAAAGCCTAGTTTTATTTATGGAATTTACCCATCATGGTTAGTCCATAGTTTATATAAAAATATAGATAAAAAATAATTATTCTATGATGTATTTATAGTTCCTTATTTATAGTTGGTTCATAGTCTGGTAATCTATGCATCCAAACCATTTGGATTTTCTTCATTCATTAAAAGGGTGAAATTATATTATTAAACCCCATATACATAACCTTTTAACCATTACTTATTCTTCTATTTTGACCCATCTAATCTTGAAAGAAATATCACCCATTACTCTTCCCATTCCACTTTATTTTATTTCTATTTCACCAATATCACTAAAGGACTTTTAAGTATGTGAAATTAAATCCCTATCTTTTTTTTGTTATCTTATTCCACTGAGATTTAATATTTACCTCCAACCATATAGGGATGGGGTTACTATTTTTTATCCCTACTATTGTGTGTTCTTAATGTTATAATTTTATTCCTTGATTTATAATGGATTATCTCCATTTCATAGTAGTTTCACTAATTTCTTATTATTTATGGTATGAGTTTTCATTAGATAACTTTATTTGGTGAATAAATTATGGTATTTTTATTTTAAAGGGTGAATAATTTTTTTTAAAATCTTATTTTACTATATTTCATGTTAGATCTAAGTTTTATAATTATCTTAACATGTTCTCTATTGATATGAGTTGCTAAATTTATTTCAATATAATGTTTTCTATGTATGTATATTGGTTTTGTTTATCATCTACTTGCTAAAATAATTTTTCAAAATTAAAATAGGTTTCGATTCTAAGGATGGAATGGTTTACCTTTTTAGAGGACTGGAATATTAGGTGGGAACCTGCAATAAGTACCTCTATAAAATGATATGATTTCCTAGAATTGAATCCTAGGGATAAGGTAAAACTTACTAAGTTTTCCTCTTTTTTATTGGCTTCACTATTATATTTTTAATGTACTATATATAATTTAGTATGATTGGTTTCAGAAAAAATTGAAAACTAATCTACTGATTTCATGACCTTAGAAACCATAGAAAACATCCAATGATGCTTGTTTTAGATGATTATTTATTTGGTCTATAATTTTAACATGAAATAGAAAAAATTATTTTTATAAGTTACATGAATTTATAATTTTGAACCATATTTTAATATGTTATACTTTCAAAGAAGAATGTTTTTATTTATCTAAAAATAGTTTCTCATAGAACACATGGTGGAATCCAACTAGTCTAATTATTCTCACACTCAATATACACCCAATGGATATATGAAGAATTTACTTCCCTTTATGTAGTTAAAAGTAAGGAACCACTTTATGAAGGTGTATTTTTATGATAGTTATGTTCATGTTTATATTAGTGACATAGTTAGACTCAGCCCTCATGTAACAGAAAGATATTTAGCATTGGTGTTGTTTTGTGTGAATAGTTTTTTAGAATTATATCATGTGTCACCTTATCAACATCTAGTCCCTATTATTTATTTATTTTATTTTTATCCCCCTACATATTATTCTTTTGTTTACATATATATTAAATTTTTTGGATGGGAGTTTATTTAGGCGACTATTTAATTTTTTTCTGAATTTTCTTCATATTTTTTCAGGTTAATGAGTTCTTACTGTTTTTATAGTTTTATTTATTTGAGAGAATTAATCAAAGATTTATAGATATACCTATATAGGTTTTTAATAAGATCGCTTTTAATTAATAGTTGGTTTCTTTGGGTGAAAAAATTTCCATGGTATGATTCTTGGTGACTAGGAACTTGTTTTAAACTCTTTGCGACTAGAAAAAACCTTCAGGCATTTCCATAGACAATCTTTGATACTCATGTTAGTGGTATCCTAGTTTATTTATTATATATTATCCTTTTCTTAATCTAAAAAATATTTCACTCGTAGTAATTTATAATTACTTATATCTTTATAGATACCAATTGAACACATGTGTTTAATATATTTTATCATAGCAACTGAAAATATGCATCTTTCAACATCTCTAAGTGGATACTTTCCCCTTATATAAATTCTATTAAGTTGATAACTTTTTATTCCTTAGGTTTTAAAACATAAATTAAATTTTATAAATTTCAATTAAGTGTACAAGATTCTAATTAAATATGAATATATCATTAGATCTATTTTTAAGGTATTTTCCCAATTTTCCAATCAATTTGTTCAAAATTAGTAAAATCTTCTATAGTGATGGAACTCTATTATATTAATCTATAAAACTATAATATGTGTAATAAAATGTAATAAAATAATAATATGTAATCATTTATTGTGAAATAAATTAGGATTTTGTTAAATATGATCTATATTTTAACATGAGATAAATTATATAGATTTAATATAGAATAAAAATTAATGTTTATGAATTCCACAATTGTAGAACATACTATTAAATTTCATTCATTGATTATATATTCTGGAATATATTTTTTTTTCATTTTTTTACATGATTTATACTTTGAATATTTCTTATTAAAAAAATTTCTTTATGAATATTTTCATATTTCTTACTTGATTAATTTTTAATTTAAATTATTTTGTATATTATTCTATATAGAAGATCTATTATAGACAAAATTTTCCTTACCCATGTATTGTTATCTTTTAATTGTAATCATTTCATTAATACCTTTTTAGACCACTAAAAACTCTAACTCCATCGAATTTCATTATAACATATCTACTCCTATGAATTCATATATCAATTATAGATTTATAGATATCATGCTTCTAAGAAACATTTCATAATTTTTAGTTTTCATTTTTTGTTAATTTTTCATTAAATCATATTTCTATGACCATACAGTTTTTATTTTATTTTATTTAGTTCCAAATATTCTTTTCCCTTCTGGGTTTAGCTTCCATTTGAAAATTCATTAATTTCAAGAATTATTTTAGTGTTTCTATATATTCATATGTATTTTAATATAAGATATAATCTTATCACAATTTTAATAAATATTTTACTTTAAAATCCCCTGGGTAGTTTCACCTTTTATTTATTCACTAATATTTTTTAATTTTACTTATGAACCATTCATATTATATTTAATCAATCGATTAAAATTTTGTGTCTTTATTTTTTCCCCGATCACATAATTCCTTACAGTGATCAGTTTTTCATATTTCTAATAATCCATATTTGTTTCTAGTTCGAATATATCCTTTAAATCTATGAAACAAATTTCTTTCATTATTTAATTGTCGTCTTACAGCTCTGTCATCTTCTATTACATCTCTTGAGTAGTCTAAAAGTGACCAACCTTTCGGTTTATTAATTTTACCATATAATTCATTAAGTTATTTTTTTTCTAATTTCCTTAAATCTATTCTTATTATTTTTTTCATTAATAAATTTTTTCATCCTTATTGTAAAAAAGATCAATGTAAAATTGTTTCATTACAAATTAATTTAAATAATTTTAAATTTGTAAACTAATAAATTTTTATGTAGAAAAGTAGTTATATGTAATCATGATAGCTCCCTTTTTACATTTTCATATAATGTGTCTTTATCATTGTTGTTATTACCCATTTCATGAATAATATTATTTATAGTTACACCCATAATATCTTTTTCATAAACAATGATGGAAACATACTCTTCACTATCGAGATATTTTCATTCTCCTTTATCAAACATTATATGAAATGTTTTATCATCTCTTAACTACCAACTACAATAATTTTATTGGGGAAATAATACTCACATTACATTATAGAATATCATTTCCATAAAAATTTATAAATATAATATGTACGTCATGAGTTCTTTCACAACTTATAACTTGATTGAATAAAGTTTTTAATAAAATATAGAGTAGAATATTTTGGAATTTTCCATTTAAGTTATTTTTCTTTATATATAACGTATCATTATTATAATAAATCCTATATAAAACTCTATCTTCATAATAACATAAATATGAAATTTTATCATTCTTAGAGGTATGATAATTATATTCATTAAGGACCAAGCTACTTTTTTGTGAAGATGAGCATTTATTTTAAATTTTTAATTCTATATAAATATATATCATTATAGTATAGTAAAAATATTAAAAAAATTAAATCCTAATATAAAAATACTAATGTATAATATCAGTTAAAAAACATGATATACACAAAATCTTAAGGCACTCATTCCATTTGTTTGGCCCACTCATTATTATAAGGTGGGTTGAAAAGCTATTGAATTATAGTTTCGATGAATTAAAAATATTTATAAAATTCAACCTTCTATGTTCATTAAAATTTTTATACATTTGTTCAGAGGTTACCTATTATATCTCTTTTTATACTTTGATATCCCTATAAATTAAATATAATACATGCATATCCCAACTCAACCGTGTAAAACAATATATAAATTAATATTTCCCTCTAATGTGAAGCTATTCTAATAGACATGGTAAGATCCTGGAAACACCATAACAATAATAATATACCTCATTGATCTATTATAGAGTTTATAAGGTCACTCATATCCCAATATCACATATATATAAATTTATTTTCATCTCACTATCACACAATGGGTTACTCCAGATGTAGTCCACTACCACTTATAGTTTCAACACATCAGTGATAAAATTTATACAATAACAGTGGGTATTAGTAATATATGTGTCACCCCATATAATGACCAATTATATCTCTTCATTGATACATACTTCAATTGATCAACAACATATTCCTTTTATGTGAGTACATAGATCTATAGTAAATGCATTTCTCTTCTTCTCCTATAAGTAATTTTGTGAGGTCAGAAAATTCGACGCCATAATTTTACTTAATCTTACTCCATTTTATAAAGGAGATATATAAATATTAATATATATCATTAAACTCTCAATATATATTTAGATATTTTCTATTCATATCTCATTACTTATCTATAAATATTTCTCAGGTACATTTCCTTCTATTATCAGTCTTCTTTGTTTGTCAGTATCTTTATTATCATTTAGATATCTTAAATTATTCCAGGTGTATCTTCATATCATCACATTCATTTCATGTTGTGAACCTTCAATAAACATTATTGATCTAGATTACCTATATGTGCTTACTTGATAATTCCCCTAATAAATATATATCGTCCTATCACTATTGTAAAAAATATTTTCTCCACCAGTTTTCATTCTATATAAGATTATTTTTTCTATTTTAATTTCTTATAAAAATTAGTCTTTTGAACATATAGTCTAATATAATAATTTTTATACACTCATAAAAGGTAAATGTATCACATTCTTAATATTACTCATTAACATCTTGAAATCGAACATTAGCTAATTCATTAGATAAATACATATGTATTGTATCAATTATTAACCACCTAAACAATAAAGTAAACAACATAGGATTGTTTTGTGGCATGTTTTATCACATGTATTTTATATAACGTGTAAGAACACGAGTTTTTGGAATGGGTAAAAATCCCAACCCTATCTGAATTTTTGACTCATTTCTGAGAAAACTAGAGAAATTGGAAAATTCTGGGATAAAATTTTATATTTGTGGAGGTCGTACAGGGGTTCACGGTTTGCGCACGGTCTGAACAAACCATGCGATCAGCCTAGAAATCCATGAACCATTGACAGTGTGATCCGCATGGGCAACACATGGGTTGTCAAACCATGTGGGCTTGCCATGCATACTCCCTAGGAGAGATAGTGGAAACCACACGGTCGTCACATGGTTTTCCAAACTGTGTGGGGTAACCGTGTGACCACTTAATGTTAGGGTTTTTATGTTCTGGGCCACTCAGGATTTCCCATTCTCCATATTTATTCCTCCATCTTGTGGCTCACATGGGGAGAGCCAGTTGGACCTTTAAATCCTTCCCAGATCTTCATCTGAACAACATTTAGAACATCGTTTGATGCGTTAGAACCCCCTCGGTAAGGCCTTGATTCCATTTGAGCAGTTTTCCTTAATTTCTTTTCTAGAATGAATTTTTGGGGTTTGAGAGGTTTTGATTATTTTTTAGATCTATTGCGTTTTAGACCTAATTGGAGTCTTTTATCGGATTAGTTACATCGTACTAGTATGAGGTAGGTGGTGCATACCTCTTTTTGTGTTTTCGTGGCCATTTTGGTAGCACAACCCTCATCGCGTTTTCAGGTATTTTGAGTGAGACCCTAATTTATATGACACTATTTATTTTAATTGCTTATTAGACCTATGGGATACCTTGGAGTATGCCCTTTGTCCTATCTTGATTGAGCAGGGTAGTGCGAGAGGTCATTGCTCACATGGGGCATTTAGGCCGGGGTTGCCAAAATGATAATACTTTAATTGTGTTGGTTTAAATTTTTAGGATTAGTTATTTAAACCTTGATATGAATTTTTGGAGACCTTAGAAACATCAGTGATGGTATGGGACAACACTTTCTTAGTGCAATTCATCTGTTTAGATGGTTTTTCCCATTATGTTATCTATTTAAATGTGTTTTATATGTAAATGTTGAATTGCATATGTTGGAACCTTCGGGTTTTGATGGGTGTGGCCCAAATATTATTGAGTGATGATGATCACAGGATGGGCATTGTTAGGGTTACTTTGGGTGGTTTTGACAATCGGATTGGGCGTCATGGATGTTGGCTTGAGGCAGTAAGACTGTCAAGTTGGGATTGGCTCGCGGTTACTTTGGGTGGTTTTCACCACAAGATTGGGAATCATGGATATTGGCTTGAGGAAGTACGACTTTCAGGTTGGTCATGGAACATCGTTACTTTGGGTGGTTTTGACCACGGGATTGGGTGTCATGGGCACTGGCTTGAGGCAGGGTGACTGTTAGGTTGGGCATGGCCCGGGTTACTAGGATGGTGGGGCCATTAGACTTGAGTGGCATGGTCGTAGGGACACCAGGTGTCAGATGTGCGGTCTCTTAGGTACTTTTTTGGTGATTACTGTTCACCTAGAACATTCATTAGTGTGAAGATAGAAATACTCTATGATGGGGTGGTTTTGACCACTCATGTGGGTAGAGGCCCCTGTAGATGCGGTTTAGGTACTTTGGTTGGGGGTGCTTGTTGTAGGAAGAAACATGGGAGGTGAGAAGCCTTTAGGGGATTTCTTGAGGCTATCTGGTTGGGGGATGAGGCTCACTATGATTTGAGGGTCGGTATCGATGTCCCTCTTCTTACTTATTTGATGGAGTATATCACCATCCCTCTGGTTACTTGATTAGAGGGTAGGTATCACTGTCCCTCTGGATATTTATTTGAGGGCAGACATCATTGTCCCTCTGGTTATTTATTTGAGGACTGGAATCGCTATTCCTCTAGGTTACTTCTTGGGTGTGCCTTCAGGACGCCGGTACATGAGGCACGAGGTGTCAGGAGGCACAATGTGTTGGGTTACTATTCATGGATGTGCCTTTGGGACGTCTGTACTTGAGACACGATGTGTCACGAGGAACAAGGTGTCGGGTTACTATTCTTGGGTGTGCCTTCGAGACATCGGTACTTGGGAAACGTAGTGTTAGGGGGCACATGGTGTCAGGTTACACGACAGAGATTCCGGCACAAGCCGAAGTAGGTGACAATCCATGATGGCCACTGAGCACAAGTTGAGTTTTTGTTTATTTGTGCATCGTATTGTTTACTGTTTCCAAATAAATTCATGACTGATTAAACACTTATATTAGGTACGCACCATTGGGTGGTATCCTACTAAAATTTTTCTCACACCCTACACAGGACCTTTGGGATACATGCAGACTTTATGGATTTACGTGT
Source organism: Viscum album (assembly GCA_963277665.1). Classification (NCBI taxonomy): domain Eukaryota; kingdom Viridiplantae; phylum Streptophyta; class Magnoliopsida; order Santalales; family Viscaceae; genus Viscum; species Viscum album. Next base: position 190,014,854 of record OY728131.1, read on the forward strand.
AGGAAAGAGGCCAGCTTTAGGAGCTTGGCTACATTAGCTATTTCATGGAGATAGTATGGACTTTTAGGTCATTCCTAGCTAGATTTTATCTTGTTTTGTTTCCTTTCATGTATTAGAATTCTTATTTGTTATGTAGCTATAGTTGGTTAGCCATTGGGGCCTTTTATATAAAAATACATGTATGACCTGTTTTGGATGCACGTTTGTTGTTCAGTGGTAGTTACAAGTGATCAATGTGGTGTTGTGTTTATTTCCTGCTGATGTTGTTTATATTTATTGCTTCCGCTGCTTATCAATATTAAATGTGCTTCCACTCTATGGGTCTGGTTTGCGTCTGCTGAGTCATCTGTTCAACTGCATCATTATTACTATACTCAAACCAGTACCATTATTATCCTTTAAGAGGGTATAGCCTCCCCACTATACATATAAGACCCTCTCTTCTAGTCGACAGCCTTTGGAATTTGGGGATGTGTGCCTAAGGTAGTAACACCCGACCAATTTAGCAGTGTTTGGGTGGCTACTCAGGTTCGGGTAATTACAAAGTGATATCAGATGAGTTCATGACAAGAATTTAGTAGCATATTTTTTCTGGCTACAAATGAGATTGAGATGTCTCTTTTATTTATACTGATTTTACTATTTAGGATATGGCAGAATGGAGATGAGTTGTTACTAGAACTGGGTTTCTAACTTGTGCTTGGGTGCCTGCAACCCCAAGTAGGAGGGATGGACCAAGTTACCTTGGGTGGGAATTGTTGTTTTCTTTTTTGTTCATATTACAGTTTATATGATTTTCACATTGGTGGCTCACTTGGTGTGTAATGTTATTGATTGTGATATGTAACCCTTTACCCGGTACGGTAAGGGAAAATTGAACCTTGGCCCGGTATGTCAAGGCTTGTTTGTTTGCCTTTTTATAGGCACATTTTTAGTGTATTTCAATTTCATTACTTCACGTATGCTTTGTGAAGTGATAATTCCATGTGAATAATATCAATAACCATGCTTTGTATGCTATGAAATGTGAATAGGTGAAATTATTGATAGAATTGTTTGTTGTTGCAATGATTATGCCATGTTTTATATATTGTAGGATTGCATTTGATATGGTATTTGGGTATGGCTTTGGTACGATCAGGTAGGTACTATCGATTGAGTTGATTTTGATCACCATGTTTGGGCGACTCGGTCTTCGGTTTGAGGAAATGTTGGTTGTCGGGAAAGGCATGACCCCGGGAACTTTTGATACCTGGATCTATTAAGGGCAGGAAAGGAGGCCATGAGGCCGGGATGCCATGGGCACGGGTTGCGGTGGGGGAGAGTAAGGATAGTTGTTATGAACTTCCTTTTAGTTCTTTCCTTATCTATATTGAATATATATTGTTATATATATATATATATATGGGTTGTCTAGACATTTATGGTATTCAATGGGTTCCTATTGTACGTCTCGATGGAGCGTCATGTGGGTGATGATACAGTACCGTAGGTGCAGGATTAGGTTTAGGATCCAGTGCAGGAAGATCAGGAGCTGCAGGTATAGGCTTAGGGACAAGATCATGTTCAAGATCCAGTGCAGATAGGACTGCAGCTGGGTTTGGCAGCGTTCGGACCATGGCTCTAAGAGTAGATCCGAGTTAGCCTGGTATGTGTCTTTCACGGGATAAACAGAGGTGTGAAGGGTAAAAAGCCATCTATGGATTATCTGATGCGAGAGTTCCAGTCGCAGCACCCGCCGCTTTTTCAGGTTGAGGGTGGTCCGTAGGCGGTTGAGAACTGGATAAAGATCATGCAGATGATCTTCGAGCAGCTTGAGACGCCTCCAGGGAGGAGGGTCAAGCTTGTGATATACATGCTGCGAGGACCGACAAAGCGTTGGTGGGATTTGTAGGTTCAATCTCGTAGGCACTAGGGACATTACTAGAAGGACTTCGAGAATAGGTTCTTCGAGCACTTTTACCCGAAGACACCGAGGGAAGAGAGAGCTCGGGTGTTCTTGAGTCTTCAGCAGGGAGACATGTCCATCATGGACTATGCAGTTACTTTCACCGAGTTGTCTTTCTTTGCACCCGGTATCGTAAGTGATGATGTGGCTAGGGTGAGATGCTTCGAGGATGGCTTACGACACTACATTCGGATCCAGGTAAATATCGTCCAGCTAGGTTCTTTCTTAGAGGCGGTGAATCAGGCGCTCATAGCGGAGGGAAATCAGAGGGACAAGCCCCAGGTCGGTCAGGCAGTGGCCTCAGGTTATGGTTTAGACAATAGAAAGAGAGGAAGGGATGAGTTCCAGCAGGGCGGTCAGGCCAAGGACTCAGCTAGACCACCTTGTAGTAGTTCATCAGTGGTTTTTTTTTCAGTGTGGGCAGACAAGAAATGTTCATACCCAATGCGATAGGCCTCCAAAGGAGTGATGGGCATGTGGATAGGTCGGGCATCTGGAGAGGTTCTACAAGAAGCCTTCTCAGACAAACGGTAGGCAGGGAACACGACAGACGGTCAAATCTAGAGTTGGTTCAGGTTCAGTACCAGGAGAGGGTGGAAAAGGTTTAGCTGCACACAGAGGACGTGATAGAGACAGCAGGATCCAACAGAAGGGTTAGTGGCCGGTGACTGGAGCAGCACTGTAGGGAGGTCAGGCATCAGGAATCCATGCTTGAGGCTAGGTGCACATCGTGGAGCATCCAGAGGCTGAGCATTCTTGTGAGCTAACGACAGTTAGAGGTACACCATGGGTGTGGCCATGATTTTCCTTGCTCTCTTATGGTATGACTTGTAGAGGAATGTCTATTTTGAGTGCATGTGATGCACAAGATCTATGTAGACTGACTAGATGCTGTTTAGTGGGATTGGTACCTTATCAGGTGCATGGTATATTAATATATATTTTTATGAGATGCATAACATCAGGGGAATCGAGGATGCAAGTTACTTGAGATTCCTTGGGCATCGGGGCTTCGAGAATGCAGGTTACTTGAGGTGCCATGGGCATCAGGGCATCAAGGATGCAGGTTACTTGAGGTGCTGGGAACCAGGTTCGTATAGAGCATCCATGGGATGCAGGACCTCATGGATGTGGACACCATTGAGGTGCGGGATACGTTGGATGCCGGAAGTCACACGGGGCGCCAATGAGGTGCAGGGGTGACGGTGTGTGAAGAGAGGGCCTTGAGTCCGAAAATAGGTTTTCAAACCTTTTCTTGTTCTGAGTTTTGTCGGGTTGAGACCAAGTTAGGTTATTCATATGGTGGAGAGCCCCTTGAAGAATTTAGACAGCACGTTGTGATTGGGGAAGTCTAGGTTTCTTGGATCGGGGTGGTGTGTTCGGTTCCATCTCTGGGTTTCGTTTGATATCTTGGGGATGAGCTATCTTATGGTGGGGAGATTGTAAGAACCTGGGTTTTTGGAGTAGGTCAAAAATCCCGACCCTGTCCAAATTTTTGACTCATTTCTTAGAAAACTAGAAAAAATTGGACAATTCTAGGATAAACATTTAATGTAGTGGAGGTCGTACAGGGGGCGCACGGTTGATGCATGGTCTGAAAAAAACCATGCTACCAGCTTAGGAAGCCGTGCACCATTGACAGTGGGCTCCGCACAGGCAGCGCACGGTTTGTCAAACTGTGCGGGCATGCCGTGCAAGGTCCCTGGGAGAGACAGTGGCTACCGCACGGTTGGTTCATTGTTTTCCAAACCGTGTGGGGTAACCGTGTGACTACTTAATGTTAGGGTTTTTAAGTACTGGGCCATTCATGATTTTCCATTCTCCATCTTTTTTCCTCCCTCTTGTGGCCCACGTGGGGAGAGTTAGTCAGAACTTCAAATCCTTCCTGGATCTTCGTCTAAACCCTGTTTCGAACATCGTTTGATGCATTATTACCCCCTAGGTAGGGCCTTGATTCTTCTTGATCCATTTTTCTTGATTTTTGATCTAGAGAAAGTTTTTGGGGTTTGATCGGTTTTGATTATATTGTAGATCTACCATGTTTTAGACCTAATTGGAGGATCTTATCAAAGGAGTAACATTTTACTAGTATGAGGTAGCTGATGCATACCTCTTTTTGTGTTTTCATGGTCATTTTGGTAGTGAGGCCTTCAGCGTGTTTTCAGATATTTTGAGAGAGACCATAATTTATCTACTACTGATTATTTAAATTTCTTATTAGACCTGTGGGATACCTTTGAGTATTCCCCTTATCCTATCTTGATTGAGAAGGGTCGGGAGACAGGACGTTCTTCACATGGGGCATTTTGTCCAGGGTTTCCAAAATTATAATACATGAATTGTATCGGTTTAAACTGTTAGGTTTAGTTATTTAAACCTTGAAATGAATTGTTGGAGACCATAGAAACTTCATTTATAGTATGGGACATCACTTTCTTAGTGAAATTCATATGTTTAGATGGGTTTTCATGTTATGTGTTTTATTTAAATGTGTTTTATATGTAACTGTTGAATTGCATTTGATGGAACCTTCGGGTTGTGATGGCTGTGGACCAGATATTGTTGAGTGATGTTGATCACAAAATGGGTATGGCCCAGGTTACATTGGGTGGTTTTGAACATAGGATTGGGCCTCATGGATGTCGACTTGAGGCAGTACGACTGTCAGGTTGTGCTTGTCCTTGGGTTACTTTGTGTGGTTTTGACCATGGGATTGGGAGTCATGGACATCGTCTTGAGGCAGTATGACTGTCTGGTTGGGCTTGGCCTAGGGTTATTTTTGGTGTTTTTTACCACAGGATTGGGCACCACTGATATTGGCTTGAGGCAGGGTGACTGTCAGGTTGGGCATGGCTAGGGTTACTGGGGTGGCAAGACAATCAGACTTGAGCGGCATGGTCGTAGGGACATGAGGTGTCACATGTTCAGTAGCATAGGTACTATTGTGGTGATTACTGCTCACCCAGAACATTGAGTAGTGTGCACATAGATATAGTCCATGATGAGGTGGTTTGACCGCTCATGTGGGTAGAGGCCCCCGTAGATGCGGCTTAGGTACGTTGGTTTGGGATGCTTTATGTAGGAAGCAAACGTGGGAGTTGTGGAGCCTCCAGTGGATAGCTTGAGGCTACCAGGATGGGGGATGAGGCTCTCTGTGATTGGAGGGAAGGTATCGCTGTCCCTCTAGTTACTTATTTGAGAGAGGATATCACCGTCCCTCCGGTTACTTGATTTGATGGAAGGTATTGTTGTCCCTCTAGCTATTTATTTGAGGGTAGACATCGTTGTACCTTTGGTTATTTATTTGAAGACAGGCATCGTTGTTCCTCCGGGTTACTTCTTGGGTGAGCCTTTGGGATGTCAGTACGTGAGGCAGAAGGTGTCAGGAGGCACAAGTTGTCGGGTTACTATTCTTGGGTGTGCCTTTGGTGCATCGTTACATGAGGCACGGGGTGTCAGGAGGAAAAAGGTGCTGGGTTACTATTCTTGGGCATGCCTTCGGGACATTGGTACTTGGTGTTGGATCTTGAATAAATATATTATACACAAGAGGGGGGTGAATTGTGTCTTTCATATTTTTCATTAACTCTTCAATTTAAACGAGTTCTGTCCTTTATGCTTTATTAGATTTAATCATGCAGCGGAAATAAATAAAATCAGGGACATAAAGCTGTATATAGTTTCGGGGAACAGAAGTCCCCTAGTCCACTCCACCAATGCTCAACTCCATGAGCTTGGTGATTTTCACTATCTGGTCCTCATTTCAATAGACTGGTCTATAACTGAATACAAGCAGTTGAAACCTTTACAATATAAGAAAGAACAAATCCTTCTAGTTAAAACACAAACCTACACAACATAGAACGAGAAGCTAGTTACTGAAGAATAAAAAGAATTTCAAAAACATGTTTTTCAGTTGATCTTCACAATTTCAACAGAATGCAATTGACAACAGATGGATCACCATCTCTAGAAATATTGATTTTCAAAACAAAAAAAATTTGAGTCGATCCGGTTGTAGTATATATAGAGATATAGTTCACAACTTCAGCATTAGTAGATCCACAGTAGATATTCTGTAACACCCGAGACTTTTATTAGAAATATTTTGTTTTTATGTTATATAAATCATCAAAGGAATCTTTCACTACACACATCACTTGCTTGGCTTGATTTACATGCAATCACGACCTTCCTCGATAGCTAGCATCATACGCAATACCGAGTTTCACTAAACAACAATATGCTATTAAAGTATTATTAAAACTAGACATTCTGAATAGTAATAACCACTTTTTGAAATTATATAAATTTTATTTTTCAAAATTGACTCCATTTTTTTATTCGAAATATCGAAATTAGCCTAGGGTGAAATTTTGGTATTTTTCTGAAAACTTTCAATTTTTGATGAATATTGAAACCACTAAGTGGAAGTTAAAAAACTGAATTTTTCATAACACATAATTTTACCGCTTCTGTGAGTGGAATCTCAAAAATAAAAGAGTCACAGTTGATGTCAGTATGTAAAACATGGTTTAATGAGATTAAAATACTTTTTGGTGAATAATAACTTTTTACTTTTATTCACCACGGTTAAAAGTAAATAGGGTAATTAAGGGTAAAAATGATATTATTATTACCCTAACACATGTATTAATTCTATTGGATAAATTTAATTCGACTAAAAACAACTTTAGGAATAAAATATGACCATTTAGGCCCACTTGGATTAGATTAGGACATTTATTATTAATTTATTTAAAGAAGGGTTAAAATATTTAAAATCAAAGTATAATAAGTATATCATTTTTAATATAGGGTTATACATAAGATAAATTCGACTATAAATATTAATTAGAAATATAAAAAGATTTAATACATAATTATATTCTATTTTTAATTTTTAGACTTTAAATAATTTAATTTATTTATGACACAAAGATGATGGAGTAATTATCTTATTAATGAAATATTGACATAATTGATGTTATAAATACCCAAATAAATATAATTTTAGACTTTTTATGAATTCCACTAATTTTATAGGTTAATATGACATGTTAGTATTGATTTAATTAACTTTTTTTGAACTAATCATTCTGGTATGATTTTCAAAAAAATCAATTACTAAATAGTGTCAAAATTGACATAAAATAGTTTTTAAAACAAATATTATATTAGTAATTGTTATTTTATTACTAAAAATCTAATGTTCGGCCAAATGACTTAGATAAGGTTATATATATTAATAATAAACAACTTGGGGTTCGTTTGGCTGCTTATAGTATGTTTATTAACCTTATAGTATAAGAACACAAGAAGACACGGTAAAAGTAAAATTATTTTACTTAATGTTAAATCTAAATGATAAGGTTAAAATAGGAACCTAAACTTGTCTAAATTCTATTGTATGAGAGTATTTAGACCCATCCCCACCTTATATTCGAAATAAATCAATTTGGAGCTATTTAAACCCGAATTTGACTTTATAATAAAATAATAGTTTTTGTTATTCCAAAGGTGCCCCTCTCCTCCCTTATAAAAGGGCACTTCCTCCCCCTCTTTCTCACACCACTTTGAGCCTTCAATATCGGCCAAACCCTGCCAATTTCTACTCTACACTTCCCTAGAGACATCCTAGAGGTCTTGGGCTTCTTCAAAGACCAATTTTAGTTCCCTAAAAGGAGATCTCAAAGAGGCACTTCAAAGAAGAGGTAATGTCCGATTACCAATTCTTTCAACTTTATTTCTTCTTCCACTTCTTCTTCTTTAGTTGTTTCATTATGAAGTAATAAAATCAGTATCACTCATATACGGATATGTTATTATAAGTATGAAACAACCCTATTTCACCATCTATCCATCCTATGGAAAACAAAATCACCGCGCGTGCGTACGTACGGACTATCGTCTCCACGACGCGATGAGATTCATTCTCCACGTTAACCATTCATGAATGATTATAAAGTATATATAATAAGTAATAATGAAATATATGAAATAAATATTATACTGGATTTATGTGTATATATATGTATGTCATATACATAATTCCATTCAACTCAATAAGGAAACGAAAACAGCGTTCATGCATACGTACGGCCTACCGTCTCCATGAACGGTGTATTTCTTTCCTTTTACTGATATATTATATATATGTATTTTATGAATATATATTTTATATAAATCATTTTTTATATTCTGGAATTAATTAATCATGATCTAAGTAATCATATGAATAATTACAATCAATACACGGACGACAAATGAAACGATTTTACCCAAAACTCTCTTTAACATGGAATTTACAAAAGAACGTGTAATATAAAGTCATAAGCGAACCATATATGATATCATAATAATGATTATGATTATGGAATAAGTCAATAAAATTATTTAAATCATTATACAGGAGGTTCGGACACTTACGAAAAAAATCGGACCTAAGGTAATGGAAAATCTCGCAATCTCAATTTTTATCCGAGATTGTTTATACTTCAGAATTTACTGGGAAATATTTATCATCCACATCCACGTTTCCTCAATATGAAATATTTATATCCTTATACAATAGTTTATATCCAATTTTACCCTTCGGTGATTTTTTAGTAAAATATATGAAAGGAATCTTTTGTCGTGTTTCGTACGAGGTACTTTCTTTGACTTTTCCGACAAAAGTACGAGAAGAATGTTTTTTTAACTTATACGACATGAATGGATTTTTAAAACATTATTTACAAGAATCTTCCCTTACATGTTTTCAAGTTTATTTTTAATCAACTTCTTTTAGTTCTAATTGTATGTCATGTTAAGAAAGGAAAAGTGTTTTTGAAGTTGAAAGGATATTTTCCCCAAGAATGCAGTTCAAGTGTTTTATCAAAAAAAAATTCCATCTAAGATAATAAAGGGTTCTGTTTCTATCCCTATTATTACATTGATTTTATTATGTTGTAATATGAATTCCTTTATCTTATATGAATTGTTTTATGATGTCACGATATTTAAAATTCCCATTTTTATTACAAGGTTTATGCTATGATGTATAGTTTATGATTTTGTGGCACACATAAAAATGGTATCATTATGAGATGGGTGGGACCTATATCTCCCTCCAATGCATTGGGTAAATATTTTATATCTCATGAGATAGACATGGCTAGAACGGTAAGTTAATCTGGTTCAATGAAACAGGACTAAAACGAGGAGTGAACTCAGTTCAGAAATAGACTTTGTCCACTAAGATAGTCTTGGAAATGAGTCTTGACTAATAAGAAATTATTCTCTATGATTATGTGTGTATGCCAAAAAGTTTCATGTTTTAAGTTATGATTATTGTGATTAAATTTCACTGCCATTATTTATACCATGTTATGAAATTATGATTTCTTTTTGCAGGTTAAGATTTCCAAAATGTTATGTTGTTATGAATATGATGTGATTGATATTTATTTTGTTTACCCTTATTGAGCATTTGAGCTCAACCTTTTGTATGTTTTCTTTCACCCAGGTCAGGAAGAAGGTTATTAAGTAGGATATGCCAAAAGGGACTGTAGATATGATGAAATAAATGGGAGACAATGTAGATGCTTTATGAACCAGTAGTTTATGTTTCCCAGTTTCTAAAGACTCTATACCTATACGGTCCTTTCCTGGTTTTATTATATGTTGTAATAAGTGTGCTTCAATTCTGAAGTAATAACAATGTATGTAAAGTATGGGTCGTTATAGTTGGTATCAGAGGAAAGGTATAGTCAACCTTTGGAAACTAGGATATGAAAGCCTTAGTAAGAACCCTAAGGATAAGTCTAAGCATAGAACACAATCTTAGTGTTTTAGAAATGCCCATGAATAAGCTAGGATAAGACCTTAAGTATGAAATTTTATTCTTGATTATGTGGTTTTCCTATTATAATTAGTGTTTCTCACACTATTCTTCTTGGTTTTAGTCAATGGCTAGAACCCGAAGGAACCGGTTAATGTGGAATGCGACGGGAAATGAAATGATTGTCCCCCTGAGCAACCAAATGTTATGGGATATGGAATGAAAAATCTTGTAGCCATGCTCACACAACTTTCTCAAGCTATGAATCATGCAAGACTTCCAAACGAGCAAAGGAAGGAACAACATTCTGTTGAATCCTTCATGAGGTAGCGTCCACCTTCATTCAGCGGGTCTACTGATCCATTAGTTGCTAAACAATGGATTAGTACTACTAAAAAGATATTTTCAGTTCTTCAATGTTCTGAACATGATAAAGTCATCTTAGCAGTGTATCGTTTGGAAGGTGATGCTGATCAATGGTGGAATCTTATTAAGAATATGAGGCAAAGGGATGAAATTGAGTCCATGGAATGGGACGATTTCAATAACTTATTTTTCAATAAGTACTTCCCTCGTATTCTCCGAACAAAGATGGAGAAGGAGTTTCTTGAACTAAAGAAAAAGGACGATGAATCTGTTGGTACCTATGAAGAAAATTTTACAAGACTTGAAAGGTACTCTTCTGGTATTATTATCCAACCTGAGAGTAAGATCGATCGATTCTTTAGTGGATTAAAACCAAGTCTTCGAAACGAGTTAGCCATTAGGGACTTCAATAGCTACGTGGAAATCGTTCGATGTGCTCTCAAAGTCGAGATGGAGATTGGAGTAACCCATCAGTCATATGGGTTTGATAAGAAGAGGAAAATGGAATTCAAAGGAAAATCTAAAGAGAAAACTGAAAAGAAGATGAGATTTATCTTATGCTCAAAGTGTGGAATGAAACATGGAGGGAGTTGTCTTAAAGGTACAAGTAAATGTTTGAAATGTGGAAAGGAAGGTCATATGGCATTTGAATGCTGCAATGATGGGAAGAATATGTCTAATGATGCAAACAAAGGAAGGGATACACAGAATGAACCTACTACACTTCAATGTTTCAAGTGCAAGGAGATGGGGCATTATGCCAATCAATGCCCAAATCCAAGGGTTGATGATAATGGTCGACGTCAACAAACTCTTAAGACTAAGGATAAAGGAAAGTCACATGCAATTTCTATCAGCGATGTGGAGTACGATAACGATGTGGTGAAAGGTACACTTACCATCCACTCTAAAGTAGAAAATTTTTTATTTGATTCCTGATCCACCCACTCTTTTATTTCTAAAGAATTGTCTAAGGATATCACTGTATTACCTCAAAAATTAGATGTTGAGTTAGCTGTGACAACCCCTAATGGCACAACAGTCGCATCAAATGTTTATATTTCGTCTCCGATCAAAGTTTGTGGGATTGTGCTTCCTGCAAATCTTGTGATCCTTACTATAGTAGAATTTGATGTGATTCTTGGCATGGATTTTCTTTCTTTATATGGAGCTCATATCAATTTCCAATGAAGGGAAGTCACATTTCATATTCCAGATCAATCTATGATCGTCTATCAATGCAAGGATGAACATAAACTTCCAGTGGAAATTTCTTCCATCTTATGGGTCTTCATTACACTAAATGAAGGTTATTTATCTCAAATGGTTGGTGAGAAACTCATGATTAAGAATATGCCCATTGTACGAGAGTTTGATGATCTCTTTCTGGAGGAATTGTCGGGTCTTCCACCAAATCGTGAATTTGAGTTTTCAATAGAACTCGTACCGGGTGCTTTGCCTATTTCAAAGACCCCTTTTAGAATGGACCCAATTGAGTTGCAGGAATTGATGAAGCAACTTCAAGAGAATCTTGATAAGGGGTTCATACGCCCTAGTGCGTCACCTTGGGGAGCGCCTGTTCTGTTTGTTGAGAAGAAAGATGGATCAATGAGACTCTGCATTGATTATCGACAACTTAACAAGATCACTATCAAGAAAAAATATCCTCTCCCATGCATTGATGACTTATTTTACCAACTACGTGGAGCTCAATACTTTTCCAAGATTGATCTTTGTTCAGGGTATCATCAATTAAGGGTCAAAAGGGAGGATATACCAAAGACGTCTTTCCGTACAAGTTATGGACACTATTAATTTATAGTGATGCAATTTGGTCTTACTAATGTCCCTACTATCTTCATGGATCTGATTAATAGAGTCTTTAGAGACTATCTTGATCAGTTTGTGGTAGTCTTTATAGAAGATATTCTTGTCTATTCAAATAGCAAGGAAGAACATGAAGATCACTTGAGAATTATATTAAAGACCCTGAGAAAGGAGAATCTTTATGCCAAATTTACCAAGTGTGAATTTTGGCTTCAAAAACTTGCATTTTTGTGTCACATAATCTCAAAAGAGGGGATATCTGTGGATCCAGCAAAAATAGAGGTTATCGAAAGACGGTCGAGACCAACAACAGTAACTGAGATCCGAATTTTTCTTGGTTTGGCTGGATATTATCGACGTTTTATGAAAGATTTGTCACGATTATCTAATACACTCACCAAGTTGACTCAAGAAAGGAGTTAAGTTTGTCTGGACGGAGGAATGTGAAGAGAATTTCAAGGAGTTGAAAAGAAGGTTATCCAGTGAACCTGTGCTCACACTACCTTGTAGTGGAGAAAGGTTTGTGATCTACAATGATGCATCCAAGAAGGGATTGGGGTGTGTTCTTATGCAAAATGATATGGTGATAGCTTATGCCTCACGGCAGTTGAAAATACATGAGAAAAATTACCCAACTCATGATTTGGGGTTAGCTGCGGTAATCTTTGCATTAATGATTTGGAGGCATTATCTTTATGGAGAAAGGTGTGACATTTATACTGATCATAAAAGTTGAAATTATATTTTCACTCAAAAGGAGTTGAATATGCACCAAAGAAGATGGTTGGAGCTGATTAAGGATTACGACTGCTCAATCCATTACCACCCTGGTAAAGCAAACAAGGTGGCAGATGCATTAAGTCGACAAGACCATGCCAGTTTATCCATGATAAGGATAAAAAAAGATCCAATATTTTTGGATTTACAAAGGATGGATCTTGGAATTATAATGAAAGGGGAGATCGTATCTTTCTTAAATGAATATTCAACCATATATACATGTGAAGATTAAATAGGCACAGAAAGAAGATGTAGAGTTACAAAAGAAGGTGAGAAATGTTCCTGGATTCAACCTTGATTGTGATGGGATAATAAAGTTCGGGAATCGAGTTTGTGTTCCTCCCATCCCTGATTTAAAGAAGGAGTTTCTGGATGAGGCTCATAGTTCTTCATTCTCTATTCATCCTGGAAGCACGAAGATGTATAAGGACCTGAAAAAGTACTTCTAGTGGGATGGAATGAAAAGAGATGTTGCTGAATATGTCTCTTGATGCTTGGTTTGTTAGCAAGTTAAAGCTGAGAGACAGAAGTCTAAGGGGATGTTACAACCATTACCCATACCCAAATGGAAATGGGAAAACATCACTATGGACTTTGTCACAGAACTTCCTAAAACATCCAAAGGAAATAATGTTATCTGGGTCATATTTGATTGTCTTGCAAAGTCTGCACGGTTCATTGCTATTAGAGAGGATTTATCTCTGGATCAGCTTGCCAGGATATATGTAAAGGAAGTGGTAAGATTGCATGGAGTAGAACTTTCTATTATATATGATCGGGATCCTAGGTTTACCTCAAAGTTCTGGAAAAGTCTTCAGCATACTCTGGATACAGAGTTGAGTTTTAGCACTGCTTATCATCCTCAGACAGACGGTCAGTTTGGGAGAACAATTCAAACTCTAGAAGATATGTTGAGAGCTTGCTCTATGGATTTCAAAGGTGGTTGGGATCAACACATACTATTGGTGGAATTTTATAATAATAATATCTTTCACTCCAGTATTCAGATGGATCCTTATGAAGCTCTCTATGGAATGAAATGCAGGACTCCAACTTGATGGGATGAAGTTGCGGAAAGAAAGCTATTAGGACCTGATCTTGTTGATGAGATGGCAGAAAAGGTCAGATCTATTCAACAACACATAAGAGCAGCTCAGAGTCGATAGAAAAGTTATGCTGACAACCGAAGAAAAGACTTAGAGTTTGAAGTGGGTGATAAAGTGTTCTTATGAATATCTCCTTGGAAGAGAGTAATGAGATTTGGAAAGAAGAGAAAGTTGAGCCCTAGGTATATCGGTCCTATCGAAATTCTGGATCGTGTTGGGAAGGTAGCTTACCGATTGGAACTTACACCAAATATATCTCAAGATCACGATGTGTTCCATGTATCTCTCCTGAGAAAGTATATACCTGATCCTTCACATGTACTCAGCTCAGAAGTTGTACCGCTGGAGCAAGATCTTTCTTATGAAGAACAGCCGATAGGGATTCTGGATCGTAGTGAAAAAGTCGTACGAAACAAGACCACTCGCTTGGTGAAAGTTTTATGGAGTAACCACCAATTAGAAGAAGCTATATGGGAGCTTGAGGATATGATGAGGGAAAGGTATCCTCATCTGTTTGTTACAAAGTGACGAATTTCGAGGACGAAATTCATTTTAAGGGGGGTAGAATGTAACACTCGAGAATTTTATGAGAAATATTTTGTTTTTATGTTATATAAATCATCAAAGGAATCTTTCACTAAACACATAACTTTCTTGGCTTGCTTTACACGCAATCACGACCTTCCTCGATAGCTTGCGTCGTACGCAATACCGAGTTTCACTAAACAACAATATGCTATTAAAATATTATTAAAACTATCCGTTATGAATAGTAATAACCACATTTTGAAATTTTATAAATTTTATTTTTCAAAATTGACTTCATTTATTGGATTCGGAATATTGAAATTAGCCTAGGGTGATATTTTGGTATTTTTATGAAAACATTCAATTTTTGATGAATAGTGAAACCACTAAGTGGCAGTTAAAAAACTGAATTTTTCATAAAACATAATTTTACCGCTTCTGTGAGTGGAATCTCAAAAATCTAAGATACATGGTTGCTGTCAGTAAGTAAAATGTGGTTCAATGAGATGAAAATAATTTTTGGTGAATAGTACCTTTTTACATTTATTCACCACGGTTAAAAGTAAATAGGGTAATTAAGGGTAAAAATGATATTATTATTACCCTTACACATGTCTAAATTTCATTATATAAGTGTAATTCGACCAAAAACAACCTTAGGAATAAAATATGACCATTTAGGCCCACTTGGATTAGATTAGGACATTTATTATTAATTAATTTAAAGAAGGGTTAAAATAGTTAAAATCAAAGTTTAATAAGTATATCATTTTTAATATAGGGTTATACATAAGATAAATTCGACAATAAATATTAATTAGAAAGATATAAATGATTTCATACATAATTATATTTTATTTGTAATTTTTAGACTTTAAATAATTTAATTTATTGATGACACAAAGATGATGCAGTAATTATCTTATTAATGAAATATTGACATAATTGATGTTATAAATACCCAAATAAATATAATTTGAGACTTTTTATGAATTCCACTAATTTTCTAGGTTAATATTACATGTTAGTATTGATTTAATTAACGTTTTTTGAACTAATCATTCTGTTATAATTTTCACAAAAATCAATTACTAAATAGTGTCAAAATTGACATAAAATAGTTTTTAAAACAAATATTATATTAGTAATTCTAATTTTATTACTAAAAATATAAAGTTCGGCCAAATGACTTATATAAGGTTATATATATTAATAATAAACATCTTTGGGTTCGTTTGGCTGCTTATAGTAAATTTATTAACCTTATAGTATAAGAACACAAGAAGACAGGGTAAAAGTAAAATTATTTCACTTAATGTTAAATCTAAATGATAAGTTTAAAATAAGAACCTAAACTTGTCTAAATTATATTGGATGAGATTATTTCGACCCATCCCCACATTATATTCGAAATAAATCAATTTGGAGCTATTTAAAACCGAATTTGACTTTATAATAAAATAATAGTTTTAGTTATTCCAAAGGTGACCCTCTCCTCCCTTATAAAAGGGAACCTCCTCCCCCTCATCCACACTCCACATTGAGCCTTCAAGCTCGTCCAACCCCTGCCAATTGCTCCTCTCCACTTCCCTTGAGACATCCTAGAGTTCCTGGTCTTCTTCAAAGACCAATTTTAGTGCCCTAAAAGGAGATCTCAAAGAGGCGCTTCATAGAAGAGGTAATGTCCGATTACCAATTCTTTCAACATTATTTCTTCTTCCACTTCTTCTTCTTTAGTTGTTTCATTATGAAGTAATAACATCAGTATCACTCATATACTGATATGTTATTATAAGTATGAAACAACCCTATTTCACCATCTATCCATCCTACGGAAAACGAAATCACCGCGCGTGCGTACGTACGGACTACCGTCTCCACGACGCGATGAGATTCATTCTCCACGTTAACCATTCATGAATTATTATAAAGTATATATAAAAAGTAATCATGAAATATATGACATAATAATGATACTTTATTTATGTGTATATATATTTATGTCATCTACTTAATTCCATTCAACTCAATAAGGAAACGAAAGCAGCGTTTATGCGTACGTACAGCCTACCGTCTCCATGAACGGTGTATTTCATTCCATTTACTGATATTATATATATATATATATATTCTGAATATATATTTTAAATAAATCATATTTTATATTCTGGAATTATGTAATCATGATCTAAGTAATCATATGAATAATTACAAGTCAAAACACAGACGACAAATGAAATGATTTTACCCAAAACGCTCTTAAACATTGAATTTACAAAAGAACGGGTAATATAAAGTCATAAGAGAACCATATATGATATCAAAATAATGAGTATGATTCCGGAATAAGTCAATGAAATTATTAAAATCATTATACAGGAGTTTTGGACAATTATGAAGTAAATCGGACCTAAGGTAAGGGAAAATCTCGCAATCTCAATTTTTATCCGAGATTGTTTATACTTCAGAATTTACTGGGGAATATTTATCATCCACATCCACTTTTTCTCAATATGAAATATTTATATCCTTCTACAATATTTTATATCCAATTTTACCCATCGGTGAGTTTTTAGTAAAAGATATTAAAGGAATCTTTTTTAGTTTTTCGTACGAGGTACTTTTTTGACTTTTCTGACAAAAGTACGAGAAAAATGTTTTTTTAACTTATACGGCATGAATATATTTCTAAAAAATTATTTCCAAGAAGCTTCCCTTACATGTTTTCAAGTTTATTTTTAATCAACTTCTTTTAGTTATAATTGTATGACATGTTAAGAAAGGAAAAGTGTTTTTGAAGTTGAAAGGATATTTTCCTCAAGAATGGAGTTCAAGTGTTTTATCAAAATTATTTTCCACATAAGATAATAAAGGGTTCTGTTTCTATCCCTATTATTAAATTGATTTTATTATATTGTGATATGAATTCCTTTATCTTATATGAATTGTTTTATGATGTCACGATGTTTAGGATTCCCATTTTTATAACATGGGTTATGCTATGATGTATGGTTTATGATTTTGTGGCACACATAAGAATGCTATCATTATGAGATGGGTGGGACCTATATATCCCTCCAATGCATTGGGTAATGATTTTACATCTCATGAGATAGACATGGCTGGAATGATAAGTTAATCTCGTTCAGTGAAACAGGACTGAAACGAGGAGTGAACTCGGTTCATAAATGGACTTTGTCCACTAAGATAGTCTTGGCAATGAGTCTTGACTAATAATAAATGATTCTCTATGATTATGTGTGTATGCCACAAAGTTTCATGTTTTATGTTATGATTATTGTGATTACATTTCACTTCCATGATTTATCCCATGTTATGAAATTATGATTTCTTTTGCAGGTTAAGATTTCCAAAATGTTATGTTCTTATGAATATGATGTGATTGATTTTTATTTTGTTTACCCTTACTGAGCATTTGAGCTCACCCTTTTGTATGTTTTATTTCCCCCAAGTCAGGAAGAAGGTTATTAAGTAGGATATGCCAAAAGGGACTCTAGATATGATGAAATAAATGAGAGACAATGTAGATGCTTTATGAACCAGTTGTTTATGTTTCCCAGTTTCTAAAGACACTATACCTATACGGTCCTTTCCTGGTTTTGTTTTATGTTGTAATAAGTGTGCTTCAATTCTGAAGTAATAACAATGTATGTTAAGTATGGGTCGTTATATATTCGATGCTGAACAAGTGAATCTTCTATTGAGTTCCTTCTTCTTAAATGAACAGAGATTTGACGCTCCTTTTTGAATCAGCAGATCAACGTGATTTTCTGTAGTCTCTATTTACCAACTTTTTTTAATAATAGATTGATCACCACTCTCTCATATATATGGCGTTTTATCAGAGAGAACATATATAATAAAGCTGATCATATCTCCTGCACATTTAGATCCGTAAAATTCGCCTTCTGATTCGCAATATTCAAAAATTTGAACATACAGAGTAGTCGTAACTTCCCTGAAAACATGGAATAAAAAGCTCCTTTTAATTAGATATTTAATCCAATAATAAAATGGATTTGAATCGGTCAAAGTCATACTTTTAAAATGACACTAAATATGGCTTGAAATCCTCCCAATAATCAGCTTGTTGCCCGTTGCATAAAAATATCGTCTTTCAAACTTTATGATGCCAAACGTAAGGTTGATGATGTGGCCTCCAAACGTAGGGTTGATGACATAGTCTTTAAACGTAAGGTTGACAATGTAATGTTGAATCATAAATTTAGGGTTGATCATACATACGTTTTCTTCAACTCTCAAATGAACGGTAAAAGATCCATAGTTTTACTTGATCCATACTTTTCCAAGAACGTATGGTTGTTTACAAAAGTAAGGTTGATGAACCATACTTTTGAGAAACAAACGTAATGTTTAGTACTTACGTACGGTTCTCCTTTCATTCTTTGCTGATAACCAGAACATAAGGTTCCTTCCTAACATAAGGTTCTTCTTCCATACTTTGCTGAAAATATATGGTAGTTTAACCATAATTTTCTCTTATCTCAAAGAGTTTACACGCTTTTCATCCTTACGCTATGTTTATCCATGTAGAGTATGAATAGTGATTCCAGGATGTGCTTAAAGCAGATTCCAAACAAGTAAGGTATGAACAGTGATTCCAGGACATGGTTAAAGCAGATTCTGAATAAGTAATAAATTCTTGTTATTTCAAGAGTAAAATAAATTAATAAATTCTTGAAAAATACTAAATAAAATCATTAGAAAATAACGAAGGGTATTTGTGAGCATCAAAATTATCATAAAGAGGCAGAGTATTATTTTCAATAATCTTCCCCTTTAAATAACATTATTATATATTGTTGAAAACAATACATTTCTCAACAATCTCCTCCTTTTTGATGATCATAAAACCCATAAGATCATAAAATTATTTAAACGAAATTAACTTTCAAAATTAGTTACATAAAGTTTTATAATTTTGAGAGGATGAAACAATATTTAATTTTAGCAAAATTATTTCAATATAAATATCTCCCCCCTAAAAAAATTATTTAGAAATAAAAGTTTTTAGTTTTATCTAAATTTCTCCTTCTAAATAACATTTATAATAAACAATCTGGATAAGTACCCAAAACATTAAATATACATAAAACCATTGAAATAATGTTTTGTAAAATAAAATTAAAATAAAATGTTGTGGTTATCCAAATTTCTCCCCCTTTTATGATATAAAAAAGAACGATAAATCATGGATTTTAACACATTTAATGTTTCAATGAACTGTAGGTAAATGCTTATTATTAACTGTTTGTCAATAATTAAATCTGGAGTACTGGAATATCAAAAATAAAGTCAGTAAAACAAATAGAAATAAAGAGACAAATTTTCATTAAAAAAATTATGATAAACACAGGAATCAAGGTTTGGGCAAGATATGCAATAGGTTCTATCTCCTCTGGATTGCAGACTTGATTTTTGTAAACTGTTCCTTGAGTTTAATCATCATCCCATCTCCAAGTTTGGTAATGATCTCTCTATTCTCTTGAGTCATATGAATATCCTTGATTAAATTGACTTTGAAAAACTCATGCATCGTTTCTTCTTTTTCAATAAACAGTGAAAACTTCTCTAACATTTGAGTTAACAGAGTCCTAATTGGTGGCTCACTAGAGATCAGTTGATCCACTAAAAATTCCTTACTATACAGCAACACTGATAATGGAGCACTTTTACATTCAATACTGTAACACCCTGACCCCAGCTACCCAGAGTCGGTGCATTACTTCGTAGCATTGGCATGATCACAAAAGATCAAGTCTCGAAAGACCTATTAGTTTAGTAGCCTTGAAAACACTAGATACATTCATAAATGTTATAGTACATCACAAAGTGAAAAACTACAATAACATAGTCTCCATTTTCCACACTCATATCCCCTTCAAACTATCCCTGCAGGTCATTCCTATAATACTTAATCACATCCTGGAAAAATTAAAACATTGAAAGGGGTGAGCTCAGATGCTCAGTAAAGATAACAATATAGCAGAAGCTTTCATCAATAAACATAAACATTTAAGGAAATTTATAACTAAAACAAAATCCTTTTAAACTTAAACTTCAACATAATATGGAAAAAGTAAAATCAGATAATTCCATTTAATTCTTCACATGGATATTCTACTGGTCGAATAATCACATGCAATATCAATAACCACTTTCATAATGATGAAATGCATAATGCCAGACTAACATAACCACGTAGACAAGGCCTCGTGCCAAGACCACAAATAAGATTTTGTCAAGGTCTCGTTCCAAGACACTAGTTTGTCTCATGAGACCTACCGATGCATCGAGGAGCTATAGCGGGCTCCACCCATCACTTATTAAGTCCAATGCATTCCTCATATGATTAGGTTTAAACATATCATAAACCGTAACATAATCGTATCACCTAAAACATGCATAAAGGAAACATAACATTTCCACATTTCAATCACAAGATATCAATACAACACATTGATATAATAAAAAAATTATCAAACCCATTTTCAATACCAGAATAAAATAGATTTAAAACTTGGTATTTATTTTTCATTTAAAAAAAGATATGGCTTATAGAGGAAGTCGAAACTCAAATAATAGTCACAGCGACGAAGAAGTCGTTGTCGCCGCATACGTAAGAAAAACCATTCATTTTTTCATTTAGTAAATGTGCTTCGTATAAAAATATTCCTTTTGAATAAAAGTAAAAGTCAAAGAGTTTTATACACCGTATAAATGAATGGTGTGTATAAAACCAAATATGCCTCAATGAAAGGAGATTGAGACGAAGTCCTTACAAAGATCATTTTTGAAATAAAATAGATATATTATGTGTATTCACTATAAGTACACATAAACAAAGTACAAATACAATATAGTACATAATAATATCATGACATAATTTAAAAGTATGAGATTAACCCAATGAATGGAAATTGGGTTAAGAAATTCCCTTACCTTGCGTCCTGTCTTGACTCGACCGTTCATTAACTTCCTGAATAATAAACTAGAGTTAATTTCTATTTGGTTAAGAACATTTTTCATGTTCATTATTCCTTTTATATCACTTATTACCAAGTTATGAACATTATGTAATAATTTATGTTAATAACGGTCATTTTGTCGATCATTGGTACTTGAGTCAAAAATAAACTTCTTATAATTACAAGTTGTTCATGTGGTGATATATCCATTATATAGAGATTTATATTCCTGTTTTAGATATCATATGTATCATATATTTCCAGTATATACATTCAATAATAATATTACATAACATTTAGAGGTATGAAATGAAATGCACCGTTCATGGAGACGGTAAGCCGTACGTACGCATGAACGCTACTTTCATTTATATTTCATATTTAATGGAATGAAATAATAATGATATAAAGGTATATTATAATTCAAGTATAATATCATATATAATATCATTTACTCCATCCTTTATACATCCCACATATGGCATTAACGATTCAAATCACTTTGAGGGGGCGGTAGTCCGCACTTCCTAAAATGAAATTATCGTGTTTACACATAGTGGAACTCATAAAGGTATGACATAAATGAGAAATAAAGAAGCATAATGAAAACATAAACATAATATATATGTCATATATTAAAATATTGTCATCAAAATGGCCACCATTAGAGGTGTTAAAAGAATATTGAACAATCGTCGTTTTGTGAGGAAGTATTTCACCACCCACAGAAACAGTATGTTCTTTAACCATTAGATGAAGATGTGTGTATGATTAAACCAAATACTTATCATAACAAAATCCTATAATATTTTATATACTGGTTTTGTTACAAAATAAAGGAATAAAAAGAGTTTAAGGGGTTGGAGAAGCTAAATAAAACAAAACAACATTAGAGAAGACATTACCTTAAAATCGGGTAACTCTTTTTGATTTGAGCCAAAGGCTTACTTGGGAAGAATTCAGCCCAAAGTGAGGCTTATAGGGGTAAGGGAGGAAAGTTGGGAGAGTATTTGGGCAGAGTTTGACCGAGCCAAAAGGCTTTGAATGTGTGGGTAAGGTGGTAGTGGTGGGGGGCTTTTATAAGTGGAGAGGAGGGGCACTTTTGGAAAGTAATGAAATGTTACTTTATTATATAATGATTTTCTGATTTTAAAGGTCCAACACTTATATATTTCTAGGATAAGGTGATAAGGGTTAGAAATATACTCATCCAATAGGTTTTTGACTAGTGTAAGCCTGGGATTTTACATTATCTTTTCATTTTATTTAAATCGTTAATTAATGAGGTAATCGCTGCATCATCATGGTCTCATAAATAATTTAATTTATTTAATGTCTAAAAATTATAAAAAAACTATCATTATGTAGGAAATAATTTTATCTTTCTAATTAATATTTATAGTCGAAAATATGACTTGTCTAACCCCATTTAAAAATTGTTTTAGTAAAACAACTCATGTTTGTGACATTTTTATTTTAACATTAAATAAAAGTTTTTAATGTCATTTTCCAACCAAAGTGTCTCCATGGGGTCCCCAAGTTGACCCATGGATTTTATAGGTCGTCCATGACTCATCCAATATAGGTAGGACAAGTTTCAAGGTCATTTCATATTTTTATAATACTATTTTTACCTTAAATTTCACTAATTACCTTTAATCGCGATTAATTAAACTTAAAAGTTACTGTTCACCCAAAAATTATTTTAATCCCATTGAACCACATTTTAATTACTAATGACAACCATGTATGTTGGATGTTTGAAAATCAAATCACAGAAGTGGTAATGTTTCATTTAAACAAAAAATCAGTTTTTTAACTACCACTTAGTGGTTTCACTATTCATCAAAAATTGAAGTTTTTCAGAACAATGCCAAATTTCACCCTAAGCTATAATTGATATTCCGAATCCAAAAATGATGTATATTTTACAAAATTCCAAACATATATGTTGCATTAATTAATTTTATAATTAATTCCCAATGTCACAACAAATAGCGTGTTTTTAAGAAACAATATATATCAAAAGATTGACAATTGTTTATTTCCAATTTCAATGTTAAATTAATTCTAATGACCACCATTGGATAAAATAGTAAAAATATATTGTAATTATACTTTAAATCCACTAAATAGTATAATTTATCACTATAAATTATTTTGATTAAAAAAGTTGTTTTTAAGTATTTTTCACTATTTATAAAAAATTCGATGTTCTCCGAAAAATACCAAAAATTCAACATAGTCTAATTTCGATATTAAAAATACAAAAATGAAGTCCATTTTGAAATGTAAAATATATATAATTTAAAAAAGTTGTTATTACTATTCATAACTGCTACTTTTATTGGTCGCGGTGTGTTAGAACTCGAGGTTGCGTACAACACATGCTGCTCTATTATTCAAAGAGGAGCGTACCATGGAATCTTGGGGTGTTACATTCTCCCCTCCTTCAATAAATTGAGTCCTCGAAATTTGAAATTTTTCTTTGAAAATAAAAGGTTGAAAATAGGAAATACTTTTGTGGAAAACCCACATCCAAAATAAGGTTAATAAAAATATAACTTTAAAAGAAAGAAAGATAAGTACAAAGGTCACCCGAGATAGTCCATACTAGGATTCTATGAAAATATGGATATGGAAGAAAAACAAACCATCAAGGTCTAATGGAGAGTTGTAGAAAACTGGATTAGAAGAAAGTTAATCATAAGAAAATCACAAACTTGTGATTGGTTAAACGGTCATTGAATCCCCAGTTGGAAAAGTTAATCTGCAACGTTTTTGTTTTAAGTTACCTTTTATAAAGTTGAGGAATTTATTTAGGAGATTTACTATGAACGTAAGGGAATATACATAATTGTTACGTAGACTTTCATTCTTTAATAAATTTTTACCACAAACCTATCTTTCACTCTAAAAGGTAATAGAACTAAAAAATATTCTATTTATCCTAATTGTATAAGGTTCCAAATATTAACACATACCATTTAGATTAGTAAAACTATTTTTTAATAACCAGGGACTTCCTGTAGGATAGTGGTAGGTCATAAAGGCATGTCGCAATATGGTTGTGGGTTCGATTCCTGCAGCTTTGTCCAAAGCGATGGGTTATCATCCAACCTGATGGTTGTCCTTTTTCTAAAACTAATATAATATTCCAAAAATAATATTCAGAAATGTTTTAACCTTAAACAATACTATCCAAGGTTCAACTTAATCCATTCCAACCTTTATAGTTATCCAAAATACTTCTGTCCAACTCACAGTCCAAATTTTATAAGGAAGGTAAACATAATGAAGATCCTTTTTTCCGCATAACAACATGTGAACACCGTCATCATGTATTCTTTTAAAACACAGAAATTACCAATGATCCCTTATTCCTTATAGAATACGATATATACTCCTTCTATCCAAAAATGTATACAAATAATTAATCAGTTTCAATGAAGTTAAGAATATCCAATATAATTTATCCAAATCAATAATGTCTTATTCCAAAATCACTATCTTAGTATCAGAACCATATTATGGTTTATCATTCTCTCAACCATTTATTTTCCAAAAATTTAACCTACTGTGGAGTCACTTTTCTTGGTTCCACACAATCTCAAGTCCTTGATGAAATAGTACTGCAGTACAATCCTTATACACTCCATAATTATTATAACCAGTACAACACTCAAATTACAAAATTCTTTAATAACAACATAATAACTCTAATCCTTCCTCCTCATCTGTGGTAGTATCATAACTTGATTATTATCCAATAACATCATTTGGGGCACACTCTGATGATTTGGACATTGGTTTGTGTAGTGTCCCCACTCCTTGCAGATGAAGCATTGTACATTTGAAACCTTTTTCTTACCCTTGCAGTCACACACTTTGTGTCCTTTTTCTCCATACATATAAAAAACTCCCATTCCCTTCAGGCAAGTTCCAAAGTGTTTCTTCCCACAGTTATCACATATTGGAAAATTCTTCTTTTCCCACGTCCCTTTTTCCATCATTCTCTCTTCCATCCTTTTCTTCTCTTTCTTCCCTTCAAAGCCATAAGACTCAGAAAATTCTTTACTTATCTTATTAACACATGATACTATTTATTCATATGTTGATAACACATGGGAGATTATTTCCCTTCTAAATATTGGCTTAATAATGTGAAATATATGATCCTTCTTATGCTTTGGATCATACATATTGCTGGAGTTCACATTCCTTCCACTGGGCACCATTTCTATACAATGGCATAAACTAGGTTAGTTTATGAATTGCAATGAATAATTCCAAACTTGTAATATACTTAATGTAAATTGAATGGTTTATGGATATAATCCATAATCATAAAAATGTTTTCCTTGAGGAAGTATATACTCATAACCCTTTATAGTGCTTTGTAAAGAAAACGAGAATTATACTAAGCATATCCCCCGGGAGTGTCGTAACCAAGAGTGCAGTAACGCCCGTTGTCGTGCACCAGTTCCCATTCGAGTCTAGCTCAAAGCAGTGTTTTCAGGTTTTACCCCTAGGTACATCTGTGCCAGATCCACCTCTACCTGCTCATATCCAGAAAGGGATGTATTGCTCGGAAAAATCACAAAATCTCTATAATACCAAAATTCTAGGAAGTTCTTATATACTAACCCTCAAAGTCTATCTTTGGGCTATGTGATTCAATTAGAGTTTATCTAAATCTAGCTTCCATGGTTAGTACTAAACTGCCTCTGATACAAACTGTAAGGCCCCCGACCCTAGCTACCTAGAGTCAGTGCATTACTTCATAGCATTGGCATGATCACAAAAGATCAAGTCTCGAAAGACTGATTAGTTTAGTAGACTTGGAAACACTAGATACATTCATAACTATTACAGTAAATCACAAAGTGAAAAACTACAATAACATAGTCTCCATTTTCCACACTCATATCCCCTTCAGACTATCCCTATATGTCATTCCTATAATACTTCATCACATCCTGGAAAAATTAAAACATTGAATGGGGTGAGCTCAGATGCTCAATAAAGATAACAATATAGAGGAAGCTTTCATCAATAAACATAAACATTTAAGGCAATTTATAACTAAAACAAAAGCCTTTTAAACTTGAACTTCAACATAATATGGAAAAAGTAAAATGAGATAATTCCATCTACTTCTTCACATTGATATTCTATTGGTCGAATAATCACATGCAATATCAATAACCACTTTCATAATGATGGAATGCATAATGCCAGTCTATCATTACCACGTAGACAAGGCCTCATGCCAAGACCACAAATAAGATTTTGTCAAGGCCTCGTGCCAAGACACTAGTTTGTCTCATTAGACCTGTCGATGCATCGAGGAACTATAGCGGGCTCCACCCGTCACTTATTAAGTCCAATGCATTCCTCATATGAGTAGGTTTAAACATATCATAAACCATAACATAATCGTATCACATAAAACATGCATAAAGGCAACATAAAATTTCCACATTTCAATCACTGGATATCAATACAACACATTGATATAATAAAAACATTATCAAAACCATTTTCAATACCAGAATAAAAGAGATTTAAAACTTGGTATTTATTTTTCATTTAAAAAAAGTTATGGCTTATAGAGGATGCCGAAACTCAAATAATATTCACGGCGGCAGAGAATTCATTGTTGCCTCATAAGTAAGACAGAACATTCCTTTTTTCATTTAGTAAAAGCTCTTCTTATAAAAAGATTCCTTTTGAATAAAAGTAAAAGTCAAAGGGGTTTATACACCGTATAAATGAATGGTGTGTATAAAACCAAATATGCCTCAATGAAAGGTGATTGAGACGAAGTCCTTACAAAGATCATTTTTGAAATAAAATAGATCTATTATGTGTATTCACTATAAGTACACATAAAGAAATTACAAATACAAGATAGTACATAATAATATCATGACATAATTTAAAAGTAGGAGATTAACCCAAAGAATGGAAATTGGGTTAAGAAATTCACTTACCTTGCGTCCTGTCTTGACTCAACCGTTCTTTACCCTCATGAATAATAAACTAGAGTTAATTTCTATTTTCTTAATAACCTTTATCATGTTCATTATTCCTTTTATATCACTTATTACCATGTTATTAATATTATGTAATTATTTAAGTTAATAATGGTCATTTTGTCGATCATTGGTACTTGAGTCAAAAATAAACTTCTTATAATTACAAGTTGTTCATGTGGTGATATATCCATTATATCCAGAATTATATTCATGTTGTAGTTATCATATATATCATATATATACAGTATATATATTCATTCATAATATTACATAACATTTAGAGGTAAGAAATGAAATGCACCGTTCATGGTGACGGCAAGCCGTACGTACGCATGAACGCTACTTTCATTTCTATTTCATATTTAATGGAATGAAATCATAATTATATAAAGGTATATTATAATTCCAGTATAATATCATATATAATATCATTTACTCCATCCTTTATACATCCCACATATGGCATTAACGATTCAAATCACTTTGAGGGGGCAGTAGTCCGCACTTCCTAAAATGAAATTATCGTGTTTACACATAATGGAACTCATAAAGGTATGACATAAATGAGAAATAAAGAAGAATAATGAAAACTTAAACATAATATATATGTCATATATGAAAATAATTTCATCAAAATGGCCACCATTAGAGGTGTTAAAAGAATATTGAACAATCATCGTTTTGTGAGGCAGTATTTCACCACCCACAGAAACAGTATGTTCTTTAACCATTAGATGAAGGTGTGTGTATGTTTAAACCAAATACTTATCATAAAAACATCCTAGTATATTTTAGATACTGTTTTTTTTTTTACAAAATAAAGTAATAAAAAGAGTTTAAGGGGTTGGAGAAGCTAAATAAAACAAAACAACATTAGAGAAGGCATTGCCTTAAAATCGGGTAACTATTTTTGATTTGATCCAAAGGCTTCCTTGGGAAGACTTATGCCCAAATTGAGGCTTCTAGGAGTAAGTGAGTAATGTTGGGAGAGTATTTGGGCAGAGGTTGGCAGAGCCAAAAGGCTTTTAAAGTGTGAGTATGGTGGTAGTGGTGGGGGGATTTTATAAGTGTAGAGGAGGGGCACTTTTGGAAAGTAATGAAATGTTACTTTATTATATAATGAGTTTCGGATTTTAAAGTTCCCACGCTTATATAATTAGAGGATAAGGTGATAAGGGTTCTAAATATACTAATAAAATAGGTTTTTGACAAGTGTATGCCTTGGAATTTACATTGTCTTTTCATTTTATTTAAATCGTTAATTAATGAGGTAATCGCTGCATCATCATGGTGTCATAAATAATTTAATTTATTTAATGTATAAAAATTATAAAAAAATATCATGATGTATGAAATATTTTTATCTTTATAATGAATATTTATAGTCTAAAATATGACTTGTATAACCCCATTTAAAATTTGTTTTAGTAAAACAACTCATGTTTGTGACATTTTTATTTTAACATTAAATAAAAGTATTTAATGTCATTTTCCAACCAAAGTGGCTCCAAGGGGTCCCCAAGTTGACCCAGGTATTTTCTTGTTCGGTCATGACTCATAGAATAGGGGTAGGACAAGTTTCAAGGTCATTTCATATTTTTATAATCGTATTTTTACCTTAAATTTCACTAATTACCTTTAATCGCGATTAATTAAACTTAAAAGTTACTATTCACCAAAAAAATTATTTTAATCCCATTGAACCACATTTTACTTCATAATGAAAAATCATGTATGTTGGATTTTTGAAAATCAAATCACAGAAGTGGTAATGTATCATTTAAACGAAAAATCTGTTTTTTAACTACCACTTAGTGGTTTCACTCTTCATCAAAAATTGAAGTTTTTCAGAACAATGCCAAAATTTCACCCTAAGCTATAATTGATATTCCGAATCCAAAAATGATGTATATTTTAAAAAATTCCAAACATATAAGTTTCATTAATTAATTTTATAATTAATTCCCGCTGTCACAACAAATAGCGTGTTTTTAACAAACAATATATATCAAAAGATTGACAATTGTTTATGTCCAATTTCAATGTTAAATTAATTCTAATGTCCACCATTGGATAAAATAATAAAAATATATTCTAATTATACATTAAAAACACTCAATATTATAGGTTAACACTATAAAATATTTTGATTAAAAAAGTTGTTTTTAAGTATTTTTCACTATTTATAAAAAATTGGAAGTTCTCAGAAAAATACCAAAAATTCAACATAGGATAATTTCGATATTAAAAATCCAAAAATGAAGTCCATTTTGAAATGTAAAATATATATAATTTCAGAAAGTAGTTATTAATATTCATAAATTCTACTTTTATTGGTTGCGGTGTGTTAGAACTCAAGGTTGCGTACAACACACACTGGTCTATTATTCAAAGAGGAGCGTACCGTGGAAGCTTGGGGTGTTACAAATATCGTGCAACCTATCATTCATGTTGCTCATCGCGATTGTGATATCTTGAAATCTTTAGATTAAATCCAGAGAAGTACCTGATTCACTAACAGCACTATTTGCAACTGATGCTAATTGGTTCTCCATAAACAACTTCAGATCTGATAAATCTGTCTTCATACCATTTCTGATTTCAAATTTGTAACCGCATTCAGCATATCCTCTTTAAACATTTCAACTTCTTTCCTTGAGACTGTACTCTCTTTTGGCTTTTGAAATCTCAATTGTTCAAAGGTTAAGGAATTTCTCAGAGTGACATTCTCAGATTCTAACTGAGACACCTTTTTGTACAGTTCTTCAACTTCTTTCTTCCTTGAATCAGAGGAACCCTATGTTTGATTCGCATTCTCAAGCTCTGGATGATGCAGCAGTACCAAAGGTAATGATTTAGCATCATATTTATCTTTTTCATTGTTTTTAGTAGGTTGGTCCACATATTTTTCCTTAGAGTCCGCAGACTCCTCTATAGAAAATTCCTATTGAAGTACTTCTGTGCGAGCTTCAAAGCATGCTCACCACATTCATCAGCATCTTGGATTTCCACTGGATTTTCGAGAACAACATTTTCAGGAGTTTCCTGAGGTCTGGCCACTTCCCCACCCGGCACTACCTCCTTATCTTGGTTCTATTGAAGTTTAACATCAACATCAACTACAATATGTTCAAGATTTTCCCTTTAAGCTTCTTCTTGAGCTCCAGATCCCTCTATTGGTGTTGTCCGTTCACTAACAACAACCATGTTCTTATCAATAATAGCTTCTCTTACAAATTAATAAGTAAATAATGATTCTATTGTTGTTTCCAATGCAGGGGAAGTAATTTCCTCATTAACAGCTCTAGTTATTCGAGATTGAAGTCCCTTATGACTTCTTTCTTCTTCAGCATCATCCACTTCAAATCGGATCCTTCTTGCTACATTGATGACTCTTGATTCGGCATGTCACTCCTTGGACTTAGCAGGTTGAGCCTGAGCACTCTCTGAATCTTCCTCATCTCCTACTGGTAAGATTTTTCCTTTAATTGTGCTCGAGAATTATCCAATTTTCCTTAAAGTTCCATAATTAAACATATTATTGTGATGACAGTGTACTCGGGCATCCACTAATCTCACTATGTCTTTCTTAAGAAACAGATTAGAAATAAACCGACCGAAAGGATAAAAGTTCATCCGAGCGTCACTTTTGCAACAGTAATTAAGGTACCTGACCATGTACCTTGGGAAGTTTAACTTGATATCACTTAACAAAATATACATTATGTACATATCAGGGTACAAAATCTTTTCCATTTCTGCCATCCTGGGAGCTATTCCTGTCTAAACAAATTTAACCAGGATCTTCTGATCTGGTTCTAAATCTTTCACCATCATTTTTTTAATAGTAGATGTTCTAAACAAAAAAGAAATAATATCCTTGGATTTATTCCCAGCATCTCCCATATGCTTCAAATTAAAATGAAAAAATCCATCATGAGGGCAGTTGAGAATCTAAACAATTTCGATTGACGATATTGAGAAACCTCTATCCTCTATTTTAGCCATCATACTATCCTCAGTATCCCCCAGGCTAAACTGTATAGATTTGAAGAAGTATCTAAGTTCTACCTCATACAGAAATTCTTTATTTTCACTATTGAATGTCTGTTCAAGGTTCTGAAACGAGAGCTCTTGTTTGAATAGAATATTTTTCTGAAATAACCAATCGAGATTTATTACCTTTCCCTGTATGATTTTCTTCCTTCTGAGAATTGTCTCTTGAAATTGCTTGGCTCGGCTTCACTGGCTCTTTTATTCCTTGCCATCTCTGTGAGAATCTCTGAAGTTTTTAAGGTCAGGGTTTCAGAGGTTTTAAGATTAGGATTCACGAGCATAGGTGCGGTTTACAGATTCGAAAAGGTTTCGATTGAAATAAAGCGGTTTAGAAGTTGAAAGGGTTTTTGACAACCTTGATTCCCATGTTTTTAATAATCATTACATATATTAAAAAATAAATAAAATAGATTACGCAGATAAAAGAAACTTATTCTGTTTTAAAAACAAAATAGAAAAAAATAATTTAAGAGGAATTAAAAAAAATATGAAATAAAATTTTATTTAAAATCAAATAAACCTAGCTCCCCATTAATAAAATCAACCCTTGTAGTGGGAAGTGGTTTATTAAAAATATCTGCTAATTGAATTTCTATATTTATAAATTCTAAAAATATATCCTTTTTTAATAACATGATCTCTTAAAAAAGTGATTCCTTATATCAATGTTCTTAGTTCGTGAATGACTAATAGGATTTTTTGAAATATTAATTGAACTTGTATGATCACATAAAAAATTTTTATTATTAAAATTCAATCCAAATTCCATAAGAGTTTTTTCATTAACAAAACATGTGCACAGCAACTGCCAGCAGAAACATATTCTTCCTCAGCTGTTGACAAGGCAATTGAATGTTGTTTCTTACAAGACCATGACACCAAAGACTTTCCCAAAAAGTGACATGTTCCTAATGTGCCTTTTCTATCTAATCTACAACATCCAAACTCAGCATCTGAATATGAAATCAAATTAAAATTAGAATTTTTAGGATAATGAAGAGATTGAAAAACAGTTCCTTTTAAATATCTAAAAATTCTTTTAATAGTCGTTAGATGAGATTCTTTAGGATTCGATTGAAATCTTGCAAAAAGACATACTGAATACATGCCTGCTAGCATTAAGATATAATAAACTACCAATCATACCTCTATATAACTTGTCGTCAACTGATTTTCTAGTTTCATCCTAATCATGTTTTATATTAGTACACATAGGAGTTGTAAATGTCTTGCTGTTTTAAAGTCCAAATTTCATATATAAACCAGTAATGTATTTGATCTGATTCAAAACATTTCCAATTTTTTTTTGATAAATTTGAAGTCCTAAGAAGAAATTTAGTTCTCCTATCATACCCATTTCAAATTATTTTTGCATTAAATTTAAAAACTCAAGACAAAGGGTGTTATTAGTTGATCCAAAAAATACATCGTCAACATAAATTTGAACCAATAAAACATTATTTTTTACAGTTTTCCTAAAGAGTGTTCGGTCTACCATTCCAATAGTAAAATCATTTTTCAAAAGAAAAGAACTTAATCTTTCATACCAAGCTCAAGGTGCTTGTTTAAGTCCATAAAAAGCTTTAGTATGTTTAAAAAGAGAATCTGGTTTTCGAGAATTTTCAAAACCAAGAGGTTTCTCAACATAAACTTCCTCCATTAAAAAACCATTTGAAAAAGGAAGATTTAAAAACCATCTGAAATAATTTAAAATTAATTTAATATTTATTGGATAAAAGGATTATAATTGCTTCTAACCTAGATACAGGTGAAAAAGCCTCATCATAATCTATTCCTTCCTCTTGATTGTATCCTTTACCTACTAATATTGATTTATTTCTAGTTATTGTGCCTTGGTCATGCTGTTTATTTCTACATACCCATTTGGTTCCTATTACTGGATAATTCTTAGGTCTATCAACTAATTCCCAATCATCATTTCTTTTAAATTGGTTTAATTCATCTTGGATTGGTATTACCCAGCATTCATCATCTAAATCTTCTTCTATAGTCTTGGGTTCTTGTTGAGATAGAAAGGCAGAGAATTCCACTAGGTTTCCTAAGTTTCTTCTAGTTTGAATTCATGTATCTAAGTCACCTATCACAGTTTCTAAAGGGTGATTCTTTAGAGTTATAGACTGTCTATGAAAAACATTTAAAGGTTCTTCAGTATCATGTTCCTCTAAACTAGACTGAATTTCTTTTATATTATTTTCAAAATCATTCTTTAAGTTCTCAAGACTCATGTTATCATTAGAGTCATGTTCATCCATTTGATATGTCCTTTTCTCAAAGGGATCAGATTCATCAAATCTTACATGAACTGATTCTTCAACAATCCTTGACTTCTTATTATAGGCTCTATAAGCTTTGGAGGTAGCAGAATATCCTAAGAAAATACCTTCATCTGTTTTTGGATCAAACTTACCAAGATTATCTTTGTTGTTCAAGATGTAAACCTTGCATCCAAAAAAATTAAAGTAATTTACTTTAGTTCTTCTGTTATTCCATAGTTAATAGGGTGTATTTTTTAAAATAGGTCTAATTAAAACTATATTAATTATATAGCAGGTTGTATTCATAGCTTCTTCCCAAAAAAATATAGGTAGGCTATATTCATTTAACATAGTTCTAGCCATTTCTTGAATTGTTCTATTTCTCTTTTCTACAATCCCATTCTGTTGAGGTGTTATTGGTGTAGAAAATGAATGTTTAATACCCATGTTTGAGCAAAAGGAATTAAATTCCTAATTCTCAAATTCTCCGCCATGATCACTTATCAATGAAATTATATTAAAACCTTTTTCATTTTGAACAGATTTGTAGAAACTTTCAAATAAAGTAAAAGACTCATTTTTGAATTTCAAAAAGAAATTCCATGTAAATCTTGAATAGAAATCATCTAAAACATATACATATAATTTACCATCTAAGATTGCTACTCTTGAGGGTCCAAAAAAATCCAAATGAATGAGTTCTAGAGGTTTAGATGTAGCAACATTATTAACAGATTTTAAGGATGATTTGTGTTTCTTTCCAAGTTGACATGCATCACAAAATCTGCCACTTTCAAATTTGAGACTAGGTAAATCAGAAACTAAATGTTTCTTAGATAACTTATTTAAAACATATATATTGCAATGTCCAAGTCACCTATGCCAGATCCAAGATTCGCTTACTTTAGCAGTCAAGCAGTTTACTTATTGTTTACACAAGGAATTTAAATCCAAAGTATAGACATTTTAAGTTCTTGGTGCTTTAAATTTAAACAGTTTATCTTTAGAAATAGTAAAACAATTGTTAGTAAAATCAACAGTATATCCATCATCACAAAGTTGAGATATACTTATCAGATTGTGTTTTAATCCTTGTGCATAAAGTACTTTTTTGATTGAGACTGTTTTTGGATCTCCAATAGTTCCAATTCCAACGATTTTTCATTTGGCATTCTCACCAAATGTGACAAGTCCTCCTTCCTTTTGAGTGAGTGAAAAAAAATTCAATGAATTTCCACTCATATATATTGAGAAACCACTGTCCATGTACCATATATCTTTTCTTCTCTGGTGTCCTGCTACCTGCAAAGACATTCAAACAAATTGCTTTGGTACCCATATTTTGTTGGGTCCAGGGGTGTTAGCTAGCAATGATCTGGTATCCATATTTTCTTTGTTCTTTTAAAATCAGCTGAATCATATAAGTCTTTTAAAACATAGGCTTTCTTAATACCACAAATTTGAGGTTGTCTTAAGAAACAGTTTTTAGCTATATGTCCCTTTATCCCACAAAATTTACAATTAACCTTTTAAGATCTAGGAAAAAAATTATATGGATTAGGTTTTTCTCCTTTATTTCCAATTCCAAATCTCTCCTTTTTAGTAACAGTTTTTCCAAGAACTTAATTTAATGAATTCTCTCCTTTTGTAAAAACCAATGCAGCCTGCTTGTATGATTCTACTTTATCCTGCATTGTTTTTATTCCTGATTAAAAATTAATATAGTTAGTGTTAATTGAATTGTATTTATCAGTTAATTCCTTATTTTGTTTCATCATTGTATCTCTTTCATCTGAAACGGCATTATGTTTGTTTTTTAGTGACTTATTTTTCTTAAATAGTGAGTCATATCTTTCTTCAAGCATATTGTAGTAGGCTGATAGTTTTTCATTTGTGTAGCTTGATTCATAATTTGATTTAGAGAATTAGTATGAGTGTACCTCATTAGTTTCATCCATAAAACACATGTTTTCTTTTAGATTGACTTCTTATTTATCTGAGCTTGATTTAGGAGAGCTACTGGAGCCTTCATATACACTCTAAGTGGCTTTCATAGCTTTCTTGTCTTTCTTCTAATAGTCATTTCATTTGAGGAATTTCTTCTTCTTTGCATGCTTTAATTGTTGGAAATCTGGTATGATATGCCCCATCTTCTTGCATTCATAGCATCTTACTTCCTTATCATCTCTCTTAAAAGATTTTTTGAAGCCTCTTTTCTTGCTGTAGAACTTTCCAAATTTTATGGCTCACTGAGCCAGCTCTTCATCTGAGTTTGAGGAGTCGGAGCTCTCTGATTTATCTTTGACTTCTCTATTCTTCATATTTCTATTATTTTGTTGTGAAGTTACTTTCATGGAAGTATCTTCTCTTTTGATAAACACTTTATGTTCATTAGCCTCATCTTGCATTTCAGCTTCATACATCATCAGTGTACCAATCAGCTCTCTCATGGTTAGATTTTCGACAGGTGTTGACTGTCTGATTGTAGTAGAGATACCATTCCATCGATTAGGAAGTACCCTTAGTACTTTTAATGCTTGATCAGCATGTTTGATAGGTTCTCCTAGAGCTGTTATATTATTGACAATTTCTGTCAATCTCTCATTCATTTGGGTAATGCTTTCTCCTCCAAATATTCTGAAAGTATCAAATTTCAGATTTTCAGTTTCATATCTCATTTGTCTCACATTTTTCTATTCATTCATATGCCACAACTATTGTTTTCCACATATCATATGTTATCGGGCACCGAGATACTCTATTAATTTCATCTCGTCCTAGACCGTAGATTATTGCATTCATAGCCTTCAAATTCATATCATACTCTGCCTCTGTAGTAGCACTCCATGTCTCAGGATTTTTAGGAATTTCATAAGGAGTCATAATCTTTGAATAGAATTTATATCCATAATTTTTCTGATATATTATCATGCACGATTTCCAGTAGCCATAGTTGTCTCCATTGAAATATGGTGCTCTGACAATTGGCATCCCTTCTCTTGTATCAGTCATGATGCTCTGTTATATAATCTTTTAAAAGCTTCTATCTTGTTAAGGCTCTATCAAAAGCTCATCCTCTAATGCCAATTGTTGGATCTTGAATAAATAGATTATACACAAGAGGGGGTGAATTGTGTCTTTCAGATTTTTCGTTATCTCTTCAATTGAACGAGTTCCTTCCTCTATGCTTTATCAGATTTGATCATGCAGTGGAAATAAATAATAGCAGGGACACAAATATGTATAGTGGTTCGGGGAACAGAAGGCCCCTATTCCACTCCACCAACGCTGAACTACACGAGCTTGGTGATTTTCACTATCTGGTCCTCGTTTCAATAGACCGGTCAACAACTAAATACAGGCAGTTGAAACCTTTACAATCCATTGAAAAACAAAGCCTTCTGGTTCAAACATGAACCTACACAGCTTAGAACGAGATGCTGGTTGCTCAGGAATAAATAGAATTTCAGAAAGAAGTTTTTCAGTTGATCTTCACAATTTTAACAGAATGCAATTGACAACAGATGGATCTTCGTCTCTAGAAATATTGATTTTCAAAACAAAGCAATTCTGAGTAGATCTGGTTGTAGTAGGTATAGATATATAGTTCACAACTTCAGCATTAGTAGATCCACATTAGATATTCAATGCAGAACAAGTGAATCTTCTATCGAGTTCCTTATTCTTAAATGAACAGAGCTTTGACGCTCCTCTTTGAATCAGCAGATCAACGTGATTTTCTGCAGTCTCTATTTTCCACCTATTTTTAATAATAGATTGATCATCACACTCTTTTATATATGGTGTTTTATCAGAGAGAACAAATATAATAAAGCTGAGCATATCTCCTGCACATTTAGATCCATAAAATCCACCTTCTGATTTGCAATATTCAAAAACATGAACTTACAGAGTAGTCATAACTTCCCTAAAAACTCGGCATAAAAATATCCCTTTAATTCGTTCTTTAATACAATAATAAAACGTCTTTGAATCGGTCAAAGTCGTACTTTAAAAAAGACTTTAAATCTGGCTTGAAATCCGCCCAATAATCAGCTTGCTGACCGTTGCATAAAAATATCATCTTTCAAACTTTCTGACGCCAAACGTAATGTTGATGACATGGCCTCCAAAAATAGGGTTGATGAAATAGTATTTAAATGTAAGGTTGATAACGGAAGGTTGAATCAGAAATGTAGGGTTGATCATCCATACTTTTTCTTCAACTCTCAAACGTATGGTAAAAGATCCATACTTTTACTTGATCTATACTTTTCCAAGAACGTA
Source organism: Viscum album (assembly GCA_963277665.1). Taxonomy (NCBI): domain Eukaryota; kingdom Viridiplantae; phylum Streptophyta; class Magnoliopsida; order Santalales; family Viscaceae; genus Viscum; species Viscum album. The sequence continues at coordinate 190,052,901 of OY728131.1, forward strand.
TGGTTGTTTACGAAAGTATGGTTGATGAACCATAATTTTGAGAAACAAACGTAATATTTAGTACTTACGTACGGTTCTCCTTTCATACATTGCTGATAACCAAAACATAAGGTTTCTTCCTAATGTAAGTTTCTTCTTCCATACATTGCTGAAAACGTATGGTTGTTTAACCATACTTTTCTCTTATCTCAAAAAGTGTACACGCTTATCATCCTTACGCTACGTTTATTCACGTAGGGTATGAACAATGATTTTAGGATGCGCTTAAAGAAGATTCCAAACAAGTAAGGTATTAACAGTGATTCCAGGACACGCTTAAAGTAGATTCTGAATAACTTATAAATTCTCATTATTTCAAGAGTAAAATAAATTAATAAATTCTTAAAAAATACAAAATAAAATCATTAGAAAATAACTAAGGGTATTTGTGAGCATCCAAATTATCATAAAGAGACAGAGTATTATATTCAATAATCTCCCCCTTTAAATAAAATTATTATATATTGTCGAAAATAATACTTTTCTCAACACTTTGGAGACATAGTGTCAGGGGGAACTTGGTGTCGGGTTACATGACAGAGATTCCAGCATTGGTCGAAGAAGGTGACACTCCATGGTGGCCACTAATCACTAGTGGAGTTTGTGTTTATTTTTTCATCGTACTATTTACTGTTTTCCTTATAAATGCATGGCTGATTAAACACATATATTAGGTATGAACCATTGGGTGGTATCCTACTGAGATTTGACTCACTCCCTGCAGGGTCCTTTCGGGACGCGTGCAGACTTTATGGATTTGCATGCAGGAAAGAGGCCAGCTTCAGGTTCTAGGCTACATTAGCTATTGCATGGAGATGGTATAGACCTAATGGTCTTGCCTAGATGGATTTTATCTTGTTTTCTTTCCTTTACTGTATTATCATGCTTATTTGTTATGAATCTATTGTCAGTTAGTTGTTGGTGCTTTTTTATATATAAAAACATGTATGACCTATTTTGGATGCATTTTTGTTGTTCAGTGGTAGTTATAAGTTATCAGCATTCTATTATGATTACTTTACACTGTTGTTGTTTATATTTATTTCTTCTACTGTTTATCGATATTGAATGTGCTTCTGCTCTGCGGGTCTGTTTCAATTCTGTTGAGTCATTTGTTCTACTGCATCATTATTATTATACTTGGACCAGTACCATTATTATCCTCCAAGAGGGTATATCCTCCCCAATATAACTATAAGACCCTCGCTGTTTATCAGTAACCTTTGGCGTTCGGGGAGGTGCCCCTAAGATAGTAACACCCAGCCCGTTTAGCATGGTTTGGGGGGCTACTCGGGTCCAGGTCGTTATATAACGTCCTAGACCCGGATCACTCATAAGTAAATGAACCTATTTTTCCACAATGCCTGAAGAATTCCTCCATATAGACTAGAGTATACCAATTATAAGTGTGGGTCTATAGGGTTATATTAGGGATACTAACCTCATAATAATATTAACACTATTGGGTAATATATAGATAAAAATGAAATAATAATAAATGAACACTAGAAAATTGGAAGTAAAAAAACTAGATTATAATAATAAAAAACAAAAATATATTAGTATATAGTACCATATAGAAAATAATGTAATTTTTTATCTGTAAACAAAGAAGATTGAGAAATAGGGTAGTAGGCACACTTGCTTACTAGTTTATCAAATTAAACAAAAAAACAATAATCCAATCTCCAAATAACATCATGTGCTATAGATCAGTCCTATGATCCCCTATTACCATGACATAATCAATCATGCGTCGAAAATTTGGTGATTTCCCCTCTCTCTACCTACATACATGAAGTCAATCTGTTTACCTATTGGAAGCCCGAACATAGTGTGAGATATACTAATTAGGCCACCATCGATTGGGGTATATAATAAATCCAACCATTTCATATAAACTATAGTTTTTTATAGGTATAAAGGGTGAGATATAAGTGAATACTATATATATATATATAAATTCCCAAAGAACAAGATGTAATCAGAGTAGTCTATAACAGTTGAGAATCAATATATATATACATATAAACATGTATGATTTTTTAAAAGTATGTAATAACTAGATCGACATATTACACATGTGAAAAGAGTAACCGACCAATATGGTTCAGGTCCCAAAGTGATAATGAGTGTGACTTATATCCAGATATGTGAATGTATACAAAGATCAAAGGTGCCCAACCTCAACCCACTAATTGATTTCATACTATACAAAATCATATCTAGGGTTTTAGGGTTACATACCTCAATCCTCTAATCACTATCATAACATAAGTAATCTTACGTAGTGGTCAAAAGTACCATACCTTTGTCTGATTGTCTGTGCTATATCGTAATGTAACATATTCCATAGCATTATAAGGTTCTAGTATCAAACCGAATTTTCAAACATTAAGAAACTTATATAATTAAATATGGGGGATATTTTAGTGTCCTAGTGAATTTAAATTATCAATATAAAGAGGCACTACCCAAGATAATACCCATCTCATTCCACATTTTCATTTGAAACAAATAATTTAACTATTTTAATAGAATTTAATAACATGGAACAGGAGGAATGATCCTCTCAAACTAATTAATTTTATTTAAAATTGGCTCTAAATATAAGGATGGATAACTTAAACAGCCAAAGGGTGGTTTAAAATGGTTTGTTTAAAGAAAAAACTACATGGGAGGGTCAGATTGAGATTGAAAACCTATAACCAAGATTATGTGCAAAAAAGGATCCCCAAATTAGATGCAAACAAAAAATTTAATTCTTATCATTTAATTTAGATGAAACAACCATGAGCTCTAGTGTGCATAACCATGATGATATAAAAATAGAAAAAAAACCTTAAGAAAAAGGTATTGATCTGTTACCTTATACTTGTAGTGAAACACTTCACCTTTGTTTGGTCCAAATAAGAAAAAAATGAAAAAACAGACAAGAACCCTAAAAATAGTGCATATGAGATCCCAACAAAATAACTCTTGAATGGAGAAAAATAATGGATATATAAAAAATGAGTTCTTACTGGTGGCTATCCAGCATGAATAATGACATTCAAATCAGAATCTGGATGGAAGAATGGATTTGAAGCCTTTCTTTTGGCTAAGGGGACTAAAATTTGAGGATCATAGATACTATGTACATGGATTGAAATTAATGTTAGGGATGAGGCCTAAAAATAAGTTAGGTCAAAACGTTAATTTATCCACATCCTAAGAGGTATCAAGGTTTGTCATCAAGGTTAAAAAATTTGTACCAACCATGTACGCCCTACTATATAGGGAGCACACCCTCCATGGCCAGCACCACATGATTATAAAAACCATTTCCAACCAATATGAACCCTTTATCTCATCCCTATATGGAAAAATTCATCCTTGTTGTTTTTAGATAAAAATTGGGGCACTCATACAGGGTTTCATGGTTTGAGGTGTGCGGATTTCACTAACAATGCGCTAATTGTGCACCTCTCATATTTACTTGAAAAAATGGTGCTATAGTCTTCAAACAATCCCTAAACACTCCTGACTTCACTTATAATGTATTAATAACATTTAAAATGATAAAAAAATGATTCAAACTAAAAATAATTTTTTTTCATACAACAATGAAAATCTGGGAACTTATTGTCTCCCCCATTAAATAAACTCATCCCTAGGTCACACTTATAAGGGAAGTAAATCATCATATTATAATTTCATCAGCCACTGAGCACATAAGGTGGCCTATCACACCAAGGTATCATCATGTATTCAGTCATGTTTCCATAGAACCCATAATAAAGGGTCTCAACTACCTTGGATATGCTTCACGCACTATTCTACAATACAGATAATATGCTCCTCAAAGGACACATATACCTCCAACACAACCCCATTTGGATGAATTGTATGTTATGAGTCTGAATAATACCAGAAAAACAATGAAACTAGGATTAATTCATGTATATCCTATTACCTATACGGTATTGACAACTGATAGGTCATCAGCCCAACTCTATCAACAACCAAAGATAGTCTAACAAACCAAGGCCAAATCACCCCCAATCATCTAAATTGTATATTCAGAATTCTATTTTATACATGAAAGAAAACATAAATCCCCACATTAAATAATAAATTTGGATGATGAAAATCATCATATGACTTATTCATAGAATAATATATATAAATTGACTTCTTAATCAATAAAACCTTCTCCAAAATCTCGTGAACAATATGAATTCCATGTAATTCTACATCACATGCCTCTAATTGGCCTAAAGGTGAATGAAGTTTTCAACCATATAATGCCACATAGGTATCCATCTGTATCATCTCCTATAAGCTACAATTTATTATCATTTCAATGAATGATATATGTTTTTCAAAAGAACAATTTAAATTATTGAGACTTGTAAATATAATTTCTTCTAGAACTTATATCGTCTGATCTAAATGAGAACTCGTATGAGGGTGACAGGCTGGGCCAAAAATCACATGAGTACCACAAGATTTATTTATCCCCTATAAAACCAATGATGTGGAATTAGAAAATATATTAGAAATGATTTTATTACGGTCCTTTTATAACCATATAATCTCATAGACCTATAGACTCCCATGTTCATCCACTGAGAATGTCTCTTTAGTTTGTAAGAAGTGAGAGAACATCGTGACCCCATTGATGATCACCCATATTGAATCAATGCCTTGAGGAAATCATGGTAAGATAGTTGCATAATATATATCGACATCAACCCATTTATACTAAGGAATGTTTAATGGATGTAAAATCTATAATGAACTATAGTTTTCTACATTCACCTTCTGACAGGTGGAAGACCATGTAACAAAACCATACATTTCTATTTTCATACCAAGCTTCCAAAACTAGTGACCTGAGTAATGATATATTTGTATAATAATAAGATGTAATAGAAAATTATAATCATTATAAAATAATATAAATTCATTCTAGATGTGTGTAGGAACTCAAATAAATCCATGAATTATGTAAACCTCATCCTCATAGGTGATCTATCTTGTCAGCAATTCATCAATTGAATCACTCATCATTGGGTCAAAACCCTTAGGATCTTATAATTTCCTCATCTTCACTCTCCCCTGACGTGAATAGGTCAATGATAAATATTCAAGTACATATTATATAGTATATTCTAAAATCTCTAAGTTGATCTTAGAAATCAAATTCATAATCTTCCACTCATTAAGGGCCTCTTAAACTGCAAGTGTCTAATTACTTATTCTTAGCGAGTCTATTATAGAATTTACACTTCTAGGTATATTTTGAAGATAAAAATTGAGGTATTGTATATATTACATCCACATTCTCTTCTTGAGTTTTAATTCACAATTTATAATGTATACCTGAGTCTTTTTATGGTATGTATACACCATAAAATTCTCTCCTAATAGGTAATGCCTCCAACAATGAAAAACATAAACCACAAGTGCTAACTCAAGATCTTGTATTATGTAATTACTCTCATGTGGGACCCATACAACAAAACTTGATCTTCCTATATTTGAACGTCTCTTACATTGATACCTGATGAGTCAGAATTGATTATATATCTTCTTTCTAGCTCTAGAAGAATCAATATAGGCATTGAATTTAGCCTCCCTTTATTCTCTTGAAATGTTATCTCATTGGCTTATGACCATAAATACATCACACCATTATTTTTAAAATATGTTAGAGGTGATTCTAGCAATGCAAAGTCTTAATAAAATAACCCATAATAACCAGTTATCCCCAAGAAACTATGTATGTCAAAAAAATTCATAGGCTACACCGAAGTAACTATAGCTCTCACCTTCTGTTGGTCAACTAATAATCCATCCTATGAGATGATGTGACCCATGAATTAGAAATTATTGATATAAAAGTGGAATTTAGTAAACATAGAATACATCTAGATTTACCATAGTGTATTCATAGTGAAATCATGATGGTTGGAATGGTTGCAATAATAATAACAATACACCAAGATATCATCCATATAGACTACCAAAAAATGAATCCAAAATGGGTGAAAAAATACTCCTCAGATCCATGGAAACAATAGGTGTGTTCAAGAGACTGAATGACATAAATATATACTCTTAAATTCCATACCAACTATGGAAAATTGTATAAGATATGTCTAATGGCCTAACACATACCTAGTGATTTCTTGAACTCAAATCAATCATTGAGAAAACCTGATTACCTCGTAGTGGATCATATTGGTAATCTATATAAAGAAAATGATAATGGTTCTTCATAGTAGTAAAATTTAACTTCCATTAATCCAAAAAAAATCTTGAGTTTTACATCCACCTTCACCAAGAAAACGATAGTTGAAGCCCATGTAGAACTACTAGGCCATATTAAACTCGTAGATTCTAATTCCTCTATCTATCAATTGATATCCTATAAGTCAGTACTATCCACCCTTTATGAATGAATAGAAAATGATGTGACTCCTAAAACTAGCTCGATATATAAATATACCTCTCACTCAGTAGGTAAACAGAAAAAAATCATAAGGGAATTCATCTATGATGTAACTCCCTGACCCCAATTACCCAGAGTTAGTGCATTATTACATAACATTTGCCTGACCAGAAGGGATAAAATCCTGAAAGACTGATCAGTTTAGTAGCCTTGGAAGTACTAGATATGTTCATAAGTTTTAAATTACATTATAAAATGAAAAACAATAACAAAATTGTATCCATTGACCACATTCATACCCCTTAGACTATCCCTGAAGGTCAGTCATAATATAATTTTACACATCCTAGGAAAAATAATACATAGAAAAGGGTGAGCACATATGCTCAATAAGGATAAAAATATAGCGGAAACTTTCATAAATAATCATAAACATATAAAGAAGTGTATAATACTAAAACATAATCATTTACAACATAAACTCCTGCATTATATGGCCAATATAAATCAAATAATTCCATTTACTTATTCAAATGGATATTCTATCAGTCGAATAATCACATGCAATATCAATATCTAATTTCATAATGACGGAATGCATAATGCGGGAGTTTATAACCACTTAGTCAAGGTCTTATGCCAAAAATAAAAATAATATTTTTTCAAGGACTTGTGTCAAGACACTACTTTGTCTCATGAGACCTAACGATGCATTAAGGAGCTATAAAGGGCCTCACCCATCACATACTAAGTGTAATTCATTCCTCATATGAAAATGATTAAAAATAACATCAACATTTGTATTAAAAATAGGATACAAAATGTCAATAATTTATCCATAAACCATGAATGGTATAAAAATAACACATCCACAGTCAAATATATCGAAAAAACATCAAAATAATATGGATGTTTTGTATCATAATAAATCAACTTCAAGCAAGTTTAAAATCTATAAAAGGATGTTGACGTAGATGAAATCAAATCTTTTTGAGAGAAATATAAATTTCTATTTTGAAATCATTTAGAATTAATGTAATTATAAAAGAAACCATTTATTTTTAAATTATTCTTATAATCATGTAAGGGAAGCTTTGAAGGTGTTATAGTGGTGGAAAATAGCAGCACATGCTGTATAAGTTCAAAAAAACATTCTTTTCGTAATTTTGTCCAAAAGGTTGTAAAGGACCTTGTTTGGAAAATGACAGAAAGATTCCATTATAAACATTTTATAAAAAGAAAAATAAGAGTATAAATGAATTTAACCCATAGTCTCGGAAATACTATAATTTTTTTGAAATAAATCTTTACGAAACATGGATGTGGATGATAAAGAGGTCCTTGTAGATACTCATGTACAAAAAACCTCGGATAATGAAGATATTATGTAATTAACCCTTAACTTGTAATGTTCCTTAGTCGATGGTTTATTAACCTCCTGTATAATAGTTAAAACATTTTTATTAAATTATACACCAACTATATAAATAAATATGATATCATATATGATCCTCTAATATTGCTTTGTTAGTAATATTTTAGTAGTATCATCGTTTCAAGTCTTAACTGATTCATTTTCTTTTATATGCTTGGTTAGGTAATCCATGTTTGTTATAGATAGGATGTATTTGATTCATATACAAGAATATATTATGTTCATAAAATTTATTTTTAATCATAAAATGAAAATTTTTCTTGAATGATTACGATGGGGAATGAATCTCAAGGCATTTGTGGAGACGATAATCCGTACATATGCACGAGCGACAATATTATTATATTGATGGTGAAATTGTATGTAATTGGATGGGATATCATATATAAAGAATTATTAACATGTTATAATTATTATTTAAATCAGTTATTATCATTATTATACTCATCCAAATATTGAAGTGTTTGAATAATAAACTACACCACGATGTGGAGACGGTAAGCTGTGTGTACGCACGTATGGTGACTTTTTCATTTATAGGATGGATAGAATAATGAATATGGTTGTACCATATTTATAATAACATTAAATTATATATAAGGTAATAGATTTATTATTTTGGTATGTAAACAACAAAGAAAGAGGATGTGGAAGATGAAAATAACTTGAAAGAGGGTGGTGAAATTATTACCTCTTCTTCGGGTGTTTTCTTTTGAGTAGATCAAAAGGGCTACATAGGTTGGTTTTCTGTTCAAATTATGGACTCTAGATTAATGTAATGGAAGTTAGTATGATATTTGGGTAGGTTTTTTCCAATCCAAATGGATTTGGATGTGTGAAATTAAATAAGGGGAAGTACCCATTTACAAGAGAGATGAGGGTCACTTTTGGAAAAATTTGAAATATTATTTTATAATTAAATAATTTTCGGTTTCTAATGGCTCAAAAATTATTTATTTCGACGATATGGTGGGTATTGGTCGAAAAAATCTCAACAAATAGGTTTTAGATAGCTTTAGGTCACCATATTAACCTTATCTTTTAGATTTAACTATCAGTTAAATAGTTTGATATTTACCACGTCTCTTTGTATTTTTATATTATATGATTAATAAACATTCTATAAAATACCATGAGAACCCCAAGTGGTTCAGTATTAATATATATAACATTATATAAGTCCTTTTTCTGATCTTTGTATTTTTAGGAATATCATATCAATTAATAATATTGTATTTGTTTTAAAAACACAATTATGTCAATTTTAACACTATTTTGTATTTGATTTTTTTGAAAGCCATAAAAACTTTATCACTTTTAATAAAATTTATTTAATCAACCCTAACATGTAATAATAACCTATATAATTAGTGTAATTAATCATAAGTCTCAAATTACATTTATTTGGATATTTATAATATCAATTATTTTAATATTTTATTAATAAGGTAATTACTGCATCATCACTGTGTCATAAATAAATTAATCTATTTAATACCTATAAATTATAAATAAAATTCCATTATTTAGGAAATATTTTATGTTTATAATGAATATTTATAGTCGAATTTATATATTTTTTAACCTTATATTAAAAATGGTTTAGTTATTAAACATTGAATTTAACACTCTTAAATCTTCTTTAAATTAAATAATAATAAATGTCCTAATATAATCCAAGTGGAACGAAAAGATCATATTTTATTCCTAAGGTTGTTTTGGGTCGAATTACACTTATCCAATAGAATTAAAGCATGTTTTAGTGTAACTATAAAATCATTTTCACCTTTAATTACCATATTTACAATTAACTGTGGTAAATAAAAGTCAAAAGTTATTATTCACCAAAAATTATTTTCATCTTATTGAACCACATTTTACTTACTGATATTAAAAGTGTCTCTTAGATTTTTCAAATTCAACTCACAGAATTGGTAAAATTGTGTTTTATGCAAATTTTCAAATGCTCTTAGAAGGTGGGTAAAAGATGATAAATAATTCGATAAAATTTTATATATATATTATTCTTAAAAAATTACTCCAATAAATTACATTGAACATATATAGTTCTTATGTATATTATATAACCTAAAATTAATTAAAATAGAATAACTAATTCTTTAAATAAAAAGTCTATTTTAGATAATAACGTAGTGTTTTTCACTATTCATCAAAAATAAAAAGCTTTCAGAAAAATACCAAAATTTCACCCAAAGCTAATTTTGATATTCAGAATCCAAAAATGATGTATATTTTGAAAAATAAAATTAATAAAATTTCAAAAAGTGGGTATTACTATTAATAATGGCTAATTTGTTTTGTCGTGGTGTGTTAAAACTACAAGTTGCGTACAACGTAAGCTAGAACATTACTCAAATGGAAACGTACCATGGAAGCTTGGGGTGTTACATTATCCCCTCCATAAAATTACTTCATCCTTGAAATTTCTAGAATATCACTGCATAAAAAGATTCAGGTGGTTCTTCATCATAAGTTCCCCAGGTTCCCATGTTTCCTCTTCCATCTTATGGTGTTTTCATATAAATATTACCAGAAAAGTCATCCGGTTTCTCAGCACTTGTTCTCTGGTATCAAGAATTATGACAGGCTCTTCACAATAAGACAGATCAGGTTTTAGTTCAATTTTTTCATAGGTGAGTACATGTGGTGGGTCAGGCATGTGTTTTTTCAACAGTGATATCTGGAACACATAATGAACTTTGAAGAGACTTAGAGGCAATGCCAAGTGATAATCTACAACTCCAATTCGTTCTAGAATTTTGAAAGGTCTGAAGTACCTAGGGCTCAATTTACCCTTCTTACCGAAACATATAACACCCTTCCATAGAGATACCTTCAAGAAAACATGGTCTCCTACTTGAAATTCCAAATTCTTCCTTTGGTTATCGGCATAGCACTTTTTCCTACTTTGGGATTCTTTTATGTGGGTTTGGATAATATTCACTTTTTCCATTGCATCCTCAACAGGTTCTTGGACTACGAGTTTTCCTTCACCAACTTCATCCCAACAAGTTGGTGTGTGACATCTCTTTCCATATAATGCTTTATATGGTGCCATATGTATACTTTAATGGAATCTTTTGTTGTAGGAAAATTCTAGGAGAGGTAAATATTGATCCCATATACCTTGAAAGTCAAGTGAGCAAGATCTCAACATGTCTTATTATGTTTGAATAGTTTGTTCTGATTGTCCATCAGTTTGAGAGTAGTAAGTAGTGCTCAAATGATGTTCAGTATCCAAGGCCTTCTGAAGAGTTTTCCAGAATCTTTATGTAAAACATGGATCATGATCAGAAACAATCGATAGGGGTACACCATGGAGTTTTACAACTTCATTAATATATTGTCTTGTCCGACGTTCAAGTGGTAAATCTTCTCTTATAGGAAGAAAAAGTGTTTACTTGGTAAGACGATCAACAATGACCCATATTGCATCATTCCATCCAGGAGTCTTTAGTATCCCAATGAAAAATTCCATCATAATATTATCCCATTTTCACTCAGGTATGGGAAGAGGTTGCATGACTCCTCTTGGATATTTCCTTCCATCTTTCACATGTTGACAAACCAAAAATCTTAACACAAAATCAGCAATCTCCTTCTTTATGTTGTCCCACCAAAAATGTTCCTTCAAATCTCTATACATCTTGGGGCTCCTATGTGGTATAGATAAATTAGAGCTATTAGAATCATCCAATAATTATATTTTTAGACCAGGTATGTTAGGAACACAAACTCTCTTCCCAAATTTCAAAATTCCATCTTCATATATGAAGTCACTCAATCTACCGTCATTCACAGAAAATAGGATCCCTTTCAAATCTCATCTTATCCAAAACTCCATGATCCTTTCTACTCAAATAATCTACCACCTTATTTTCCTTCCCCATATGGTAGTATATAATGAAATCATAATCATTGAGTAGTTCAAGCCATCATCTTTTCCTCATGTAGAGTTCTTTATATGACAAAATATACTTCAAACTACTGTGATCAGTATAAATCGCACTTGTTTCACCATAGAGATAGTGTCTCCATATTTTCAGAGAAAATATTACATATTCTAACTCAAGATCCTGAGTAAGAGAGTTTTTCTCATGAATTTTTAGCTGTCGTGACGGATAGACAATAACTCTCTCATTCTGCATAAGGACACAACCAAGTCCTTTCTTTAAAGAATCACTATAAATAAAAAACCCATCATTCCCTAATGGTAGAGTCAATATTGGAGAATTGATTAATATGCTCTTCATTTTCTTCAAAACATTCTTCAAAATCTTTTTTCCAATCAAATTTCACCCCTTCACGTGTGAGCTTGGTTAATGGGATAGGCAACCAGGGAAAATTTTGGATGAAACGTCGATAATAACCTTCTAAACCAATTAAACTGTGTACCTCAGTTATACTCATCAGTGTTGGAAATTCTTGGATTTACTATGTCTTTAAAGGATCAACAGAGATTCCATCCTTATATATAATATGGCCATGAAAATAAGTCTCTTGAAGCTATAATTCAAACTTTCTAAACTTCGCATATAATTCATTTCCCTTAAGGGTATTCAGAATAGTGTGCATGTGATTTTCATGATCATCATAGATTTTGGAGTATACTAAGATATAATCAATAAATACCACTAAAACTTCTTTAAGATATTCCTTGAAAACTCTATTCATTAGATCCATGAAGACAGAGGGAGCATTAGTCCATCCAGAATCCATTACTGTAAACTCATAATGCCCGTACCTGGTTTGAAATGTTGTTTTCAAAATGTGTTCTTTCTTCACACGCAACTGATGATATCCAGATCGAAGGTCATTATTTGAAAAATATTTAGCTCCATGAAGTTGTCTAAATAAATCATCAATGTGAGGTACGAGAAACTTTTTATTTATTATTATAGCATTGATCTCCCTGTAGTCAATGCACAACCTCAAAGACCCGTCTTTCTTCTTAACAAAAAGGACTAGGGATCCCTATGGAGAAAAACTAGGGAAAATAAATCCCTTATTACTCAATTCCTCTAGTTATTTCTTTAGTTCCACTAATTTCACAATGTCCATTCTATAAGTGGTCTTTGATATGGGCCTTAAACCAGGAATTAAATCAATGGAAAACTCAATTTCTCGTTCTGTAAGATGTACATGTAAATCCTTTGAAAGCCCATCAACATATTCTTGCACAATAGGTATGTCCTCTATTCGAACATTATTTTCCTCACCCATAGTTATTTAATTCCCTTCTTCCCCAGTAATTGAATTTTGTAGAACTACTGGGGTGGATCTAGATAAGAATCAGGTGGTAATGTTTCTATTATAAAGATAAGCTACTAATTATCATCATCAAAAAATGTAACCTCCTTATTCATACAATAAATTTTCATATCATGGTCTAAATTCCTATCCTTTTTGAGGATTATATCGAATTCAATCATGGGTATGACGATGAGATCAGTAGATAAAAAACATTTATATGCCCTAATAGGAACTGATTCACAAAAAATTGTTGCGATGATGCATCCCATAGGTGTATTGACTGAAAAATCCCTTGTTAAGTCAAATTGAAAATATCTAATTTTCATAGAAAATTGAGAAGATATGAAACAATGCGGTGATCTAGAATCAAATAAAGAATTGGATAAACTTGAGGAAACCATTAAATTACCTGCCACCATGTCTTTCAGAGCTTCAACTTTAGCATTACTGATCGCATAAACTTGGCCTTGATCCCATGGCCTTTTCTAAGGTATGTTCCATTGGCACATAGAAAATTCATTTGTATAATGTATATTTTCTCTACAATTGTAGAATTTAACATTAACAGCCTCTTTCTTCCCCTTATAATCACGTGTTTGATGGCCTTTTTCACCACACCTGTAACAGACTCTCATTCCCTTCAGGCAAGTACCTGGGTGTTTCTTCCCAAATTTATCATAGGATGGATATTTAACTTTTACATTCTTCCCCTAATTTACATTTCTAGATTGTTCAGTATATCTCTTTTTCTCTTGTTTTGCTTTAAAGTCGCAAGATATACAGAATTTCTTTTCTGTCTTGATAGCGCATGAGACTATATCTTCGTACGATGAGATGGATTATGAGACTAATGCTCGAATAATAAATGGTTTTAACATATAAAATAATCTACCAATCTTACTCCTTGGGTTACAAATATAATCTTATGCATTCCTTGTGAACCTTTTAAAGTCAGCCTCTTACTTTGCAACATTCTCATCCACATTTTGTCTTAGACTAAGAAATTATCTTTTCATATCTACTTGATGGTCATGAGGAAAGTATTTTTCTAAGAAAATCTCTTTAAAATCCCTCCTTTCCATGTTTGATAATTCTTTATCTTCATTTGTGTTTCGGATTAATGACCACCATTGATCTGCATCTCACGTGAGGAGATAAACTGCCAGGGCAAGTTTTTCCCTTTTCGCTACTCCTCAAAGCATGAAATATTTTCTCTAAAGAATTTATCCATTTCTCAGCTACTAATGGATTTTTACTCCCATTGAATTTTGGTGGTTGTTTCCTCATGAATTGGTCTAACATTGATCCTTCGTGTTGTGGATCAGGGTGATCTATATGGGTAAGGTTACTATTAATGACCTATGTGACTTGTCCCAGTATGGTGATAAGTTATTCAACACCATTTTCATCACCATCTCCGCTATAATTATCTTGAGTATGAGTTAAATCCCAACATGGATTATTTGCATTGATATGGTTTCTATTCCTTCCAGTAGGAACCATTTCTAAACAATGGCGTACAGTAGATAATTTTATGAATCACAATACATAATTACAAATTTGTAAAACACTTAACATAAATTGAACAGTTTATGGATATAATCCATAAACATAAAAAAACTGAGAAGGTATATACTCATCAATCCTTCATAATGTTTTGTAATGAAAATGTTAATTATCCTAAGCATATGCCACAGAAGTGTCATAACCATGAGTGCATCAAGGCTCATTGTCATGCACCAGTTCTCATTCGAGTCCATCTCAAAGCGATGTTTCCAGGTTTGACCCCTAGGTACATATGTGTTAGAGCTGTCTCTACCTTCTCATATCCATACAAGGATTTATTTCCTGGAAAAATCACAAAATCTCTATATTAGCAAAATTCAAGGAAGATATTCTATACTAATCCTCAATGTCTATCTTAGGGTAATGTTATCTAATTAGAGTTTTTTCTAAATATAGCTTCCAAGGTTTGTACTAAACTTCCTCTGATACCAACTGTAATGCCCCGACCCTAGTTACCCAGAGTCAGTGCATTATTACATAACATTGAATTGATCACAAGAGATCAAATCCTGAAAGACTGATCGGTTTAGTAGCCTTGGAAGTACTAGATACATTCATAAGTTTTACATTAAATTATAAAATGAAAAACAACAAAAATATTGTCTCCATTTACCAAATTCATATCTGTTATACTATCCCTACAGGTGAGTCATAATATACTTCTTTGTATCCTGGGAAAAATAAAACAAAGAAACGGGTGAGCTCAGATGCTCAGAATGGATGACAATATAGCGGAATCTTTCATAAATAAGAATAAACATTTAAGGAAATATATAATACTTAAACATAAGAATTTTAAACATAAAATTTTTCATAATAAACGAAATATAAATAAAATAATTCCATTTACTTATTCACATGTATATTCTACTAGTCAAACAATCACATGAAATATCAATAGCCAATTTCATAATAATGGAATGTATAATGCCATACTTCATAACCATATAGTCAAGGCCATGTTCCAAGACTACAAATAATATTTTTTTCAAGGCCCTATTCCAAGACACTAGTTTGTCTCATGAGACTTACTGATGCATCAAGGAGCTATAGTGGGATCCACCCATCAATTACTAAGTCCAATGCATTCATAAAATGAAATGATTTAAACGCAACATAAAAATTCGTATTAAAAATAGCATACGAAATGTCAATAATTTATACATAAACCATGAATGGTATAAAAATAACACATCCACAGTCAAATATATCAAAAAAACCTTCAATACAATATGGATGTTTTGTATCATAATAAATCAACTTCCAAAAATGTTCAAATCCTTAGAAGGATGTTGACGTAGTTGAAATCAAAAAATTTGAGAGAAATATCTTGTTCTATTTTGAAATCATTTAGAATTCATGTAATTATAAAATAAAACATTTATTTTGAAATTATTCTTATAATCTTGTAAGGGAAGATTCAAAGGAGTTTTAATGGTGGAAAATAGCTGCACCTGCTGTATAAGTTCAAAAAACATTATTTCCTTAATGTTGTCTAAAAGGTCGTAAAGGACCTTGTTTAGAAAATGACGAAAATATTCCTTTATAAAATTTTTATAAAAATTAAAACAAGGGTATAAATGACATTAACCCATAGTATAGGAAATATAAAAAATGTTTTGAAATATATTTTTAAAGAACACGGATGTGGGTGGTAAAGAGGTCCAAGTAGATACTCATGTATAAACAACCTCTGATAATGAAGAAATTGTGGAATTAAACCTTACCTTGTAATTTACTGTAGTATATGGTATGTTAACCTCCTGTATAATAGTTAAAACATTGTTATTAAATTATAAAATAACAATATACATAAACATGATATCATATATGATCCTTTAATATTACTTTGTTAATAATATTTTAGTAGTATCATCGTTTCGAGTCTTAACTGATTCGTTCCCTTTATATGCGTGGTTACATAAGCCATTGTTGTTATGGATAAGATTTATTTGATTCATATACATAATGATATTATGTTCATAAAAATTATTCATAATCATAAAATGAAAATTATTCTTGAATGATTACGATTGGGAATGAATCTTATCGCGTTCATGGAGACGGTAATCTGTACGTACGCACGCTCAACAATATCATTTTATTGATGGTTAAATTGGATGTAATTGGATGGTATATCATATAAAGAGAATAATTAAAATGTTATAATTATTATTTATATCAGGTTTACTCATTATTATACCCATCCAAATAATGAAGTGTTTGAATAACAAACAATATCACGACGTGGATACGGTAGGGCGTATGTACGCACATATGATGACTTTGTCATTTATAGAATTGATAGAATAAAAAATATGGTTGTACCATATTTATAATAACATAACAGTATGTAGAAGGTACTGGATTTATTATTTTGTTATGGAATCAACAAAGAAAGAGGAAGTGGAAGAAGAAAAGAACTTGAAAGAGGGTGGGGAAATTATTACCTCTTCTTCAGGTGTTTCCTTTTGAGTTGATAAAAAGGGCTCCTTAGGTTGGATTTCTGACCAAATTAAGGACACTAGGTTTATGTGAGGGAAGTTGGGATGAAAAATGGGCAGGGTTTGGCAGTGCCAAATCTCTTTGGATGTGTGAAATTAAAAGAAGGGGAATTACCCTTTTATAAGAGATATGAGGGTCTCTTTAGGAAAAATCTTGAAATATTATTTTATAATTAAATCATTTTTGGTTTATAATGGCTCGAAAATGATTTATTTCGAGGATATGGCGAGGATGATTCGAAAAAATCTTATCCAATAGGTTTTAGATATGTTTAATTCACCATATTAACCTTAACTTTCAGATTTAACTCTCAGTTAAATAGTTTGACATTTACCATGTCCCTTTGTATTTTTATATTATATGGTTAATCAACATACTATAAACTATCAAACTAACCCCAAGTGGTTCATTATTAATATATTTTACCTCCTCTAAGTCTTTTTTACGAACCTTATTTTTTAGGAATATTATATCAATTAATAATATAGTATTTGTTTTAAAAACAAAATTATGTCAATTTTGACACTATTTAGTATTTGAATTTTTTAAAAGCCATAAAAACATTATCACTTCGAATAATTTTTTTAATCTATTATAATATGTCATATTAACCCATAAAATTATTGTAATTAATCAAAAGTCTCAATTTACATTTATTGGGCTATTTATAATATCAATTATTTTAATATTTCATTAATAAGGTAATTACAACATCATCATTGTGTCATAAATTAAATTAGTATTTAATGTATAAAAATTATAAATAAAATTCCATTATGTAGGAAATATTTTTATCTTTCTAATGAATATTTATAATCGAATTTATGATTTTTATAACCAAATATTAAAATTGTTTTAGTTATTAAACATTGAATTTAAAACTTTTAACTCTTCTTTAAATAAAATAATAATAATAAAAGTCCCAATCTAATCCAAGTGGACCAGAAAAATCATATTTTATTCATAATGTTGTTTTTGGTTGAATTAAACTTATCCAATAGAATTAGGACATGTGTTAGAGTAATTATTATGTCATTTTTAACTTTAATTAACCTATTTCTTTTAAACGGTGGTAAATAAAAGTCAAAATTTACTATTCACCAAAAAAAAATTTTCATCTTATTGAATCACATTTTACTTAATAATATTAACCATGTCTCTCGGATTTTTTAAATTCAACTCATAGAAGTGGTAAAATTATGTTTTCTGCAAATTTTCAAATTCTCTTAAAAGGTGGGTAAAATATGGTAAAAACTTCTATAAAATTTTTTATATATAAACTTATTATAAAATGACACCAATGAATTACATTGAACATATATAGGTATTACATATCAATTTTGACCTAAAATAAATTAAAATAAAATAACTAATTCTTTGAACAAAAAATCATTTTTAAACAATAACACAATGTTTTTCATTATTCATCAAAAATTGAAAGTTTTCAGAAAAATAAAAAAGATTCAGCTTATGATAATTTTGATATTATGAATACAAAAGTAAAGTCCATTTTGAAAAATAAAATTTATAAAATTTCAAAAGGTGGGTATTACTATTCATAACGGCTTGTTTGATTGGTCATGGTGTGTTAAAACTCCAAGTTGCGTACAATGCAAGAAACTGTGTTATTTAAAGGGAAACATACCATTGAATTTTGGGGTGTTACATATGAAATGTTCTAATACAAGAGGGAATTCATCCTATTGTATTACTTAATCTTCCATATAAATCATATCAATCAAGGTTGTTACGAAACTTGACCCATGATTCTCTGTTGTAGCTCTACCTTCATGGAAATCTCTTTCACTCTTTGGAATTTATGTACCAACCTATGGTTATGTGAAATACACCCTCCAGCTATTGAAATTAATGTAGGCATGATAAGTACCAAGCAATTAAATCCAATGAATAATTTCTAAATCATAAATCTTATAAGAAAATATGTTCTATAGAAAATGATAGCCACCTAAGTCAATGGGCACTCCACACATTAAAATAAATGATCTGATCAGATACCCAAAAGAGTGGCAAGGTTCCTTAGCCCATATAAGTAGGTAATGTATAGAATTAGGGTTTCTATGATAACTATAGAGATAAAATATTTCAAATACCATGTATCAAAAAAAATACAAAGGTAGAGGTAACTAAAATCATACCATAAAGAGTATATGGTCTGGGAATCTAATCCACAGACACATGATGCACTGTATTAACATGGCTTGTTCTATAGCCTCGATGTACAAAATGAATTAATTCAGAAGGACTATACTTTTGATACATGAAAATGCTGTTTGTCTTCTCATACCATGACCACATCCTCATCCTAACCAACCAATTTTAGTCTATCTCTATGATTTATGTAGATCTACTGACCCTACTCCCTGAATTGGACTTGTTTGTGATACTATCTCCCTAGAAACTGTAGGGAGGATTCTGCAAAACCACAATAAATAGTTCATATTATACTAGGATCATCACCAACATGGGTTAACTCACACGTAAATTTCTCATTAATTGCCTTTCTGTGATGATGAAAGCCTAAATAACTATCTGTACATGCAATTTTTTGGTACATCCCTCATGGGAGGCCTCAATGTGGCACTTCCTTACACAAGTTACTACACTATTGGATCAAGAAGTTTTTTCACTTTTAACTAAATGACAAGAATCTTTGGAGTTAGGTTTAGTAATAGCATACTTGTTTAATATATCATACATAGTTGTCAAAAAGAAAATGTTCATCTAATACTGAATCATATTTCTGATCCCATCCTCAAAATGTGTCTCTCTATCTCTTTCTCAAACTCCTCAATGGTATATAGTTTTTCAATGTGTTGAAGCTCTATAAAATGTGCTGGGTAATCTATAATAGTGATTGAACCCTGTTGTGAGTTCATTAAGTCCCCATCTTGATTATCTCTCAGCCTTAAGGAAAATAAATAGTCCTAGAAGACTATATGAAATCCATCTTAGTCCATACA
Organism: Viscum album; assembly: GCA_963277665.1. Taxonomy (NCBI): domain Eukaryota; kingdom Viridiplantae; phylum Streptophyta; class Magnoliopsida; order Santalales; family Viscaceae; genus Viscum; species Viscum album. Next base: position 190,073,140 of record OY728131.1, read on the forward strand.
TTGATTATTATTCTCCTGGGTAATAACATCCCACCATCACATGAAAGAATCACCAAACATGTAAATAGAGAGTTTCTGTCTCCTCTCAAGATGTGTCCCATGGTGCTGGAATATAGTTAGAATGGACATTAAACCAAACTCTATAGAATGAGGACCTTTATCCCTAGAAAAACAAGGTGGGTTCTACTACTAAAACTATCACATCATTTATTACATAAAATAGGCAGCTCACAGAGATCCTTATATATTCTACATAAGATGCAGATATTTACCTCAAAATTAAGCATTGTTACCTGTATTGTGAATAATTGGAGGTTCTATAGGTGTCCCAATAGAAGGAAACACTAGTGGATCATGGCCCACCAATTATGGGGCATGGTCGTTACCACCCTCCTGGAACAAAAATCAAGGACGTAGCGGTGGAATAAAACTAAAAATGAAAAATAGAATCCTCAAATAAGATTTGAGAACAATAATATTATCGGGGGAATGATATAATAGGTACAATCCTTCGTATATGGAAGCCAAACCTCTCTTCTTGTTCCCACACCAAGGATTGGGGGATAATAATGATCATAATGAATACAAGAGAAGATATCTTTTACCCATTACTATGGTCAGGTTTGTGTCAAGAATTGTGTTTCACTATAATGGTCCCAATATATGGACCATAAATTTATAATTATCGAGTAATTTTCCCTTTAAGTTTCAATTTGAAAACCCATTTAATAAAAACCATAATAGAATTAATTATTATTCAATTCATGGATTTACATAATAGACATGGTACCTATGTACCAATCCAAAATTATAAAAGTAGATGATTTATAAATTTGAATTGGTTGTTATTTTTTCTATATCCCAATCACTACATTAAATAATATAGTATAACAATTAGTATAACATGATTTTACTAAATGAATAAAAATTCCAATTTTATAGAGGTACACGCACTCCTTAGATTAAAAATGATATTCTTGTATTATAAATAAACTAACGTTTAGTCCATTTAACCTCATTCATATAACTAAAAAATATGATAATTAATTAGTTAAGGTTACAAAACAAACATATATGGTAAAAAAATTCATTAATGAAGATAAATTAATAAAAAAATATTCAATCCCCTTTTTCCTATAGAAATATTACTTTCATACCTGATATATCACTCAAGAAACATACAAAAATAGCATTAATTAGAAAATGTAATGTACATGACATGGAATAATGCATGACTTATTAGTCTTATAGGGTTCAAAAAATGATGCAAGACCAATGATTCATTTCCATAACATGAAAAGGATTAAATGTAATCCAATATCATAATAATAATTGCATCACATATATTTCTCTTTACCCAATGGTGGAATCAGAACAACTACAACATGAATAATCCATAACATGAAGTCCCATCCTAGTAAATTTATCTTTTCTCCCACCTGTGGGTTAGCTAATCCTAGCCATATTCTCATTAGAAAATTCTAAAAAATCCTAGTCTCATTTATAACATCCCAAAAGAGTATGTCAAGGAAAAAAGAAACATTTAATACTGATTAGTAACATCTTAGACACAGTTCACTCATAAATGAAGAAATCTGGTTGGCCACAAGTCCCCAAGAGCTCCTCCCCATACAATATAGTTGTCGACTAGTAGTGGGGGTCCATGGTGGTACAATGGGGATATTATACCCTCATAATTAGAGTAACATAGTGGTTTAATAAATGAATAATAACATAAGAATAAGAAATATAAACTAGAATATTTGAATTAAAACATCTAGATGTTCATAATAAATAATCAATCTATATTAACATCTAGTACCATAAAGAAAATTTTGTAATGTTATGTCGCTAAAAAAAAAAGAAGATCCGGAAACATGGATGTTGGAAAAAATTAATACATGTATATTAAAAGAACTAAAAAGACCAAAATATTATCTCCAGATAGCATCATGTTTCATAGATCAATCTTGTGCACCCCTTCTCTCATGCTATAATAATTTAATCATCAGCAACTGGGTTCCATTCCCTATCCCTATTTAGATCAATGAAATTTTTCTGGGTTCCAATCATATAATTGAATAAGTATTGAGATATAATTTGTATCCCACCACTAATGGTGTCTATAAAAAATCCTACACATTCTAATAAATTATAACCATGTAAAGGTATAACATGTTATATATAAGTGAATGTGGTAGAAAGTATTTATGAGAGCGAGATGTGCCTATAAGGGGCTCTACATTAGGGTTTCCTCCACCCTCTGCCACCTTCCTCTCCCATCATGGATCGACTTCTTCTCGACGCTTCGACCCAACGATCTTGTGGTGTACAACATCTCTTCCATAGCGATATTGTGTGACTCCGTGGACCCGAACATCTCGGCGAAGCTTTCCGTTTTCTGGCATTTTAATTCCATTTTGCACAGGGATTTTCTTGGAGGAACGATGAGGGTCCAGTGTTCAAGTTTCTAAATGCTGCAGTAACGGTCACCGTCATGTTGATGCGTTGGCTATGTGTGTGTTGGGAGGATCTGGTCATCGTACGTTGGATGGAATCGACAATATTTTCAGTATTCTTCGGTTTTGGTCTGGTATAGAGGTGAAGGTTTTTAGTGATACTTTTTTAGTTTTTTTGGGTTTTTTGTGGAAGTTTGGATGTTCTTGGGTTCATGTTTTGGTTTTTACTATGTTTTTTGTGGTTTTTCACTTTGGAATTGCAACGAAGGCTCATTCTAGTGATGATGGTGAAATTTATTTAGGGGTTTTTTGATTCTAACAATGAGGTAAGAGATGAAATCTATGAATGCATTATGTTGGTTTCAAGAGATTGGATCTTGATTTGGCTCAAACAGTGGAGGGATCTTTGTTGAGGTGTTATTTTGTGGCTATGCCCTCACGGATTGTTCCTTCTTTATTTATTTTGAAATGATGAGAGTTTTCATGATGCAGAATGTGGTATCTTACTTTCTGTCTTATGTTTTATAGGTGTTTGGTGGATTTTTTTGTTTGGTGGTCTATTTTATTGGTACTCTGAATTTGGTTTTGGCCTCGGTGGTCTGCAACTCAAGGTTTTCTGTAACCAATTGTCTACAAGAAGATTTTCTAGATGAGGTGCAGGAGAAATGTTTCTCACTGTATCTTGGCTCTTCAGAATTGGATGTTTGAGAGGTTATGGTTTTAGTCATCGGTACCAGGCCCATGCAATTTTTCATGGGAGAGTTAGTCATACATCCCTGAGATAGTGGAAGCAAGACTTAATGTTTTTTTTTGCGTTTGGAGATTATTTCTTATAGTGAGGGTTGTTTTTTGTCTTGAGTTTTTTGGTCTGTTGGGGCTGTTTTTCTTGTCCTTGTCGATGATTTCATCATGGGTTCCCCTTCCCCATTAAAAGGGGTTATTCTCAATAAAAAATTAATTTTCAGCCAGTAAGTGAATGACATATATAAAAAGTCAATGAGCACCTGTTGTAATATGAGAAGATGATAATATCGTAACATAAATATATATATATATATATATATATATATTAAATATTACGTAATAACTATCTTGGAATATTTCACATGTGAAAATAATAACATGCCTACATGGGTTAGGTCATACAGTGATTTCTAGGGTGACCAATATCTATATATGTAAATATATAATGAAATTGTAGGGGACATAACTCGAGTTCCCTCATAAATTCCATAATATAAATATATTAACTAGGGGTATCATGTTTTATACCTTGAACCCCTAATCGTTTTCATAGCATACAAAATCATTCTCAGGGGTTAGAGGTGACACAAATCGATCACCAAGTCAGTTCTATAAAATATTGCAACATGTGTCATACCGTTATAATAATTGGTTCCATACCGAGATGTCCCAACATCAATAAAATGATATAATAAAGGTCAAGGATTATGTTAGTGTCCATAAAAAATTACAATTATTGGTATAATGAGGTAGAAGATAAAAGAATACCCATATCATACCACATTTCAATTTGAAACCAACCATTTAACATTTTAACAACATTTAATAACATGGATAAGAAGGAATAATCCTCTCAAGCTATCTCATTACGTTTTTAAAAGGATCTCACTGTATGGGTTGAAATATGAAACACCCAAAGGTGTGTCTAAATATGGGTAAGATAAAATAACAAACCTTATGTGTGTCTTGGGTTGAGGATAAAAACCTCCAACCATGATTAGGTGCTATATGAGAAACCAAAATTAGGTGAAATAATCATTTTAAGGATTTTAATTTAATTTAAAAGAAACAAATAAAATTCCCAATGTACAACATAACAAAAAAATTAAAATAGACAAAAAAAACATTGTAAAAAGTTATATAGCACCTACTTTTTGTTATGGAAAACACTAATCTAGTATCAGCCGTTATTTTGGTTCATATAGGAAGAAAATTAAAGAACAAAAAAACATCCAAAACATTTGGAATATAAACTCACACAAAAATAAATCTGTCGATATGAAGAATAATTAAAAATAGATCTAAATGAATTGATAGCTTACCGGTGGTAATCCAATATTAAAGACGACCCAAAATAGGAATATGGATGGAATGTAGGATTCAAATCCAATATTTAGGCTTAATATATCCCAAAATGTAGGAGGAGAGCTATTGTGCATGTGGAGAGAAAATAAAGATGGGGGTGAGTATTTAGGATAATTAAGGTAAACTTGTCTTTTTTTCACTTTTTAGGGTTTTACATGGTTTGGATACACTATCAAAAAACCATTCACAATCAATTTTCTAGGGATCACTCCCCACATGGCTAGTAGCACACGATTTGGAAAACCACATGCAACCCATGCACAAAATCTATCTCTACCCCACACATCCAAATCCCTTTGTGAATGGTTTATAAAAATTGTGTCTTCCACATACAGTGGTGCTTGGTTTGAGTTTCATGGTTATCTCTACCCAAGAACTAACATTGTGCCTCTCCTATATTCTCCATAATTTGGAGATCTGATCTCTGAACAATCCCAAGACACTCCCATTATCACCTATAAGGGATTAGTCACGTTGATAATAATAAAATAAATGATTCAAAAAGAAAATAAATGTTTTCATAACTCAAATAAAATCTACAATCTTACATTGTACATGAGTGTATTATCACTTTGATCTTTTCATTGGGTGAGGTTTGAGTGATAATCATACTTCAACCGATAATTCCAAACAAAACTCTCTATGTTAGTGGTCAGATGTATATCATAGAGGAAACTATATTTTTTAAATATTAAATTTATAAAATTCTATTTCTGAACTATTAGGTATGTATTTATACTTGTCAGGGTTTCCCATTTTTTTCCTTTTTTGTATTTGTCTGAGAAGGAATTGGCAGTATACCTATAATAGTGAAGTCCCAGATTTGTTGGAATTTCATCTATTACTATAGGTTTCTTTTGGCTGTAGGGGAATTTCCATTCATGTAACTAGGTTATGTGATTTGTAATAGTTGTTGGGTGAAATACACGAGAAGTGTTCATGACGTGAAGGGTTACACGACAAAAAAAACATTTACATGTCACAATTTATTTTAATGTTATATTTTAAATTGAGTCTCTTGATTTTTTTGTGTACTTGAACACTGTGGATTTAACGATGTGAAAAAGAATTACACATCATGTAATTTACCAAGAAGGTATTATTAGGGAATCGTACAGGTTTGGGTGACCATTTGGGTGAAGATTTCTCTTTTTCTCTTCTCCTAAGGGTCCTCTCTAGTTATTTTTAGAGACATCATTCCATCCTTATCGATCCATTCTGAATTTTATCTTCTTTATGGTTGTGGTGCATATCATTGGGTGAGTAATCTTTGAGCTTCTTTGTTACAATTATTCATGATAATTCCCTAGAGTTTCATTATTGGAACCATTGGTCTGAAGTTGGTGTTTCTTCATGTCTTGTTTTAGTTTTGTTGTGAGATCCCCATATAGAGGCCATTCCTTTGTGGGTTGTGGTGTGATAGTTATTCGTTTATGAGGTATGTGATTTTTCTCTTTTTCTACAACACATTTTTCTAAATTTAATATATATTAATATGTGGATTTTATTCTAGGTCCATTGTTGACGTTTTTGGGTTTTCATTATTGGTGGACCCCATTTTGGGCATTTGCAACACGAGATTCGAGGTAGGTGGTTCTGTCTCTAAGACTATATTTATGAACCTTATTGTTCATACTTTATAAACTGATTTATAAAATAAATTGGATTTTTTTTGTAGAAAGGAGTTTTTAATGAAAAATGGTTTTCCCCTAGGTGTTGATAAAATGAAAGAAAATGGGTATTATCAAATTATTGAAATAGATTTTTTAAATGGTTTTGAAATTAATTTTTCAAAGCATTAGAATGAATCTTTAACATGATCACCTAGGTTACCGTGAGTAATTAGTTTGAAGGTTTATCTTGATCCCATCATCCATTGTTTTTTGATTATCTGGAGGTTTTCTCATGGGTATTTCCTCTTTTTCATAGGAATGTCATTCTAGGGGACGGATATTGAAACTTTCATTAGGGTTCCCTCATGTTGTATTCCTCTTCTTTTTTAGGTATGTGTTATAGGGCCTGTTTTGGAACTTGATTTATTATTGTACGAGTAGCCCAGTCGCCTAACCTATTGTATTTCACAGTGTTGCGATGCATGCTCTACTACTATTATTTTTTGTTTCTTTTATTTAAACTATTTTAGACTTTCTATGAATTTGGATTCTTGTGTAAGATGATGTGGAAAATATGTTTTGAACTTGATATACCTGCTTTTGGTTTAGAACAGTGAAAAAGGGAAATATTTACCATGTTTTCTATAGAACATCATTACTTCTTATTAGTCCATTTTTTATTTGAAATGAGAATACACAAATTTTTATATAGATACTTGTAACGGAACACCTGAGTGGAATCATACTGATCCAGTTAGCTCACACCCTGCGCAACACTTCTAGGGTGTGTGGACCTTTGGATGTCTTCTAATGTAGGGAAAGGAAAGGTGTCGTAGTGAGGTGGTGAGGTTTTGTGTCATATGAGTTAGATAGTTGTTGGTGATGGGGGGAGTTTGATCACACTTTTATATAAAGTATCTATTTTTTTGGTCTGTTGTAGTAGTACTTTTCATATGGAGATTTCGGATTCTTTTATAGTTGCTTTGCTTTCAATATTTTATTAAAGTTATGACATATTTATGTTTTCTTTCCACAATTCCTTCTCGATATATGTATATATATATTTCATATGTTTTTTTTTGTTATGAAAAATCATTCCCTCTGATTTTTTGTTCAATGCATGGGTTCTTCTCGCTAGCCCGTGGGGATCGAGAATACCTTTTGGGTATGTGACAAAATAAGTAAGGTGCTACGTTTGGTGGGTAACTTGGGTTGGTTCATTATAAAATGGTATTAGAGGAGGTATGTCCACAAGACTCCATATCTTGGGAAATATATTAGACTTGAGATAAGATTTTCAGGACTGGGAGATATGTTGGGTTAAGTACATGGCTAGATCTTTTCATGACGAGACTCAAGTTTCCATGGGATGTTGGGATACATGTCACTGTTTTTTGGTTTTATTTTAAATACTTGTTTCTAATTATGTTTTTTTTGGTTTTAACTAAGGTTTACTCAGTTGAATAATAATTCCTTATGTTTTAGTGTGCTGCAGCATGCCTCTGAGATATCTTCCATAAGGTCCATATGAGGGTGAAATTGTTGTTTTGTAAGGGAATATGGCTATAATTAAGAATCTCATCAAGGATATAGTACATGATGTTCATGTTGTTGATCAGAATGTACCATGATTTCAGAACACAATTGTTTAAATATTTCCAATAGATGTAGGAGATATAGAATTATCTCGGGAATTATTACATGAGAAGACAATATCCTTTAAATTAACGAATCAACCTCAAAAGTAATATGACTGGCTGGATGAGATTAATCAAATTTTCAAATTCCTGGAAACAAAATAGAATACAAATGTGAAGTGAGAAATATTCAGTCTTTAGTATTCCAGTATGACATATTGGGATTCCATAGTCTAGGTGGACTGAAATTTGGGCTTGAATTAGAAGGGTTTAAAAACCCTATTATTTCATCAATTTTTTCCGGAGTCTCTAATATTGTAAAAATATCTGGAGTTCCTCTCTTTTTAGTAGGGAGATAATTCGGTGTCATCTTATAACAATCAATTTTCTGATATTGTCAGTTTTTTTCTCGACATGGTAAGGAAAGACCAGCTGAACGAACAGAAGTACCTACAGGGTTTCTAAATAGATATCAGATCACATATATTTATGTTAAATTGTTCTACCTATGTGAGGATGGTGGACATACCAATTATGTTAGATATGAACATGGAATTCATGGTTGTATTTTACACCACTTCTCTTTTATTAAGCGGTAGTTTCAGTTGAGCACATGGGAAGAAGAAGAAGTTGTAGGATTATCGTAGAAGTTATGGTGGTGGGTGTCAGCAACAAACCACCCCCATAATATCTTCTATAGTTTAAAATATTCCTTGGAATTTCTGATTAGAAACTAAATGAGGATAATATTCATTGTTAATATATATAATATTCATGTTCTTTATTAATCATAAACACCATTTTAGTGCATTTTACACTTTGAATATCATTTCACATTATGATTGTAATACCTTCTTAAAATGCACTATTATGTGGTACATTTTTGAACATCATTTGAAGTACCCAATTATTAATCTGATTATACATATTTTAATTTGATATTTTTTTAAATTGATCTAAACTCCAATATGAACATGTTTCATTCAGGGATCAATGGAGAATTCATGGAAGAAGATGGGGATATTTTGTGATGAAAGGAAGCAATTCTAGAGAATGCAGATTGGACATCAGCCCACTGATGAGATCGTGGGACCCAACATACAGGCCCAATGAATCCCCCATTTCGTGTAATTATATAATACATGTATAGGAACAAATAAATCTTCAGGATACAATGCTAATTCTGCCTCCATGGTGTCCATTTAGACGACCCAATTTAGAGACACAATTCTAGGCCAGATTCTGTAGCCCAGAAAAACAGCCCACTAATTTGACCATATATCGGAATCCACAACTCTACATGGGCCCAAATTTTACAGGAGGTTATATGACATCTGGATATCCATTTTCTTATTCTATGTCCCATTCCAATTCTGCCATCTAAAAGGTCATCCAAACGCGTCTATTCGGTGGATGAAAGCTGAATTCCACCTCGGGTCAAATGCGGAAAAGTCCAAATTCCACTAGCTTTCCACCACCTATGGCCTACCAAAATTAATTGAGATGCTTTGTACTGTTGGAGGATCGACCCAAGGGTGCAAAAATGACTATTTAAGGTAGTGGTGTTGGAGGATTTAGGAATATTTGAGTTTTCTTTCATCTTAATGTCAAGCTGCCAATTTCTCTTTGTAATGTTCTTCCTTCACATGTAAGTTGTTTTAATTCATCCTTGTTTCTTAATAAAAGTTATTATTATCTTATTATTCTGTTCTTCTCCTTATCACTTTTATACTATTGGTTCAAGGTGTGAACTTTTTCATACCAAACCTTGTGATATTATCACACAATAGTGGAGTGATTGTTATTTTATTGCGTTTTTTTACTTTTCCATTTCCTCCCTCATGAGTCTACTTTCTGCTTCCATTGAAACCATGGGATCAATAGATGTCTAACCCACTTATGGGTTGATCCAAGGGAGTATCAATGGGCTGGATTGGATGTTATTTATCACCTCATTAATGTATAATCACTTCTTTAATTGATATTTTTATTTGATGGTTTTTAAACTCCATCGCCCTTGTTGAATTTAAGGCCACACACTTCAAGTGCTAATACGAACCTTTACCTTGAAGTGCTCAAAACATTGATCCTTCAAGTGTATAGGTGATTAGTATTAAATGGTTTAGGCATTAAACTAGTAAGTGATGATGTTGTTTTATCTCCTTAAATGAACTAATCTCAAATATATGAAATTGAAATCATTAAAAAGGAAATACGTCTAATCCACCCCGAGCGATAACCTATGATCAACTCATTCTTTTAAATTGAATTAACTTAAATCTGTTATTTATCCTTTAAACCCATATAAAATCAACCCAAGTTGGCCACTTCATAGCCAAAAATATTCCATATAATGTATGTTTCTATAGGTTACTTCTTAGGTCTCTGTGGATTCGACAACCCAAGCTAAACTACAAGGACTGTCCTACCTTCTTCTCCTGGGTAAATTTGAGCAAGAATCAAATTTTGGCGTCATTACCGGGGAACTAAGTAAGTTATCTTAGACACTATCATCCTTTTTAATCCCACTTTTCTTATCTCATCCCCAATTTCATTTCTATGGAAAACCCTTTTGAACAAATCCAAACATGGGGAACCTCTCCTTACTTAGATCACTCCACACCAAGTGAGATGTACAACGACCATCCTAGTTTCTAATTGTGGGATCATCAACAACCTAATGATCCAAAATGTTTTTACTCCTATGATCCACAAAACATCTCAACATATAATGAGTTTCAATCCCCACAAATCCAATTTTAACATCCTCCTATGGAATTCCAACAACATAATTATCCTCCTGGAATATACCATCAGTCTCAACCCCTTATCCATCCTATTTCACACCCATTACTTGAAAAATTGTGTCAAAAAATGGAGAAAATGAATTTTGAGGTTTCATCATTGAGTTTATAACTATAAAGCATTAAACTTTGTGAGGAACCCATCCCTACACAAACTGTCCCTTCCATAACCTTATGTGAATTGTCTAGTTTCCCACAAACCTCTTATAAATTTACTGAAGAGAAAACCATTGGATTTAGGGAAGATGAGTAGGATCATGGAATTGTTTATGGGTGTTTAAATCAAGAGGAAACTGATTTTTTGTATTCAAAAGAGGATAATTTGACATCATGGATTGAGTCTCATGAATATAACTCTGTTGATGATTCTTCAAAAACACCAATCATTGAACCATTAAGAGAAATCACAATCATTGAGTCCATAACCATTTCTAACACTGATATTTCCAATTTTGTGTTTGAATCTTCAATTCCAAAGGAACCAATTCTATTGATAAATTTTGAAAATAAAATTGAGATCAATCCAAATTCCCAACCTATGTCTAAAAATGTTAGTCTTCCTGAACTCGAACATGTGTCCTTTACATCCTTCCTCAAGTTTTCATTAATTGAGGATATCCAAAACCATCATGTTTTCATTGTTTCTTCTCTTGATATAAATAAAATTGGAATGACCCTTGATGTATTAGGAAAGACTAGAGAAGCAACTAGATCCACCATTTCTGATATTCCTTAGATTTACCAACTCATTTTAGAACATAGTTTTGTGTATGAAACAAATTCTAAACATAGAATCAATATCAACCTAGTATAAGTGGTGAAACATGTGGTCCTTAAAATGTTGAAAGTTGGTATTTGATAAGTTGGGGGTTCAAGTCGAGCTAATGACGTTAAACAAAGCGCTGCATGGGAGGCAACCCATGGTTTTCAAGTTTCCTATCATTTTGTTGTTTTAATAAAATTTTTATTTTAATTAAAAAATTTTATATTTAAAAAAAAATAGACTGATGACATGTTCTTATATTATGAGTATGGATGGGTATGAAAGGGGAGCACCATATTCATCCGTGTCACATGGTGTGATCCTTGAGTAATACCTTACCCAGAAATTTAAAAAAAAAGACAATGTATCATCAGTTTATTTTATTCTATATATATACTTAGATTTTACTTATATATATATATATCTATACTATTTTGTTTTGTTTGTTTGTTTTCCTTTTTCCGCTAGGGAACTCTGCAAGCGACATGAATATCAAAGGACTAAATTGGAGCCGCAAAAACTTCAAACTTCAACCACTAGGTGACTTCATTCCATGATCCTAACATTTCAATTTCCTTATTTGAACTCCCTTTTATTCCTCTACCCCCTTCGAAATTTTATTTTCTTTAAACACTTGGGACCGTGTTATTTTAAGTTGGGGGGAGGGAGATAAAATAAAAAATTATTTCGTGTCAAAAAAAATGAATGATTTGAAATTTTATTGTGTAAATGGAAGGAAAAATTCCTTTAACTTTGAACATGGTAATACACATTGAAAACATTGAAATTGTATATAAAGTAATTTAGCATGCCCTAATTCTGATTTTAATCCTTGTATAATTTCTTGAGCATAGATTTTGGAAAGTGTGGCTATCCAATGTGATATTTCATCGTTTATATTTTCATCCAAATAAAAAAAAGAGCACAATGCATGTCCCTTGGATTGTGGGGTATTAGTTTGAGTTCATGGGGTCCCCCAAATAAATAGCATAGGTTTGGTGATCATTTTAGTTTAATATGAGTATTAAAAAAAATTAAAAAAAATTGCGCGTAGAGCAATGAAATGACCTAATAAGTGGCTTCCGGCACTTGGGGATCGTGACTCTATAGTTGTCTGGCCCAGAGTTAGTAATTTTATCTCTATTTTTGGTAATTGAATTTTTTTTGACTGAGTTAACTCGAGATGATGCTCGGGTATGTGGGATTAACATGGTTCCCTATGGTCTTTGAGCCTGGGAGTCATCAACAAAGTCTCGCTATAGGGGTTGACTCTTTTGAGTGCAACTTCAGTTACCATGGAAAAATTGCAAAAACAAAAAAAAACAAAAAAAACAAAAAAAATTATAAAAAAAATGAATACTCATCTTAATATTGAAATGTGATTCCACCTAGCGCTTCCGTAATTTCCCCCTTGAATAAAGATGAACCCCCATGTTTATTTTGATGCACAACACATCCTCATACTTAATTGATATTGGATGAAATATGGAAATAAATTTGAACAAAGGAATGAGCTTTGGATTGAGATTTGCTTATGAAACTATCTTTTATTAAAATATTTTTATGGGTTTCGTGATTGTTTGATATAAGGTTTTTTGGTGATCATTGTGTATTGAAATGTTTTTGGAAAAGGGAATTCGAATTTCATTTTGTTGAGATATATTTTGCTCGGGACTAGAAAAACTCAAGTTGGGGGGGTGTGATTAGCCAGTAAATGAGGATAATATTCATTGTTAATATATATAATATTCATGTTCTTTATTAATCATAAACACCATTTTAGTGCATTTTACACTTTGAATATCATTTCACATTTTGATTGTAATACCTTCTTAAAATGCACTATTCTGTGGTACATTTTTTGAACATCATTTGAAGCACCCAATGATTCATCTGATTATACATATTTTAATTTTATATTTTTAGAAATTTATCTAAACTACAATATGAACATGTTTCATTCAGGGATCAATTGAGAATTCATGGAAGAAGATGGGGATATTTTGTGATGAAAGAAAACAATTTTAGAGAAAGCAGATTGGACATCAGCCCACTGATGAGATGGTGGGACCCCACATACGGGCCCAATGAATCCTAAATTTCGTGAAATGATAGAAGACATGTATAGGAACAAATAACTCTTCAGGATCCAATGCTAGTTCGGCTTCCATTGTGTCCATTTAGGCGGCCCAATTTAAAGATACAATTCTGGGCCAGATTCTGCGGCCCAGAAAAACATTCCACTAATTTGATCATATCTCGGCATCCTCAACTTTAAATGGGCCCAAATTTTACAGGCAGTTAGAATCTATCCGGATCTCCATGTTCCTATTCTATGGCCAACTCTTATTCGGCCATCTAGAAGGTCATCCAAACACGTCTGTTCGGTGGATGAAAGATGGATGCCACCTCGGGTCAAATGTGGAAAAGTCCAAATTCCTCAAACTTTCCACCACCTATGGCCTACCAAAATTAATTGAGATGCTTTTTACTATTGGAGGCTCGACCCAAGGGCTCAAAAATGCCTATTTAAGTCAGTGGTTTTGGAGTATTTAGGAATCTTTGAGCTTGTTTTCAACTTAATGTCATGCTGCCAGTTTCTCTTTGTAATGTTCTTCCTTCACATGTAAGTTGTTTTAATTCATCCTTTTTTCTTAATAAAAGTTCTTCTTATATTATTATTCTGTTCTTCTCCTCATCACTTTGATACCATTGGATCATGGTGTAAACTTGTTCATACCAAACCTTGTGATATTATCACACAACAGTGGAGTGATTGTTATTTTATTGCATTTTTTTTTCTTTTCCATTTCCTCCCTCTTGAGTCTACTTTCCGCTTCCATTGAAACCATGTGATTAATGGAGGGATAACCCACTTATGGGTTGATCCAAGGGAGTAGTAAGGGGCTGTATTGGATGTTATTTATCACCTTATTAATTTATAATCACTTCTTCAATTGAGATTTTTATTTGATGGATTTTAAACTCCATCGTCCTTGTTGAATTTAAGGCCACACACTTCAAGTGCTAATACGAAACTTTACCTTGAAGTGCTCAAAAGTTTGATCCTTAAAGTGTATAGGTGATTAGTATTAAAGGGTGTAGGCATTAAACTAGTAAGTGATGATGTTGTTTTATCTCCCTAAATGAACCCACATTAAATATAATAAATTGAAATCATTAAAAATGAAATACGTCCAATCCACCCCGAGCGATAACCTAGGATCAACTCATTATTTTAAATTGAATTCACTTAAATCTATTAGTTATCCTTCAAAACCATATAAAATCAACCCATGTTGGCCACTTCATAGCCAAAAACAGTCCATAGAATGTACGTGTCTATAGGTTACTTCTTAGGTCTTTGTGGATTCGACAACCCAATCTAAACTACAAGGACCGTCCTACCTTCTTCTCTTGGGTAAATTTGAGCGAGAATCAAATTTTGGCGCCATTTTTGGGGACCTAAGTATGTTATCTTAGACACTATCATCCTTTTTTATCCCACTTCTCTTATCTCATCCCCAATTTCATTTCTATGGAAAACCCTTTTGGAAAAATCCAAATATGGGGAACCTCTCCTTACTTTGATCACTCCACACTAAGTGAGATGTACATTGACCATCCTAGTTTCTACTTGTGGGATCATCAAAAACCTAATGATCCAAAATGTTTTTACTCCTATGATACACAAAAAATCTTAACATATAATGAGTTTCAATCCCCACAAAGCCAATTTGAACATCCTCCTATGGAATTCCAACAACATAATTATCCTCCAGGAATAGACCATCTGTCTCAACCCCTTATCCATCCTAATTCACACCCATTACTTGAAAAATTGTGTCAAAAAATGGAGATAATGAATTTTGAGGTTTCATCATTGAGGTTAGAACTACAAATCATTAAACATTGTGACGAACCCATCCCTACACAAATTGTCCCTTCCATAACCTTTTGTGAATTGTCTAGTTTCCCACAAACCTCTCATAAATTTACTGAAGAGAAAACCTTTGGATTTGAGGAAGATGAGGAGGATCATGGAATTGTTTATGGGTGTTTAAATCAAGAGGAAACTTATTTTTTATATTAAAAAGAGGATAATTTGACATCATGGATTGAGTCTCATGAATATAACTCTGTTGATGATTTTTCAAAAACACCAATCATTGAACCATTAAGAGAAATCACAATCTTTGAGTCCATACCCATTTCTAACACTGATATTTCCAATTTTGTGGTTGAATATTTTATTCCAAAAGAACCAATTCTATTGATAAATTTTGAAAATAAAATTGATATCGATCCAAATTCCTAACCTATGTCTAAAAATGTTTGTCCGCCTGAACTCGAACATGTGTCCTTTCCATCCTTCCACAAGTTTTCATTAATTGAGGATATCCAAAACCATCATGTTTTCATTGTTTCTTCTCTTGATATACATAAAATTGGAATGACCCTTGATGTATTAGGAAAGACTAGAGAAGCAACTAGATCCACCATTTCTGATATTCTTTGGATTTACCAACTCATTTTAGAACATAGGATTGTGCATGAATCAAATTCTAAACATAGAATCAATCTCAACCTAGTATAAGTGGTGAAACATGTGGTCCTTAAAATGTTGAAATTTGGTATTGGATAAGTTGGGGGGTTCAAGTCGAGCTAACGATGTTAAATAAAGCGCTGCATGGGAGGCAACCCATGGTTTTCATGTTTCCTATCATTTTGTTATTTTAATAAAATTTATATTTTAATTAATAATTTTTATATTTAAAAAAATAGATTGTTGACTTGTTCTTCTATTATGAGTATGGATGGGTATGAAAGGGGAGCACCATATTCATCCATGTCACGTGGTGTGATCCTTGAGTAATAACTTACCCAGAAATTTAAAAAAGAAGACAATGTATCATCAGTTTATTTTATTCTATAAATATACTTATATTTTACTTATATATATATATATACTCTTTTGTTTTGTTTACTTGTTTTCCATTTTCCACTAGGGAACTCTCCAAGCGAAATGGATATCAAAGGACAAAATTGGAGCAGCAAAAACTTCAAACTTCAGCCACTAGGTGACTTCATTCCATGATCCAAATATTTCAATTTCCTTATTTGAACATCCATTTTATTCCTCTACCCACTTCTAAATTTTCTTTTCTTTAAACACTGGGTATATTGTTATTTTAAGTTGGGGGGGGGAGATAAAATAAAAAATGATTTCGTGTCAAAAAAAATGAATGATTTGAAAAAAACAATTGTGTAAATGGAAGGAAATTTTCTTTTAACTTTGAACATGGTAATACACATTGAAAACTTTGAAATTGAATATCAAGTAATTTAGCATGCCCTGATTCTGATTTTAATCCTTGTATAATTTCATGAGCATTGATTTTGGAAAGTGTGGCTGTCCAATGTGATATTTCATCATTTATATTTTCATCCAAATAAAAAAAAAAGATCACAATGCACGTCTCTTGGATAGTGGGGTATTAGTTTGAGTTCATGGGGTCCCCCAAATAAATAGCATAGTTTTGGTGATCATTTTAGTTTAATATGAGTATTCAAAAACAATTATAAAAAAATGCGCGTAGAGCAATGAAATGACCTAATGCGTGGCATTCGGAACTTGGGGATCATGACTCCATAGTTGTCTGGCCCAGAGTTAGTAATTTTATCTCTATTTTTGTTAATTTGAATTTGTTATTGACTGAGTTAACTTGAGATGATGCCTGAGTATGTGGGATTCACTTGGTGCCCTAAGGTCTTTGATCCTGGGAGTCATCGGCAAAGTATCGCTACAGGGGTTGACTGTTTTGAGTGTAACTTTAATTACCATGGAAAAATTGCAAAAAAAACAACAAAAAAATTATACAAAAAAAAATGAATACTCATCTTAATATTAAAATGTGATTCCACCTAGCGCTTTCGTAATTTCCCCCTTGAATAAAGATGAACCACCATGTCTATTGTGATGCACAACACATCCTCATACTTAATTGATATTGGATGAAATATGGCAATGAATTTGAATAAAGGAATGAGCTTGGGATTGGGATCTGCTTATGAAACTTTATTGTATTAAAATATTTTGATGGGTTTCATGATTGTTTGATATAAGGTTTTTTGGTGATCATTGTGTATTGAAATGTTTTTGGAAAAGAGAATTCGAATTTCATTTTGTAGAGATATATTTTGCTCGGGACTAGCAAAACTCAAGTTGGGGGTGTGATTAGACACTAAATGGGGATAAAAATTATTGTTAATATATATAATATTCATGTTCTTTATTAATCATAAACACCATTTTAGTTCATTTTACACTTTGAATATCATTTCACATTATGATTGTAATACCTTCTTAAAATGCACTATTATGTAGTACATTTTTTAACATCATTTGAAGTACCCAATGATTCATCTAATTATACATATTTTAATTTGATATTTTTGGAAACTGATCTAAACTCCAATATGAACAAGTTTCATTCAGAGATCAATGGAGAATTAATGGAAGAAGATGGGGATATTTTGTGATGAAAGGAAGCAATTCTAGAGAAGGCAGATTGGACATCAGCCCACTGATGAGATGGTGGGACCCAACATACAATCCCAATGAATCCCAAACTTCTTGGAATGCTATAAGACATGTATAGGAACAAATAACTCTTCAGTATTCAATACTAATTCGGCCTCCATGATGTCCATTTAGGCGGCCCAATTTAGAGATACAATTCTGGGCCAGATTCTATGGCCCAGAAAAACAGCCCACTAATTTGATCATATCTCGGAATCCACAACTCTAAATGGGCCCAACTTTTACAGGCCGTTAGATGTCATCGGGGGCTCCATTTCCGTATTATATGTCCCACTCTGATTCGGCCATATAGAATTTCATCCAAACGCTTCTATTCGGTGGATGAAAGTTGGATGCCACCTCGGGTCAAATGTGGAAAAGTCCAAATTCCACAAGCTTTCCACCACCTATGAACTACCAAAATTAATTGAGATTCTTTGTACTATTGGAGGCTCGACCCAAGGGCTCAAAAATTACTATTTAAGGCAGTGGTGTTGGAGGATTTAGGAATCGTTGAGCTTGTTTTAATCTTAATGTCATGCTGCCAATTTCTATTTGTAATGTTCTTCCTCCACATGTAAGTTGTTTTAATTCATCCTTGTTTCATAATAAAAGTTCTTCTTATCTTATTATTCTATTCTTATCCTTATCACTTAGATACCGTTGGTTCAAGGATTCAACTTTTTCATACCAAACCTTGTGATATTATCACACAATGGTGGAGTGATTGTTATTTTATTGCGTTTTTTTTACTTTTGCATTTCATCCCTCATGAGTCTACTTTCCGCTTCCATTGAAACCATGGGATCAATGGAGGGATAACCCACTTATGGGTTGATCCAAGGGAGTAGCAAGGGGCTGTATGGGATGTGATTTTTCACCTCATTAATGTATAATCACTTCTTAAATTGAGATTTTCATTTGATGGTTTTTAAACTCCATCCTCCTTGTTGAATTTAAGGCCACACACTTCAAGTGCTAATACGAACCTTTACCTTGAAGTGCTCAAAACTTTGATCCTTCAAATGTATAGGTGACTAGTATTAAAGGGTGTAGGCATTAAACCAGTAAGTGATGATGTTGTTTTATCTCCTTAAATGAACCCATCTCAAATATAAGAAATTGAAATCATTAAAAAGGAAATACGTCCAATCCACCCTGAGCGATAACCTAGGATCAAGTCATTATTTTAAATTTATTTCACTTAAATCTGTTAGTTATCCTTCAAACCCATATAAAATCAACCCATGTTGGCCACTTCATAGCTAAAAACAGTCCATAAAATGTAGGTTTCTATAGGTTACTTCTTAGGTCTCTGTGGATTCGACAACCCAGGCTAAACTACAAGGACCGTCCTACCATCTTCTCTTGGGTAAATTTGAGCGAGAATAACTCGCTATCAGTGTCTAAATTTTAGACACACAAGACATTCATGACATATTCACACAAGGATGTGAAATAGTATTGCAAGTGTTGGTCACATACAATGCTTCTATCATGCTATGACTATGCCTCATTATTATTAGGGTTCATCAACTCCATAGGCTACTGCGGGGAAGTATGATGCTTCAAAGACTAAAGGGATACATCCATAGGCCATAGTAGTAAAGAAATTTCATGTAGAAGATAACATTCTAATGGAGGTTGATTTAGGTCTGGAAATAATGAGTGGTATTATATTTACTACATCTTCAATGATTATTTCATTATTTTTTACTAGTGCTTCCCACATGTTTGTATCTTAAAATTTTATTGATATTCATAAACTTCTAGTGGAATATATTTCATTTTTAATGTACTTAGCTACACCTAATGATAATATAATTGATAAGGTGTTTCCATGAAATTATTGTTTGTTTACGGAAGATGATATGGAGTTGGTCTGAGATTTTCTCTTTCTTGATCTCGATTTGATTGACATCATCATCGATATGGATTAGCTTTTCCCCCATCGAGTAGAGGATAATTTTTATCATCATCATGTTTTTTTCCTTAATACTGATGGGACCTGTTGAGTGTTTTAGCGGGATTGTAACCTAAGGTCTTGTCATGCATGACCATAACCCCCCCCCCCAATCATAAGAGTTTTTGGTCTTTTGTCGTGATATTCCCTAGTAAAATTTATTCTATTGTTGATATTCCCATTTTCATTTGGGAATTTTTTGAAATTTCCCAAATGAATTTTCTAGTCTTCTTCCATAGAGATAGGTAGAGTTAATGATTGAACTGGTGCCAGGTATGTAGCTTATAACAATACCCTCTTATCAAACAGCACCAACACATTTGAATGAGCTTATGATTCAGTTTGAATACCAATAGGAAAAATGTTTTGTTCACCCAAGTGTTTATTTTTGGGAAACCCTAATTCTATTTGATAAGAAGGCATGTGGTTTACATCAGTTGTGTGTGGACTATCAGAAGTTAAATCGGGTAAAAGTTAATAACAAATATTATTTTAAACATATAGAAGATTTGATTAATCAGTTAAAGGGGGAAAGGTGGTTCTCAAATATTGATCTTCTGTTGAGTTATCATTGACTCAGAGTTTAGGAGTATAATATTTTGAAGATATATTTTAGGAGAAGGCATGGACATTATGAATAACTTGTGATGCATTTTGGTCTAAAAAATCTACTATAGTTTTTATGGATTTTATGAATTAGATATTCCATCAATAACTTGACAGTTTTGTGGTACTATTCGTGGATAATATTCTAGTTTATTTAATGTATGTGTGTCAGAATGACAACCAACTAAGATTGGTTATAGAAATTCTAAGAGATTTCCGTTTGTATTAAAATATTTAATAATGTTGTTTCATAATTAAAGAAGTGTTGTTCAAAGGGAACAAGATTTCCGAACATGGCATGTCAGTTGATTCAGAGAAGGTTAAGGTTGTTTTGTTCTAGATAGAACCACTGAATGTCTTTGAGATACAATTATTTTTTTCTCTTGTAGGATACTACCAATGGTTTGTTAATTATATCTCTAGGTTGGTTTCACCTTTTACTTCTCTTACCAAGAATGTGGTGAAATTCATTAGGTATGGGATGTTTCGGTATTCTTTCAATGAATTGTAATGAATTCTGACATCAACTCTTATTTTGATCTTACATAGACCTAGTAAGGTGTATGCATGTTTTTTTATTCTTATGGTTCTTGTTTTGGATGAGGGATTATGTAGGATGACCATGTGGTAGCTTATGGATCTTTTCAGCTTTGACCACATGAGAAGAATTACCCCACTCACGATTTATACCTTATTGCAATTATGAATGCGCTTAAATGTTGGTGGAAATATCTTTTTGGGGAAAGGTTCACAGTCATTTCTGATCATAATAGTATGAGTTATAAATTTTCATAGAAAGAATTTAATATCTGAAAGAGTTTATGGGTATAATATCGTCAGAAACATGACAACGATATCTCTTACACCACGAGAAAGGTAAATTTCATTGAAGATTATCTTATTAGGAATGTACCATTGCAGGATATTTTGGAATCTAAGGAAGAGTGGAACCTTATGGGGATTTTTAATTAATTACACATGGATTCTAAATATCATTTTTAAGGTATGGTTCTTACAAGTGTTCAACTATCATCATATATCCTAGATTCTATTTTGCAGAGTCAGTAGTATAATGACGAGTTTAGTAAAATTTGAGAGAGAATTTATTGTAGGGATACCATTTCTGGTAACTCTCTTCCCTTAGATGGTATGCGCCACTTCAAGAATCTTGTTTTCATTCCAACATCAATGAGTTGTTTATTATAGTTTAATTATCATATCTTTTCATGGTCCATTCATCCAAGCACCATAAATATGGATCAAGACTTGAGATGGTGATTCTGTTGGCTGGGTATGAAGTGGGTCATTGCAGATTATGTGTCTTGTTGTTACACCTACCAATGAATAAAGATAAATCACTTAAAACCCCCTAGTTTCCTTAATCCTATTATAGTTATGGTCTGGAAATAGGATGAGGTATACATGGATTTTGTTGTTGGATTACAAAATACTCCCCAAGGGAGTAATTCTATCTGGGAACTTGTTTATTTATTGACAAAGTATACTCATTTCATTCTGATCATTCATACCTATAAGGTTACAATTTGGGTAAGATTTATATGTAGAATATTGTGAGGAAACATGCGAGTACTTATTACATTATTTTGGATAGGGATAATAGGTTTACCACAAGGTTCTGTAAGAGTATCCAGAAGTTGATGGGAACTGATTTCATGATTATCCCAACTTACCAACCACAAACAGACGGTTCGGAAGAGCCTACGATTTATATCCTAAATGATATGATTCTTTCATATGTCTTGGATTACAATGGATCATATAATATCCATTAGGGACTAGTTTTGTTTTTTATAATAACATTAATACGTCATCAATAAAAATGGATCCCTTTAAGGTGTTGTATAGTCACCCTTGTAGATCTACTCTTTTTTGGGCTAATGTAGGAGTAGTATCTTTATTTTGAAGAAGTTTGGATCAAGAGACATCAGTGAAGATTTATGATTTGAATCAATATTTGGTATAGGCTAGAGTTGACTGTAAACATATGAAGATTAGTTGCATCATCCATTGATGTTTCTCATTGGTGACTAGGTTATCTTGAATGTTTCCCCTCAGTTGGGACACGGAGGATTGGAAAACTGATAAATTTTGATCTGATATATGTTGGACTATTTAAGGTCACTGACCATCTTGGGAAGGTTTCTTATTAATTAGTATTGATGGTTCATTTTATGAGTATTCATGATGCTTTTCACCTATCTCATCCTAGTAATTATCATCCTCATCATGTTCATGTTACGAGTTAGAAAGAAATTGAGTTCAACCTAAATGTTTCTATTTTTTGAGAAACCATTTGAGTTCATTGATTTTAAAGTGTTAGTGTTGTATTGGAATAAGATTCTATTGGTCTGAGTTTTATGGCAAGACAGATCATATTTCCATGAGACATTGGATTGCATGTCGTTAATAAGGTATCAGTGGCCTCATCTTTTTCAAGGGATTAAATTTTACAAATGACATCATAGGGACGAAAATTCATTATGGTGGGGATTTTGTAATATCCAGTTACCTATATGTTAGATACATATTTATCCCCCACATGGTTTTCCTTTTTTCTATGTTTTTTAGGGATGATGAAAAATTTAGAGGATACCTATAATTGAAAAGTCGCAAATTAGTCAGGCTCTCAGTTTTAGCCAGTGGTTTCTACTGGAAGCAGGGGAATTCCACACCATTAAACTAGGTTACATGATGTGTAATGGTTTCTAGGTGCAATCCATGAGAAGGGTTCATAGTGTGAAGGGTAATATGATATGATGAGAATTTATGCATCCTGAGTTATTTTATTGAAATATTTTAATTTCAGGTGATTGATTTTTTAGTACACTTGAACACTATGGATATCATGACATTTAAAGGAATTAAACATTCTGTAATTTCCTACGAAGTGGTTTTTAGGAAACATTATAGGTTTTAGTACCCATTTTGGCCACCATTTCTTTTTTCACTTGTCACATGGTTCCTCTCTGGTAATTTTTTGGGAGAATGTTCCATCCCAATCAATATGTTCAATGTTCGATAATCATTGGGGTTGTTGTACCTCTCTCTATGTGAGTGATCATTCAAATACTTCATTACCATTGATTGCAGTAACAACCATGAGTTGTGTTATTAGATCAGATGGTCTAAAATTGGGTTTTCTTCACATCTTCTTCTATATCAGTAGTGTTATCTCATTGGGGAGGTTGTTTCATTGTTTTTTGTGGTACGGTAGTTGTTCGTTCCTGAGGAATGTGGGTTTAATCCATTCTACTAAGCCATTTTTCTAAATTGAATCTATCTTGAGATTTGGATTGAATTCTAGAGGCTTTTTTGACTTCGTTGGGTTTCCATTATTTGGTGTATCCTATTACGGGCATGTGCAACCCAAGTTTTGAGTTAGGTGATTCCATATCTAAGACTATGTTGATAAACCTTATTATTCCAGATTTATAAAATTATTTATAAAAATAATTTTCATGATTGTTTTGTGTTTTCTGAAAATTAATTTAAAAAATATATATTTTCTCTAGTTGTTGATAAATGGAATGAAATGGGGTATTTAAAAATTACTAAAATGAATATGTGAAATGTTTTGATTTTTTTTTTCAATTCATTGGAATGAATTGTGAAAATGGGCACAAGATTTACCTTGGGTACATAGGTGTAATGTTTATCTTGAGAATATTGTCCATTGTTTTTTAATTATCGGGATGTTTACACAAGGGTATTTCCTCTATTCCCTAGTCCTGTTTTTTTGTGGTACTAATATTGACATTGTTAGGGGGTTTACTCATGGTGTATTTATTTTCATCCTAGTTCTATGTTCTAGGAACTAGATAGTGAACTTGATATATTGTTGTATGAGTAGTCTCATAGCCTGACTGGTTTTATTCCTTGGTGTTGTGATACCTATGCTATAAATATTGTTTTGTGTATCTTGGATTTTTATTGTTTGAGACATGATATGCATGTTAGTTCTTGGGAAATATGATATGTAAAAAGTGATTTTAATTTGTTATAACTTCTTTTGTTTTGGAGCTATGATAAATTGAAATGTTTACCATTTTTTCTATAAAACTTCTTTATTGATTATAATGCCAAGATTTATTTGAAATAAGCATACGTGATCAGTTTTACTGAATCTTATTCTGGAACACCTAGGTGGGATCTTATTGAGCCTATTATCTCACACCTTGTATACCACTACAGTGGTGTATTGTCCTTTGCATGTCTTCCAATATAAGGAATGGAAAGGAACTGTAGTGAGGCAGTGAGGTTTTTTGTAAGCCGAGTTGTGTATATTTTGTTGAGATGGTGGTATTTTTTTTCACCCTTTCACATGGAGTGTCTATTTGGTTTTGTTGCATTGTATTTACACTTTTATCTTTTATATATTGGATACATTTACAAATGTCTTGTTTTTTCTATTTTTTACAGTAATGGAATCTATTTTTTATCTTTTCATTGTTCCTTCTTTCTCTGTTTATATATATTCCATGTGTTCGTTTAGATTGGGAGAAAGTTTTCCCTCTGGTTTTTTGTTCAAGGCTCAGGTGCTTATCACTAGCCTATGGAGATTGGGAACACCCTTTGGGTATGTGATGAAATGGGTCAGGTTCTAGGTTTGCGGGTAATCTATGATGGTCCATTACATAATTCGACCACAAGAGTCAATTTATCTCAAAGTTTATGTTTCATAATTTTTCATGTACTATTAATTTTTGGATTATAAAATATTATTTTATAATATACATGATCATTCATCCAAATAACAAAAATTACATAATGTTATAAAATTATCATATACTTAGTTATTCCATGGACCGTACTTCACTTGTATTTTTTCAATTGTGGTTTTATAAGAGGTGATTTTACTAATAATAAACTACTTTATATTCACCATATTTGTTGTGTTATATGGAATGTATAAATTTTATCTTATGTTGTACTCTATTCTTCACTTAATCAATATTAATCTACTTCCATCATCACTTTTGTACATTTTAAATCATTTATAATGTAACAAAATGAACCATTCACCTATCCATGTACCATCTTTCTATGATATCCAAATATATTCAATATGATTATAAGTAGCATAGTGAGTTCAAATGGTACTCAATATCAATATATTAATTTTTATTAACTCTTTTCTAGCATAATTTAAATCAATAAACCTCACTTATTCTAGATAACAATTCCAATATAATCACTGATATACAGTACATCATATACGATACATGAAATGGAATCTAAGTTATATTTTATCTCCATAATAAAAAAATCACATATAACCACTTTTATTGATTCTCAATAACATGATAGTAAATAATTGATAATTAATTATTCATAAACACATAACTACATCCTAAATGTTCAACATTACATCACTTTTAATATACAATGTACTTGATTAATAAAAATGAATCAAGAGTTATTATCCATTAATAGTAAATTTTGATACATTTTCAATTTATTATTAATTGTATATTGATGAAATTGTTTACATTTGAATTCATTAATTTTTATAAAATATGTTCTAGTATGCGATATTACTTAACACGTGCATATTATTCCAATAAATATATATATTACTCTCAAAAATTAAATCACTATATGTGATATAATTTTATCTTGTTACTGATAACTATATAGAATATAGGAATATAACAAAATATTGAGCTATAATAGAGATTTAGTTCATTCATATATCTTTTATTTATCATCATTAACAAAAGCCTATATGATTTTATCCATTTTTCATCCTTTATTTCATTATATGTAAACAATTTTGAAATCATACCAAAATTTATTTTTAATGTGATATAAAAATATATAGGTTAAGCTACTCTCTTAAATATATTAGGTCTATAAATAAACATTATCAAAAACAAAATTTCATGTATATATACTTTTTTGAAACATTGTATAAATTTATTGAATTATAAATTTTTATAAATTCTCAACTCATAAAAATAAATAAAATGTAGCCCCTAGAGAAGTTTTGATATAATAAATCTACAAACTAATTTGAAGTAATGTAAATAAAACATGTGTATATTAAAAAAAAATCAACCTGATCTATCTCACCTCTAATATATAATCCAATAATCCAATTCTTCTATGAACTCAATTAAAAAAATTCATGTAATATGTAAATTTCATAAAGGGAAAACATGTATTTTTAATTATTTAATTAAAAACATATCAATACTAATGAATGCATAAAATTTAATTCACCCAAATGAATACATCAGATGACATTAAGAAAAATTGATTGTTACATCACAATTAATTCAACAATGTATGGAGTTACAATTCCTCTAATTTTTCATTAATTCCCTATTTTTCTACCTGATCAAATAAAAGGACAACCAAAATATTAATAAGAAAAACCCAACAAATTATTATTAAAATATTTCCCACCACCTGATTATCTAAACATTAAAGATTATATAAAAAATATAAAATTATAAATGCTCAGGTTTAAGGAATAATGTTAACTTCATGTGATAGAGAATACTAAGAAACATGAAAGATAAGTTACATTAATAGAATATGCGTAAGATTCCTTGTAGCATACATAGTAGTTTAATCTATATAATTTTTCATACATGTGTCTATGGAGTAAACTATGTATCACTATATAACATCATATTCACAATTATTTTAAAATCTCATCACAAATCATATATCTATATACAATATCATATTTAACAAATATTTCGTTCTCATTTTTCAAACCCTAATATTTTCCCTATTCTAAAGAACTCCACCCTCTCTTCTCAGCCACTATGGGATTATTTTCTGGTTATATTCTTCCACATATTTATTTGATGCTTTATTCTCCTTACATTAAGTAATATCCTCATATCATTTATTGATATTATTAATATCGGTCCTCTATTTTTGTGTCCTTATTGTGATTTGAGGGCCTCATCTCATATCTTATGAAGGTTGTGCTCCATGGGTTATCATCTTCACAATGATAAAAAATATATAGTTGTTGATGAATTTCTTATGAAATCATATTATTTTCTCAAAGACTCTCATATTTTTTCTTTTAATTTATCCTATCCCATGAGTGGCATTAGTTTTCCATTTTGTACTCATTTTTGCAATGATGATTTGATGTTGGAACTATGTGGAATTTTTTAGTTTGTATTCCTTTGAATTGGTTTTTGGGAATTATATAATCCTATGTGCAATGATAGTTTACTCATGCTCCATGTTCAATGAGGGTTTACCCATGCTCCATGTGAAATGAGCCTTGGATCATGATAATTTCATGTTAAGTGTTGTTGCCACATTTCAATGTTATGATTATCATGCTTTATCATGCCTTTATGTTCATGTTTCTCTTATACTCCATTGACATGCCTATTCTATAACATGTGTTTTATTCTTCATGTTATTCCATGTTTATTCCCTTACTGGGCTTTATAGCTCACCATTTTCTTATGCATGTCCTCAGGTTATCCTATGCAATTCTAAGTATGGGGGAATGTAGTGGTCATGTGAAAGATGTTTTCAATAAATATGTTGGGGTTTTTATGTTCTATGTCATTATATAATGATCCTAATCCCCAAATACAATAAATATTTAATATTATTTCTTTTATAAAGTGAAGAGTTTATATAATAAATCATGTTTAAATTTGTAAAAAAATATTAGGTTTGTTAGACTTGGTATCCGAGGATAGGTTTAGTTTTTTTTTGGGATTAGGATTAGAAAACCCTAGTGATGACTTAGAGACAAGAATAGGTATAATAAAAACATCCCTATGTTTTGGTGAGTATTAGGTAAGTGGTTTATGAAGAAAATACATCCCTGTCTGGATACGAACAAGTAGAGGTGGCTCTGGCACAGATGTATCCTAGGGGTAAAACTCGAAAACACCGCTTTGAGCTAGACTCGAACGGGAACTAGTGCACGACAAAAATCCTTGATACACTCTTGGTTACAACCCTCCCGAGGGATATTATTTTGTAAATTAACAAGCTTAGTATGAAACATTATTACGGGAATTAAAAAAAATGCCTCTAAGAATACATGTTTGAAAGCAGATCTAATGCCTATATATTCATATGTTAATGAAATAAAATTAATTTATAAGTCATCCATTTTTGTCCTTGGACTCCCCTTTATGTGTCTAATAGTAATCTTTCCTATGTTTGTTATGGATAAAGTGAATGATTAGAACTAGAATCAAAATGTTAAAGGTAGGAAAATCGTCCATAGTTCTACACAATCTTTTATATCTCAAAACACTATTAGAACAATCCCAACACCACCACAAATCATGGAAGTGAAGATGTTGGTGAGTAAGGGAAATGGGGAAATCATTGAAATCCATGAATTTAGCTCCTCCCCAATAATAATTGGTGGATTGAGATTCCATGTAAACCTCGTCATACAACCTTCTGTGGAATTTGATGCAATTCTCAGCAAGGATTGGCTTTCCATATATAGAGCCTACATAAATTGTCGTGAGAGGGAAATCACTCTCCATGTAAAGAATTGACCCCCGATTTTGTACTGGTACAAGGAGAAAGATGAATCTTTTTTAGCTCCATCATCTCAATTGTGGATATTACTTCCCTATGAGCATACATATGTGGCTCAAATGATTGAGTCTAAGGAGGCAGCAATCCTTGAAGACATTCCTATTGTGAGTGAATTCATGGAAGTGTTTCTAAAGGAATTGTCTAGTCTTCCTCTTGGAAAAGATATTGAATTCTCAATTGATCTTATACCTGGGGAATTACTAATATCCAAGAATCTAAATATAATGGCAGTTGTGGAGCATGAGGAGCTGAAAAAACCACTACAAGAGAATTTGGATAAAGGGTTTATAGGACCAAGTGCTTCACCATGGGGTGCACCAGTCCTCTTCCTCAAGAAGTAGGATGGGTCAATGTTCCTTTGCATCGATTATCATGAGATTAACTAAATCACGATAAAGAACAAGTATCCTCTCCCATGAATTGATGACTTATTTGATCAGCTGTGTGGAGCACAATACATATCCAAGGTAGATTTGCAGTCGAGATATTATCAAGTAAGGGTGAAGAAGGAAGATATCCCCAAGACTGCATTTCATATAAGATACGGGCACTATGAATTCATAGTAATGCCTCTCAGACTCACTAATTCTCTATAAATCTTCATGGAAATGATGAATATAGTCATTAGAGATTACCTCGACAAATATATTGTAGTCTTTATAGATGATATTCTAATATACTTCAAAACCAAGGAGGATCATGAGGAGCATCTAAGAACTATACTAGAGATCTTTGAAAGGAGGGGCTCTACGAAAAATATAGCAAATGTGAGTTATGGTTGAAGGAGGTATCATTCTTGGGATATATCATCACAAGCAATGGGATATCTGTGGATCCCTCTAAGACAACTTCAGTGGAGAGATGGGTGAGGCCAACATCAGTAACGGATATCCATAGCTTCCTCGGGTTAGTTGGATATTATTGATGATTTGTGATAAATTTTTCATGATTGTCCAACCCTCTTACCAAGATAACTCGGAAGGGAGTAATGTTTTCATGGAGTGATGAAGGCAAAGAAAGCATCAAGGAGTTGAAAATGAGTCTTATCACTGTGTCCATGCTCACTTTACCCACAAGTGGTGAAATTTTTGTGGTATTTATTGATGCTTTAGAAGATGGGATTGGGTAGTGTGTTGATGAGAAATGATAAATTCTTTGCCTATGCTTCAAGGAAATTGAATGTTCATGAGAATAATTATCCAACACAAGATCTGAAGTTGGTTGCGGAAATCTTCACTTTAAAATTTTTTCGGCATAACTCTTTGGGGAGAAGTGTGAAATATATACAGACCATAAAAACCTCTAGTATATATTCACATAGAAAGAGATGAACATGCACCAATGAGGATGGTCAGAGATGATCAAAGACTATAACTGCTAAATCAATTACCACCCTAGGAAAGAAAACAAGATTACAGTTTCTCTAAGTAGAAAGGATGCAACAATTCTATTACTGATGATAATTTAGAAGGATCCAGTCTTCTTATATTTAACGAATATTTACATGGGAATCATAAATAAGGGAACATCATCAATCCTTTCGCAAATTATTACTCATCCGTCTCTTTTGGAAAGGTTAAAGGATGCTTAAAATGATGATGTGAGAATTCAGAAGAAATTGGAATCTATCAGAAGAGGGAAATCCTCAGTGTTCAACGTTAATGAATAAGGAATTGTGAGATTTGGTAAAAGACTATGTGTTCCATCAAGTTCAGAGCTGAAGAATGAACTATTGGATGGTTCACATAGTTTAAATTTCTCTATTCACTCAAGAAACACAAATATGAATCGATATTTACGATATCATTATTGGTGGGAAAATATGAATAAGGAGATCTCTATGTACACAAAAATACTACTTGGTGTGTCAGCAACTGAAGGCGGAGAGGTAAAAGTCTAAGGGGATGATGTAACTATTGCCCATACCAGCATGGAAATGGGATAACATCACCATGGATGTTGTCACCGAACTTCCAAAGACATCCAAAAGAAAAAATGAAATTTGGGATGTTGTAGATCATCTTATAAAGTCTACACACTTCATTGAAATTTAGGAGGATTTCTCATTGGATTAATTGGCATTGATATATATCAGGGAAGTGGTTAGGGTGCATGGAGTACCACTATCGATTATATCTGATAGAGATCCAAGATTCACCTCTATGTTTTGGAAGAGTATTCAATGTGCCCTGTATACTGAACTGAAATTCAATACAACCTATCATCTTCAAACAAATGGCCAATATGAGTGAACTATTCAGACACTGGATGATTTGTTAAGACCAAAATCAATTGAATTTTAAAGAGGTTGGGATAAACATCTTCCTCTAGTTTAATTCTGTATAATAACAGTTTCCACTCAAGAATCTGAATGGAACCTTATGAAGCCCTATATGTAAAGAGGTGTAGAACACATGCATGTTGGGATCAATTCGGTGAGCGAAAGCTTCTAGGACCCGAAATGGTTGAAGAAATAGTGGAGAAGGTGAAACCCATTCAACAACATATCAAGGAATCCCAAAGTTGACCAAAGAGTTATGAAGATAACCGTCGACTAAACATTGAGTTTAATGTTGGAGATGTGACATTTATATGCATATCTCTGTAGAAGAAGGTCATGAGGTTTGGAATGAAAGGGATGTTCAGTCCTAGGTACAGCGGCCTCTTCGAGATTCTTGATCATTTCGGCATTGTGGCCTATCGAATAAAACTTCCACTTACCTTGTCCAAAGTACATGATGTCTTTAATGTATCCGTCTTAAGGATGTACATACAAAAACCTTCACATGTACTCCCTTCCAAGGTAGTACAGCTAGAGGATGATCTTCCTTACGATGAGAAACCAGTGAAGATCTTAGATAATAGGGAAAAAGTTATACGAAATAAGACAATGCCTCTCATCATGGTGTTGCAGTGGAACCACAAGTTTGAATAAGCGACCTGGTAATCAGAGGAAATGATAAAGTAGAGTTACCCACATGAATTTTAGTGTGGGGAAAGGAAATTTTTGGGGAAAATTTTTTTTAAGGGGGGAAGATTGTAATGACCCAAACTTTTATTAATGAAAATTCCTCTTGATCTAATTTAATTTCTTGTTATGGTTATATAAAATGTGAACGTCATTGGTTTTATGTTTCTGAATTTTAAAATACTGTTATGAATTTTGACTGTTGCTAATATAGTCATTGAATAGTGATATCATGATTAGTATAAATATAGGGCTTAACAAATACAATTTACTCGACAAAGGAAGCGATGGCCTCATCCGATAGACTTTCCCCATACGAAGCCCATTTTTTAGAGCTCGAAAAAGAGGTGGCATCTACTAGCTTCTTTCTTGACCAAGCCCAATCCAATCTTGAACAAGTTAAGCATGAGCGGAACCGACTACTAGAGAAGTGAAAGTTAATAGAGATTACCACATGAGCATTGTTATATGAGCCATCCCAAGAGTCTGTCACCATCACACACCTTACCCTTCTGTCTTATGCGGGTATTATAAGGGGTTATGTAACGAGACCCTATCACTATGACTATGTACCATATTCTTGTATATAGAATATCCATTCTTTTTATTGTTACCTTGTAAATAGTTTTTAAAGCACAAATAATATTTTTAGTTAATATTAAACTAAAAAATATATTTTGACGAATTAATTGATTTTTGATTTAAATAATTTTTTATTAAAATATTATTTTTATTATAAAAAAATACTATTTATTAAATATAAATTATCATATAATTTTATTAATGCAATTGTAATTTTTTTAAAGGTTTGAAAGCAATTTTTTCCAAAACCCGTGAATTTTCGATAAATGTTGCCTTTTTATTTTAAAAGTAAAAATTCACATATTTAAAGAATTATTTAGATAAAATGAATATTATTTTTGGAATCAAGATGTCCAAATTATTGAATGGTGAATTTTTCATAATTTTCTATGAAAGTCAATTTTTTTGGTAAAAATTAAATACCATTTAAATATATAATGTGTTTTATGACATCATAATGATCCAACAGTGATTTAATAAAATACAATAAAAATTATGTTAGGCCAATATAAGTTTTACCATTAATAAAATGTTATTTTGTGTCTGTTTAATTTATTATACATAAAATTAGTGGACCCTTCAAGGCTTATAAAACATTTTGTCTTTTTAAATTGATTTCGTTGAGAGTGTGACTCACCTCCACATAAGAAAACCTATTATTTTAAAAGGTTCGGCCATTGGACTTATAAAATATTTTTTTCCAATCCCCTTTTATAAAATCCAGGGGCAACAACCATTGGTTGGTTTGTGGTTTTGATTAGTTTAATGTGAGGTGTCCCAAAAATAAATAATAAATATTTCCCTCTCTTTTCCTATATAAACCCACCCTTCTCCCACTTCTTCTACACTTAAAGCCATTGGAGTTAGACCAAACCCTGACCTCATCTCTCTATAATACTCTCATGTTTCCCCAAGCTCCCAAGAATCATCTCTCAAGCCTCTCTCAGGCCTTTGGATCACACTTAAGTAAGGGATTTCTTCCATTCTCATTTTGTCCAATTTTCTTTAAGTTGTTATGACCATTTTTTTCAATTAATAATGATTGGGTATGATTTTTTACCTCCACCATACTGACCTCTTTATGTTTGGATGATGGGAGACCCCTTTATCTCTCATTAATGGCTCCCATGTACACCCGTTACCATGCCGAAATTCAGTGATGGATTTCTCTCTCCTCTTTTACATCCAAGTAATTATTTTGTATTATGCATATAAATTTCATTAAATTTGTTGGGACATGTATATATATGACCCCCTTACTATCCATTTCATGTAAATATTATGAGACACTCATTTATCTGTCACCAACCATTTTCATGAATCCTTATATCACTCTGTTTTGTTGTCGAAATTGCACCACATTTTTCCAAGCCAAGATCATTGTGTAGGGAATACCATACCCATGTCTCTATAAAGGGCATTCACCTTTATTAACATATACATATTGAATGGTACTTTCATTTATTTATTCCACATTACTTAATCTTGGAAGAACTTATGATGTTGATTGATTCTATGTTATATGATCCATGTGGCACACTTATACATGAAATGAAATGTTTAAGAAGGGTGCACCCTGATAGAACTCCAATTCATTGGGTAAAGTATATTATCATGATATGACATGTGAAATGAGTGTTGACTCATGCTTCAAGTGAAATTATGGATTAGTCGTTATTCATGTGCAATGAGGGTTTACTCATGCTCCATGTGCTATGAGTCTTGGCTCATGCTAATTCCATGTTAAGTGTTGTTTCCACATTTCCATGTTATGATTATCATGATTTATCATGCCTTTATGTTCAAGATTATCTTGTGTTCCATTGATATGCCTATTTTCTAATTTGTGTTTTATTCCTCATGTTATTCCATGTTTATTCCCTTACTAGGCTTTATAGATCACCCTTTTCTTATGTTTTTCCTCAGTTTATCCTATGAAATGCTAAGTACGAGAGAATGTAGTGTTCATGTAAGGGATGTTTTCAATAAAGCTGTTTGCTGTCTTATGTTTTATGTTGTTATGTAATTATCCTAATCCCCAAAGACAATATACCTCTCGATATTCTATGTTTTATCAAGTGAGGAGTTTATGTAATAAATCATGTTTAAGTATGTAAAAAAAGACCAGGGTTGTTATAGTTATACATTTCATGAAATTCCTACTTGGTTTATGTTTCTAGAAACACCATCTTGGCTTACATAATACGCCACCCAGATTCTCTATGAACCACCATTTTATTTTCAAAATTATGTAACGAAAATAATTATAACCTTGTTATTAAACAGAGTAATATGAAAGGTAATAACTAATTTTCTTATATTTTTTACAATTATTTTATATAAATAAGGCATATTGATAATCAGATATATATATATATATATTTATATGGAAATTCCTTATATGTTTAAAAATACTATTTTTTCAAAATGAACTGTTTTGTATGTACCACTATGAAAATAAATAAAATTAATTTTAGACACATATAAAAACTTAATTTTATAAATTAAACTTGATTATTTAGTTAATAATTTCAAAATTTTCTTCGGGAAACATTATTGGATTTTTTAAAGATACTTCATTTTTGGATTAATAGTGAAAAAATAATAAATTTTAATTCAAAACATCTTTTTCATCAAATTTATTTATAATGATAATTTATATTTCAAATTGGTTTCAATGTTTAAATCATCCATATTATTATAAATTAATCAAATTTAGGTAAATTGAACCAATTTCACTTTAAAATTAGATATAAATACTTAGGAATATTTTGATCATTAGTAATTTAAAAACCCACAATGTCATCCCATCAACAGACTAAATTTAAATTAATTTATTCCAATTATGTGATTAGATTTTGGAAAATTGGATTTCATATTTTTAATAATCATAATTTATAATTTCTAATAATTTTAAATTAATGTTTCTCCAAAACAATAATTTAATGTAATTAAAATTAATTATAAAGACTAATGTACAATTAATATTACCATGGGAATAAAAAATTAAAATTATGTTCCCAAATGACCTAGAGACATTTGAAAACCCATTTTCTAGCCATTATTCTTCAATTAACCTTACATTCTTGAGTTTGGTTAGTTTTGGGTGACATTTTTCAAGTGAAAACGTGGGTACACCTAACTTGTTTTCAAAAATACCCAGTGAGTCCGTTCGATTCCCTATAACAGGGTACCACCAATCCCCATTCATCACACCTATAACACAATATATGTTTCTACTAAGATCTTCCCAATACACTTTCCAACATCCATCCATTCTTCTTTGAATCCTCCCTTTGGGGAGAATGAAACCCAAGGAATCCTTTTTTGGAAGACCAAAACTAGTTATGCTTTTTAAATATAACATGTTCTCTCAAGCTCCTTTTTTATTTTATTTATCCACCCCTCCAATCTCTTTATTCCATGATTATACATTAATGCCATTATCTCTAATATACTAATATTTTTTATGATAAGGTTTCAACAGACACTGACACACACCTCCATCTAATAGGTAACGAACATACTATTTATGTTTACAGTGAACTATCACCTCACAAAACTATGATTGTTCATTCTTCCTTTATCACCTCCCATTATCGGAATTATGATGGGATATATATTTATATAAAATAAATTTTATATTTTAATTTTCTTTATTAATCATTAATTTTTTTACAATGAACATCTTTATAATTTCAAATTTCTGTATATACGATAATTTCGTTTGAGGAAGTGTGGACTATCAGCCCCTTATAGCAATGTGATACATTTAAACACAAAATATATTTTTTAAGGATTAATTCATTAAACTTTTATGATATATATGATATAATAATTCAACATTAATAATTATATATATATATATATACTTATATGTAATTTACTCTCTTTCTTTCAATACGACAATAAAAACGGAAACAACATTCATGCGTATGTACAACTTACTGTCTCCATGAATGCTGTATTCCATTTCATACAAATATATTCTATTTATTATTATAATATACATATAATGAATATACATTATATTTATATCACGTATTACATTTTGGAATCATGATAAAATTATAAAGACCGATGTTATAATAAATTAAGACACGTGCAAAGAACAAAGAAAATATTACTCGAACTGAATCCATAACAAAAGATTTCTAAAAAGATGGTAACATGAATTCATAAAAAATAATGTATGTAATTAGATATAATATTATTATTTCGTAAAATATTTTTAATAAACTTATATTTATTATATAGTAATCTTGTATGAGTATGAAGAGGGACAAGAAACATGGTAAAGAGATTCCTAATCTCACTTTAATTGCATTGATATTGAAGCCTTATTCACCAAACATCTCTTTTGTGTGGTGATTATACATCCAATGAAGATATATTTTTATTATGTCTATTTTTAATTACATATCCATTTTATTATCACTCTCTTTTATTGGGTTTATGTTTCAAGAGTTACTAAATCAGTAATGTAGTATTGTCTCAATTTTCCTTCTTGGAGACACATAACATGAACATCAAGAACCATGTATTCAAAACAAATGATGATCTTTTAAGATGATTTTCAAGGTAAAAGGATTTTAAAATGGGTTTTTATGGTTTCTAATCTTCCTTTATAATTTTTCAAGGTATTTTCAATGAAATGGTTTTAAAAGAATGTTTTCATGCTTATTTTTTTAAGAAATAGTTTTCAAAATGTTTTCAAGATGCCCTTATAAATTTAAAAGGAAAATGGTTTTCAAAATTTTTTCAAGATCTATTTATATCTTTTCAAAGAAAATGATTTCCAAAATTTTTTAAATTATTTCTTCATAAGTTATCAAGTTGATTTCATGAAAATGTGTATCAAAATGTTTTTTGTTATTAAGAGAATTTTCCAAATAATAAAGGATAATTACCTTATTAAATGTTTTCAAAATATCCATCCATGTTATTTTCCATCTAATATAACATCTGTTGATGTTACATATGACCTTCTAGGAAATGATCCAATGGTTCCATTCATATTATTTCTTGTATGGTCTCTGTTTTTAATGAACGATGCTTATGACACATGATTCTCTTACGTGGGATATATGATTTTGAAACCCGCTTCATGTCATGATTTATACATTGATGGTATGAATATGAAACCTATAACTTTTCAATAGGTTATGATGTAATTAAATGTTAAAGATACACATTTCATTTCATGGGTTGGGAATTGATGTTTATATAACCCATCCCTTTTTATGTGTCATGATATTATGAATGTTTTAATATCTTATGGCACATCTATGAATGTTTTTATTTTGAGATGGGTGGGACCTATATCTCCCTTTAAAACATTGGGTACAGATTTATAGCTCATGATATAATTATGGGAACAAAGTTAATGGGCTTGATCCCCTATGTGAAAATGTGGAAACCTAATCCCTTACATGGAAAGGACTATGACTATGAAAGGTTGTGGGTCCTACCCAGAAGGTGTAGTCACCACGAATATGGAATATGGGAAAACCCAATCCATTATGGGAATATGGTGAAACTCGATCCCTTATAATGAATGAAATATAATTGGGGATGGTGGTGTGTCCCGCCCAATTTGTGTAGTTCCCATGAAGTGTCCTGATAAGTTCTATCTATACATCTTGACATATAGGTATTGATATCAAATGTTTATGTACTCCCCAATTTAATTTATTATTTCTATGATATGTAATCATGGTTTATATAATTTATTCCCTCATTATTTATGTCTTCTTAACTACTATGTATTATACAATGATAAGTGTTTATGATCTTATGATATAGAGGGTACGATCTTCTAATGTTATGATGAAATTATCTTACCCATATGATCATGTTTATGCATTTATATCTCCCATGTTTACCCTTATTGGTTATCTAAGATCACTCATTTAAGTTTTCGTTTTCTAGGATATGATGTTATGTATTATGTTTTATTTTTCTATGAAGGGTAGTTGTCATGGATTACCTAGTTGGAGATAATTTGGCTCACTTACGTTAAAGTGTTAATGATTCTATGATTCAAAATGTAATAGGCTACTACATTCTTTGGACATCAGTTTGTATAATGTTTAAATAATTACACAAAATTTATGTATTGTTAAGGTATGAAAGGAATGGTTCTCTATAGTTGGTATTAGAGAAAATTTTTAGTTATGATTTGAAAACATGGATGTGAAAACCATAGTGATATCTCTAAGGAAATGACTAAGGATAATGAAATGTAAAATAAAATTTCATGGACTACGAATGTCGCTAACTTCCGATGATATTCAAGGTATGTTTTTGGAATTACTATACAACTAGAAAGTAAAGCTGATATGTTCTTAAGATATTTAAATCCAAGTCTCAGAATGGAATTATTCGCAAGAGACTTTAGTAGCTACGAATATATTGTGCCTTATGAAAACAATGTTATAATGGAAGTTGGATTTATATATCATTCAAATGGTTTTAACAAGAAAATGAAGATGGAGTTACAATGAAAATCTAAAAACCGTGAATAAAAGAATATGATCATTCCTTTATGATGTATGTGTGGGAGGAATAATGGATAAAATTGTATTATGGGTCCTAATAAGTGTTTTAATTATGGGTGGAAATTCCATCAGTCAATTTATAACCGTACTAATGAGAAGAAGTTTAAAAATGATGAAATTAGAGGAAAATCTACCAAGAATTCAACACCCACCCTACAGTTCTTTAAGTGTAAGGATAATGGTAAATATTTTCACAAGTTTCCTAACCTAAGGGTTGTTTATGTAGATCGATGTCAGAAATATGTTAAGATGATGGAAAATGGGTAATATCATGCACTCACTATTTTTGATAAAGGGTGTGATAATGATGTGGTGAAAGTTACACTTACCCTCCAGTATTGAAGAGATAATGTATTATTTGATATTGAATCTACCCACTCTTTCATATATTATAAATTTTATAAAGGTGTTAAGATTCCAACAAAATGATTACATGTGAAATTTATGGTTCAAACCCCTAATAGTATGAGGATTTCATCCCAAGTCTTTGATTCCCCTCTGGTTGAAGTTTGTGAGATTTTGATTCGTACAAATCTTATGATTCATCCAATGGATGAATTTGATGTGATCATAGGCATGGATTGGATTTATCTACCTAAATCCCACATCAGTTTTTGAGAAATGGAAGTTACATTTGATATTTCAAGCCCTCTTATGATCATCCATCAATGTGAAGATCAATATAAATTTCCTATAGAGATTACATACATTTTATGGGTATTAATTCCCATTCAGAAGGGTTGATTATATCAAATGGTTGGGGAGATAATCAAAATTGATGATATTCCTATTTTTTTGGTAATTTGTGGGAGTTATTTAAAAAGGGTTTCCTAACCTTCCACCAAAATTAAATTTGAGTTCTCTATTGAACTCTTTCTTGGCTCCAAACAAATTACAATGACTCCTTATATAAAGACCCTTATTTAGTGGTAGGAATTGAAGACTCAAATCCACAAAAACCTTGATATGGGATTTTTTCATCTAGGTGTGTCAACTTGGAGAACCAATTATTTTTTTAAAAGGGAAAGATGGATCTATGAAACTCTGCTTTGATTATCATGAGTTAAACCTGATCAAAATAAAGAATAAGTGTCCTCTTCTCCATATTGATGAATTTTTTGATCAATTGCGTGAAGATAAATACATTTCCAAGATTGACCTTCTTACTGGATATCATTAATTGAAGGTAAAAAAGAGAATATTTTCAAGGTGGAATTTCGTATATGGAATCGAATCTATGAATATATAGTGATTCCTTTTGTTCTTTTTAATTCCCTCGCTATCTTTATGGATTTGATGAATAGAGTCTATAGAGAATACATTGACCAGTTTGGGACAGTCATTACAGATAATATTCTAATCTATTCAATGAGTATGGAAGCTCAAGAAGATCAATTTTGAATTATACTAATGACCATAAGGAGATACTATATTAAAAATTTATAAATTGTGAATTTTTCGCTGAATAATGAATTATGTTTTGTCTCATAATCTCATGAGATGGTATAGAAGTATATCCATCAAAGATGGAGGCTATAGAATGCTAACCTAGACTAACTATAGTGATTGAGATCCATATTTTTATTGGTTTAGATGGATATTATCGACGGTTTGTGGATAATTTTTCATGGTTATCTAATCCTCTGACCAAGTTAACTAGAAAGGGTTTATAGTTCCTCTGGAAAATTGAATGTGATGAATATTTCAAGGAACAGAATGGATGTTTAGTCAATACACATATTATTATATTACCCTATAGTTGGGAAGGTTTTTTAATCTGTAGTGATTCATCTTTGATAGTATTAGTATGTGTTCTTATACATTACAACATGGTTAAATCCAATGCATTAAGGATGTTGAATACTGATGATAAAAAATACCTAACTAATGATTTGGAGTTATCATCTGTAATTGTTTCATTAAAGATATGGAGGCAATATCATTATGTGGAAAGGTGTGATATATATACTGATCATAAAAGTCTTAAATATATATTCACACAGAATGAGTTGATCATTCATCTAAGAATATGGTTAGAGTTGATTCAAGATTACGAATTTTTGATACATTACCACCCTAGGGAAGAGAATAAGGTGGATAATGATTTGAGTTGAAAATATCATGATATCTTATCAATGATGGAGATCAAAAAATATCAAATAATTTTGGATTTGAAAGGTATGGAATTGGAAATCTTGAGGAAAAGGAAAAAATATTATCTTAGTCAAATGAATGTTCAACCCTCAATCCAAGTGAAGATTAATGAGGCGATGAAATAATATTTAGAGGTATAAAAATGGTTAGAAATTTTCCAAATTTTATCTTTGACCTTTATGGAGTGATAATATTTAAGAACATTGTATGTGTTCCATCCATAAAATATTAGAATTAGGAGTTTTTTGAGGAAGCTCTTAGTTCCTCATTCTCTATTCATCCAATAAGTATGAAGTTTTTTAGGGATTTGGAAGAATAATTTGGATGGGATGGGATAAATAAGAATATCATAGGGTTTTTATCTCGGTGTTTGGTATTCATATATGTTAAGGCTGAAATAAAAAAGTCTAATGGGATGTTTCATCCATTACCCATACTAGAATGGAAATTGGAGAACATATCTGTAGATATTATCCTTGGGAAACCCAAAACATCTAATGGGTTTAATTCTATATGGGTTGTTGTTGATCGACTTACTAATTCATCACACTTCATATCAATTAGAAAAGACTTCTCTCTAGATAAACTTTCCTGGATGTAGATTTAATAAGTAGTAAGGTTGCATGGATTATCACATTCCATTGTATCGGATCGTGATACGAGGATCACCTCAATGTTTTGGAGAATTATTCTTCAATCACTTGATATAGAATTGAGTTTTAGTGTTTCTTATCTTCCTCATACATACAGGTAGTTTATAATAACAATTAGAACTCTATAATTTATTTTCATATCTTTTTCTCTGGAATTCAAAGGTGGTTGGGATTAGCACCTTCCTCTAGTTGAGTTTTTCTACAAAAGTGTCATTCACTCAAGAATTCAGATTACACCTTTTGAAGACCTATATGGGAAGAAATGAATAAATCCAACATGTTGGGATGAAGTTGGAGAAATAACGATATTACGACATGAGATTACAAATGAAACATTTGAGAAATTCAAAACTATTCAGTAGCATATCAAGGCAACTCAAAGTCGGCAGAAAAGTTATGATGGTAACCAAATTCACAATCTAGAATTTTAAGATGGTGAAAATGTGTATATATAAATATTACCCTATAAAAACCGTATAACATTCAGTAAGAAATGTAAAATATTCCCTAGGTATATTGGTTCCTTTGAAATTCTTGATTTTATCCTGATAGTAGCCTACCGCTTAGAACCTCCTCCAAATATCTCTAAAGTCCATGATGTGTTCCATGTCTCTCCCAAAGAAGTACATACTGGAACCTTCACATGTTAGGAACTAGGAGGTCATACCCTTGGATAAAGGTCATTATTATGAGGAAAAACCAGTTGAAATTATACATTGTACATAGAAAGTTCTACAAAACAAGACCACTAACTTGGTCAAAGTTTTGTAAAGAAGTCACCAGTTAGAAGAAGCTATGGGGGAACTTTGGAATATGATGAAGCATAGTTATCCAAATTTTTTAACCTAAATGATTAATTTCTAGGGTGAAATTCATTTTAAGTGGGGGTCTAATGTAACACCCCTAGTTCTTATGTAACCTTTTTCAAATGAATTACATTTCGTTTATGTATGGAATTTCACTAAGTCAAACATTAATTTCAAATGTAACAAAATAGACATACATTATTTTCAATACTGAATTGGTGTATGTTACACAAAACACCAAAATGGAATATGTTTCATGAAACACCAACTTTTCATCCGTTACATGCAACACTTACTTGGAATATGTAACATGAAACCCTAATTCTAGAAAACACCATTTTATTGTTGTAATCATTTAAATGAAATAATTATAACTTAGCCACTAAATATAGTAATATGAATATTAATAAATGGTTTTAAGTAAATTACAATGGTTTTCTATAAACAAAACATATTGATAATGAAATTTATATTTTTTTTGTAATGTCCTTATATGTTTAAAAATAATATTTTCTCAAATGAACTTCTTTTTACGCACCTCTATAAGAAAATTACTTTTAGACACATTTAGAAATTTAATTTGATAAATGAAAATCCATTATTGGATTTAAATTGTTTAAATTTTCAAAAGGTGAATTGTTAGGATTTTTCAGGGAAACGTCTTTTTATGATGAATAGTGAAAAATACAAAATTTTAATTCAAAATATATTTTTCAACTAATTTAATTATATGGTGAAATTATTTTTAAATTTTGCTTCAATTTTTAATTAGATCATATTTTTATAAATAAATCCACATTAGGTCTTCAGAACCAATTTCAGGTTAAAATTTTATATAAAAACTTAGAAAACATTTTATCATTAATACATTAAAAACCCACACTATCATCATGTTAGTAAGATTAAATTTAAACAAATTTCTATAAATTAAGTGATCAGAATTTGGAAAACTGGTTTCCATATTTGGAATTATATTAATTTATAATGTCTAAAAAAGTTACCATATTTTTTTCCATAGAAAATAGTGAAAAAATAATTTAATTTAATTATAATGATTAAGGTAAGATTAAGTTAAACAGGGTTAAACATTAATGTTATGGTCCTAGAGTTCTCTCACAGGGTCACTCTCTCTCTCTCTCTTTATCGATGGACTAGGGCATGATAGCGCCATTGCATTCCCTCCCTGGCCCTTCCCAGTCGGGTGGGGGCGGGGGATCTTCCACTTACCTCATCATCTACCCGT
Organism: Viscum album; assembly: GCA_963277665.1. Taxonomy (NCBI): domain Eukaryota; kingdom Viridiplantae; phylum Streptophyta; class Magnoliopsida; order Santalales; family Viscaceae; genus Viscum; species Viscum album. Next base: position 190,117,214 of record OY728131.1, read on the forward strand.
GTTCCCCTATTATCCCTTTCACTGACCTGGCTACCCTTTATAAATTTTCATCAATTTATGTTTGACCTAAGGTCCAATATTTCAAAAATGGAGTTCCATCGATCATGCTTTCATACCTGGAGTTCACTAGATCTTCAATTATGTAAGATTTATCCTTGTTAGCTTGCTTCAGGAAGCATCACCCCTCTCTGGATGCCTTGGACAGATTTTTATCCTCTTATTGAAAGTTGCATGACCGAGCTATTATAGGGCTTTTGGATTCGAGGAACTTTCTGATCCATTTTGCGAATGAGAATGATCTTATCTGTGCCATGGATCATACTCCTCGGTTTCCTCTAGGTTTCCGGTTTTCTCTATTATGATTATTGTTGGAATTTCATTTGAAACATGACACTACTGTTTAAGAAATGTGGATATCCCTCCTAAGTATCCCTTAACATTTTAAAAATCTTGTGGTTCTTCACTTGATCAGAAATATGGTACGACTTTTTCTCTGCTCGGACCTTCTCACTCACGTTGTGTGTCATCTTGTCTCTCTGAGTATTTTCATTAAAGTTTATGTATCCAAGAACCTATGGGATGTCATCTGCATTAAGGTTGATGGATAATTGAACTGGTATCAGAAGTTATGCTATGAATTGTGGGTTCTTTTCTGTTCGTCTTGCAAACATCTCATCCATGAAGATGGTAAATGCCAGTGTGCTTTGTTTTGTAATTCTGGGGAAGTCCTGCCTTATTTTGGAGAGGATCGGCCCATGCAGTAAGCAGTGGAAGTCTCTAGTAATATTGATCCTGTTGTGGATCATTAAGGTAGTGGGAAACTGAGACTTCATTCTTCCACCTAAAAAGAGTAGAGACTGAGGAACCCTCCCACATATGTAGAAGCTCTGAAATATATTTTCAATTCTCTCCAAGAGGTCATGTCCATAGAAATAGATAAGAATGGATCTTTTGGTCTCAGTAGATCTATGAAGATGGAGGTTACTTTAGAATGGGGGATGTCTTGAGTTCAGTAAACAACCCATGCGCATTTAAGGTCTCAGAGTGGATAGAACGGGTCCCAGGAAGGGGCGAGATGCCTCCCTCTCCTCTTAATATAGGTATACCTGGAGGGTCTAGTAGTTCACATAAGGGGTTTTCATTGCCGGGTGAAGCCTATCCTCCCCAATTTTAATATGGATTCCTTGATGAGGGGAGATATGGAAATCTCTAGCCATTACAAGAGAGGTCAGACGATAAATCTGAGGTCAATGAGTCTGCATCATGACCTTGGTCCTTGAAGGACAATGACACAGAAATTGCCTAAGATTACCTTCAGTCGTCTTCAAATAAAGGAAAAAACACCATGGTTGATTCTGATGTGTTCATTCATTATAGTCGGAGGCTTTGAAGATGAAAGGACTACTCAACTTTACCTAGTCCTCCTATTTCAAGCGCTTCTATAAAAATATAAATCCCTCAAGAGAGTTTGGATGTTTCTACTAAAATATCAAAGAATATGAATGATGTTGAACTAGAGAACATCCAATAGATTCTAATTCATTCTAATGAAGAAATACTAGAGGAGTCTATCATAATCAAGGTATCAGAGGAGGATTCTCATAGAATTTTCAAAACACCACTGCACGTTGAATTAAATTAAGAACAATCATCTTGGATAGAAAAAAAAAATAGGATTTTGATACGTGGTTTCAATGAGGGGAAAAAAGAATAGAGGAGAATGTGGTTACATGGGATAGGATGGCATTTCACATCGAGTATCTCATCAAAGAAAACCCAGATATGAATGTCACCTCCATCGAATGGAATCTGTTCAAGGTAAAGGACTCTAACAGATTTAATTTTTTCAGGAATGGCATAGCAATTTCTTATGTGGTTTAACTTCCTCAATATTTTGAAATGGTCAGTTTCCCACTTTTTACATAAAAGTGCTTTCAGAAATAAATTTTTTTTATTTGGAGAGTGTTAAACTTAGGAGCCCAAATGACATATCCACATATCCAAGACTGAGTTTATTGAAATTATTCATCCAATAAACTTTCATTCTTGAGTTTTGTTGTTTTTTATTACTTTTTTTAAGATAAAATCTGGGTACACCAAAATTATTTTCAAAAATACCATCTGAGTCATTTGCTTTCTCTATAAAGGGACACCACGTCTCCTCCTTCCTCACACCTCTCAAACCACATATGTTCTGAAATTATCTAAAAAATACATTTCTCAATATTCCTAACATCTTCCTTGAATCCTCCCTTTGGGATGATATAAATCTAAATAAGCCTTTTGTGAAAAATCAAAAGGAGTTTCCCAATTAAGAGGTAACATCTTCTCTCAAACTCCAATATTTTATTATCTTCCTCCACTCCCACACTATCCTTATTCCATAGTTATAAAAAATCCTAAATAAGCTGAGATATTTTTATGTCAAGGTTTTAAACTCTGCTCACCAACACCTCCATATAATTGGTAACAAACATACAGTTTATATGTATGATGAAATACCTCCTCACCAAAAAATGATTGTTAGTTCTTCCTTTATCACCTTATCATGGTGGGAATTAGGATGGAAAATATGTTTATATGAAATAAATATAATATTTATTATGTATTTAATATTATTTAATCCCTTTATAACAAACATCTTTACACTTTCCAGTTAGTGTAAAAATGATAATTTCATTCGAGGAAGTCTGAACTACTGCACCCTCAATGCAATGTGATTCATTCACACACTACAAGGAATGTATTAAGGATTTTTTAATTAAAATTTTATAAAATATATGATAAAATAATTATACATTAATAATTATATATATACAAATATATATATATATATATATATTTCACTTACTCACTTTCTTTCAATATGATAATTAAAATGGAAACAGCATTCATGAGTACATATGGCTTACCGTCTCCATAAAAAGTGTATTCCATTTCATACATCAATAATATATATATTATTAGAATAAAAAAATACTAAATATATGTGATATTTATTTCATGGTTAATATTATTTAATCATGTTATAATTATAAGGAATAATGATTAAACAAATCAAGACACATGCGCAGAACAATGAAGATATTACCCGAAGTGAAACCTTAACATTTGATTGTTACCAAGTATGTAATTTTAAGTCATAATAAAACCATGAATGGTATTATATTTAAGAATATTTTTATTTTAAATATGTATAATAAAATTACATTTATTATACAATATTATTTTACGTGTATGAAGAGAGTCAAGAAATAAGGTAAGGGGATTTCTAGTCTCACTTTTATTTCATTGAGATTTACACCTTATTCACCACTCATCTCTTTTCTATGGTTATTATACATACCATGAATATATTTTATGGTTATTAATTGTATATTTATGGGTATTTACATATCCATTTGATTATCTCTCTCTTTCATGGGGTTTATATTTTAAAATTCACCACATCGGTAATGTAGTTATGTCTTAATTTTCCTTCTATGAGAAACATGCCACAAACATAAAGAAACATGTTATCAAAAATGAATTCAAAGATGACATTTTAAGATCATTTTTAGGGAAAAATGATTTTTGAATGTGGTTTTAGGGTTTTCAGTATTCCTTTATTATTTTTTAAAGTTTTTTCAAAGAAACGGTTTTCCATATATGTTTTCATGATTTTTTAAAAGAAACTATTTTGAAATTTTTTTCAATATTATTTTATAAGTTTTTAAGGAAAAATAGTTTCCAAATAAATTTGAATATCTCTTTATAAGTTTTCAATTAAAATATTTTACAATTTTGTTTTTCAAATAATTATTTATACATTTTTAAGTTTATTTTAAATAAATTATTTTTCAAAAGGTTGCATGTTTTTAAGAGACTTTTTCAAAGAAGAAATGACACATACCTCAGGAAATGTTTTCAAAATATCCTTATAAGTAATTTTCCATAAATGATGACAAAAATTTATGTTACACATGGACTTCTATGAAATGATCCAAATTATACATTCATATTATCTCTTAGATGATTTCTGTTTCGATACATCGATGCTTATGACACTCGTTTCTATTCCACTGGATATATGCATTTGAAAGCTACTAATTTTCACTGGTTATGATTTAAAGTAATGATTATGAAACATATAAAGTTACATAGGATATTATGTAATGAAATGTTAATGATTCCCATTTAATTTCATGGGTTTGGGTTTGATGCTTATAGAACCCATTCATTTTTTTGTGTAATGATATGATGAATGTTTAATTATATTTTAGAACCTGTATGAATAATTTTATTATGAGAGGGTTGGGACCTATATCTCCCTCCAATGAATTTGTAAAATATCTATTTCTACCGATATAATGATGGGAACCAAGTGGACAGGCACGATACACTATGGGATGTTTGGGAAACCTCATACCTTACAAGGAAAATACTACAACTAGGGATAGTGGTGGGTCTAAATAAGTAGGTGTTGTCACCATGAGGATAAAATATGGGAGAAACTTATTCATTATGGGAATATGGGGTAATTTGATCCCCTATAATGAAATAACTGCGGCTGGGGTGGTGTTGTGTCCTACCTAGTATGAGATGTTTCCATGATGTTCCCTGATAAGTTCTAGTTATGCATCTGGAACTATAGGGAATGATATCACATGTATATATATGCCATAGTTTAAAGTCTTATTCCTATGATTTGATTTCAAGTAATATATTCTTTATTTCCGTATGATTCATGTTTATGAACTTACATTGTTTTATGCCATGATTAATGTTTCTGATCCTACGATATACAAGGTATGATCTTTTAATGTTATGATAAAACTCTTATACCCATATGACCATGTTTATGTTTACATGTATCCCTTCTTTACCCTAACCATACATCTCTGCTCACACGTTTTTATGTTTCCTTACCCATGATATGAAGATATGTATTATTTTTGATGTGTTGAAGTATGATTTTATTTATAGATATCCAAATGGGTGATAATGTTGATCACTTATGTATAGGTGTTTATGATTATATGTTCCAAAGTCAGTAGACTAGTGCAATATTTGGGCCTCCAATTGTATAATGATTTAGGTATTTCTCAAAAGTTATAAAATGTTAATGTATGAAAATCATGGGTCACTATATTAGTATTTTCATTTCATTTAATTAGTTACTCATTGAACATAATTTATTTAGTTGTATTGATATCCAGGTGAAACACAATTTATATGAGGCCTTTGATGGCAGAGTTAGTCTTTTGTAAACTTTAAATATATTATTTTTCTACCCCACAAAAATCCTTGGATGTTTATGAAATATGTGGTCAATTTTGGCCTTTTTATTAGTTTAATTTATATGATTTTTAAGGATGAAAGGTTTACATACTACTTCCCAAATAAATAATGAAAATTACTTCTCTATGTGGTGTTGGGGACTCTAATACTAGGTTTGGGAGGCAATGTTCTGGGGTTTCAAGTTCACATGCCTCAACCTTATTTTTGGTTCTCTTTTTGGATTATATATTTTCTCTATCTAAATTAATATTTTGGTTTTATTTTTTTGTATAAAACATTAAAATTGGGTATGTGTATATTTATTAGACCTTGGCTTGGTATTTATTTTATTCCCAGTAAACCATAAAAGTGTTTAATTTTAAAATAATCAATAAAAGTTGTTGAGAGAAAAAATAATGATCATTGTGAAAATAAAAGACATATATTTATATATAAGGGGGTAATTATGGTTCCACTCTCATTTTGTATACAACATATATGGTTGAATGTCAAATTTAAAATATATTTATATTACAAGATATATTTCAATATTATTATAATCCATTAAGAAAATACTATTAAAAACAAAAACATAAGTGTTAATCCCACTAACTCTAAATACATATTGACCACAATTCCCCATTTGTTTTTCATTTTTTTAACATTAGCCAGACATATTGCATCATAAGGTAACATTTGACATATTATTATGTACCATTATAAAAAATTAACCCACCCACTAAATTCAATAGTAAAAAAATAAAAAATAATAATTTAGTAATATTGATATTAAAACTCATAACCATAACATTTGAGATTTTAATTTTATATATAAAAAATTACACCATATTATTAATAATTATGATATATTTTAATATGGATTGTTTTAAATTGGTAACTATTTGTAACTTTTATAATAATTTAATTAAATAAAATGAATCTTTGAAATATTTTTTTATAAAAAATACTAAAAAAATTTCAATAAAATATTAATTTACTATCACATGTCCAAAAATTATTTTCAAGTGAATTGATACAAATAAATAATTTTATATGGATTAAAATTGTATCTCAAAAATCAATATTTTTTTATAATCTTTTTTAATTTAATTTTTATTTTTTAAGATCATCAATAACTCCCTTAATTCTCTAAGAAAATATTTTTTCTCGAAATATACAATTTCTACAAAATGTTGAAATTTTACAAGATTAAATATTTTTCATATTATTCTATTTATCAAATCATCAAAATATATATTTAAGATAATATTTTATATGGTTTTTTTATAGTATACATAATTTTTCATTATATAAAAAATATGAAATATATATTTAAAATATGAATAATTTTTAAATTTTAATAATGTAATTTATTTTTATATTTAAAAAAAATATATATATAATATTAAAAAAAATTATCACTTTGTTATAGACTGGATGTTTATATATTGATCCATTTGATTCAACAAAAAAATAAATAATTAATTAATAATATTTCATATAAAAATATCATTTTTATATCACACATGACGAAATGAAATAAAATAATAAAAAACATGGCTTCATTAATATTTTCCAATTATGATATGTGAAATATATATATTTGTTATAAATCAAAAACCCATATTATCCTTGTCAATCATGTAAATTTTACTTCATTTATCTATCCTTACACATTTTATAATTTTATTAAATATAAACATAATTTTTATAATGTATAGTTTGTATGATACCGATTTTATGATAGAAGATTTTAATTATGAAGCATAACTTATTGATATAGTATCACCATGATATTTCTTCAAATACATTAGGTATTATAATAAATCTCATTTATAGTTTTCCTTTATACTATAATAGAATCATTCCTCTTCTTTAATGATACGATATTTTAGTTATAGAAAAGAATATTTTGAATCTCCCTAATTGTTCTTACTTTTCAACTAGATAAAATTTTTACCACTACCATTTAATTCCAAATTCATGATAATTCAATTATGACCTCGTATTACTTATTTATATAACATCCTAATATTTAAAATATCATGAAAATTTTCTTATGAACTCATTCATGTTTTAGTTAACTATAATTTGATAAGACATATTTGGTAATGATTTAGGGGTGATATATATAGCCATATCTATACGCGATGGTGACCTCACTAAATAAAATTCATTTATGTTCCCAAATATATTGATCAGATGGGTAGAAAAATAAATTCCCTAGTTCATTTCACACTAAGATAATTATTTTGGAATAGCATACCTCTGAATTATTGTTTTTTACTTCACATATGATCTTTAGGTTTTCTATCATCCCATAAACGTCGATATTTTTGTGTTTCTACTATAACATGGGGTAATTATAAATAAGAGTAAATATAGAAATTACAAAGTAATATATCGAATAAATATTGTATGAATTGTATTTCACTATACTGGATTAACTTTTGAGTGCATTAAGAAGTTCTTATTCTAAATTATAAATATTTTTTATTTTCATAAAATTGATTTTCAAATTCTGATACATCTCAAAAAAATGCGGGGATTTATAATTTTTACATATAAGTTATTTGAAATAAATGATTAATATAGTATTAATTTTCATATAAAATATATATAATCATTTTATATCAAGTATATTATTTTAAAACTTTTCAATAAGTACTTTTATTAAACATACTACTAGAAAAATAAATCTATTTTATTTTTGATAAATCATTTCGTATATTATGATAAATATTTTACTATAATTTGGTTTATTTGTATATTTTATCCAATTTGATAGTTTATTTCTTTCAAAACTACTTAAATTATAAAAAATATTACTCATGGATAATTTAGTAGATAAAAACACATTCCATAATTCATCTTACAAAATATTCCAACACCATTACCCTCATTACCTAAATTTTTGGTTTACTTATCCTTGTGTATCTAGAGTATCAGATTAGGAATATGAAATAAAATTTTAGGGTTGCCTATATTCTAATTTTCATTCAATATATTATCCTTTTAAATTTTCATTTAATGCCACTAGTATTAAATAATCATTTACTTTGATATTGTCCACATTGGTTGAAATACATAAAATTTTGAGGGATTTTAATTTTTATCTCCATCTATATAAATCTCATGTATAATGATTATCCTAATTTCCTTTTATGTATTCTTCATTATAATTTATTTTATTTATATAAACAATATTTATCTAAAAAATTAACATTTTTCAGTCATGTTAACATCTAACACTTTGTAGCATCATTGCATTAATTTATATATTCAGAGTATAATTTTTATTGTACTATCATAACATATCAATATGAATATAAGGAAAATGATACATGAAACACTTTTTTGAAATTATTAAATTTTGAGGAAACAAATCCTAATCAAGAGAAAGTATGGTTTGATGGGTAGTAGTTAAACAAATGTTTCCAGAGATAAATATAGTCCCCATTCCAATGGATGGATAACCAAGAGTCCACTTATTTATTAATCATGACTCATGTGTGAGTTAATATTCCCAAATTATTTTGATTCTAACTATGTAATACTAACTATGAAAAAAATATTTACTCTTAAATTATAATCAAAATATCATTGTCATTGTTAAACATAAATTTTATGTTATATTATACCTTAACATAATAAAATAATGAGTGGATGTACATCTTATAAACATAGCCTATCAACATGTTAACAAGGAATAATACCAATCATAAAATACAAAATTTGTTTCCATGAATAAGATTATGAAAAATAAATAAATCAAATATTTATCATTAAGTAAAATGAATATTTTAAAACTATGGATACAAACAAACTCTATTTAATGACTAATGATTGTGATATTTCTGTAAAAGATAAATAAAATAACATAACATTTATATTTCAAATTTGAACAATTTATATTTTTTATTTACTTTTCATAAATGTGAACTCCATCATATAAAAATATATTATTTTTATGAATTTTAATTATTCACATGTTAAAACCCCTATGAGCACTTCATATTAATAATATTAATTTAAACATTTACAATATAAAACTTTAATTTATTTTATGTAAAACTCTAATATATTTTTAAAAAATCAATTAAATTTATTTTCTTTGATATTTTTCATTACACCGGACTCCTATTTTATCTTTTTCTGCAACCAACACTAATTATAGTAGGTCTAATAAAATAAATGAATTTCCTCGATAGTGTGAATGACACACAATGCCAATCCCAAGCAAAAAATGAATAAATATTATTATAACTTATATGTTAAGTCAGATCACATAAATAGTATTAAATATTTTTTTAATCACACATATATATTTCTACTGAATATAAAATTATTTATAAATTATTATTAAATAATCAATCACTTTTTGGTAAAGTGTTTATATTTGTCAAAAATACCCTTTTATAAAAAATGATTTTATTTCTGTTTTTTAGAATATATTATTTGGATTTTGAAAATTTTATTTGATAAAATGAAATTAATTTTTGAAATCATCATATATAAAATAACTTAATGTTATGTTTAGGGATTTTTAAAAAATATCGTTTTTCTCAATAAATAGTGAAAATACTGATTTATATAAAACTATCATTTCTTTTCAACAAATTATGAAATTTAAATTAAAAACATTTATGGGTATAATAAGTATTATTTAAATATATTTAACACACTTAATTAATTTTCGGTCAACTATATATTGGATTTTAGTGTAATTTTATTTTTGGGTTTAAATAGATGTTTTTCTGAAAACAATGTTAATGGGAATGATGTTTCTCTATTTTAATTAATTTAATTATTCATTAATTATGAATGTTATAAATGAAATTTGTATATTATATATTAGTAAATTTTATTTTATATTGATACAATGACTACTATTAGGATAATATTTTATATAAAATCATTTTGTTCTTGAAAAATACACTTCTCGAGAAATCAATTTTTTATCACATTTTTGGGTTTTGTAATAAATATAGTTTTATCCACATTAAAAAAATATATTTTGGAAAATAAAATTTCTTTATTAAATCATCATTTCATGTTTATATTTGGGTGATTGTTTTTGATAATTTTCTACAAATATTATTTTTTTATAGAAAGTGAAAATTAATGAATTTTAATTGAGAAGTGACAATTCATTTAAATTGTTTATAAAGCTATATTATATTTATAATTTTTTTTAATGTTAAATTATTTCAATTATATATTCAATAATACAATTTATTTGATTCTGATAAAATAAATATTTAAAATGGATATAAAAACATTATAAAATTTTTAAGACTTCTACTTTGAAAACCCACTCTCCTATCATGTTTGTAGATTAATTTTAAAATATATTTTACCACTTTTCTGATTTGATTTTATAAAAATGTATTTTCTATTTGTAATAATAATAATATATTTTTTTAATATGGTAAAATTAATTTTTTACCTAAATGAATATTAAATATAGTAAAAATAGTTTATCACAATTATGGTATAAATAAGTTTACTTATGGTTAAACTAAATAAATTGTAGTTAAAAATAACATAAAAAATATTCTAAAATATATATTATAGGAATATTTATAATATTTAACTCTATAGTAATATATATGGGATCCTTGTTTCATTAGAGAAACATGGTACACCTTTTTCATTCAAGACATTACAATTGTGCCACTCACCTCGCTTATAAATGGTCACCCACTACCCTCTCTTATTCACATTGTAAAACCATTTTAGTTCCACTAATACATCTAAATTAACTTACCCACATCGATATTATCATCCTAGAGGCCTTATTTTTAGTATAAATTAATTGTAGTAAGGATTTGTTTGTGCAACCTAATGAGGTTTCCTGAAAGGAGGTAACATTATTCAATATGAGTAGTTATATTATTTCTTCCTATTCCACGTTAAATTATTATTAAAAATGATGATATAATAACATTATTATTGTAAATATACTGAAATTTTATTTTATTATGATAATTTACTACATCCATCTACACTTATGTCAAATGGTTTTGAAATCATTATTCATGTGTATGGCGGACTACCGCTACGTGAATCGATTTCATTCATTATTCCATTACCATCTATGATGTTTGATTATGATGATGAATATAATGTATATATATAAATTTTATAATATATTTATACCTCTATAGTCATTATATCAAATATTCCTTTTTTTACTTTCTATTCCTTAGGGGAAATAATAACGTCATCTGTGTGTACGACAGACTACCCTCTCGTGAATCATTGTGATTTATTTTCACTGATGGTTAAGCAGAAAATAATAGGGAAATGTTAATGAATATAGGTTATTTAAATTGAATAATGATGACATTAATAAAAAAATTATTATTATCAAAATATAATATAACATTTTCTTTCTTACCATTTCACTCACTGAAAGATGATAATGTCGTTCATGTTCACATGGACTACCAACTTTACGAAGTGATGTGAATCTCTCTTTTCATTGACCAAACACATTAATTATATGTATAAATATATTTAAATAAATAAAATATTATTTATTATATTATGATTATTATGTAATGATGCAATTTTCCTCACATCATTTTGATAATTATTATTGAAAAATGGAAACAGTACTCGTGCATACATACAGCCAATCGTCATTAGGATTGTAATATAATTTATTTATCAAAACCATATTTCATTATTGGCCTTAAAATTATAGTTTATGAATAAATATGATAATTATTTCATGATTATTAATCTTAATATTGTCTAACCATGATCAAATTAGTAGAAAAAAATAAAAAATCATAACATATTTGAAAAATAATGCCATTATTACCTAAAAATTATCTTAATAATGAATTTTTAATAAATAAGCTATAAATTTTCATAAGTAAATCATAAATGTTATGATATATATAATTATGTTTCTTCTAATAAATTTATAATAAACCTATAATTATTATATGGGAGGTTGGAACAAGTTTTAATGAATTCAAGACATAATGTAAGTGATTTTTTTCTCTCTTTTAATTCTTAGAGGTATATGAAAATTAACCACTTTTTATTTTTTTGTATATACTACACCATTAAAATTTTATATAATTAATGTCATTATTTTCATGATATTTTGGTTTTCATTTTATTTTATTTTATATTGTGTCTTATGATTCAAAATATTACTATAGTGATAAGGGATTTATGTCTTACATTTATTTTATATGAGACAAATGTTATTTTAAACTCACTTTTATTTTATATGGTTTATATATTTCCCAAAAATTAATCTTATTATTATTATAATCAAAATTATTGCTATTAAAATATACATTTATGTATCTCTCTTTCACGGTGTTATGGTTTTAAATGTATAAAATTGGTAAGGAATTTTTTTCACTATTCTTCATTTATGAGACATATGGCTATGTTATGCACTGATCCTTTTGTTTTAGGTGTATATACAACACATTTGAAATTTAATATCATGAATGTTTTTATCCTAACTATATTTTATTTTTCATTTAATTATATTCATTCATGGTTATTAGGTTTTAATGACACCAAAGAGGTAAAACTTTTATGATACATGCTCAATGATTATCAGGATTGTTTATGATTAGGATAATGATGATAGAATAGTATGATATATCTCTAAATTAACTCATGAATTGTATTATATTATATTTATTTTATTATAATAAATGTTTTCAGTTCATTTTCCACACTTTATGTAGTCAAAAGTACAAAAATAGTGTTTTAAAGATAGATCATCTATTCGGGCGAAAACTCTTTTTCTTCTAGAAATATTTTTTTCTAGAAATGTTATCCAAAATGTTTTTAAAATTATTGGAATGATTTAATAAATAAATTTTAATCAATTTTTGAAATTTAAATAATCATTTTGAAAAAAATATTCATTTCAATTTCTAAACAATTCTCATTTCGGTTTTACCAGAAATGTTAAAAGAGTCTTTGATTTTACCACACATAGCATGAATAGTGGTTACCACTATCATGACCTCCCAATTATTGAAATATTCCAAAACAATTTATAAAAGTTGTATTCAATGAATTTTTTTCCTTATTATTTTTTGAATTTTGATATGTTAAAAAAATTATTTCAATGTAAAATGATATTCAAAATGTTTTTAATTTTTTTTGAATGTTCAAAGGATATTTTCCTAAGAAAACATTTTAAATCATAATTTATAATTTTGAAATCTCTTAAAAAAAAGATTTTATAATTTTTTATGTTTCCATAATTGATTTTATATTTGGAAATGTTATTTTCCTCATTAAATGTATTAAATTCTTATTTTTAGCTTTCTTTATAAGTTTTTCATGTTTATTTTCAATGAAAAGGATTTTTCAAATATCTTACGAATATTTGTTTTGAAATTTTTATTTTAAATGAAAATTTATCTTCATCAATAAACAATTCTTATTATTTATCTTTCAAACTAATTATCCATATCTGATGAAATCTATTGATGTAACTTATTCTTTGATGAGGATATGAATCATGGATACGATAATTATTCTTTCCCTTAATGTTTTATGAAGATAATATTTATATGAAACTCATTTCCATTATAATGGTTAAACCATGATAAAATCCATATGATACCCTCGTTTTTTCCATTGGTTATACTATGATAAAATGATGAAATGATTTTGAAGCCTCTTTATTTTTCATAGGTTATAATATGAGTAAATTTTTGTAAAAACTATTTCATTTCATGGGTAATTGCTTGATGAATGTTTTAGGATCCTATATCACACATACATATGATTATTTCTTTGTGATGGGTGGGACTTATAACTCACTCTAGTTCATTGGATAAAGACTTATATCTCATGAGATAGAAGTGACTTGAATGGGGAGTAAACCTATTTTAGTAAGGTAATTTTTTTCTATGATGGAATTTTGAGTTACCCTTGACTATTATGATGGTTTGGGGAGTGAACCCATTCTAGTACAATGGCTTTTGCAATGGGCTTTTACTACTATAGGAATTATTTTCTTATTATTGTTTTTATGAAAAAAATCATTATATTATTATAATTTTATGATCTCGGGGCCCATTTTCATTGATTTCCATATGGTTTTTTCTTATAAACTACCAATATTTTTTTCCTAACTCAAGATTATGATATTTAATGTGAAGGATATTTGTTTCAATTGTTATGATCATATTATCATTCCATTATATTCAGATTATGCTTATGGAACTCCCTTGTTTACCCTTACTAAGCTTTTATAATCCTCCATTTTTATGGTTTCTTTCCCTATGTTATGAAATAAGGTTTTATGTTGGTTATATTTTTGAATATTAATATAGTGGAAGATATTTATGGGTGATTTTAAAGATCATTCCCCAAATTAGAATATTTTCCACCAAGTTTCCAAATACAATAAACTATTATGATCCTCAATTGTGTTTTTATGTAATATATTAAATATTCATCTAAAAAGATCTATTATATACTAATGAAAATCCTTAGTCACAAAATTTGGAATCTAAGGAATGGTTAATTTTTCCTTTAGAAACTAGGATGTGAATAATTTAGTGATATCCCTAGTGTAATTTCTAAGTATGTGTTTTTGGGACTTCTCTAAGGATAAGTTTGAGGTCTATACAAAATAAATGAAAATGTCCTTGATTTTTGGTAAAGCATAGGGAAATATATTTCCAAGAAATAAAATCCCTTTATGGATACAATAAGTATATGTGGATCTAGAAGAGGGGTACATAGGGATAATAACTCAAAAATGGAACATTTATCTGGACTCAATCATCACCTGATGCATGACAACATGGCTTACTGCACACATGGTTTGACACTCCCAATGGATATTCAATATAAATTCACAATGTTTTCATGAAACATCATGAATAAATTAAATATATCCTGAAAATAATGGATTTTGGGTAAACCAATCGTTTAATATATTTAAAAGATTGTTTCTTCATTTAAAAATCCTAATTTTTTTAGAATAAGTGGTTTTCTATTCTTGTTAGCATTTCTCACAATATGATTTTTTTTGTTTTAGTTAATGGAAGGAGCTGAAAGTAAATTGGTTAGCATTGAATGTGATGGAATATTTTCTAATTAGTACCCAAATAGAAGATTATCAACGTACAGGATGGTGTGATTATTATTAATTTTTTATCATGAACCACAGTTTATAACGTGCACCTATACCAACTCTGAGACTCATCAAATATTAGAAGAATTGAGTTCACTATGATTTTATATAGTGGGACCATATAGGAAAGAATATTCGGTTCCTTATATGTAAATAATGTGGGAATAAGCACTAAAGATAATGTCTCAATGGGATGGGAAGATGTTTTTAGTATGGTAAAGAGGGACACAAAGTATGTAATTGAAAAGTGAAAATGAAAAGATTTACTTAATGCAATGGATTAGAATAATATACTCCCTAATATGGCATTAGTGGCCTAATGTTTTAAAAATTAAAATAATGGGCATTATTGAAATTGAGGTCCTAAGGGGAAATCTCATGAAGATATTCAACAAAGTTGTACGACCAATTGTTTTTCTATTGATGATGAAGATACTATGAATGATATATGAAAATAAAGTGGTTTCAAAGAATAAGATGATGGTGGTAGTTAATGGTTTGATAAAGAAGTCAAGTGATTAATGTTTTATGTATTGGAAGTCATTAATTATGAATTATTTCATGACTATTCAGTATAATTTTTTAATTTTAGATATGAATGAATCTTTTAAATAGTTCTTATGACCTTAAGAAGTGATTAAATGGAATGTAGAAATGTTATGAAATAAACATGATTAAGGTAAGATAATAATTAGCCTATTCCTAATGTTGAGAAAATAGTGTTTAGTTTTGTTAATGATATAATTGATTTGGATAACATAAATTTGATAGTATTGATTACCTTGGAATTGATTAATGATTTTTGGACAAAGTGGTTTATATTATCATTGATGCAGTATACACCAATATTGGATTTATGGAATATAATCAATAATCAATTAATTTATTCATGTAATAGGAAATAATGTATGTTTTTAATATGGTATTACTGTAATTCACGTTTTTACCATGTTTAAATAAAATACACGATGAAGGTATTCATATGTTTTCAACGTGACAATTAAGAGCTACTTCAGGTTGTTTTGAAGATTAATGTAAAGTGGATTTTGGGAAATTTATTGACCTTATTTATAAATTTTGAATTTGTTCAGGGTTATATGTTTAAATATTTCTGGTAAGGTTTAATTCAAATTTTTGATGTCATTTCAGAAATTAACATATTATTTCAACATTTTAAGATTTATGCACAACTTTTTCTAACCATTTTTTTTCATGATAACTAAAGAGAGTCCAAAATACTTATCATTATATTAATGGATATTATGATTTATCAGTTCTATATGCATAATAAATTCAACTTCATTTCGTGGAGTAAGAGATGAAGGGGGAATTGATCAAGCCACAACTAAAGGATCAATTTTTCTTATGAAATAGAAATATATCATGTATTTACTTTTTAATATTTACTATTTTTGAATGGAAAGGGAATTCCTTAGAAATTGGAGTAGGGTCTTGAAATAAAATTTTTCCATATTATCATTACTTTTATAAGATCAATGACCTTTATCATAACTCTTTGTTCTATGGTTCTTTGTTTGTTAACCTTTTCTAGATCGCCCCTTTCTTATGGTCGATGATCTCTATCACTCTCTATAATTATTTTTTCTTTTCATCTATATCCAAATCATTACTTCCAGATTGTGTTCTCATTTTTGAAAACATATATGTGTTATTGTAGATGATTTTCACAAATTCCCTTATCATTTTCAAGAGTTTGTTTTGTTATCCCTTTATATGATGTGGGTTTCTATGATGAAATTTTCATATCTTACACCTTTTATGTTTGATATGAATTTTGAGGAATAAATTCATTTGTATAGGAGTAGAATGTAACACTCTGAGATATTGAATTTTTTTTAAAATAAATATTTTATATTATATATTTTTTGTTACATGAAACACTGATTTTATATTTTTTTATACAAAATAGTGAATTTAGCTTATGTTACACACACCAACGAGTTTCTTCGATTGCGTGCATGACACATGACTCAGAGAATCAACAAACCATGACATTATATTATTATAATCTATCTATTATGTAGTAAGGTATGAATAGTATTAACTAATTTAAGAAAAGATCATATAATTTTCCTACTCAATATAAATTTATTTATGAATTCTTAGTAAATAATCAATCAATTATTAGTACAGTGATTATATTCATTAAAAATATGTTTTCTTCAAAAATGGTTTTTATTTATTTTTATGATAAAATATTATATATGTTATAAAATTATTTTCATAAAATTAAACTCATTTTTGAAAAAAACATATCAAAATTAAAATATGGTGATTTTTTTGTGATGTTTCAAAAAAATTTGTTTTCTAGTTAATATTAGAAAATACATATCTTTGTAAAATAATAATTTTTTATTAATAAATTAAGTAATTTACTGTACCAATTATGTTTAAACGAAATATAATTATTATTTAGTTATATTTAACCCTTTTAATTACATTTTAGTCAACTATATATAGGATTTAGTACTATTTTATTTTTTGGGTTTAAAAGGGGGTTTTCTAAAAACTGTTTTAAAGTGAATAAGCTTCTACATTTTAATTAATTAAAATAATCTCAAATGGGTAATTTTTTTATTTAAATCTATTTATTATATATCAGTTTAATATAATTTTTATTTATATAATCATTATTATTAGACATATAGTTAATATATAATCATCTTATGATTGAAAAATACAATTCTTAAAAAACTACATTTTCATCGCATTTGTGGGATTGTATTAAATTTCATTTTTTACAAATTTATATATTTTATCTAAAAAAATAAAATCAAATTTTTATATAAAAATTTGAAAATTATATTTCCATGAATTTTTTATAACTTTTTGAATTGATTAATTGATTGATGCATATTGGAAATGCTGAATATTATTTAAAAAATACCATTTTTATTTAATTATTTATACAGATAAATTATATTTTAAATTGTTTTAAATATAAAATTAGTTCAATTTTATATCTATTAATATAATTTTGGTATTATTAATAAATATTATATAAAAACATTATATAAAAACATTGTAAACTATTGAACACTTTCTATTTGATAATTCATTTCCCATTGTGAATGTGGGGTTATTTTATATTAAATATTTTCAATTTTCTGAATTGATATTGATAAAATAGATTTAATATTTTTAACCAGAATAATTTATATTATCTAATAATGTAAAATTAAATTTTTACCATAATGAGTAGTAAAAACAATAGAACTATTTACTATAGTTATGGTAAAAATCATTTTATATGGGGTAGAACTAAAATGAGAATGGTAAAAAAAATAACATCACGAAAATATATTTTATATAAATATTTATATTATATAACTTCTAGGTCATGGTAATACACCATTTTGGATCATTTTGTATGGAAAAAATGTGGTTATAACTTTTTCTTTTGAAATATTACTAGTGTTCCACTCACTTCACTTATAAAATGCCTCCCACTATCCTCTCTTATTGAAACCTTCAAACCCTTTTGGATTGAAAAATATTTACCCTAAATAATTCCTAACTTCCATAATTTCTTCATAGAATCCTTATTTTGGGCCAAAACTCATCGAAGGAAGGATTTTGGTGGAAACCTATGGAGGTTACCTGGAGAAGAGGTAACATTCTTTAAAGAATGTTTTTATAGTATTTCATCCTATAACTACTTACATTATTATTAACAAATGATGATAAAATAAAATAAGTCTATTCTATATACTTAAATTTTTTTATATTAATTTCATGTCCTACAACCATCTCTACTGTAACGCCCCTACCCCAATTACCCAGAGTCGGTGCATTATTACATAACATTGGCATAATTACAAGGAATCAAGTCTCGAAGGACCGATTAGCTTAGCAGTCTTGGAAAATAGATTACATACATAAATGTTACATTGCACTTTAAGACATACATAACAACATAAATAATCTTTATGAACGCCATTATTCCCTTGGCTTAACCATGCATATCAATCACAATACACTTCTTGGAATCCTGGGAAAAATAAAACATAGAAATGGGTGAGCTCAAACGCTCATTAAGGGTAAGCAATAAAGTGGAAACTCTTATAAATAAGCATAAATATTTAAGGTAATGTATAACTAAAAAAAGCCTTTTAAACTTGAACTTCAGCATAATATGGAAAACATAAAATGAAATAATTCCATTTACTTATTCACATGGATATTCTACTAGTCGAATAATCACCTGAAATATCACTAACCACTTTCATAATGATGGAATTCACAATGTCAGACTATCATCACCATGTAGCCAAGGCCTTGTGCCAAGAATACAAAAAATATTTTGTCAAGGCCTCGTGCGAAAACACTAGTTTTTCTCAT
Organism: Viscum album; assembly: GCA_963277665.1. Taxonomy (NCBI): domain Eukaryota; kingdom Viridiplantae; phylum Streptophyta; class Magnoliopsida; order Santalales; family Viscaceae; genus Viscum; species Viscum album. The sequence continues at coordinate 190,136,979 of OY728131.1, forward strand.
GAGACCTACCGATGCATCAAGGATCTATAACGGGCTCCACCTGTCACTTACTATGTCCAATGTATTCCTCATATGAATAGGTCTAAACATATCATAAACATTCGTATTAAAACTAGCATACGAAATGTCAATACTTTACCCAAAACCATGAATGGTATAAAAATAACACATCCACATTAAAACATATCACAAAACCTTCAACAAAAAATAGAATATTTGTATCATGATAAATGAACTTAAAAACAAGTTTATAATTCATTAAAGGATTTTGATGTTGATGAAAATGATTTGTTAAACTCTTTGAGAGAAATACCCATTTTTCATGAAAACATTTAAAAGTCACACAATTTGTAAAAAAAATCATTTAAAGACATTTTTTAATCAAAGTGTACCATACCACTTTGAAACTTTTGAAAAGAATTAACATTTTAAAAACATTCATGTCCATATAAATAAATCCTTAAAATCTATTTTGAAGACTTGGACATTAATGAGAAATATTTAGAAGAATAAATATTTAAAAATTTTGAAATGATGTTTTAGTAAAAAGTCCCTTAAAATAATCCCTTTGAAAACTATTTCATAAAACAAGGACATGGATAATAAATACGTCCCAGTAGATACTTACGTAAAAACAACCTCGGATAATAAAGAGATCGTGAAATTAACCCTTTCCAATTTGGTAACGTACGAAACATACACCCCATGAAAGAGGTATCATACAATAAATATGTAAATACACATAAATTAAAGTGTATTACATAAAGAATACAATTATCGGTAGTACATACACCACACAAATGGTAATAGTGGCAATATGGCATGAATCTCACGGGAATAAGGAGTGAGATGAAAACCCCTTACCTTGCACATTCCTTTAGTCGAGGGTACGTTTAACCTCCTGTACGAAGATTGTAGCATGTTACTAAATTATACCCGAACCATATTAATATTTATTATATAATTCATGATTCATTTATGACTTTATACTACCCATTTAACAATAATTTCCATGTTAAATTAACACTTCAGGTAGTAATCGTTTTCTTTATCGTACATGTTTCAACTTGTTACACTTGATTGTATCACTTAGATCATGATTTAAATACTTCCATAATATTAAACATGACAAATATATCATATATATTTAGAATATAAATATGTATAATAGACATATATATGAAATGGAAAACACCGTTTATGGAGACGGTAGTCTGTACGTAAGCATAACTGCTGCTTCTGTTTTCATATAGGTATTGAACGGAAGTAAGTGAATAAGATATATATAAGTACATAAATACTTATATATATAAGTATATATATCTTCAGTATCATTATTATGTAATATATTACATACTTATTAGTAATATATATTTTTATAATCGTCAATGAATGGTGAACTTGGAAATGAATCTCATCGCGTCGTGGAGACGGAAATCCGTACGTACGCACGAGCAAGAATATCATTATTTTGATATCAAAACAATATATAATTAGATGTTATATCATATATACAGAATAATTATTATTTACATAAAATACATATCATTATTATACCCATGCAAATAATAATGTATTGAATAAAAATTACACCACGACGTGGAGACGGTAAGTCGTATGTATGCACGTATGGTAACATGTCATTAAAAGGATGGATAGAATAATGAATATGGATGTAAAATATTTATAATAGCATCACAGTATATAGGAGATACTGGATTTATTATTTTATCAAAGAAAGAAGAAGTTGAAGAAGAAAGGAACTTGAAAGAGGGTGGTGAAAACATTACCTCTTCTTCGGCTTCTTCCTTTTGATTTGATCAAAAGGGCTCCCTAGGTTGGATTTATGATAAAACTAAGGCCTCTAGGTTTAAGTGAGGGAAGTTGAGAGATCATTTGGGTAGAATTTGTCCCAACCAAAAGGCTTTGAAGGTGTGAAGAAATGGTTAGAAGTTGGGTCCTTTTATAAGGGGGAGGAGGGGCTCTTTAGGAAAAACTTAAAGTATTAAATTATAATAAATTCATATTCCGTTTCTAATGGATCCAAAGTTTATTATTTAAATTCTAAGGTGGGGATGGGTCTAAATAATTTCAACAAATAGATTTTAGATAGGTTTGAGGCATTATATTAACCTTATCTTTTTTTTAACTCTTGGTTAATTAGTTTAACACTTACCATGTCACTTTGTATTTTTAAAATATATAGTTAATAAACATACTATATACATCCAAGAGACCCCAAATTGGTCCATTAATGATAAAAAAATAATGATATAAGTCCTTTTTCCGAACATTAGATTTTTAGGAATAGAATATAAATTAATAATTTAATATTTTTTTTAAAAAACTCATTTATGTCAATTTTGACACTACTCAATAATTGATTTTTGTTAAAGTCTTAATAACATTACTAATTCAAACCAAAATACATTAAGAAATACTAAAATTTCATAGTAACCAATTAAATTCGTTTATGTCATTAATAATTTCAAATTATATTTATTTTAACATTTATAATACCAATTATTTGATTCTTTTATTAATAAGGAAAATACTGCATCATTATTGTGTCATATATATTTTATGTTTTTTAATGTCTAAAAAATATAATTAAAATACCAATATATAGGAAATCTTATTATATTTATAATTAATATTTATAATTGAAAATATAACATATATAACCCTATGTAAAAAATGTTTTTCTAAAAGATATAAGCTTATGTCATTTTTGTATTTACTTTAACTTAATTAATATAATGTGTCCCTATCACCTACAAGTGGATCCATGGGGTCCCAAAATCGACCCAAAGATACCCATGGTCGGACATGTATCCAAAAATAAGGTTAGTACATGTTTTAGGGTAATTTATTATTATTATAATAATATTTTTTTAACCCTTATTACCGGATTTAGCCTTTAACCATGGTAAATAAAATATTTACCGAAGTAATTATTCAAAATGTCTAAAAATAAAAGTTACCTATTTAAAAAATTTGGAAATCCTGATTCCAAATTTGGAATACATTTTTCCAAATTTAAAACACAGTTGTGGCAGAAATTAATTTAAAATTAATTCCCGATGTCAAAAAAAAAGCGTGTTTTTAAGATATAATAACTATCAAAAGATTGACACTTGTTTATGTCCGGTTTAATTGTAAAATTATGTCCAATGACCAAAATTGTATTAAATAGTAAAAATATATTATAAATATACTTTAAAACCACTCAAATTTAGAATTTATCACTATTAATTATTTTTATTAAAAAAAATTAATTAAAATTTAGTAATTTTCATTATTCATCAAAATATAAAAGTTATCCGAAAAGTAAAAAAATCTCACCCGAGGCGAAACTCGATATTCCAAATCCAAAAATGAATTCCATTTTGAGAGGTAAAATTTATAAAATTGTAAAAAGTAGGTATTACTATTCACAGCGGCTAGTTCGATTGGTTGTAGTGTTTGTTAGAACTCGAAGTTGCGTACAACACACACTACTGTATTATTCAAAGAGAAGAATATCGTGGAATATTGGGGTGTTAAATTGTAAATTTTTTATGTCCCCATTCTAAAGAATAAATTTATTTAGTCAAATTGAATATATAAAAGTTCAAAATATTGTATTTAAATGGGTTCACTATTAAAAGTTGGTAAAAGGTCATTTTTGAAAATTACTTCTTTTATCTGATAGAAAATGAATTTGTTCTTACATAATGTCTAAGAAACTCATGATATGGATTTTAAAATTATAAGGATTATATGAAGTCCATAATTTATTTAATATTATTCATAACATCTTTTTAACGGCTTGTTTGGTAAGTCATGGTGCGCTTGAACTCGGTGTTGCGTGTAGTGAAAGTTATTGAATTATTTTAATGTTACACACTATGAAATATTCAGGTGTTACATTCATCCCTCCTTCAATAAATTATGTCCTCAGAATTTGATATTGTTCTTCAAAAATAAAGGTTGAAAATAGAAAATATCATTGTGGGAAAACCCACATCGGAAATTTGGTTAATAAAATTTAGTCTTAATAAGAGGAAACGAGAAATGAAAGGGTCACCACCAAATTATGATCTCGATTAGGAGAACATTGTTGGAAGTTAGAGACATATAATTGGAGGAAAATTTAAATATTTATATGTAGTGATTGAGGTCATCAGTCACAAACAAGTTTAAAATTGAGGTCCTTAAATTCACCAATCTATGATGATTTAAAATGCCATTGGTTCAACAAAACATAAGGAATTAGGATAACACATTTTTTTGTTTTAAGATCCCTTCAATAAAGTATAAGAAATAACTTCTTCATAGAATAAGAGGATAAGAAAAATATATATTTGAAAAGTAGAGTTCCATCTTTTAACTAATTTCTACCACAAAATTATCTTTCACTCTAAAATATAATAGAGCATAAAAAATATTCTATTTATCCTATTAATTTGGGGTTAAAAATGAATTTATAATTCATCTACTTTACCTTCCTATAATAAACTACATTCTTTAATCCAGGATATCTCGTGGGCTAGTGGTCGGTGATACACCCTTGTTGCCCTTCGGTTGCGGGTTCAAGTCTCGCGGCCTTGCCGGTCCCGACGGGTTGCCGTCCGACCTCTAGGTTGTCCTTTATGGAAATCCAAAATTAATCTCAAACTATAATTATTCAAAATACTTCTGTCCAAACTCCCAGTCCAACATTTATAAGGAAGGTAAACAAAATTAAGATCCTTTTTGCCGCGTAATAACATGTTAACACCTTCATCATGTATTCTTTTAAAACACTGAAATATCATGAATTATCATAAAACCTTATTTATTACATTAATGATCTGTTATTCCTTATAGAACAATGGATATACTCCTTCTATCCAAAAATGTTATAAACTCCAACAATGAAAAATCATTAATTAGTTTCATGGTAGTCAAAAATATCCAATATAATTTATTCAAATCAACCAACTATTATTCCAAAATCACTACCTCATTATCAGAACCATATTATGTTTTATCTTTATCTCAACCATATATTTTCCAAAAAATTAACCTGCTATTGAGACACTTTTATTGGTTCCACACAATCTCAAGTCCTTAATGAAATAGTACTACAGTACAATCCTTATATAATCCATAATTATTATAACTAGTACATTGTTGATACAATACTTAAATGACATAATTCTCTAATAACAACATAAGAACTCTAGTCATTCCACCTCATCTGTGGTAGTATCATAACTTGATTATTATCCAATAGCATCATTTGGGGAATACTCTGGTGATTTAGACATTGGTTCGCGTAGTGTCTTAACTCCTTGCAGATGAATCATTGTACATTTGAAACCTTTTTCTTACCCTTGCAGTCACGTACATGGTGTCCTTTTTCTCCACACTTATAACAAACTCCCATTCCTTTCAAGAAAGTTCCAGGGTGTTTCTTCCCACAGTTATCACATATGGGAAAATTCTTCTTTTCTCTCTTCCCTTTATCCATCTTTCTCACTTCCATCCCTTTCTTCTCTTTCTTCCCTTCAAAGCAATAGGACTCAGTAAACTCTTTACTTATCTTATCAACACATGATATTATTTATTCATATGATGATAATACATGGGATACTATTTCCCTTATAAATTTTGGATTAAAACCATGAAAGATATGATCCTTCTTTCTATTTGGATCATGTGCATTGTTGGAGTTTGCATTCCTTCTATTGGGCGCCATTTCTAAACAATGGCATGCACTAGATTAGTTTATGAATATCAATACCAAATCCCAAACTTGTAAAACACTTAACATAAATTAAATAGTTTGTGGATATAATACATAATCCTAAAAATGTCTTCTTTGAGGAATTATATAGTCATAAACCCTTCATAATGGTTTGTAAAGAAAATTAGAATTATCCTAAGCATATCCCCTGGGAGTGTCATAACCAAGTGTCCAACAAGGCCCATTGTCGTGCACCAGTTCCCGCTCGAGTCTAGCTCAATGCGGTGTTTTTGGGTTTTACCCCTAGGTACATCTGTGCCAGAGCCGCCTCTACCTGCTCGTATTAAGACAAGGATGTATCTCTTTGAAAACTCACAAAATCTCTACAATACCAAAATTCTAAGAAGTTATTATATACTAATCCTCAAAGTCCATCTTAGGGATATGCGCTCTAATTAGAGTATATCTAAATCTAGATTCTAAGGTATAGCTAAAATTCCTCTAATACCAACTGTAACTCCCCGACCCCCAGTTACCCACAGTCGGTGCGTTATTACATAACAATGGCATGATTACAAGGAATCAAGTCCCGAAGGACCGATTATTTTAGCAGTCTTGGAAAATAGATTGCATACATGAATGTTACATTAAACTTTAAGACATACAAAACAACATAAATAATCTTTATGAATGTTATTATTCCCTTGGATTAACCCTGCATATCAATCACAATACACTTCTTGGAATCCTGGAAAAAATAAAACATAGAAATGGGTGAGTTCAAATGCTCAGTAAGTGTAAGAAATACAGCGGAAACTTTCATAAATAAGCATAAACATTTAAGGCAATGTATAACTAAAACAAAATCCTTTTAAACTTGAACATCAGCATAATATGGCAAAAATAAAATGAAATACTGCCATTTACTTATTCACATGGATATTCTACTAGTCGAATAATCACATACAATATCACTAACCACTTTCATAATGATGGAATGCATAATGCCAGACTATCATAACCACATAGCCAAGGCCTCATGCCAAGACTACAAATAATATTTTTTTCAAAGCCTCGTGCCAAGACACTAGTTTTTCTCATTAGACCTTCCGATTCAGCAAGGAGCCATAGTGGGCTCCACCCATCACTTACTAAGTCCAATGCATTCCTCATATGAATACGTATAAACATAACATAAACATTCATATTAAAACTAGGATACAAAATGTCAATACTCTACCCATATACCATGAATGGTATAAAAATAACACATCCACAGTAAAACATATCCCAAAACCTTCAGAAAAATATGGAAGATTTGTATCATGATAAATCAATTTCAAAACAAGTTTATAATTCATTAAAGGATTTTGATGTTGATCAAAATGATTTGCAAAACTCTTTAAGAGAAATACCACTTTTTCATGAAAACATTTAAAAGTCACAAAATTTGGAAATGAAGTCATTTAAAGAAATTTTTGAATCAAAGTTTCCCATACCACTTTGAAACTTTTGAAAATAATTAACATTTACAAACATTCATGTCCATATAAATAAATCCTTAAAAATCATTTTGAAGACATGGACATTAATGAGAAAGAATTAGAATAATGAATATTTAAAACATTTAAAATGATGTTTTAGTAAAAAGTCCCTTAAAATAATCCCTTTTAAAAATCTTTCATAAAACGTGGACATGGATAATAAATATGTCCCAGTAGATACTTACGTAAAAACAACCTCGGATAATAATGAGATCGTGAAATTAACCCTTACCAATTTGGTAACTTACGAAACATACACCCCATGAAAGAGGTATCATAAAATGAATATGTAAATACATATAAATTAAATTTTATTACATAAAGAATAAAATTATTGGCAGTACATACACCACACAAAAGGTAATAGTGGAAATATTGAATGAATCTCACGGGAATAAGGAGTGAGATGAAGACCCCTTACCTTGCACTTTCCTTTAGTCGAGGGTACGTTTAACCTCTTGTACGAAGATCGTAGTATGTTATTAAATTATACCAGAACCATATTAATATTTATGATATCATACATGATTCATTTATGACTTTATACTACCCATTTAATAATAATTTCCATGTTAAATTAACCCTTCGGGTAATAATTGTTTTCTTTATCATACGTGTTTTAACTTGTTACTCTTGATTGTATCACTTAGATCATGATTCAAATACTTCCAGAATATATAACATGATAAGTATATCATATATATTTAGAATATAAATATGTATAATAGACATATATATGAAATGGAAAACACCGTTTATGGAGACGGTAGTCCGCACGTACGCATAAACGCTGCTTCTGTTTTCATATATGTATTGAACAGAAGTAACTGAATAAGATATATGTAAGTACATAAATACTTATATATATAAATATATATATCTCCAGTAGCATTATTATTTCATATATTACATACTTATTAGTAATATATATTTTTATAATTGTCGATGAATGGTGAACTAGGAAATGAATCTCATTGCGTCTTGGAGACGGAAATACATACGTACGCATGAGAGAAAGTATCTTTATTTTGATATTAAAATATTATATAATTGTATGGAATATCATATATACAGAATCCTTATTATTTACATCAAATACACATCATTATTATACCCATCCAAATAATAATGTATTGAATAACAATTACACCACGATGTAGAGACGGTAAGTCATACGTACGCACGTATGGTGACATGTCATTCAAAGGATGGATAGAATAATGAATATTGATGTACCATATTTATAATAACATCACAGTATATAGGAGATACTGGATTTATTATTTTAACAATGAAAGAAGAAGTTGGAGAAGAAAGGAACTTGAAAGATGGTGGTGAAAACATTACCTCTTCTTCAGGTTCTTCCTTTTGATTTGATCAAAAGAAATACCTAGGTTAGATTTCTGATCAAACTAAGGCCTCTAAGTTGAAGTGAGGGAAGTTGAGAGAGCATGTGTGTAGAGTTTGGGAGATCCAAAAGGCTTTGAGGGTGTGAAGAATTGGTTAAAAGTTGGGTCATCTTATAAGGGAGAAGAGGGGCTTTTTAGGAAAAACATAATGTATTAATTTATAATAAATTCATATTTGGTTTCTAATGGCTCAAAAGTTGATTATTAAAAGTATAAGGTGGGGATGGGTCGAAATAATTTCAACCAATAGATTTTAGACAGGTTTGAGTCATTATATTAACCTTATCTTTTAGTTTTAACTCTTGGTTAATTAGTTTAACACTTACCATGTCACTTTCCATTTTTATAATATATAGTTAATAAACATACTATATACATCCAAGAGACCCCAAAGTAGTCCATTAATGATACAGCAATAATTATATAAGTTTTTTGGCCGAACATTAGATTTTTATGAACAGAATATAAATTAATAATATAATATTTTTTTTAAAAACTCATTTATGTCAATTTTGACACTACTCAATAATTTATTTTTGTTAAAGTCCTAAAAACTTTATTAATTCGAACCAAAATAATTTAAGAAAACATAACATAGAATATTAACCGATAAAATTCGTGTATGTCATAAAAACTTTTAAATTATATTTATTTTAACATTTATAATACCAATTAATTGATTCTTTCATTAATACGGAAAATACTGCATAATTATTTTGTCATATATATTTTTTATTTTTCAAAGTCTAAAAATTATAAATAAAATAACATTATGTAGGAAATATTTTTTATATTTCTAATGTATATTTATAATCAAAAATATAACATATATAACACTATGTAAAAATTTTTTTGCTAAAAGATATAAGCTTATGTCATTTTTGTATTTACTTTAACTTAATTAATATAAAGTGTCCGTATCACCTACAAGTGGCTCCATGGGGTCCCAAAATCAACACAAATATGCCCATGGTCGGACATGTATCCAACAATAAGGTTAGGACACGTTTTAGTATAATTTAGTATTATTATAATATTATTTTTTAACCCTTATTTACTGGATTTAACCTTTAACCATGGTAAATAAAATATTTACCGAATTAATTATTCAAAATGTCTAAAGATAAAAGTTACCTATTTACACAATTTGGAAATTCTAATTCCAAATATGGAATCCATTTTTCCAAATTCAAAATACAGAAGTGGATGAAATTAATTTAAAATTAATTCCCGCTATCAAAACAAAAAGCGTGTTTTTAAGATATAGTAACTATCAAAAGATTGACACTTTTTTATGTCCGGTTTAATTGTGAAATTATGTTCAATGACCAAAATTGTATTAAATGAGAAAAATATATTCTAAACAATACTTTAAAACCAATAAAATTCATAATTTATCACTATTAATTATTTTTATTAAAAAAGCCGTTTTTAATTAAAATTTAGTAATTTCCACTATTCATCAAAACATAAAAGTTATCCTAAAAGTACCAAAATTTCACCCGAGGCTAAATTCGATATTCTGAATCAAAAAATTAATTCCATTTTGAGAGATAAATTTTATAAAATTTCAAAAAGTAGGTATTACTATTCATAGCAGCTAGTTTGATTAGTTGTAGTGTGTTCGAACTCAAAGTTGCGTACAACACACGCTACTGTATTATTCAAAGAGAAGTGTACCATGGAATCTTGGGGTGTTACATTGTCAATTTATGATGTCCCCATTCTATAGAATAAATTTATTTAGTCAAATTGAATATATAAGAGTTTAAATAATTGGATTTAAAAGGGTTCATTATTAAAAGTTGGTAAAAGTGCATTTTTGAAAATTACTCCTTTTATCTGATAGAAAATGAATTTGTTTGTAAATTATGTCTAAGAAACTCATAATATGGATTCTAAAATTATAAGTATTATAAAAAGTCCAAAATTTAATTAATATTATTCATAACCTCTTTTGAACGGGTTGTTTGGTAAGTCATGGTGCGCTTGAACTCTGTGTTGTGTTTAGTGCAGGTTATTTAATTATTTTGAAGAAGTAACACACTATGAAATCTTGGGGTGTGACATACACTTACATATAATGGGGGGTTGAATCATTATTCGTGTGTACAATGGGCTACCACCCCACAAACCGATGTCATTCATTTTTTCATTACTTCCTATCATTGTCTAGTATGCTGATGGATTTAAAATATATATCTTATATTTATAATATAATTATACATATGGATTTAGTATATCATATATTCCATTTTACATTCCATTTCATAGGAGATATGATAACGGTGTACATCTATACGGAGGATCACCGCCTCATTATGCGATGTGATTCATTTTCACTAACTCTTTACTTGGAAAATAATAAGTATAAATTTAACCAATATATATGATGTAAATGTAATAATAACTATATTCATGAAATATTTATCATTTTTACAATATAATATATCATTTTATTTCTTAACTTTTCACTCACTGAATGTTGATAATGTCATTCGTGTACGTGTGGACTACCTCCTTCGGGAAGCTATGTGACTCAATATTTTCATAACTACACAACATGGATGATATGAATAAATATTTTTAAATAAATAAAATTTTATATTGGATATTTTTATCATATATACAGATAAAATATTACTTAACCACATTCCATATTGATCATTAAAAAATTGAAATGTTGCTCATGCATACGGATGGTCTACCGTCTCCATGATCCAAACGTACTTCATTAAACAAAACCATATTACATAATTATTATTAAATTTTTAATCGATTTATAAATATAATAATTATTCATGATTTCTATTCTATATATTATGGGATCATGATCAAATTAAGAGGATCAAAAAAATAAAAATAAAACATATATGAAAAATAATGTCATTATTAACCGAAACGTGATTTTATCAATGAACTGTTCATAAATGGATAATAAATGATTATAAGTAAATAATGTATGGTATGATATTTATAATTACAGTTCTGTAATAGACATATAATACACTTATATTTATTATACAGATGTTTTGAATTTGTATGAAGGAAGTTGAGTCTTAAGGTAAGGGATTTCTAATCTCCCTTTTTGTTTTCAAGGGACATATGAAACTTTCTCACTCAATTATTTTTTGTGGTGTATATACACTCTATTTAGAATTATATATATTGAATATAAGAATTTTAAAGATATTTAAATTTTCATTTTTTTATTATTTCTTGTGGAATAGTATCAAAAAGATTCCTAAAGTGGTATGGTATTTCCATCTCACTTTTATTTTATGTGAGAAACATTCTGTATCCCCCACATGTTTCTTTTTTGTAGTGTATATACCGCAATTAATGTATTTTATGATTATTTTTTCATAATTATTTATTATTACATATCCATTTTATGATCTCTCTTTCATGGAGTTTACGGTTCAAAATTTGTCAAATTGTTAAGGGTTTTTGTCTGAATTTTCCTTCTTTAAGATATATAATTATGTTATGAACCTATCTTTGTGTAAAAGTTGTATATATAGACACTATCACATGTAATATATTTAATTTAAGTATACTTGTGATATTTTATGTTTCATTTAATGATATTACATCATAGATATTATGTTTTAAAGTTACCAAAGTGGAAAAGAGTTTATGTGACAATATCATACTTTATTGTGATTGATCAGGATTAGGTTTCCAAGAATGGAATCATATAATCTATCCCTAAAAAAATACATGAATTTTATTCTACATTGTTTATGTTATGATAATAAATATTTTCCCTTTTATTTCTACCCTTTATTTACTTAAGAGATCAAACAAAGTGTTTTTAAATAAAATCATATTTTATATTGAAAAGCTTTTTTCTTCCATAACCATTTTTTCTAAAAATGTTTTCTTTTTTTAACATTATTAAAATGACTTATTAAAGAAATTTTTACCCATTTTTTTATTTTTTAAAATTTCTTTTAATGGAATATTGATTTCCTTTTCCAAAAAAATATAATTTGGATTTCACTGAAAATGTGAAATGAATCTTTTTTAACATGAATTGTATTTCCCACATTCATTACCGCAAAACAATCAATATATACTTAAAAGGATTAAAATTTATTTTCAATGAAAATGTTTTCAATAATATTTGGGAAAATTTTATATTTTAAAAAATTATTTTGAAGTAAAAAATATTCTAAATTTTTTTTACTAATTATTTTTTATTTCAAAAATTCAATTTTCCATGAGAAATGATTAAAATCATCCTTTATATGTTTTCATGGTTACTTTTTAAGGAATGGATTTTGAAAAAAACATTATTTTTAATGGGGTTCATTTTTTCCCTCACAAAATGTTTTAAATTATTATTATTTAGGATATTTTATATTATTTTCATGTTTATTTTTAAAGAATTGGACTAAAAAACATTTTATGAATTTTTAGTTTTAAGAAGTGAGTTTAAAAAAATTATCTTTCTCAAAAACCATTACAAGTGATTTATATTTAAAAATAATTCTACATTTATGATGACATCATTTTCTTTTACTTATGCATTGTTTGAAATAATCTAAGGAGGCCATCCTTATTATTTATCTAAATGGTTTATGATGAAAATATGTTTATGAACCCATTTTTTATTCCACATGTTATACCATGATAAAATTGTTATGAAACCTACTAATTTTTTATAGTTTATTATATTATGAAATGATTATTGAACTTATATCTTTTCTATAGGTTAAGATATGATGAAATGTTTATGAAACCCATTTCATTACATGGGTTATGATATAATTCTTTTTAATGATGTTTTGGAACACATAAAAATTATTTTCATTATCTTATTGGTGTGACCAAAATCTCAATCAAATGGTTTGGGTAAATATTTATATCTTGTTATATATATAAGACTAGAATAGGGAATGCAGCTAGTTCAAAAGTACTTTTTATTCTATGACTGTCTTGGGAGTGAACCATGACTACTATGATGATTTGGGGTGTGAACCCATTCCACTATTATGGTTATGGGAATTATCATTTACTGTTATGAAAATTATTTTATATTCTTATGGTTATTCTACAATTCCATCTATTATGTCAATGTTATTCTATCACGGATCATGTTCTTTGATTTATTTATGATTCGTGTCTTATGAACTGCCAATATTTTTTCAATGGAACAATATTATGATAGTTTATGTGTATGATATGGATTTAAATTATTATGATCATATTATAATGCCCTTGTGTTCATGTTATTCTTATCTATCTACCAAGTTTTCCCCTACTAAGAATATGATATCACACTTTCTTATGTTTCATTTCCAAATGTTATAAAGAATGGTTTTATGCAGGGTATGTTTTTTAAGATTACTAATATAACATATTGCATCTCTTAATTTTCTTGAGAATTCCATAGGATGTAACATGGCCATAAGATACATCCCCAAGACACCAAATGCTAGAAATAAATGCCAAGGGATTCATTAATAGTTGGGGATAATTTTATATATGAAAATAAAACAACCAACCAAACATGTCATAACCAAATAAACCTCTAAATGATATATGATATCAATGAATGTGAACTCAAATAAACCATTTTCATTAAAATAAAACTAAAACCAATCACCACAATAAAATATTGTAGAATCAAAATACCTAGTGGAATACTACAAAACATAAAAAAAATCAATTAAAACCACAACTACAAAGCTCCAATGTGATCCAAGACCCACTTCAAAAAATATTCTATGTATCCCTAAGAACCACTAGATAAATTTGACACATTAACTTTTCCCACGCCCCAATAAATGAAATTTGCATAAAAGTTACAATCTAGAGGTCAATAATGAATCTCGGTAAGCTTTCCAAAAATTACTTCCCTACTCACACCACAAGGATATAACAAGGTATAACATTTATATAAAACAATTTATATAAAAACTTTATAATATTTTTCCTCAAAACGTAAAATATTTCTAAGAAAAATAATTTTCCAACCCAAAACAGTTTAAATGAAATTCAATAAAGCATGTTATCCCAACCACTTCACAATCCATTTTGGCTTATATCATTCTAAACCACACATCCATAGATGCCCGAATCGTTATGATACTTCCATACTCGTGAGTATTTTCCCCTTGATCTAATAAGATATCACAAGGTAATTAAATATCATGTTCCATTACACCTTTCGCACTAAGAACAATGTCATATTTCAACTGTGCCTTGTACAAAATATGTACACACAACACCAAGTATCCCCAAAAAAAATCCAATACAATAATTAAAAAACCATTTCAATTCCAAAACCATTTCAATAAAAAATATGTATTGAAAAGTATTTTACAAAAAATGAAACAAGAAACTATTTTTAAATCAACATTTTAAAATGATTTATCAAATTACTTTTCACAATAATTATATAATTAAAAAAAGAGTTGAAACACACTAAAGAAGGTTTATACCATGATTTTTATAAAAATTTCACAATAAATTTCAATTAATTTAACCAATTTGAAACTATGTCTTCATGTTATAAATAGAGGAGTCGAGAGTGAATCCACCTACCTTAGAAATTTAGGGGAAATGATCAACAAAATGTAAAATTTCTCTAAAACCGTGTCAAGACCCCAAAACCCTCCTTAAATATCTTCTCCTACCTTCAAAAAAGTCAAATATAATCATCTTTGGAATTAAAATACCTTACACCAATCCACAATGAACATATAACTAAGAAACAAAGAGATAGGGAGAATTATATGTAAGGAAAATCATGGAAAATCTCCAAGAGCAATGACTTATCAAAAAAATTCAACTTCAACACACCAAAAGATGCCTTCGTATTGCCTATGGATCAATGTGAGAAGACTCCTTATCCTTATAGAGGAAAAAATATTGAGTTAAATCCTTTTAGTGGGGAACGAGGGGTTATTCATTAAAACGGACCTAGATACACTTTTTTTGGATCTTGCTTTTAAATATTTCATGGTTAGTCGCGCGATTAGAAAAATTGTGTGCTAAACATACACCAGATTCTATCTCAAGGGGGGACTTACATTGTTGGCTTGCACAGTTAGAAAAACTCTGTTCCAACTACACCAAATCATTTTTCCACTGATCATGGTTTCACTTCGGTGGTTATATGGTTAGGAAAAACTGTGCACCTATAAGTGCGCCTTCTCATTATCCCATTCCTCAATGTGAACAATTGTTTATAGGTTTTAATGGGTTTCCCTAAAAAATTCACCAATATTTCACCTTTAAAAAATCTCCAAAACATTCTATATGTCTTCCAAACCATCCCATACATCACCCAAACACTTTATATACATAAAAGGAAGATATAAATGGTTACTTACTTGAAACCTAGGGTGATACATTCTCCCCACCACTGTCATGTCTATCCCAAGAAAGTAGAATACCATTGGTGTCCCGAAAGATTTTGTGACTTTTCTCGAACATTTCCTGCTAAAATTCCCATGTATCTTCAAGAATATGACCATGTTGCCACAAAACCCACACTAGACCAATGATATTTACATGATATACTTTCTAATTCCAATCCAAAATTTACACTGGCATGTGAACTAATAAAGAATCCAACTCTAGTTTAACATGATCCCATAAAATCACATGGTCTGGATCAGGATGAAAAATTTTCAACTAAGGTACATGAAATAAAATATGCACATTAGTAAACAAGGTGGAAATGGAAAATGATATGCGACCTCACCAAATCGTTTAAGTATCTCATAAGGGCCTATGTATCTCAAAGATAACTCTACTTTATTTCCAAAATATTCATTTACAAGCCTTTGAGAGATTCTCAAGAACTAATGACCACTCACTTTGACAAACAACAACCATTTATGATGATCCATATATAGTTTCTAATGACAGTGATTGGTCTCCATCAATTTTCTGATCAAATGAATCTTCTTCATTGCCTCTTCGGCAAGGATTGGATAAATTGGTGAAGTCTCACCTATTTCCATCCAACAATGTAGAGAAAAATACAGACACCCATAAAATGATTCAAAATGATCCATATGTATTGAGTCCTGATAACTATTGTTATAAGAGAACTCCCCAAATGGTATGAGATCTTACCATGATCCATCAAAATCTATTACCCAAGCCAAAAAAATGTATTCCAATTTTTGTATTATCCTTTATAATTCACAATCCATATAAGGATAATATGATGTGATCATAGTCAACTGAGACCCAAGGGATTTATGTAAGGACTTTGAGAAATGAGACGTAAATGTTGGATCTCTATCATAAACTATATACACTAGTACACCATGCCTCATTACCACTTCTTGGATATAGGTATTTTACGAATACTCCGCCATATAAGATTCATGAATATAGATAAAATGAGTTGACTTTGTGAGTCGATCCACTATCACCAGTATATAATCATGTTTCAAACCCATTTTTTGGAGACCTGTTACAAATTCCATAGCTATCTGCTCACATTCCCACACTATAATAGGTAAATACTGAAACCTTATTTCGTTTCACTGATTCTCTACCTTAACCTTTTGAAAAGTTAATTATCTTGAAAAAAACCATCCACTTTCCTTTTCATACAGACCCACGAAAAATGTGCTTGAAATTCTTTGAACATTTTCTATATTCCAGGATGATAAACCCGTATTGAATGGTGGTAATAATGAAGACGTTGTTCTTGAGAATCCATATGTACGACCATCGAATCTGTCAACCACAACACTGATCTCTCATCCATCTTTCATCCCTCAAAGTTCTCCTCACTATTGTGTTTTGACATCATAGTCACACATTCTACATCATATTTAGGGGCATCTATATCCATCTCCACCAAATCAGGAACAAATGAAATTGGAATGAAAATCACTACATTATGGCAGTCACCACATTATAAGCACATGTTAGTTAGAACTGACAACAATTTACACTCATCATAAGCTTCTTCTTCCAATTGAGCATATGATTTTATACCTCATATATCTTATACAGAATTTCATTTTCTCGATGTATACATTATGAAATATTCAATCATTTAAAGATACTAAATTTACCTTCTATATATTATATTCAATTCCATTTGCAAAAAATTATGTTTCAAGCACTTATGATCTGTTAACACAGTAAATATATCACCAAATAAGTAATGATGCCAAGTATTCAAAGAATGTACTAAGTTAACTGACTATAAATAATGTGTTGGTAGTTCTTCTCATAATACCATTAATACATTGATAAATATGGAACAACATGATATCCTTGCAGGAGAACACATCCCAACCCTAATCTAAGAGCATCACAATACATCAGATGACCTTGTCCTTATTTTGAAAAAATTATCATTGGTGTTGATTTTTGGAAACTTTTATGCTCTTGGAAGGACTTTTGACATTATACATTCCATTGGAATGGAACATTATTCATTGATAGAGATTTCATAGGTGATGCTAGTCGGTAAAAATCATGAACAAACCATCAGTAATAACTAGCTAGACCGAGGAGAGTATGTATATCGAAAAAAATATTTGGAGGTTTCCAAGAGATATTATATTTTATCTATAATGGATCTATAGAAACAACTATTTCAAAAATTACATGTACTAGAAAAGATAACTCATGTATCCAAAAATATCACTTTTATAATTTGGCATATAGAAGATGATCCCTCAAGATTCGCTATGTTGTCTCTAAGTGTTTCTCATGATAATCCCTTTTCCTTGAATATACCAATATTTAAAAAAAATAATCACAATAAAAGAATCTATATATCTCTAAAATATATGATTCATCAATTCCATACAGACTGCTGGTGAATTTTTAAGGCAAAATTGCATTACCACATACTCATAATGTTCATATCCACTCCTAAGTGTTTTCTTTGGAATATCCACCTTCTAAACTGGCAATTAGAGATATAATGAACCCAACTCAATCTTATAGAACCATTGAACTCCCCATAATTGATCAAATAGATCATAAATTCACATAAGTTTACACTTGTTATTTATTGTAACTTGGTAAAGCTTATGATGATCCATACACAACCAAAAAGTTTCATTCACCCGTTTTACAAACAACATCGGTGCTGCTCACAAAGACATTCATGGACTAATGAACTCCATTTTTTTCCAGCCCTTAAAACTGCACTTCAAATTCCAATAATTATATTCATATCATTCAATAATATATAAGTGAAATAGGATAGGTCCTAGAGAGGATATCAATCATAATGTCCACTTCCATAATAGGTGGAAACCCTGTAAAATATTTATGGAAAAATATCTAGAAACTGATCAACCACTACTAGAAAACTATTATTCTTGATCTCTTCTATTGATTATAAATTCAAAACTACCTACTGGTATGATATTGTTCCAAATACTAGTTCCAAAAATCATTTTTCATCTACCTTAACATTCTTATATCCTATAAAGATATTCTCGACACCATCAGTAGTTATAAAACCGACCTTTCTAGTGTAATAGTAAGTGTGAGACTTAAATGTTGTCAACTAATATATACCTAGGATTATATTGAAAATATCCATATATAGTGTATAGAAATATTATTTCATCTTGGCACCATCAACGATTATATAACATGCTCAACACATAAAAGCTCGACACTCTTTTTGACCAAGAAGAGTTTGAATTTTAATAGGGAAGTCATCATCTATACTTTTAAAATAAAATAAAAAAAATAAATAAATAAATTGGAGAAAAATTAATCAAACAAATCTTTTATAAGGTGGTGTTTTAAAATAATCATTCCTATAATCATAGATATTCAATATTAATCATCAACAATAACCTGCTTAACTCCATATAGTTACTTTCTCACGGTATAGTCCTCTCTATTATCTCTCTTGATATGTCACTCTCTGAGTAGTCATGGTATTCCTAGAATCACCAATGCTATATCTATTCTGATATTGAGATAAATTCTGCTTCCCTCAACCCTTCAAGGCATACAATGCCTGTGACACCTAAGAAGTTTCCAAAATAACCGACCTCCGAGAACTAAAAGAATTATGCTAAAGATTCCCCATTTTTGTAATTTTTGAATTCTCTTAGTGGTGTCATACACTCTAAATTCATGTGGTCTAAAGAAAAACATTGAATACATCAAGATTCCATCATTAATTATAGAGGAAGATTCACCGATCCAGACACTTTATTTTGAGTTATACTCCAACCATGGAAATAAGCGTATATCTTCTACTTTCTCCAAGAATTAGAGTTCCAACCATTTCCCATGGGTATAAACATGATAACCCCTCCCATATCTCCTTAGATGTCACATTATTCCATTGTTTCTTCGTTGACCATCTCTATATAACCCGTAATAAAGAGAATCATAATCTTTGAGCTAATCTCCTACCTCAACAATGATTTAAATATGTGTGCCTTCTATGATGCACACGATACAACATCAGGTGAAATGTGCAATAAATTCATAAATATAGTGTCATAATCTATGTTATAAGTAATTTCTTACATAAATTTGAAGAAATATGTTATTACTTGATATCTTAATGGGTGAGGATAGAATGGTTCATTAAAAATTTATCAAAATTATCCCATGAAATTTCATTGTCTAATTTACCCTGAACAACTAAATCTCACGACATGTTTGAAAAATCATTCAGCGTATACATTTCCAGATTAACCTATAGTACTGCTGGTGTTATGATTAAATCAATGATACACTTCATCATATTTATCCACAACTCTACCTTTTCGAGCTCAGAATCACCTCGATGGATGGGTGGGTTCTGTTTCTAGAATTGGGTGGGATGGTCCACTTTTCATGGATTATTCCTCCTCTTCCAACTCTCCATAGCTTGAAAAACATCCACAATTATCTTAACTAGCTATTGGTTCACCTCTAGATCAAGTGGAACCATATTCTCATTGGTTTTTTCTAGTTGGTTTTTGTGACACCTACTAGGTTCCATTTTTTATTCCAACAAAAAATGCCATAAGTGTCCCTCTCTATTAACTAGAGCCTTAGAATTTCGAAAAAAAATATACATCATACTATCACAACATATCATTAAAAAATTCTACATTTCTATAAACATACATTTTTTAAATTTACAATGTACTTTTAAAAATAATTCTATTTTCAAAATACCACAATCATGCTCTTTTTTCCAAATCTCACATTTGAAAACAACATTATAATTTTTTTAGTAATTTCCATGATTTCACCATATCATAAATCATTAATCAAAATTAAATATGCACACCTAGTGGGAAGTCATTTCTATGATGCATGTTATGCTCATCTCTTTAGAAAAACCCGTAATAATGAGATTACAAAACTTGTAAGTGTCTTCAAAACACTTATGTACCCAAATTACAGGTAAATTCATGTGTACCATGAAAAGGTTAGATATATATTTTTATTCTCAATATTTTAAGTCTGGAAAGTCATATTCCTTTCTATATTCTCATGTCTAGGAATAAGATTGAATGAATTTTAACTTTGAGACCAACATAATTGATGACCACTTGTTTCACAATGATGTTTGGAAGGACCAAGACTGACACCACTTATCTCTAATAGATATTTAGACTGACCAAACAGATACTACATGTCTTAAATAGAAATTTTGTCCAACCAAAATGATAACACTTGTCTCAAACAGAAATTTCAACTGATGAAACTGATAGAAATTGTAACATCTCATCCACATTAACTGTCTTCAGAAGTTGGGAGGATGTTTCTTGACCATAATTGACATCCTGAGATGATAAAGAATGGAAAAAAATTCCAATGCCTTTGTTAAAATATGGTGGAATATCTTCCCTTTAAAATAAACAACCAACCAGGAATTTCATAACCAAATAAACCAATACATGATGTATGATATCAATGGAAGACAATTAAAAGAAACCCTTGATATTAAAATCAAACAAAAACAAGTACCCCAATGGAAGACTACAATATCAATGTACAGAGTATAAGACTACAAACCCAACAAAACTCAATGAAACCCTCAACTCCAAAGATCCATGTTGAACCAAGATCCACTCCACAAATATCCAATGTAACACTAATAACCACTAGAGTAGTGTGATATATTACCTTTTCCCATGTTCGGGTAAATGAAATTTTTTAAAAAAAACTAAAGTGCCAATGACACGGTGAGTAATGAATGATTTCCTCAAATGAATTCTCCACTCACGCCACTAGGATAAAACAATTTAGCACAATAATATTTAAAAATTAATATTAAATATTTAAAAAAATTATAAAAAAAATAATTTCATAGATTAATATTTTTCCAAATAAAAACACTTTTCCATGAAAAGAAACCAAGAATTTGTTTCCTAACCACTTCAAAATCCACTTGGTATATCCCATTCCAAACCACACATTCACAAATTAATGCTTAATTATAACAGTTACATACACATGAGTGGTTTCTAGTCAATCTACCAAGTCCCCACATTGTAATTTAATAAAATATTCTGATACAACTTTGGAATATAAGACAATTTCATATCTCAACCAATCCTCATTTGTAATATGAACACACAACACCAAGTATTTGAAATAACCATGCCAATACAATCATTCCGAAACCATTTCAATTCCAAAATCATTTTAATAAAAAACCTTTTCATTGAAAACCTTTTTGTATAAACAAAACAAAGAAACAGTTTTGAAATCACTATTCTAAAATCATTTATCAAAACACTTTTTACAACAATTCCACAATATCACAAAATTCCACATACTATCATTAATGAAGGTTTTTACAGTTACTTTCACACAAATTTCAAAAAAAAATTAAATCAATTTAATTAATCTCAAACTAATAATCCATGTTATATATATATGAGTCGAGATTTAAGCAACCTACCTCATAAATATTTGTGAAAATGATTAATGGCACAAAAAATGCCCATGAAACCAGGTCAAAACACCAAAAACCTTACATAGATCTCTTCCACTAACATGAAAATAAAAAATCTAATCATATATGGAATGAACTATGTTTTATTTATCTATAATGGACATATATCTATGAAACTGAGAGAGAGGGCGAAGCGGATCTAAAGAAAACCAAGGAAACCCACTATAAACAATGGATTACATTAGAATTCTGCTTCAATGCACCAAGATAAGACTTATGACTTTCAAAGAATCGATGGTAGAATCCTCATTAACCATAAAAAAGAATAAATCCCATGTTAGGGCCATTCTGGGAGAAAAAGTGATATTTAGTAATTTTAACCTAGATCTACTTTTTCTAAAACTTTTTCTTAAACTGAGCATGGTTGGTCACATGGTTTGATAAAATGTGTGTTAATTTTGTTCCAGCTTTAATCTCAAAAGGTAAATCACATAGTTTCATCACATCGTAAGAAAAATCGTGCACCAACCATGTCAAAAGTTCTTTGTGCCTTTAATCCTGGTTTCTCTTAGGTAGTCGCATAGTTTAGACAAATTGTGGACCTTCCCTGATGCTTTCTCCTTAGCCTATATCTCAATGTGCACAGTTTCCTATAGATGTTTCACGGCTTCCTAAAACTTTGAACTAATATTTTTCCCTTATAAAATAACTAAATACATTCCAAACTTCTTATAAATCCTCCCATCCTTCACCCAAACACTCTATATACATAAACAAATATAGAGGATTACTTACTTAAAACCTTGGGAGGGGTGAAACAACTAAAAGGTGACATATTTATGGGTTATTTTGAGGATCATACACAAAATTGAAATATTTCATACCTATTACCCAAATTCACCATGTGATTATAGTCCTCGAGCTTTTTTGTGTAATTTATTGAATATTCTCCTCAAAAGATATAATGTCTATGTGTGAAAACCCTCAGAAACTACATTTTATATGTTTCTTCGAAACATTGATCATATCTACTAAAACTAATTTTGGTTTTTTATATATAAAATTTATAAACTAAGTAATTAAAATATTAATTTAATATCATAATTTCTGAATATTTTAAAAAAATATTAACACTTTTTTGGTTTTATATCATAATTTATATACATTAAAAATAAAAAAATTTATATATATATATAAATATATAAAATTAAAAATAAAATTGAAATTCCACATAGATTATGTCATCTAATATTAACTCATAATATTAATAATTTATTCTTTACATATTTCATGAATATTTAATAATTAAATATGAACTCATTTTTATGAAAATGAATTTTTTAATCAATTTATCTAAAATTTATAGCTTATTTTTAAATTATATTACATTTTTAAATTCATAAATTATATAAATTTTTTAAAACATATTATATCATAAATATTGATATTCCTTACACCAAAATTTGTTTTATGGTAAAACACATATCACCCAACTAATCACATTGTGATATCTCATATTTCTAGCTCATTTTTCCCTAAAATACACCCTATGATATATGACATATCACTTTTTACAACACAATGGGTTTCATCTATCACATAAATAACATAGTTTTATTTTAAATAACATATATTAATATAATTAAATCATTGTTTATATTTCATTAATTCTCAATATTATTCAAATTTCACGCCCCAAATTTTACCAAATATCACATTTTTTATTAGAACATGCATTATGATATCTTATATCACTACTAGGATGTGATACTAAAATTTTTAAAATCCTAAACTAAACTTATCAATGATATTGATATCTTATATTATTTTTATAATGTTATGGTGAATGGATCAAATTCTTTCTGTCATATATCTCTCCCTATGATATCTACATTCATTAAAATTTTGTGATTGTAAAAAATAATAGAATTTTTTAAAAATTATGAAAATGGCTATGATAATACTTCTTGGTTTTAGTAGACAAATCCTTTTCCAAATGTAATGGAAAATAGTACAAACCTATGGAAGAATATAATTTCCATAGGTGTTATGTAAAAATAATATAAAAAAAGAAACATATAGTTTATATTTCTATGTATTTATATCAAAAATATCAAATGAGCCTTATTATTATAGTTGTTATATGATAGATTAAGTCACTAAATCCTTTGTTATGATCTCCTTTATCGTAATTAACAATAGATCATCTAACCTAAAAATGAAAAAATAGAAAATAGATACTTATATTTCAATGTCAAAAATTTAAATACATAACATTTTGTTCGGCCACCATTATATAGGATAATATTTTATTCTTTAAGGGTTGATTAATTATTGAATCATTAATTTCATCAGTATAAAATATATTACAACACTTGTAACATATAATACATTTACACAACATAAAACGGTAATGAATATTTAATAATTAAAATTTTATTGTCATATATTTCAAACTCCATTAAACATAAGCTAATGATGATAATAACTAAAATTAATATCTTTTGGGGAATGAAATGGATGGGGACTAGGAGAAATTCCATTATACACAGTTTCACTTGAAGAAATATCCATATATCTAACTATGTGATTTAAGAAACATATAAATATCACTAATAATAATAAACATATAAAATATGACTCATTACAATATCAAAATATTTTATATAAATCTATTGAACAAATATATTTCACTTTTCAAAATAAATATAATTTGTAGTCTCTTATAAGTGTTTATCACACTTATTATTGTTACAACCAAGAGGTTGTATATTGGTTTTGTTAATAATAAATATGATATTCTATGATGAGTTTATAATTAATATTTGCTAAATGTTTGAATTTTTCATGATATGATGATTTAATTTTGTATTTATTCATAGATACACCTTGATATCACTCTATATCAATGTCTTTTCTTTGGAAGATTAATCTGGATGTGTTTTTAAATCTATGAATATTGTATATTCTAGAAGATATAATAAACATGATGAATTTTGGAATATAAAAGGTGTTGATATTCAATGATAATTAACTAAAAATTTTATTTTTAAATTATATGTGTAATTAAATTCTATAAATGAAGTTTGGTACTCTAATAATTTATGTTTTGTGAAAGAAAATTTCTAGATTTTATGAGTTAAATAACTGAAGTTTGATGATTTTTAATATGATTATTCAAGAATATAATGGATTTTCAAGGAGATTTTTCTTAAAATATATTATTAGAAGTCTTTTTTATATGACTAGAAGAGATTTAAGAAGTCATAGGAAAATGAAACTCCTTCAATAACATCAAGTTTTATACAATAAAGATGTATTTCATAAGGATAATTAGGCCGTGATGAAAAATTTGTAATCTGTTTTTAGGTTATCTATTCAAATCATCTTTTTTATTGTAAGGTTGTTTTGTTTCCTGATACGATCAATAATAAAATATTATTAAAGGAAAACACATATTGATTCTCAAGTATGTAAATAAAAAAGGATATGATACTCAAAATTTCAGTTTTTTCAGCACTAGAATAACATATATGTTGTGACGATTTTCTACAAATCATGACATAATAGGTAGATGAGGGTTTTTAAAGAAAAAACTGATCAGTCAAACCATATATAGACACGTCATGATATATATCTATAATCTAGAGTAATTAAAATATAATTTATGGGTTAGTTAACTCGTGGTTTTTTTGTGAATTTTGGAATATCTATTAACATTACCTTTTAATTCTAATGGGAAAAAATTTCTACGGGAGGTCTAAAGGATGGATTTTAATGAGATTATGTTGAATTTTTTATTATAATTAAATTTAAAATTTTAAATTAAAATAATTCTAGGATAAAATATACTCAATTTTAATGACTTGTGTTTGTAAAAAATATATTTTAAATGGAAGAAAATATAATATAGGGAACTATGTCATTAAATATGTGAAGACAGATGATAAAAAAGGATTTATATATATATATGTGTGTGTGTGTGTGTGTGTGTGTGTGTGTGTGTGTGTTATTTAAAATAAAAATTAGTATTTGGTATTTATAATTTATTTATAAATTTGGAGTGGGATAATATGAGTTATTTTGAAAATCATTAATTTTTAGGTAACTAAATAAACTGAATATAAATCCTAAAATGCAATCGTTATCTATAGTATCACTTTTGTGGAAATCTTTATTAGAGATCATAGACTTGACTCTTCACATAATGATTTCATCATGTTATGTAGTGTAATTGGACTAATCAATTTCATTATATTGAATAATCATATATGGATTCAAATGATGCACAATTCACTTACTAATCATTGAGTGACCTTCATGTTAATAAAATAAGAAAATCCTATATGTCTATAAAGTTATTTCATCTATAGCAATTCAGAAAGGAGGATAAAGGGGTTACATTAAGGCTGCAGTGAGATAATCCATAAACCAATCAATAGGATACGATCCTTTGTGAGGAGTGACCTTACATAATCTTGTATTGATAGAGAGAATTGGAGAGAAGTGAACATATATAATCCTTACATCTATGAAATATTGCGTTATGATGTATTTTAATACACTAGAATAATATCATTTGTATGCTTCTTGTATGTATCCTAATATGGGTAAACTAGGTAAAATATATGTGCTTCATTATTTTATATTCTATACATATGCATGATTTTTTATGATGATATGTTAGTGGAATAAAAAAATTGATCTTGGGTTCCATTTAACAATGGAATAAGATCCAAAATTAACGGAGTAAGGTAAATGGTTTAAATCTATATATGAGATGATTAACTCCACCCATCCTTTAAGGTCTCATAGGTTACTACCAGTTTTATCAAAGCCTATAAGTTTTGTAGTGGATTCAATTTTAAATTTTTATAATTTAGAATATTCTATTATATATTTTAATTCAATATTGAATATATATTATAATCTTATAATGTATTCTATTTAAAAAATGAAAATGGACTATAGTTAGTTTATAGTATTGAATTATATCGTAGAGGTACCATTGAATTACAAAATATTATGATACAGAATAAATTAATTATTAGAGGACTATTGAAAGAGCTCTATGAGTAAATTCCAAAACATGGCGCTAAACCAATATGATATAATCATGTTGTTGACTATCTGGTTTAAAATCATCAATAATCATAGTAAAATATGTATTTGAATCAAATGGTTTTTGAACAAGATAAGATGGTATAATTATTGACTAATACTATTCAATATCAAAATAATTTAGTTGTATCTCTTGTTGAGAATATCATTCTATTCACATGGAGGACACTGGGGGGTTTCTATATATGATGATTTATTCTGAAATAAAATATTTGGTGGATTTATTACTGTTGTGGGGTTGTATATTTATAATGATAGTATTTGTAGATAAGTGTTGGTTAATTTTCCAATGAAGGTTATTATAGAAGCACTTGATAAGAATATCTAATCTCTATGGAAATTGTAGTATGATTCCAATGATTTTATAAGAAAGATTTATAAGGATACCCTTGAGTTAAATGCACTAATTAAATGTTTTCACAAATTGTATATGTTTGAGAAAAATGGGGTCATAGATAAATTTTTGGGAATTGAACATTTATATGATTTATGAATTGTATTACTTTTATTCTTAGGATTTTTTCACATTCCAATTGATTAGAACAACATAATCAACCATCGAAACATAATACTATTAAAAAAATCATAATTTTTTTTTCTCCTCAATCATCACTTATAAGTCACACATATCACAAATTCAAAAAAAAACTCAGAAATAATTCTAAATAGATTATAATAGATGATAATGTGGACATAATATGATTCACAAGGTGATGACTTATATCTTTCTACCATATGATAACACTACCAAACATTATACTACCAGAACTATAATGATAAGGATCATTATATATTAAGAGAACATGATTTCAATTAATATCAGTAAATGTTACAAGTACTTATAAAAATTGACTAATCTTAACAACATATAGTCCAAAATTTGTTTATAGAGGTAACCATCTAGTCACAAAGGTTTTACTACTATCAAAATGTTTTAGTTATCCATCTGTTGACCTCAACATTATTCAATGGATTTCAAAACCTCAACCACAATCAAAAATGGGGTTTTCAATAACATTATCTGGTGATTATGGACTAGCATGATTAACTTATTTTAGATTTTCTAATTTTTGAAAACTATACCGACATACTGAAGGTTTTTCTTCATTCCGATTATTAGATTGATAAGACATTTTGGAGTTCCTAATTCTGAAAGGTTAAATCTAGTTCATTAATTTATATTTACATATGAAAAAACCAAAAACATGAATATTGATTCACAGGTTATATGTGGAATTTTTTAACACATGAGAAAACTCATCATATTTTTTCTATAAATTCGATGTTCTACAACTAGTTTTGTTCAGCCAAGTCCTATTGACGCATAATGCAACTTCATGAATTAAAGGAATAAAACCACAAATAATATATCAGATGGATTATTCTTCCATAGTATCATCCAAAACTCTAAATCCTTGTATTATTATAAATAATAAATGAAATCAAATTTAACTTAAATTATTTTCATTCTTCTATAAAATAGTAGTTTCAGAAAAATGTGGATAATATTATAACTATCTCTGAATAACACTCCCCCTTTAGATAAACATCCTAGATATAATAAATAAGTGGATTAAACATAAAAAATCCTACATAAAATTCATTGATACTATTTATTATTCTTACTTTGTGGAAAATTTAACCAAAGGATGCTTCTAGGTCATACATCTAGCCAACATTTTTTCAAACATAAAAATGAAACTCATCGTGCTCTTTTGTGTGTCTCTATCACAAAGAAAATGTATCAATGAATCCTTGGAAATGATTTTTATAATCAACATATATAATCATATCTTATGATCCTCTAATGTATCATCTCATCTAGTCCATGTATTCCCATTGATCACATTTTTTGTGTGACATGAACCTTCATTTAACTCCCACTATAAAGGTAATATAATTTTATGTACATATAATCTCGTACATGAGTATTTCAAAGGATAGTACGTATAAAACATTATACATGTACTAAGATTAAATTTATTATGTTGCAACACCTGACTTAGATAACATTAATTTTCTTGAAATAAGATTTTTTGAATTTAAATATCTATTCAAACAAAATTTCCTGATGTAATATTTCATAGATAACAGCAGATTTTAAGATTTTCAATGCCTCTTTACCCTATTCCCCAAATTTTTTTCATATCCACGATCCTTGACATTAAATATTCTAGAAAACATTCCTTTCTATTGAAACATTAGTTAGATCTTAGAACCCTAAAGAAATATGTTATCCATAGAGAGTAAGAGTATCACATAAATCTCATCATCTTATAACATCTTGTAACTATAATTATCATAATCTCATCTCATTAAACATTTCACATTCCTAAAAGTTTCAAACATCTGGTTCCACTGACGAGGTTTCTATTTTAAGTTTTAGAGGCTTTATTTCATCTTATAAATAAGGTTTTACACTATATTGTATTCAAAACCTGTTGGTTTCTACATGTAGATCTCCTAGCCCATACTAAAGTAGAAAGGTAGTATTAACATCCATATTCTCCATGAGTAGAACATTAAAGGAAAAAAAATTTCTACACCATATGGATAGTAGTATTCTTAACTACCATTGAAAATATTTTAGAGAAATAAATTCCTAACATCTTTCTGAATCCTCTCAACACCAATCCTGACCTATATCTTCTACTTCCATTAGATTATTCAAATGAACAACCCAATAGTTCTCTGATTGATCAATTTCCTTCAAATAGTTCATCCAATATACATGATCTATTGAACTAAAGAAAATTCATTTATTTCATCATGGATAAATTCCACTACATCAAGTCAATGAGTTTTTTCCACTTAATGGAATTAGGGTTCCTTTATATCCATTATAAGAAATAAATATTTATTAAACCTAGTCGTCTAAACTATTAATCTATCTTTATATGATCTTCAAACTGTTTATTGGGAAAACATTGTTCAGAGGACATCAATTTTTAGTTGCCTAACTATCGAATGCTCAAATTTTGGAGGTTTTTATAAAGTTATATTATACAATTATAATTCTAATAGGTTTTATTATGGTTGAAAATATGATGAACATGTACTGATATCAGGATTTACTATTGTTTTTTATTTTTTATGTGATTTTATACATATAAATTTATACTTTAATGATTTTCTTTTTCATCCATCGCCTTTTTATTTATCCATGTTCTAAATCATCAATAAGATCATATTATTAACGATAAAGTTTCAACATCTAATGATTGTTTACTGGTAATTACCCCATAATATGAAACCCATATCTTTGTTTCATTAACCCATGATAAAATAGTTTTTTCACATACCCTCCATTTTATCCATATCATATTCATTTATCCTAGAAAAATATATTCTTTTGAATATTTTCTAGTTTCCAAAATCTAATTACATAATGGACTATTTATTTTTTATTAAAATTTATTCTATAGTAGTTGAAAGATTTATATTGGACAAGTATGATTCTACATTAAATGATTCTACCCAAATGGCCTTAGTTATCCCAATTTTCACACATATGGATATTTATTTCTCAATCCGTGTTTGGTTCATTATATCTATCAATATATTATATTAGGATTTTCTAGTAATTATCCTCCTTGGATTGATTCCCTTATATGATATAATTATTGGAAGTTACTTCCACTATAATCTCTATTTTTTTATAACTTGAGATATTTTAACTTCTGGACACTCTCTTTCTTCCGTATAGTTTCACTCTATGAATAAACTAAGAACAGTAGAACTATTATTATGAAAAAAAACCAATACCTTCATTTTCTAATCATTAATAAAATTGATGGAGTAATGATATCTTATATGTGATCATGATGGGGTACGTCCCCATACATATGAGTGGACTAACTCAATATTCAGAGATCCAATATTCCATCCATTCAAGATGAATTAATCATTATTTTTTAGTCGCGTCATAGATCTCTTATAGATTATGATAATTGTTGGACTATTTTTTATAATGACTTTCCAAGATAGATCCATAATTTTCATCCCACTAACATGATCAAGTCCACAATTCCAATTTTCTAGTTATTTTGAGGATCTACTTCCAACCATTTAACTTCCATCTGAAATACTAGTGAGAAAAAGGGTTTCATTATTTCCCCTTAGACCATAACCCAATATAATCAATTTACTATCCAAAATTTAATTATGAATTTAATTATGTAGCATGCATCATCCATCTACCCTAGAATGATGAGATTTTTTCTAGAGACATGGAAAGTGTCTCACATAAATAACTTATAGGAACCCTCTTTTTCTCCATCAATATATTAAAATTTTCTTTTCTAATCACTTCTAATGTCTCATAATTATCCAAATGAACTTTTCAACAAAATAGATATGTCTTAAAATAGAAACATGTGATCTTCCAATGTGTGGAATTATGCACCATAGTCAACCGCCCATGAACCCACTAATATACTGGTGCAGAGTATCATGTCCCTATAATATTTCATTCTATTTATATATTTTGAAGTTATCGAGGTGTACTTACTAGACCTTGATTGTGATTCCAAAAATTCATCTAACGGTGTCCACACATTTCACAATTTCATTAAGTGAGAACTAGACTAGATGATTTTCTATGATTTTTCTCTATATACTTATCTACCATTATTAAATGATTTCTTCTCTCCTATAAGCATCATATTCTCTTTAAATTATTTTCATTTTATTTTAGTACTCATTCATCTCTTATCTGGAGTTCCACATTGATGATCATGTTTCATATGTCTTTAAAAACATATCAATCTATATATAGGTGTATCTTACTACATTAACAACACTTTCCAATGAATCTAGTAATAATGAGTGTAGAATAATTTTCTATACATAATCCATTAATGTAACACTAATTTATTTAAACAATATTAACATAATGTTGAAGTTATTCAAATTTTCCATTGTTGATCATCCATCTAATAAATGCAATTTAAATATCCATCACATTAGAAATTAATTATTCAAAAAAATTAAATATTAATATATGTCTTCCAAGGCCACCATCATCTCAGTAGAAGATTTATTCACCTAGGTGTTATAGACCACCTTCTATACCAACTACATACTCACTAATAAATTTTATTTTCTATATTTATTTTTTGATTCTCACATCTCAATTTTTATCACGATCAACACATTTTAAAAGAATTGTTTTATAATTCATGTTGAGATGGTATTATATTTTCATCTACTAGAATCTATTGTTGGTTCTATCAAAAAAAATGACTTCAAACATATATTATTCCATTTTAAAATATTCTTATGATTATATAACCACCTAATATCAATATGAATCTGATTAAAATGAAAATGTTACCTAAGTTACCATGTGTGACAAACCCTTCACTGATGCATATTATTGGGATGAAAACCTTCAAACAATCAATAGATGATAAAAAATACATTATCTTGAATATCATACCTATTTATGGTTAAATGTTTTAGATTCAACCATTGGAACCTCCATTCCTTTGATAACTAACTAAATATATATTTCTAAACAATAATCACTACTTCTACGTTGAACATATAATAGCTTACAAAATACTGAAAAAATCAGAGATAAAATAAAAAATATTTGGTTTCATAATGAGTTATATATTTTTGACATTCATTATAAATCCATAGGATAACAATAAAATAATTTATATTAATAGAAGTGCATGGATAAGGATCATTATTGATTAACACCCATATATTATTATTCATATCAAGTACATGTTACAAGTACTTTAATGGATTGATTCATTTTAATAGCATTTGTTATCATCCCTATTTAATTGATTTAATCATCTAATAAATTAGGTTTATATACTATCCATAATTTATAGTCATCCATTTACTATCCTCGTTATTTTTTTGTGGCTTCTTCTAATTTAATCACGTCAGATGGTGTGCTATTAAATGCCTTCAAACAATGAGAATGGGTTATCCAACTCATCCCATCAAAATTTTCCCAACATCTACCCATTGTACATGTATATTAAAGATGTTGTGGTCTCTTCCATCACAGTACTAAGATAAACATTCGGAGTTATTCCTCACCGTAGGTTGAATTTGTAAACTTGAAGAATCTTTACATTCCCAACAATAAATTCTCAATCAATATTCTTGAATAAAAATTAAATTCAATTAATGGAGAAATTAAATTTGGAATAAATATCAAGAGTAAACAATTATATGTAAATGTAAATAGGATTAAAGATCATGAAATCTATTTACTATCATTACAAAAAGAAAATAAAATATAGGTGAAGATTCCCAAAAGGAAATATTAAGACAATGTAAAATTATTTTTAGAAGAAATATATTGTATTTTCATGAATTTTCTTAGTATGTGAGTAATGTTTAAAACGAATGAATTTTCTGCTATATAAAATTAAAAAATTCATCATAGAATTTTGGGGTCATCATGAATTCATCAGGAGAATCATGATGTTAAATGAAAAAAAAATTATGGGCAATGATTTTTGGAAGAACAATATATTGTCATTAATGGAAATCTAGAAAAGAAAATTGAATTATAAAATGGTGATAAATGTGTTTCAAAAATATAAAAAATAATGACATATCAATAATTAAAGGATGTTCTTGAATCAAAAACTTATATTCTAAGGGATCAGTTTGACAATATGTTTTTCTATTATGCGATTATTATATATATAGTTATCTTTTTTAATTATTCCATTAGAATGATTTCATACTTTAAAAGTAAGAGGCAATAAAAGAAATTTTTTAATAAAAAATATTTTATGGTTTTTATTATTCCAATTATTATGATTTTCATTGTGGTGTCGGTTGCTTCAAAAAAAGTCAACATGAAAGGTTATATTGAAAAAATTGAGAAAATGATACACCTTTTAAGTCATTTTTTATTAGGAATATAAATTTCACATAGTAATAAGGTTAGAAATAATTATTTGGTAATATATTCATGAAATTCATGGATAAGAAGATGTAGTGATTTAAAGAAAAGAATATCTTATGAATGTAGTTCCAAATTTTATATTTCAAAGTTTTTTAATATAAAAATAAAAAGTATTAATGATAAATTCCAGTACCCCTATGACTAGAAAAATATTATATTGGACTAAAAAGTGAATTTTTTACAGAAATGAACAAATTTATGTTCTTGATGAAATTTTAAAATAATTTATCATTTGGAAGGCTGCCATATATCAAAATTTTTTATGTTATAGTATAATTCATGGAATTAAAAGAAGAAATAATTAAAAACCAAGAATAAAGAAGAATATATCCTTGTGGATTGAAAAAAAAATATTAGTATAAAGAAATTAATTTATAATGAGAAATTTATATACCAAGAAGAAAAAAGAATCTATATTGGAGGGTGTATTGTTATGAAAATGAAAGAATATTTTTGTGAGTCATAGAATTTTTTATACTTAGTTCTGAAAATCACATATTAATTATGAAATAATTCATTTTCATGTGAATATTTTAATGGTTTTTTGTATGCTGGTTTGAATTTTTAGAAATTGAGATTTGGTAGTTTTTTGCCAAAAAATTTGGTAGACTAATTTTTATGTCTAGGTTATATCCACCAAATTTATGATCATTGTAAAGATACATTATAAACATGATTGGGGGGATATGAAGTTTGGTTGAATTCATCCTATGTTAAGGAAGATGCTGCTGATGGAGCTATAATATATCATAATGATTTTTTTTAATTCCTTCTATTGGATGATATCCTAAAATGTTTACTGAAACATTGAGGAACATAGGGAATAAAGATATACACTTTTGAGATGGTAATCACATGAAGCCTATAATATCTTATTTCTAAGAGATATATTTTGATTAATTTTCATATTTTCTATTTTTTTTAAGAGTTATTTTGATATTTTATCACTATATAACTCTTATAATTTGTACTATTTTTATGAATATTAGATCATTAGTGCTTGGGAGATTTGAGGTCGAAGACATGTTTGTATCTGATCATTTAGGGTTGTAAGGTTCCATGTTCTGGAGGCTGATCTAATACTAATAATGTTTCCCATGGGATTTTGATAGAAATATATAGTCAATATTATAGTTTATAAAAGTGGATGAATACCATCATATTGGTTAAATTTATGGCTTATATGGGGTTCGAAGATAACCCATTAAATAGTCTAATTTCATGTATTCTATGAATCGTGTTTATGATTCCTTTTTTTGTAAAAGTTTATTTTATAATATATTTTAATGGGTACATTATTTTTGATTCCTGTCACCATGATTTATTAATTTCCAACATATGTTTCATTTATTTAGAAGTATAGAAAATTTGGAAATATTTAGTTTCTATTATGATTACTTATTTTAATCTAATATATATTATGAGATGGTATTTTGTGGGTTTGTTATAATTTTTTGTATATTTAATAAATTAGGGTATGAGAAACTATAAGAAAATTTTTCAACTAAAATTCACTCCCTCTAGTTATTTACATACCATTTTAATCTGGGAAAGAAATTGGTTTCAATGTTTGTCTATACATATGTCATTGATCCTGGTATTATTATTTCTATTTTTATTGGTATATTAGATTTTGGTTCTTATATTCCTTATAATATCATGTTTTGAATAAATGTAATTTTTTGTATTTATGAGGGAAATAATTCATAATAGAGGTATTAAAAATAGAAGTATTCATCACCCTAATATTTTTCTTATTAATCATTATGAATATTGGAGAAATAATTTTGGGGATATAATTATTAATTCTCGTGATAAGAATTTTCCTCATATTGGTTGGAAGTTATAAGATTCTAGATAAAAAATTTTGATATTGTTTCTTGAGACAAGAAAGTTGAATTTTATTTCAGTTTTTTAGTAAGGAATAAGTTCTTGTGTGTTATTACATGAAAGATATATTGTAACATCCCACCCCATCACATTTCCTGGGGAGTGAAGAGGAATGCTACTCAGCCTTAAGTGATGTTCCCAAGGTGCCAAAGGCTGGAAATAAATGTTGAGGGCTTTGAGAATAAATGGGGGAATGATTTTATCTTGAGATAAAACCAACCAACCCAACAATCCACTAATTAACAACAGACTATATGATGCATGTCGATAAAAATCCAAACCCATAAAATAAAAAAAGGCATCCAACTAATCCATAACAAACCCACATGCCCAATACAACAGAACACACAAAACCATATTAGAGTAAAAGGCAGAAGACTAAACATGATACCCGATACAAACAAAGACACACTCTACAGATCCACACCAAGATCCATTCTCCAAAAACTAATACATATCCCAAGAATCGCCACGAGCCACTAGCAATGATATGCTTTATCATTATCTGTGTCGTGGAATATGAAATCTATAAAACCCCCCAAAGTGCCAGAGTAGGGGTTCAGTACTAATACACATTAGTTTTTTCCCAAATGACTTCCCTACCCATGACACCAGGATAAAACTATTATCACATTTATATAAACAATTAATATAAAACAGTCAATAGTACAACCACATACGACATGCCAAACACTTCTTATCACTCTATTTAAAAAAAATTCCAAAAAACCCTAGGAATTCAATACAACCATGCCACAATCCAATTCACCATTTCCCGTTAGCACAAAAAAATCCATCTTTTCAAAATGACACACAACAAAAAAACAATTACAGTGGGACTTCTGCCCATTTCATTCACCTCATTCACAACTAGAGATTCCTTCCGACCACTACTCTTAATGGTGGTTCTTCCGAACACTATCTTCCACCTATTATAGGGAGACATCCCACCCACATTCGTATCACTTTTTTACAAGCCACAACCAAAAATATAACCCACAAAGGCCAAAACAACATGAAAATAAGAATGTCCACAACATGCCAAACCACTTTAATAAATCAACCATTATTAAAACCAACATAAGATCATTTCCCATACCAACCACATTTCAATAAAACAATATCTTTATTAAAAACAATTTTCATCAACCATTTTCTCAAGTCAATCCCAGAAACCCATTTTAAACTCTCCACTTTAAAATCCACAGTATGATCATTTCACTATGAAACCCCCTTTTCCCCAAAAATCATCAAAACATCACCAATGGGATTTCCAACCCATTTCTCACATCAAAAACACAATTAATATTAAGAAACACAAATTAATTGTAACCAAGCATCATGTACTAGAAAAGTGGAGTTGATTGAGAAGCCACCAACCTATAGGGTTCCGACGAAATAGACCCACTAGCAACCGCGCTCCAAATCTAGCGAACACACCACTAAAAAATCTCTATATTCTCTTAACTAACATTTAAAAGCATTAAAATATACACCCAAGGAAACCACAACCCTGGATATACATACAACAGATGTAGTTCAAGAAAAACAAGAAAGGGATAAGGGTAGATCGAGAGGAAACCAGAATGAACCACGAGAGGAGACTTACCTGAGAAGAACTTCCTTCAAACCACCAAGTAATCCCTTCTAATCACTTCTAGAATGAGTGTAAGATCCCCTCCAACCCATGAGAACCTAAAATCCTGAGTGAGGCTCGAGTGGGAGTAGATTTGGAGAGAAATAGTTCAAGACTGAGGGGGACTGATTTAAAAACCCCATCTTTATGTTGTCACATGGTTAGTCCGCGTGATTTGGAAAACCGTGCGCACACCATTTTCACGAGAGAAGGGGTCCACATGGTTGCCTCGCATAGTTTGGAAAACTGTGCATAGGCCATTTGAAGCCTACTATCTCCCCTTGGACATCTTCTTAGAGAACCATCATGGTTTCCTATAACCATGATAAAATCGTGCACCCTTATAAAATCCTCCAAAGTTATTCAAAACCATTCCAAACTCTCCAAAACTCTTCCAAAATCATACCAAGAATGTTAAAGACATAAAAATTCATAAACATAGTCTACATATCTCAAATCAGGGGCACTACATTCTTATCACCATTAGACTTTCCATTTATAGAAAACAGGGAACCATTGCATTGCCGAAAGAGATCAGGTCGTTGCTCAATCATATATTTATCCCACTCCCAAGTATCATCATGAATCTAACCATTCTTCCACAAAACAGGAACTAAAATGATGCTTTTACCATGAAATAATTTCACTGGCCTATCCAAAATCCACACTGGCACGTGCACCAGTGAAGCATCTGGTTCTAGCTCAACATGATCCTAACGAATCACATGGTCTTAATCCTGTTGATACTTTTTAAACTGAAACACATGAAACACATTGTGCACCACACTAAATAGTGTTGGAAAATAAAAACGGTAAGCCACCTCTTTGATCTTCTCAATTATCTCAAAAGGCCCAATATACCTTGGAGATAACATACCCTTATTCTGAAACCGATGATGTCCTAACCGAGGAGAGATTCTCAAAACCACATGATCTCCCACCTTGAATGAAAACGATTGTCAATAATGGTCCTCATAAAATTTCTGACAACATTGAGATTTCTTAAACCTCTTCCTTATCAACATTATTTTCACCATAGTCTCTTGGACAAGGCTTGGTCCGATCATTGAAGTCTCACTGGTTTCCACCCAACATAGTGGAGAACGCCAAGAATACTCATAAAATGCCTCAAATGGATCCATATGTATCAAATCCTAATACTTGTTATTGTATGAGAACTCCACCAATGGTAACTGCTCCTCCAATGAACCAGAAAAATCCATCACCGAAACCCTTAACATATCCTCCAATGTTTATATCATCCACTCGGATTGGTCGTCCATCTATGAATGATACACCGTCCTCGTAGTCATTTATGTCCTAAGGGCTTGCTGCAAGGATTTCAAGATATGATATATGAACATTATATCTCTATCTGATAAAATCGAAACTAGAACACCATGCCTCTTTACCACCTCCAAGATATAGATTTTGGACATTTCTTCCACCGTATGTGATTTATAATCAGGATGAAATGGGCTGACATTGTGAGTCAATCCACAATAACCCATATGGAATTGTGCTTCTGAACCGTTCTTGGGAGACCTATCACAAAATCCATTGCTATCTGCTACCATTTCCACACTAGGATTGGTAAAGACTGCAACATACCTACTAGACACTAATGCTCTACCTTGACTTGCACACAAGTCAAGCATCTCGAGACAGACTCGACCACATCCCTTTTCATACCATCCCACCAAAACTACACCTTCAACACCGTATAAATTTTCTAAATTCTAGGATGGATTTCCCACATAGAATAATGATAATCCCTTAGATGTTCCTCTTGAAAATCCACTGTTACAACCATCCTAGTTTGCAAACACAAGACCGAATTCCCATTCAGTTCCCAGTTCTCAATGGTCACCCCACCATTGAGTTTTTGACCTCATGAACATACACTCGGAATCTGATGTATGTGCATATTTAACTAAACCAATCAATTTATGAACCAACGAAACCAGAAAGAAGACCACTCTATCACCCCAGTCCTCACATTACAACTGCATGTAAGCTATGACCAATATCAACTACCACTGATCTGATGCATTTTTCACCACTTGAGCATATGATATTTTACTAAATTCATATGACACCTTATTTCCCTTACCTAGTGTGTACATTAAGTCAAAATCAAACATCTGTAGATATTTCATCCATCTCCTTTCCCTCAGCTTCAAATATCATTGTGAGAAGATTGTATTTATTATCTTGTTATCGGTAAACATTGTAAATTTCTCACTAAAGAGGTAATGATGCCACATGTTTGAAGCATAAACCACTACTTACAACTCCCAATCATGTTTTGGGTAGTTATTCTCATAAAACCTAAAATATTGTGATCGATAAGCAACCAAATGACCACCCTACATGAGAACACACCCCAATACCAATCCCAATGCATCACAACACACCATGTACCCTTTCCCTGGTTATAGAAAAACCACGATTGGTGATGATGTAAGGAAACATTTAACTCTTCAAATCATTTATAACACTTCTCATTCCATTGAAATTGGGTATTATTTCTTGTAAAAGTTGTCATCAGTGAACCCAATCATGAGAAATCATGAACAAAACTTCAATAATACCCAGCTAGACCAATGAAGCTTCATATCTCGAAAAAATTCATTGGATTTTTTCATTAGATAATATACTCTATCTTTTCTGGATCAACTAAAACACCCTTCTCAAGAATAACATGTCCATGGAAACAAACCACTTGTATCCAAAATTCCTAGTTTGACAATTCGGCATATAACTGATCATCCCTCATGATACCCAACACTATTTCCAAGTGATTCCTTTTCTCCACCCTCGTCCTTGAATACCCAAGTATATCATCAACAAATATCACAACAAAAGAATCCATATATCTCTAAATTATCTAATTCATCAATGCCATAAAAACCGCTGGTGAATTCATTAGACTAAAGTTCATAACTACATACTCGTAATGGCTATATCTACTTTTGAAAGTTGTTTCTAGAATATCCTCCCTCATCACCGGAAATAGGTGATACCCTAACCTCAATTCAATTTTGGAGAACCATTGATCTCCCCTCAACTGGTCAAACAAATCATCAATGCATTGAACTGGATATAGGTTCTTTATTGTAACCAGATTAAGTCTATGATAATCAATATAGAGCTGCAAGATTCCATCCTACTTTTTAACAAAAAAAATAAGCACTACCCATGGAGACGTGCTATGATGGATGAACCCTTTTCTTTATAACTCTTCCAAATACACCGTTAATTCCTGTATTTTGGTTGGTTCCATTTGGTTAGATGGAATTGAGATAGTCCTAGTCCCTAAAAGGATATGAATCATATACTCTACTTCCCTCACGAACAGAAAACCTGAGAATTATTCGTGAAATACATCCATAATCTAACCTAAAACATCCACAAGAACACTCTTCACGACACCTTCCACTGATTCCAATGACAAGGCCCCTAATTGATATGATATTTTTCAAATAGTTGGTGCCAAAAATTCTGTTTCACCCATATTTTCACTCTTATCCCCTCTAAAGAGATGTCTAATGCCATCCTCCATCAAAAAACTAATCGTTTTCATATAGAAATCGATGGGTCCTTAAACATTTCCAACCAATCCATTCCTAAGATTATATCACAAGCATCCATCTCAAGAACTAAGAAATCTCACATCAATTTGATTCCATCCACCACAATGAAATAAGCTCTACCGTGAAAGCACAACACTCTCTTTGACCCATAGGAGTTTGTAGTTTCAACATAGTAGGAATCATTTCCACATGTAAAACCAAAAAATCAACAATATGATAATCCATAAAAGAATGTGGAGCACCCATATCGAACAAATATTTCATCAATGTTGAATTTAAAATAACGTACCACACACCATGTATGGTCTCGACTGATCATCCATCACCGCCTTCTCAGCTCCAAAAAAACTGCTTACTTGCCACACTCTACTTCATATTACCCTGCTGAGGCGTCGTGGTATTTCGAGAATCACCATGACCCACATTACTCTATTGTCGAGGGGTATGGTACTGCCCCCATCCTGTCAAGGCATAAGACCCATGCGACCCCTGAGGAGTGTCATGGAAACCCTACCTTAGAGAATTATGACAATAATGTTGCAGATTCCACATCTGCTTACAATTATGACATGATCAATGTTGTGTGGTAAAATCCTTCTTGATGTGGCTCATAAATGCACACTAAAAACATCCCAGTTTACTCTAAGGATTTATAGGAAGAATCACTAATCCGGTCGGAGAATTCTGAACCATTCCCCCACCATAAAAATTAGTGTCCTCATTCACTTGAACCCAACATTCAAGTTCCCACTATTCCATACAGGTACCAACATTCCTCCCTCCCCTGTATCCCCCAAAATATCCTGCTCAGCCACCGTAGCTCAGTTCACCATTTTTGTGTAATCGTCTATATGCAGCACCACTATCAGGGAATGAATTTCCAGGTTTAACTCAACTTCAAAAATTCATGCCTTCAATGTTGTATTACCCGCCACCTCTGGTGAAAACCGAACTATGTTCATAAACATATCCACGTATTCCGTCACCACTATGTTCCCTTTCTTCAAACTTAATAAATCTATTTTATGCTTAATTTTTAATGTGCGAGGGTAGAATTTTTAATGAAACAATTCCTCAAACACCTCCCATGCCACAATTTGGTCAGTCCTAGCATAGACCACCAGTTCCCATCACTGAAGGGAAAGATCATCCAATACATAGGTGGCTAGTTTCACTTTCATCTCCACTGGTGTTCCCAAGAAGAAAAATATCCAATTCATTCTGTGCATCTATGATTCAACCCTATCTAGCCCTGAATCAGCCCTAAAGATGGGTGTATTATACCTTTGAAACTGAACCTCATGATCCACATGACATGGTTCATCCGCTTTATTTGTACTTTCTATTTCATGGAAAGATCGAACTATACTCTTCACTATCTGTTGGTTCACCTGGGGCTTTGGTGAAACCACATTTTCAGCATCTTTCTATGGTTCGTCTCTACAACACCTACCTGGTTCCCTTTCAATCAATACAAAAATAACCATAAGTCCTTCTATTTTAGAAACAAATGATTCAAAAATTCCAATTCAGTTACACTAAAAAATCACAACTAGGCTTTCCACAAGTTCACATTTCCCATGTTGCACTATTCTGGTAAAAAATCCACCATGTTTTAAAAATCAACCCATTTTTAAAATACCACGACTTTTCCAGGTTTCAAATCATTACATTTTGAAACCTAATTCATATTTTTCTAATCCACACATTCAAATCACATTAGAATTCATTATACCTCAATAAAATATACATCCTTGTGGGAATTCATTTCTACCATGAATGTATTGATCATATAATTGGATACACCCACAACAATGAGATATCAAGTGCATATAAGTCTCTCTAAACACTTATGCACCCATCTCCCTGGAAACTACATGTTCAGCATAAAAGGGTTAGTTATTTCCATTTATGATATACATTACAAGTTCCTAAAATCCTACACCTTTCTACCATCCTGACTAATGGAATATTCCAAGAACGAATGTCAACAAC
The DNA here is from genome assembly GCA_963277665.1 of Viscum album. NCBI lineage: Eukaryota > Viridiplantae > Streptophyta > Magnoliopsida > Santalales > Viscaceae > Viscum > Viscum album. The sequence goes on from OY728131.1 coordinate 190,180,699, forward strand.
AAGACCAACAATCAATGCCAAAAGATTAAACAAATGTTCTCAATTGAAAACAAAGGACTGAACAAACTGATTCCACTTGTAACATCTCACCCCATATAATTGGCTTGAGAGGGTGGAGAAATGCTACTGGTCCTTAAGCGACGCTCCCAAGGCACCAAAGGCAGGTAATAAATGTCGAGAGCTTTGATAATAAATGGGGGAAATTTTCTCTTTGAGATACAACCAACCAACCCAACAATCCACTAACAGAAAAATATATGATGCATGTCGACAAAACATCCAAACCCATACAATTCCAAAAGACTACCAACTAATCCATAACAAACCTACCTGAAAAATACAACAAAACACACTAAACCATATCAGATTACCAAGCAGAAGAATAAATAATGGACCCAAAATAAACCAAGACACGCTCCACAGCTCCACACCAAGCTCCATACTCCAAGCACCAACACATCTCCCAAGCATCACCATGAGCCACTAGCATTGAGATTCATTTACCATTATTTGTGTCCCAAAATACTACATCTACAAAAGCACCAAAGTGACAAAAGTAGAGGGTGAGTATTAATACTCAGTAGGTTTTCCCCAAATTACATCCCTACACACACCACTAGGATAAAAATATTATAACATTTATATAAATATTTTATATAAAATAGTCAGTAGTTAAACAACTTAAAATATTCCAAACACTTCTTATCAATCTATTTCCACCAAAATTACCACAAAACATAGTAAATCCAAAAACCCATCTCACAATCCAATTCACCATTATTCATTAGCACATCAAATTCCAAAATTTCAAAACAACACACAACAAAGAAACCATTATAGTGGGACTTACGCCCATCCTATTCACACCATTCACAACTAGTAGTGATTTCCAACCACTACCCTTAATGGTGGATCTTTCGACCATTATCCATCACCTTTCATAGTGAGACTTCCCTACTACTTTCACATCACCTTTCAATAAGATAAAACCAAACATATAAACCTCTAAGTCCATAAAAACACGAAAATAACCATTTCTATAACATAACAAACCACTTCAATAAATAACCCATTTATTGAAACCACCCTTAAATCATTTCCCATGCCAACCACATTTCAATAAAAAAAATACCTTTATTAAAAACCATTTTCTTTAACCATTTTACCAAATCAATCCCAGAAACCTTTTTAAAATCTCTATTTTAAATTCCACAATAATATAATTTCACCACAAAACCCCATTTTTCCCAAAAATCCCCAAAACATCACCAAAGAGATTTCCAACCCATTTTTCACATAAAAAAATAAATTAATTTTAGGCAATGCAGATTAGTTGAAACCAAGCATCAATTTCTATCAAAGTGGATTCAAGAGAGAAGCCACCTGCCTTTAGGGTTCTGAAAAAATAGTCCCACAGGAAACCGCACCCCAAATATGGAAATGCACCACTGAAACCTCTCTAGATTATCTTACCTAACATTCATAAGCCTTAAAATCAACACCCAAGGAAACCACAACACTAGATCTACATGAAACAGATGTATATCTAGAAAAACAAGAAAGGGAGAAGAGTAGATATTGAGGAAACCACATACAACCGCGAGAAGAGACTTGCCTGAGAAGAACCACATTCAAACCACCAAGAAACCCCTTCGAATCGTTTCCAGAATGAGTAGAAGATCCCCTTCAACCCTTCATAACCGAAAATCCAGATTGAGGCTCGAGTGAGAGGAGATTTGGAAAAAATAGGTCAATCCTAAGGGATATCGGATTTAAAAAATCCATCATTAAGTGGTCACACGGTTAGTCCGCACAGTTTGGAAAATCGTGTGCAAACCGTGCACACGCCACTATCACAAGAGAAGGGGTCTGGATAGTTTCCTTGCACGATTTGGAAACCCGTGCATATCCCATGTGAAGTCTACTATCACCCGCTACACGGTTTCCTAGATAACCTGCATGGTTTCCCCTAACAATGCCCAAACTGTGTGCCATCATAAAATCCCCTAAAGTTATTCAAAACCATTCCAAACTCTCCCAACCTCTTCCCAACTCATGCCAAGAACATTAAAAACATAAAAAGGCATAAATAAAGTCTATATAACTAAAACCTAGGGTGATATATATATATACTAATTTTCATTATATAAAACAACTAACTCAATTTGGAAGACATCGGATGTTACACATTTTGAATATAAAATGTTCTTGAAAATAAGTGAGTGATGTTGATAGTTGACTATCAATAATTTGTTTTATAATCTAATAAGAATGTTTCTAAAATATATTTGATATTAATGTATGTAAATAATTATTTATAATAACTTATATAACCATAGTTATGATATGATAATATTTTCAACAAATTCAGAGATACTCTACTAAAGGAGTGTGTTTCATAGGGAACAGTTATTGATTATTCTAATAAGATTACTAAATTATGTCTTGATGACTTGATCTGAAATTCAATGTCATATGAGTGTCATTTGAAGAGAGATATCGATAATTAAATAATTCAAAATGGTGTTTCCTTTAAATATACTATATCATCAAGTTTTACATCATGTAGGGATTTTCTAAGTACATACAAAGGTTATAGTTTTGTAGAGAAAAGATAATTAAAAATACCATTGTTTTGAAGAATAATTTATCAATATATAGAGAATTAGAGTTTATAATGATATTATGTGAAAGTTATAAATAAAAATTATGAATGGATGATTCATAAAAACTAATATGCTATAAATATTGAGTTCTTAGTCATATACAACTTGATTTTCCTGGGTAAATAAGCGGTGTGATGAACTATTTAATGAAATATTATATGATAAAAGATAAAAAGAAGTTTAAAATCACTAGATAAATGTAGTTTTATCTAAGGAGTTACTAAATTCTATATTTAATCAAAGGGTTGTGATGATTGAAAAAAAATTACTAGTTTTTATACTATTATTCTAAAATTTTAAAAAATGATTCAGGTTGAAGAGAACTATTCAAGCTATTACTAATTTCACTCCTAACTCGAAATTTCTTTTGAGAAAACTAGTTTTGTATGTGTATATGGAGTTATTTCTTATACTATTTTTCAAATGGACTTATTTTTTATATTTCAGGAAAATATAATGATATGAGTAAAGTATTAATGTTATAATCTTAATATTGACATTTATAAACATAATAAGAAATATGGTGAACTTAATTATGAGTAAGATTAATAGAAGTAAGAGTTTCTCAAGACTATAAATCATCTTGTTAAAGTGAAAATTAGAAATAAAAATATTAATTCAATGATACAATAATTAATGGGGAATTTTGTTGAGGATATCATTGAGAGAAAAGAAAAAGGTGTTGTTACTTCAATCAAAGGTCATTCTATGTCACATAAATGGATAAAAAATATTATGAGAAAAAGGAAATATGGTGAATATAAAAATAAATTTATTAAATTAATGAAAGATTTTGAATTCCAGAATAGTATTTAAACATGATAACCATAAGAAGAAAAATCATGAAAACGATTTTTGGTTAGTTTATACTTAAATTAAAAAATTGTATACTGCATGTAAATTAATAATTAGTTGGATATATTAATCAAATAAATTCTTTCCATGTGGATAAATTATCTATTCCATATAAAAAAATATGATTAAATTGGACATAAAAAAATTTCTCCCCAGAATATTAAATATTTTAGAAGAAAATGATATTTTATTTCAACATAGTTTGATGCTAATGAACATAAAAATACTAAACAATTCAAAGTTCCTAATAATATTTTTCATGTATTTCAAGACCTATGGTGTTATATCATTTGATAAAAAAAATTCATATAGAAAATTAGTTGTATATCAAAAACTAAATACTTATAATGAATATTGATTAAGTATATTTATGTTGATCATTGTTTAAATAATTTTTTGTGTCTATTCGTGTGTATTTTTAAAATTTCATATGTTTTTCATAATATCTTATATTAATTCCTTCAATTTTGGGATTTTGGGTTTATGTTTTTAACTACCCTTCTATGATGTGGATTTAAATTTTTGAAGAGGTAATTTGTCAAGATATAGTTTTCTTGAACCATTTCAAAATCTAAAATATCATGTTGGTATACAAATAAACACATTCTTAAATTTTATTTATTTTTATTTTTGAATTAAATTATTTTATTAGAACATAATTTCATTTTTTATGCATTTAATATTAGATGATTAAACATTGTGAAATAAAATATTTTGGTAATTGAAATTTAAATTATTTTAATTAATTGTTTTTGGAATTTTTTTATATGAACCATTTGAACAATGATTATAAATGATTATTATTATCCAACCTATAATGACTATATAAAGGAGTACACACAGATTTGGTTGGATGCATTAAATTTTGATCCTCAATCAAATGTTAAAAAACAATTAATTTCTATTCATTTTTAAAATGATAAATGACTTCTTCCAAAGAAATCACAAAAATGTAGATCATTTGAGAAGGGTTGGTAGATATTTTTTTCAAATTATGTGAATTATTATACATTTTTTATTATGCTTCAAGGATAGGAAATTGATTTTGTGGTGGAAGAGGACTATGAGATGAATTACTATACTATTATTCATGAATTCTATAGAACCATAAGGTCTAATCAATAGATAAGAAAATATTATTTCAAAATATCTTTTATAAACCATTGAGATTAATATTGGAATGATTGATCACATTTCTAGAACTACCATTGGAATAGGGGTTGCTATTTTGTACCCAAACCCTCAATATAATTATAGATATTTTATGATGATAAAATAATAAGGTATTGTATTTCTAGTTTAGAAGAATGTCCATAATATGAACTACTTGCCATCAGAAAAAATATTTTTTTGTTTGTATGCTATTTCTTATTAACAAAGATGGGTGATAATGACGTGATAAAATTTCATGATTAATATCTTCTATATTTTCTTGTAAATGAGTAGAGTATGAATTTGTGATGTTTTTTAGAATTATATCCAAGATATTCCCATGATAAAGGTGAGGTACTTTTTTTAGATTTCTCATATATTGATCATAGTTTTAGGGAAGATATTAAGAGAAAAAATGAATTAAAAATATTTATCAACCTGAAAGGGTTCTAGAAAATATGATCAATGTTTCTACTAATTCTTTAATTTGGTTGATATATTAATTTAAGAATAATTTTTTAAAAGTTATTATAAATTTATACTCTGGATCCTAAAAACTCTATTAAGAATAAATATACCATAAAGGAATGAAATCCTAAAATTAATAAGTGAATTCTATCAGCGATTATTTATTAAATCTCAAAATATAGATAAGAAAAACAATAGTGACAGTTAATTTTAAAATAAACCCCCTTTATAGTTGATAGTTACTACTAATTTTGGAGAATTTTAGATATTAAAAATAACTCATATTAAAGTGTGGAAAGAAGTAAATGAAAATATAATTAAGAAAAAGTAGAAATGGACAATCAAAGTCCATTTGGTTTCTTGGATAATATGGTTTCAAAATATATTAGTGAATAAATTCATTTTAAGTTATCATAGGAGAATAAAAATAATAGATAATTAAAATATGTTATATATTTTCTTATAGTGAGGGAAATATTACCCTTAATAATTATTCATTATCATGATTTTTATAGGAATCTTTTTCAAAGGAATCTTAATTTTGGAGAAATAACGAAGGAGCTGTTGAAAGAAGATCAATTGATATCTATTCCATTCTCACCTCCTAATCATGAAGATATAGATGCTTTTGAGAATACTAAAGAAGTCATTCAATATGAATACATTCCAACATATGTCAATTTTTTGATATTTCTAATGGAATTTGTTTTAATTGAGTATCCCCCAATTGTGATGGATATTGAAATGGAAAATGATGTTCAAGAATAACGTGATGTCTCTCTTGATGTGCATATTACATCTCCTTCTTTAAAGATTAGTTCATCCTATGAATAGTGGAAAACATGTTCTAGATCATCCTCATCTATCCAAAATGAAGTTTAATATAAGTAAATATCCACAAAATGAAATGGTTTAATGGAAAAATAAGTTGTCAAATTTTATAATAATTTCATTATTGTCAATCTTTATACTATAGAAAAATGTATACATAAGTTCAATATATGGGTATTAGAGAAAATAAAATTTCCATAGTTTATTAGAATATTCTTATAGTTTGATATCAAAATGAATATAATGAATGTTATATTCTACATATAATATATTAATGAATAATGCTATTTTTATAGATGTCTTTCCCGAACCTAACACTATAGTGAACCTAATACATCCTTAGATTCTTAACACTCAGATAACAAAATGGAAGAAGAAAATATTTGATGATGTGGCTGAAGATAAATGGTATTTCAAAAATATGATGTCTAACTGTAAATTTCATTCCCATAAGATGAAACGTTTCTATAAATATTTAAATGACCAAGATAAAGAAATAAATTTCATAGACATTAAGATTGTTCCATTATTTAAAAAATTTTATATTTTTTTAGAAAATATTAAAATAGCTATAATTCTTCGTAAAACATGTTTTGAAAATTATAAAGATATTGAAAAGTCTTTTTATGAGTTGAAATAGTTTTTAGTTGCTTATAATTTCTGATTAAATGATTAGAGTGAAAAAATTCTAAGTTAAGACAAAAATATAGTTGAATAAGATCAAAAACATGATATTTAGCATCATAATCATGAAGTTTATGAAGAGAATATTTTTGAGTTTGATCCAAAATTAGATATTATGGATGGAATTTTGGTTTTTTAAGAGGGTAATATATTATAACAATTCAAGAAAATTGATAATTATAAACAAATGATTTATATAATTCATAAGAAATATTAAAATTGAATTTTTTTATACTCATGAAATTTTTGATGAATTATTAAAAACAAAATTTTAATTTATTCCTAACATGTTTTTATTAAAGGAATTTTTAATTTCTTATTACATTTACTATTTTCAATTTAACTACTTTCATATTATTAACTACTTATTAGATGCTTCTTCTTCTATTTTTCATTTTTTTGTAATTTATGAATGCATATAATTATGAATGATCCAGAATGATTTAAAGGTGTTTGTTTTATCATTTATGATATGATATTTAAATACTAAGGGTGAGAATTTACCTAAAAATTAAAATTTTATGAAAAGGTATTTTCTTTAAGGTATTTATTTTTTTCTTTTTAGGGAGGTATTAATTTATAATTTTTGTTTACTCCTTCTTATCGTTCATCGTAATTCTATGTTTATATTTGAAAATAAAATAGGAAAGTGATTTTAAAAATTTTATAAAAAAATTATTCAATGGGGATATCTTTAAAAAATTGATTTATTATGATGTATAATATTAAAATTCTTTACTTCACTAAGGGGGAGAGTTTTCAAATATAAACAGTTTTTCTAAGGGGCAAAAATTATTTTTTAAAAATTATTATTTTTAACATATATTTCAAACTTTTATTTTTTAGTAAGGAATATATTATTGTTTCATAGTCTCATCTTTCATTATTTTTGAAAATAAAATATCCCTCGTGATATAGATAATTTAACCATGGAATTTTTTATGAGTTTTTGGATGGTGGGTACTAATTTCTACTAATTTATATATTTTTTATTTTTAACCAGAAAATCCTAACACCATTTTTTCAAGATAAATCCATGGGATTTGTGATAATGATATCAATGTATGACTAACATAATTGATATATGTGAAATGTTTTTTAATTCATCAAATGATGTTGAAGATGCTTTTTAAGTAATTACTATTGATCTTGAAGATTATTGATTCTAACCATTTTCTGATTTCATATAAATAGGACCATATCTTCATGAACATGAATAATTAATGATATACACTTTTGAGTGTGAAAACACTTGAAGTACTTAATTTTTTATTTTTAGATACCTTTATATTGGATTTTCGATTTTTATGTATCCATTAAGAGATCATTTCAGAGGATTTTATTATAAAACTATTACAACTTATTTTTTATTTGATAGTTTCCAATCATTATAAATTGAGGTCCTTCTAGGATGAATAAAAACTTATATTTTTTCATTTGATATCAAAATCTTTTAGGTTGTTAAGGAAAATTTTATGTCGATCAGGTTGATCGAGGGTTTCTTATTCTATGAAAAAACGATCCTATAATTTTTTTAAGCATTATGATAACTTCTCTTGAATTAAATTAAGGTCTTATAAAGGATTAAAGGATTCACCTTAAAATAGGTAAAATTCATAGATACATTGAATTAGGTTTATGATTCCCCTTTTTATTTTCTTAAAATTGTTGTTTGTAATGTCCTTTAAGGTGTACATGATTTTTGAAACAGTCTTCTATGATTTTTTAATTTCTACTAAGAATTATATTTTTTTCAAATTCAAAAATATTTCAACATAATAAATTTATAATATTGTAACTTATATTACATAGATATATTGTGGGATAAATTTTTTTGGGATTATAAAAACATTGTGATTAAATTAGTTTTAACACATGTGGTTGAAAAACGTTTTATGACCAATTTTTACTACATTTTAATCCCCCCTCCACCATAAAAATTCTAATTTACCTCCTGTGGTAATCTAGGAAAACATCATCCACAAGTGGAATCATTGAAAATATTCAAATATAGGGAATGTATTTGAACCTAAAGGGGAAAACAAGTAAGAAGGAAATATTTTATAATGAAAATTGGATTAATGATATTAGTAACACTTTAAAATTTTTGATTCTATTGAATAAGTTTGATAATATAAAATTATATATTAAAAAGTATTATTATACAATGTTTGAAAAAAATGAAATTTAATCCTTTAATAAAATACGGATAAAATATATTAGTTTTTTATGGACAATCACTATTCCCTATTTGAAGATGTTATTGGAACCCCTCTCACATTTCACATTTTTTCTGTACATGATGAATGTAATATTATAGGATTAAGGGTGAGATACAATAAATGGAGTATATACACTATGTTTTCATCAATGGAGAAAAATATTAACTATTTATGTTTTAAAATAGTGGGATTAAAAATAGGTAAAAAATATATTATTCAAAATGGAAACAAAAATTAAGAATATATTCCAAAAGGTGGTATAACAAATTGTGATATAATAAAAGTCTTATATATTAAGTAGATTAAAAATATAAAAAGATGATTCCTGATTAATCTATAGATTCATGAGGAAATAAATAAATTCAATTTGTATCATTGTCAAACATGTAAATAATGTTATTTCTTATCACTGCTCTGGATGATTATAATTCAATATATTTATTAGTGCTAAGATAATAATTTTTATTTTGTATGATGCATAATTTAGACTAAACCATGTTTAAAAATAATATATGAGTTTTCCAAATGGTATCTAGGAAATTTATTTACTCTATTAATGGTACTATGGTGCAAAAAGAGATGGATGTTTGTAAATAAATAGATGCATGGACTACTGGAGAAGAAGGTATATTTAAAGAGGAAAACTTTCTCTACATGCTTTTTACCTAAGAATGTTTCATTATCTTTAATTATTTTATCACAATTACCGATAATAATTATTTATTATTTTCATCAAAATGTGGTTTTTTGTGAAATTACATACAAAATTTTACATAAATTTATTAAGATATAAAGTGTAGTTAATAATGAATATTAAAATATGAATTATACTCATATAATAATGGAGGAAACTTTTGATGAAAACAAGAAAATAAACATCATGTTATCACACTAGATTATCATAAAAACTTTGAGTCAGCTGATTCCAAATATTCTATGTCTTACACTCATGTGGGTTACTATTTGTGAACTAACAATTTTTCATGAGTGTGGTTGAGATTATTGGAATTTTATTATTAAAGGAATTAAATTTCTCAAGATACAATTGTTTAATAGAAGTTAGTGAGTTATATGGATAGTATTTATCTTATTAACCTAGAATATTATTTCCTACACTAATTTATGACTCACTAGGATAAGTGGATATGTTTGTGGCTCATTTCAATGTGATAAATTCACTCAATATAATTTTTTGAGAATAATTATGTGGAACTTTAATCTCGATTTAAATTAGAATAACAATGAATAAATTTTGGGAAAAGATTAATGTTAGAAAAAAATCAATCAAGTAATTAAAAGAAATATATGTTTTTTGAAGTGAATTCAAATGAATGAAGGATGTTAATATTGAAACATATATTTTAATATGATATAAATGTGGATAATTTTCTCTCTAATTATAGAATTAGATGATGGTTTTATAATATATTTATTTATCATGAATTTATTTTTGTAATATACTTTTTTACAAATAGAAAAAATAATAATTAATATTCCCTTGTTCTATTAAGAAGGGGTTTGAATAAATCCTTTTCATTTTATTGAAAAAGGGGTAGAAAGATATATTTCCATAAAATCAATTTATTTAGAGGTTCATATATTAAAATAGAATGTTAGATAAATTATTACAATCTCTTTTACTTGTTTGATTATATGGAATTATTTTCAAAAAACCCCAATGGGGGTATTATTATAACTAATATAATGAATGTTGGAAATTTTGACAATAAAATGTGGTTCTAAGATGATTCTTCTATCTCCATTTCTAGATGGTTAGATTTTTTGAAGACATGATGATGAACTTCAAGAGATAATGAAATAGTCACATTAATATATTATATTTTGAGGAATTATGTTTATGAGATTAATAATTGAGTGTGTTTATAGCTTTATTTACATAGAACATTGAGTATAAACGATCCATGATATACTTTGTAAATATTTTTATCAAATGTGATAGTTGTCCCCTAGAAATTAGATTGGATGATATTAATAAAACAACTAAATTATGAAAACTTTTTATTTAAACATGTATAATCTTACGTTCTTATCTATTTAATATAAATAAAGGGAAAAACATTTGAAATTTAAAAGGTGTTATTTTTATAATGAAACGCATTTTAGGAACAAATTGATTTTATAATTATAAATTAAATAAACCTATATTTATTAATGATTTTAATGATATTAGTACATAATATTTTTAACAAAACAATTTAACATTAATATATTGGTTTCTATTGGTAAATGAATAATAATAAATTAACTTTTATGGATAAAATTTTTATTTGTCTAAGAAAAAGTTTTTATTTCATTTTGAATACTTAGATTCAAATATATTTCTGATACTTAAGTAAATTGAATATGATAAATGTATTATATATTTGGAACCAAAAATTCATTTTTTTAATGAGATCAATTACATTTTTAGTCAATTTAAATAGTAAATAAGGTTAAAATATTACTACTTTAAATGTTAAAATGATTGAAGTAGGGTTCAACTAGTTAGATTAGGGTTCAAATAACCTAAAGTTTTTATATATATAATTGGTTAAGTGTATTTAGACCCACCAATATATTATCTTCTTATTTGGGTTTATTTTTCCCACTTTTTTCATTATGACTTTATAATGTTTAATGTATTCATAAGAGATTCACTCTAATCACTAATAAAAGGGAACCTCAGGTTCTATATTATCAACATCACTTTATCCTTTAAGATTGAAAAATATATTCCCAAATACACTCCGAACATCCTTATATATTACCATTATTTTCTTTTCATCCTTAAACACTCATTTAAGAATTCATAATGTTCTTCTCAAAGAACGATACCTGAAGAAGATTTATATATTATTATTGATCTTTTTCCTGTTTATTTATTCCTAAGACTAATAAAAATTTCTTATAACCATATTAAAAAGATTTAATTAGTATATAAAATATAATAAAATATTTTTTTTATTAATTTTATATCGATTTTATATCTCCTACTCATCCGTTACAAAATGATAATGTCACTCGTGCATATACATGGACTATTACCTCCATGAAATTATGTGATTAATTTTTCATTTCCTTTTAACATGGATGGTCATAAAGATATATTTAAAGATTATATATATTTTCTATCATATAATTATAATTATTTAATTTTTAATAATTTTCTAAATCTCTTTTATTTCATCCATCAAAGATTGGAAACATCATTTGTTTGTGTGTAGAGACTATCATCTCTATGAAGTCATATAAATAATTTTTTCATATCCAATTTATATGAATGATTTTTGAAGTTTAAATAATTAATAAATATTATACTTACGGAATTATTCAAATTTTTGAGATTTGAAACCGCGACCAAGGTGTAAGGATAGGAACCATTGAACCAAAACATTCTTTGAAAATATACTATTTTTCACCTAAATATTGTGTCAATGGATAATTATTTATAAAAGTGTTATTGAATATTATAATGGAATGACACATTGTATGATTTTTATTAATAAGGCTCTATATTATATGTGTAATAAATAAAATTTTATTATATATAATGTTTTAACATGTATAAATAAAGGTGAGAGTTGTGGTAAGTATTTAATTGATAATTGCTTTTCCTTTTGGGATTAATTGTATTAATGATAAATTTTGGGAAATCAAATAATTATTATCTTTTTTACCAAAACAATATTATTTTCCTACATTACTTCTTGTAATATTTATTTATAATAAAATTTTTCTTCTCATTGGTACAAAAAAATAATGAGAATTTGTTTTAGACAAAATGAAATTATTTCCTCTTTAATAAAAGAACATTTTTTGCATATACATGTTAATTAAAATATTTTAAATAATGTTATTTTATATTAGTAAAATATTATTTACATTCACATTCAATACTATATCAATTTTCTTTCAATGTTTCAAATTTAATTTTTATAATATTTTTCTTAAAGGTTATTTCGGTCTTTTTACAAAAAAAAAGTGTGAACGGAATATTTGCTTTAACATTTACTTCCTGAACAACTTTTTATCCATCATGAAAATTATTTTATTTAAATATTCATTTATATATTTATATTTTTTTATTAAAATTTAATCCTTTTATCAGTATTATAGGAATTTTTTGTTTTTCAAATACCAGAAGAAAGGGTACTTTCTCAACTTTAAAATAAATGATTTAATGCACTTCTAAAGGAATTTTCAATCTATGTCAACATTTATAAAGGAATTTTATTCCCCAAAAAGGATATTATATTATGATTACATTAAATTTATGTCTTTTATGTCTTATAATTATAATTATTTAATGGTGAATATATTCATATTTATTCTTTCAAACATATTAATTTATTTTTTTATGAAAAATTTATAAAACCTGTTTATTTTTAATAGTTTATGCTATGATTTAATTTTTAAATATTTATAAAACTCATTTACTTTCCAAGGGTAATGATATTACTAAATGATGAAATTTTTATTAAACTAATTAACATTCCATGGGATGTTCTTTGAAAAAATAATGAACTATTTCTGAAATTAGTTATCATTCCATGGGTTATACTGTGATTAAATGAAGAAATGTTTATAAAATGTATTTCATTTCCATAATAAATTCTTTGATGAAATTATAATTGTTTTATGATCTTATGGAAAAAAATTTAGTTTTTTATTATATGAAGGGTGGTCCCGGATTTATATAAACCTATACCTCATTATGTAAATATTAATATCTCATGAGATAATATGATCTTTAATGGAATGTGAACTGAGTTCAGTAAGGTACTTAGTCTACTATGATACTCTGGGGTGTTAAACATGATTAAACAAATAATGGAATGGGTAGTGTAGCCATTCCACTATGATAAATTTTCTAGTGAGCCTTGAATAAATTAATTATTATTTATTATTATTTGTATGCCCCAAACTTATGTTATATGCTTATGAAGTGTTCTCATGGATCATATTTGATTATTTATGATTCCATGAACCTCTGACTTAAGTCTTTTTTTTATAACAAAGACTTCTTCCATGATTCATGATTAAATTCATTTTGTATATTTGGTATGAATTTCATAAGTTATTATCATATTATCATACCTTTATACTTATCTTGTTCCAAAATATGAACAATGATAGATATCTCAAATATTTACCCTTAATGCATAATAGGGGTCACCCTTTCTTATAATTTCTTATTCATGGTTATAAAGATAGGTTTTTAGTATGTAATTTATAATAAAAGTTCTGTCTGATAATAAATTAGTGTCAGATACTGAATATCATTCATAAAATAATTTGATTATATATCTTGTATCCAAAGACACTAAGACATTAAGATTATTGGGAGTTAATTGTTTGATTTGTATTAAATATTCATATGAAATGATGTAATTTTTAGGTATATGATTCTTGGGTCACCTTAGTAGGAATGAGTGATAGAATTATTTATTTTTTTATATTTTCATTAGAATATGATCTTGAAATCCAATGGATAATTTCCAAGTATATTATAACATCCTCAATTTATGGTAATTAAGATATTTTTTTGTTTCCAATCAATGAAATCCCCTTCTAGAAACTATAAAGTGGATATAGATATGGAACATATGTACCTAAGGGTAAACACTCAAAAAAGTTAGGTTGTGTATAAACTTGATATTCACTAAGTACATGATGAGTTTTCCTAATTCTATAAACATTACTAGACACTATTGGGGGATATAATTCAGTTAATTCTCTTTCTCATTATGAACAAATATGATGAATGATGGGAAAGAATCTATAAAACCCCATGATAATACATAGTCATATAAGATGAAAATAATTTTTTAAGGTTTGAAATATTTTTTTATAGTTTCTGAAATAATAAGAATGACAATCATAATAAAATGATTTTATAGTCTAATTATTGTGTTTTTTTATTCACACGTATTGTCTTTGTTATATCAATTGTTGGTACTAGGGGGAATCACCATAATAATTCATATGATAGATAATGAAATGATAATCCTTGTGAGAAACAAAATGAAATAGGATTTGTGTTTCTTGCACCTTTATTCTTTTATATCTACCAAGATCTAAGTCCTATAACAGGATTATAATGCTATGGGATGGGTTTTACTGATCTTGAGTTCTCTTCAGCACTGTAGTGGCTTATATTTTGAGAGGTACCATGTTGGGATTCCTATTTCCCATTTCTCTTCTGATCTAGGCATCCATGCATACTTTAGTGCTTATACGTGAGAGACTCCTCCCATGAAGATGGTCTGATGTATAGGTGGTGGTTGTCTTTTACTAAGGTGTTCATCTGGCATCACTCTTAGGTGGTTATTATTAGAGAAAAAAATGTAGTTAGGTATTATTCTTATGTTAGTATTCAAATATCATTGAGGTTAATGCCAGGAGTAATGGTGATTTTTTAGGTGCCTCTACAGTTTGATTTTGTGGTTGATATTGGATGGTCCATGGAATTGATTATATCAGTGGTGGTTTGGATTTTGTTGATGGATGATGACGTATATTGAATATGATTCATGTGGGTTATGGACTTTTTTGAGACATTATTGTCTTTTTTTTTCAATGTTACTTGTGGAACTGTTTGTTTTATGGGTAGCACATGCCACTACGGCTTCTGTATTTTGTTTCATCGTTATTGTATGGTAGTTTGGCTTCTTGATACAACTTTTAGATGAGCATCCTAGAATGAGGGATGGGTATGCTGACACCCAACATCCATCCATTTGTACTTCTGATTGTATTTATCGTTTCCGTGATTTGATTTTGTATAGTGATTTTGGTCTTGAGTTGTATTGCATCAGGTTGAATTTCTATGATATGTTCACATGCATTATTCATTTGGAGGCTTGAAAGAGAGATATAAGTTATAGAATTTGTAATGTGGTCCTTCCCTCCACATTTCAATGTGTGTCAGAGGGGTGCTCTGCCTCATTTTTATGCTATCATGGTGTAAATTCTTGGTAGGGGTTACATTTTCCCTTTGACCAATTTCACTGATTCATCATCTTTTACGGGGCAATGAAACTTTTTCCATTACTCATCTTGAAATTTTATTTATTTTGATCACTTATGTCTTTTTTCATACCTTTGGGTCTATAATTATTTATGGATTTGTCTCCACGATTTTTGTAATGGGTTTACTCTTTTACCATTAATAAAAAGAGGAAATTTAAAAAATCAATAAAACATGGTGCTTTTCCCTATTCTTTTTAGAAAATAAAAAAACATGAACCTAGGTTAATTTATTAATACCCCAAAAAAGAAAAAAGTATAATTTAAAGATTTTTTAGATGATAAAGGCCATGGGGGAAGAATATTATACATTCCCCATGTAAATAAATTGGGAAAAGGAAACTAGTGAGATGTTTAAAAGGAACAAAAATATGTTCTTTGTTTGGAAAATAATGGAATGGAGAAACAGATTACTGGGAAAATGAATATTTTGATGGGGGAATAAGGTTCATATTAAGCTAGCAATAATATTTCAATGTCATAAGTTTGGGGAACTTGTGGATTATAAGATATAATTACATAATCAAATATCTAACTATTACATAAATGATGGGCATATTCTATGTAAACCACAAAAGTGGATCATGATTATTATGGTGTAATTGTCCTCTAATCTAGGTTTGGGTATGTTATATTTATGTTTTTAAGAATACTACTTATAAGAATATTATTATTCATCCTTTAGTATATTTTTATGTGATTTTGAGAATTGATAATACATATCTAAAAATATTCCATTGAAGTTGCTATAATAATGAAATTTCATTTGATATTTTGAATCAACCAATGATCAATTTTTGGTGTGTGGACAAAAATTAACTTTCATATAAAATTACTTGTCTTTTATGAGACATAATAACTATTCGTGAGTGGTATTTATCCTAAATGGTCAGAAATAATCCCAACATCAAATATATGGGTACTTTTTAAGAATATACAAATATATTTCAAAAATAATTTCTTAGTATTTCTCCAAATCATGAAGTGGTGTTTTAAATAGAATAAATAAATAGTGTTCCATCTTTTTCAAAGACATACATGTAAAATAGACATGATATAATTATATAAAATGAATAATAAATTGAAGGAGATGATAAATATGGGATCCATACAGCCCAGTGTGTCACCATGGGGTGGACCTAATATTTTTGTTACGAATTATAATAGTCAATGCATCTTTTCATTTATAATAAAAAACTCGACAATATTACTAACAAGAAAAATTATCATCTACCCAATATTAATGAAATAATTGATCAAATATATGTAGATCGATACTTTTCCAGGATTAAAAATCATCTTGGATATAATAAATTGATGGTAAAGAAGGATCATATACCCAATATAGCCTTCCATATGAGGTATGGTCATTATGAATTAATATTGATTCCATTTTCATATACCATTTCTGTTTTCATCATCATATATATAATGATTCGACTATTTTGATATTACCTCACTCAGTTTGTGATAGTCATTATAGATTAAATTTTTATATATTAAAATTTTAGGGAATAGTGTGAAGATCAATTAAGGATTTTGTTAAAAATCTTGAGGTATGAGAAGTTGTATTGTAAATGAATAAAGTCTGATTTTTTTCAACAAAATGTTTTTTATTGGATAATATAATCATAAAAGATGGTATATCCATGGATCCTTCAATGATGAATAAATGTAACAATAAACTATGCTAACCATTACTATTGATATCAGTGGAATTAATGGGTTAGATAGATACTATTGATATGTTTTGATAGATTTATCGCAGATATCATCAATTGATATCAAAGATAGAGGATATAACAAAAACAAACTTATATATGAGGTATGGTCATTATGAATTTATTTTGATTATAAGTGAATATAAAAGTTCCTTATTATCATCATAGATATAATTAATATAATCGTTAGAGATTACCTTATTCAGTTTGTTATAGACATTATAAATGAAATTTTTATATATTTGGAGTTCAGGGAATAGTGTGAAGATTGTTTGATGATTGTGTCGAACACCCTTAGTAAGTATAATTTGAATTTTAAATTTATAATTTGTGAATTATCTGTACATAAATTCTCATTATTGGGACATGTAATCTCAATAGAGGGAATATCAGTGGATTCTTCAATAACTGAATAATTAGAGAAATGGAATATACCAACCATAGTGACTAAGAACCATTGAATTAATGGGTTGGCTTTAAAATATTGACAATTTATGATAGATTTATCTTGGATATATAATTTTATAACTATGTTCATATAAGGTATCTAACATCCTTTGGATTGGTGAGTGTGAAGAAAATTTAAAGGAGCTGAGAAGAAGGTTGTTCAGTGCACTTGTTATCACAATACCCTACAATAGAGAACTATTTTTTGATCTATATTGTTTCAATGAAGAAAAAACAAGGATACATCATCATTCAAAATGATATGGAAATTTATTATTACTCACAAAAAATAGAAAATAAATGATCAACTTTACCCAACTCATGATTTAGAGTTGACAGTGGTAATTTTTGAATTTAAATATTGAGGTAATTAATCATTTATAAAAAGTTGATATATATACAGACCATAAAAGAATGAATTATGTATGTATATAGAAATATTTAAATATAAAAAATTATATCGTTTTAGTTGATTAATTATTATGATAGTTCAATACATTACCGCCCTTGGAAGGCAAAGAAGCTGGTTGATACCCTTAGTCGGAAGGAGCACACTAATTTGTCCATGATGGGGATTAAAAGAGATCCAATACATAGGTAATTTAATAATATAGTTATACAAATCTTTTTCAAATGTTACATACAATATATTTATTAGAAAAATATTCAACCATCCATCTATGTGAGGATTTAGTGGCATAGAAGGAATGTGTTGAAATAAAAAAGAATGTGAGAAATATTCACGAGTTTAACTATGATTGTGATGTAATGAAAAGGTTAATAACTTATTATGTAACCCATAAAAACAATTTTTAACTAGGATATATTTTATATAACACAAATTTCATCATTTTTATACACCCTAGAATTACAAATTTGTGTAGAGATTTGAAACTGAATTTTTATTAGGACAACATGAAATGGGATATTGGGGAATATATATCTCAATGCCTGGTATGTCAAAATGTTAAGGATGATTGATATAATTATAATATGATTTTATAGAAATTAACTATACTCTAATGAAAATGGGAAAATTCAACACCTCAAATTTCAAAATAAAACATTACTCAATTGTGTATACAACACGCAACACCGAGCTTAAAATAACAGTGAAATATTATTATTTTAATATGATTGTTATATCAAAATCATATAATTGGTGCATATCAATAAAATTAATTTATTTATAAAATATATAAAAAATATTTCTATATAATAAACATTTATTGATTAATTCTATGTAAATAAGCACAAAATATTCAGAAATTCCATTTTATGCTTCAAAAAAAGTTTCTTGAAAAATTATTTTTATTCGTTTTTTTGTGTTAATAATACTATTAACTTATTCCAATTTTATAAAATTATTTGATAAAAAATATTTTTTTTTAAATCATAATATCAAAATTATCATATGTGGAAATTTTATAATTTTTCTAAAAATATTGATTGCTCAATGAAAATTAAAAATTTCCATTTTTTAAACTATAATTTCATTTCATTAAAAACTCCCCTTAGGTTTTTAATTTTCTATTGAAGTGAAATAAGTTTTATATAGATATATATATTATAATTATTTACATATGAATCTTTGTTATAATTGATACTGTTATGAGTTCATTTTTTGAGTTTAAACGCATTTTCTAAAATAAAATTCATCATGTATTTTTACCTTAAATTAATTTTTTCAAATTATAAAAATTGGATCATGAAAATTTTATTTCTTATTTGGAATTAAGAGGATAAAATTCATTAAATATATCATTTTTATTTTTTTCATTATGAATAATTACCTTAGTAAATATTTGTCACCTATATAAGGGAAATATAGGTAAAACAAGATTAAAAATATGAGATAAGACTTTAGAATAACCCAAAAAAATCCTTATTTCATTGTATGATACTTTTTCAATCATTACCATCCATGATTTGAGAATTTCTCAATTTGATTCCTCATTCATTTTATTATAACATTTATATTATTTTAATTAATGGATAATTTCTTAATGTCAATATATTAAATTTAAAATCCATATTTTATCATGATAGAGATAAAAATAAGTTATTTTCAATCGAGAATAGTTATTTCAAATATTAAATATTTTTTATCATAGTATTTTATATTTTATTTTTAGTGCTCGAATAATTAAAAAGAATGTAATGTCCTTAACCTATGGGCCGCTAAACTGGTGCCCTCAGCCGAGTCTTCACATAACCTCAGGTGCGCCTCCTCATTTTCAGTGGTTGTCAACTAGTAGTGATGCTCTAAAAGTCATGTGGGGAGTTCATACCCTCCTCTTCAGAGTAATCTATAAAATAAAACATAAACAATAACATAAATAATATAGACAAACCAATGAAGATATATAAATTGACATCACTCAAATTCGGTACAAACCATAACCAAGAGTAAATATGTTATGCCATGCTATAGTGTCATGTGAACAAAACCAAAATAAAATAATCAATGTAATCCTCGGAAAGGTCATGACTCCATGTCCGGAACCCCATCGATACACATTCCAATTCCAACTCACTTCACTAACATGATGATTTTTTCTTTTCCTAACCTCCAACCATGAAATCTACTCGGGTACCCAATGGTAGACCGATCAGGGTGTGACTACATAACTCAGTAAGGAACTAACAATGGTGTCTAAAAAATATCAAGTATAATAGATAGTTCATAAAAGTGATAAAAAATGATAAGTAAATAAAAGACAATACAACTACCCATTCAGAATAAAGTTTCTCCTATGTTAATTCATCATCACATCCATATTCCATACTTATGACATATAAGTGATTAATTAACATGTCACTTGTGTTTAATGGATTAGGGACATTCAACAATATAGGTCTTATGGTAATAAATAAAGTCCTACCTCGCTATGGTTATACATCACATCAACCACATTATCTACACCTCGAAGCCTCAGTCATGGTGGTAGGAAACCATCAGGGTAATATAACTATTTCATCTTCCCTAACCCATGTATTGAAGGGTACCGTTTAGAACCTCAATCCAACTCAAATTGTGGGCATCGAACCTCATGTTTATACCCTACTCTAAAAATCAATGTGTACATGCTTATTTATTCTTTCACCTCACATAACCACACAGCAACCAAGCATAACCAATATCATTATAAATATAACAATAATAACAACTAAAATGGAAATAAATTTTATTCCACAATCCTTTAACACATTTAACTTTATATCACATAACCATTTAGCCTAATTCCATTTCTCTATACATAACTCTCCAAGCATATTCAAGTATGAAACATGATTCACTGACACATTCCCATTAATCCCATTTAACTGATTTAATTACCAAACCAAAAAAATCCCTTATCCATTTCCCACAACTAGAACCTCTTCACATAATATTTTCTTGATCATTACATTAACCAATATCTTTATTCTTCAAGGTCTCTACTTAGTCACAATTCAACTTCACACTTATATTTCCATTAACTGTGTTTGGGAGGGTCCGCACACTCCATGGGTGGCACTAAATCAGTCAAGTTATCCGCCATGCATCCCACGGGGATCATATAAATTAAATTAGTTATTTAGACACCAATTAAATCAAATATTACAAATTAAACCTATAATACATAAAGGAGAGAAAAAGAAAATAACCCCACATGAAAGAATCTATGTATAAACCATGGGATATAACTTGTAGACCGCCTACCTAAAATCTATTAACAAACATTCTCTTAATGTAAGCCTTATATCCAGATCTGACCACCATTTAAGGTCTCAAGCTAGATCTCATCAGAAAATAAGGCATTTAGAGATTCAGATGGAGATAAGAGAAGAATGAATACCCTAAACTAAAAAAGTGATACATGAGAGGGATTAGACTTACTCGGAGCATTAATCCACAATCAATGGCACTCCAAATGACTTAAAGATGTAGGATAATCACCCATGGGTCTCTTGGGGGATCTTTTTCATGACTAGGGTTCATTTGAGGAAATTCGGGGTGAAAATCCAATGAGGGTTTAAAATCCCATAAATTCATTTTAATAATATTTCCCAAATTTAATGTGATAGATGGTTTTCCCACACAGTTTTCCAAAACGTGTGCAAGCCACAACCCAAGGAAGTTGGGTCACATGGTTAGATGGGATGATCTACACGGTTTACTAACCATTCTCAAATCGTGTGTTAAGCCTCTATCTATGGCTGCATGGTTACCTAAAAATTTTGTACAGTTTTCTTAACCATTCTCCTTTCAAAAATTGACTTGGTTTTCCTTTATTTTTTTTCCAAACCCCATAACACCCCAAGATTCATCATACTCTTTAGAAACATCTCATTGACCCAAAATAAGCGATTTAAACCCAAAAAATTTAAACAAAAACATTCCTCCAAAATTTTGGATAACATACAACCTCCCCACCTTATGAGGGTTTCTTCCCAAGCCCCTCTTCCAGATCATTATTATCTTTCTAAAGAGAACAGATTGGGCCACTAGGCCCACATATCTGATTCTCACACCCATGTTTCTTTATAATATTTCACATATTTATATAAAATTAAAAACAGGGGCATTGTCTTTCCCCACAAGACTTTTACATTATCGTCCACAATACAAACTAAATGATTCTAAATTGACGCTTCACCATACTGCTCATCATCTTTAACAGCAATCTCATTAGATGGATCATTGAGATACTACTAGATTTTTTAAACATAAAAAGATTCATTCATCCCACAATACCACTGTGGAAGAGGAAAATGGTAATTTGTTGGTCATATCCTCTCCACGATCTCAAAAGGTCACACACACCAAGGTTCCAACATTCCTACATCCAAATTTGATGGTGACCCATCCTTGGTGACACCTGAAGAAACAAAATATCTCCCAAAACAAACACAAGGGGACCACGATGTCGATATACCTATGAATTATCCCTACTTTGTACCATTTCCATAGTTTTGGAATCAATCAAACCATATTTGATGTATCCTATATGAGACTCTATCCCAATATCTCAGAGACTCCAGCTTCTAAGAAATATAACAAAGATATAAACGGTCTTCTATAGAGTTCCTCAAAACATTCCATCTAAATCGTAGCCTAAAAAGTGTTATTATAAGAAAACTGAATAAGAGGAATTTTTTTCCCACAAACCACTAAAATCGACAACACATGCTCTGAACATAAAGTCAAATACCTATATTGTACGCTCTGACTTCTCATCCGTCTGCAGGTGATAATCCTTACTCAAAAACAATTGAGAAGCAATAGAATTAAATAAACCCTACATGAATCATGATGTGAAATGAGTATCACGATCCAAAACAATGGTTCTTGATACACCATAAATCTACACTATCTCTAGAACATATAACATACCCAACTAATAAACAATGTAGGTCACATGGATTAGAATGAAATGATCCACTTTATTTAGTTGATACACAACCACAATGATTGAATCATTATTCAAAGGGGTTTTTGGAAGACCCACTAAGAATTCCATCGTTACTTCATTCCACTTCCACTCTGGAATAGGAAATGACTATAACAACCCACCCAGGCACTGCTTCTCAACCTTCACCTACTGACATATAAGGCATCATGGCACAAAAATCCACAACCTCCTTCTTTATTCTCAGTCACCAATAATGCCTATGAAGATTTTGGTGCATCTTAGTCAAATCAAGATGCACTTCCCACTTCGATTCATGGAACTCACGAATCAAAACTTATCATACACCAGTCCACACCACAAAATGGACTCAAACATACAAAATACCATTACCACACATAGTCCAACTAGAAGGTGACTCCCCACCTTTTACACATTCCTTCATATCCAAACACTTAGGATCCACCAATTGAAATTTCTTAACCAACCTCAACAGCATGAACTCAACTACTATAGATGAAAATTTCATTTTCTCGTTCTTATCTAATACCTTCAGGTGAATCTCCACAAAAACGACATCCATCTCCCCTCTAAGCTGGATTCCTAAACAACCTAATTCTGAGTCATCTAGATCAGATCATCCATAACATTATTCTGTTTTACTAGTGTACAAACCATCTCAAAATCAAATGATTATAGGTACTTGACCCACCATCATTTTTTAAGATTAAAATACCATTGAGAGAAGATGTAATTAATAATTTTTTTATTGGTAAACACTGTGAACTAATCTATAAACAAATAATTCCTCCAAAATATTTTGGCATAACCCACATCAGCTAGCTCATTATCATGAGTAAAATAATTTCTTTCATGAGGCCTCAAAATCCATGAAACATATACTATAACCCAGTCATCCTACATCAACAATACCTCAGGTCAAACACTAGATGCATCACATTACAAGGTATACCTCTTTCCCAGCTTAGGTATGACCATAATCGTTGTGGTATGCAACTACTTATTTAACTCTTGGAAAGAATTATAGAGTGCCTCTGAAAACTCAATATTAACTCCCATATTTTTTAATTCTAAAAGAGGTTCTACAAAAAGGTAGAAATCTATAATGAAGATTCAATAATAACCAGAAACCCCCATAAAACTCAAAACATCAGTAACGTTATTGGGATACTCCCAAGACACAACAAACTGAAATTTATATGGATCAACTGACACACTATAATCCAAAAATTTGATAGCAAGGGAATGTACTTTATCAATCCAGAACTAATGTTTTTTATCTTTTCGTAAAGATTACTCTCTCTTATTATACTCAAGATGATTTCAATATATTTTGAATGATCGTCAATATTTAAAAAGTACACAAAGATTTCATAAACAAAGACAACACTAAACTAATATAGATATTTGTAAAATACCAGGTTCATTTATTCCACAAACACATTCAGTGCATTTATCAACTCGAAAAACATCACCCAAATGCATACAACCTGTACTTACTCTGGAAACCTATCAGTAGTATTTCAGAATGTCTCACCCTCAACTGATGGTGTGTTGATCATAAATAGATCTTTGAGAACACTAAGGAACCCCTGAGTTTATCAAACATTCCCTAAATTCTAGGAAGAGGGTATCAGTTTTTAACCTTAATATAATTCAACATCCTATAATCAATATATAACATCAGCGATCTATCGTACTTCTAATAAAATAATACTGGAGAACCCCAAGGTGACATACTAGGATGGATAAACCTATTACTCTCCAACTAATATAGGTTAACATTATATTCCTGGTGTTATTCTGATACCATTTGATATGGAAAAATGGAAACTGGATCCGCCCCTTGAAGAAATACACTCATAAACTCAATGTCTCTCTCAGGTTGTAGCCCCAATAAGTCCTCAAGAAACACATAGTAAAATAAATACACAATTTCAGGAAGTATTGGTTGTTTCCTTTATTCTATATCTAGCACACAGTAAGCCACATTGGCCATGTTTCTCCCAATTTCTACCAACTTGGACCTATGCAGCCTGTTCGAACATCCCACTAATAGCGAAGGACAAAACTTTCTTTATTTAGAGATGTAAATGCGATTGTACATCGATAATAGTCAATATGATCTTCATACAATACCATCAAATCCATACCCAATATCATGTCAAACCCTGATATCTCAAATAAAAATAGGTTCCATGAAAAATGATATCCACCAACCTTCAAAGCATAACTTTTAGGTAGTCTGATACCCTCATCTAGAACCCCTAATGAAGTATCAATTAAAGAAACCCCAAACACATGTTCCACTAGTATGACCAATATGACTAAAAACTATGTAGATATAAAAGAGTGTGTGGCTCATATATCAAATAAAGATCAAGCGAGTGTGGATGCTACGAGAATCATATATCGAACGGTAGACAGTCTCACCTTGCCACCTTTCCATGTAGACTGAAATGCATAAATATGACTTTCCCCAGTACCCTATCCTCCAACTAGATTACCCTACACTAGAATCCCTTTCTGGTTTGTATGTTCTCACATCGGAGTTCCACATCCACCACCCCTACAGGTATGACCTATGGAACTTCATCCACTTGCCAGATATGGGGTAACTGACCCCCAGCCACACTCAGCATCTACCTCTAACCTCCATAATTTCTGGGTTGTCATTGTTTCCTACATAACCATTGTACATGGAATATCCTACCACATGAATGGAACTCGACTGGTGGTTGGGGACACTGGGAACACATGTACCCCGACCTTCCACATTGATATCAAAACCCCTAGGTGCCACCCTGAGAGGCTGGACCCTTATTCTGATTGCTCTGTTCACTTCCACCCTAAGGGATATTTCCCAAACAACGCTTCCTGTTCTTGGAATATACACAACATGTCCACCTGGATGGAACCACAAGATCACTACCAAAATATCTATTTAATTTCCCTTCTAAATTAAGGTCTTGATTGACTACCTAAGAATACTTTTTCTAGTGGAAGATGTTAACCTTGGACTTGATCACGTGTCTCATCGCATCCTAGAAAATTTTCCCCATAACTGCCTCATCTCTTACAAAGGCCAGGATGAAGTATTACAAATTAGTGAAATTAATTTCATAATCCATCACCAACATTTACCATTGGGTCAAAATCAGAAAATCTATTTCCTTCTCTTACCTCAATGTTTCTAGATAGAAGTGTTTGAGAAAATTATCCTGGAAGTCTTTCCACATCATTCCTCAAGCAAGTTCAATTTCAACCATGTTTTCCCACCAACATTTTTCCTGAATCTCAACGTATAGGCCTCTAACATGACTCGCTCTTTGAGAGGAGTCTTAATATGATTAATAATAGTCTAGATAGACTCTATCCAGAACTCTACTACCTTTGGACCACCCTCTTCGGGAAATGATGGAGTGTGTTGTAGGTGAAACTCACTAGTCATCTTGAACATGCTCGGTGCAACCCACCCTAGGTCTCATTCCATATTCTACATAAAATGATAAAAGTTCTCCCCAAAATACTCTTCTCTATTTTACTAAATCATCAGGTTCTTTTTTCCAACAATAGGAGGAGTGTTTTTGGATATATCCTCACGGTTCCCGACCGGCACACATCTTTATATTGTCACTTCTCTAAAATGCAAAGCATGATCTTTAAAACACAAACCATAAGTCTCTCACAATATATAAGGAAATATTCATAACAATCCATAACAAACCATTTCTCATACATTTCCCAAATGGGGATGATAATACCTAAAACACTACTTCGTTGACCCATACCAATATTCTTGTCTAACATGAGGTAAGTAACTCATGTTATTACAAGTCATACCTTCTATACTATTTGAAAACAATTTCCATTTCACAACTTACTCCAACAATATTTTAAATTCACTTACTTCATCTCATAAAACATAATTCTTTAATTATTATTCATCATTTTATATCCCCTTTTACCCATTTTCATCATCTCATTAGGAACTATTTTCATTACATTCAATAAAACAAAATGCATCCTACCACTATGTCCCACACATACATATTGTGTGTGCCAACCATGATGGTTGCCTTCTATATACCTCGATTCCTATAATGATTCATGAATGCACAACCCCATGACATTATAGCTATGAGAAAAACATAAATAAAGAGTCACATCACAAAACATGTACATCACCCAAAGGAGAAATATCATCAATTGTATCAATTCATAACAAGAGAAATAATTTCCACCCTAGGTTACTTGGGTTTCCCCTCATACTTGGATTAGCTACTCTCAAGAATGATCTCATTGTTGAGGCTTGACACCTTCCTAACCTCTAGTCTACCATTACTAAATTTTAATTCAAAGAAAATACCTCCTCTGATACCTCTTTGTAATGTCTCCAACCTATTGTCCACTAAACTGATGCCCTAATCCAGGTCATCACATGAACTCAAATGCACATCCCTGTATGCCAGAGGTTACTGACTAGAAACAAGGGTAAAAGAGTCCTGTGGGGGGACAATATACTCTTTATCAAAGTAATCCACTTTAGAAAACATTGAAAATAATAGAAACAATATGGAGAAGCTGATGAACATGCCTAAATATCCATCTCTCTAATTGGGTACAAACAACAACCAACATTAAATATGTTCTTTCATGCAACGTTACCAAGTGAACATAACCCAAAATAAAATCAATAGAATAATCCACAAAAAGGTCATGGATCCATGTATGGAACCCCATCTATGCACATCCTAAATCCAACTCACTCCTCAAACACGATTCCTTTTCCCTTTTCATAATATAGAACCAAGAAATATGCATGGTTACCCAATGATGGCCCAATTGGGGTTTGAGTACAGAACCCAGTAGGCTACCTCCAACAATGTTTACAAAATATCCTATTTAATATATAGTGCATGCAATTTATAATAAATTATAAGTAAATTAAACACAATACATATATCCATTCATAATAAAGTATTTTCAATGTTATACCATCATCAAATCTAGATTCGATACTTATAACATCTAAGGGATTAATACAACATTTTTATGTTTTTAATGGATTAGGTTTCTTCAATAATTGCAAGGCATATGGGAATAAATAAATTCCTATATCACTAGAGAAATACATCACATAAACCACATTATTCTCACCCTGAGTCCTCAATCTAGATGGAATTAAACTATTAAGGGAATATAATTTCATCTTATTCCCAAACATGAGTATTGATGGGTAGAGTTTATGGAATCATTCCATCTCAACCCATGTGTATAAAAACACATATCTATACCACAACTCTACCAAACCATTTGAACATGGTTATTTATTCTTTCACCTGATGTAACCATACTACAAACAAGAACAACCAATATCATTAGAAATATCACAACATTTTCAACTAAAATGTACATCAATATTATGCCACAATTCATTAACTCATTTAACATTTATATCCGATAAACATTTATCTCGATTTGAATTAAAGGTGCCTAACTCTCTTTTCAAATTCAAGTACAATAGATGATTCATTAACACATTACCATTAATCCCATTTAACCCCTTTAATTACCAAACAAAACTATCCCTTAGCCATTATCCACAACAAGATATCAATTTCCATTAAAATTTCTTAATATTTAAATTAACAAATATTAATATTTTTTAAGGGATCTACTTAGTCACAAGTCAATTTCACACATAAATTTCTCTTAACCATGTTCAGGTGGGTTGACACATCGCATTGGTGGCCCTAAATCCAAAAAGTTATCCTCTATGCAGCGCACAGATATCATTTGGGGTTCAATTGATAATTTAGAAACCCATTAAATCCAATCATGTAAAAGAAACAAATAACACCTCAAGGAGATAACAAGAACACAACACCAGATGAAAAAACCTATGTAAAAACCATGGTATCTAACTTTTAGACCACCTACCACAAATCTGTTAATGAACACACTCTTAATTAAAGCATTAGATATCGATCCAACCACTCATTAAAGCTTCAACCTCCATCTCACCAGAAAATACGGGTTTTTTATATTTGGACGGAGACAAGAGAAAAATTCAAACCCTAAACCAAAAAAAGAGAAACAATATAGGTTTGACACTTTCTCGGTGCTTTAGTTTTCAATCGATGGCACTCCAAACGACCTAGGGATGAAAAAGAATCACCCTTTGGAGATATTGGGGGATCTTGTTCATCACAATGGTTCAAGGGCGTAAATGAGGGTTGAAAATCATGAAAGTGTTTAACAATCCTATAATGGAATTTCTGAAAATTTTCCCAAAATTAGTTGAGCTCTATAGTTTTCCCGATATTTTTCCAAACTATGTGAAAGCCACAGCCCATGGAAATTGAGTCACATTGTTACTTAGGAATATATACACAGTTTACAATCAGTGATCCAACCATGTATTAATCCCCTATACATGTCTACAATATTACCTAAAAATTCTACACGGATTTATGAACTGTGTGCCAACCATGGACCTTACATAGATTAGCCTCTTCTTACATTGTTATATGTCATGAAACCTAAAACACCCTCGAGGTCCCTCATACTCCGAAAAACATCTCATTATCCCAATACAAGAAATTTAAACAAAAAAATTTAAACAAATTCATACCTCCACAATTTCTGGGATCATACATTGAATGATTATGAAATGATGATATTTTTCTTGATCGAGTAATAAAAAAATAAAGTAAATTATTTTTGAAAATTTAAAAGTACAATAATTTTGATGTATTATTGTGTTCCATGATTGTTTTAGATTAATATGGACTATTTTTTATATTGCAAAAGTTTATATTTTAATTGTATTATAATATTTAAATATTTAAATGTCCACTTATGTAAATAATCACGAAAATGAATTTAATGACATCTTATGTTAAATAATAATTTGTACATGATAAAAAATCATAAAAATGTTTTACTTTTCAAGTGGATGGGATATGGTTGATAATATATACTATTTTCCAATTATATGTCACTTTTTCTTTTATTGTAACATTATTTACCATTAAAGAATAAAAAAATTATAAAGGTAATCATTTAAATGGTTTATGTGTGGTTGAAACTAAGTGATAAGGGTCTAAAATATCTCCTAAAATTGAAATTATTTTTTTTTATGAGACTAATTAAAATAATATAAATCCTATATGCTAAATATATTTGTTTTTTTTTGACATGAAAATGAAAAATAATTAATAATAATTTTAATATTTATTTTATTTATGGGGTGAATTTCTCCTCTTTTATATAATGATCGCAACTCTTATCTATTCTACATGATATTTTTATAATCTAAATGACACTTGAAATAATAGATTAACTTTTAAACCCAACTTTCTGAGACCAAGAAGATCTTACCTTATCAAAATACCAACCTATAAGTTTTAAGGTGTAATCCAAAGGTAGTTTTATGAAGAATATGTATAACTCATAACCAAGTATTTTTTATTTTAATTATTTTTAAAAAACATAATAAAATTATTATACCATGATGATGTAATAACATCAGTATATAAAATATACATCAATGTTTTTATAAATGTTTTACAACCCTTTTTCGTTCCCTTTTCCATAAAATTTTGAACGAAAGTATCGTTCGGGCGTACAGGTGGACTAACACCTCCACGAAGCTATGTGTTTTTTTTTCATCACCAACACTATATATATTTGTAATGATGGATTTATAGTATTTATATGATATATATGACATTATTATCATTGTGTACTTATAATATATAATATATCTTAATACTATTCCAATCATTAAATACAGAAGCATCACACGTGGGTACGTACAAGATACCGTATCCATGTAGTAATGTAATTCATTATTGAAAAACCACCTCCCATAAAAGTTCATAGGGATATGTTTAATGATTTTATTATATATTAAAAACCCTATAATTATAATTATAAGAGAATATTTTATTTTCATTATTTATTTTCCATCAACATTAATGAAAAAACATTGCTCATGTTAACGTACAAACTACCACCTTGCAGGCTGACATATTTTTATTTTCATAAAATAATTTCCAGATTGATTATAAAATTTTATTAAATTTATGATAATTAAAATTATTTAATCGATATTATTCTTACTAATATGAATAAATGACTACTTTTACCATGGTAAACCTAAAAAAGTCATTTTTTAATTATGAAATGAATATACATAAATCATCTGGGGTGGGCTCAAATGATAATGTAAATGAATATGAAATTTTAATAAATTAAATAAAGTATTTACTGATATGGTAATAAACATATAATGTTTCCATAAAAAATTAAATATTTCATATATATTAATTATATATGTAATTTTTTGGACATAAATAGGAAGTCCAGACTCGATGTAAGGGATTTCAACCTTCAATTTTCTTTCATTGGTTTATAACTCTTATTAATCGACATTTTAATTAAATTACTATGTTTAAATTGATATATAAATTTATTATTTATTTATTTAAACTCATTTAATATGGATTTAAATATTTTCACTTATTCACTTCATTGATTAATTTTCACTTTAAATGATATGATTTGTGCAAGGGTTTTCAGTGCCCAAATATCATTTTGTTGAAACTTGTTTCATGTTGTCAACCAAGATTTATTTCAATATAATACATAATACCAATTATTTAATTTTGAAAAATTACATTATTAAATACATGTAATTTAGATATCCTTATCATATTCTCTCTTTTAATGATTTTTTATTTGAAAATTACCAAATGGGTAAAGTTTTTTTGTTAAAATATCATTTATTTTTATGATTGTTTATTTTTAAGGTTCCATATGCGTAAATTTAATTACCTTTTCTGATAACCTTATACATTAGTCATTAATTTGGTGTATATGATTTCATTTCATTTTTCTCTCTTGGAACAAAAAAGGTATTGAAGAAACATTTTTAACGAAAATTCAACATATCTCATCTTTGGTTGATATTCATTTTCATCCATGTCCATGCTCTTCAATTCATTGGTTAAAAGTTATTACCTAAAAATAAAATTGTGAAAAAGGTCATTTTTTCTAAATTTAAATTTATTTAAAATTTTATAAAAATTAGTATTTATAAAAATATTGTGAACATGATTTTTATTATTAACAAATGTGTGAAAATAATTGTATCATTTTATCATATACGACCTAAATATATCTTAAAAACATCATGATCATTCTTTCATTTAAATATTTATTTAAAATTTTCCAAGTTAATTTTCAAAAAAAATATTTTCTCAATATTCAATGAAATTTTATTTTTTATGTTAATAAATCAAAAGGGTAATTTTCTTTATTTTCAATGCAATTTCTTATATATTACTTTAATTTTTTTTCTTATATTTAATTATCCTTTAATGAGTCATATTTTTCACTAATAACATAAAATTAATATATAACCAATATACTTTATCATGATGTTTTATGATGGTTGTTTTAAATATATTTTCATGAAACCCATTTCTTTTCCATCAGTAAAAAATTTTAAGAGTAATATAAATACTTGTTAAAAGATTTTTGATTAAAATATAATATTCCATGTGTTATATTCATGTATAATACTTGTAAATTATTGATAATTAATGGTGATCTCAATATACAATATATGATGGATTATCATAAGGAAACATTTATTATGGGCGATCCGGATATATCTTATATAATGGTTAAATACTATATAGCTCTCCAATTAATTGGTTAATGCTTCTTATATTCAAAGGAAACAAGTACGGAGTTATCCTATGAATTTTCTTCTATGGATTAATCTTTACCTGGTTATTTATGAAATCAATTAAAATAGGTGATTAAAATAAGGTTCTAAAATACCTATGTTTTTTACCATTGCTTGATATGAGTTTTTAACGATTCCATCGATCAAGATTGACATCAAAAGGTTTGTTATTATTGATTACCATGGATTTTTCCTTTGATAATTATTTCTCCCATTTCATATACTTAATTATTTTGGTTTTTATGTTCTTATATTATGATAAAAACACTTTATTTTATCATCATACTCTTATTCCTATCATATGTTCAATAATTACGTTCAATTGTTAATTATTATATTTACAATTACTAGGCATTTAAGCTGACCCTTGTTATGTTTTCTATTTCCTCAAGAATGAAGAATGGTGTTAAGTGAATTATTTCTATAAAGGTTTCATGTGTGATGAATTTTATGGAATATATTAAATAATTTTATTGAAATGAGGAAATATGGGTATAGGCCAAAAAATGATCACTCAAAGTCATGGTTTTTATTATGTGAGAGTTTTTCCTGATTTTATAAAACATTAATCCTATAAGATCCATGGTTATGTAAATGATCTAATATTTTTCATTTTATGTTGTATGATTTTTTGTATAAATTTAGTCCATTATTATTGGTTTTAAAGACATAAATGTAAATATAGTGTTTTTAGCACCAAATTATAGAGTGCGGGTTAGGTGATAATATAGATGGAATTATAAAATTTTTTATAGAATTTTTTTATTATGAAGTTTTCATGTGAGGTTGAATTTTGAGTTATGGATACAATAATCAATTTTTATGTTTATGTTTGATCATATGTTAAAATTAATATAAACCCATTTTTAGGTTTTAATTGATATGATTTGAAGGTGATTAAAGATACTTTGGGAGAATTTTTTCATGTTGAGTTATATGTGACCCTTAGCTGTAACATGAAGTATTATTTTGGAATAATTATTTTAAATTTTTGGTAAAGTGTGTTAAAAGGTATGAGATAAAATTTTAGGTCAAATTATTTTTAATATAATGGTTATTTAGGGTAATTGGGATATATAGTTGTTTATTTATGTTGATAACTAGGCTCAACATTTGGTGTTGTTTTTTAAATTTTATAGATTAATGTTTTTTTCTTCATATGAAGGTTTTATCATTTTATAAATTATTATACCATTTTCTAGCCATTTTTGATTTCTATAGTAATTAAATACCATTGAGTAAACTATTCTCATTATTTGAATCATGTGATTCATTAGATGTTGATTTTAGTGCTTCAAGCATTTAAAATTTATCTTGAATATTCATGTCAGGGAATAAAAAATGCAATAGATGTAACACACTGAGAATTTAAAAGAAGAAATTTAGGTTTGATAGCCTAAAATAAATGAAACAATAAACTTATATGAAAATTTAACTCCCCAAGACATTACGATATACTTATTTTTAATAGAATTTAGTCTCTTTGATAACTTGCAGTACATGAAACCCCAAGATTTGTATGTTTGATAATATATTCAACATGAAACACTACGATTAAATGGCCAGTGATATATATAAACATTATAAAATATCTATTGAATTGGTTTTTATGAATATTATTGACTAATTTATGTAATATATAAATATATATAAATGTTCAACTATATATATTAATGATTAAATTTTAGTAAATAAAAAATAAATTTTTAATAATTTGATTTTATTATTCAAAAATAATTTTTCTTCAAATAAATATTAATTATTTTCATGAAAAAAAAATTTAATCAATTTTTTTAATTTTTATACAAAACTTTACATTGGGTGAAATTTTGGTACTTATTGAAAATACAGACATTTCGATTAATAGTGAAACATAGAGATTTTTTTGAAAATGTCATTTCCTTTCAAAAAATAATGTAATTTAAATGCCACATTATGTTTTGAATATTATTTCATGTAACATAAGTATTATTTAATTAAATTTAATCAAATTAATTAAATTTTAATTATCATTAAATTTAATTTTCGTAAGAGTTTGTTTGTGGGTTGAAAAATAATATTTGTTTAAACCTATTTTAAAGTACATATTATTGCCCCATTTTATATAATTAAAATAATACTTAATGAGGAATGTTTTAAATGAAATTACTATATTATATATCCATTAGTTCTAATTTATATTCATACAATTATTATTATTATTATATGTGTAATTAATATAAATTCATATTTGGATTTAAAGATACTTCTTGGAAACCTGTGATTCATCGTATCAGTGGGTTTTGAATTTAATTTTAAAAAAAATTAAGAAAATTTATTTCAAAAAATAATCATTATTTTTTAAATCATAATATTATTATTATCTTATGCTGAATTTTTGTAATTTTTCTAACATTTATGATTTTTTTATGAATAGTGAAAAATACCAAATTTTAAATGAAAATTATCTTCTCGTTTAAATAATTTGTAATTATAAATTATATTTTTAATCGGATTCAAAGAAAAATTAGTTAAATTTTATATCAATTAATAAAATTTATTTCATTGGAATAATTTTCATATTTAATTTTTATATAAAAACATGGTAAATGTTTTAACATTTTTCATTAAAAACTGACTTTCTCATCCCATCTGTGATATTGATTTTCAATTAAATTTTGAGAATTATGTAAATATAATTTAGAAATATAGATTCCATATTTTCAATCCTAATATTTTTTATTTATTTAATAATTTCAAAAAAAAATTACCAAACTGAATGGTGAAAACAATAAAAATTATTTATTATATGTAAGGTAAAAATTGGTTTACCGGGGGTTATTCTATAATGATAATGGTTAAATTGTACTAAATACTAGTCTTAAAAAGTTATATGAAGATATTTCTACCATTAAAACTTTTATTATTGATAATGGTCCATTTTGTACTATTATGGCTTGTGAAAAACGTGTGATAAGTCAATTGTTTTCAAAAATTCCATGTGTATCATCTCCTCTACTTATAAAAGTCCACCCCCACTTCTATCTTAGTCACACTTTAAAACATCTTAGTTTTTACCCAGAACTAACAAAATCACTTCTCAAATTCCATCCTCTAAATCTAGATTCATTATGTTTTAATAAATCTATACTGGGAAATCTTTTGGGGGAAACCTGAGGAGGATACCTGCAAAAGTTGAAACATACTTCAATGAGTGTTTTCATTTTTCATATTTCTAAACATATTTAAATTATTATATAATATCCAAACTATATTACATATAATTATATTTTAATATGTTAATTTAATAAACAAAATATTTCCCCACTTTCATCAAATGGGTTAAGAAATAATCATTCGTGTGTATGGCAGACTACCACCTTGCGAACCAATTTCATTCAATTTTCCATTACATACCTCTTTATGATGGGTATGATCATAGATCTAAGGTATATATATATATATTATATTTAATACTATATTATACATATTAATTCATTATATAGTATATACCATTTTATATTCCATTCCAAAGGGGATACAAAAATGGCATTCTAGTTTACAGTGAATAATCAACTCGTGAAGCGATCTAATTTATTTTTCAAAAACATGTTACATGGAGGGTAATAAGGGTAATTTTAATTAATATATGATATATACATGAAATAATTATAAAATTAATGATATATTTATAATTATGAAAATTAAATATACCATTTTCATGTTTTTACACCAAAAAGATGATAACAACGTTTGTGTATGTGTGGGTTACCACCTTCACGAAGCGATGTGACTCACTTTTAATCACTACCCAAAATTGTTCATTTTTAAATAAGTATAATTAAATAATTAATATGGTATATATGATATTATTATCATTCTGGGAAGGAAAAATATTACTTAACACCTATCCATATTGATCATTGAAAAAAGGAAATGTTACTCATGCGTACGTATGGTATACCGCCTCCAAGATGGTTATATAAAAAATTCCTAACTATATTTTGTTATTGGAGTTAAATTTAAAATTGATGTATAAATATTATAATTATGTACTTACCATTATTCTTCATATTTTTATATAATGACCTCTTTTTTCATACTCAACCTACCAAAGTCATTTTTAACACATAAGCTAAATTTGACCAAAACCTCAAACATAACCCTAATTGATCAAGTAATCATATATAACATTGTAATAAATGAAATAAAAGGAATATTAATCATGTAAATGGTTATTAAGAAAATAAATAATTTTATTAATTTTATTATTCAATAATATAAAGACCAATTGGGAATAATCAAAGTCGATGTAATGTTTTTCTCGTACCACATTTATTTCTCTGTGATATATAACAATTCACCACATATTTTGTTTTATAGTGTATATAATTAACAATAATTTATTTCATTGTTCTTATAATTAAATTTATTATTATTTACATATCCATTTAAGGATCTTTTTCCATGATTTTTAGGGTTTCCAAGTTACAAATTAAGTAATGTGTTTTTATCTCAATTTTCCAAATTAGAGATGTATGTCATGTTATACACCTATAATATTTTATGAGGTGTACATACTACACCGTTAATATTTTTTATCATGAATAAACTTATTTGTATGTTATTATTTGTTTCATTTAATTTTATTATGAAATAGGGATTATAATTCAATGATATCATAGTGTCATATTATTATTATATAATCTCATCATTTGTCGGGTTTATTTAGGATTATGCTTCACATGGTAAGATCATATGATACATGTATCAAGAAGATCATGAATTATATTCTCCCATGGTTATTAAGGATATGTAAAAGTAATATTTCAATTTTTTCTACACTTTGTTACTTAAAATAGTTGATAAAAAATATAAGGAAATTTGACATTGTTTCACTCTTTGGTCGGAAATCCATTTTATTTCCAAAAAAAAATTCCTAAATTATATTTCAAAAATTTTTCATTAATATCTTAATTTTTTTTAAATTGATATTTTATACCATGTTTAACCATTTAAAAATATTAAAATGATTCTTCATGAAATTTTCTAAACATTTCCAATTTAGATTTTACAAAAAATGTGAATGGAATATTCTTTCTCATTTTCTAAAAAAAAGCACTTTTTTAAACTTTTTATAGGTAAAAATGAATGTACTTTTTAATAGATATGATTTCTAAAGAATTACCTACCACCATGAATAAATTTTTTAAGCCTCCTTTTTATTTTTTAAATTATCTTTTTAAATAAATGTTTTACCTAATATACTGGAAAGCTTTTTTTAAGCAGCATTCAATGAAAATAATTTTTAAAAAGGTTTATGTTTTAAAAAATTAAATTTCAATCAAAAATGTTATTTTACTCATAAAATATTATAATTTATATTTAATTTTTACATTTTATTTTTCAATTTGTTTCATGTAAAATTATTTCTATAATAACATATCAATTTTTTTAATGTGATTTTCAAAATGAAAACATTATTTTCTACAAAATGTTTTGAATGATATTTTATGGGTATTAAATTCATCAAAATAAAAAAACCCTTTTTGTTAGTTATTATACAATGGGGATATTTTACAATGATACCAACCTCACTCTTTCTATATATTGATTAATATTATTTCAGTGATATTTTTATTGAAATTTTTTCTTTTCCATAGGTTAATCATGTTTTTAAGAGATTATTATTGAACATATTTAATTTATATAGGTTAATCATGTTTCAAATAGATTGAAATGAAACCCATTTATATTTTATGGTTTAATTTTTTTATTTGAAGAATAATAATTTTTTATCAAAAGTTATATAATGAAATATTAATACGTTATTTATGATTTGGTTCTGGGAAATTATATATGATGGGTTCACTAAGATAGTATCAATTGATCCTGTAATATATTATTTTTTGGGTGTACCCAGACAGAGATAAAATGCATTGGATAATGTTTATGTTATTTGGAGAATTATATTGGAAGTTGGTTATAAGGTTATTCAAATTATAAGGGTCTTATAAGGGTTCTATAAGTGTTCTATGAAGATGATATCCCAATTTAACTACACATTTTTTATATGCTAACTATTGGTTTATAATATTTCTTTTAATAAAGATTAATATCTCCTGGATAATGATTATTGTTTATTAGGAACATTTATTTTTTAAAATATTTATTCCATAATTCTAGATTCATGATTTGGGTATATTTTCTTTTATGATTTTCTCATGCACTCTGGTTATATCTGCATACCCTTATTAACTTCTTATATTCATTGAAATCATTCACATGTTAATGATTATGTTTCCGCTAACAAACCATTTTTTGTCACCCCTGTTGTGTTTCCCTTTCTCCCAGGTTATCATGAAATGATGTTGAATGATCTTTTTATAGGATGAATTTATTATAGATGGTGATGATGATAACTTAATGTGAAATAAGAAAAATTGGGTTTTGTGGGAGAAATTAACATTTAAATATATAGGAATTTTTTAGGTAATGTTTTTTCTTAATGCAATAAAACTCTAAAAATAAACAAAATTTGAGAATATAATTGATCTAAATTTTTCTTTTTATGTTTCAAGGATTGGACTAAAATAATCAGTCCCATTTACTATTATCAGATTTGAAAATGTAAAGTTTATAGTTTCAGCACCAGAAATGAGAGTGTAGGTTCTAGTCTATGAGTGTTATTATCAAAACAAAGGTTTAGATAACCTATGATTTTATGATTTTTTTAATGTGCTGTTATCTTAATTATTATAGATACCATTATAGGCCTAAAAGGATAATCATGATCATAAGTTCAAAGTCATAGACACCCCATTTGAGGGTTTTAAGTAGTAAAATTTTTTATTTAATTAAAGAAATTTTTATAGGCATTTTAGTATGTTTGGGAATTTTTGAACCCTATGATCAAGATGAATTTTTATTTATATAGGAATTATTTTATCATCTTTAATGAAAAATGGACAACCTAATGGTTGGGTATAACCCATCGCATCCATCAAAGGCCACGTGGCTAGAATTAAAAAACCAAAGGATGGAAAAAGTATATCACCAAACACTAGCAAACATGATGTCGTAGTTATTATGAAATTTTTATAGGTAAATAATATTTTCATTTATAAATAATATAAGATTTTATTTTATGAATAATGTTTGATATATCTTGGAAGAATATATGATAAAATACTTATAATCCTTGGGTTTTGAACATAATTAGGACATTATTGAATAATATTAAGGATGGTTATTTGTGGAATGATTTGGTTTTTACTTTTGGTATCACATTTTAAATTTTTATATTAATATATGAGGTTTACTTTTGAAATTATCTTATTATGTACTAACTATTTTTTTAGTTAGTGTCTAAAGATAAGAGGAATATCATGTTGTGATCTTAGGGATTTTATGGTCCTTTAAAATTTTATTTTAGTGCTTCAGGGATAAAAAATTCATCCTAAGTACACATCATTTGGAGAAAAATATGATATTCAATTGGAAACATATTAATGGATGAAATTATAATCACTAAATAGAAATATTTTTATATTCTCTTAGTTTAGATGGTAACATAATACCACATCTCCAAAAAATGGATCTTGAAAAAAATGTTATACAGTTACCTTAATTTTTGATGAATGATAGCCTTTTGATCATCTCATAATTATGGTTTCTAGGCCCTTGACATTCCACATATCATTAACTTTCTTCTAATCAATGTCCTCTACTACTCAATATAATTATTTAAGTTATTTTACCTTTCCCAATAATTTTTTTCTATTTGGAATCCTGGTTATGATTAATTCCATAAGTTCTGGGTACTTCTCTTTTTAACTTATTATTAGGGTGTTTTATTAATCAATTTTACAATTGGGTTTAAATAAAATTTATTTTTAAGTTTCCAACCATGTATTGTTGATATAGTGTTAAAATTGCAGGGAAATAATTTTTTAAAGGGGGGAGGATATAACACCCCAAGATTTTAAAACAATAAAATAGTGTTTTATAGAATAAAATACATGAAGAACTGAACTTAAAAAATAATTTAACTCCATGAGACATTATGACATAATGATTTTTAAAAAAAAAATTAATCTCTTTGATATCTTGCAGTATACGCAACCCTATGATGTTTATGTTTGATTGTGCATCTAACATTCAACATCATGCTTAAACAACCAATGATATATAAACATTATAAACTAGATGCTAAAATAGTGAATATGAATCGTATTAACTAATTTATGATATATTTAATCTACTCTATATAAATTATTTATAAATGCTCAGTGGATAATTAATCAATATTTAGTAAAGTGGTTTTATTCTTCAAAAATATGTTTTTCATCCAAATTATTTTTATTTAATTTAATGAAAAAAATATTATAAATAATATTTAGGATTATAATTTAAAATTTTAGTTTGGTTGATTTATTTTATTTTTCTGAATATATTTATTTTTCTGTGAATAGTGAAAAATTATTTTACATTAAAAATGCCATTTATTTTCAATAAATTATGTAACTTTAAAGTAAAAATATTTTTTTAATAATATTTAATATATCCTAATAATTATTTATTTAAATTTCATTCAACTAATTATATTTTAATCATTATTATATTGTTTTTTGTATATATTTGTTTTTTGGTTTAAAAACGAGATTTTTCAGAAAACTGTTTTGATATATATAATGATTATCAATTTTAGTTAATTAATATAATAACTACTAAGAAAAAAATAATGAAGATATTATATATAAATATGTTTTAATTGAGACCCGTATAATTATTATTAATATAAATATATTTAATATAAAATCATCATGTGCTTAAAAAATTACACATCTCGAAAACACTCATTCTAGTCACATTCTAAGGGTTTTGTTATAAATTAATTTTTTATACTTTTAGAAACATTATTTGAAAAAATAATCTTCATTTTTGAAATCTTAATATAAAATTTTCTTAAGGTGATGTTTAGGGATTTTTCTAACAAGGTACATTGTTTGGTGAAGAGTGAAAAATACTGAATTTTAATTGAATATTGCATTTTCAATTAAAATATTTATAATGAACAATTATATTATTTTAATAGTTTTAAAGTAATTTGTATTAATTTTTATATCAATTAATTCAATTTATTCAATTGGAATAATTTTCATAATGAATTTTGATATAAAAACATTGTAAGCATTTTAACATTTTCTATTAAAAACTTGCTTTCTCATCTCTTCTGTGGGATTATTTTTTAATTTGAATTAGATAATTTAATTAATTTAATTTTAAAAATATGATTCCATATTTTAAATAATAATAATTTATATTATATAATATGTTAAACATAATTTTTTATTGAAATGATACTGAAAATAATAAAAATTGATTATAGCAGTTAAGGTAAAGTTTAGTTTACTTGGGGTTAATCTAAAATGATAAGGCTTAAAATGACCTATCCATTTTTATGAAAATTATTATGGAAAAATATATACCATTACACCTATGAGGTTATATAATTGTCCAATTTTAACACTTTTGTGGGTGAAAAAC
Source organism: Viscum album (assembly GCA_963277665.1). Classification (NCBI taxonomy): domain Eukaryota; kingdom Viridiplantae; phylum Streptophyta; class Magnoliopsida; order Santalales; family Viscaceae; genus Viscum; species Viscum album. The sequence continues at coordinate 190,223,482 of OY728131.1, forward strand.
ATCAGATCACTCAATTATTTTAAAAAATTCCAATTGTGTCTTATCCTCAACATTTAAAATTCAATCCCATATCTTCTCATATTCACACCTTAAAGACTATTGTATTTTTAAAATAATTTCTTAAATTATTTTAAAAAATACATCCTCTCAACCAAAAATCCTTATTTTTTTTTGAATAAATCCAACCTATGATGGCCTTTGTTGAATCCTAAGGAGGGTACCCGAAGAATAGGTCATGTTCTTCAATGAGTGCAATTTTTATTTCTCTCTCCTAATTCATAAATTATTCTTTAAAAATGATTATATAATAACCTCATTATCTGAAAAATACATATAATTTATTATGTTAATTTACTACCCTAAATATTTTCCCTTTTCCAGCAAATGTGTTAAGAAATCATCATTTGTCTGTATGGTGAATTATCATCTCACGAACCAATGTCATTCATGTTTCCACTACCACATCTCATGGTAGGGTATTATTATTTATATAAAGTATATATATTGTATTTATAACATAACTAAACCAATTTATTCATTATATCATATATACCTTTTATATTCCATTTCATAGGGTATATGATTACATCGATCGTATGTATGGAAGACAACCGCATCATGAAGTGATGTGTCTCGTTTTTTATTAACGCATTACATGGATGGTACTAAGGGTAAAAAAAATAATATATGTGATTTAAATGACATAATTTTTCTATTAATGACATATTTATCATTCTTTGAAGATAATATATCATATTCTTTTTTTACACTGATAAGTTGATAGCATCGTTCGTCCATGTGTCGACTACTGCCTTCACCAAGCAATGTAACTCTTTTTCACCACCACACCAGAAGGATGATTCATATATGTGTGTGTATTTAAATTAGTAATACAGTTTAAATTATTTAATGATAACTATAAAAATATAATATATTACTTATCTACTTTGAACCATGATCTTTAAACCATGGATATGTTAATCATGCGTATGTATGACCTACTGTCTCCCAAATTGAATCAGAACCCATTATTTTAACCATAATTCATGATTGGTTTTAAAATAATAATTTATGTATAAATATGATAATTATTTTACAATTTTTATTCTTTATATGTTTTTATAATGACCACTTTGACTATGGACAACATAAAAACATCATTTTAGACACATAAGCCAAATATGGTCAAAACATATGACATAAATCTAATTAACCAAGTATTCATATATAACACTGTAATAAATCAAATAAAAGTAATATTAAACATTGAAAATTTTATTAATAGAATAAATAATTAAATTAAATTAAATATTCCATAAGATAAATAACAAGCGTGATGAATCGAACTCAAGGTAAGGGTTTTCTTGTCTCACTTTTATTTCTCAGAGGTATATTCAATATTTACAATTTACTTTTTTATTTGGAATATATACTACCCATTAATGTGTTTCATTATTCTTATAATTTAATTTATTTTTATTTAAATATCAATTTCATTATCTATTTTACATGGGTTAATCAATTTCAAAGATATCAAAAAAGTGAGGGATTTTTTGTTTCAATTTTCCATCTTTTAGACGTATGTTATATTAAACAACTATCATTTTTTTGAGGTGTTCATACTTCCCCATTGATATTTTATATCATGAAAATCCTTATTTTCATGATATTATATTGTTAATTTAATTTTATTCTTTCATGGTAATTACAATTAAATGTTGCCAAAATTTTAAAATCCTTATATTACAATCTCAACCTTTATCGGGATTATTTATGATTATGCTTACAATGATTCAATATTATAATACATCTCTCAAGAAACTAGTAATTTATTTAATTTATAACTAATTGTAATTTTTTTCCAATCTTCAATACATAAAAGAATTGAGAAATTAGTTTTAAGTAAATTTGACTTTATTTATCTCCAAGGTCAGAAATAGAAATTATTTCTTAAAAAACACGTTCTAAATTTTTTTTTAAAAACATTATTAATATAGTAACATTTAAAAAAATTAACCATGTTTTTCCTATTTAGAGAACTTTTTAAAAGGAATCATCATGTTGTTTTCCAAACAATTCACATTTTTCTTTCACCAGAAACATAAAAGGAATCTTATTATTGTTTTCCAAACAATGCACTTTTGAAAACCAATATAGTGAAAAAGGAATGTACTTTTTAAAATTTATATAATGTATGTACATACCCAACATAAAGACCAATTTTTTTTTAATATTCTTTTTCATGTTTAGAAGGATCCTTTTAAAGACATTATTTTTTCTAATATGTTAGAAATTAAAATATTTTAAATGTTGTTTTCAAGTAAAAGGATTTTAAAAATATTTTATGTTTTTAAAATAGTATTATTAAAGTTGAAATAATATTTTTCTCAAGAACTATTTTTATTGAGGTTTAAATATTACTTTTTTAGGATTATAATTTTTCTATCAATGGAAATGATTTTCACAATATCTTTTGAATTATTATGTTTTTAAAAGTGATTTTTAAAATGAAAATCTTATTTCTTCAGACCGTTTTTAAGGATATTATATTGGTGGTTCCATTAATCCACGTAAAAAACCATATTGTTACTTATGCACCATTGGGGATATATTGTAATTTTTATATTTTCACTTTTTCTTTGGATGGATTAATATTGTTTTGAAGAAAGTTTTATGGAACCAATTTTGATTCTCTGGGTTGATCATGTTTTAAAGATATTTTTTTAGAACCTCTTTATCTTCCATGGGTTAATCATGTTTCAAATAGATTGACCTGAAAACAAATTATTTTACATTTTTTAAACATTATATAGATAGGCAATGATTTATTATATGATTGTTATGATTAAATATATATACTTTATTCATGTTTTTGTTTTTTGGAAATTCAATATGATGGGTGCACCAAGATATCATTGAGTAAGACCATTATATCCTATACAATGTTTTCACCTACATAGTTTTCCAATTCATTAGGTGATGATTATTTTATCAGGATATTTACATTAGAAGTTAGATGCATGTTTTTTCCAATTACAAGGGTTCTTTAAGGGTTTTGTAATAGTAGTGTGAAGATGATCTCCCAACATACCGACAAATTTTGTATATAATTTCTATAGATTTATAATGTTTTATTTAATCAAGATTTTGGTCTCTTAGATCTTGGTTTTTTATTTTTATGACATTTGATTTTTCAAAATTCTTATTCCATGTTTCAGGATTGATAATTTCATCATTGATGGGTATGTATCATTTATGATTCATCCATGCACTATAATTTTTTCAAGATACCCTTATGGATTTATTATGTTAATTTATTACACTCTCTTGTTAATTTTTATGTTTACCCTAACTGAGCATATGAGATCACCCTTCTTATGAATCCCTTTCCCCTAGGATATCTAGAATTGATATTGAATGAATTATTACTTGGATTAATTTAATATGCATGATTATGAAGTAGTTTTAAATAATAGAAACCTAGTTTAAGTGAGAGAAATTCTCATTTGGTGACATGTGTATTATTTATTTAAGGGTTTATCTTAATTATATAAAACATTAAAACTAAGTTTTCCTTGAAAATGTAATTCATACCAATTTTACTTTTGATTTCATAAGGACCTGATGAAAAAAATTGGGTCACATTTATCGATATAGAAGAAATAAATGTATCGGTTAGTATTTCAGCACTGGATTTATGAGTATAGGTTCTGGGGTGTTCTAATAGAAGTGGAACCAAATTTAAGCACAACCAATGGATAAAATTTTGATTCTCAAATAGAAAAATATCCTATAAAGTGTAGGTTATTATCTTTACAGTCAATATGGTAATGGAAATCCTAAACACCATTAAAAGTATCTTAAAGTAAAAATATTATCTTATTAGCTTTATTTTTTATGAATTAATGGTGTTTACACATCGTATTGGATTATGGTTTTGCGGTCATTAAAATTCTCTTGATTATTAACATTATTGTGATCAATGTTCTCTATGAATATCCATGATTATTTGAAAATTTTATTTTTCCTCCATGCCTATATTTACACTTATAACTAAGGTTGTAATAATTTAAATCCTTGTTATTTGTTATAAAATATGACCTCTATATTTATCTTTCCCACTTTTAAAAAGGAAGTTTAATTAACCCTTTTTATGATGTGGATTTTCAATAAATTTATTATTAAATGTAAAACTCATTATTAATCAGGTTAAGATAAAATATTCATGGAAAAATTTACTGAAAATGGGGAGATTGGTATACGAACAGTTTTTAAAATAATACTTTTTTGATAGAGTATATGTTACAAAAATTTGATCTTAATCAAACTAAAAAATATTATTATTTAAATATGATCATTATAACGTAGTAGTTTAATTATATTATATACATAGTAGTTTCTTAATGGGGAAATATATATTTATATATATATATATATATAATTATCCTACAAAATAAAAATGTTTTAATTTATTATTTGGAAATAATAAACCAATTTTCAGTAAAGTAATGTCATGCTTTAAAAAAAATTCATCACAAATGTTTTTTTGTGGATATGTTATAATTAATTTTTCCCACATATAGAAATTATATTTTATAAGAAGGATGTTATTTCTTAAATTATTGAATCGAAATTATCTTAGGGTGTAATTTTAGGGTTTTTCCTAAAAATATTAATTTTTCTATAAATAGTAAAAAGCACCGAATTTTTAAAATGTGAATTTATTTTCATTAAAATTAACCTTATGTGTTTAATTTGATATTAAAGTAATATATTTATTAAAAAAATGTAAATAATAAAATTAATTACATAAAAATAATCATTATTCTTGATTTTTATATAATTACATTTTTTGGATTAAAACACTTTTTTTTATAAAATATTATTTTTCATTTTCCTTTGTGATTTTATCTTAAATAAATTTTTAAAACATAAAAAAATTGAATCATTAATAAATTATTCAATATTTGTAATAACTATTTTCAAATTTGGCCAATAGGTCCATTTAATTTTTTGATAATGTGAATTGAAAACATTGTAAATGTTTGTCAACTAGTTAAAGGTAAAATTGTAAAACAAGATTAAAACTATAGGGTAAGAATTTAAAATTACCCAAAAATAGGAGTTTATTTCATTTTATATTTTTTTAGATCATAACTATCCAATCATATAAAAAATTTCAATTACATACCATAATCCTCTAATCATAACTTTTATATTAATTTAGTTAAAGGATAAATTCGAAATGTCACTCTCTAGATTATATTATCAATTATATTATTTTACAAGGTTAAAAATAAGTTATATTTGGTACTATATGTTTATTTTAAATATTATATAATTTTCGTATCATGGTATTTTGTTTTTAATTTTTAGTGATGGAATGATTACCTTAAATGTGTATGCATGTCCAACGCCGCACTTGTTCAAGTAATAGAAAATTCAATTACATTATTTTAAAAACATTAGGAGTAATATAATATTTATAAATTAATATTTTCAGGGAATTTTAAATATACATATGAAAAATAATTAATTTTTTAAAATTTTAGATTCCATTTACATTACATTATTGTTAGTTTTAAATACCAAATTATTTTAATTATCCCGAAAATTACTTTAATGATATCTTACATTTTATAATTATTAAATAAATAATATAAAATACATAAAAATATATTATTAGTGAAATTAAATGGAATGTGGTCTAAAATATAAAAAATTATACACTTATGGTTCAGTTTTTAGTTTATTACAATTTTCATGACCCTTAAAGAGTAAAAAACCCTGTTATCGAGGTAATTGTAAAGAGAGGTAATGAGAGGTTAAAACTAAGAGATAATGGTTTAAAAAATCTCCAAAATTTCTATAAATTTTATTTTATGTTACAATATATGATTATATAAATCTTATATTCGAAATAAATCAATTTGGAACAACATTAATATGAAAATTAATTGTATTAATTTAATATTTTATATAATTCTAACAGTTCCTCTCTCCTCTCTTATGAAAAACACCACATCTCTCTAATTCCTCATATAATTTAACATTATTTATTTTAAAATCACTATAACATGTCGAGATTTTATGAAATATTTTTTTTCAAATAAATTTAACATCTTAAATAGCTGACGTTACACACAACACTGAGTTTTAATGAACCACAATATACTATTAATGTTATTATTCAAAAAAAATGTTATAACCAAGCCATTAAACATGGAGGTATGAAGGGGAATAAAATTATTTTTATAATTAATTATAATGGTTTTATTCAATGGTTAAGTGTTTATATAAAGTACTTAATATTTAATAAAACCATTATAAATTTTTAAAATGACTTTTTCTCAAATTCTTAAATTGATTTCTATTAAAAAAATAGTATATATAATTTTTAAATATATAGAAATTTTATTTAAAAAAAATTAATTTTTTAAATATACATGTAAAAATTATCTTTGATTGAATGTTTTATAATTTTCTACAAAGATTAATTTTTCAATGAATAGTAAAAAAATACAATTTTTTTATTAAAAAAATTCTTTTTGTTTAGAAAATTTACAATATCCATTATATTTTTAGTGTGGTTATAAAATTAAAATTGGGTGATTAATATATTTAATAATGAAATTTATTTTTTTGGAATCAATTTCATATTGAATTTATATATTAAAACTTTTTATACTCATAAAAACATTTTCCATGGAAAACAAATTGTTCATCGCATCTGTGGGTTTGTTGTTAAATTAAATTCAACTACTGATATGAATTGAATTTTTAAAAATATTCTCTATATTTGGAGTTATAAATATATAATAATTTTAACATAATTTTTTCATAATAAATAGTGAACATAGTTAGAATTAATTATCATGGATATGGTTAAAAGGGGTTTCGCAGGGGTTAAAATAAAACGTTAATGTTATATATTCCAATAAAATATATCTAATTAATATTGGATGTTAATATTTAATCATTATACTATCCTATTTTTTTATATTTTGTAATTTTGAACCATTTTGATTTGTAATGATTTCAGTATTTTGGATTATTCTTGGAAATTTCCATGGAAGGTTTTTTTCCATACATAGAAAAGGACAACTCCTCTCCTACCCTCTTTACACTTTTAGATACCTTTGGTTCTACCAATCCTTACATAAATCCTTTCCTTACTTCCCTCCCCATATATTATAATCCTTAATTTTATTATGAAACCCTTTTAATAAGAATTTTTTTCAAACCATTGGTCTTTTCCTGTTGAAGAGGTGTTTAAAACAAGTATGAATAATTTTGAGACATCAGGTAATGGATTTCTTGTCGTTGTTTTTTTTTTCTAAGATAAATATTTAATATTTGTCACTTGTTTATTTTTTGTGGTGTATAAACTTCCCCTTATACTTTTTATATCAAAAATATAATTATTTTTAGGATATTTAATTTTTCATTTGATATTATTATTTTCTAGGGGTTTGATTCAAAAGTTACCAAATAGATAAGGTAATGTCTTCACATGTTTATATTTATGGGACACATTTAAAATTCACCATTTGTTTATTTATATACTTCCCAATAATATATTTTAGGATTATTATCCGAAAATTATGTACTATATATATTTATATATCCAAATAATGTTATTTATTACATGGGGATTACGATTCAAAAGATACCATGTTGGTAAATATTTTATGTTATAATATCATTTTTTATCGATATGGTTTATGATTAGGTTTCTGATGATGAAATATTATAATTTATCTATCATGAATCAAATTTCATTTATTTTCCAATAAATATTTACTAAAAATACATGTTTTCCTTTCATTTTCTTAGCTTTATGTACTCAATAGTCCAAAATAAGTTTTTGAAGGGAACCCCACATTATTTTTCTCTTTAGTAGATATTCATCTTTTCCTATTTTCATGTTCTCTAAAAATGATTTACTAAAATATTTTAATATTCAAAAAATATATTTCAAAATTTTTTACCAATTTTAAATTTCCTACAAAATTTTGTTAAATTAATTTTTTATCATTTTCTAAAGAAGTTTCTATTGAATGATATCAAGAATTTAAAAGGAATCATTATTTTAACATGTGTAACATGAATGGTATTTTCCAAAATCATGAAAAAATGTATTAAATATTCCTTTAAAAGTATCTGAGTTTATTTTCAAATAATGTTTTATAATTTTTGAGAAACTTATTGAATATAAAAATGTTATTACAAAGTAAAAAAATATACTTTTCTCAATAAATGTTCCAAGGTATCATTCAAAATTGTTTTTTATCTAAGATAAGATACGTTTATATAACTTAAGATTTACTAGGGATATACTTTAATGATATCATTACTTTTTTCTCTCTTGATAGATTATTTTTATAATTAAAATATGTTCATTAAAAAATTCCTTTTACAATGTTAATGTTATGTTAAAGTGATGATATTTTTATGAAAACCACCTTTTTTCCATGGGTTATGTGATTATAAATTGTTATTAAACCCAATTTATATTCCAGGTTTATGATATGAGTAATATTTTATGATATTATTTAATAGATATTAATGATTATAATTATGTTATTGGTGGTACCTATATCTCACTCAATTGTATTGAGTAATTATTTATATATCATTAGATAAAAAGGAAGTTAATGGGGGTGTAAACCTAGTTTAGTAAGGATCTTAGTCCACTATGATAGTCATGTGAGTGAATTATGATTAGTATGATGGGTTAGGAAGTGAACCCAATCCACTATGATAGTCTTGGTAGGAAACCATTACTACTGAGATTATTTGGGGAGTAAACCAAATAAAATCTGATTGTCCTAGTAATGAATCCCCAAATAATATGAAAATAATTTCAATGTTTAGTTGTATACCAATAAAACAGTCTTATTTGTTTATTATACTCTCATGGGTCTTGTTCATTGATTCCATTGTGATTCATATCTTAATGAATTCCAATAACTGTTACATTACTCATAGTTATGTTCTTTTATATACATGTTATTGTTTTCAAATGTTATTATCATGTTATCATAACCTTATTCTAATTTCTTAATTACGTGATCAAAAATATATCCCTTGTTTATCTTTATTGAGTTTCAGACGTCACCCTTTATTATGTTTTTTTACTAGGGCATGGAGAAAGGTTTTATTTATAACATGTCTAATGTGGGTTCTAATAATGAAGAACTATGTGGGAGATTATGTAAAACTCTTACAAACCAGTTGTTTATGTATCCACTTTTATAAATTCCCTAGACCAGTATGATCTAAATGTACTAAAATGTTATGAAATGAATATTAATTTATAAATATGTGATATTTATTTATCAGATGTTAGGTATTTAATAGTTAATATTTGAGGAAGGTTTATTAAACATTTAGAAACAATGATGGTAAAACATTAGAGAGATACTTAAGGATATACATAAGGGAAATTCTAAGGGTAAGTCAATGTATTGGAAAATATATTATAATTTTGGTGAATGGATATACTGAGTGGTTTTCATGAATTTTCATCCCTGTATAGAAACTACATGTTTATGTGACTCTAGAACAATTCTAACTAGGGGTAATAACTCTAAAAAATGAATTGGGTTTTGATTCAACCCTTACCAATAATAGGTCAATGGAAATTAAATCCCCCCAAAAAAAAATTTCTCCCTCAATTAAAATTTAATTTCATCTTAAGTGTGGTCTAGAACTCTCTACATAAATCCCATATCAATTGACTATGAATTTAAGTAATGTATGATATTCCCAATCAATCTATGATCATCTATCACTGCAGAGAAATTTATAAACTTCTAATGCAGATCACATACATTATATTGTTTATGGACTCTATTAAAAAGGGGTGATTATATCAAATGATTGGGGAGGGAACCAATTATTATAATATTACTATTATAAGGGTGTTTTTTGGTGTCATTCCATAAAAGTTTTACAATACTCCATTGAATCATGATGTTGAGTTCTCAATAGAAATCATACCCTGTGTTACACCTATTTCAAATACTCTATATATAATGGCCCCAAATGTGTTGGAGGAATTACATAAGAAAATCTCGGAGAATTCTAGAGTGGGATACATTTATCCATGTATGTTATCATATGGTGAACCTATTCCTTTTGATAATATGAATAATGGATTGATGTAACTCTACATTGATTATATGGAGCTGAAAATGATAAAAATAAATAATAATGTATCATCTATCCATATTGATGACTTTTTTGATAAATTGCACAGATCTCAATACTTTTCCATTAATGAAAATTATTTTGGACATCCTTAATTGAGGTTCAAGAAGAAGGATATACCCAAGACATCATTTTTTATGAGGTAAAGCCATTATGAGTATATATTGATGCCATTTGAACTTATTAATGCCAAATAATTATACATTAATTAAATGAAAATAGATATTCAAGATTAACTTGATCATTTTTTGGTATTCTTTATAGATGATATTATTATCCATTCATATAAAATGTAAGAGAATAAATATCACAAGATAATTGTTCTAAATACCCTAAAGAAGGAGAAAATATATCAAAAATTTACAAACAATTAATTTTTTCAATAGAAGGTTTCATTTTTGGGCTATATATTATCAAGATACTGTATATTTAGGGATCCCTCAAAGACTGAAGTTATTGATAATTGTCCTAGACCAAGCACTATAACTGAGATTTGATGATTTCTTGGTTTTGTTGGATATCATCAATAGATTTAGGAGAATATTTCATAAATATTGAATAAAATAACCATGTTAACCCATAACGGATCCATGTTCCTTTGTGTGGATGAATGCAATGAAATTTTGATAGAATTGAATAGAATATTAGTCAATACACATTTTTGTGCATTACCATATAGTTGAGAAGGGTTTTTAATCTATATTGATGCATAAAAGAAGGGTATTGAAAGAATCCTCATGCAGAATGACATGGTAAGAGAATATGCCACATTTCAAATAATGGTTCGTGAGAAAAAATATCCAAATCATGATTTGGATTTAACTACTGTAATTGTTTCATTAAATATATGGATGCATTATATTTCTTTTCAAATTGGTTATATCTATACTAATCATGATAGTATAAATAATATATTCACATAGATATAGTTGAACATGTTCTAGAGAATATGGTTGGATATAATTAACGATTATGAGTGTTCAATACATTACTATCATGGGAAAGTGAACATGATTGTCGATACATTGATTATAAAGGGTGATTCCTGATCATATATGATTAGGATCATAAAAGGTAAAACATTTTTGGATTTGAAAATTATTGATCTGAAAATCATGAAGGATTTGGGAAAGTGTTGTCTTTCTCAAAATGGAGTTTTGTAACAACTAGGTCCCAGTGACGGCACATACACCCCGCTATAACATGGCCATCGGATCCCAACCCACCAAGTACCACCAGTTGCCCCACAGACACATGGTCCCCACCTTGGGGCCCACCCACATTCCTGAATAGGTCATCTGACTAATGACAGTTCCCACATGCCAACACATGTCCTTTCTAGTGTGCTTTGTCCTCACTCACACACACCCTGGGTATCTTCCCAGAAGATCACCCATCTTGATCACTACTCCATGATAAGCACGCTTAACTGTGGAGTTCTAATCAGGTTGGCGCCCGAAAAGAAAGGTGCACCTTATTGACATGAGTCATATCATTTAGTCATTTAACCCTTTATCATTTAGGGGTATTATGATCAACCTCCTTTAGAGCACAAAATCCTCATTGTGGGCCCTACATCTCAACCCAAGAAGTACTATGAACTTAAGGTTGGGTTCCTCCTCTAATACCAATTTGTCACGACCCGTACCCAGGGGCCTATGATGTGACAACCTCAATCCCGCCTTCCATAGACCGGGGGATGGTGACTAGAACCAAAAGGCATATTCCCTAAAAACGGGAAGGCAATGCCTTTATAACCTGTAAACACACACAACCAAGCACACAAAGAGATACGAACACAAGTAAACTGCATAGAAATAGAGTTTTTACAATAATAAAAAGGGGCCAGAATACAATCCTAATAAGAAAGTACAAGAAAACTGAAAAGTACAGGTAAACTGGAATAGGTCCTATGAACACCCGCCAAGGATCCTACCTAAAGGGTAGGTATAGCTCTCAAATGGTCATCTCTATGGTATGCCTCTTCTTCTTCCACCTTCGAGCTACCTCCCTTCCTGGAACCCTCGTCCTCAGTTAGCGTTGTCTTTCGTCTGCACTAAACACACCAGGGTGCGTACATAGCCCGTGCAGGGTTGAGTATAACGATACTCATTAGGGACCCCAAAACACTCAACGTATAACAAAATCCACAAAGAATGAACCACAAGGCATGAAATCAACTGACAACCCAACATAAGTATATGCCCATACATATACCTAAGTTATCAAGTATACAAATATCAGACATGATTAAACACATGGTCCAACTCAAAAGCCCAAAGCTCAACTGTTCCACAAAGGAAGGAATACCATGAAGGTAAGTACCACACAAGTATTCCACACAGAATAATACCACCAAGGTATCACCACGAAGGAATGTACTACACAGGTACAGACTCAGATCACACCAGGTATAACTTAGGAATAGTTGTAGAGATGATTAGATGTAACTACTAACTCATCTTACTCTGTTAAGAGGTAGACCCATCAAGAACCTTAAATTGTAGACCCATAAAGGATCCTAGTACATCTTCATACCCACACAGTATCCTAGTTCAATGTTATTACATCATCATACTCACACAGGATCCTAGTACATCATCAATACATCATTAGTACATCGTCAGACCCACACAAGATCCTAGTACATCGTCAGTACATCGTCATACTCACACAGGATCCTAGTAAATCTTCAGTACATCATCAGACACACACAGGATCCTAGTAAATCATCAGTACATCGTCAGACCCACCTAAGATTCTAATACATCATTAGTAAATCGTCATACCCACATAGGATCCTAGTACATAGTGAGTACATCGTCAGACCCACACAGAATCCTAGTACATCGTCAGTACATCGTCAGACCCACACACGATCCTAGTACATCGTCAGTACATTTTTAGACCCACAGAGGATCCTAGTACATCATCAGACCCACACAGGATCCTAGTACATTGTAAGTACATCATCATACCCACACAGGATCCTAGTACATTGTAACAATCATCTACAGTGTTCATGTACTAAGATCGCATTACTCTGGGAAGGTCCTCTCCTCAGGCCACTGGTCAATACTCAATGTACCAAGAAGTCCCAATAATAATCATCCCAAAGGACCACCATGTTTTAGGGGTATCAACACAACAGACGGTGCGTCAATTGGACGCTCAGTTTGTATGTTATTAGCCTTTTAGTTCTGAGGTCCCAGTTGGATTCGTGCCTGATCCAACCCGAACGTACCTCAACATTATAAAAATTCAAACAACCACCCTACAAATGATGTTCTCTAATGAAGAACCACCTCCATCAAATAGTGATTACCCAATGAATGAGATAGGGATCGGAGGCGTGTGGTGAGCGCGACGAACGTCGTCATCTTCGACTTCTTCCTCACGTCAACACCAACGAACGGACGAGGTAGGGATTGTTGTTTTGATTTTTCCCCTTTCCCATTCTTGATGAATATTCATAATTCAACAATGAATCATATCCTCTTACTATCGGTCTAACGTGGAGAGTGCGGTCCAAGAGAACATGGCCTGACCTCTCTGCAATTCTAGTGATTATTTTTTGTGTTCTTCACGATGAAGGAGACGGCGCGACCACACCGCCGGAAGGAATAGAACCATAGCCTTGTGCCGCAGTGGAGAGGTAAGGGAATATGATTCACTACCGGCTGCTGGAAAAGGTGAGGCGCGTGACTGAGCCATACAAAAAGGACATCTCGACATCCGGCCAGCCGCAGCAGCACGCCGCCCCGCCGCTCTGCGGCCACAACGCGGCCCTCCACCGCTATGTGGCCATCCTGTATCACGGGACTCCTGGGGAAGTTTGGGCAAACCATTGGGCTGCGCCGCACCTCGGTCTAGGCCGGACCCAACGGGTCAGGCCGGGTCGACCCAAACCTGATCAGGTCGGGCCGGTCTGACCGGGTCGGACCGAACCCAGACCAGTTTCGACCCATTCCACACTTTTGGCTATAACTTTGGCACCAGGCATACATTTGACGAACCATCTACGGCACCAAAAACCTTGGAGCGAAACAGACCTTTTGGTATACCCCACTTGAGATTTGGACAAAGTTGAGGTATGGTCGGGTTCGATTGAGCATGAATCCAACCAAGCCCTTGGAACGTAAAGGCTAATAACCTACCGACTAGGAATCTGATTGACGCATCGTCTGTTGTGTTGAGATCCCTAATACGTGGAGGTCCATTGGGATACTTATTCCTAGGACATCATGGTATTTGTACTATCGACCAGTGGCTTGAGGATCAGACCCTCCCATAGACAAGCCTTCTTAGTGTGGGAACCCTGTAGCTGACTGTGATGATGTACTAGGATCCTGTGTGGGTATGACGATGTAATGATGATGTACTAGGATCTTGTGTGCATCTGACGATGTACTGAGGATTTACTAGGATCTTGTGTGGGTCTGACGATGTACTAGGATCCTGTGTGGGCCTAACAATGTACTGACGATGTACTAGGATCATGTATGGGTCTGACGATGTACTAAAGATGTACTAGGATTCTGTGTGGGTCTAATGATGTACTGACGATGTACTAGGATCTTGTGTGGGTCTGATGATCAACTGATGATGTACTAGGATCATGTGTGGGTCTATAATTGAGGATCCTTAGTGGGTCTACCTCTTAACAGAGTAATATGAATTGGTAGTTACATCTAATAATCTCTACTACTATACCTAAGTTATACTTAGTGTGAGATGATTCTGTACATGTGTAGTACTTTCCTTCCTGGTGATACCATGGTGGTATTCTTCTGTGTGGTGTACCTGTGTGGTACTTACCTTTGTGGTATTCCTTCCTTTGTGGAATATTTGAGCTTTGGGATTTTGATTTGGACCATGTGTTTCCTCATGACTAAGATGGGTATACATGATAACTTAGTTATATGAATGGGAATATACCTAAGTTGGGTTGTCATATGATTTCATGCCTTGTGGTTTATCCTTTGTGTATTTTGTGAGACATTGAGGGTCTTGGGGTCAATACTGAGTATCGTAATACTCACCCCTGCACGGGCTATGCCCGCACCCTATTGTGTTTGGTGCAGATGACAGGCAGCGCTGAATGAGGATGAGGGTACCAATACTAGAGGTAGCTCGAAGGTGGACCTAGATGAGGCATACTGCATAGATGGCCGTTTGAGAGCTGTACTTACCCTTTAGGTAGGATCCTTGGAGGGAGTTCACAAGAGCTATTCCAGTTTACTTGTACGTTTCAGTTTTCCTGTACTTTCCTGTTGGGATTTTATTCTAGACCTTTTGACTTATTGTACACACTCTTTTTTACTATGCATTTTACTTGTCTTCATATCTCGCTATGTGTTTGGTTGCGTGTGTTTACAGGATATAAATAAAATGCCTTCCCATTTTTAGGGAATATGCTTTTCGATTCTAGTCGCTAGCCCCTGGCCTATGGAAGGAGGGCTTGGGGTAGTCACGGCACGGGCCCCAGGGGATGGGGCGTGATATGTTTAATCATATTTCATTATAAAGATTCGAGAGGCATAAAATGATGATATAGAAATATAAAAGAAGGTCAGAAATATTCTTAATTTTAACATTGATTTTTATGGAACAATAAGGTTAACGAATCATATATTTCTTTCATCCGTACCTAATTTGAAGAAGGATATGTTATAAGAAGCACACAATTCATCATTTTCTATTCATCCAAAAAGTATAATGATATACATATATTTTAAATAATATTTATGTTTGGTTGGAATGAATTGATATACGGCATTGTTTTTATCTCTTTACTTGGTATGTCAGTAAGTTGAGGATATGAAACGAAAATATAATGGGATGTTATAACCATTACCCATACCATAATGTAAATTGGGAAATAACACCACATATTTTGTCATTAGAATCAAAAAAACATCTAAAGGGCATAATTTCATATGGGTTTTAGTGGATCATACTAAAAATTCAACACACTTAATCACTATTACATAGAATTTATCTCTATATAATCTCTCCAGGATATTCATTAAGGAATAAGTAAAACATAATGGAGTACCACATTCTATTATATTTGATCAGGATCTAGGGTTTACCTTGATAATTTGGTGATGCCTTCAGTAAGATATTGATACAAAATTGATTTCGATCACCATATATCATACTCAAATAGATGGTAAGTCTAATATAAAAAAATAAACCCTCAAGGATATTATAATATCTTGTACTATGGATTTCAAAGGAGGTTGGTATTAATACCTTAATCTGGTTGGGTTTTCTTATAACAACATATTTCAATTTAGTATTCCAATAGTCCCTTATGAATCCCTCTATGGAAATAATTATAGAACTATGAATTTTTTGGATGAAGTTGTGGAAGTAAAGATTCTAGTATAAGATATAGAAAATAAAATTATGGATAATTTTAGAGCAATTTAGAATCACAAAAGAGCATCACCAAGTTGATAGAAAAGATATACTGATAATCATCAATGTGATCTGGAGTTTGATTTTGGTCAGAATATTTTTCTATGAACTCATCTATTTAATAAGGTTATTATAATTATGAATGAATGAAATATTATACATAAGTATATTTTCCATTTCATGAATCTTGGTTGAGTATGGATTGTTTCTTATCACTTGGAACTACTATCGAACCTCTCTCGAGTCAAAAATGTGTTCCATGTGACTCTCTAGAGGAAGTACATACCTGATCCTTCAAATATATTAAACCCAGATTTAATACATAATGATAATATCCTTTTCTATGAATAACATCCTTTTTATATTCAAGATTTTATAGATAATGGTTTATGAAGAAAGACCACTCATCTAGTAAAGGTTTTATATCGAAACCACTAACTTGAGAAAGCTGCATGGGGGCCTTAGAATATAATGAGTTTGAAGTGTACACATTTTTTTATATAAAAGTAACAAAATTTCAGGGGAAAAAATCATTTTATAGGGTGTAAAATGTAACAACCTGATATTTTAAGATAATAAAATACATTTATTTTCTTTAATATCTTATGTTGCATGTATAAGTAAGTCTTAGTGAATCATGATAATATCTTAATATTATTATTTAAATATGACTGCAATAACCTAGCTATTAAAAATAAATTTAGGAATATGAATATAAAAATTATATAAATTATGTATAATACTTTAATATAAAATAACATATTGATAAAAAGTTCTTATTTTTTAGTAAAACCATTAAATTATTTGATAATACATTTTTATCAAAGGTTTTTCTTATTTTCATGATCAAATAGTAAAATTATTTATTTCCACCTTTATTTTTTTTAAATGGACATCATTTTTTAAACCTACATTTTAAATTATCATTGAGTGAATTATTGATAAGTTTCGGTATAGATTAATTTTTCAATGAACCAAAAAATACTAAATGTTAATAAAAACTAGCATATCATATAGAGTATTTATAGGTTTTATTTTTATATAATATGGTTTTAAATATAAAAATTATTTCAAAAACATATTTATCACACCAAGTTATCAAATTATAATAATGTTTATATTGAATATAGGTATTAAAATTTTCTATACTTGTTAAAACTTTTTCTTTGGAAGCCCACTATTTCATCACATTTGTGGGATTAATATTAAATTAAATCCATCAAATTATATGAATTGAATTTGTAAAAATAGATTACATATTTGGAATCATAATAATTAATATTATGTAATAAGTTCAATATCATTTTTTGATAATGAATAGTAAAAATACGAGAAAATAATTATCATGGTTAAGGTTAAAATAGGTTTAACGGGGGTAAAGCTAATATGATTAGTGTAATTCATCCAAAAACAATTTTCTAATTCCTACTCGAGGGCCCTATTAAAACCTTATCCTATCCAAAGTTTTAATATTTGGTCACGTGGAATTTTTTTTATTTTGAATAAATGTATCATATTTGATTATTTTTGAAAACAAATAGGTATTTTTCATGAGGTTGCATTTCCCCACTTACAAAATTAAGACTCCTCTCCTCTCGTATTCCCACCAAAAATCCCTTTATTTTAATGATGACTTGACCAAATCATTTTCCTACATACTTAAACACAAATTATAATCCATAGTTTTGTTAGGATAACCTATTAAAAGTGTTTTATTGCTTACCTAAGGATTTTTTCTGAATAAGAGTAGGTTTGAACAAGTTCTAATAAATTCCAGACTTTATGTGAGGTATTTTAATACTCTCTTTTATTTTGGGATTTATATTCCATATTAACCACTCATTTATTTATTGTGGTATATATTCTTCCCTTCGGAGTTTATATATCATGAATATCCTTATTTTCATTATATTAAAAGTTTCATTTAATGTTTTTATTTCTTGGGGATATTATTCAAAAGTTACTAAAGTGATGAGGGATTTTTGTCTCACTTTTATTTCGGGGGGACACATGTCACCTTAACCACTCATTTCTTTTTTATGGTGTATATACTAGAAATGAATTCATTTTATGATTATTATAATTAAATTATGGGATATAAATATTCATATAATTTTATTTTCTCATGAGTCTTATGATTCAAAATATACCAAAGTTGTAAAGGTTTATTGTTACAATCACATTATATATAGGGGTTGTTTATGATTAAGTTTATGATAATGAAAAATTATCATCTATATATAATGAAACTTGTGAATTCTATTCTACTCAGTTTATTTCATGAAAATAATTATTTTCTATTCATTTTCCTCTCATTATATACATAGGATTCCAAAATAATATTTTTAAGGATAACATATATTATTTCTCTATTTTGTCAAAAATCCATTTTTCATCCATGTGTATGTTTTCTAAAAATAATTCAAAGAATGTTCTTAAAAGCCTCCATAGATAGTTAAAAATCATTTTAACCTATGTATGACTTTTTAAAAAGTAGTTTTAAAGTATTATTTTTTTCATTTTATAGAGGAGGTACTTTTTACTTTTATCAAAAATGTGAATGAAATTATTATTTTAATATGTATTACATGAAAATTATCTTCCACCATCATGAAAATTCAATGGTTTAACGATTACGTAAAAATATTCAACGGTTTTTCTAAAATATTTTTTTTATTGATTAAAAAAATTATTTAATAAAAGTGTCTTCAATGTAAAAAATGTTATTTTCCCCATGAAATTCTCTAGTTGAGCATCATAAATTATTTTATAACTAAGATTCCATACTATGATGTTACATAATCTTTTTTGGTGATATAATACAATGATATAATTATTATTATTTCTCTAGATGTTTTTTTGTGATAAAAATATGTTTCTCGAACCCATTAATTTTCTAGGTGTTATGCTAAAATGAAATTATGAAATGTTAATAAAACCAGTTAGTTTAACATGGGTTATGCTATAATGAAATGTTTATTAACCCCATTTCAATCCATGGGTTCTTAGATGATGAATTTGTTATTATATAGTTTAAAAAATGTGTAAAATATCATTGTGAACTATATCTCCCTCCAATGCATTGGGTAATTATTGATATATCATTATACAAGCAAGGATGGATTGGGGAACCATCCCTATTTAGTATTGTAATATATCAATTATGATAGTCATGAGAGTGAACCATGACTATTATGATGTTTTGGGGAGTGAAACTAATCACATATGATAGTCTTAGGAGTAAACCATGACCCCTATGATGTTTTGTAGAGTTTACCCAATCCACTCAGATGGTCTTGGTAATAAGGCTTGACTACTAAGATGGTTTGGGGAGTGTACCCAATCTACTTTGATTGTCCTATCTGGGAATCCTTAAATACTAAGGAAATGATTTTCTATGCTTATTTATATGCCACAAATCCATGTCTCATGCCTATTTTTTCACTCATGGATCATTTTAATTAAATCACTTACGATTCATGTCTTATGAACTACCAATATTTATTCCATGACTCAAGTTTGTGATCATTTATTTATTGGTAACAACTTTCAAATGTTATGATCAAGTTCCCAAATATTTTTTCTTATATTATTCTTAGGTTATCATTGATAACTACCTTTTTTAACCTTATATACTTTTCTATCTCACCCTTTATTATATTTACTTTCAACAGGGTATAAAGAGTGGATTTATATATGATATGTGTATGAAGGGTGCTAGTTAATAAGAACAAAGTGGGAGATGAAGTGGAAAATTTATAAACTAGTTATTTATGTATTCATGTTTTCAAACAAAAAATACCTATAAGATTTAAGCATGGATCATTATGTTATGAAATGAATATTAGACTATTAAGATGTGATATCTATGTATGAGGAGTTTGGTTCTTTAAAATTATGTATCAAATCCATTCCAAACCTCACTGTACACATCCTAGAAGATATTATCACATTAAAATACCATACTATCAGTCCTAAGTTGTAAGAGAAATGTTGTTATCAAAAGAAGATGTATAAATCCTTACCATTTCTAATTTACTTATTTTTACTTCCTTACAAAAATTTTAAACCATGATTACATAAAAAAATAATTATACCAAATATAATTAAATTTTATTATGACTATTTTATAACCCATTTTCATCTAATTTTCTAAAAAAATGGTGGAAAACATTATGCTTGCATATGTGTGGACTACCACTTTCATAGTGTGATCTATTTATTTTTACATCACTACCAATAATAGTTTTTTATAATGACATATTCAATATATATAAAAATTTATATTAGTGTGTGTGTGTGTTTGTGTGTATTCTATTAATGACATAATTATAATTATATAAATATAAAATACCATCTATAATAATACCATTTCAATCATTAAAAATAGAATCATCGTGTGTGTGCACGTATGAACTAACATCTCCACATATTGATGTAATTCATTTTTTCTAAAAATACCTCACATAGAAAGTCATGGTGATGTATTTCATGAATTTATTTGTTCATATAACATTATGATGATTATTTATGTATAATAATTTATTTTCATTATTTATTTTTCATCTATTTTAATGTAAAATAGTCACTCGTGTCTACATGCAGACTATCACATCACAAACTGATGTATTTTGTTTTCTATAACTGATTTCCATTGATAATTATAAAATTTTACTTAATGTGTTAAAAGGATAATTATTTCATTCATACTATTTGGGATGTAAGGTTTAAATGATCCCTTTGACAAAGGGCTGCCTTCCAAATTCATTTTGTAATTAGGAACATAATATCCTCAAAACACTCGACATGAAGTCAACCAACAAAGTAATTAAACTTTTCATTGTAATAAATGATATATATTGTTTAATTATTTTTATATGAAACAATAATATGATATTATAAAATAAAATATGTTTCATAAATTTATTATATAATAAATTATTGGACAAAAATATAAATTCTAGACTCAATGTAAGCAGTTTCCTAACTCAATTTCCTTTCATTTGGCTATAACACTTCTTAATTTAACTTATTATTCAATGATTATGTTTTAATTGATAACATTAACATTATAGTATGTATTTAAACTTATTTTATGTGGATTTATATATTTTTACATAATCACAACATGTATTAATTTTCATAATAAATCTTATTTTCCTATCATGTATTTTCTTGGTCACAACTTCATTTTCTTGAGATAGGTTTCATGTCATGGCCATTAATTAATTTTTTTGGTGTATATAAATCCCCATGATTAAATTTTGAAATATTTCATTATGTATTTAATTTGATATATATATCCATAAAATATATATCCTTCCAATGGATTTCGTTTCAAGAGTTACCAAAGAGGTAAATTATATATGTTAGAGCAACATTTCATCTCGGGATTGTTTATGTTCAAAGTTACCTTAGTGGAAATTAGATAATATTAATATCTATTATTATCATTTGTTTTTTACTTTAGTTTTAAATGATTTACTTTCTTTTTTATCTCTTTGGTGCATAAAATGATAAAGAAAATATTATTAAAGAAAAGCTGATATATTTCCTCTTTGGTCGATGAACATTTTCATCCATATCCATACTCTTCAAAATAATTTTACAAAAGTTATTAACAACAATTTAAATGTTTTAGAAGGTTAATTTCTACTACCATAGACATTATTAACAACATTTAAAAATTTAATATTTCTAAAAGTTCTCTGATTGTTTTTTATTTTTTACAAAAGTTTGAATGGAATGTTTTTCTTTTAACCTAAATAACATGAATAGTTTTTCAAACATTCATGATAGTTTTTCACTTTAATGAATACTTTACATTTTTCCAAGGTTATTTTCATGAAAAATTATTTTATTAATACACTATGAATTTTATGTTACTAAAATAAAAGTGCATTATAACATATTTAAAAAAATGTTTTAAATGTTTTTGGAAAAGTATTTTCCTCTATGTCAGCATCCTATATTTACACCCCTACTTCACTAAAAATATAACCTTATGATACCATTTATATTGTATTTATATATAAAATATGATGATTTATTTAATGTGTTACCATGAAACCCATTTTTCTACTTTTGAATTTCGTTATAAAGTAATGAAATCTGTTATAAAAATATTGATGATGAAAATGAGAGCTTCAATATATTATAGTCATGTATATTACATAGACATTATTGATGATGATTGGGGATCCTAATATTTCTTTTCAAAAAATTTATATTGTTAAATCTTATTGTAGGGTGACTCTAATATATATTATACAATAGGTGAGCCCAATATAGCTCTCCAATACATTGGGTAATTTCCCATTTCATTAAAAGAAAGAAGGATGGAATTAACTGAGGAGTTTTTTCCTATTTATTTAACAATGATCCAATTATTTCCATCGGGAGTGCACATGGTGATGAGTAAAATGTTTCAAGATACCAACACATTTTATCTATGATTGATAAGATATTTTAAGCATTACTTTGATTGATATTGACATCACATGGCTCGTGATTATTGGTTCTCATGACTCTTTTCATTAATAAATCTTTATTATATAGAATATGTTTAATGATCTAGGTTTTGAAAGGTATAAATCTATAATTTTATACACATGATCTTGGATTATTTCATCACACCCTTGTTCTAATCATATTCCAAATAATGACATATAATTTTTAATTATTCTATGTTCACTTAATAGGTGTTTGATCTCACTCTTCATATGTTTTATACTTCTTTAGGATATGGATAATTATTTTAACCGAATTACATTAAGAATAGTTTCATGTGTGTATAATTTATGGTAGATATTGATTGCCTTTTTTAAATTATAATATCTAGGTATAGTATTAAAATTTATCACAGACATACATGGGAATTGTTCAGTAATATTTTTTCTTAATTTTCTAAAAATATAAACCTAAAAGGACCTTCGGTATGTAATTATTCCAACATTTCTATTTGATATTGAATTTTTTGGATAAGATAAATTTTGGTCAAATTTATTTGTATTAAATCTATAAAATTCAAGATTATTTTTGAGCAGCAGATCTAGGAGTGAAAGTTTGGGGCTGCTATAGAAAGCATAACCATTGATTTCATCGTCAGACCACCCAAAACATCTAAAGGTCATTATTATATTTGTGTTTCAGTTGATAAAATTATGAGTTCACCACATATCATTTCAATGAGAGAAATTTTTTTCCTTGATATTTATTCTATGATATATATTAATATAGTGGTAAGGATTAATTGAGGAACAAATTCTGTTATATCTGATCATAATCCATGCTTTACCTAGATTTTATGGAGAATTATTCAACAAAATTTCAATATTGAGTTGGAAATTAATATTCCCTTTCATCCTTAGAAATAATTTTTATAATATAGGGACATTATCACCCTAGAAGATATATTGATTTGTTTTTTGGATTTTAAAGGTGGTGAGAATCAAAACCTTTCTCTCGTCCATCTTTTTCAAAAAAATAGCCTTCACTCAAGAATTCAGATGGCTTCTTATGAACTCCTCTATAGTAGGAAGTGCATAAATCTTGTGTAATGGGATGGGATTGAAGAAAAAAATCTATTATTAATTGAACTAGATAATGAAATAAATATATAATGAATGAATCATTCATTAGAACAACATGAAATCTTAGAGTCGTTATAAAATTTATATTGATAATTTCTAATGAGATCTAGAGATTATAGTGGGTAAAATTTATTTCTATGAATATATACATTAAATAGAGTTAGGTTATTTGGAAATAAGGGAAATCTAAACCCTAAATATATCAATCCATTTTACATTTATGGTCATATGAAGATATTTTTTTATCACATGGAACTTCTACCATATCTATTTGAAGTACATTATATATTATATGTATCTCTACTAAAGAGGTACATACATTATCCATCATAATTACTTAACTAATAGTTCGTAACAATGTACCATTATATATGTTATTTGGAACTACTCGTGTATATTTTTCAACGAAGATATAATTTACCGCTGAATACATCTATTGACAATATCAATTTTTTTGTGAAACAATAAATTTAAGGAAGATATATGGGAACACAAGGGTGTGATGAGGATGAATATTCCTTATTAGTCTATATCAAAGTGTTAGAATTTCAATGTTAAAATTATAACATCGATTAAATTATAATACACTACATGGTTTTATGATAAATTTATCTTCAAATATATTTTACAACTTTATTAACATGGTTTATAGGAAACACTGAGTTTAAATGTACTATGATATACTATTGATATATTATTATTATATGTAATAACTATATCTTATCCATTAGATTAGAGGGTATGAACAAGACCAGATAAATTATGAAAAATTAATTTTCATATGTGTATAGAATGAAATTATTTGTTATTAATTGTTTGGAAATGAAAATATTATCATTTGAAAGTAAAAATAATATGTTCTTTTGAAAAAATATTTATATATGCATAATGTTTTTTTATATTTATAAATATAGTTAATCACTATTGATGAAAGGTATTAATGAAATGTGTAGAAAATATATTCAATAATATATGTTAACATTAATATAATTGTTTTACTAGGGGTGGAATAAGAATGAATTCAGTTTAAAGCTTATAATTTTTCATCTACAAGTGGTTTTAATTGAATTTATCGCACTTATTTAAAAATTAATTATAAAACTTATAGAAATTGAATCTGATAAAAAAATTACACATTTTAAATTATAATTTTAAATTTATTTAATAATTTTAATTTAATTTTTTTATGAGAATACTAACACCGGGAAAAATTAATTACTAAAGTAAAGGTTTAATGGGATAATGAGGGGTTAAATTAGAGAGATAATGGTTATAATAATATAAAAACATGTTTAAATATTATTGGTTAGTTTAATTTATTCCACCATTATATTATCTTAAAATTTGGTTCGCATTGGTATTAATTTCACATGAATATGACTTAATTATATTTTAATGGTTTCAATATTTACAAAATTGCCAATACAATCACTTATAAAAGAGAACCTCATCTCCACTCTTCTTCACACAATTAGAACCCTTTATATTGACCAATTTCATCCCAAATACTCTTCTACCATCCTAATTCACTACCACGATGTTATATTCTTCAAATAATACCCATCCAAAAATCCTTAATGTGACTTTAAAGGGACGATACATTTAGAAGATGTATAAGATCATATTGATATTTTTTATTTTTTCATTCTTCTTAGACATAGTTCAAATGTTTTATAACCATATTAATATGATAGAATAAATATATATACAATACATATTTCTTTTAATGTTAATCGTATATATATTTTCTTCATTTTATGGGGATTATGATTAAAAAGTTACCAAAGTGTTATATAATTTAGGATTAATTATCATTTTAATGAAGATTATTTATAATTTAATTTTAATTGATATAAATTTTATGATCATTATATAATAAAACCCTCCAATATTATTCATCTATGTTTATTTAAGATTTTTTCTTGTAACATTTTCATTTTACGTTTTTTGGTTCTTAAAATGATTGATAAAATTGTTTTAATAAAAATGGACTTCATTCCTTTTTTCAATCTAAAATACTTCCCTTTCATATCCATATTTTTAAAAAATTAATTCAACATTTTCCTACTGTTACTATTTAACATAATTTTACCCATAATTATTTTTTAAAAATGTTATAAAATAAATTTTTCAATAATTTTTCCATCAATGTGATTTTGAATTTTATTATAAAATAAATAAATTGAATGTTGTTTTGAATATACTCAACTTGAATGAAAAATTCCATCCATCATTACCACTCATTTATCTGAACCTACTTTATATCTTTAATGGATTTTTTAAACAAAATTTTCTAATATTCTGGATACTTATTTTTTATATGTTTTTTTCAATGTTAAGCGATTAATTTCCTCAATGTTGTTTTTAAATAAATTTTTGTTAAAATTATATTCATCAATGAAAATAAGAATTTATTTTAAATATAATCCAATAGAGTAATGTTTTAATGATGCATTAATTATTATTTATATAGATGGATTAATATCATTTTTACAAGGGAAAGTATTGGAATTATTTTTCTTGATTATTTTATATAATAATAAAAATTACATTGAAATATTTAGTTTCTTGATATCATTAGCCATAAAATTTACCCAAAATATTCATATTATTTATCATGGATATTAATATTAGTTAAATCATTTATGATTTAAAAATAAGATGTTTTACATTGAATGTTATATGACTGACTTTGGAAATACTGATATTCCATATTATTTATTAAATATGAGCATTTAATTTTTAAGAAATTTTTTTATGAATTAAATCAATCGTTTGATATATAAAGAATGTATCGAAAATGTAGTGATGGTTCAGGGCCAATAATTACATATCCCCTTGATGCATTGGTAGTATCATGAGGGTAATCATTAAGCTAGAATGAAGTGGTAATTTATCCATAGTTTTAAACCATATTGTGAAATGTCTTGACTTTATAAATATCAGGATGAAGGATATCATGATTTCCAAAATTAAGCATTTACATCATTAAGAATTTAGTTATAATTATCCTTTAGATTAATAAATTTATATTATCCATAGATTCATTTTTTGATCGATTTTTGATTAAATTGCATGTGTGTTTAGGTATTTACCTTTTTATATTGATTATACCTTATCTAATCATGATATTTATGTTAATGATTAAATGTAATGTGTGTTTATATATTTACATTCCCATATTAATTTCACCTTATTGATTATGATTTATCTATTCATGATAACATTTCTTTTTTTAACTCTTATTGGGCATCTCATCACACCCTTATTTGGTTTCCATTTCCTAGGATATGAGGAACAAATTTATGAATGGGTTAAATGATTTAAAATTTTAACTTTAACTATGTTGTATTTCATGTTATAAAATATAATTTAAGACTAAATTATGCGTCTAGTTTACTAACATCAGTGAACTATTCATCCCTTTAGGATTTGGTAACTACTATCTAGAACCAATATAATACTATAACCACCAAATCTAGACTTATAGGGTAAGTTCATTATAGTTTGTTTAAAAATATAGTTTAGTATAAACTTTGATAACCTAGTTTAATAAAACATTGATTAGGGAACATAACCCTATGATGTACTTTTAGGATAAGTATATAAGAACATCCTATTGTTTTTGTGTGGAATAGATTATATGGTTTTTTCAGAAACACATCCCTATATAGATAATACATGTGGATGTGGTTATGGAATATTTTTACTTAGGGGTAATAACATAGGAAATAAAAGATTTGTATTTGATTCAACCAACACCTCTTACATTAAAATGGGCCTTACTTCTCACCAAGTTTGACACTCCTAAGGAATATGCTTTGGATAATTCAAGGTTTATTTACAAATAAATATGTTGTATTTTAATAAATGATGACATTAATGATTTATGTTAAACATAATTTTATATAGATTTAAAATAAGGTTTCATGATTTAAAAGTCCTGTAAATTATTATGTGGTTTTTCCACTATGATTATTATTTATCAAACTATACTCTTTGGTTTTAATTAGTGTTTAGAACCCAAAATAATCATCTTAACATTGAATGTGATAGAAAATGTGTTGATTATATGAGAAACCAAATGGGATGACGACTGTAGTGTGATATATCGTTAGTATGCCTAAGTAGTTCTCATGATATATGATTAAAAATCTATACCTTAACTAACTCTTCAACTCACCAACAAAGAGAATGATGGACTTCACTAAGAGATCTATCAGTGGAGACTATGGAGGAAAAGGGTATTGATTTCATTCATGTTAGTAGTGTATAAAGAGATACATGAGATAATGTCTCAAATTGATATGAAAATTTTTTATTCATGGAAAATAAGGTCATTAACTAACAAATTTATGAGGAAAAGTGAGGAGTGAAGTGCATATAATTTAATTTGATCATATGAATCAATTTATATTTTGTCAACATAAATGTGGGGACCTCGGCATTATCTGATTCAATTACCTATTTTAAAATATAACTCCTAGAACCATTAAGGACCTATGTTAATATAAAAGGTTTGAATTATAAATGTATTTGAATTCAATAATTAAATTATAGAATGATTTTTATGAATGTCATTTATGTTATGAGAATCATGAAACATCCAAGGTTTGTGTTGATTTTTGGAAGCATATATGTATCCATATAATATAAACTATAAAATTATGGATACCATCAATGGATTATGAATTAATGTTTGATTATAAGTTCAATATCTTAAAAACCCTTTTTTAGGCTATATGAGTTGGGTATTTTATGATTATTAAGGTTATTTAGGAGAGATTAATGGTAATACAACCCATTGGTTTATTAAATGTTTTATTGAAAAATTTATTTAAGTAAGAATTCCTATAGATTTTTAGACAAAATATTAAAGGTATTAGTATCTTTTAAGGTTTATCTTATCATTTGTTGTGTGTTAATTATGGGTAATAAAAATTTGGAAATGTTCCATGACTTATATTAAAATATTTTTGGAAAAAAATTCAAATCTCTTGTCAGGTGATGACACATTACATCTTGAAAGGTCTTGTGGCTTTCACCCAAAATAAAATGATGATAATGGTGGGGTTCTTACACTAGCCCATGTGATGTTCTAGTTAGTATTACATATTTTTTACATAAATGATTGGAATAATATATACTTATGGAATGAATTAAATTTAATTTTTTGGTGTTACTATAGTGGTTTAAAATATTAATGTATTATATTTACCCATATTGGATATCATGTTCACATAATTTTGATATTAGTAACGACTGGAGGAATATCTTGAAATCCATTTGTGGATTATGAAATCCATTAGAATTTTCTTTTAGTTCATAAGTTGAAAATTATATTGGATATTAATTTCATAAAGTAAGAATGGATGTGAAAATTTATCAAATTACACTAGAAGTATAAAGTTGTTCTTATTAAATAAAAAAGGAATCATGTGAGTAAATTCAGTTGTGTTCTATATATTTAATGTAAAAGAATATCTCAAATGAATGAAATGATATTGAAAAAGAAATTTTACCCTATAAAATTAATATATGAGGAAATCATGGTGTTTAAAATCATTACAGATTTATGGTTTTTCATTCTTTAACATTTCATTGATTATTAATTTTCATTTGACTAATTCTCTCTATATCTCTCCATAATTATTTAAGCTTTTTTATATCCATATTTTCACTTCCCAAAAACTTTATTTAACCTAGATGGCTAGTTATGTTCTTTTAAATGATCTTACCAACATTTAATAGGAAGTATTATTAACCGTTTTTATGATTTAGATTTTCAAAAAAATGAATTTTCAAATATAAAACCCTTGATTTTATGAGTGAAAGTATTAATTGTGAAGATGTGATTTATTAATGTTTGGGAGAATGTAACCCCTATAGTTTTAAATCATATTTATTTTTAATCCCTTATATAGATTCAAGAAAATGTAACCCTGTGATTTTAAAATATAAAAAATTTGTTTGATATAATATACCCCACGTTACATCATTCTCTAACATCCCTTCAAATATATTATTTAAATTTGAAAATTATAACACAGTCATTAAAATGGAGGGTATGAATAGGATTAAATAATTTATGAAATATAAATATAAAGGTCCTACTTAAAAAAATTATTGAAAACATATTAATATATAATCACCCACATTTTAATAAAGATATTTAATTCTATAAAAAATTTATTTCCCTCACAAATGATTTTTATTGATTTTTATGATAAAATATTAAAACTAATTTTTTTAACTTCAAGAAATTTTATTTTATAATGTTATTTCTTTTAGTTGAAATAATATTATCAATAATAACATAGAGTGAAATTTTGGTATTTATCAGAAAACATATATTTTTCATCTAATAGTGAAAAATATATATTTTGGGAAAATTGTCATTTCATTTTAATATATTTTGTAATTTAAATGTCATAATATTATATAAATATGATTTAAAATAATCCATATTATTATTTATTTATATTTAATTCAATTAATTTCATTTAATTCATATTTACAACGTATTTTAATAAAAGAAATTTTGGTTTTAAGAAAAAAAAATTCTGAAAACTTTTTTTAAGTGCATAAAGTTTCTTTGTATTAACAAATTAAAATAATCTCTAACAAAGAATGATCAAAATTAAATTTATATATTATATATCTATAAATATGGATTGAAATTTATTTATTTATTCTTAATTTTTATATATTCATTATATGATCATATTATGAATGAAAAATTAATTTCTTGAAAAAAATCCATTTATTCGGCACATCTACGAGTTTAATATTAAATTAAATTAAATCTCTTTTTTAATTTAATTAGATAAAATGGATTAATTTTTTTAAAATAATAATTACTATTATATAATAATATCAACTCTATTTTTGGTAATAATGAATTGTAAAATAGTAAAAATATATTACTATGGTTA
Organism: Viscum album; assembly: GCA_963277665.1. NCBI lineage: Eukaryota > Viridiplantae > Streptophyta > Magnoliopsida > Santalales > Viscaceae > Viscum > Viscum album. The sequence goes on from OY728131.1 coordinate 190,254,650, forward strand.
CTATTAAAATTCGTTTACTGGGGGTAAACTGAATAGGTATATGGAATGAAATGTTTAAACCTTGTTTATTTTTATTGTGAGAGGTTTTTATTGGCCTTATACCTACTCCAGTCTTTTATTTTCAACTTTTGGATTCACTTATCTTGGTAGTGACTCCCCAATATAGAAAATTTTTGGCTATTTAGAAAAATGTGACTTCTATACCCATATAAAATTGAACCCCCTCTACTCTCATTTAATATATTCTAAACCCAATTGGTTTTAACAAGAACTGAAAAAAATAAATTAATCAATTCCCTCTCGATTTTATATATTCTTAATTTTGATTATAAAACCAATATATTCATACATTGCGTAGAATCCTAAATAGGTGGTTTGAAGAAGAGGTAATGTTATTAACGGACCATATTTGTTTTATTTTTTCTTATAAATCTTTTTAATATTACTAAAACTTGATAATATGATAAAATAAGTATCTCCCATATAATAATATTGAATTATTATAATTTCATTACCTAAGTCCATGTCCACTTCCATCAAATGAGAAATGAAACCACTATTTGTGTGTACGATGGACTACCACCTCACAAACTAGTATAATTTGTTTTCCATCATCACTTATCACATTTATTTATGATGATAAAAATAATTTTTATTTTTAATATGAATGAAATATTAGTAATTCTATAAAATTAATATATCATATATTTTATTACCTTACCATCGATTGAAAATTTATAAAGTTGTTTGTGTGTATGAAGGATTACCGCCTCACGAAGCAATGTGATCCATTCTTTTGTTACCAAAACTAATGGATAGTATTTATAAGTGTATTTAAATAAATAATGTTATATTAATTATGTAATTATTATTTTTAAAAGATAAAAAAGCATACCTTATTTCCTTCATTATCATTTTAATATAGATACTTTACTCATGTATATGTATGACATATCATCTCCCTGATTGTAACGTAGTTTGTTTTTCATAACCACATTTATTGGTTTTTATAATAGAATAATTTATTAATAAAAAGGATTATTATTTAATTATTATTATTCTAGAGATGATTTAACAATTACCCACAACACTATGGTCAAAATATATATTTCTTTTTGTAATTATGAACCAACGGTCCTCAGAATAACCACCAAGGAGATAACTAATTTCGTAATTAAATATATCATTAGAATAAATAAATAAAATTATTTTATTATAGGTGATTAAACCAGGAAAATCTTCTTAAGGTTAAAATAAATGATATAATCTTATTACAAAGGATATAAAAGACATACATGATAATTTCATGACTTGAGGTAATGGATTTGTTTTCTCAATTTCCTTTTATAGAGGTATATTGTAATATTATGTACATAATTTCAATATTTGGTGTAGATATTTCCCATTATTTATTGAATATCATGAATCCTTCATAATTCATGGTATTTTAAGTTTTAATTTTATTTATTTCATCCAAGAGGATTGACTTGAAATTTACCAATTTTTAAAGAATTTCAAAACTCAATTACATGTCATTAGGTTATATGACTTCTTTATTGTATTGGATATAAAAATATTATGGTTGTAATTAATTTTCATTATATTATGTTTTATGTATATTTTTTATGTGTATTTACATTGGATACACATAATAAATTTATTTACTAATTATCCCTTCAATATTATGGTCATTTTAAGGGTTTATCATCTCAAATTGTATTGTTTTGAGACTTATGTTATGTTATGAACCTGCCTTATTTTATGAGTTTTATCTACATTTCCGTTTATATTTTATATCATTAATATATTTTTATTCATATTATTTATTTTTTTCCTTTTATTTTATTCTTTTCATGGGTGTTATGATTAAAATTATAACAAAGTTATAAGTCATTTTTATTTCAATTCAATTTTAATCAGGATTTATTATAAATTAATTCAAATTGGAAAAAAATATTTTAACATTTATTAATAAAAACCTTCAATTTTCTTCTCCTCTGGTTATTCATGTATATTTTATGCAATATTTTCATTTTCCTCTCCTTGGTGATTAAATTTATTTTGAAAACATTTTTAATAAACACCATATATATTTCTCTCTTTTGTCAAAAATACATATATTCCAAATTCAAGTTTTCTAAAATTGATTAAATACAAATTTTACTACGATTTTTAAATTTAATTTTTACCAATAATTTAATTTTTTTAAAAAAATATAAAATGAATCTTTTAATCAATTTCCAAACAAAGTAATTTTGAATTTTCTTGTAAAACTATGAATGGAATATTTATTTTAATGAACATAGAAGTAATAAAACTTTACAAATGTTATAACCACTGATTTATTTGAGAATTCCTTTATATTTTTAATGGTTATTTTTTAAATTAATTTTTACTAATATTTCTGATACATATAGTTTTTTTAAAGTGATTTTAAAATATAAAACTATATTTTCCTCATGAATTTTTTTAATGATATTTTTGTGGTATTTATATTCATTAATGACAACAACCATTTATTTTAAATATACTCTACTAGAAATATATTTTATTGATGTCATACCCATTATTTCTCTCGATGGTTTATGATTAGTTTTATCAAGAAAATTATTAACATTCCATTTATCAATTAATTATGGTAATCATTAACTTTACATATAAATATTCACAGTCTTGTAACAATTTGAAAATAAATTTCTTCTAAATATACATATTACTTATAATAGATATAATAATTACTTGAACATTATATAATTTTTACTAATAGTGTATAAATTTGAATGTATATTATTGATTGGAGAAATATTTAAAAAATTTATTCTTTACTGAATATGGACATTTACTGATAAGTAATTTTGTTTGATATTTAAATTTATCAATCAATATATGAGTAATGTTTTAGATATGAAGTAATGGGTTGGTCCCTAAATTATATAGCCACTTGATTCATCAATAATCATATCAGTTGAATTAGTAATCTAACATTAAATGGGTTTTTACCCATAGTTTTAAACCATATTGTTAGATGTCATGATGGTAAAGATATCATGATGTATTAGATCATGGTGTCCAATATTAAGAACTCCCTTTGTAAATTATGTAGTTATTATTATCCATCAGACTATTTCTTTGATATTATCCATGGATATAACATTTTCTCATGTAATTTATTAAATTTAATATATGTTAAATTATTTACCTTAACATTTTTATTATGACTTATATAATAATGGTAAAAACGTAATTGAGTATATTCACTCACCCTTATTGTGTTTCCATTCGCCATGATATGAATACGAAATCTATGAATGAGTTCAACGTTGCCAAATTTTTACTTTCACAATATTGTATTTTTTGTTGTAAAATTTAATTCAAGCCTCTAGTATGTGTCTATAACACATATAATATGAAACTATTTGATCCTTTGGAATGTGATCACTTTTATCTAGAACCAATGTAATAAATTAACCACTAACTCTATGATACTAGGGTTCAGGTCTTTACAACTCCCCCCCCCCCCAACTAAATCGACATATAGTTCTTAATTCAGCTCATCCCTAGATCCAAGACAATATTGAATAACCCATATCAGATTGAATATGTGGAGTTATAATAATTTAATAAGTAGTTTCAAGATCATTTATAGAAGGGTTTTATTTAACGAACAATGTTTATATGGGGAGCAGCTAATTTCAATATGAATAAGAAGGATAAATCATTGTGGTTATGAATATATTATAGATAACTCAATGGGATTAAATTAAATATCAAATACCCACTTCCAAGGAATGAGTATTTTGTTTGACAATCTTCATGGGGTTAAATTATTCTTGATGATTGACCATCTATCATGGTAGCACTGACAGAGGTGAGAAAAGACAATATCCTTAAGGTTGTCTTCCAGATAATATATAGATATTATTATTATTTTATTTTATTCATACACTTTAATAATGCTCCTTCCATATTTACATATTTGATTAATATATTATTTACATACTGCCTTTATATATTTTTAGTGGTATTTATATGAGATATTTTAATATATTCCTAAAGTCATGAGGAATATGTAGATCATTTAAGGATTATATTAACAACTAGAAGGAAATATAATAATTTGGGTAAATTTTGAAAATTTTAGTTATGGTTAAAAATATTTTCCCTTGTATACATTTTGTCTCGTAAAAGAATCTTTCTTGATTCATTAAATACTATAGTTGTAGAAGAGTGGCCTTTACCTACAATAGTAACTAATATTCATAGTTTCCTTGGTGTAGAAGGAGAATATAAGAGGTTATGAAAAACTTTTAAAAAACTTATAATACCCTAATTAAGTTATATCCAAAGGGGTTAAATTTATCTGGACAAAAGATTATATGGAACATTTCCAAGAACTGAATAAGTGGCTGGTTACTACACATGTGAAAACTTTACCTTATAATGGAAGGTGATTTTTCATTTATTATGATGAAGCCATGCAGGTAATTGGATGTGTGGTCATGAAAAATGAAAAAATTATTTCCTATGAATCATGATACTTAAAGCCTCATAAACATAATTATCATACCCATAATTTGGAGTTATCTATATTTATCATTTCATTAAACATATGGAGAGACTATCTTTAGGATGAGGTGTTTGATATATGCATCGGTCCCAGGAGTCTAAATTATATATTCATATAAAAGAAAATTATAATGATCTAAACGATTTGGTTGGAAATTCTTAATGGCTATTATTATTCAATCCATTATCACGTTGAAAAAAATAATGTTATTTATGTGTTGAGTATGAAAGACCCCTTAGTCCGTGCAATATTGAGGATTGTAAGAGATCATTTGATCATATAATTTATAAATATAGACATGTAAGTGATTTGTAATGTCACATCATCAATGTTAACCCAAATTATTTCTTAACTATCATTACTGGATATGATTAATAAAGAACAAAATTATGATCCTAAGTTACAACAAAAGATAGAAGGTGGGAAAAAAGGGATGCTTCTCGAGTTTAATAATGATAAAGAAGAAGTATTAAGGGTTGGTATAACAATATGTATCCCATATTTTACAATTTTAAACAATTCACTAATAGGTAATATTCACAATTTTTTATTCTATATACATCTTGGAATAAAATAATTGTATAGCGATATGTGGGGTCATTATTGGTGGGATAACCTGAAAAGGGATATTATTGATTAAAATGAAATATTTTTTTTATGTATACAAGTAAAGTATAGGAAATAACTACCTGAAAGATTTTTATAACCAATTCCCTTAACTATAATGAATTAGGATAAAATCACAACAATATGTTTTACTAGAATACTGAATATATCTGATGAAAACAATTCCATATAGGTAATAGTTAACATATTAACAAATTAATCCCATTTTATTACTAGATGAGAATATTTATCCCTTTATTTCCTTATATAAATATTGAAGATGTGGTGATAATTAATGAGGAACCACTATAAATTTTTCCAAACAATGATACAATAATTAATTCTATGTTTTAAGGATCTATAAAAGTAATGTGATTACTTAATTATACCTTTGCATAGAATTCCATTTACACACTGATGGTAAGTCTAATAGAACTATTCAAACATTAGATGACATGTTAAGGGATATCTCACATTATTTTCAAGGAATTTGGGGATAACATATTCAAATCAGTAAATTCTCTTATGAAAATAGTTCCCACTTGATAATTTAAATATCTATTTTTAGATAACTCCATAAAAAGAGCATTATAAATCTTACAATATGGGATGATATTTTAGAAGAAAAGTTTTGGGGAAAGTGTGTGGTGATAGAAAATACATATAAGATATATGTTATCCAAAAACATATAAACGATTATCAGGGTGAACAAAAGTATTATGATAAAAATTGAAGGAATGAATTAGTTTTTCATGTAAAGGATCATGAATTCCTAAAAAAATATCACAATGGAAAGGCTTATGAGTTACAAAAATAAGGGGAAAATGAGTCTGAGGTATATTAGAACATTTGATATTCTTGAGGATGATATAACAGTTTCCTATCACATAGAACTACCACTAAATAATTGTAATTTTTACAATTTCTCCAACATGGAAATTATTAGTGACTATATTTCTAAAAATACATATATAATACAATAAACTGTTATGAAATTGGAACATGAACTATATTTTTAAGAATAATTTATATATATTTTTTAATGATGGAAAAAATATTAGGGAATAGGGAAACTAAACTCATGAAATCCTTGTGAAAAAATCAAAATATTGAATAATAATCATGGGATACTAAATAAACATTGAAGGTGAAATACCCACATTATTTTTGAGACAGGATAAAAAAAATTAGGAAAACTTTTCCTAAGGGGGCGTAATGGCTCAAAAATCCTTTATTTTATTAATAAAAAAAATATTATATCAAAAATATTATTTTTTATTACCATATAGAAAGATTATTACATTTAATAAGAACATTACATATACTTAAATAATATTTAATATCATATATGTGAATTATAAAGAGAGATTAATGAAAAAGACTAATGTACACACTAAAGAAAACTCTATAGGCCCCAAATCTCCCACTAACAATACTCCTTCAATAATAAATGTAAATATAAATAGAATCACTAGGAATATTATAGAACCTTTTTAAATATCTTTATAACCTTTATAGGAAAATTAGTGAATGATGAGGTAGAATAATGTTTTAATATATATATATATATATATATATTGTAAAAGGCAATGTGATGGTTTAGATCTTGTTGTTATATGGTTATTACCTGACCATTTCAATGTGACGATCTTCTAAATGATGTTATGGTAATAATAAAAAATGTAATAGTAATATAATTGTATAAACTAATATTCAAATATATTATAATTAAATTTTAAATATGTTATCTTTGAAAAAAATTTATGATATTAAAAAAAATGGATTTCTTTTTGGGAATAAATATTGTATTTTCTTTTAAAATAGTATTTTATATAAAATATATTATCTAAATTTAAAATATTTTTTTCTCTAATTAAAATTTTGTGTATAAAATAAACATTATATTTGGAACCAACACAATTAAATTAGATTATGGTGAAATTTTGAGAATTCTATTAAATACTTTATTTTTCAATGAATAATAAAAAATGCCTTTTTTGTTGTCATTAGTTTTTATGAGTTCACAAATATGTACTAATAATATAGTAATTAATAAAATATAATCCATTATAAAATTATTTATTTTCCTTTAATTATTGAAAATTAGCTTTAAAACCAATAAAAAATATTCCAAATTCTTAAAGAAAACTAAGGCTTTTAAAACATTTTTTTTAAATTATTATCGCATGCCAAAGTTAATATAAAATCTCAATTTTTAGTTATAAAAATTATTTTTTTCATAAAAATATTTCTTAATCACTTCAACAATGATTCAAAACCATACCTATTCTAATATTTTTGAATTTTTTACAACCTAGATTTCCAAGGAAATAATTAGAAATTAATAAAAAAATCCTCCCATAATGACTATAAATTTCCACCACTTCTCTCCATTTCCTTCACTCCAATGACATTAAACATGATTATCCCCTCATTTAACTTCTTTATATCCTTTCCATGGCATTTATAAGGTTCTAATGATCTCTTTGTAATCATTAAGAAGTTATCCCATAAGGTAAGGGATTCTCTTCCTATTTTTTTATCCAAGTATATTCTTTCTAGTTTGACATATAAATTCAAAGTTATAATGTTGTCATGAACTTATGATCATTGAATTATTGTCCAAATATTGTTCTATAAATGAGATACATCCATTCTCTATCAATATTCCCATTCTATAATCCACATTTTAAGCATGTTATGCTGCCAAAATCATTCCTTGATTTCTCATGTCAACTTTTTATGTTATAAATATTGAACACTATTTATTTTCAAAGATATTAATATCAATGTAATTATACCTATTTTATTTTTTTACAATTTATTAATCATGTGTTACCATCTATTGTGTTAAAATTGAAAAAAAAAACTCAAGTGTTTGAACACTTATGTACTAAATGGTTTTATATGAAGGCCCATCTTTATCATTAATAGGTTATTAATGAAATCAATTTTCAGGATAAATGTGGTAAACATTAATTAATTAACATATATATAAAGGTTACTACCATATAACACTCCAATAAATTATGTAAATAATTTATCTCTATCCATAACATGTTTTATAATACCCGGTTTAATAACCTTGGTGATATTTTTTATAATACCTTAGTATTAAACCTTTGTGATATGGTCATCAATGTATCATTATTGTGTTCTATACACATTTCCATGTTATATATCATATATATATATTATTATCTCAGGTTAGACCTCGTGTTTTTTCCCATTTATATCAATGATTATCAATTTCATTTGTTTATCCCATACTAGGCTTTAGTCTAACCCTTTTTTATTAATGTATGTCCCCATGAATTCACATTCAATGAGGAAAAAATATGATTGAATAAAAATGAAAAAAATTTACATTATTAAATAATTATTATGTTTATGTATTACTTATGTACTTTATACATTTTGTACCTATTTTCCAATATATTAAACCTTAAAGGGTCCCTTGAGGTTATCAACGCAGTATTTTGTTAATTTAAAATATTGAAAATTTTGTGTTAAATAAGAATGTCTCCATATAAACCTTATATCCACCAAAATTGGTGAATAGTATATTTCAGTACACCCAGACTATACTAAGTTTATTATACATGCATATATCCATGTTTTTGTGAATGAAGAAACATTTTTGTTTGCGTACATTATATATTCATAATGTGCATATGATTTTTGATATTGATGTTTCTGAGGAAAAAAATGGATGAATGAGTGTTCCTTTTAATAAGGGGAAAATATTTTTAAGAAATGGTCTATGGTGAATGTTTATAAATCTACCTACACACAAATTCACCCCCCCCCCCAAGTTTTCATGAGTTACTATACATATACTTTTGTTCAACTATGAAAATATAAGCATAATGTAGGTGTCACCCTTTTCATTCAATTTCTATTTGTTTATTTTTCTTTATGTAAACTATTATATGACCAATTTTAAATATACACTATATTAATTGAGCTTTCCTTTGGGGTTTATTTCGATCTTTATGATGGATTCATTCATTTATTCCACTATTTTGGTATACTTTATATGAAATAATGTTCAAATTTCTTAGCTCAGTTTGTCCTCATCTATTTTCTATATTATCTCATTAAAAAATCATATAAAAACTAATTTTTTCCTTTATAGATACCATATTAACTCTTATTATATGATCTATATTCTTTCTAACAAATACCCATGCTTCTATAACCCCATTACGTCATTCGTTATTATTTCAAAGATACTCAAGAAGTATGTCTTATTTTCATGGGTGGATTTCATGCCACTCAAGTTCATCATTTCATTGTTCATACAATATTTTACCATCATGGTAATATGTCATATTTTTTCCAAGGCTACGATTTCAACATTCCATTAGGGTAATATTATATTAGAACCTCTATTACTATACTAAGTACCATTTGCTCTCTCCTTTTCATGTATGTTTTTTAACATAATGTCAATCCAAAATAAATTACTTAAATATACAACTATCAACATTTTAAAATACTCATGGAATTCTCATGGTATATGGGAACACCCATGACCATATTCTCTAGATATCTTCATTAACATATCTCTCTATTATAATTAAATGGTATTGATATTATTATAAATTCTATTTTGTTCTTTAATTAATTCACTAATAATTTCATTTATCATTATAAACATTAAATCTTTGTCCACATTATTTTTTATGTCACTCCTGTAGATATTAAATTCCACCTAATTTGGAATGCGTTATTATTTAACCTAGATTGTATCCGCATATATCGTTATACACATTCTATGACATGCTATATTATATCATCAATTTTTAGATATATTTCACCCATACTACACAATATACAACCTAGTACTCTTAATACTCTTCCTTTTATTAAAAATAATAATGAGAGTGGATCCATAATCATTCCTCTAATTGGTCTAGGATGATATCTTGAATCAAGGGTATAAATTCTAATAATGGAATGAAAATATTTTATGTATAATTAAGGATTTAAATAATTTTTTCCCAAATACCAAAAATATGAAACCATGTGATAAAAAGACCATATTCAAATCTATAATGAATTGATTTCATATAACATATTTAATAATTTAAAATAAAAAAATAAAAAAACCACCTATAAAAACCGAAAAGAATTTAAATCCCATACAAACCTCTATTATACATTATTGGTATATGGAAACACCTATAAACAAAAAGCACCATGAACACCTTAGAAATCTTAACTAACACCCCCTGATACATTCACCAATATGTTCATGAATATATACATATATAAAATAATATATAAGGTAGAGTATAAAAATACTCAACATGTTCCACCCATGATACATTTAACCAATATAATATGGATAAAACATATAAATAATACATTTTGTAGTAAAAAATGATGAATATAAATCCCCATCCTAGGTAAATTATAACTCTACTAGAATTTCTTATTTATCTCTAAAATATTAAATCCATGTTTTGAGGAATATATATAAATACATATTAGTATATATAATACAATTTATTTCAAATTAATAGTGAAGGCCCTCCAATAAATATGTCTCTAACCAACATAGTTGCAACTAAACCCGAATACTTACATCATTCCATACACTCACCTTGGTATCATATACTGTATCTATATATGTATCCAATCAAATAAAATTATGAAAAATAATTATAACTATATCCATAATTTTGAATAAAAATGGATATAAAAACATGAGTATCAAACACATATTTTTACATGTTTTTAGTATAATGATCATTAAATGAAACCAATAAATCTATTGGTCTAGTATCTTTATGAGATTATATACATAACAAATCAACATAAAAATAAAAAAAAAGAAATATTTTTGTCAATAAAAATAGTGTTCAACTAAATCTCATTTAAATTTTATTACTATATAGGATACCTTGGATACATATATTAAATAAAAGGGTAGGATAAAACCCCAATAAGGGAACAAACATGATAAGGAAGTCAAATATATTATTCAATAAGAAAAACATAATGTCATAGAAGAGGAATATAAAATATCATCACACAGATCATTGGAAAAATGTTATAATATCATAAGAACATTACACCATAAGTACTTGAAACCAATATAAAATGTGGAACTCTAAACAGAAGTCAAGGCTCGTTAATTTGACAATAGAATATAGTGTGTCGGGATTATTACATGTGAACCATACAGTGTGTCCCCTTATATAAAAACATTACCCAATACATTGGGAGATGTATAATACCTTTCTAACCCATCACACCCAAAATTATACACGAACATATGTTCTATATAAGGAAATCATATACAAATAATAAGCATAGGAAACACTCTTGAGAAGAGAATGGGGTTCATAATCATATATTAAAGAATAAGCAAAAGATATTTCATAATAATTACCAAGAATAGAATTTATCAAATAAATTTTTTATTTCATATAAAAATAAAGCAATATAGGTCCTGATAATATAGTTCAATTAACTAAAATATCATGGGAAACAATATAATAAGTAGATGTGGAAATGAACCCCTCAAATGGTGTTTTAAGAATTGAGAAAAGAATAAAATTCAATAAAATAAGTGTAAAATGACCTAATTAAAACTAGAAATATTATATAATATATTTTATTAAAATAATTATTCTCTTTATAAATAATAAATGATTATAAATTTTAAAATATTTTTAAATGAATAGAAATAAAAAATAAAAAATTTATTTAATAGGGTTCTCAATAAATGGGTTGGGAAGGGAACTTAAAAATCATGAAAATACCTAGAAAAAACGAAAAATATAATATTATATATTTAATAAACATATATATAGATTATATAACAAGGATATGTTAATAATAGAGATATAGAATGATAATTACAAAAAAGAGAAGGCATAGATTAAAAGAAAAGAGGGTGGTTTGTGAGTTCACTTGCCTACAGTTTTGAATCACATGGTACATGTTTATAACCTCCAGAATAATGGAATTGAATTTATTAAATACCTGATTTAGAACATTTTTCATGTATATTGTATTTATTATTATTCTTATTTTTTCATTTCTGATTAAATTATTAAGATACAATGTTCATCTATATTTTTCTAAGTATGTTTTTTCATGTTTTTGAGGTCACATCAGTTTATTGATAATTATGGTATTTATTTTCAATTGAGTCTATAACTCTATAATTTTATACTTATGGATTAATTATTATTAAAATAGTAAAAAAATGTATAGTTTAACAGATTCTCCAAAAAATATTCAAATTGTTAAAGGGATCCCAGTACTCTTTTTAGAGTGTTAAAATTATAATGATCATTCTATGTTATTATCAATAATATAACACCAAATTTATATTTCAAAAATAAAAATCAACACATAAATTTTATATATATTCATTAAATATATTTTTAAAATCTATAAATAAAGGTGGTAATATATGAGTTATAACATTATTTATATTAGGGGTTGAACCCGACAATGATGGGAAAAAAGTTATGAACAAACATTAAATATATTTTATGAATTATATAATGAAAAAATTAATAATATATTTTAATTAAACTATTAATTTTATGGTAAAAAATTATTTAAATAAATTTATCAGAAGGAGGAAGAATATAATGAATTAATAAACTGAAAGAGTATAGGATCGTTCTCGTACTTACCTCTTGGAGACGACCTCTTTAGAATTACACCATGAGGCTTATAATAATGGTATTTTTATAATAACAAGCCATTAAACTATGGATAAGTGACTTAGGATATGTATTTTCATAGATATTTTTCTAGGGAATATCTTAGAAGTGATAAAAAATTATGTGTTGGACGGTGGTATTTGTATGGGGTGGAGAGGGTTGTCTTAGAATAAAATATTATAATAAAATATTATATCATCAATACACGACCAAACATGTGATTAAATATTTTGGATATTGTGCTATACTTTTAAATGGGACATCAAAATATTCATATAACTTCTAGAAACCTCAAAAATTTGTGTATAAAAAGTATTAAAAAATACATTACTTATATGATTTTTTACTATTAATGTATATATTTTATTATTTATGAAAAATAAGAAATAAACAACCTACCAAATTAAACATAATATTATAGAAATTAAATCAATCTTATGAAATTATTTTCTAAAAAACGAAATTTAATTTGAAATTAGATATGTATTTATTGAAAAAAATACATTCTTATGAAAAGATTAAATTTCATCCCAAAGAAAAATTGTTTAAGAATTCATAAATTTATTTTATTATTTATTAAAAAAATTAAAATCAATTTTATGAAAATAAATGATAATTTAAAATATTTAAATTTACAAACAATATTATTTTTAATAAAAATAAAACAAATATGTTTTCTAAAAATATATTTTTTTTTCTTAGTGTCAAATATTTAATTTATCATAATTATAAATATTTGTCGTTTTTATGATTTTATAAATTCATTATATATTCATTTCATAATCTAGTTTTACTAATCTAATAGCCATGTTTTTGTTATAATGTCCAGGTTTCTGTTCCTAATGGTTTGGTTACTATTGCAATGGTTTGGATAGTATTCCTAATATTTTATTGGTTTCATTCATCCTATAAATACCTCATATTTCCTTCATTAATCATTAAATTCAATGATTCTGAAGGATGTATTCTCTGTTTTATAAAATTTATAAGACATTTTAGTGATTGATTTCATTTATTCTGTCTTTTTCATGGGTGTGATTACTCTAATAAAATGAAAATTATCCAAATGTTTCTACTTTAGTTACATTATTTTTTATGTTTTTTGTTCCAATATACTACTTTAAATTTTTCATATTATACTTATCCTCAAAATGTAATTTTATAAATTAATATCATAAATTTTTTTAAATTTTTAATATGTGTTTCATGTTATTGATACTCCAAAATATGAAATTTAAGGAAAAGTGAATTTTCATATATTAAATTATAGGTTATTTCATTATTCATCAATTAATATTTTCATTATTGAAATATCATTTCACAAAATAATTTGATATAATATTATAATACTTCTAATTTATCACTTCCTAAACCTCCTATGATGTATCTTCATACTTATGGTTTCTCTAATGTACATTGATGTGATTTGTTATATTATTTCATAGAATATAATCACTATAATTCATTTGTTTATTAAATTCTTTTCATAAGATGGATCATGATCCAAATATACCATATATAGATCTATTACCTATGATGGATCTATTATGTAAAAATTTAGTATATATGCATAGAAAATTTCATGCACTTGTGATGTGTGTTTAGGGACTTCAAGTTAATATACAACAACACCAACATATCATGGAATTAATTATCCCTTATTCTTGAACATCATAACACCCCTCAGTGAATATATATAAAAAAACTTTATGTCCAACTTAAAACTCCATAGCTCATCAACAATTATTGGTGTAACTATTTTGACGACTCAGTGTAGCATTGATGTGTCACTGAATAGATTTAAACTTTATTATCATTTACTAGGATTTTTTAGGTATATATAGCTTAAATTATATATATTTATCCCAACATGTTGGAGTTCAATATTTCTTCCAATAATAGGCTTTATAAGAAGTCATCTGAATTGATGAGTGGAAGCTATAATTTTAAGTGAACTCAACCAAAGGGAGATATTGATCTCATCTTCCATTAATGTCCATGGATCATTCTCTAACAAAGTATTCCAGAGATTTAATTGTACATTCATATTAATTACCTCTATGAGGATGATATTTCCAAGTATGGTTCAACTATTTTTTAAATTCATGTCAAATACTTTTCGTGAAATTTTATTTGAACCTAGGATCGTAATTAGATACAGTTGATATTGGTGTTCCAGATAGGCTCACCACTTCTTTGATTTATATATTCTCATGTTAATTGAGTGATAATTACTATTAAAATGCAGCTAAGTGAGAATTATTTTTAAGATAATGCACTATATAAGGTTTGGAATAATTTCTTTTTGATTTATTTTGAAGACCTGTGAAAAAATATATAGTTATGTTATTAAATTCTCATGGAGGTATGGGAAAAAGTTACATCATACCCTTACAAAATTTACTTCTTTATAAAGTAATCACCATGATGTATATTTATTAAAACATTTCTTACTATTTTCCATTATAATTTATATTAACAATATCTATACATATTTATCATCCCTATATGGATAGATAATGTTATCTAATGAGCATTATCTAATATATCATTCTTTATCAATTGCTCTAATGGTACACATAATATGTCCAAGACCTCAAAACAAATTTATTATCAAAGCTAGAATTTTTTTATTTCCAATTCATTATTACATCCAATATATTTTGGATATTTATATACTACCTCTGATATTTCTTAGTCTCATCTAGAATGTATGGTTTAGTAGTCATTTTTTCAAGCAATTATCTTGTAATATATTTTATAATTATCATTTACATCTTTTATATCTCTAAGAAGTTAAAATCCCTATTAGTACTCAATATGGATAGGATTTATAGATGTTTTCTATTAAGAGAATATGTAACATTATTCCCATTACTAGGATAGTAATATATTGTGTAGTTATATTCATTAATCAACTATTACTATCTACATTGAAACGTATTGAGCTACTTCTATGTGAATATTTAATTCAATATATTCTAATATGTATATATTTCAAACCTATCTCTATAGATATAATCCTCCAAATATTCAATGTGAGGTCTATTGTATAAAAATAAAGATTGTGGTTTAGATTATTTTTTCATTAACATTTAATGGTGTTACGAAATATGTTATTACTTTAACATTTATGAAACAAACACCATACATAGATTCATCGTTATATATCATATATCCTTCCCTACATTATAAATGTATGAGTATAGGTGTAATTATTAACCACTTTCCCAACTTTTGGAATTTTTCTTTATATTTATCAATTAAGAAAAATATTAATCCCTTCAAAGTTTACTTTCTATATAGGTTTGAAAAATATGATAAATGCTTCAATGATTTTTGGTTTTACCCAGATAATCTAAGAAAAAATGGGATCTCTATTAAATTTTTTTTACTATTATACTTATCAATCACCTTTTTCTTTAATGGGTCAAAAAAATATCCCCTTAAATGTGATAACATTCCCTAAAAATGTTACTTTGGCTATCTAGAATTCAAATTTAGTATACTTCTCATATACATTCATATCACACAAAGTCAATAAAAATATTTCTCAAATGATCATAATTATCCTACTATCATGAACTAGACCAATCCATTTATCCATAATATTCCCAAGATAGCCTGAGATAAGTCTTGATGGGTGTTCCCAGTCACCAAGGACTAAAATAAGTTCATGGGAATCAATAAAACCCCACATGGGAATTATTTCTACATAAAATAAAAGTAGAATTAGAATCATAAAACTATAAAATATGGAACATGAATATTTATATTGGATACTCATTCCAAACCAGATATATAGAAATATAATC
Source organism: Viscum album (assembly GCA_963277665.1). Classification (NCBI taxonomy): domain Eukaryota; kingdom Viridiplantae; phylum Streptophyta; class Magnoliopsida; order Santalales; family Viscaceae; genus Viscum; species Viscum album. Next base: position 190,271,333 of record OY728131.1, read on the forward strand.
TAAAGTAGTCAAAAATGAAAATAAAGAATCTCTCTTCTCACACTAAATCTCCCTCTACTTTATAGGGAAATATTCAAAGGAAAAATTTCGATGCATTTACTACAGATTCCAACAAATATCACTATCCTACATTTATAAAAAACTATAAAATCCTAATTGGAAAACATATAGAATGAATTTTAAATTAAAGGAAGATATAAGTCAACCAATCAATTCTCTCAAGGGAAACAAAAATCTAGATAAAACCGTTTAACTGAAAATGATAGATATGCATGAGATAAATCGCAATACGAATACCAAATAGATCCACAATATATTTTAATTCTCTAAATAAATGATCCTATTATGATATCATGAAATACACAATCAAAATTTTGTTTTTAAAATACATCAAAACTAATCAAATGTCATTATTCATGTTAAAAATCTTTCTTTTATTTTCTTTAAAATAAAAAATATATATATTGGAAAATGTTTCGTCATCCAACACCACTATAATTATAAAAACCCATTTTAAAAAACTTCTGATTCATTTTGATACATCCCTATTTCAAATATTTTTTTTAAAAACTTTTTAATAAAAAAGGATGGATAAAATTAAATTTAAAAATTTAGAAATTCGATAAAGAACCATGAATTTAAAAAATTGATTATAGAAAGAAAAAACCCATAAAATAAATCCTTCCAAAAAAATTAAATTATGGGAAATGGACGAGGTCATCTATGGTTAAGACCTGTAATACTAGGATCCCCATACTCTCAATGATCAAACAATACATTTTTTTCCCTTACATGAGTTACTGGGTATGTCAAACACAAATCCTTAATGGTAACGAACCATACCACATTGTAACATATTTTAGCCATTTTAGTAGCATGAACCTTTGATAGGTAGGGTGTGAAAATACCTCGAATACTTTTCCTAGTCATCCCACCTAGATACCTGGGGTTACTAAGTTCATTTTTCCCCTACACTCTCAATTCATAAATCCACTTTCATCATATTTCACACTAAAACATGATAACCAATTCATTTCCAACCACTATAAGGAGTGGAAACCATTTCCAAAAAATGAAAATAACCAAATAATAGTTGAAAATCAGTTTACATGCACTGAAAAAATTTAATCATCTTTAATGAATATCATTAATCATTCAAAAAAAGAAAAATACTATCCATTATTATTTTATTCATTATTTATGAAAAATGCACAAAAAATATAAACAATTCCAACTAGGACGTTATAATTTATTTCAGAAATATACTAGGGAATTCATTTGAATGATAGTTTTTAGAACCTGATATTTAAATATCCATTTGTAGACTTTTACTCATATATATTTTAACATATATATCTGTGAGTGTAAGTATTTGTCTCATTTCACATCTTCACATATTCTCATGTGAATTTGTAAAAATTAATATATATATATATATATATAGCTATTTATATGTGAAAAACTCTTAAATATATATATTTATATGTATATTTATATATATAATAATGGAAACTATGAAAATATCTCATTTTAATTTAAATCCAAAATTTTAAACTACTTACTGATACCTAACATTTATAGTGTTACTTATAATGCCATGTAAATTTTGAATAAAACCCATTTAAAGTGAATTCTATTTCCAAACTAGTTTTTTAATGATTAACTAAAAAAGACCATTTGTAAAACGCTTATGGAATTTGATTCATTTTTTCACCTATAGACTTTAAAGTCCCAAATCGTGATTTTAAATTTCTTTATTGGCCCAAACAATGGAAAACCACTTTAAATATATTAATGTAATTAAAAAAAATATTTAAAAAAATATTTAAATACATGGAATTTCAAGGGGGGTAGAAATTATATGTAAATGTGTTCTACCAAATGAGGAGCACCTTTAAATATTTATACATCTCCATTCAACACTTATACATAGACATAATTAATTTAATAAAACACTTATAAAACCAAGATATTTAAGTTACTTAAATTTAAACATTAATCATGGGGAACCCTACCTCAAAGCAATGATGAACGAGTAGGAATGTGTCACCTTTGATAGAGGATACCCAAGTAAGGAAGAAGAGGCCCTTACAAACCCTAAATACTGAAGAACCCCTAAAAATAGAGTCAATCCTTAGTGTTGAGCCCTTGTTTTAGTAATCCCAAAATCATGTTTATTATGTTACTAATGACTTTTATGTTTTATGGTAGTATTTTTTCAAATATGTAATATTGTTGAGAAATTTTTTACCTATTAAAAACAATCACCAACAGATGTGGCTCCCTATTGAAGATGAATCACCTCTATGGATGACCAACTGTGAAGATGAAAATATTGTTACAGAAATGATCTAGCGGTATCAATAATTCACCACCTGGATATAATTTTGACAAAGTATTGAAAAAACCTACCATGAGAGTTGATCTATAAAAAATTGGATAAGTGTTGAAAACCTCAAATCTCAGAGAAGACACATAGATATTTACCAAAGTATGGAAAAGAACAACCATCGAAAGTGAGTCACAATCATGATTCAAACTTAGATATGTACAGGAAATACTTACAACCAATAGAAGACTCTAGTAAATATATAGTTACCTAAAAGTTTGATAAAGTGATGAGATGTCCTACCACATATATGACTCAATTTTTAGATGATTCATCGTAGGCATGAGTCACTGCCAGCCTAAATCACTGCCATCCTTAGTAACTATAAGAGTTTCCTCACATTTCAATGGATTGAATGCCACTATTTTTAATTATTTTCAATTAAATATTTCTAATAGAAATATTATCAAATTGAATGTTGAAAATTATTTTAAGTATTTTTCTTAAATATTTTGCATATATAAATTAAATTTTTTTGTCATATGTCCAGGATGAGGGGCATAGGATCCTGATGATTCATCCTACATTCTTATGTTACAAATATGTAGCAAAATCCCTCATATAAAGAAATGAGATAGAAAAGTTATAGATAAATATACACATACATGTGGATAAAACTAAAACCAGAGTGAAGAGAATAAGATGATATGCACTTGCTGAGAGATTACATGAAGAATCCTAAAATTCAATCTAATATGAAATAGTGTAGCTCACATTACATTTAGTTTTTCCTACATTTAGAATAAAATAGTTCACGATAGTATGTTCTAATAAAATATTCAGAGACATGACTCAATATTATACTCAAGAAACATCCAAGGAGTCCAAATATTCATAGAACATTTGACTGAGTAACAATATCTTCTTTTCCACTTTATTTTCCCTCCAGGTTTATTATTTTTACATTTTTAGAATTGTGTGTTTACGTTATATATTTAGAAACACACAATCTCCTATTATTTGACATTAAAATACTAGATATCTTCTAAACTCCCTTTTACACATTTTCCCCATGTGTTGTGGAAGAGTTCCCTATGTGTCATGTGTTTGTTTTATTACCATGGTTGTCGTGGAAGAGGTTGTTTTGTGTCATAGATATATATTCTGTTGTATACTCGATCTAGGTTTTGGATCAAATATAATTTTATATAATATTATTTGAAAAAAGTGATTTCCAACTGGAGAGTGTTAGGTCTCGTCTTGAGGATATATCTCTTGTAATTATTCTACTGATTTTTTTTGTTTTTTTATTTCTAATTTTAAACTGAATTTGGTTTAGACTATAAAAAAACTACTACTATGATAGTCTGTCTTAATTATTGTTTATATATGTTTTGTTTTAGTAAAATTTTTTCAAAATTTAAATTAATATTCATAGATTGGTTTAAATGATACTTAAAAAATCATTGATAAATGTTTGAAAAGATTAGAACATACATCAATATTCTATTTTTTATAACTAGGATATTTTTAGTTATTTGGGATATTTTATTTAAACCTTTATTGAACATAAATTTTATTGGGTACTCAATTCAACCCTCCCCCTCTTAAAATTCCCACTCTAACCAATATTTTCATTTGAGGTTTTTGAAAATATTTTCAATTTTAATCTTATTTGTATTGAAGATATTCAATTTTTATCCATTATAAATTTGGTTACTTAAATAGATAATAGAAAATAATGTTATAATACCCCCAGATCTCCTTTATTTAATGGAAATAACTATTATCAATGGAAAATAAAGATAAAAATTCATATTGAAAGCATGGTATTTGATATTTGTTATGCTTTAGGGGATAAGTATGAGTTACATGTAACTGTTTAACTACTTGGGATAATGAAACTAAAAATTATTATAATAAAAATTTCAAATATATGAATTCCCTTTACAATGATTTAGAAAAAAAATAATTTAATAAGATATCTTCTAGTAAAAATACTTATTAAATTTGGGATACTTTGTTATTTATCATGAAGGAACCACTAATGTTAAAGAAATGAGATTGAACACTTATAAAATTGAATATGAAATAGTTAATATGAAATATGATGTGATGATTTCTTATATATTTCTCAAGTTCAATGAGATAGTGAACACAATGAGCTCCATTGGAAATCTAGTATCTGACAAAGATCAAATTATGTGACTGCTGAGATGTCTTCTATAGAGATGGGGAGGGACACCTATTTAAATATGGGAATCATTTGACATAAGTAGACTACCTTTCAAGGAATTGATTGGAAAGATAATGATGTACGAGGAAGATCATAAGTTTAATCGATAAGAGGATGATGAATCTAATATTAAGTCATTAGATTATAGGACTACTACATAAAGACAAAAATAAAATGAAAAGGTACAGGTTAAAAACTCTAGAGATGAAGAATCACTAGCTGATGGAGACAAGGAAATAGACCATATATCCATGAGATTTAATAAATTATACAAGAATAAGAAATACTTTTGCATCCAAGGTATTGGGGAAAGTATGATAAATGATGAATTGGGAAAAAGGATTGGAAAAGAGATGACAATATAAGTGATATTACCAATTGTGTGTGTAATAGAAAGGGACTTGTTAATGATGACTATCCTAAGTGCAAATACAAGAAGAAGTATGATGATAAGGACAAAAATTATATGATCGACATGAAATCCACATAGAGTGCATTCGAGGAAAACTCCAATGACTCAAACAGAATGCATGACAAAAATCCTAACAGAGAAAATATATGCCTAATGAAAAATATACTTTAGGTACCAATTGTTTCTACTCTACTTAATTTTGATCATTCTGAAGATGAAAAAACTAATAAGGATATTTCCAGATAGGAAATGTTTGAGTATGTTAATAATATTGAAGATACATTTAATGAACTCAAATACAAATACAATGGTATGATGAAATATCATGTTTATCATCTAATATTAAGTTTAATATTATTGTATATATAGAGAAGAAAGCTAAATTGTTGAAAGAAAATACTAAACTAAAATTATAAAATAAGAAACTAAAAAGTCTTAGACATATTTAAAAATGAATGTGATACTCTTTATAAAATTTGAGGAAAAAAATTACTCCCAAAATATATTGATAATCTTGATTACCAACCTGTGAAAAGAATATTAGATAATATCACTTTTGTTCCTATGAAAAATTCTATAAATTTTATTATTATTTTCTATTCTAGTGGAATTAATAATATTTTTATTTCAAATATTTTAAAATCCACTTATAGGAAACCTATCAAAAAAATATGGTTTCCGACAGCCTTAATTACTAACATATCACTACAAAAAAATTCTTTTCACAGCGCTAGAATCAGTATTTATTAGTTATATAAAAGAATATATAACCTTAGCATGGTTAAAAGTTCATTGTACTATCAATGAAAAAAATTTGATGAAAATGGTATATTTATTAGCTCAAAAATTGATTTGATAAATCATACTTTTATCAATGCTTTAGATGTGATGATAAAAGACCCTATTATCAATGCCTTTATTTATTTCTAATAAATAGTGCATTTATCAATGCTTTTAAAAGCACTGATAAATAGATTATTTTATCAATGCTTTTATTTAGGCTGTTAAAAGTATGATTTATCAACGCATTTATTTATGATGATAAGAGTATGCTTTTCAGTGATTTTTAATGCAATGGTATAGATAGACTTTATCAACACCAATATAAGCGCTGATAAAGGAAATATTAATAAGTGCATTTAGTACCGTTGATTATGTTGAAAGCTATAACGTGATGTTGTAGCACAATGCATCTCCAGAAACAAGTACAGTATGATGAAACAACACACTGCATCATCAGAAATAGTAACAAAAATTTTCAAAATTGGAAACAAATACTGAATTTAAATGAAATAAAATTTCAAACACAAATACATGAAAAATCAACCACTATTGTAGAGTATTTTATTTTGTTTTTATTAAATTTAATGCCATTTTTGAATAAAAAGAACGCACTTGGAGTCAAATCAATCACACCGTGCATCGGATTGGGGAAAAAATGAATATTATACATCCCAAATGATTCATAGAGCATTATCTTAAAGTATCAAAACAATTACAATGCATTTTCTCAGTTTTGAGTATGTGATTTGTTTTTTTATTAGAATTAATGTCAGTTTTGAATAAATAGACGGACTGGGAGTCATATCGGTCACACTATGCATTGTATTGAGGTGAGGCTAATCTCTACATGTCACAAATGACGTATGGATCATTTTTATAAAGTACCCAAATAGTCGGAATTCATTTTCTTAGTTTTGAGTTCATCAGTTTTTTTACTAAAATTAATGTCAATTCTGAATAAAAAGACTCACTAAGAGTCATATCGGTCACATCGTGCTTTAGATTGTGGCCAAGATGAATTATACACATCCCAAATGACTCATTGATCATTTTCATAAAGTATTAAAACAATCAGAATGAATTTTCATTGTTTTGAGTATGTTAGTTGATTTCTTGATTAACATTAATGTCAATTTTGAATAAAAAATACATGGTTTGAGCCAAACTGGTCACACCTTGCATCAGATAGAGGTTCGAATGATCCCTACATGTCACAAATGTCGTATGTATTATTTTCTTAAAGTACCCAAACTATCCAAATGTGTTTTCTTTTTTTATTTTGATTATGTCAGTTATTTTTTACTAAAATTAATCTCTATTTGAATAAAAAGATGCACTTTGAGTCAAACTATACGTCAGATTGAATAGCATCTGAATGATGCTCATCTCAAATGACTAATGGATAATTTTACTAAAGTATATTAAAAATACAAATGATTTCTATTAGTTTGGATCATGTCATATGTTTTTTTAATTAATGTTATTTTGGATTAAAAAGATGCACCTGAGTCATACCAGTCACACTGTGTGTTGTATTGAGGTTCAAATGATCCCTACATGTCAAAAATTACATAAGGATATTTTTCTTAAAGTACCAAAACAATATGAATGCATTTATTGGTTTTGAGTATGTTAGTTGTTTTTTTACTCAAATTAATATCACTTTTGAATAAAAAAAGATAAAATTGGAGTCATACTAGTCAGACCATGTGTTGTATTGAGATGCATCTGATCCCTATTCGTCACAAATGACGCATGGATAGTTTTCCTAAAGTACCAAAAAAATATGAAAGTGTTTTCTCAGTTTTTAGTTTCCCACAAGTGTTTTTATTAAAATGTCATTCTAATCTAGAAAGATGAACAATGCCTATAATATTAAGTAAAAAATGTCGTTTACACTTTTAAAAAAAATATCAAACATCATCATGGTATGATCCTTATTCTACTTCATTTCCCAAGATTTTTATTATTTCCAAGTCTGCACTTCTTATCCTCCTCTACCTCAGTCTCCACCTTAGTCTTTGCTTTTTCCACCTCCTCCAAATAATTCTTAGACTCTGACTCTAACTCTGCCTTCGTCTCCACCTCCACCTCTGCCATTGTCTCCACCTCAGCCTATACCTCCACATTTTCCCAACAATTTTATTTTATGTAGGTCAGTACTTCTAAAAATTTTATTTCCTCCATTAAACATCTCCTTGACAATGATATCAAAAATAATATATAAACATTATAACACTAATTATTCACAAAATAAATATCTTTCAAAGGTCAGAAATCATACTAGATCACCAACATATCAGGTAACCAGCTAAATTGGTTGTCAGCGTACATTTTGACCAAAATTATGTTTCCCACTTGTCTCTAAAGAAATTGATTTATTATGTTGAGTAACTCTTTTGTCAATAATATTTATAGTAATGAGAAAATATAAACAAACAAATGATTATGAAATATATTTAATGAAATTTTAATTACCTTCAACAATTACCTATTGGGGGATGTTGTTCTTTTCATGAGGTATGATTTCTCTCATAAATTTGAAAATATAATATCCATAATCAATTGTATTATATTGTTTCAAGCACTGCAAAAAAAAATTCCAAAATAAGTAAATTGTTTTGAAATTTTTTTATAGTTAAATGTAACACCCCAAGCTTCCATGGTACGTTTCCCTTTGAATAATGTAGTAGCTTGCGTTGTACGTAACTTGGATTTTTAACACAACACGACCAATCAAACAAGACGTTATGAATAGTAATAAAAACCTTTTGAACTTTTATAAATTATATTTTTCAAAATGGACATCATTTTTTGGATTCAGAATATCAAATTTAACTTAGGGTGTGTTTTTTGTATTTTTCTGAAAACATTCAATTGTTTATGAATAGTGAAAAACATTGTGTTATTGTTTAAAACTGAAATTTTATTTAAATAATTAGTTATTTTATTTTATTTTATTTTAGGTAAAAATAGATACATAATACTTATATATTTTCAATTTAATTCATTGGAGTCATTTTATAATAAGTTTAGATATATAAAATGTTATTGAATTTTTTACCGTCTTTTACCAACCTTCTAGAGAATTTAAAAATTTGCATAAAACTAAATTTTAATGCTTCTAAGAGTTGAATTTAAAAAATCCAAGAGATAAGGTTCATATTAGTAACTAAAATGTCATTCAATAAGATGGAAATAATTTTTGGTGACTAGTAACTTTTGACTTTTATTTACCACAGTTAAAAGTAAATAGGGTAATTAAAGGTAAAAATGATATTATAATTACACAAAAACATGAACTAATTCTATTTTATAAGTGTAATTAGACAAAAAACTACCTTATGAATAAAATTTGATCCTTTTGGTCCACTTGGATTAGATTAGTACATTTATTATTATTTTATTTAAAGAAGAGTTGAAAGTGTTAAATTCAAACTTTAATAAATAAACCATTTTTAATATAGGGTTACACACAATATAAATTAGACTATAAATATTAATTAGAAAGATAAAAATATTTCCAACATAATTGAATTTTATTTATAATTTTTTGACAGTAAAAAACATAATTTATTTTTGACACAATTATGATGCAGTAATTACATTATTATAGAAATATTAAAATAATTATTATTATAAATATCCAAATAAATGTAAATTGAGACTTATGATAAATTAAACTAATTTTATAGGTCAATATTACATTTTAGGATGGATTAAATTAATTTTATTCTAAGTTATAAAGTTTTTATGGCTTTCAAAAAAATCATATACTAAATAGTGTCAAAATTGACATAATTCAGTTTTTAAAACAAATACTATATTATTAATTGATATAATATTCCTAAAAATATAATGTTAGGCCAAAATACATAGATAAGGTTATATATATTAATAATGAACCACTTGGAGTTCTCTTGGTGGTTTATAGTATTTTTATTAACCATATAATATAAAAATACAAAGAGACATGGTAAATGTCAAACTATTTAACTAAGAGTTAAATATAAAAGATAAGGTTAATACAGTGACCTAAACCTATCTAAAACTATTGGTTGAGATTTTTTGGACCTATCCCCACCTTAACCTTGAAATGAATCATTTTGGATCCATTATAAACAGAAAATTAATTTATTATAAAATAATATTTCAAGCATTTCCTAAAGTGACCCTCACCTCTCTAATAAAAGGGAACTTCCCCTTATCTTAATTTCACACCTCAAAAGACATTTGGATCGGCCAACCCCTTCCCAAATATCCTCCCAAATTCCCTAAAATCACCTATATTCCTTAATTTTATCATAAATCCAACATAAGGATCCCTTTTGATCAACTCAAAAGGAAACACCCAAAAAAGAGGTAATAATTTCACCACCCTCTTTCAAGTTATTTTCTTCTTCAACTTCCTATTTCATTGTTGTTTCCATACCAAAATAATAAATCCAATACCTTCTACATAATGTGATATTATTAAAAATATGTTACAACCATATTCATTACTCTATCCATCCTATAAATGACAAAGTCAACATATATGTGTATGTACGGATAACCGTCTTCACGTCATGGTGTGGTTTGTTATTCAATCACTTCATTATTTGGATGGATATAATAATAAGTATAACTGATATAAATAATAAGTATAACATTTTAATTATTCTTTATATATGATATACCATCCAATTACATGTGATTTCACCGTCAATATAATGATATTGTCGCTCATGCGTACGTACGGATTACCGTCTCCATGAACATGATGCGATTCATTCCCCATCGTAATAATTCATGAATAATTGTCCTTTTATGATTAAAAATAATGTTTATGAACATAATAAAATTCTTTATATGAATTAAATACATCCAATCCATAATAAACATGGCTTACATAACCAAGAATATAAATAAAAACGAATCAGTTAACACCCAAAATGATGATACTACTGAAATATTATTAACAAAGAAATATTAGAGGATCATATATGATATCCTATTTATGTATTAAGTTATTGTAAAATTTAATAACAATTTGTTAACTATTATACACAATTTTAACATACCATCTACTAAAGAAAATTACAAGGTAATGGTTAATTCCACAATCTCTTCATTATATGAGGTTGTTTATACGTGAGTATCTAATGGGACCTCTTTATCATCCACATCCGTGTTTCTTAAAAATATATTTCAAAATATTTTTAATATTTCCTATACTATGTTTTAAAGTCATTTATACCCTTGTTTTAATTTTTATAAAATTTTTATAAAGGAATCTTATTGTCGTTTTCCAAACAAGGTCCTTTACGACCTTTTCGACAAAATTAAGTATAGAATGTTTTTTTAACTTCTACAGTGGGTGCGGCAATTTTCCGCCATTATAACACCTTAGAATATTCCCTTTAAATATTATAAGAATATTTTAAAAATAAATGTTTTCTTTTATTATTACATGACTTCTAAATGATTTCAAAATAGAATGAAATATTTCTCTCAAAAGGTTTTGATTTAATCTATGCCAATATCCATTGAAGAATTTTAAACTTTTTTGAAGTTGATTTATTATGATAAAAATATTCCTTATTGTATTGAAGGGATTTGTGATATATTTTACTATGGATGTGTTATTTTTATACCATTCATGGTTTATGGATAAAGTAATGACATTTCATATGGTAGTTTTAATACGCATGTTTAGGTTATGTTTAAACATTTTCATATGAGGAATGAATTGGACTTAGTAAGTGATGGGTGGAGACTGATATAGCTCATTAATGCATTGTTATGTCTCATGAGACAAAATAGTGTCTTGGCACAAGGACTTGAAAAAATATTATTTGTAGTCTTGGAACAATCCCTTGAATATGTGGTTGTGAATCCTGGCATTATGCATCTCATCAGTATGAAATCGGCTATTGGTATAGTATGTGATTATTCGACTAGTAGAATATCCATTTGAATAATTAAACTGGATTATTTGATTTATATTGGCCATATTTTGAAGAGTTTTATGTTTAAAAAGCTTATGTTTTAGTCTTATACATTCTCTTAAATATCTGTTCTTATTTATGAAATCTTCTGCTATATTGTTATCCTTATTGAGTATTTGAGATCACCCCTTTCTTTGTTTTTTTTTTGTCCCAGGATACAAAGAAGTATATTATGAATAACCTATAAGGAAAATCTAAGGGATATGAATGTGGTAAATGGAGACAATGTTGTTGTTGTTTTTCATTTTATAATGTAATTTAAGACTTATGAATTTATCTAGTACTTCCAAGGATACTAAACTGGTTGGTATTTCCGGATTTGATCCATTTTTATCACACAAATGTTACATAATAATGCACCAACTCTAGGTAACTGGGGTCGGGGCATTATAGTTGGTATCAAATTAAGTTTATTAAAAACCCTGGAAGCTAGATTTAGAAAAACACTGATTACAGAACATTACCCTAAGATAGAATTTGAGGATTAGTATAGACGAACTTCCTAGAATTTTGGTAATGTAGATATTTTTTGAGTTTTAGAATAAATACATCCGTGTCTGGATACGAGTAGGTAGAGGCGGATCTAGCATAGATGCAGCTCGTGGTAAAACCTGAAAACACCACTCTGAGCTAGACTTGAACGAGAACTGGTGCACGACAACGGGCCTTGCTAAACTATTGGTTACGACACTCCCAGGGGATATTCTTAGGATAATTCACATTTTCTTTACAAACCATTATATAGGATTTATGACTATATAACTACTCGAAGAAGAAAAATCATGATTATGGATTATGTCAATAAACTGTACAATTTATGTAAAGTGTTTTACATGTTTGGAATTGTGTATTGTGATTCATAGACTAATCTACTGTATGACCTTGTTTAGAAATGGCGCCTAGTGGAAGGAATTGAAACCGTATCAACTCATGTAATACATGTATGTATTTCCATCCTACTCAAGATAATTATAGTGGAACTGGTGATACAATTGGTGTTGATTAGCTTATCACCATACTGGGACAACTCACTCAGGTTATGAATAATAATCTTACCCATATGGAACACCCTGATCCACAATGTGGAGGATCAATTTTAGACCGCTTCATGGTGAAACAAACACCAAGATTAAACGGGAGTACAAATCCATTAGTATCTAAGCAATTGATAAATTCTTTAGAGAAGATAATTCTTTCTTTGGGGAGTAGCGAAAGGGAAAACGTTTTCATGGTAGTTTATCGCCTCACGGGAGATGGAGGTCAATGGTGGTCATTAACCCAAAACACAAAGGAAGATGAAGAAGTCTAGAACACGGAATGGAGGGATAATAAAAATATTTTCATAGATAAATAATTTCCTCATGACCATCGAGCGGATATGGAATGAAAATTCCTATGATTGAGGCAAAAGGAGGATGAGAATTTCGCAAAGTATGAGGCTAACTTTACAAGGTTTTCAAGGCATGCATTAGATTATATACGTAACCCAAGGAGTAATATTTATCAATTCTATGATTGGTTAAAACCATTTCTCCATCAAACATTATACTAACAATCCATCCCATTTTATGAAGAAATATTCTCATGCACTATCAAGAAAGAAAAAGAATTCTCTAAGTCGTATGACTTTAAAGCAAAGCAAGAGAAAAAGAGATCTTTTGAACACTCTAGAAATGAAAATAAGGGGAAGAATGGAAAATTTGAATATCCATCCTATGGTAAATGTGGGTAGAAACACCCCGGTACTTTCCTAAAGGTAATGTAAGTCTATTATAAGTGCGGTGAAAAAGGTCACCAAGCTCGTGATTGCAAGGGGAAGAAAGAGGTTGTCAATGTAGAATGTTAAAATTTTAGAGAAATGGGGCATTATGAAAATGAATTTCCTAAGCCTCAAAGGAACTAGCCTTAGAATAGGCTAACAGAGAAAGGCCAAGCTTATGGGAACACTAATGTTGAGGGTGAATCTCTGAAAGACATGGTTATAGGTAATTTAATGGTTTCTTCAATTTTAGCCAATGATTTATTTGATTCTAGATCATGACATTGTTTCACATCTTCCTAGTTTTCTTTGAAAATTAGATAATTTCAATTTGACTTAACAAGGGAGTTTTCAGTCAAAACACCTAAGGGAAGTATCATCGCAGTAAGGTTTTGTGAATTAGTTCCCATTAGGGCATATAAATGTTCTTTATCTGTTGATCTCATCATCATACCCATGATTGAATTTGATATAATCCTCAGAATGGATTTTCTTTTGGACCATGATGTGAAAATTTATTATAAGAAGAAGGAGGATACACTTTTCAATGATGATAAGGAGTACATTATCTATAGAGAATAAATGTTACCACCTGATTCTTATCTAGATCCACCCCCATTAGTTGTATTAAATTCAATTATTGGGGAAGAAGAGAATAAAATAACTATGGGTGAGAAAAATAATGTTCGAATAGAGTACATACCTATTATGCAAGAATATGTTGATGTGTTTCTAGAGGATTTACCTGGACATCCTTCAGAATGAGAAATTGAGTTTTCCATTAATTTAATTCCTGATCAAGGCACATATCAAAGACCCCTTATAGAATGGCCATTGTGGAATTAGTGGAACTAAACAAACAACTAGAGTAATTGTGTAACAAGGGATTTATTTTCCCTAGTGTTTCTCTAGGGGGAGCCCATGTTCTTTTTATTAAGAAGAAAGACTGATCAATGAGTTTTTGTGTTGACTACAGGGAGATCAATGATATAATAATAAATATCAAGTATCCCCTGCCTCGCATTGATGATTTATTCAACAAACTTCTTGGAGCTCATTATTTTTCAAAGATTGAACTTCGACCTGGATATCAGCAGTTTTGTGCGATGAAGGAATACATTCCGAAAACATCATTTCAAACCAGGTATAGGCATTACGAATTTACAGTAATGCCTTTTGGATTGACTAATTCACCCTATGTGTTCATGGATCAATTTTTAATGTCCAATAAATTCGTTATAAATTATTTTTTAATTATAGGGAATTATGATTTATCACAAAATCTGACGATGCGCAATTCTGAGGCCCGGAGTGCCCGGAATGATCCGTCAATGTTTGTTTGAGTTTTAATTAGCACGCGTAAGAAGTTTTCTAGAAAAAGTGGAACACCTCTTAAACAGTAACTCAGATCAAAAATATGAGGGCACTGTTGCATTTAGGATGGCTGGTTTACCCAAGGCATAACTTAAGTTTAGTCAGTGGGGGTGTCCTGTGAGAAAACCCAAAAATGGCATAATCGTAAATAAAATAATTAAATACATTATTTTACTTTTCAAATTCTTATAACTCAAAAACGGTAGCTCGAATTTCAAATTTAATACCACCGCTAAACTCGTGAGGGCATGCTTTATTTAAGCTGAAACAAACTTTGGTCGACGCGGGCCACCAGTGAAAGTTAGTTTTTCGTTGTAGATAAAATAATTAGGTGACAATTATTTTATTATAAAGTCCATAACTATTAAACGGTAACTCTTATTGGAAATCTGAGAGTACCATTGGGTTCGTTGGGGCATTTTTCACTTGGGCAGAGCCTAACCTTGATCATCATGGGTCGAGGGCGATAGTTAATAATTTTCCAAACTTTTTTTCGGGTACGTTCAGTAAACGCACGAGCGGCATTTTGTAACTTTTGAACCGGTACTCAGAATTGAATTCTGAGGAAACCATTGAACTTGTAGCGCTGATATTCACTTAAGGATACCTTCACCTTGACCGTAGTGGGTCGAGGATGGATGTTAGTTTTTCATATTTTTGGGGAAGAATAAAAAAAATAAGATAAATAACTTTTTATTTATTTTATTTGAAACCACCATTTTGAATTCTTGGTGGTGGGGACCACCTGAACAACTAATTAATGTGGGGAAGACCCTCTGTATTCCCCTAGATAATGTGACAACCTCAATTTACGTAATGATCCAACTTAAATTTTAAAATTAATAAACTTAATTTAATAAGTTGGCTCCTCTTTTTCTTGAGTTTGGGGAAAGATTTGGCAAAGGGAGAATTGGGGAGATCTTTTGGAGGATCATCTTCTCCAATGAATAACACTCTACAATGAAGAGAATCCTCTGGAATTGGAGAATCAGGATGATTATTGAGTCTGGATCAGAAATATCTTGTGGGAGTAACAAACATCGACATCACCATGTCAATCGACTTCGTCTTCTTCCTCGTGCCACCTCCAACTGAAAAATGAGGTAGGGGTATTTATATATGTTTTTATTTGTTTTATTGATTCCTCATATCCTAAATTCACGACGACGATGGACAAACGAACATGGCCATCATCCCTCACATAAACCATGTTCATCTTTCTTTTTATTATTCATGCGTTCTTCGTGTGTTCTTCAATGCCTAATATTTTTTGGCATTGGAAACACGAAGTTTTGTTGAGCACGATATATGTAAATAAATCCCTCGACGCAAGGATCACAAATATGCGATCGTTTAATTTTTTGAGTATGGAACGTAGCCACAATGGCTCTTGGAAGGATGTGGAAAAATATTTATTGGTGCTGGAAATGAAATATTATATTGAGCGCAACATATAGACACGGAGCCCTTGACCTGAGGATTGTGAATATGCGATCATTTTAGTTTTTGGGTTTAGAATGAATATGTAGTGGTATGTGGAAGGGGTAATTTGGAGGTGCATTTCTAGCATATCATTGGGGCGTAGCTCCAAGGAATATAGGCAGTGCGATGATGATTCTAGACGTGTGGTGGAAGCCTAGAGTTAGAGTTGTAGGAGAAGTCGTGGGCTTGATTGCTTGCTCGAACAGTGTGTGTGAATTGTGGGGAAAGAAGAGTTAATTGGAGAGAGGAATAGTTGAAAAGAAATGTATTAAAAATACAAATAAATAAAAATGTAAATCATTGGAATAAGGGGGAGTCACTACCCTTGTGCGTGAATCTCAATTGAGATGGGTTATAAGGAAAAAAATTAAATTATCATAATATAAAAATTGTTATTATTATTTTTGGTTGTAAAACCATAATTCGTCTGTAAATTATCTGTTTGAACTCAGTTTCATGAACCGTTAGCGACAGCACGACCCAGACTTCGAGACGGAAATTATGATTCCAATATTAGATGTATTTTTCGAGTTTTTGGATTGAGAACCCGAAACACACAAATAATAATAATAATATATTATTATTAAATCATCGACCCTCTGTAACTCTTGCGTGTGACATCCGATTGACTTACCATTTGTGGCGACGTGATCCTATCATTAAGACATTCGATTTATGTCTAATGTTTAATATTAAATTCTGGTTCATTGCTCGAGTTCACGAAACACCGATTATTATTATTATTATTATTACTATTATTATTATTATTATTATTATTATTATTATTATTATTATTATGGGATCTTGTATTCAACATATCTCCCTCATACGTTGTTGAAATGAAGAACCGTCTACAGCACCAGAAACCTTGGATCGAGGCGGTCTTTTTGGTTTACCCCACATGGGTTTTTGATAAAGTTGGTGTATGGCTGGGTTGGATTGAACAGGAATCTCACTAGGCCCTTGGGACTAAAAGTCTAATAACATACAGACCAAACGTCTAATTGATGCATCGTCTATTGGGTTGAGACCCATTTTACGTGGAGGTCCTCTGGGATACTTATTAATGGGAATTCATGGCAGTATGAGTATTCAAAAAGTGGCTTTATGAGTGGACTCTCCAAAAAATCAAGCGAGATTAGTGCAGGAACCCTATAGCTGGGTGTAACATGAGAAAGGGATCCTATGTGGGTATGTTATTTTTGATCCTTTGTGGGTCTATGTTCGAGAGTCTCACTTGGATCTGCTCTAGGAATCCACATGGGACTACTCTAGTATCCTACGTGGGTCTGTTGTACTAGGATCCTATGTGGGTCTGAATATGTTTTACGATCATGTGTGGGTCTCATGATGTACTAGGATCGTATATGGGTCTCATGATGTACAAGGATCCTGTGTGGGTCTCATGATGTACTAGGATATTGTCTGATTCTAATGATGTACTAGGATCCTATGTGGGTCTGATTATGTACTAGGATTCTATGTGGGTCTGATGATGTATTAGGATCATGTGTGGGTATGATCATGTACTAGGATATTGTGTCGTTCTGATGATGATTTAGGATCTTACGTGGGTCTGCCTATTAACGGCGTAAGATGATTCAGTAGTTACATCTAATCATCTCTACTATTGTACCTAGTTATACTTGGTTTGAACTGAGTCCTTACCTTCGTGGTGATACTTTTGTGGTATTCTTATGTGAGGAATACCATTGGGTGTACTTACCTTCGTGGTATTCCATCCTTTGTGGAACAGTTCGTCTTTATGCTAATGAGTTGGGCCTTGTGTTTCCTCATGATTGATATGGGTTAACTTGATAACTTAGGTATACGTATGGACATATACCTAAGTAGGATTGTAAGTTGTTTTCATGATTTTTGGTTTATCCTTTGTGTATTTTGTCAGACCTTAAGGGTATCGGGGTCCCTACTGAGTATCGTTATACTCACCCCTGCACGGGCTATGCCCACACCTTATTGTGTTTGGTGCAGACGATAGACATTGTTGATTGAGGACGAGGGTACTAGGACTAGAGGTATCTCGGAGGTAGACCTTAGACAAGGTGTACCGCAGAGATGACCATAAGAGAGATGTACCTACCCTTCATGTAGGATCCTTGGTGGGTGTTCCCAAGAGCTATTTCAGTTTACTTGTACTTTTCAGTTTCTTGTACTTTCTAGTTGGCCTTGTATTCTAGACCCTTTTACTTACTGTACTTACTCTATTTACTCTTCAGTTTACTCATGTTCGTATCTTGATGTGTACTTGGTTGCGTGTGTTTACAGGATATAAAGGCAATGCCTTCCCGGTTTTAGGGAATACGCCTTTTAGTGCTAGTCGCCAGCCCCTGGCATATGGAAGGCAGGCTTGGGGTAGTCAAGACACGGGCTCCGGGGGAAGGGTCATGACAAATTGTTATCAGAGGAGTTTGGTTCTACTGAATAACTAGGAATCTGATATTTTCTATGAAGTAGTACTGTTAATTATAGTGAGATTGGATATCAGTTTAGGGAATTCAGTGTTGGTGTGGTGGCTGACGTATCCATACACTAGGACCCTGACTTCTGATTTCTGACTCAGTACATGAAAACATAGATTGCATGTGTGTTTTGAAAAGTTTTCTTATGTTCACGTTGAGTCAGCTCACCAGGTATATCTTAAAGACCATGCCACACCTATTCCTTATCAGGATGTCGCTTCTTAGACAGCCAGCTAAGATTCCCGAGAATGTACATGATAACGGCCCACCGAGCGACGAGGCTCCGGTGTAGGGCCCTCTTACTATGTTGGAACCTTCGGATGGTGTACCAGCAGCACCAGCACCCATTGGGAAATAGTTAACACTAGCCACACTGGTAGACGGTGCACGCTGATTGAGCACATTTCACGAGTTCCAGCAGCAGAGGCCTCTAAGGTTTTGAGGTGAGATAGATTCTCACGCGGTTGAGGGTTGGAAGGAGGCGGTTTCTAGAGTGTTCTACCTAGTTGAGACACCAATAGAGTAGATGGTGATCTTAGCTACTAGTATTTTTTAGTGAGTGACCATGAGGATAGTCTTCATAGTGATGAGGCTTCAGTACATGGACCATTACTCGAGATAGAGCTTTGTGTAGTGTGTCAGCTATATCCATAGCCATTGGTCAGCAGTTACAATCGGCGATACTGGTAGAGGACACATATAGGCTTAGTTCCTTATGCATGATTCAGAATCAGATACCCCTCATGTTCTGAGGTGAGCCCGACTCACAGGTGGCTAAGGAATGTCTTGATGAGGTGGCTGAGAGTTCTATGGAGCTCCTATAGCTTCGGAAGGATGACATGTTGGAAGCTGAGTATTCATCGAGACGTACTGATAATTCCTAGTACACGATGAATATGATATGATCAGTGCATCGGGGCTCGGACTTTTGAGTGCAGTGTGTTTAAGGATGTCCGAGCTAGCACTATTCTTCTATGCATTCCTACTTATGTTAGGGTGCTAGAGATTACCTTTGTGGATGAATGTTATTTGGATGAGCAGATGCAGCCAGTGAATGTTAGTAGTGGGAAAGCTTGAAACTGGCGCCAGTCTTAAAGACATGGGCGTGTAAAAATGTTTCGAGAAGATGAAGTGTTAGGGATATATGAATCTGTAGGGATGTAGATATGGAAGCAGAGCTAGGCGAGAAGCATGAGGTGGTGTACATTTCGACATGTTACATCCACCCCCCATTGTGGTCCCCGCTAGGCTCGGGGAGATGGAGGACAGGGGGAGAGTAGCTACATGAAGTTAAGGAGTGTGACCCAAGTGCTCTAGGAATGATTGAGGTATGGTCTCTGTCTACTACTAGCTACCATGTCAATAGAAAAAGGTGTCAATGATTCCTTCCTTCCAAGAATCTAGTCCAAGACCTAGAGTTTCTGGTTAAACTGTTGACTTGACCCTCACGTCTAGAGATGCCATTGGGAGGAGACTCGATAATCACACTTACGCCGATGGTGTGATATGCCCCTTGAGTAAAGAGTTTCAGTTGGAACCTCTTGGTGACATTTTCAAGGAGTTACAACATTAGTTTGGGTATTAATGGACATCCACAAATCATACTCTTATTGACTGTATTGGGAAAAAAGTTTATTGTTTATCTACAGTGTTAGGATGACGTTTTCCTTAGTTGGGAAAAAAGGAAAACCAGTAAGCATAGGATAAACTCATACATAAGAGGGTGTGGATGATCACTCGTGAGTCGGCCAGCCACACCCTTATGGAAGTAGAAGTTTTGATTTTTCAGTTCCCAACAAGAGTGGCTAGAGTTCTTCCTGGACTATGACTTTGAGATAGTTTGTACTCCTAGGAAGGGGAACATTGTAGAAGATGCACTCAACAGGAGGTCTAACATGCAGCTGCTGAGTGAGGTGACATAGAAGCTAGCTGCTTCGCAGAAATCCTACGTGGATCCAGATGGAGCATCTTATCTTCAGTCTCTGACAGTCACTCCCCAACTTCTTCAATGAGTCAGGGAGGCACAGTGTGGGGACACTAACTACAAGGCTCGACGCATTCTCATATCCTCAGGGCAGCCACCTGATAGATTTTTGAAGGTGGGGAGCGTGTCATCTTCTTCATAGGACGTACCATGGTACCAATAGTGCTACATAAGGAGGTGTTCAGGGATTTTAATATGTCCCCTCTAGAGGTACATCCTGGTGTGGTAAAGATTTACTTGGACCTTCAGCGTCAATACTGGTGGCCAGGGATGAAGAAAGGAGTGGGAAATTTTGTATCATGATGCCTCACTAGTTAGAAAGTGAAAACTGCTCAGAGCTGGAAGAAGTCTTATGCCGATCGGAGGTGGGAGATCATGTCTTCTTACAGGTCTCACCTTGACGAGGTTTGTGGAGACTTGGACGAGGGGGCAAGCTATCACCGAGGTATATCAGAACTTTTTTGATCCTTAAAAGGGAAGGCATGGTGTCATACCACTTGGATCTTCCACCATAGTTAGAGAGGGTGTGTGACGTTGTCCATGTATCCCAGTTGAGGGGATACGTGCATGACACATCTCACATCATCGACCACATCGAGCTGGATGTAGAGAGTGGGGAATTATTTACAGAGGTTCTAGTGGAGATTGAGTATCAACAAGAGAGAGTCCTTTGTGGGAAATTGATACCTTTGGTTTATGTACGTTGGAAGCACAGGAACCTCTAGGAGAGCACATGGGAGTACTGGCTCAGATTGAGGCTCAGTACCCTCTTTTGGTTGTTTTCCTTTACTGCGGATTTCAGGGATGAAAAGACTGAAGGTGGGGAGAATTAAATGTCACAAAAATTCCATATAATTGTTATTAATTATATGGAATTATTTCAATATCGAAAAATCTGACAGTGTGTGATTCTGAGGATCAGAGTGCCCAGAATGATCCGTCAAAGTTTGGTTGATTTTTAGTTAGCGCGCATAAGCAGTTTTCCTAAAATAGTGTAATAATTCTTAAATGGTAATTCGGATCGAAAATATGATGGAACCATTGTGTTAAGGATGGCATTTTTACCCTATGCGTGACTTATGTTTAGTCCACATGGGCCTCCTATGAGAAAACTCAAAAATGGCATAAACATAAATAAAATAATTATTTCATTTTCCAAATGCTTATAAATCTCAAACGAAAGCATGGATTGAAAATATGATACCACCACTAAACTCTTCAAGGAATGCTTTATTTAATATGATACAAACTTTGGTCGGTGCAGGCGACCAGTGAAAGTTAGTTTTGTCCATAAATAAAATAATTAAGTGAAAATTATTTTATTTTAAAATCCATAAGTTTTAAATATTAACTCGGATTGGAAATCTGAGAGTACCATTGGGTTTTTTGGGGTGTGTTTCACTTGAGAAGAGCCTAACCTCAACCGACGCGGGTCAAAGGTGACTATTAATAATTTTCAAAACTTTTTTTCAGGTATGTCCAGTAAACACGCGAGCGGCGTTTTGTAACTTTTGAACGGGTACTCAGAATTAAAATCTAAGGACACCATTGAACTCGCAGCACTGATATTCACTTAAGGAGACCTTCAAATTGAACACAGTGGGTCAAAAGTGGATGTTAGTTTTTCTGATTTTTGTGGGAGAAGAAAAAAATAAAACTAATAAATTTTTATTTATTTTATTTGAAACCACCATTTTGAATGATTGGTGGTGGGGACCACCTGAACTCCCAATTAATGTAGGGGAAACCCTTGGTATTCCCCTAGTTAATATTACAACATCAATTTACTTAATGATCCAACTTAACTTATTAAATTAATAAACTTAATTTAATATGTTGCCGCCTCTTTTTCTTGAGTTTAGGGAAAGCGTTGGAAAAGGCGGAATTGGGGAGAGATTGTTGCGGATCATATTTTTCAACGAATAGCATCCTCTGGAATCAAACAACGAGGATTACGCTTGAGCCCGGATCAGAAACATCTTGCAGGAGCAACAAATGACGACGTCACAATCTCATCAACTTCGTCTTCTTCCTCGCGCAACCTCTAATGGACAAACGAGTTAGGGTTTTTTATATATGTTTTAATTTGTTTTATTGATTTTTCATATCCTAAATTCATGATGACGATAGCCAAATAAACATTTCCATCATCCCACACATAAACCATGCTCGTCTATCTTTTTATTCTTTGCGCATTCTTTGTGCGTTCTTCAACGCCTAATATTTATGGGCGCTGGAAACATGGAGTTTTGTTGAGCATGATATATGGATGTGAATCCCTCAATGCAAGGATTGAAAATATGTGATCGTTTAATTTTTCGGGCTTGGAACGAAGCCTCAATGGCTCATGGAAGGAGGCGGCCAAATATTTATTGGCACTGTAAACGAAATATTATGTTGAGCGCCACATATGGATGCGGATCCCTCGACCCGAGGATCGCGAATATGCGGTAATTTTATTTTTCGGGTTTAGAACAAAGATGTAGTGGGATGTGGAAGGGGAAATTTGGATGTGCAATTCCAGCGTGTCTTTGGGGTGTAGCTCTTGGCGAGCTAGTCGGTGCGACAATGGTTCTAGAAATGTGGTTGAAGCATGCAGTTAGAGTTGCAGGAGAAGCCGTGGGCTTGATTGCCTGTTGGAAAATTGCATGAGAATTGTGGTGAAAGAAGAGTTAATTGGAGGGAGGAATAGTTAAAAATAAATGAATAAAAAATCTAAAAAAATAAAAAGTAAATTGTTGGAATAATGTGGAGGTTGTACCCATGTGCGTGAATCTCAATTGAGATGGGTTATAAGGTAAAAGAGAATAAAATAATAATAATATAAATAATGTTATTATTATTTTTGGTTGTGAAACCATAATTCATTAGTAACTTATCCATTTGACCTCGGTTTCATGAACCATCATCAGCAGTACGACCCTGACTTCGAGACAGAAATTATGAGTCGATTATTGGATGTTTTCTTCGTGTTTTGTATTGGGAACCCAAAACAGTCAAATAATAATAATCTATTATTATTATTAAATCTTCGACCCTCCATAACTCCTTAGTGTGACGTCTAATTGACTTACCATCTGTGGCGACATGATACTATCATTAAGACGGTCGATTTAAGTCTAATGTTGAATATTAAATTTTGCTTTGTGGCTGTGTTCATGAAACACCCGATATTATTATTATTATTACGAGATCTTATATTCGGCATATCTCCCTCATACGGTGTCAAAATGACGAACCGTCTGTGGCACCAGAAACCTTGGATCGAGACGGTACTTTTTTTATACCCCACATGGGTTGAAATAATATTGCGGAACGTCTGGGTTGGATCGAACATGAATCCAACTGGGCCCCTAGGACTAAAAGGCTAATAACCTACAGACTGGGTGCCCGATTGACACACCGTCTTTTGAGTTTAGACCCCTTTTATGTGGCAGTCCTTTGGGATGATTCTTCGTGGGTCTTTGTGATAGTGGGAGTATCCGACCTATGTCTTGAGAAGTGGACCCTCCAAAAATCAAGTGAGCTTAGTGCGAGAATCCTGTAGCTGGCTGTAACATGGGAAAAGGATCCTTTGTGGGTTTATGCTTTGGGATCTTTTGTTGGTCTGTGTTCGAGAGTCTCACTTGGATCTTCTCTAGGAGTCCATGTGGGACTACACTAGGATCCTATGTGTGTCTGTTGTACTAAGATCCTATGTGGGTCTGATGATGTACTAGGATCCTGTGTGGGTCTGATGATGTACTAGGATCCTGTCTGGGTCTGATGATGTACTAGGATCCTATTTGGGTATAATGATGTACTAGGATCCTATGTGGATCTGATGATGTATTAGGATCCTTTGTGGATCTGATGATGTACTAGGATCCTGTGTGGGTCTGATGATGATTTAGGATCCTACGTGGATCATCCTCTTAATATAGTAATTTGATTCAATTGTTACATCTAATCATCTCTACTACTATACCTAAGTTATACCTGGTATGAGCTGAGTCCTTACCTTCGTGGTGATACCTTTGTGTAATTATTCTATGAGGCGTACCTTTTTAGTACTTACCTTAGTGGTATTCCTTCCTTTGTGTAATAGTTGATCTTTGGGCTAATGAGTTGGGTCTTATGTTTCCTCATGATTAAGATTGGTTTACATGATAACTTTGGTATACGTATGGGAATATGCCTAAGTAGGGTTGTCAGTTGTTTTAATTCTTTTTGGTTTATCCTTTGTTTATTTTGTGAGACCTTAAGGGTCTCAGGGTCCCTACTTAGTATCTTTATACTCACCTGTGCACAGGCTACACCCACACCTTGTTGGGTTTGGTGCAGATGAATGACTGCACTAATTGAGGATAAGGGTACCCAGACTGGAGGTAGCTCGGAGGTGGACATTAGACGAGGTATACTGTAGAGAAGATCGTTCGAGAGATATACCTAACCTTCATGTAGGATCCTTGGCGGGTGTTCATAGTAGCTATTTCGGTTTACTTGTACTTTTCAGTTTCTTGTACTTTCCAGTTGGGCTAGTATTCTAGCCTATTTTACATACTATTCTCACTCTGTGTAACGCCCCGACCCCAGTTACCCAAAGTCGGTGCATTATTGCGTAACACTGGCATGATCACAAAAGATCAAGTTTCGAAAGACCGATTAGTTTAGTAGCCTTGGAAACACAAGATACATTCATAAGTTTTACATTACATCATAAAGTAATACAAAACTATAACAAAACCTTGTCTTCATATCCCCTCATATTATCCCTTCAGGTCATTCCTAAAATACTTCTTCACATCCTGGAAAAATTAAAACATTGAAAGGGGTGAGCTCAGATGCTCAGTAAGGATAACAATATAGCGAATTCTTTCATAAATAAACATAAACATTAAGGAAATGTATAACTAAACAAAATCCTTTTAAACAAGAACTTCAGCATAATATGGCAAAAGTAAAATGAAATAATGCCATTTACTTATTCACATGGTTATTCTACTAGTCGAATAATCACATGCAATATCAATTACCACTTTCATAATGATGGAAAGCATAATGCCAGACTATCATAACCACATAGCCAAGGCCTCGTGACAAGACTACAAATAAGATTTTTTCAAGGCCTCCTGCCAAGAAACTAGTTTGTCTCATGAGACCTGCCGATGCATCGAGGAGCTATAGCAGGCTCCACCTGTCACTTATTAAGTCCAATGCATTCCTCATATGAATAGTTTTAAACATATCATAAACCGTAACATAATCATATCACATAAAATATGCATAAAGGAAACATAACATTTCAACATTTCGATCACAAGATATCAATAAAACACATTGATATAATAAAAACACTTTCAAAACCATTTTCAATACCAAAATAAAAGAAAATTAAAACTTGATATTTATTTTTCATTTTTAAAAAAAGTTAAGGCTTGTAGAGGAAGCTGAAACTCAAATAATGGTCACGGCGGAGGGGAAGTCGTTGTCGCCGCATATGTAAGAAAAAAACATTCCTTTTGTCGTTTAGTAAAAACGCTTCGTATAAAAAGATTCCTTTTGAATAAAAGTAAAATTCAAAGGGTTTTATACACCGTATAGAAAAAATTTGTGTATAAAACAAAATATGCCTCAATGAATGGAGATTGAGACGAAGTCCCTTACAAATATCATTTTTTAAATAAAATAGATCTATTATGTGCATTCAATATATGTACACATAAAGAAATTATAAATAAAAGATAGTACATAATAATATCATGACATAATTTTAAAGTAGTAGATTAACCCAAATAATGGAAATTGGGTTAAGAAGTTTCCTTACACCTCATCTATTCTAATTTGTTTTGAAAATGACGGAAAGATTCCTTTCAAAAAAGTATAAGGTAAAATAAGGGTATAAATGTCTTTAAATAATTGTCTAATATATAGTAAAAATGTTTTGAAAGACATTTTTAAGAAACATGTATGTGGATGAGAACGAGGTCCCAGTAGATAACTACATATAAACAACCATGGATAATGAAGAGGTTGCAGAATTAACCCTTACCTCGTGTCCGACTTGACTTGACCGCTCTTTTACCTCCTGAATAATAAACTAGAGTTAATCTCAACTTTCTTAAGAACCTTTTTCAAGTTCATTATCCATTTTATATCACTTATTACAATGTTACGAAAATTATTTAGTCATTTAAGTTAATAATGGTCGTTTTGTCGATCTTTGGTACTTGAATCAACAATAAACTTCTTATAATTACAAGTTGTTTATGTGGTAGAAATACCCATTATATTCAGAATTATATTCATGATTTAGATATCATATATATCATATATATCCAGTATATACATTCATTTATAATATTACATAATATTTAGAGGTAAGAAATGAAATGCACCGTTCATGGAGACGGTAAGCCGTACATACACATGAACGCTACTTTCATTTCTATTTTGTATTTAATGGAATGAAATTATAATTATATAAAGTTTTACTATAATTACAGTATAATATCATATATAATATCATTTACTCCATCCTTTATACATCCCACATATGGCATTAACGATTCAAATCACTTTGAGGGGGCGGTAGTCCGCACTTCCTAAAATGAATATATCGCGTTTACCCATAATGGAAACCATAAAAGTATGCCATAAATGAAAAATAAAGAATCTTAAGTAAAACATAAACATATTATATATCATATATAAATATAGTTACATCTTAATGGCCACCTTTGAAGGTTTTATATGAGTGTTGAACAATCATTGTTTCGTGAGGCAGAAATTCGCCATCCACAGAAACAGTATGTTCTTTAACCATTAGATGTAAGTGTGTGTAAGTGTAGCTTGAATACTTCTTATAAAAAAATCCTAGTATATTTATGATACTGGTGTAGTTACAAAAGAAATGAATAAAAAGATTTTATGGCGTTGGAGAAGCAAAATAAAACAAACGAACACAAGAGAAAACACTACGTTTAAAACGGGTAACTCTTTTTTATTTGATCTCAAAGGCTTCCTTGGGAAGACTTCTGCCCAAATTGAGGCTTCTAGGAGTAATAGTGGGATGTGGAGAGACAAAATTTCCAGGGTTTGGCCGATCCAAAGGCTTGAGATGTGTGGTTAAGGTGGTAGAGGTGGGGGCCTTTTATAAGAGGAGAGGAGGGGCACTCTTGGAAAGTTATAAAAGGTTACTTTATTATAAAATGATTTTCGGATATAAAAGTTACCAAATCTATATATTTCTAGGATAAAGTTATAAGAGTTATAAATCCACCCATAAAATAGGTTTTTGACATGTGTAGGTCTTAGATTTTACATTATCGTTTCATTTTATTTAAATCATTAAATAATGAGGTAATCGCTGCATCATCATGGTGTCATAAATAATTTAATTTATTTAAGGTATAAAAATTATAAACAAAATATCATGATGTTGGAAATATTTTTATCTTTCTAATGAATATTTATAGTCAAAAATATGACTTGTATTACCCCATTTAAAAATTGTTTTAGTAAAACAACTCATGTTTGTGACATTTTTATTTTAACATTAAATAAAATGTTTTTAATGTCATTTTCCTACCAAAGTGGCTCCATGGGGTCCCCAAGTTGACCCATGGATTTTATTGGTCTGAAATGACTCATCCAATAGGGTTAGGACAAGTTTAAAGGTCATTTCATATTTTTATAATATCATTTTTACCTTAAATTTCACTAATTACCTTTAATCGTGATTAATTAAACTTAAAAGTTACTATTCACCAAAAAAATATTGCAATCCCATTGAACCACATTTTACTTCCTAATAAAAACCATGTATGTCAGATTTTTAAAAATAAAATCACAGAAGTGGTAATGTTTCATTTAAACATAAAATCGGTTTTTTAACTACCACTTAGTGGTTTCACTATTCATCAAAAATTGAAGTTGTTCAGAACAATGTCAAAATTTCACCCTAACCTATAATTGATATTCCAAATTCAAAAATAATGACTATTTTACAATATTCCAAACATATAATCTGAGTTAATTAATTTTATAATTAATTCCCGTTGTCACAATAAATAGCGTGTTTTTAAGAAACAATATATATCAAAAGATTGACAATTGTTTATGTCCAATTTCAATGTTAAATTAATTCTAATGACCACCATTGGATAAAATGGTAAAAATATATTCTAATTATACTTTAAAACCACTCAATAGTATAATTTATCACTATAACTTATTTTGATTAAAAAAAATTTAAGTATTTTTCACTATTCATAAAAAATTGGAAGTTCTCAGAAAATTAAAAAAAAAATCAACATAGGGTAATTTCGATATTACGAATACAAAAATGAAGTCCATTTTGAAATATAAAATATATATAATTTCAAAAAGTGGGTATTACTATTCATAATGGCTATTTTGATTGGTCGCGGTGTGTTAGAATCTTGAACTTGCGTACAATGCAAGCTATTGCATTATTGAAAGAGAAGTGTATCGTGGAAGCTCAGGGTGTTACATTATCCCCTCCTTCAATAAATTTCGTTCTCGAAATTTGAAATTTTTCTTTGAAAATAAAAGGTTGAAGATAGGAAATACCTTTGTGGAAAACCCACATCGGAAATAAGGTTAATAAAAATATAACTTTAAAAGAAAGAAAGAGAAGTACAAAGGTCACCCGAGATAGCCTATACTAGGATTCTATGAAAATATGGATATGGAAGAAAAACAAACCATCAAGGTATAATGGAGAGTTATAGAAAACTGGATTAGAAGAAAGTTAACCACAAGAAAATCACAAACATGTGATTGGTTAAACTGTCATTGAATCCCCAGTTGGAAATGTTAACCGGAAATGTTTTTATTTTAAGTTACCTTTTATAAAGTTGAGGAATTTATTTAGGAGATTTACTAAGAACGTAAGGGAATATACATACTTGTCATGTAGACTTTCATTCTTTAATAAATTTTTACCACAAACCCATCTTTCACTCTCAAAGGTAATAGAACTCAAAAATATTCTATTTATCATAATTTTATAAGGTTCCAAATATTAACACATACCATTTAGATTAGGAAAACCTTTTTGTAATAACCAAGGACTTCCTGTAGGCTAGTGGTAGATAATAAAGGCATGTCGCGCTATGGTTGTGGGTTCGATTCCTACAGCTTTGTCTGACGCAACGGGTTATCCCCCAACCTGCAGGTTATCCTTTTCTTATACTATAGTATTATAATATTCCAAAGATAATCTTCATAAATGTTTTAACCTTAAACAATACTATCCAAAGTTCAACTTAATCCATTCCAACCTTTATAGTTATCCAAAATACCTCCATCTAGATTTCTCTAAAAGGTCCTTAAATTCCAAAATCAATTGTAACATTAGATTACCCAAACAAAGTAAAGTTTTTATTATTTTCACATAATAAAAATATGATTACCCTCATCATATTAAAACCATAATGAAAACAACAAGTAATTCAGTAAAATCCTTATATATATCACATTATTCTTATAACCAGAATATAATCCTTGTTTCCAAAAGCACCAATACATTAAGTGTTCCACTTCAACTGTAGTAACAGCATAAGATTGTCCTTGATCCCTTGGCCTTTTCTGAGGTAAGTTTCCTTGGTGATTAGGACTTTCATTTGCATAATGCCCCATTTCCGTACAATTGTATCATTCAACATTGATAGCCTCTTTCTTTCCCTTGAAAACACAAGCCTGGTGACCTTTTTCTCCACATTTATAACAAACTCCCATTCCTTTTAGGCAAGTACCGGGGTGATTCTTCCCACAATTATCGCATAATGTAAAATCCTTCTTTCCTTTTTTCCCTTTATCTGTCTCTTGTTCCACCGTTCTCTTCTTCTCTTACTTTACTTTATTGTCATAAGATTTAGAGAATTCCTTTTCTGTCTTGATAGCACACGAGACTATATCTTCGTACGTTGAGAAATATTGTGATACTAAAGCTCGACGGAGAAATGGTTTTAACCCATCAAATAAACGATCAATCTTACTTATTGTGTTACGTATATAATCTGATGCATGACTTGCTAACCTTGTAAATTTAGCCTCATACATTGCGACATTCTCGTCCTCTTTTTGTCTCAAACTCAGAAATTACCTTTCCATATCTTCTCGATGGTTATGAGGAAAGTATTTTTCTATGAAAATTTCCTTAAACTCCCTCCATTACATACTTGATATTTCTTCATCTTCCTTTGTGTTATGAATCAGCGACCACCATTGATCGGCATCTCTAGTGAGGCGGTAAACTGCCATGACAACTTTCTCTCTTCCGCTACACCCCAAGGCGTCGAATATTTTCTCTAAAGAGTTTATCCATTGCTCATCTACTAATGGATTTTTACCCCCATTAAATGTTGTTTGTTGTTTCCTCCTGAAGCGGTCTGACATTTATCCTACACGTTGCGGATCAGGGTGCTCCATACGAGTAAGGTTACTATTCATAACCTGAGTGAGTTGTCCCAGTATGGTGATAAGTTGATCAACACTAGTTGTATCTCCAACTCCACAATAATTATCTTGAGCAGGAGTGAAATCCCTATACGGAGTGTGTGTATTGATACGATTTCCATTCCTCCCACTAGGCGCCATTTCTAAACAATGGCATAAACTAGATTAGTTTATGAATCAAAATAAATAATTCCATACTTGTAAAACACTTAACATTAATTGAACTATTTATGGATATAATCCATAATCATAAAAAAAATTTCTTTGAGGAAGTATATACTCATAACCCTTCATAGTGGTTTGTAAATAAAATGAGAATTATCCTAAGAATATCCCCCGGGAGTGTCGTAACCAAGAGTGCAGCAAGGCCCATTATCGTGCACCAGTTCCTGTTCGAGTCTAACTCAAAGTGGTGTTTTCGGATTTTACCCCTAGTTACATTTGTGCCAGAGCTGCCTCTACCTTCTCGTATCCAGATAGGGATGTGTTTCTCGGAAAACTCACAAAATCTCTATAATAACAAAATTCTATGAAGTTCTTCTATACTAATCCTCAAAGTCTATCTTTGGGCTATGTGCTCTAATCAGAGTTTATCTAAATCTAGCTTCCAAGGTTAGTACTAAACTGCCTCTGATACCAATTGTAATGCCCCGACCCCAGTTACCCAGAGTCGGTGCATTATTGCGTAACATTGGCATGATCACAAAAGATCAAGTCTCAAAAGACCGATTAGTTTAGTACCCTTGGAAACACTAGATGCATTCATAAGTTTTACATTACATCATAAAGTAATACAAAACTATAACAAAATCCTGTCTTCATATCCCCTCATATTATCCCTTCAGGTCATTTCTAAAATACTTCTTCACATCCTGGAAAAATTAAAACATTTAAAGGGGTGAGCTCAGATGCTCAGTAAGGATAACAATATAGCAAATTCTTTCATAAATAAACATAAACATTAAGGCAATGTATAACTAAACAAAATCCTTTTAAACATTAACTTCATCATAATATGGAAAAAGTAAAATGAAATAATGCCATTTACTTATTCACATGGTTATTCTACTGGTCAAACAATCACATGAAATATCAATAACCACTTTCATAATGATGGAATTCATAATGCCAGACTATCATAACCACGTAGCCAAGGCCTCGTTCCAAGACTACAAATAAGATTTTGTCAAGGCCTCGTGCCAAGACACTAGTTTTTCTCATGAGACCTCTTGATGCATCGAGGAGCTACAGCGGGCTCCACCCGTCACTTATTATGTCCAATGCATTCCTCATATTAACAGGTTTAAACATATCATAAACCATAACATAATCATATCACATAAAATATGCATAAAGGAAACATAACATTTCCACATTTCAATCACAAGATATCAATACAACACATTGATATAATAAAAACACTTTCAAAACCATTTTCAATACCAAAATAAAATAAAATTAAAACATGATATTTATTTTTCATTTCAAAAAAAAGTTAAGGCTTTTAGAGGAAGTTGAAACTCAAACAATGGTCACGGTGGAGGGGAATTTGTTGTCGCCGCATGTGTAAGAAAAAAAATTCCTTTTGTCGTTTAGTAAAAATGCTTCATATAAAAAGATTCCTTTTGAATAAAAGTAAAATTAAAAGGGGTTTATACACCGTATAGAAGAAATTTGTGTATAAAACAAAATATGCCTCAATGAATGGAGATTGAGACGAAGTCCCTTACAAATATCATTTTTTAAATAAAATATATATATTATGGGTATTCAATATATGTACACATAAAGAAAGTATAAATACAAGATAGGACATAATAATATCATGACAGGATTTTAAAGTATAAGATTAACCCAAAGAATGGAAATTGGGTTAAGAAGTTCCCTTACACCACATCTATTCTGATTTGTTTTGAAAATGACGGAAAGATTCCTTTAAAAACGTATAAGGTAAAATAAGGGTATAAATGTATTTAAATAATTTTCTAATATATAGTAAAAAAAATTGAAATACATTTTTAGGAAACATTTATGTGGACGATTAAGAGGTCCCAGTAGATAACTACATATAAACAACCATGGATAATGAAGAGGATGTAGAATTAACCCTTACCTCGTGTCTGACTTGACTCGACCGCTCTTTAACCTCCTGAATAATAAACTAGAGTTAATATCTACTTTCTTAAGAACCTTTTTAAAGTTCATTATCCCTTTTATATCACTTATTACAATGTTATGAAAATTATGTAGTCATTTAAGTTAATAATGGTCGTTTTGTTGATCTTTGGTACTTCAGTCAACAATAAACTTCTTATAATTACAAGTTGTTTATGTGGTAGAAATATCCATTATATCCAGAATTATATTCATGATGTAGATATCATATATATAATATATATCTATTATATACATGCATTTATAATATTACATAACATTTAGAGGTAAGAAATGAAATGCACCGTTCATGGAGACGGTAAGCCGTATGTACGCATGAACGCTACTTTCATTTCTATTTTGTATTTAATGAAATGAATTTATAATTATATAAAGGTATACTATAATTAAAGTATAATATCATATATAATATAATTTACTCCATCCTTTATACATCCCACATATGGCATTAACGATTCAAATAACTTTGAGGGGGCGGTAGTCTGCACTTCCTAAAATGAAGATATCGCGTATACCCATAATGGAAACCATAAAGGTATACCATAAATGAAAAATACATAAGATTAAGTAAAACATAAACATATTATATATCATATATAAATATAGTTACATCTTAATGGCCACCTTTTATGGTGTTATATGAGTGTTGAACAATCATCGTTTCGTGAGGCAGAAATTCGCCATCCACAGAAACAGTATGTTCTTTAACCATTATATGTAAGTGTGTGTAAGTGTCGCTCGAATCCTAATTATAAAAAAATACTAGTATATTTATGATACTGGTTTTGTTACAAAATAAATGAATAAAAAGAGTTTATGGGTTTGGAGAATCAAAATAAAACATAACAACACAAGAGAAAACACTTCCTTTAAAACGGGTAACTCTTTTTTATTTGATCTCAAAGGATTTTTTGGGAAGACTTATTCCCAAAGTGAGGCTTCTAGGAGAAATATTGGGATGTGGAGAGACAAAATGGGTAGGGTTTGGCCGATCCAAAGGCTTGAGAGGTGTGGTTAAAGTGGTAGAGGTGGGGGACTTTTATAAGAGGAGAGGAGGGGCACTCTTGGAAAGTTATAAAAGGTTACTTTATTATAAAATGCTTTTCGGATTTAAAAGGTCCCAAAATTATATATTTCTAGGATAAGGTGATAATAGTTTGAAATCCACCCATCCAATAGGTTTTTGACATGTGTAGGTCTTATATTTTACATTATCTTTTCATTATATTTAAATCGTTAAATAATGAGGTAATCGCTGCATCATCATGGTGTCATAAATAATTTAATTTATTTAATGTCTAAAAATTATAAACAAAATATCATGACAAAGGAAATCGTTTTATATTTCTAATTAATATTTATAGTCCAAAATATGACTTGTATTACCCCATTTAAAAAAAATTCAGTAAAACAACTCATGTTTGTGACATTTTTATTTTAACATTAAATAAAAAGTTTTTAATGTCATTTTCCTACCAAAGTGGCTCCATGGGGTCCCCAAGTTGACCCATGGATTGTCTTGGTCTTCCATGACTAATCCAATAGGGGTAGGACAAGTGTAAAGTTAATTTCATATTTTTATAATATCATTTTTACCTTAAATTTCACTAATTACCTTTAATCGCGATTAATTAAACTTAAAAGTTACTATTCACCAAAAAATATTGTAATCCCATTGAACCACATTTTACTTCTTAATGACAAACATGTATGTCGGATTTTGGAAAATCAAATCACAGAAGTGGTAATGTTTCATTTAAATGAAAAAATCAGTTTTTTTACTACCACTTAGTGGTTTCACTATTCATCAAAAATTGAAGTTTTTCCGAACAATGCCAAAATTTCACCCTAAGATATAATTGATATTACAAATTCAAAAATGATGTCTATTTTACAAGGTTCCAAACATATAAGTTGCATTAAATAGTTTTATAATTAATTCCCATTGTCACAACAAATAGCGTGGTATTATGAAATAATATATATCAAAGATTGACAATTGTTTATATCCAATTTCAATGTTAAATTAATTCTAATGACAACCATTGGATAAAATGGTAAAAATATATTCTAATTATAATTTAAAACCACTAAATAGTATAATTTATCACTATAAATTATTTTGATTAAAAAAAAAATTTAAGTATTTTTCACTATTCATAAAAAATTGGAAGTTCTCAGAAAATTACAAAAAATTCAACTTAGGGTAATTTTGATATTACGAATACAAAAATCAAGTCCATTTTGAAATATAAAATATATATAATTTCAAAAAGTGGGTATTAATATTCATAATGGCTATTTTTATTTGTCGCGGTGTGTTAGAATCTCGAACTTGCGTACAATGCAAGCTATTGCATTATTGAAAGTGAAGCGTATTTTGGAAGCTCGGGGTGTTAAAATCTATTTACTATTCAGTTTACTCATGTTCGTGTCATGATGTGTGCTTTCTTGCGTGTGTTTACAAGATATGAAGGAAATTCCTTCCCATTTTTAGGGAATACGTTTTTCGGTGCTAGTCTCCAGACCCTGGCCTGTGGAAGGCTGGCTTGGGGTAGTCATGGAACGGGCCCCAGGGGATGGGTCATGACCATAATGGATAAGGTTTTCAAGGAATATTGTAACAGCCCGAGATTTTATGAAAAATATTCTTTTTAATTTTATTAATGTATTGTGTTGTACGCTACACCAAAAGGAGCTTGCACAACACGCATCCTTGACTTGCCTTGCATTACACGCAATCGCAACCTTCCTCGATAGCGTGTGTAGTACGCAATACTGAGTTTCACGAAATATTATTAAAACTAGCCGTTATGAATAGTAATAACCAATTTTTAAATTTTAGAAAATTTAGCTCTCAAAATGGACTTCATTTTTGGATTCGGAGTATCGAATTTAGCCTAAGGTGAAATTTTGGTACATTTCGGATAACTTTCATATATTTTGATGAATAGTGAAAATTAGTAAATTTTAGTTAAAAACAACTTTTTCAATCGAAATAATTAATAGTTTTAAATTATTAATTTCAGTGTTTTTAAAGTATATTTAGAATATATTTTTACAATTAAATACAATGTTGGTCATTGGATGTAATTTTACATTTAAACCAAACATAATCAAGTGTCAATCTTTTGATAGATATTGTTTCTTAAAAACACGCTATTTGTTTTAACAGCGGGATTTAATTATAAAATTAATTAATTCAACTTCTATGTTATGAATTTGGTAAAATAGACTTCATTTTTGAATTCGGAATATCAAATATAACTTAAGATGAAATTTTGGCATTGTTCTGAAAAACATCAATTTTTGATGAATAGTGAAACTACTAAGTGGTAGTTAAAAAAACTGAATTTTTCATAAAACGTAATTTTACCGCTTCTGTGAATGGAATTTCAAAAATCCGAGAGACACGGTTGATGTCAGTAAGTAAAATGTGGTTCAATGAGATGAAAATAATTTTTGGTGAATAGTAACTTTTTACTTTTTTTTGCCACGGTTAATAGTAAATAGGGTAACTAAGGGTAAATATGATATTACTATTACCCTAAAACATGTCCTAATTCTATTGGATAAGTATAATTCGACCAAAAACAACCTTATGAATATAATATGACCATTTAGGTCCACTTGGATTAGATTATGACATTTAATATTATTTTATTTAATGAATAGTTAAAATAGTTAAAATCAAAGTTTAATAACTAAAACATTTTTAATATGGAGTTATACATAAGATAAATTCGACTATAAATATTCATTAGAAAGCTAAAAAGATTTACTACATAATTATATTTTATTTATAATTTTTAGACTTTAAATTAATTAATTTATTTATGACACAACGATGATGCAGTAATTAGCCTTTTAAGGAAATATTAACATAATTGATGTTATAAATGCTCAAATGAATGTAATTTGAGACTTTTTATGAATTACACTACTTTTCTAGGTTACTATGATATATTAGTGTTGATTTAATCAACTTGGTTCGAACATATAATTTTGTTATGACTTCCACAAAAATCATATATCAAATAGTGTCAAAATTGACACAAAATAGTTTTTAAATCAAATATTATATTATTAATTGTTATTTTATTCCTAAAAATCTAAGGTTCGGCCAAATGACTTAGATAAGGATATATGTATTAATAATAAACAATTTGGGGTTCTTTTGGCATGTTATAGTAAGTGTATTAACCATATAGTGAAAGAAAACAAAAAGACACGGTAAAAGTTAAATTATTTAACTTAGAGTTAAATCTAATTGATAAGGTTAAAATAATACCCTAAACTTGTCTAAATATTATTGGTTGATAGGATTTCGACCCATCCCCACTTTAGCTTCGAAATAAGACCCTTTGGAACCATTATAACCCGATTTTGACTTTAATATAAAATAATATTTTGAGATATTCCTAAGGTGCCCCTCTCCTCCCTTATAAAAGGACACCTCCTCCCCCTCCTCCTCACACCAATTTGAGCACTCAAGCTCGGCAAACCCCTTCCAAAATCTCTTCTCCACTTCCCTAGCAACATCCTAGAGTTTCTGGTCTTCCTCAAAGACCAATTTTAGTTCCCTAAGAGGAGGTCTCAAAGAGGTGCTTCAAAGAAGAGGTAATTACCGTTACCAATTCTTTCATCTTTATTTCTTCTTCCACTTCTTCTTCTTAGGTTGTTTCATTATGAAGTAATAACATCAGTATCACTCATATACTGATATGTTATTATAAGTATGAAACAACCCTATTTCACCATCTATCCATCCTACGGAAAAAGAAATCACCGCGCGTGCGTACGTACGGAATACCGTCTCCACGCCGTGGTGTAATCTATTTTCCACCACCACCTTACATGGATGGGTATAATGGTGTAAAGAATAACTATACATAGTTATTACAACATCATATTGAT
The DNA here is from genome assembly GCA_963277665.1 of Viscum album. Classification (NCBI taxonomy): domain Eukaryota; kingdom Viridiplantae; phylum Streptophyta; class Magnoliopsida; order Santalales; family Viscaceae; genus Viscum; species Viscum album. Next base: position 190,309,718 of record OY728131.1, read on the forward strand.
TCTGATATATTGTATAATCCACTCCAATTCAATTCAATATTTATGGAAATGATATCATCGCTCGTGCGTACGTACGGACTACCATCTCCACGACGCGATGAGATTCATTCTCAATGATTAACCATTCATGAATGATTATAAAGTATATATAATAAGTTCTAATGAAATATATGACATAATAATGATACTGGAAATATTTATATTTATATGTATGTCATCTACTTAATTCCATTCAATTCAATAAGGAAACGAAAACAGCGTTCATGCGTACGTACGGACTACCGTCTCCATGAACGGTGTATTTCTTTCCATTTACTGATTTATTATATATTATGAATATATATATATATAAGTCATGTTTTATATTCTGTAATTAAGTAATCATGATCTAAGTAATCATATGAATAATTACAAGTTAAAAACACGAACGACAAATGAGACGATTTTACCCAAAACGCTACTTTAACATGAATTTACAAAAGAACGGGTAATATAAAGTCATAAGTGGACCATATATGATATAATAACAATGAATATGATTCTAGAATAAGTCAATAACATGATTCAAATCATTATACAGGAGGTTCGGACACTTACAAAGTAAGTCGGACCTAAGGTAAGGGAAATATCACAATCTCATTTTTATCCGAGATTGTATATTCGTAAGTATTTACTGGGGTATATTTTATCATCCACATCCATGTTTCATCAATATTTAATATTATTTCCATCCACCTACAATTGTTTAAATCATTTTTACCCTTCGGTGAGTTTTTAGTAATATGTATGAAAGGAATCTTTTGTCGTTTTTCGTACGAGGTACTTTTTGACTTTTCCGACAAAAGTACGAAAGAATGTTTTTTTTAACTTATACGGCATGAATGGATTTTTAAAACATTATTTACAAGAAGCTTCATTTACAAGTTTTCAAGTTTATTTTTAATCAACTTCTTTTAGTTTAATGTTTTATGACATGTTAAGAGAGGAAAAATGTTTTTAAAGAAGAAAGGATATTTTACTCAAGAATTCATTTCAAGAGTTTTATCAAAATAATTTTCCATCTAAGATAATAAAGGGTCCTGTTTTTATCCCTATTATTACATTGATTTGATCATGTTGTGATGGAATTATTTTTATGAATTCCTTTATCTTATATGAATTGTTTTATGATGTCATGTTGTTTAAGAATCCCATTTTTATTACATGGGTTACGCTATGATGTATGGTTTATGATTATGTGGCACACATAAGAAAGGATTCATTATAAAATGGGTGGGACCTATATCTCCCTCCAATGCATTGGGTAAAGATTTTATATCTCATGAGATAGACAGGGCTGGAACGGTAGGTTATACCGGTTCAGTGAAACAGGACTGAAACGAGGGTTACTCGATTCAGAAAGGGACTTTGTCCACTAAGATAGTCTTGGCAATGAGTCTTGACTAACAAGAAATGATTCTCTATGATTATGTGTGAATGCCACAAAGTTTCATGTTTTATGTTATGATTATTGTGATTACATTTCACTGACATGATTTACCCCATGTTATGAAATTATGATCTCTTTTGCAGGTTAAGATTTCCAATAGTTATGTGCTTATGTATATGATGTGATTGATATTTCTTTTGTTTACCCTTACTGAGCATTTGAGCTCACCCTTTTATGTTTTCTTTTCCCCAGGATATAAAGAAAGGTTTTAGGTATAAAAAAAAGGGGATGACCTTTATGGGAGATATTGAAGATCTTTCACCACGATTAGAAGATTACGTTCCGAGTTTCCAAAGACACTAAACTATTACGATCCTTTAGTGTGTGTTTTTGTTATGTACTAAGTATTCCGCAAATGTAATGTAATGTTCATGTAAGTCAGGCTTCGGGTCTCTACAGTTGGTATCAGAGGAAAGGTTTAGTCAACCTTTGGAAACTAGGATGCGAAAATGTTAGTGAGATCCCTAGAGATATTTCTAAGGTATGTCTAGGGATGCCCCTAAGGATAATTATACGTATAGGTTATAGTACTAGAACTACGCTAACGATCATAGAATTAAACCTAATATGTTAGATATTGAAGGTACTCCTCCTTTATTATGTTGTTTTCCCTAGCATGATTTACTCCTCTCACACTATTCTTTTTTGGGTTTTAGAAAATGGCTGGAAACAAGATGTTTCACGATAATGGAGGATATGATGGACAATGGAATGATATTCTTCATAATGAAATGGGATTTGGAAGTCCAAACATCATTATTATGCCGAATCAGCAATCTCATAATATGATCAATAAAGTAAAATTTGGTAAGTTTCCTGACTCGGCTAATAAGAGAAAGATGGAGTTTCATGATGATCATAGAGGAAAGAAAGTTCAATTTCCCCTATGTAAATCATGTGGGAAGAGGCATCAAGGAGAATGTTTCAAAGGAACTGGAAGATGCTTTGGGTGTGGAAAAGAAGGACACAAAGCAAGTAAGTGCAAAGGAAAAGGGTCAGTTAACACTATGGATGAGGATAATGGTATTGCTACGACATCAACAATGGTTAAATGTTTTAAATGTAGAATGTACGGGCATTATGCAAACCAATGCCCTAAGGGAAAGTCTCATGAAGATAATCAGTATGGTTGTATGGGAAGTATTTATGTTGATGATGATGAAGAGACTACAAATGATATGTGAGATGAAAGAATTTTTGAAGCTTGGTCAATGGTTTAAGAATGTAGTGGAATGATTACATGTTTATCATGTGTAATTTTGTATAAGTAATCTCATGCTACTATGGATTAATGAGACATGTAAGGATTGTTACACTGTTGTCTGATTAATGTTACCAGTATCCATGAAAGGTTATTCAGATATTTTTGGAATGTAGATAATATGCGCATAATGAAGGGATAAGGAGAAAATTAAATGTTTGATAGTATTCATGAGCTCATGACTGATATAAGGAGAAGGTTATATCATGGTTTGAGTATATAGAATTTTTGGATTTTGTTATGTGGAAAGTGTTAACTTTTAACTGCATTCATGTTTTCACTAAGGTTCAATGGGTATTCAAAAGAATACATGATTAAGGACTTTGAATGTTTGGAATGTGGCCAACAAAACATATCTTATGATATATGGGGATCAACGATGGTATTAAATCTCTGGTAATCATTTTCACTATGTTATGAGAGTGGACTACAGTATTATGGATAAGCCTAAAGATTAGAATGGATTATGTTGGAAATAAGTTAGGATAAAACGTTTTTCGATATTATTGATGGGATGTTATATTAATATAGCTTTAGAAAAAGGACAACCTGCAGGACGGGCGACAACCCATCGCTTCGGACGAGGCTGTGGGAATCGAACCTACAACCGAAGTGCAACTGGCCTTTATCGCCTACTACTGGCCTACAGGAAGTCCCTGTTTAGTAGAAACTAGTTTTATTATATTAAGCAGTATGATATATGAAGTATAAGTCCATTTTAGGAACCATATATGATTAGTCTCACTATAGAATGACTTATGCTAACCTTTTGTTTGAGACAGATGGAATGACCCGTCATTCTCTCACAAGATCTGCTAACACTTCACGAATAACAAATTCAACTTCATTTATATAAGTGATGAAGTGGAAATTGTTCAAGGCACGAACAACAGTGATATTGTACCAAAATAAAGTAAGTATTTATTCTAATTCAAATTCTTCAACTTTAGGGAAATGATCTTGAAAACCAAAAATGTTGTCCTAATGCCCTTATATCCGATGAATCAGATGGTACCTTAAATCATCACAAATTTATGGCTTTGTGATTGCTGGCTTTTCCATAGCCATGTTCTCTACCACTCTCCATCAGAACATGATGGTTAGATTTCTCTTCCATATCCATATTTTCACCTATGTGGAAACCCAGTGATTAGTTTATTTGGGTAACCGTTACGTTTCATACTTTTGTTTTTAAAGATTGGTTTTGATATTCCTTTTTACGATGTGGGTTTCTATTAAAGAAACTTTCGAATAGTAAACCATTTATAACCCCGACGAATTTTGAGGGCGAAATTCATTTTAAGGGGGGTAGAATGTAACAGCCCGAGATTTTATGAAAAATATTCTTTTTAATTTTATTAATGTATTGTGTTGTACGCTACACCAAAAGGAGCTTGCACAACACGCATCCTTGACTTGCCTTGCATTACACGCAATCGCAACCTTCCTCGATAGCGTGTGTAGTACGCAATACTGAGTTTCACGAAATATTATTAAAACTAGCCGTTATGAATAGTAATAACCAATTTTTAAATTTTAGAAAATTTAGCTCTCAAAATGGACTTCATTTTTGGATTTGGAGTATCGAATTTAGCCTAAGGTGAAATTTTGGTACTTTTCGGATAACTTTCATATATTTTGATGAATAGTGAAAATTAGTAAATTTTAGTTAAAAACAACTTTTTCAATCGAAATAATTAATAGTTTTAAATTATTAATTTCAGTGTTTTTAAAGTATATTTAGAATATATTTTTACAATTAAATACAATGTTGGTCATTGGATGTAATTTTACATTTAAACCAGACATAATCAAGTGTCAATCTTTTGATAGATATTGTTTCTTAAAAACACGCTATTTGTTTTAACAGCGGGATTTAATTATAAAATTAATTAATGCAACTTCTATGTTATGAATTTGGTAAAATAGACTTCATTTTTGAATTCGTAATATCAAATATAGCTTAAGATGAAATTTTGGCATTGTTCTGAAAAACATCAATTTTTGATGAATAGTGAAACTACTAAGTGGTAGTTAAAAAAACTGAATTTTTCATAAAACTTAATTTTACCGCTTTTGTGAATGGAATTTCAAAAATCCGAGAGACACGGTTGATGTCAGTAAGTAAAATGTGGTTCAATGAGATGAAAATAATTTTTTGTGAATAGTAACTTTTTACTTTTTTTTACCACGGTTAATAGTAAATAGGGTAACTATGGGTAAATATGATATTACTATTACCCTAACACATGTCCTAATTCTATTGGATAAGTATAATTCGACCAAAAACAACCTTATGAATATAATATGACCATTTAGGTCCACTTGGATTAGATTATGACATTTAATATTATTTTATTTAATAAATAGTTAAAATAGTTAAAATCAAAGTTTAATAACTAAAACATTTTTAATATGGAGTTATACATAAGATAAATTCGACTATAAATATTCATTAGAAATCTAAAAAGATTTAATACATAATGATATTTTATTTATAATTTTTAGACTTTAAATTAATTTATTTATTTATGACACAACGATGATGCAGTAATTTGCCTTTTAAGGAAATATTAACATAATTGATGTTATAAATGCTCAAATGAATGTAATTTGAGACTTTTTATGAATTAAACTAATTTTCTAGGTTACTATGATATATTAGTGTTGATTTAATCAACTTGGTTCGAACATATAATTCTGTTATGACTTTCACCAAAATCATATATCAAATAGTGTCAAAATTGACAAAAAATAGTTTTTAAATAAAATATTATATTATTAATTGTTATTTTATTCCTAAAAATATAAGGTTCGGCCAAATGACTTAGATAAGGATATATGTATTAATAATAAACAATTTGGGGTTCGTTTGGCATGTTATAGTAAGTGTATTAACCATATAGTGAAAGAAAACAAAAAGACACGGTAAAAGTTAAATTATTTAACTTAGAGTTAAATCTAATTGATAAGGTTAAAATAATACCCTAAACTTGTCTAAATATTATTGGTTGATAGGATTTCGACCCATCCCCACTTTAGCATCGAAATAAGACCCTTTGGAACCATTATAAACCGATTTTGACTTTAATATAAAATAATATTTTGAGATATTCCTAAGGTGCCCCTCTCCTCCCTTATAAAAGGACACCTCCTCCCCCTCCTCCTCACACCAATTTGAGCACTCAAGCTCGGCCTACCCCTGACAAAATCTCTTCTCCACTTCCCTAGCAACATCCTAGAGTTTCTGGTCTTCCTCAAAGACTAATTTTAGTGCCCTAAGAGGAGGTCTCAAAGAGGCGCTTCAAAGAAGAGGTAATTACCGTTACCAATTCTTTCATCTTTATTTCTTCTTCCACTTCTTCTTCTTAGGTTGTTTCATTATGAAGTAATAACATCAGTATCACTCATATACTGATATGTTATTATAAGTATGAAACAACCCTATTTCACCATCTATCCATCCTACGGAAAAAGAAATCATCGCGCGTGCGTACGTACGGAATACCGTCTCCACGCCGTGGTGTAATCTATTTTCCACCACCACCTTACATGGATGGGTATAATGGTGTAAAGAATAACTATACATAGTTATTACAACATCATATTTATTCTGATATATTGTATAATCCACTCCAATTCAATTCAATATTTATGGAAATGATATCATCGCTCGTGCGTACGTACGGACTACCGTCTCCACGACGCGATGAGATTCATTCTCAATGATTAACCATTCATGAATGATTATAAAGTATATATAATAAGTTCTAATGAAATATATGACATAATATTGATACTGGAAATATTTATATTTATATGTATGTCATCTACTTAATTCCATTCAATTCAATAAGGAAACGAAAACAGCGTCCATGCGTACGTACGGACTACCGTCTCCATGAACGGTGTATTTCTTTCCATTTACTGATTTATTATATATTATGAATATATATATATAAGCCATGTTTTATATTCTGTAATTAAGTAATCATGATCTAAGTAATCATATGAATAATTACAGGTTAAAAACACGAACGACAAATGAGACGATTTTACCCAAAACGCTACTTTAACATGAATTTACAAAAGAACGGGTAATATAAAGTCATAAGTGGACCATATATGATATAATAACAATGAATATGATTCTGGAATAAGTCAATAACATGATTTAAATCATTATACAGGAGGTTCGGACACTTACAAAGCAAGTCGGACCTAAGGTAAGGGAAATATCACAATCTCATTTTTATCCGAGATTGTATATTCGTAAGTATTTACTGGGGTATATTTTATCATCCACATCCATGTTTCATCAAAATGTAATATTATTTCCATCCACCTACAATTGTTTAAATCATTTTTACCCTTCGGTGAGTTTTTAGTAATATGTATGAAAGGAATCTTTTGTCGTTTTTCGTACAAGGTACTTTTTGACTTTTCCGACAAAAGTACGAAAGAATGTTTTTTTTAACTTATACGGCATGAATGGATTTTTAAAAGATTATTTACAAGAAGCTTCCTTTACAAGTTTTCAAGTTTATTTTTAATCAACTTCTTTTAGTTTAATGTTTTATGACATGTTAAGAAAGGAAAAATGTTTTTAAAGAAGAAAGGATATTTTCCTCAAGAATTCATTTCAAGAGTTTTATCAAAATAATTTTCCATCTAAGATAATAAAGGGTTCTATTTTTATCCATATTATTACATTGATTTGATCATGTTGTGATGGAATTATTTTTATGAATTCCTTTATCTTATATGAATTGTTTTATGATGTCATGTTGTTTAAGAATCCCATTTTTATTACATGGGTTACGCTATGATGTATGGTTTATGATTATGTGGCACACATAAGAAAGGATTCATTATAAGATGGGTGGGACCTATATCTCCCTCCAATGCATTGGGTAAAGATTTTATATCTCATGAGATAGACAGGGCTGGAACGGTAGGTTATACCGGTTCAGTGAAACAGGACTGAAACGAGGGTTACTCGATTCAGAAAGAGACTTTGTCCACTAAGATAGTCTTGGCAATGAGTCTTGACTAACAAGAAATGATTCTCTATGATTATGTGTGAATGCCACAAAGATTCATGTTTTATGTTATGATTATTGTGATTACATTTCACTGACATGATTTACCCCATTTTATGAAATTATGATCTCTTTTGCAGGTTAAGATTTCCAATAGTTATGTGCTTATGTATATGATGTGATTGATATTTCTTTTGTTTACCCTTACTGAGCATTTGAGCTCACCCTTTTATGTTTTCTTTTCCCCAGGATATAAAGAAAGGTTTTAGGTATAAAAAAAAGGGGATGACCTTTATGGGAGATATTGAAGATCTTTCACCACGATTAGAAGATTACGTTCCGAGTTTCCAAAGACACTAAACTATTACGATCCTTTAGTGTGTGTTTTTTGTTATGTACTAAGTATTCAGAAAATGTAATGTAATGTTCATGTAAGTCAGGCTTCGGGTCTCTGCAGTTGGTATCAGAGGAAAGGTTTAGTCAACCTTTGGAAACTAGGATGCGAAAACGTTAGTGAGATCCCTAGAGATATTTCTAAGGTATGTCTAGGGATTCCCCTAAGGATAATTATACGTATAGGTTATAGTACTAGAACTATGCTAACGATCATAGAATTAAACCTAAGGTGTTAGATATTGAAGGTACTCCCCCTTTATTATGTTGTTTTCCCTAGCATGATTTACTCCTCTCACACTATTCTTTTTTGGGTTTTAGAAAATGGCTGGAAAAAAGATGTTTCACGATAATGGAGGATATGATGGACAATGGAATGATATTCTTCATAATGAAATGGGATTTGGAAGTCCAAACATCATTATTATGCCGAATCAGCAATCTCATAATATGATCAATAAAGTAAAATTTGGTAAGTTTCCTGACTCGGCTAATAAGAGTAAGATGGAGTTTCATGATGATCAAAGAGGAAAGAAAGTTCAATTTCCCCTATGTAAATCATGTGGGAAGAGGCATCAAGGAGAATGTTTCAAAGGAACTGGAAGATACTTTGGGTGTGGAAAAGAAGGACACAAAGCAAGTAAGTGCAAAGGAAAAGGTTCAGTTAACACCATGGATGAGGATAATGGTATTGCTACGACATCAACAATGGTTAAATGTTTTAAATGTGGAATGTACGGGCATTAGGCAAACCAATGCCCTAAGGGAAAGTCTCATGAAGATAATCAGTATGGTCGTATGGGAAGTATTTATGTTGATGATGATGAAGAGACTACAAATGATATGTGAGATGAAAGAATTTTTGAAGCTTGGTCAATGGTTTAAGAATGTAGTGGAATGATTACATGTTTATCATGTGTAATTTTGTATAAGTAATCTCATGCTACTATGGATTAAAGAGACATGTAAGGATTGTTACACTGTTGTCTGATTAATGTTACCAGTATCCATGAATGGTTATTCAGATATTTTTGGAATGTAGATAATATGCGCATAATGAAGGGATAAGGAGAAAATTAAATGTTTGATAGTATTCATGAGCTCATGACTGATATAAGGAGAAGGTTATATCATGGTTTGATTATATAGAATTTTTGGATTTTGTTATGTGGAAAGTGTTAACTTTTAACTGCATTCATGTTTTCACTAAGGTTCAATGGGTATTCAAAAGAATACATGATTAAGGACTTTGAATGTTTGGAATGTGACCAACAAAACATATCTTATGATATATGGGGATCAACGATGGTATTAAATCTCTGGTAATCATTTTCACTATGTTATGAGAGTGGACTACAGTATTATGGATAAGCCTAAAGATTAGAATGGATTATGTTGGACATAAGTTAGGATAAAACGTTTTTCGATATTATTGATGGGATGTTATATTAATATAGCTTTAGAAAAAGGACAACCTACAGGACGGGCGACAACCCATCGCTTCGGACGAGGCTGTGGGAATCGAACCTACAACCGAAGTGCAACTGGCCTTTATCGCCTACTACTGGCCTACAGGAAGTCCCTGTTTAGTAGAAACTAGTTTTATTATATTAAGCAGTATGATATATGAAGTATAAGTCCATTTTAGGAACCATATATGATTAGTCTCACTATAGAATGACTTATGCTAACCTTTTGTTTGAGACAGATGGAATGACCCGTCATTCTCTCACAAGATCTGCTAACACTTCACGAATAACAAATTCAACTTCATTTATATAAGAGATGAAGTGGAAATTGTTCAAGGCACGAACAACAGTGATATTGTACCAAAATAAAGTAAGTATTTATTCTAATTCAAATTCTTCAACTTTAGGGAAATGATCTTGAAAACCAAAAATGTTGTCCTAATGCCCTTATATCCGATGAATCAGATGGTACCTTAGATCATCACAAATTTATGGCTTTGTGATTACTGGCTTTTCCATAGCCATGTTCTCTACCACTCTCCATCAGAACATGATGGTTAGATTTCTCTTCCATATCCATATTTTTACCTATGTGGAAACCCAGTGATTAGTTTATTTGGGTAACCGTTACGTTTCATACTTTTGTTTTTAAAGATTGGTTTTGATATTCCTTTTTATGATGTGGGTTTCTATTAAAGAAACTTTCGAATAGTAAACCATTTATAACCCCGACGAATTTCGAGGGCGAAATTCATTTTAAGGGGGGTAGAATGTAACAGCCCGAGATTTTATGAAAAATATTCCTTTTAATTTTATTAATGTATTGTGTTGTACGCTACACCAAAAGGAGCTTGCACAACACACATCCTTGACTTGCCTTTCATTACACGCAATCGCAACCTTCCTCGATAGCGTGTGTAGTACGCAATACTGAGTTTCACGAAATATTATTAAAACTAGCCGTTATGAATAGTAATAACCAATTTTTAAATTTTAGAAAATTTAGCTCTCAAAATGGACTTCATTTTTGGATTCGGAGTATCGAATTTAGCCTAAGGTGAAATTTTGGTACTTTTCGGATAACTTTCATATATTTTGATGAATAGTGAAAATTAGTAAATTTTAGTTAAAAACAACTTTTTCAATCGAAATAATTAATAGTTTTAAATTATTAATTTCAGTGTTTTTAAAGTATATTTAGAATATATTTTTACAATTAAATACAATGTTGGTCATTGGATGTAATTTTACATTTAAACCAGACATAATCAAGTGTCAATCTTTTGATAGATATTGTTTCTTAAAAACACGCTATTTGTTTTAACAGCGGGATTTAATTATAAAATTAATTAATGCAACTTCTATGTTATGAATTTGGTAAAATAGACTTCATTTTTGAATTCGGAATATCAAATATAGCTTAAGATGAAATTTTGGCATTGTTCTGAAAAACATCAATTTTTGATGAATAGTGAAACTACTAAGTGGTAGTTAAAAAAACTGAATTTTTCATAAAACTTAATTTTACCGCTTCTGTGAATGGAATTTCAAAAATCTGAGAGACACGGTTGATTTCAGTAAGTAAAATGTGGTTCAATGAGATGAAAATAATTTTTGGTGAATAGTAACTTTTTACTTTTTTTTTTACCACGGTTAATAGTAAATAGGGTAACTAAGGGTAAATATGATATTACTATTACCCTAACACATGTCCTAATTCTATTGGATAAGTATAATTCGACAAAAAACAACCTTATGAATATAATATGACCATTTAGGTCCACTTGGATTAGATTATGACATTTAATATTATTTTATTTAATGAATAGTTAAAATAGTTAAAATCAAAGTTTAATAACTAAAACATTTTTAATATGGAGTTATACATAAGATAAATTCGACTATAAATATTCATTAGAAAGCTAAAACGATTTACTACATAATGATATTTTATTTATAATTTTTAGACTTTAAATTTATTTATTTATTTATGACACAACGATGATGCAGTAATTATCCTTTTAAGGAAATATTAACATAATTGATGTTATAAATGCTCAAATGAATGTAATTTCAGACTTTTTATGAATTACACTAATTTTCTAGGTTACTATGATATATTATTGTTGATTTAATCAACTTGGTTCGAACATATAATTCTGTTATGACTTTCACAAAAATCATATATCAAATAGTGTAAAAATTGATACAAAATAGTTTTTAAATCAAATATTATATTATTAATTGTTATTTTATTCCTAAAAATCTAAGGTTCGGCCAAATGACTTAGATAAGGATATATGTATTAATAATAAACAATTTGGGGTTCGTTTGGCATGTTATAGTAAGTGTATTAACCATATAGGGAAAGAAAACAAAAAGACACGGTAAAAGTTAAATTATTTAACTTAGAGTTAAATCTAATTGATAAGGTTAAAATAATACCTTAAACTTGTCTAAATATTATTGGTTGATAGGATTTCGACCCATCCCCACTTTAGCTTCGAAATAAGACCCTTTGGAACCATTATAAACCGATTTTGACTTTAATATAAAATAATAATTTGAGATATTCCTAAGGTGCCCCTCTCCTCCCTTATAAAAGGACACCTCCTCCCCCTCCTCCTCACACTAATTTGAGCACTCAAGCTCGGCCAACCCCTGCCAAAATCTCTTCTCCACTTCCCTAGCAACATCCTAGAGTTTCTGGTCTTCCTCAAAGACCAATTTTAGTGCCCAAAGAGGAGGTCTCAAAGAGGCGCTTCAAAGAAGAGGTAATTACCGTTACCAATTCTTTCATCTTTATTTCTTCTTCCACTTCTTCTTCTTAGGTTGTTTCATTATGAAGTAATAACATCAGTATCACTCATATACTGATATGTTATTATAAGTATGAAACAACCCTATTTCACCATCTATCCATCCTACGGAAAAAGAAATCACCGCGCGTGCGTACGTACGGAATACCGTCTCCACGCCGTGGTGTAATCTATTTTCCACCACCACCTTACATGGATGGGTATAATGGTGTAAAAAATAATTATACATAGTTATTACAACATCATATTGATTCTGATATATTGTATAATCCACTCCAATTCAATTCAATATTTATGGAAATGATATCATCGCTCGTGCGTACGTACGGACTACCGTCTCCACGACGCGATGAGATTCATTCTCAATGATTAACCATTCATGAATGATTATAAAGTATATATAATAAGTTCTAATGAAATATATGACATAATAATGATACTGGAAATATTTATATTTATATGTATGTCATCTACTTAATTCCATTCAATTCAATAAGGAAACGAAAACAGCGTTCATGCGTACGTACGGACTACCGTCTCCATGAACGGTGTATTTCTTTCCATTTACTGATTTATTATATATTATGAATATATATATATATATATAAGTCATGTTTTATATTCTGTAATTAAGTAATCATGATCTAAGTAATCATATGAATAATTACAAGTTAAAAACACGAACGACAAATGAGACGATTTTACCCAAAACGCTACTTTAACATGAATTTACAAAAGAACGGGTAATATAAAGTCATAAGTGGACTATATATGATATAATAACAATGAATATGATTCTGGAATAAGTCAATAACATGATTTAAATCATTATACAGGAGGTTCGGACACTTACAAAGCAAGTCGGACCTAAGGTAAGGGAAATATCACAATCTCATTTTTATCCGAGATTATATATTCGTAAGTATTTACTGGGGTATATTTTATCATCCACATCCATGTTTCATCAATATGTAATATTATTTCCATCCACCTACAATTGTTTAAATCATTTTTACCCTTCGGTGAGTTTTTAGTAATATGTATGAAAGGAATCTTTTGTCGTTTTTCGTACGAGGTACTTTTTGACTTTTCCGACAAAAGTACGAAAGAATGTTTTTTTTAACTTATACGGCATGAATGGATTTTTAAAACATTATTTACAAGAAGCTTCCTTTACAAGTTTTCAAGTTTATTTTTAATCAACTTCTTTTAGTTTAAAGTTTTATGACATGTTAAGAAAGGAAAAATGTTTTTAAAGAAGAAAGGATATTTTCCTCAAGAATTCATTTCAAGAGTTTTATCAAAATAATTTTCCATCTAAGATAATAAAGGGTTCTGTTTTTATCCCTATTATTACATTGATTTGATCATGTTGTGATGGAATTATTTTTATGAATTCCTTTATCTTATATGAATTGTTTTATGATGTCATGTTGTTTAAGAATCCCATTTTTATTACATGGGTTACGCTATGATGTATGGTTTATGATTATGTGGCACACATAAGAAAGGATTCATTATAAGATGGGTGGGACCTATATCTCCCTCCAATGCATTGGGTAAAGATTTTATATCTCATGAGATAGACAGGGCTGGAACGGTAGGTTATACCGGTTCAGTGAAACAGGACTGAAACGAGGGTTACTCGTTTCAGAAAGGGACTTTGTCCACTAAGATAGTCTTGGCAATGAGTCTTGACTAACAAGAAATGATTCTCTGTGATTATGTGTGAATGCCACAAAGATTCATGTTTTATGTTATGATTATTGTGATTACATTTCACTGACATGATTTACCCCATGTTATGAAATTATGATCTCTTTTGCAGGTTAAGGTTTCCAATAGTTATGTGCTTATGTATATGATGTGATTGATATTTCTTTTGTTTACCCTTACTGAGCATTTGAGCTCACCCTTTTATGTTTTCTTTTCCCCAGGATATAAAGAAAGGTTTTAGGTATAAAAAAAAGGGGATGACCTTTATGGGAGATATTGAAGATCTTTCACCACGATTAGAAGATTACGTTCCGAGTTTCCAAAGACACTAAACTATTACGATCCTTTAGTGTGTGTTTTTGTTATGTACTAAGTATTCCGCAAATGTAATGTAAAGTTCATGTAAGTCAGGCTTCGGGTCTCTACAAATATCTTGATGACTTTGTAGTGGTATTTATTGATGATGTATTGGTATACTTAAAAATCTTGGAAGATCATGAAAATCACTTGAGCACTATTCTGAAAACCCTCAGAAGAAATGAATTATATGGGACGTTTAGCAAGTTTGAATTCTGGATTCAAGAGAATTATTTTCTTGGTCATATTGTCTCTAAGGATGGAATCGCTGTTAATCCTTGAAAGACCAAGGCAATACAATAATGTCATGCACCGATGAGTATAACCGAGGTATGTAGTTTTATTGGTTTAGCAGGTTATTATCTACGTTTCATCCAAAAAATTTCTAGGTTGGCTAACCCATTAACCAAGATCATATGTAAAGTGGTTAAATTTGTTTGTACTAAAGAGTGTGAAGAATGTTTTTAAAAACCGAAGAGAATATTATTCAATTCTCCTATCTTGACTCTACCATCAAGGAATTATGGGTTTGTTATTTATAGTGATACTTCAAATAAAGGAATTGGTTGTGTCCTTATGCGGAATGATATAGTTATTTCCAATTCACCACAACAGCTAAAAATTTAGGAGAAAAACTATCCTAATCATGATCTTGAGTTATAATTTGTAATATTTACTCTGAAAATATGGAGACACTATCTGTATGGTGAAAAATGTGATATTTATGCTAATCACAAGAGTTTGAAGTATATTTTCTCACATAAATAACATAACATGAGAAAAATACAATGTCATGAACTACTCAAGGATTATGATTCAACTATACACTACCACCTGGGGAAGGAAAATAAGGTTGAATATGCTTTGAGTAGAAATTATCATGGAGTTTTGAACAAGATGAAAGTCATAATGGATCCTATTATCATGGATCTAGTAAAGATGGATATGGTAATTACCATGGAAAGTGAAACATCAATACTTTTTCAAATGGTTTCCAAACCATATTTACTAGAAGGTATAAAGAGTTATTAGACTGATGATGAGGAGTTTGATAAGAATATTAAATCTATGAATGATAGGAGATTGAGTGACTTCATATATGAAGATGGAATTTTGAAATTTGGGAAGATACTTTGTGTTCCTAAAATACCTAATCCAAAAAGGGAATTGTTTGATGATGCTCAAACCTCCAATTTCTCTATACACCCTAGGAGAAACAGGATGTATATAGATTTGAAAGAACATTTTTGGTGGGACAACATGAAGAGGGATATTGATGATTTTGTGTCAAGATGTATGGTTTTCAACAATTGAATGCTAGAAGGCAACAACCTGGAGGAGTCATGAAACCACTTCCCATACCTGAGTGGAAATGGGATAATATTACGATGGACTTTTTCTTTGGGCTACCAAAGACTCCTAGAAGGAATGATGCAATATGGGTCAGTGTGGATCATCCTACCAACTCAGCACATTTTATTTCTATAAGAGAAGATTTACCACCTGAACATCTGGAAAGACTATATATTAATGAATTTGTAATACTCCATGGTATACCCCTATAGATTATTTCTAATCGTGATCCTCATTTTACATCATGATTCTGGAAAAGTATTTTGAAGACCCTAGATACTGAACTTTGTTTGAGCACTACCTACCACCCTCAAACCGATTGAAAATAAGAATGGATTATTCAAACCTTAGAAGACATGTTGATATCTTGATCACTTGACTTTCAAGGTATGTGGGATCAATATTTACCTCTGGTAGAATTTTCATATAATAACAGATTTCATTCATGTATTTAGATGGCACCATATGAAGCATTATATGGCAAGATATGTCATGCACCAACTTGTTGGGATGTTATTGGTGAATGAAAACTTATAGGCCTAGAACTTTTTGAGGAAAAAATGGAGAAAGTGAAGATTATGAAAACTCACATCAAAGCAGCCCAAAGTAGCTAAAAGAGATATGTCAATAACAACAGGATAGATTTGGAATTTCAAGTTGGAGACCATGTTTTCTTGAAGGTATCTCCATAGAAGGGTGTTATACGTTCTGATAAGAAGGGTAAATTGTGTCAAAGGTACATCGGACCTTTCGAAATTATAGAATTAATTGGATTTGTAGCATAACATTTGGAAATGCCTCCAAATATCTCCAAAGTTCATGATGTGTTCCATGTATCATTATTGAGAAAATACATGCCTGACCCAATGAATGTAATCACCCATGAGTAAATTGAACAGGAACCTGATCTATCTTATTGTGAAGAGACTGTCAAAATTCTTTGATACCAGAGAACAAGTGCTGAGAAAACGGACTACTCATCTGGTAAAAGATCTATGGACAAACCATAAGATGGAAGAGGAAATGTGGGAACCTGAGAAACATATGATGAAGAACCACGTGAATATTTTTATGCAGTAATATTCTAGAAATTTTAAGGATGAAATTATTTTAAGGATGAAATTACTTTAAGGAGGGGATAATGTAACACCCCAAGCTTCCAGGGTACATTTCCCTTTGAATAATGCAGTAGCTTTCATTGTACGCAACTTGGAGATTTAACACACCACGACCAATCAAACTAGCCGTTATGAATAGTAATACCCACTTTTTGAAATTTTATAAATTTTATTTTTCAAAATGGACTTTATATTTGGATTTGGGATATCAAAATTAGCTTAGGGTGAATTTTTTTGTATTTTTCTGAAAACATTCAATTATTGGTGAATAGTGAAAAACAATGTGTTATTATTTAAAACCAACTTTTTATTTAAATAATTATTTATTTTATTTTAATTTATTTTAAGTGAAAAATTGATATCTAATACCTATATATGTTCAATGTAATTCATTGGAGTCATTTTATAATAAGTTGTATATATAAAGTGTTATTGAATTTTTTACCGTCTTTTACCCACCTTCTAGGAGCATTGGAAAATTTGCATAAAAATAAATTTTACCACTTCTGTGAGTTGAATTTATTAAATCTGAGAGACACCGTTAATATGATTAAGTAAAATTTTGTTCAATAAGATGAAAATAATTTTTGGTGAATAGTAACTTTTGACTTTTATTTACCACGGTTAAAAGTAAATAGGCTTATCAAAGGTAAAAATGATATTTTAATTACCATAACACTTGTCTTAATTCTATTGGATAAGTTTAATTAGACCAAAAACAACCTTAGAAATAAAATATGATCCTTTCTCCCCTTGTATTAGATTAAGATATTTATTATTATTTTATTTAAAGAAGAGCTAAAAGTGTTAAATTCAATGTTTAATAACTAAACCATTTTTAATAGAGCGATAAACACAATATAAATTCAACTATAAAAATTAATTAGAAAGATAAAAATATTTCCTGCATAATGAAATTTTATTTATAGTTTTTAGACATTACATAATTTAATTTATTTATGACAGAATGATGATCGAGTAATTACCTTATTAATGAAATATTAAAATAATTGATATTATAAATATCCATATAAATGTAAATTCAGACTTATGATGAATTCCAATAATTTTATAGTTCAATATGACATGTTAGGGTTTACTTAATAAATTTTATTCTAATTTATAAAGTATTTATGGCTTTCAAGAAAATCAAATACTAAATAGCGTCAAAATTTTCATAATTGTGTTTTTAAAACAAATACTATATTATTAATTGATATAATATTCCTAAAAAAATAATGTTTGGCCAAAGTACATAGATAAAGATGTATATTTATAATTAACCACTTGGGGTTCTCTTGTAAGTTTATAGTTTGTTTGTTAACCATATAATATAAAAATACAAAGTGACAGGGTAAATGTCAAACTATTTAACTAAGAGTTAAACCTAAAAGAAAATGTTAATATGGTGACCTAAACTTGTCCAAAACCTATTGGTTGAGAGTTTTTAGACCCTTAATCACCTTATCCTCAAAATAAATTATTTTTTAACCATTAAAAACTGAAAATTATTTTATTATAAAATAATATTTCAATCTTTTCCAAAAGTAACCCTCACCTCTCTTATAAAAGGGTACTTCCCTTCTCTTACGTTCACACCTCCAAAGCCCTTTGGCTTGGCCAAAACCTTCACAAATATCCTCCCAACTTCCCTCACATCAGCCTAGAGTCCTTAAATTGATCATAAAGCCCACCTAAGGATCCCTTTTGATCAACTCAAAAGGAAACACCCAAAGAAGAGGTAACAATTTCACCACCCTCTTTCAAGTTCTTTTCTTCTTCCACTTCCTCTTTATTTGTTGTTTCCATACAAAAATAATAACTCTAGTACCTTATACATACTTTTATGTTATTATAAATATGGTACAACCATATTTGTTATTCTATCCTTCCTATAAATAACAAAGTCACCATACGTGCGTAAGTACGGCTTATCGTCTCTATGTCGTGGTGTAGTTTGTTATTAAAACACTTAATTATTTTAATGGGTATAATAATGAGTATAAATGACATAAATAATAAATATAACATGTTAATTATTATTTATATATGATATACCATCCAATTGCAGACAATTTCACCATCAGTATAATGATATTGTCACTGGTGCGTACGTACGGATTACTGTCTCCACAAACGCGATGAGATTCATTCCTTATCATGATCATTCAAGAATAATTTTCATTTTATGACTACAAATAATGTTTAAGAACATAATATAATTCTTTATATGAATCATATACATCCTATTCATAACAAACATGGATTACTTAACCAAGCATATAAAGGAAAACAAGTTAGTTAAGACCTGAAACGATGATACTACTGAAATATTATTAACAAAGGAATATTAGAGGATCATATATGATATCATATTTATTTATATAGTTCTTGTATAATTTAATAACAATTTTTTAACTATTATACATTATTTTAATATATCATTGACTAAGGAAAAGTACAAGGTAAGTATTAATTCCACAATCTCTTCATTATCCAAGGTTGTTTATAGGTAAGTATCTACTAAGGCTTCTTTATCATCCACATCCCCGTTTCATAAAAATTTATTTCAAAAAAATTACTATTTTCTAGAATATGGGTTAAAGTAATTTATACCCATTTTTGACTTTTTAGAAAAAATTTATAAAGTAATCATTCCTTCATTATCCAAAAAAGGTCCCTTATGACCTTTTCGACAAAATTAAAGAAAGAATGTTTTTTAACTTATACGATGGGTGTAGCTATTTTCCACCATTATAATACCTTAAAATATTCCCTTAAAATTTTATAAGAATATTTTCAAAATAAAAGTTTTATTTTATAATTACATGACTTCTAAATTATTTCAAAATAGAAAGAGATATTTCTCTCAAATTATTTTGATTTCATCTATGTCAACATCCTTTGATGGATTTTAAACTAGTTTGAAGTTGATTTATTATGATACAAATATTCAAAATTGTATTGAAGGTTTTGTGTTATATTTGACTATGGATGTGTTATTTTTATACCATTCATGGTTTATGGATAAATTATTGACATTTCTAATGCTAGTTTTAATACGAATGTTTATTTTATGTTTAAACATTTTCATATGAGGAATAAATTGGACTTAGTAAGTGACGGGTGGAGCCTACTCTAGATCCGCAATTCATCGGTTGTTCTGATGAGACAAACTAGTGTCTTGTCACAATGACATGACAAAATCTTATTTTTAGTCTTGGCTCAATGCCTTGCTATGTAGTTATGAATTCTGGCATTATACATTCCATCATTATAAAATTGTCTATTGATATTGTATGTGATTATTAGACTAGTAGAATATCCATGTGAATAAGTAAACGGAATTATTTGATTTATATTGGCCATATTATGCATAATTTTATGTTTAAAATGCTTATGTTTTAGTCTTATAAATTTCCTTAAATGTTTATCATTATTTATGAATGTTTCCGCTATATTTTTATCCTTACGGAGCATCTGAGCTCACTCCTTTCTAGGTTTTATTTTTTCTAAGATGTGAAAAGTATATTATGACTGACTTGTAGGTATAGTATAAGGTATATTAATGTGGTAAATGGATACAATGTTGTTTTTGTTTTCCATTTTATAATTTAATGTAAAGCTTATAAATGTATCTAGTACTTCCAAGGCTACTAAACTGATCGGTCTTTCAGGATTTAATCACTTGTGATCATGTCAATGTTATGTAATAATGCACAAACTCTGGGTAACTGGGATCAGGACATTACATTAAAACATTCTATATATACCTGAATTTGTTTCCATTTTTAGTAATCTATAGGACGTATCTTATCAGACACCAACCTCATTCCACGATTTAACATGTATTCATCAATTGTCATATAATAACAAAATTCTCATTAAAACATAAACTGGATATATAATTTGAATTTTATCTATAGAATGTTGACTGTATTGTATTAAAAATTCAGAATTCATATCATGTGTGTTTGGTTGGTTTTAAATCCATGCATTGAATCCAAGAAATAAATATTTGTGTTGTCGATGTTGATTTCTATCAGCATCCCATGCTTCCAAAAAACTAAAACAATTAATTAATGCAAAAAATAAAAAAATATTTTATGTAATTTGATCATAGAGTTTTAACCTTATATTATAGGCACTAAAAAGAGTCTTTAGTTTGATGATTTTTCATTAAACTCTTTGAGTAACTCATCTTTTTTCTTCTCTATTTCGTTCTTTTATTAAGTAATTTATATCATAGAAATTATACTGGGATTAATGAATCCAAATCATACTTCGAGCAATATTCCCTTTATATAGATATAATATAAATTACTGTACAAAATATAAATATTTAATAACTTTAATAAACATATTTATCTCATTGTTTGGATAGAAATATTATGAAAATGTACATTATGTATATTTTCACAATTGAGACTCCCAACTATTCATTCTTCAGAATCTCATTTAGTGACTTGAGACCAATTCCATCTATAACAGAAGCTCCAAATATTTATAATTCATAGTCAATGTAATAAATAACATTATCTTTAAATGTGATCTCTATATAAAGTTTTAATGATAATAAATGTCTCTCCGGTACTAGAAAATAATAAGTACTCTAGGATATTTTTTTTGTTTTCATGGTTGATTGACTATATTTTTTTGATTCTAACTTTCATTTACCCACTGCTTTATCTATTTTTAATATCATACCTTACTTCAGACGTTTTATAGTCAACTGTTACATGTTATTTATATTATAAAATTTGTTAAATATGTACCTCATGTATATTTATATGATTATATGGTCATGCTATGAAAGCTCCAATAATATCTTTAACTGTTGTAATATCTGGATCATCAAGTGGAACAAGAAACTCAGTATTCAGCTCATAATCTACCTCAATCCCCACTATCATGTGATCTCCTGGGATGGGTTGATTGTGTAACTGTTCTCCCGGGATTTTATACACTGTACCCCTTGCAACACAGAAGTACGTGGGTGTTGATATAAAAAACATATACAATTACACCCTACTTAATTTAAGTAATATAAAGTTATCTGAATTTGTTTGATTCACATATAGGAGAAAGAGTAATGAAAAAATTGATTACACTAAGAAAGGTTTAGGGGGATGACTAATCTCAAAGATAGTGGGATAATTTGGATCTTCTACAGATCTTTTCTCCACCATAGGTTCACTTTGATCTTTTCTTATTCATTGGTTTTCCAAACCATACCAAAAAATAATATCTTTTAGTGAGTCCATTTGTGTATGAATTCATATCATCATATTATATATATCTTCTTGTGGATTTATCTTCTAGAAATATGTTCTATGAGAGGCTCCAAAACCTATTTCTCAAACCAACCATATTTTTTAGGTTGGTTCAATGCTATTGAATGTCTCTTTTCTTTTGGTACAACCATTGTTGATTCTTATGTATAAAGCATATAAAAAATATGAACATATTTATTTTATGTAATATGGTAAAAAATCATAAATAATTACAATTATTTTATACTTACACATATTTTCCATACTACATTTGTGTTTTCATTAAAAAAATATGCCATATTTATTTAAAATAGCCTCATTCCATAGCATGTGACATGGGGTGGAAGTGGCTTCAGATTTTGATTCATAAATATGTATATAAACAAAGGAACATATGTTGTTTCATGTCAAATAATTAAAATTTTATTTTTTATTTAAAAAACATACAATGTTATTTTCTAATTAAGTATACCATATCCTTCCTTTGCGATAGGGGTATGCTGGTTTTGGCAGACATTATTTATTTTTAGTATTCTTTTTCTATTTCATAAATTAATAATTTTGAGTCATGTTGGAAAAAATAAATAATTTCAAATAATATATAATCGATCATAATTCACATAAAATGATTTCTCACTGTGAATATTTATGAAATCAGTTCATGTTTCCTTTTTTATAATATGTGCCTAACAAATTGGTGGGTGGGGCATTATTTTCCACTCATCATCCCTAATATGTAACTTCGTTATAAGAGTTCTGAAGCCTCTATGGGATTTTTCAGTGGCCATTAGGACAACTTTTTTACAAGAATTTTCATAAATAAATGATTTTTGGAAGGAATAATGAAAACTAAATCAACATTTCATTATAAATTTTTTTCTATAAAATAGGGAAATTTTTTTTTAAAATTACCATTATATCTTTCCAAAGGATTTCCTTCATTACTGTTTGGACATTGTGCCATGATTCAATATCAATCAGCAAATTCATCCTCATTGTGACCCCAAGATAACTAATGACCGATGACTTATTGGGGTCAATAGGTTGGGCACATTGATTCCAAACAACCTCTAATTTTATACCCAAACTTGATGCCTTCATAATTCTATTCAAAAACTATGATTTTTCATTATTATTGTTTTTTTTTCATTTTTTTCATCAACATATGGTATATACTCTAACAATTCTACAGTTTCATCATCAATATTCTATTTTTTCATGATTGGAAACATCATCATGTTTAGAATCCATTGTCTGCATGTGTATTGAAGCATTTAATTTGTCTTGAATAACAACAATGAAATACACTCCATTCATAAAAGTCCACAATTTAATGCATCTTGAATGAAATATTGAATATATATATATATAATACTTCAAAACTATAATACAACTAACCTTAGCTACCTTTTTTAATCCATCCTCCGATAATTGATAACATTTCATCTCTTTATAACGGGAGGAAAGCTAGTTTGAAAGAGGTTGTCCAATCCATCATTAAGAGATGGAATACAATCAAGCATCTAAGGATTTAAGTGTCTTGAGAACATACACTAATGGAATCACTCAAAAAGTCTCCAGAATTTATATATAAGATCCATATACTATGGGTGAATAAATAAATCCTTCCTGTCATAATATATTATATTGACATAATACAATATTATATTTATTTATTTGAAATTATAATAGATTTGTACATTCTTTCCTTGAAGAATAATTATCTAATACCACTTTTGAGTTTTACAGTATCATCCTATAATCATTAGAAGGATAAAAAACCTAAAAAGGGATGACTATTCTCATGTATAAAAGCGAATATAAATAAAGAAAAACTCTATTTGGCATAGTTATAATATAGTATTAGTGGAATCCATATTTAAGAATCAGTGGAATATGTTTGATTTATAACACTAAAGTATCAAACAAAGTATTATATCCTTTTGTGAGATTATAGTAGCCTTCAATCATATAAATTTTCTTGAGGACCCTCGATCACCAAAGGAGTACTAGAGCCCTAACCTAGAAATAAACAGTGATCAAATTAGAAAATAGGTTTTGATATGGAATGAAACAAAGGGTTAATCACAATAAGGGGATTATTTCATTATTTAGAAAAAAATTTACGCGTATAACTAAACTCCATGACATATAGGAAATAAATATCCAAACTATAAAAAGTATATTTTATTCATTTTTTGTTCTCTCTACGGTTATTCGCTATGTTAGATGGATTTTCAAATTATTTTTTATCCTATAAATTAATTATCTCTCTATTTTGATTAGTAAATATATTAAGAAATCACATATCATTATTTTATTTATCATCTATAAAGAATTATATAAATCACTTACTTTTGGGAAATACACTCTATATATGTTCTTGTTTATTTATAAATCCATTTAACCAATGATTTCACAACTCTATCCAAATAAGGAAATTTTTAAAAAAAAATTATTGAGATTACTTTTATTATCAAAGAAATTCCCCATCACTCTTTGTAACCCATGGTTAAAGTTTAATAATAATCTTGAATTAATTAAAAAAACTAAACTCTCACAACATGAATCAATAAAATAATTCTTGGAATGTGAATAATTAATTCAATATATTTTTGAATTCAATTAAAAAAGATTCATCAAAAACATATATCTAAATAACCCATTTTATAGTTTAATAATTTACATGAATTACCAAAATCTAAAAAACATGTTTTAATGATTTTTACACTTACCTTGGTCCCTATATGTTCATCACCCATAAATCAGGGATCCAATAATCTGTTAAAACCCTCATAATTAATCCCTTATAATCTATAATCATATATATAGGATGAATTAAATTTGAGAAACTACCATGATTTGGGAACCCTGTATTAGTCAAATGAAGAGAAAACTGAGGGGGTGAGAGGTCTCCTTGTTAATGATGAGAGGATAGTAAACCGTCTATGTGTGTCTCTGAGGACAAATGGGATAGAAAATTAAATACATATGAATGGATAAAAACAATGAAATAGAACCACAATTTTTTTATTTTAGTATTGACGAGAAGAGAAATATGGTTCTTCATGTTTAAGGACAATGTAAAAAATCAAAAATCGGAACCCAAAACATAAAATATTGATAGAGGAGGAGTTGAAAATAACATTCATTGGATTCTATCCTTGATTAATCTTAGGGAATGTATAGGAGTCATGCCTGTAGAAGAGGAGTTCCATGAGAGTTTTTGAATCTCGAGTGGCTGAGTCATGGTTGGGGATTTTTTAATACATTGGGGATACTTTTAATGGAACTTTCAAAAAAAACTGAAAAAGATCCCTTTTATCAGTGATAAATTTATAAGCACTGATAAATATGTAATTTATTAGTGCCTTTTCAGTACTGATAAATCTCAAGCTTTATCAGCTCTAAAAAAGAACTGATTAAAGACATATTTATTAGAACTACAATTTTAGCACTAATAAATATATCTTTTAATAGTGCTTAATTAGCGGTAATAAACATTGATCTTTATTAGTGATACTAAAGAACTATTAATGTGTTTTTAATCATAATTATTTAAATATAATTAAAATACTTATTATAATTTTTTAAATAACATTATTATAATCTTTTACTTATTTAAATATATATAATTATTAATTTATAATTATATAAATTCTTGTTTAAAAAATAATTATTATTTTTTTATAATAATTATTAATATAGTAAGTATACATTTCTCCAATAGGAGTAGCCCAGTCATTGGGTTGTTCACTTGGTTCCCCGGAGTCGGGGGTTCAATTCCCACTGGTTGTGTTTTGGCATCATAATTTCACCACCGTTGACTTAATCCCCACTTATATGCTAGGCGGTATGGGGTGGGGTAGTTTTACAAAGTATCAATAGTGCAGTGAAGGGTGGGCCCAATGCTCTTTAATCGGTTTTCCAGGGGTAGGATACTCAATTGGAAGCTTAAGACGTGTAATGGGGGTGATATGGTTTTCATTCAAAAAATTAAAAATGTATTTTTATTATTTATTTCAACATATTAATTTAAAAATAGATTTTTGACATTATTAATTGAAATATAATCTTCAATACATGAATTTTATAAATAAGTTAAGTTGAATAATTCAAAATGAGTACACTATAAAAATATTGAAAAAATAGATATGTTTTTTTAATTAAATATAATTTATTAAAAAAGTATCGATATATATATATGTGGATAGAAACATATTGAAAATAAAAAAACATATAAAATTAATATATATTACAAAAAAATAAAACATGATCAAATTCAAAAATAAAATAAAATATAAAAACCCTAAAAATGAATACCCTAATTGTAGTATTAAAAACAAATAAATAAAATTGAACAATAAATAATATTATATATATTAAATGTTTCATGTTATATTCAAATTCTAAAATATACTAAAATTTGAATAAATTACATGAATATTTGGTTTAAGTGTTTCTATATATTTTGTAGATATATTTTTGTGTGTAGTTGTGTATAAAAATGCATTAACATATGTGTGTGTGTGTGTGTGTGTGTGTGAAATAAATATAGCACACGATGTTTAATATAGGTTAAATTGAAAAATGAAACAGAATTAATAACGAATAAGACATTAATATATTTTAAATTGACATTTTATATATATTATACTTATTCATTTTGTATATTTATATTTAATATATATATATTTATTAATATTTATAATCTATATATATTTATATTACATTTATTCATTTTTATAAATAATTATTTAATAAATAAAATGATTGATATTTTACATAATTTACTCATTCTAGTTTTATTTTTTTACCTTTCCATTTCATTAGATACCCTTATTAGTGCTAAAACAGTACTCATGACGGAAACTTTTATCAGCCCTAAAAACACGCTGATAAAGGAATCCTTTTATCAGCACTATAATTGAAGCACTGATATAGGTTTCATTTATCAGCTTAAAAATAAAACATATATAAAGGTTAACTTTTCTCAATTCTAAAAAAGAAGCATTGATAAAGGGTACATTTTATCATCACTTTTTTAGTGATGATAAAGTGAAGCCTTTATCAGCTCTTATCTTAGCACTGATGAAGATAAACATTCTCTGTGAATTTTTTGAGTGGTGATAAATTCCATCACTGTTATAGGTAGGTTTTGTATTAGTGTATCTATACCCCAGAAAATATGGGTACCAAAATAAATATTTTGTATAAACAATTTTTTATATTAAATCTTCTTAAAGAGCTCCTATATATATTTTTGGTACATGGATAGTGGTTCTTCTAGGTATATGATTGTTATTACTCAAGAATCAAGAATAATATATATATATATAGGTTGTCCATGTCACCTTTGGTAAAAATTATAAAGGAAAGATCATTATACTTGGTCAAATCACTAACACCAACTCAGTTTTAATTTCTAAAGTACATTTTGTTCATGTTTTAAAATACAACTTTTATGTAATCTCACATCTATGTGATGATGGTTATCATGTAAAGTTTGAAAAAGATTATTGTAATGTTTTTAATTCAAAAAACTCTTTATTATTTTCTACTTTGAGAAATGAGAATGTGTATGGTGTCAACCTTGATTCTTTAATTTCAAAAAATGTTTCTTACTTGAGTGCCTTTTATTGATAATTTTTTATTTGGAATTGGAGACTAAGAAACTATAAATTTCACTCACTTAGAAATATTATGAGTAAATGTTTAGTCAGGGATATTCCAAAACATTAATTCCCATATAAAAAAGTCTATAACACTTGTCAAAACATGAAACAACATTAGATAACATTTAAATTAAAGGAAGAAGTTTTAACTTCTCAACCTCTTGATTTGGTTCACAGGGACATGTGTGGTCCATCTATAGTTTCTATTTTAAATGGAAAGAAATATGTTTATGAACTTTTAGATTAATTTTCTTGGTATACTTGGGTATTCTCTTTAGATTACCAAAGTGAATTATGCCTTTATTTAACTATGTATGCTAAATCTATAGAAAATATGTGTGGAATTAAAATTAAAACCTCAAAAATTGATCATGGTTGTGGGTTTCAAAACCATGACTTTGAATCATTTTTCTCAGAAAATGGCTATGTTCATAACTTCTCTTCTCTATGGACCCCTTAGTAGAATGGAGTTCTAAAAACAATAAAGATAATACATTAATGGACAACACATACAATGCTTAATGAATATTAGTTACCTATATACTTTTTGGAAGATACTATGAATACAACCAGATATTTAATTATAGGTTTTTAATTAGTCCTATATTGAAGAAAAGCCCTTATGAACATTGAAATAATAGGATGCCTATGTTTAATAACTTTATATTTTTTTCAAAGACGTTATTTGTAAGACCAAGGATAATCTTAACAAGTTTGGCTTCAAAAGTGATGACGAAATTTCCTTGTGTTATTCAACATTAAGTAAATCCTATAGTGTTTATAACAAACACCTGATACCGTGGAGAGTCTTTCCATGTCAATTTTGATGAGTTAGGTCTACATAAGCCTAAACCTCTTCAGAAAACCTTTAGGATTATTTATCTACATTGAACAAAAATCTGAAACCTTTTGGTTCTGTTGTAAAACATGCAAAAAAAATTATCCAGATATGAGGAACATTAAGAACCAGAACCTAAACCTATAGAGTACACTGAGGTGAAAATCCCTTATTTTTCTTGAGCTATTTAGAATCATATATACCATCATTTATATGTTCTTGTTGGAGACATATATAGACTTACTCAAACTATATCTTCTCTAAGAACCCAAGTTCAACGTCAACCATTTTTGTCACTACTAGAGACTAGGAACATCAATGATGTAGTTAAAGATGAATTATGTGTAATTTATATTCAAGAATAAAATAATCAATTTGAAATAAATAATGTTTGGGAACTTGTCAGTATACCCAAAGACACCATAACTATAGGCACAAAATGGGTGTTTAGAAACATGGTTAATGAATCTAGGAAAATAATAAAAAATAAGGATAGACTACATGCATAAGGATATAATAAAGAAGAGGGTATCAACATTGAATATTCCTTTTCACTAGTATCCAAAAATGAAGCCATTGGAGTATTACAACCTATATAACACATCTTGATTACAACTATATCAAATGGATATCAAAAGTGAATTCATTAATGGTTATATTTTTGTGGTATTTTTTGTTTAACAAACCCTTGTATTAAAAAATTCCCATTTTCCAAATCATTTTTTCATGTTAACAAATCCATTATATGATTTAAAATAATCTCCTAGAGTTTGGTATAATATGCTCATCTCTTTTTTTGTTTGAAATTGGTTAAAAAAATTTATGGTTGATCCTTTATTATTTATAAAAAAAAGTTAAAAAGATGTTTTAGTTGTTCAAATTTATGTAGATAATATTATTTTTGGATATTTTAAAAATTATTTCTCTACTAGTTTTTCAAAGATGATGAAAAATGAGTTTGAAATGAGTTTAATGGGTGAACCAAAATTCTTTCTTGGTGTTAGTGTTTTTTAAAATAAAGAAGGAATTATTTTAAATCAAATTAAATATACTACATATGATTTAAAACATTCTAATTTAGAAAATACTAAGAGTAGTTATAATATTATGAGTACCACCTATAAATTGGATCTTGATGAAGTTGAGAAATAATTATATCAAACAATTTGAAGACATACGATTGGATTTATTCTCTACTTAGCTTCTATTCAACCTGACATAATTTTTAGTGTGTGTATGTGTGCTCATTTTCAAGAAAACCCAAAAGAATCACACTTAATTGTTGTAAAAATTATTTACAAATAGCTAAAGTATACAACTAATTTATGATTGTTCTATACTATATAACAAGAATTTCAATTGGTTAGTTTTTCATATGTGGATTTTGGTTGTTTCATGTAAGATAGAAAAGGTACCTCTTAACATGTCAGATTTTGTACAAGTCACTATTTTCTTAGTGTAGTAAGAAACAAATATCTATTTCACTACCTACTGCTAAAGCTAAATACATAGCTAGATCTAGCTTCAATGCAAACATTTTGTGGATGAAAAACATTTTACTAGACTATGTATATCAATTTCAAAATGTCCCTATAAATTGTGATTACACAATTGCTATAAAAATTTATAAAAAACATGTATCTCACTTTAGAAAAAAACAAATTGATGTAATACATCACTTTTTATATACCATTTTCAAAACGATGATATGACTTTTGAACACATCATTATTGAACACAAACATGTGGATATTTTCACTAGTCCTTTGAATTATGGGAGAATGAACTACAAAAAACATGAATTATTCAGGATCAATATTGGTTAAATATAATTTTTTGGGACTCACTGTTGAGTTTCACAAACTATTGAGTTTTACAAACCATTTATTTTTACCCATTATTGAGGTTTACCCTCCATTGAGTTTTACTCACCATTGGTTTTATTCACCTTTTGGTTTTACTCGACATTGGATTTATGCACTATCAGTTTTACACACTATTGTTTTTAATAACCATTGGTCTTAACCACTCTTAGAGTTACCCACCATTTCAGTCATTTTTTCTTTCTTTATTTCTTGATATTAATTTTGAATCTATTTTTTAAAATGTTTTTAGAGATATTTATTTATTACTCATATGATTCAAATTTTATTCTATTTTTTGATATTCAATTTACACATTATGAAATCCATAAATGTTATAACTTTAGAAACATATCTAATTTCAATGTTCTCACTCCCTCACACCTTTTATTCGGAACCACTTCACTACCCTTTTCTATCTGAACCATCAAACTTATTTCACCTTCTTTAAATCCATATAAGCCAATATCTAAGGTTATAATTTAGAAAGCCTTTCAATCTTATCTGAATGAGTCATATCCTTTAATGAAGTAGGAAGGGTAATCAAGTCATTCATCTATTTTTATGATAGTAAATCCTGATCTTGTGAAGAGAGTTGTGGTTCCTGAAAAAGAAGTTCACACTTAATGGTTAATGTCAATATATTATTTAGTTCTCATTGTTTTGTAAGACCAAGGATGGGTGGAATAGTTTTTTTCTAACAACATATCATTCTATTCAAGTTAAGTGCACCATTTCTATCAGTTTTTAGAGTTCAGTTTCAAGGAAAATTATGACTGGATATGAACTAGGATAAATGGCATCAAAGTTTTATTCTCCTCCAGAAAATTGGAATCCTAACATAATTTTTCATAATACTATAAAGGATCTATTTGTATTGTTAGTGATAAATTTTTGTTTAAGGAGTATCTAGAATATTTTTATGGAGATGGGGTGGTAAGAATAATGGTTGAATTTTTTATAGATGTAGAATTTATCCTTCTTTAAAATCTTATCTAGAATATTTTTTGCTTGATGAAGGTTGATTTCTATAAAATGAGGTATCAAGATTTTTATCTTCATTGCCTTGAAAATAGTGTTAGGAAGATTAACTTATATAGATATCTGATGGAAGACATGTTTGATATGTGGAATCCATATTCATGGTCAAACCCCCTTATTTACCCCAAATTTATTTCATATATATTAGAGAACAATGGACTTGTTGGTTAAGGATGAGAAATTGTAGTAAAGTGTGGAATATTTTGTATCGCAAGTTTCATTTTTTAATTAATGAAAAAAACTGGAATCCTCAAAAAAATAGTTTATTGATGACAGTGAAAGTATTTATTATGATTTCAATTTTTTTGATTGTTCATCTATACCAAAGAATCTTGTATATCCTGGTTTAGAGCCTGATGAAGTGGTGGAGTATTCAGATGTTGAAGAAGAGTATGTTTTCACTGGTGATGAGTAAAAGGAGTTCTTTGTAGGTGAAGGAACTTGTCAAGATCTACCATAGAGTTAGTCTAACTTTACTTATAGTATCCTATACTACCTAGATCTCTCCCTAAATGAGATACTCTCTTCAAAGAATGTAGTGATAAGGAAGAAACATAAGTTTCAGTTGAAGATAAATTCAAAAGAAATTCAAATTCCTCTAAAAGGAATGGTGAGAATGGTGATGGAAATGAAGAAGAGTGAGGAGAAAATTTAGAAAACTAAAATAAAAATGGATATTGGAATGGATATGAAGATAAAAATAATGGAGGTTCTCACCATGAAGGTCCTAGTGTCAGCATTAGGGATGTGGTTGTTGAGATTACTCATTAAGTTATCTCTAATCTCGTTGTCTCTAGATATAAGGAGAGACCAAGCTTGGTTAAAGATGTTGATAGAAAAACTATATATGAGAAGGAATAATTAGTTTAAGGGGTGGGGTACCCAAGACTTATAGTCACACATTTGATCCTAATGTGGGTGGTGTTCATAGTGAGACTACAGTTGATGTATAGCTGGATGCTGAGTAGACTATTGTTGAATAGTCAGTTGATGAAAAAATTGAGGTTGAACATACTATTTTTGGGTAAATATTGGGTTTTCAGATATCTGATGAGAATTTGGGGGTTTTACCTACCATTTTTTGACCCTAAATCTATAGAAACTTCAGTTTTTAATACCTATTCTATGTTTTCTATCATATTTATAGACATAATTATTAAATAATGGGAAAGGTTTCCTGGGTATGTTATAATTGTTCTGGAATTATGAGACTTGGATGATGAGATCCCTGATAATTGAGAATTTATAGATCCTAAGGGATATTTGGTAGATTATATTTATGTTTTAGGGGAATTTCATAAGTTTGATTCGGATGTGACTCGACCATGTAGGACCCAGGTACACCCTGATAGGGGAGGGGTGAATCATGGTGTAATTTTTTTTAAGTGATGGATCTTGTTCCCATGTTGGTTGGAACTCATTAAAAATGTATGATGGATAAGAATAGCAATCAAACAATCGCATGAAAATAGACCACACAATACTTTTTCTTAGTTTCCCACTAAGGACTAAATCCTAGGATAATACACTAACAGTGTGTCAGTCATACCAAAATACACTAATATTCAATATTTTGTTAATACCAAATTTTGGTCACAGTCACTCTGTGATAGGCTCACTTCCTTTAAAAAAAAGTTCAGGGATAGCTCACTACATCCCTCGGAACACTTCCATAGAATCACCCAAGATCACTGTTTTAAGAGAATTTTAACTCAGTTTATTGACTTGATGGTCACTTCAATGATTTGGAATTAAATGCTTTGTATTTTTCCAACACAAGACTCTAGTTTCATCAAAATCCAATGTTGATGAACATATAAAACCTCGTTCAAATAAAACCGATATTCAAAAACTGCATATCACAAAGCTCCTTCGTGAAACTCCTTCTTCACAAATATCACTCCCTCGTAGAGGTAACACCTTAGTAATACTCACTACATTTCAAAGCACACAACTTCAAAAATATCCTTATCCTTTGCGTAAAAACCTATCGTTGTGAAACACATTGCCTTCGCATATCAACCTGCCTTCTTGAAGAAAACTACCTTTGTGGAATAACCTTCCTCTGTGAAGCTCACTGTTCCAATGTGAAATATCCCTTCTTCAAAAATCACTCAATAAAAAGAATCATTGACTTCGGTCAAGACTAGAATAATATTTTCACCATGATCAAGCTCACATATAATCCTAGTTTTGCAAAGCACTCATTAAAAAGGGAAATTAGAGTCATTTAAGATTCTCTCTAACAAACATTTGTAACAAATGAAGATGTGTAGACTCTTATTTGAAAGTATGGCTGATCGCGAAGCTCCACATCCTCTAGCACATTTTCCAGATCAGTCAAAAATGACTTCTCGGTGCTTTTCTCTTTCAAAATCACCACTTAAATTTGAATTTGTCACGATGGTCTCGGTCAAACCCTTCGCACCACTATAATGCTCCACTCACAATGCTATTTTCCTTTTCCCTTCGTAAATCATGTCATGCTCATAGAGATGATCGTTAGAATTCATTATGTAATTGTAAAACACACATCTTGAATCCCATCTCTGTGAAACTCGTGCCTTTTCCATATTTTCATACGGCCTTCAAGAAAACCCACATTTTAAAATTCTTTCCATTCTTCAGATTTTAGACCCCAAAAAATTGGCAAACACTATGAAATGATTCCACCTTCAATATTTCTTAGGGCTTGAACTGTATGATACCATTACTTAAAATCTCCCCGATCATCCATGTGATAATTGTAAACAAACACAAACCATGCTCCATTTCCAACAAATAGAAATATCCTTATCTCCAATAATCACCCCATTTGTGTTTGATGGAAATATATAGATAAATTAAATTGAACACCAGTAAATATCAAAACCTTATATGGAAGAATCAATTATTCCAATACTCTATGTTTATGTGACAAATTCTTGGTGTAGAAAACAATAGGGGATAATTGAATTGGGTTCCCATGTTTTGGAATGCTTAAATATGTCCATGTTAATCTCTCACCGTATCATAAAAGCGTTACATTCGCTGAACGGTTTCCTCCTAACACCAAATTCTCATTGTAACACATAAGAATTAAATGTCATGAAATATCTCCTTATAATATTGAATGCTCATCATTTACATGTCCTGAACTGTTTCCTCATAACATCGAATACTCATTATTCTCAATTCTCTATTCTCCTATAACTAGAAAATCATTTCATCCTCTTCCTTTATACCATTGAATTTATTCATTCTCCTCTATTGGAAATAATCCCAAAGACTAGTATTTGTACATTGTAGATCTCCAAATACACTCTCCTAGGATCTTATCTCCCCCATAAACCTACATCACTTCCATAAACAGATTAAAAAAAGTTAATTGAACTAGGGAGAGGGGAATCTCATGACCTCCTCATGAACTGGGAGGTGGATGAAGACCAAGGTTCAATGGATGCATCTCGAATATAGCCACTACCAAGGGCCTAGTAAGAATATCAACCAATAGCTCATAATTTCCCTCATGAGACATTTTAATCACAACTTGTTTAACTTTTTTACTTAATGATGTGATATCTGATTTCAATATGTTTTGTACGAGAATGTTGTATAGGATTCTGCATAAGACCAATTGAAATCTTGTTATCATAGTGAATAACCATTGGATATTTCACTTCATCGCCAATATACATCATCTATTTCATCATCCATATTAGTTGAGTGAATTCCTTGGTAATGAAGATATACTCACCTTCATAATTACAAAGATAAGTGACTTCTTATTTCTTGGTCAATCATTCTACATATGTCTTCACAATATAGAATGCTCCACCACTGGTGGACTTTGTGTCCACTCCCTCTCTAGTCCAGTTAGAATCATAGAATGGTGATATTTCACTATCTCTTCATGTAGCAATGTATAACCCATAATTATGAGTACCTTGAATATACCTCATGATTATTTTCATTTCTCCCATATGTTTTTCCTTTGTGTTACTTTGACAATGAGATTCCATGAATGTTGCAAAGACAATATCTGGTCTTGTTGCAGTAAAGTTTAAGAGGCTTCCAATGATTCGCCTATTCATAGTGGGATCCACATAAGTCCCATCTACATGATTTACAAGTTTGTTTCCAACCGCAGTCAGATTAAAAATTGGTTTAGAGTCATGCATATTTGATTTATTCAAAAACTCTTGTATACTTTTTTGAGAGATGAAATTATAATCCATTCTCTAAACCACATGCAGTCTCAAGAAATATGTGAGTTCCCCAATCATAGACATCTCAAAATATAATTTCATGTGATTTGTGAATTCACCCACTAATCCCAACCTTCTACCATTGAAAATAATATCATCAACGTACACCAGTAACATAAACTAATATTTATGAGTTTTATTCACATGTAGATTGCGATCCATTGCTCATCTTTTGAATTTGTGATTTTTTTGATATGAATCCAGCTGAGAGTACCATGCCCACAGTTCCTAATTTAGACAATAGAGTGCTTTCATTAATCTAAAAACCATAATTTCATCATTTTCAAGAAAGAAACACACCGGTTGTTAAATGTATACTTCTTATTTAAAAACACCATTCATGAATGTTGTCTTGACATTCATCTGATATACATTATACCCTCTTTGGATCGCAGTGGAAAGAAATATCTTGATTGACTCCAATCTATCCACTGAAAAAAAATCATCAACATCGATGCCTTATATTTGTGAATATCCTTTAGAAACTATTTGTACCTTGTTTTAGATCACATTACCAAGCTCATCGAATTTATTCTTCAAAATACACTTTGTACCAATCACATTGTTATTTTTTTGTTTCTTAACCATATCCCATGTTTGGTTTTTGTCGATCTGATCCAACTCTTCATTCAGGTATTTAACCCATGATTCATCCTTTGTAGCTTCTTCGAATGAGGATGGTTTCATAACTAATAGGAATTTATATTGTGAAATATTCCTCATTCTCCTTGTCTGAGTGGGAGCTATCCAATCCCCAATGATACTAGATTGATAAATTTCTACTCTTCGATTTATCATGTGAGGTTCAAGATGATTTTCATTATCCATGGTTTCTTCATCTGATTATTTATCTAAATTCACATCATTTTGTGAACACTGAATGTTTTTCACACATTCCTATACTTATATATTTGTATATGTTCCATGTTCACATTCTTCCTCATCTTCTATTACATCAGCATAAGAGTTACTTGAGGCATTTGTTGTTTTGTATTCAATGATATTTATATCACTTATTTCCAAAAAATTCTAAGATTCTTATTAAAGAATTTGTAGGATTTTATATTCATTAAATATCCAAGGAATATTTATTGATCCTCAAATGTTTGTATGGATGAGATCAAGAAGATTTGATTCCCTTTTCTTATTTGGATGATATAAACTACACACCAAATTTCCTTGCATAAAAGGGTCACAATTCTTCTCCATTTCACAATTCAAATTAGGAATATCCATGACAATATTTATTTTAGATATATTTTCCTTGTCTTGTTGATTAATGATCCCCAATATCTTATTCTAGAAGTTTTTTTCTTCTTCAACTGTCTTGTAGAAAATGTTTTCCTTACTTTCAACCTAATACATGTTTCCATATCTTCTATAGCCTTTCGTGAGATATTTTCCTATATTTCCCTTTATAGTGCATACTTTTTTATTGAAAGTAAATATATTTCATGTGTCTCAAAGTTAACTTACAATTAGAGTATTTTGATGTAACCCATCCATGTAAAGAACTTCAATTTTCTTTATCTCTCCATTGGCTACTTTAGTACATCCACTGCCTTTGATATTTAAAGAACTGTCATTACCAAATATTACTATTCTATCATCCTTTTCCTTGGCATTCCTTAATAGGTATGTATTTTTCTTCATATGGGATGAGCCCCCACAATTAAGAATCTAAGTGTTTTTGTTCTTTTTATCTTTGAGAGATACTTCTACAAGGTTGGATTTTTCATTTTTCCTCTTTTCCTTCCATGAAATATTAGAATGAGTGGAGGATAGGGATGACCTTTAAAATATATTTTCAAGGTTCACGAGTTCATCATATTTATACTCTTATTTCAAAGGAGAAAAATTGTTTGAAATAGCCACACTGTCTGGTTGTCGAGTATTGACCAGTTTTTGAGAATTGTATGAATTTCTCTTATCATTCCTCTACTTGAAATACATAGCTTTATGGCCAAAGTTAAAAAATGAAAACAATATCCATATAAATTTTTTCTTCTATAAAAACTGGAATATGAATGTGTTCTCCATTATTGATCTCTTATCCGTTCCCCATTCAAATAGCTCCTTACCTCTTTGAAATATGACATGGTATGGCCCCGATAGCCAAAGAATTGACATATCATGAGTGGAAATGTATTCTCATTTTGATTCCTACCCATGTATCCTTCCTTGGAAAAAAATTGGTTGCCTATCATTTCTAGATACCTGAGTATAGTTTTCAGTTCTTCTTTTAGATTGAATTGAGGGTTTCTTTTTCAGTACATTCAGTGAATTTTCAACATTACCAACTTTCATTATTCCCTTATTTTGGAAAACTTTATTTGCAACATTTGATGTTTCATCATCACAACCTATTCCACTATTTCCCATGAATTCGGGTCATTGATCATTGAAAATCTTTTCAACTTCATCAGAACCATTATTAACTCTCTCTAGCAACTCAGCATCTAAGAATTTTCCAAATTGTATTTTCTTCTATGTTTTTTTAAACTGATTCACATTCAAGTTTACTCCTAAGAGTAACATATTTTTATTCAATCATCTCAATAATATTGTACTTCTCTTCTAATATGGAGGTGAGTTCATTGATGAAATTTTCCTATTCTTCAATTATCATCCTCAATTCCATTACATCTTCTTTTCTTTCAAGGGTTGTTGATTGTACATTCAAAACTTCTTCTAGTCATTCAATTTCAGCTTCAAGCTGATCAACATATTCTGACGACTCTTCCAAAACTTTTTTCCACTTTCTTTAACTATTGCATTGATTATCAATCTTACTAAATGAATTCTGAAGTTTCAATTTGAGATCGACATCAATGGTAAATTAACTATCCATTTATTTATCTCCTGATGGTTTTTAATTTTCAATGGTATTCATCAATGATGCATGGGTTTCATATTTAAATTCTGGTTCTTTTTCGTCAAATAAATAACTATCATCTTCTTCTTCTTCCCAAGTATAACTCTTTCTCTATAATTTATTACCAGACATGAAGTCTCCCTTTTTAAAAAAACCTTTTCCAAGTCTTATTCATATCTCCAACTTCATTTTATTCATCATCGAACTTTCTTGTGCACCAAGAAGAAATGTTCCCAACTCTACCACAATAGAGACAATCTAGAGGTAACTTACCTTCGAATTTCAATTTTCCCTTCTTGAATTTCAAGGAAATGAGAGAGGGAAGTTTTCCTTCCTCATTATATTCATCTAAATTATGTTTTAAAATTTTTAGTTTGTCTATGGATTTGAATTTTATTTCTTTATTGACACATTTCATCAAATCTTCTGGATTTACTCTAATTTTCTATGCCACCAGACTACTCAACAGATCATCGAGAGAATGTCTAGATAGATCCCATTCCTTAAGGGTCGACAATTTTGGGTTTTAAAGAGTTTTAATACTTCTACAAGTTTTCTTCACAATATTAATGTCTTTGATTTCATCCCCAAGCCCTTGAATTTCTCCTGAAACATCAGAAATATGATTGAAGAAGGAATCAGATTCTCATCAGGATGTATCTTCTGACCATCAAACCTATTGTGCCAGACTTATAGTTTCTCCTTGTTCTCTTTTTTGTCTCCTTCATGTATATTCTTCAATATTTCCCAAATATTCTCTATTGATGTATAACTCATCACCTTTAGATAGATCTAATCACAAATATCTGCAGTGAGAGCATTCCTCACTTTAGCATATGCATCAAGCATCTTCTTATCTGCATCATCCATATACAACTCTATTGAATCAGTTACTTGTATTCCTTGAACTTTAGAAAAAAAAACTTCCTTTCCAAGATATCATAGATGAGATCTCATCATGTTATTCCATATCTTAAAGTTACTTCCATCAAATAGGGGTACTCCCCTAACATTGACTGAATTCTCCATGAAAACAAAGGATTGATTTAACACCATTTACCTTTAACCTACCCCTGATACCACTTGTAGGACCTCGATACACCATGATAGGGGAGGGGTGAATCAGGGTGTCAAAATTTACTTTTAATGTTATGGATATTGTTCCCACATTGGTTGGAACTCATTAAACCTATATGATGGATAAGAATAGTAATCAAAAAATCACATGCAAAGAGACCCCACCAGACCTTTACTTGGTTCACCACTAAGGGATACTTCCAAAGAGAATACACCAATAGTGTGTTGGTCATACCAAAATCCACTAATATTCACTATATTTGGAATAAAAAAAATCAGAAATAGTCACTTTATGCTTGGTTCAATGCCTTTATAGAGGTTCTGAGATAGATCACTATGTTCCTTGGAACACTTCTATCGACTCCCCCAAGCTCGCTGCTTTGAGGGAAGATTAACTCAGTTTGTCAACCTGATGGTCACTTAAATGATTTGGAATTAAATTATATGTATTTCTCCAGTATAAGACTCTGATTTCATGGAAATCATGAGTTGACACACAAAGAAAACCTTATTCACTTAAAACTAATATTCAAAAACTACCTATCACAAATCTCCTTCACGAAGCACCATCTTCGAAATGATCACTCCTCTACAGAGATCACTCCTTCAAAATTCTCGCTAATTCACAAATCACACAACTTTAAAAAAATATTTCTCTTTCTCAGAACAAACTTTTTCCGCAAATCACACAACCTTCACATATCAACCTACCTTCGCGAAGAAAACTACCTTCACAGAAAAACCGTCATTCACAAAGCTCATTGAGCCAACGCGGAACATCCCATATTCGCGAAGAACATTATATGAAGAATAATTGATTATATTCAAGACTAGAATAGTCTTTTCATGATGCTCATGATTGTATATATTACAATTTTCACGAATCACCCCTTGCTTCATGAAATCAGAGTGATTTCAGATTCTCTATGAATTGTTTTTAACAAATGAAGATGGGTGGCCTATTATTTATATGTATGGTCGATCGCAAAGCTCCACCACCTCTAGTGAATTTTTCAAATCAATTAGAAATTTCTTAATGGTTCTATTCCCTTCTCAATACACCACTAAAATTTGATTTTTTTCGTGATTCTCTCCATCAAACCCTTCACGTCGCCGTAATTCTCCACTCGTAAAGGTCCTCTTCTTTATCGTTTGTAAAGCTCATCATGCTTGCAGATATCAATGTAAGAATTCCTTATTTCTTTGAGAAACACACTTCATGAATCCCATCCCTTTGAATCTCATTTCTTTACCAAATTTTCATAAATCCTTCAAGAAAAACCACTTTCTACAATGCTTTAAATTCTCTAAATTTGGGACCCCAAAAATATGGAAACCACTAAGAAATGATGCCACCTTCAATACTAATTGATGTTTGAACTTTTCGATCCCTTTACTTACTGTCTCCCTTATATTCCATGTGAGGATTGACAATAAACACAAACCATGCTGCTTTTCCATTAAAGAACAAAATCCTTGGTTCCCACACACCGGCCATTGAGAGAAAAACTACACCTACTTTTTCATCTATGTTGGTGGATATTGTCCCCAAAGGTGAATTGTAATCCTTTAGAGAAATGATTATTTATAATAATTGTCCATTGTTAAGAAATAATGCCCCTTAGGTCACTAAGTTGAGTGAAAGAGATTAATGTTGTCTGTTCGAGCTAGTGATACATCATATTCTTCCAAAAATGATGCATCACATCCATGAAAAGTAAATAATGCTTTGATTCATGTAAAATGAGTTTGAATCCTTGATATCCATAGTGGATGAGATGAGGTCTTCAATTATAGATTAATTTTCTTATTTTCTAGAGTGAGTGGAGAATATTAATTTTATAGATTCTTCTTCATGTTCTCCACTTCATTCTTTTTATGTTGATTTGTTCAAATAAAATTTCTAGGAGGATCTTCATGGTGTTTCTGGAGATGGACCTCACCTTCCTCAAGAATGTTTCCAAAAAATTAGATATAACTATAACCATGTCCATATGAAGGATAAATAGTATTTAAAGGATATGAATGAAGATAGAGAGACAATTACAAAGTATATAAGGTGCTATATCTATTATATTTATAATAATCATTATCTAAATCCTCATTTAAAGTTCATAGCTGATATTCTGAGGATGCCTCCACTTTCTCAAGTGTTTTAAGAGAAATTGAATCAATTGAAGGTGATTACTCAAGAAAAGAAGTTGTTCATGGAAGATAAGAAATATTACTTTAGTGTTATGGAATAGAGGAAAACATAATTATATAATTCGTAAATGTTATAAAACCATTTCTCTATGTTTTTGGAATTATATTAGTGGATCAGAATGTCATACCAGTCAACACTCATCTGACCCCTCTATATTATGATCCGAATTTCTTTAGGTCGGATCTGACTAGAGGTTATAAAAAACCATTACCTACTCACTTTCATAACTAAAATCTCACTCCTACTAGATCATTCCAACATCTCAGTCTAAAAATTATCAGGGAAACTCTTTTGTTACCTACTATGCCCACGGTCATTCTTGTTGTTACCTCAACCTCACATGTTGAACCCTATACATCTAACAAAGGTAAGGGAAGAGCTCCTCTTAATCTATATATCAAGAACAAAACTTATTGATATTATACTATTAATTCTTTGATGGGAATATGGTTTTATGAATATTTGATATTTTTTTCACTTCACTTGATTTTCAATGGAAATTATCTTTTACTCTTTCTATTTCAGTGAATTTCCTTTTTTATTATAACTTTTTAATAGTCCCAAATTAAGAAGAATGAATATATGGAATTTTTTTATTTAATTTTTTATTAATTTTCCTTGGATACCATTATTTTTCACTATCTTTTTTAAAATATGGTGTTACTTTTACCTATCTCTAATACCACTTCTATTTTAAGTTGCACCTATTTTCACACATCAGTTAATTCTATTATTTTTTTATAAATTTACATGATTTGTGATCATCAAAATGGATGATATTATTGGAACCATTGGTT
Source organism: Viscum album (assembly GCA_963277665.1). Lineage (NCBI taxonomy): Eukaryota > Viridiplantae > Streptophyta > Magnoliopsida > Santalales > Viscaceae > Viscum > Viscum album. Next base: position 190,352,625 of record OY728131.1, read on the forward strand.
TAATGTTCATAAAATAATTTTTATTAATTAATTAATGAGTTTTATGTTTTATGGTCTTATTTTTTAATATATGGAATATTGGAGATAAATTTGGCCATGTGTTGAAAACACTCACCACTAGACATGAATCACCATTGAAAATGAGCCACGCTAGGGGTAACAAAATATCAAGATGAAATATATCTATTGGAATGAAATTCAATAAACAATAAGTTATCACCATGATAGAATTTTGACACAGTATAGAAAACACCTACCTTCGGAGATGACCTATGGAAAATTCTCCATGTGTTGAAAACACATACCATCGGAGATGGCCCAAGAAAATTTAAAAAAGTGTGGAAAATACCTACTATCTAAAATGAGTCACTTCTATGATGAAAAATTAGATATGTGTTAGAAATACCTTCCACTGAGGATGAGTAAACATCAAAACTTATTTACCTCCAAATTTTACAAATTTTTGAGACAACCTGCCATTGAGAATACTCATTGTAACACCCTGAGATTTTTATGAGATAGATCTTTTTATTTCATGTATTGTTTTATAAATTGAAACAAGATATGATTGGGTTACATGAAACACTGGATTATCTAGTGGAAAAAAACACTATTCATGGCATTTGTTGCACACAATTTTATGTTCTTTTGATAGAAATCTTTTCATGCAAGACCGGGTTTAAGCAAAAAACTAAATATTATTATGTTACATTGTAACCTAGAAATTATAATGGTAAATATGTAATGTATCAACTAAATTATGAACAAATACATTAAACATGTTTATATAATTAATTAATTACTGTTAAATTAATTATAAATGATTATAAAAAAACATTTACAAATAAAAAAGAAATGTTTTTCTGAAAAAGTATTTAAATTTGAGTAAGTTAAATTATAAAACAGTAAAATCACACTTGATGGATTTTATTGATGAAATATACTTTTAATATATTCAATATAATATTTAATATTCTTCTTAAACTTTTTGTAGAAATTATATAATAACATCTTCAATTTTTAATAGAAATGAATTATTTTTCAAAAAATGTAGTTTTGTCACCTTTTGATTGTGCTCCAATTTTAAATCTAGTTTTTTACACTTTTTACATTATATTTGAAAAAATATAATTATTCATTGAATCATGAATATCTAAGTATAATTTGGTTGATTTTTTTCTATTCTCCTGAAAAGTTTCAAGTTTTGGTAAATAGTAAATAATAATTCAATTTTATTAAAATCTAATTTTCATCAAATTTATTTATAGTGTTAAATTATATATTTTAATGGTTGGAATGTATAAATAGATTATATTTTTATCAGTTAACATAATTTAGGTCACTACCATTGATTTTACGTTGAACATATATGCATAAACATTTCAATATTTTTCATGTTTTAACATTTAAAACGTGTTTTCTTATTCAAACAACCGGATTAATTTTAAATTAATTACTGCAACTTTGGTGTTTTAAAATTAGAAAAATGGATTTTGAAAGTTGTTCTAAATTATTTAAATATATTTATTTTATTTTTTGGCAATATGAATAGTAACTTTAGTAATTTTTTATTAATACTTTAAAAATGAAAATAGGGTAATTATTGGTAAATATAATATTATAAAATTATTCTAAAAGTTGTTATAATATCCTTTAATGGGTTTTTTTCAACCTAAATCATCCTTGGATTAAAATTGTATATTTTGGAAGCCACATAGAGGAGATTATGGAATTTAATATATTTTATTAAAAGAAAGTTAAATGTTTCATACTAAATTTTTTAATAATTATATCATTTTTAATATAATTATATACATAAGATAGTTTCTACTACAATTACTTATTTCAAATCATAGATGTTTTTATTTATCATGGTAATTTATTTATAATTTTTATTAGGTAATAAATTACATTAAAGTATTATATAATGATGATGCAGAAATTATTTAACTCGAAAAAATCAATAAAATTATTTTAGTTAAAATGATAATAACCATTAAAAGATTAAATACCTTAACCAAATATTGTTTTTCAAGTATATATCAACTGTAATCATTCAAGTGTCAAATTATTGACCATTTTATCCAATAAGGAAATTAATATGACACTTATAATATTTTTTCTATAGTAATGTTAAAATTATCACATTCATGTTTTAATAAATATATCATTTTTAATATAGGATTTTTCAGATGATATATTAGTCTATAAATATTACCCTTAAATATAGAAGTTTTATCTTTATCCGTGTATTTTATTTATAATTTTTAGTAATCAAATACGTATATTAAATAATTTCTCAACATTGATGTAGTAATTATTTTTTTAATGGATATATCAAATAAATGAAAAAAAATTAAAATAAATTTTCTTTAAGGTAACTAATCTGATAAAAGAATTTTATAGATGAAATTTACCCCTTGGGGGTATAATAAAATTTTTATTCAACGTTTAAATCTTATATTATAATTTTATATAATAAATAAATGAATAGTTTCAAAATTGACACTATGGATATTTTGTAAAAATAATGTTTTATTAAATTATTTAAAATTATAAAATATTTTTAAAAATAAAACAACTATTATAGGGTTTAAAATATTCTATTTTTTTAATTTATGGTCTAATTGAAAAAAATTAAAAATTAAACTCTTTGAATATTGAAACATTTGTTGGATCAGTTAAAATTAAAATAGAATAACTAACTTTTAATTAAAATGATACGGTTTAAATTTATATAAAAATATGTCCAACATTTATTGGTAGATGATATTACAATATTATCTCATATAATATTTTAAAATATGACATTTTTTAGGTTTTTCAATGGGTTTTTATTTTATTATTATTTAATATTTTAGGAGATTCCAAAAGTTCCCCTCACCTCAATTATAAAATAGCACCTCCTCCCTCACTTATTCACTTCACATTAAGCCTTCAATATTATCCATCCACTATTCATTTCCCTTCTCCACATCCCTAGTCACATTTTAGAGTTGATTTTCTTCTCAAAACACCTACTCTAGTGAATTTAAGTGGCGATCAATAGGTATCTCTTCAAATAATAGGAGCTTTAGATATATATGATGGAAACCTTAACTAAGCTATTGGTTAATGTCACAATCTCATTATTATCTAAGATTGTTTATACATAAGTATTTAAGGGCTATATTTTTATTCCATGTTCAAGTTTCTTAAAAAAATTCCATAATACTGTCAATATTCTTCTACAATTATTTAAAATCATTTTTACTCAGATATAAATTTTCAAAAAATGGTTTAAAAGGAATCTTTTTTTTTAATTTTCATGCGAGGTTCACATTTAATTTTATAGAAAAATTATAAGAATAGTGTTCTTTAACTTATTAGTCATGAATGTATTTTTATGATTTCATAGCACCTTATAACATGATGTTTCCCTAACAACATTACGTGGTTGTTTTCAAATAATTTTTTTTTTGAATTTCATGGCATTTTAGGAAAAGAAAACATTTTTAAGGAAGAATAAATATTTTCCTAAAAAAATGTTTTCAAGTAATATCTCAAAATTATTTTTGCATTTAGAATAAAATTATTTGATGTTACTTATGATTTATGTTTTATATTATCCAATTTTACCATTCTTATTCTTTATTTGAACGGTTTATGTTTATTATGGAACAATATTTATGAAACCCATTTATTTTCCATGGGTTATGTTATTATTGAATGATGATTATCACACCCATTTTATTTCATGGTTTCTGATATGATGAATGAATTGGATTCTTATTGAACACATGTGTATGCTTCTTTTATGGTTGGGACTTATATCTCCCTCCAATGCATTGTATAAATATTCACAACTCATGAGATTGATCAAGATGGAATAGTATGTAAAACTAGTTCAGTAATACATGGATGGAATGGTATGTAAACTCAGTTCCATAACACAGGGTTGGAATGATGAGTGACCTCAATTTAGTAAAGGATACTGTCCTCTATGAAAGATATGATTTGTTATGCTTATGTATTTGTAGAGACCCGAAGCTTATCGTACATGGACATTAAATTACTTTTGCCGAATACTTAGTACATAACAAAAACACACACACAAGGATCGTAATAGTTTAGTGTCTTTGGAAACTCGGAACGTAATCTTCTAATTGTGGTGAAAGATCTTCAATATCTCCCATAAAGATCTTCCCTTTTTTTTACCTAAAACCTTTCTTTATATCCTGGGGAAAGGAAAACATAAAAGGGTGAGCTCAAATGCTCAGTAAGGGTAAGCAAAAGAAAAAAACATCAATCACATCATATTCATAAGAACATAACTTTTGCAAATCTTAACCTGCAAAAGATAGCATAATTTTATATCATGGGATAAATCATAGTAGTGAAAGTAATCCCAATAATCATAACTTAAAACATAAAACTTTGTGGCATACACACATAATCATAGAGAATCATTTTTTGGTAGTCAAGACTCATTGCCAAGATTATCTTAGTGGACAAAGTCCCTTTCTGAATCGAGTCACCCTCGTTCCAGTCCTGATTCACTAAACCGGTATAACCTACCGTTCCAGCCATGTCTATCTCATGAGATATAAAATCTTTACCCAATGCATTGGAGGGAGATATAGGTCCCACACATCTTATAATGAATCATTTCTTATGTGTTCCACATAATCATAAATCATACATCATCGCATAACACATGTAACAAAAATGGGATTCTTGAAACATCATGACATCATAAAACAAATCATATAAGGTAAATGACTTCATAGAAATAATTCCCTCAAAACATAATCAAATCAATGTAATAATAGGGATAAAAACATAACCCTATATTATCTTATATGGAAAATAATTTTGATAAAACATTTGAACTCCATTCTTGAGGAAATTATCCTTTCTTCTTCAAAAACATTTTCCTTTCTTAACATGTCATAAAATTTAAACTAAAAGAAGTTGAAATAAACTTGAAAACTTGTAAAGGAAGCTTCTTGGAAATAATTTTTTAAAAATCCATTCATTCAGTATAAGTAAAAAAAACAATCTTCATACTTTTGTCGAAAAAGTCAAGAAGTACCTCGTACGAAAAACGACAAATGATTCCTTTCATATCTTTTACTAAAAGCTCACCTAAGGGTAAAATTGGATTTAAACAATTGTAGGTGGATGGAAATAATATTACATATTGAGGAAACATGGATGTGGATGATAAAATACACCCCAGTAAATACTTATGAATAAACAATCTCGGATAAAAATGAGATTGTGATATTTCCCTTACCTTAGGTCCAACTTGCTTTGTAAGTGTCTGAACCTCCTCTTTTTGATGCGCCTTTTATTAGCCTCCACTTAAAGAACTAAGGATGGTCTTTGAAGAATACCAGGACCTCTAGGATGATACTACGGAAGTGAAGAAGGGATTTTGGTAGGTTTTGGCCGAGCTTGAAGGCTCAAAGTTGTGTGAGGAAGAGAGGGAGGAGGTGCCTATTTATAAGGGAGGAGAGGGGCACCTTAGGAATATCTCAAAATATTATTTTATATTAAAGTCAAAATCGGTTTATAATGGTTCCAAAGAGTCTTATTTCGAAGCTAAAGTGGGGATGGGTCTAAATCCTATCAACCAATAGGATTTAGACAAGTTTAGGGTATTATTTTAACCTTATCAAATAGATTTAACTCTAAGTTAAATAATTTAACTTTTACCGTGTCTTTTTGTTTTCTTTCACTATATGGTTAATACACTTACTATAACATGCCAAAAGAACCCCAAATTGTTTATTATTAATATAGATATCCTTATCTAAGTCATTTGGCCGAACCTTAGATTTTTAGGAATAAAATAACAATTAATAATATAATATTTTATTTAAAAACTATTTAGTGTCAATTTTGACACTATTTGATATATTATTTTTGTGAAAGTTATAACAGAATTATATGTTCGAACCAAGTTGATTAAATCAACACTAATATATCATAGTAACCTAGAAAATTAGTGGAATTCATAAAAAGTCTTAAATTACATTTATTTTGGTATTTATAATGTCAATTATGTCAATATTTCATTAATAAGATAATTACTGCATCATCTTTGTGTCATAAATAAATTAACTTATTCGATGTCTAAAAATTACAAATAAAATACCATTATGTAGGAAATCTTTTTATATTTCTAATGAATATTTAAAATCGAATTTATCTTATGTATAACCCTATATTAAAAATGTTTTAGTAAATAAACTTTGATTTTAACTCTTTTAACTCTTCTTTGAATTAAATAATAATAAATGTCCTAATCTAATCCAAGTGGGCCTAAATGATAATATTTTACACTTAAGGTTGTTTTTGGTCTAGATACACTTGTCCAATAGGATTAGGACATGTGTTAGGGTAATATTAATATCATTGTTACCCTTAATTACCCTATTTACTTTTAACCGTGGTAAATAAAAGTAAAAAGTTACTATTCACCAAAAATTATTTTCATCTCATTGAACCACATTTTACTTACTGACATAAATCGTGTCCCTCGTATTTTTGAAATTCCATTCACAGAAGCGGTAAAATTAAGTTTTATGAAAAATTCAGTTTTTTTAACTACCACTTAGTAGTTTCACTATTCATCAAAAATTGATGTTTTTCAGAACAATGCCAAAATTTCATCCTAAGCTATATTTCATATTCCAAATTCAAAAATGAAGTCTATTTTACCAAATTCATAACATAGAAGTTGCATTAATTAATTTTATAATTAAATCCCACTGTTAAAACAAATAGCATGTTTTTAAGAAACAATATCTATCAAAAGATTGACACTTGTTTATGTCTGGTTTAAATGTGAAATTACATCCAATGACCAACATTGTATTAAATTGTAAAAATATATTCTAAATATACTTTAAAACCACTCAAATTAATAGTTTATCACTATTAATTATTTTGATTAAAAAAGTTGTTTTTAATTATAATTTAGTAATTTTCACTATTCATCAGAATATGAAAGTTATCCGAAAAGTACCAAAATTTCACCTTAGGCTAAATTCGATACTACGAATCCAAAAATGAAGTCCATTTTGAGATCTAAAATTTCTAAAATTTTAAAAGGTGGTTATTACTATTCATAACGGCTAGTTATAATAATATTTTAATAGCATATCGTTGTTTAGTGAAACTCGGTATTGCGTACTACACACGCTATCGAGGAAGGTCGTGATTGCGTGTAATGAAAGGCAAGTCAAGGATGTGTGTTGTGCAAGCTCCTTTTGGTGTAGCGTATAACACAAGACATTAATAAAATTAAAAAGAATATTTTTCATAAAATCTCGGGCAGTTACATTCTACCCCCCTTAAAATGAATTTCGCCCTCGAAATTCGTCGGGGTTATAAATGGTTTACTATTCAAAAGTTTCTTTAATAGAAACCCACATCGTAAAAAAATACCAAAACTTGACTTTAAAAAACTAAAGTATGAAATGTAACGATTACCCAAATAAACTAATCGTTGGGTTTCCACATAGGTGAAAATATGGATATGGAAGAGAAATCTAACCATCATGTTCTGATGGAGAGTGGTAGAGAACATGGCTATGGAAAAGCCAGTAATCACAAATCCATAGATTTGTGATGATATAAGGTACCATCTGATTCATCAGGTATAAGATCACTAGGACAACATTTTTGGTTTTCAAGATCATTTCCCTAAAGTTGAAAATTTGCTTAGAATAAATACTTAATTTATTTTGGTACAATCTCACTGTTGTTCGTGCCTTGAACAATTTCCACTTCATCTCTTAAATAAATGAAGTTGAATTTGTTATTCGTGAAGTGTTAGCAGATCATGTGATAGAATGACAGGTCATTCCAACTGTCTCAAACAAAAGGTTAGAAAAAATTATATACATAAGTCGATCTATAGTGAGATTAATCATATATGGTTCCTAAAATGGACTTATACTTCATATATCATACTGCTTAATATAATAAAACTAGTTTCTACTAAACAGGGACTTCCTGTAGGCCAGTGGTAGGCGATAAAGGCCAGTCGCACTTCGGTTGTGGGTTCGATTTCCACAGCCTTGTCTGACGCAATGGGCTGTCACCCGCCCTGCAGGGTGTCCTTTTTCTAAAACTATATTACTATAACATCCAATCAATAATATCGAAAAAAATTCTATCTTTAAACAATACTAACTTATGTCCAACATAATCCATTCCAATCTTTAGGCTTATCCATAATACTGCAGTCCACTCTCATAACATAGTGAAAACGATTACCAGAGATCTAACACCATCGTCGATCCCCATATATCATAAGGTATGTTTTGTTGGTCACATTCCAAACATTCAAAGTCCTTAATCGTGTATTCTCTTGAATACCTTAGTGAAAACATGAATGCTATTAAAAGTTAACACATTCCACATACCAAAATCCTCAAAATTCTATATACTCAAACCATGATATCACTTAGTTCTTATATTAATCATGAGCTCCTGAATACTGTTAAACATTTTGTTTTCTCGTTTTCCCTTCATTATGCGCATATTATCTTATTTCCAAAAATATCTCAATTACTTTGAATACAACATTAGACCAATACATAAATTTTCCAATACTCCATGATATAATATTATTTTGGAATCCAATTACATAAACACTAAATCATTCCACCACATCATTGTCATATTCAACATCGCCAATAGTGATCGCATGTGACTTCCCTTTGTCCTTTGCCTTCAGTGTTTGCTCATGTTGATCATCACTAACCCTTGGATTAGGGCATTTATTATCATAATTCCCCATTTCCTTGCACTTGAAGCATTTAAGTGTTGGTGGTGCGTTCTCTACAGTGTTTTCTTTATTCACATCATTAGAATCCCGTTTTCCATTACTTCGAAACTCAGCTGCTCGATGACCTTCTTTTCCACACTTAAAACATTTTCTAGTCCCTTTAAGACAATCTCCACCATGCTTCATTCCACGCTTTGTGCATAAGGAAACATTCATCTTCTTTTCACCATTATTCTGAGATTTCTCCTTGAACTCCATCTTTTGTTTCTTGTCAAAACCATGAGATGGATATGTAACACCAACTTCCATTTCTACCTTGATAGCACAAAGCACAATTTCTTCATAGCTATTGAAGTCTCTTATAGCTAATGCCCTTCGAAGACTTGGTTTTAAGCCACTGAAAAATCGATCAACTTTACTTTCAGGTTGGATGAAAATGCCAGATGCATACCTTGCAAGTCTTGTAAAATTTGCTTCTTATATACCAAAAGATTCATCATCCTTTTTCTTTAGTTCAAGTAACTCCTTCTCCATCTTTGTTCGAAGAATACGAGGGAAGTACATACTGAAAAACAAGTTCTTGAACTCGTCCCATTCCATGGACTCAATTTCATCTCCTTGCCTCGTTTTCTTGATAAGATTCCACCATTGATCAGCTTCACCTTCCAAACGATATACTGCTAAGATGACTTTATCATGTTCTGAACATTGAAGAACTGAAAATATCTTTTCAGTGGTACTGATCCATTGTTTAGCAACAAGTGGATCGGAAGTCCCACTGAAAGAAGGTGGACGTTGCCTCATGAAGGACTCAATAGAATATTGTTCCTTTCTCTGCTCATTTGGAAGTCCAGAATGATTCATAGCTTGTGTAAGTATAGCAATAAGATTTTGCACTCCATATCCCATAACATTTGTTTGTTCAGGAGAACAATCATTGCATTGTCCATTGCATTGATCAACACGGTTCCTTCGGGTTCCAGCCATCGTCTAAAACCCAAAAAGAAGAGTGTGAGAGGCAAAAATCATGCTAGGGAAAACAACCTAATAAAGGGGGAGTACCTTCAATATCTAACATCTTAGGTTTAATTCTATGATCGTTAGCGTAGTTCTAGTACTATAACCTATACGTATAATTAACCTTAGAGACATTCCTAGACATACTGTAGAAATATCTCTAGGGATCTCACTAACGTTTTCGCATCCTAGTTTCCAAAGGTTGACTAAACCTTTCCTATGATACCAACTGTAGAGACCCGAAGCTTATCGTACATGGACATTACATTACTTTTGCGGAATACTTAGTACATAACAAAAACACACACACAAGGATCGTAATAGTTTAGTGTCTTTGGAAACTCGGAACTTAATCTTCTAATCGTGGTGAAAGATCTTCAATATCTCCCATAAAGATCTTCCCTTTTTTTACCTAAAACCTTTCTTTATATCCTGGGGAAAAGAAAACATAAAAGGGTGATCTCAAATGCTCAGTAAGGGTAAGAAAAAGAAAAAAAATCAATCACATCATATTCATAAGAACATAACTTTTGGAAATCTTAACCTGCAAAAGAGAGCATAATTTCATATCATGGGATAAATCATAGTAGTGAAAAGTAATCCCAATAATCATAACTTAAAACATAAAACTTTGTGGCATACACACATAATCATAGACAATCATTTCTTGTTAGTCAAGACTCATTTCCAAGACAATCTTAGTGGACAAATTCCCTTTCTGAATCGAGTCACCCTCGTTCCAGTCCTGATTCACTGAACCGGTATAACCTACCGTTCCAGCCATGTCTATCTCATGAGATATAAAATCTTTACCCAATGAATTGGAGGGAGATATAGGTCCCAACCATCTCATAATGAATCATTTCTTATGTGTGCCACATAATCATAAATCATACATCATCGCATAACACATGTAACAAAAATGGGATTCTTGAAACATCATGACATCATAAAACAAATCATATAAGGTAAATGACTTCATAAAAATAATTCCCTCAAAACATAATCAAATCAATGTAATAATAGGGATAAAAATAGAACCCTATATTATCTTAGATGCAAAATAATTTTGATAAAACATTTGAACTCCATTCTTGAGGAAAATATCCTTTCTTCTTCAAAAACGTTTTCCTTTCTTAACATGTCATAAAATTTTAAACGAAAAGAAGTTGAAATAAAATTGAAAACTTGTAAAGGAAGCTTCATGGAAATAATTTTTTAAAAATCCATTCATGCCGTATAAGTTAAAAAAAACATTCTTCATACTTTTGTCGAAAAATTCAAAAAGTACCTCGTACGAAAAACGACAAAATATTCATTTCATATCTTTTACTAAAAACTCACCGAAGGGTAAAATTGGATTTAAACAATTGTAGGTGGATGGAAATAATATTACATATTGAGGAAACATGGATGTGGATGATAAAATACACCCCAGTAAATACTTACGAATAAACAATCTCGGATAAAAATGAGATTGTGATATTTCCCTTACCTTAGGTCCGACTTGCTTTTTAAGTGTCTGAACCTCCTCTTTTTGACGCGCCTTTTATTAGCCTCCACTTAAAGAACTAAGGATGGTCTTTGAAGAATACCAGGACCTCTAGGATGATACTAGGGAAGTGTAGAAGGGATTTTGGCAGGTGTTGGCCGAGCTTGAAGGCTCAAAGTTGTGTGAGGAAGAGAGGGAGGAGGTGCCCTTTTATAAGGGAGGAGAGGGGCACCTTAGGAATATCTCAAAATATTATTTTATATTAAAGTAAAAATCGGTTTATAATTATTCCAAAGGGTCTTATTTCGAAGCTAAAGTGGGGATGGGTCGAAATCCTATCACCCAATAGGATTTAGACAAGTTTAGGGTATTATTTTAACCTTATTAATTAGATTTAACTCTAAGTTAAATAATTTAACTTTTACCGTGTATTTTTGTTTTCTTTCACTATATGGTTAATACACTTACTATAACATGCCAATCGAACCCCAAATTGTTTATTATTAATATATATATCCTTATCTAAGTCATTTGGCCGAACCTTATATTTTTAGGAATAAAATAACAATTAATAATATAATATTTGATTTAAAAACTATTTAGTGTCAATTTTGACACTATTTTATATATGATTTTTGTGAAAGTAATAACAGAATTATATGTTCGAACCAAGTTGATTAAATCAACACTAATATATCATAGTAACCTAGAAAATTAGTGGAATTCATAAAAAGTCTTAAATTACATTTATTTTGGTATTTATAATGTCAATTATGTCAATATTTCATTAATAAGATAATTACTGCATCATCTTTGTGTCATAAATAAATTAACTTATTCGATGTCTAAAAATTACAAATAAAATACCATTATGTAGGAAATCTTTTTATATTTCTAATGAATATTTAAAATCGAATTTATCTTATGTATAACCCTATATTAAAAATGTTTTAGTAAATAACCTTTGATTTTAACTCTTTTAACACTTCTTTGAATTAAATAATAATAAATGTCCTAATCTAATCCAAGTGGGCCTAAATGATAATATTTTACACTTAAGGTTGTTTTTGGTCGAGATAAACTTGTCCAATAGGATTAGGACATGTGTTAGGGTAATATTAATATCATTGTTACCCTTAATTACCCTATTTACTTTTAACCGTGGTAAATAAAAGTAAAAAGTTACTATTCACCAAAAATTATTTTCATCTCATTGAACCACATTTTACTTACTGACATCAACCGTGTCTCTCGGATTTTTGAAATTCCATTCACAGAAGCAGTAAAATTAAGTTTTATGAAAAATTCAGTTATTTTAACTACCACTTAGTAGTTTCACTATTCATCAAAAATTGATGTTTTTCAGAACAATGCCAAAATTTAATCCTAAGCTATATTTCATATTCCGAATTCAAAAATGAATTCTATTTTACCAAATTCATAACATAGAAGTTTCATTAATTAATTTTATAATTAAATCCCATTGTTAAAACAAATAGCGTGTTTTTAAGAAACAATATCTATCAAAAGATTGACACTTGTTTATGTCTGGTTTAAATGTGAAATTACATCCAATGACCAACATTGTATTAAATTGTAAAAATATATTCTAAATATACTTTAAAACCACTCAAATTAATAATTTATCACTATTAATTATTTTGATTAAAAAAGTTTTTTTTAATTATAATTTAGTAATTTTCACTATTCATCAGAATATGAAAGTTATCCGAAAAGTACCAAAATTTCACCTTAGGCTAAATTCGATACTCCGAATCCAAAAATGAAGTCAATTTTGAGAGCTAAAATTTCTAAAATTTTAAAATGTTGTTATTACTATTCATAACGGCTAGTTATAATAATATTTTAATAGCATATCGTTGTTTAGTGAAACTCGGTATTGCGTACTACACACGTTATCGAGGAAGGTCGCGATTGCGTGCAATTCAAGGCAAGTCAAGGATGTGTTTTATGCAAGCTCCTTTTGGTGTAGCGTACAACACAAGACATTAATAAAATTAAAACGAATATTTTTCATAAAATCTCTGGCTGTTACAGTATTTTCCAAAATTCCATGTTCTATGTCAATGTTATTCTTTTATGATTTATTTCATAAGAGTTTTTATGACTCGAGAATATGATATTTGATATACATGGTATAATTTTCATATTTGTATACCTTATGTTTATGTTATAATTCATAAATATTTTTTACCCTTACTAATAATTTTATATCACCCTTTCTTATGTTATCTTTTCCATAGGATATAAAGAAAAAAAATTGGTAGGAGAACTGATGGGTACGATCTTTGTAGGAAACATTGAAGATATTTCACTAGACTTAATGTTGGTCTTACATGTTTCCAAGAGAACCAAAATAATACAGTCTTTGGGAATAAATTTGGGAAATTTTTAAATATTCCAAAATATTAATGTAGGCTCCATTTAAATCAATTTTGGGTTTTCATAGTTGGTATCAAAGTAAAAAGGTAGGAATCCTATCCTTGGGAACTCTCATGAGTGAAAATTGGATGAAGTATGGTTGTAGCACCGCTATATTTTTATTATATAGATTCTTTTTGATTTCTTTGATTTCTTGTTTCATATGCTACACCAATATTATCTTATGCTACAAACAACACTGGTGTAGCTTTCAGTATAGGCAACACTTTTCTTGGCTTGTGTTACACACAATTTCAGGTTATTTCTAAATATTTCATTTCATGTAAGATAGAGTTTAAGTGAACAAATAAATACTATTATGTTACATTTAACCTCACCATTATAATGCCAGGTAATAAAATAATTAACTAAATTCTGTAAATATTCTTGAAAATTGTTTATATAATTAATTATTTTTTGATCACTTAATGATAAATGAAAATATAACCCTTTTTAAATAAAAGAAAAGTGTTTTTTGAAAAAAAAATATTTAAATCAAATAAGTGAGTTTACAAAGTAATAAGATAACTTTTTATGGATTTATTCATGAAATATATATGTAATATATTCAAACTAATTATTAAAACTCATATTATATGTTTTCTAACCATGAAATTAGAAAAAATTTAATTTTTGGGATAAAATATGTATTTTTCATAATATTTAGTTCTGTCACCTTTTGATGGGACACCCATTTTAAATAAATATTTTAACAAATTTATATATTCTATGTGAAAAAGTAAACTTATTATTTTGTATATTAGTAACAATATTATCTTAGGGATAATTTTTTGTATTTTTCAAAAATGTTTCATTTTTTTTTGATAAATAGTGAAAAATACTACATTATAGTTAGTAACTAATTATTCTTTTAAATAAATGTTATTATTTAAACTAATTTTTAAAGTCACAACATATCAATAATAAATGTATTAATATAATTTAGGTCATTGGAATAATTTTTATTTTTAAATTTGATTGAAAAATTCATTTATCTTTTGAACGTCACTTTTACTCGCCTTCTACCAACATTTGTTGGATTAGCATTAAAAATAATTTTATCTCTTCTGTGAATTGAATATTTTAAAAGGACATAAAATGTTATAATTAGTATCAAAATTTTGGTCAAATAAGATCAAAATAATTTTTGGTTAATAGTAACTTTAGTATTTTATTTACCACGGTTAAAGGGTAAATGATGTAAATGAGGGTAAAAATTATATTATTTATTATAATATTATAAAATTACCTTAACACTCATCCTAATTTAATTGCATGAGTGGTTTTTGACACAAATAAACCTTAGGTATAAATTATCACCTTTATATTCCACTTTGGTAAGAAGATGTTATTTATTGTGTTTTATTTAAAGATAAGTTAAAAATGTCACACTCATATTTGTAATAAGTGAATCATTATTATTATATGGTTATATTTATGAAAAACTAGACTAAAAATATTCCATTAAAATCTAAATTATTTATCCACATCTGGATAATTTGTTTTTAATTTTTAGACATTAAATAATTAAATTCAATTGTGACACAATTATGATGTCGTAATAGATTTATTGAAGGATGAATAAAATAAATCATATTAATAATATTAAAAAACATATAATTTGAGATATTTGATTTCATAAATGAATTTTATGGATTACATTTACATGTTAGGGATGATTTAATGTAACTTTTTTTAAGTAATCAAGTTTTTATGATTTTTTAAAAAAGTCATGTAATGAATAGTGTCAGAATTGACATAATTCATTTCTTAAAATATAAAATATTTAAATAAATGATATAAAATTTCTAAAAATCTAATATTTGACCAAAAAGTTGAGATATTTCTAAAAAAATTATGAATGACTCATTAATATTTCGTTTCTCATGTTATGGTAATTATTTTAACCCTCAAAGTGTAAATTACTTGATAAAATAGTATGAGTTAGAAGGGAGTTAAACAAAACGGTAAGGATTAAAAAATATTCAAAGATGCATGATTTTAATTGGATGATGATAATTAGAAAAAAAAATTAATCATATAATCAAAATAAATCATTTTGGGAGTATTTTGAATTGAAAATAAATTTATATTAATTTAATGCATTTAATAATTCCTAAAGTTCACCACCCCACTCTTATAAACGGGAACCTCTACTTCTATTTTATTCACACCTCTAAAATACGTTTCCAAGGCTAATCCCTACCCATTTCTCCACCCAAATTCCCTTACATCATCCTAGATTCCATACTTTGGGTATAAATCCCATCTAATGAGTATTTTTGGGAAAATCAAATGGAGACACTCGAAGAAGATGTAATTATTTTAGCAACTCTCTCAAGGTTCTTTTCTTCTTCACATTCCTTTTCCGAATTATTTTCCTTAATAAATTAATAAATCCACTTTATAATATATTCTACGATGTTTTAATGATTATCATACTACCATATTTTTCCTTTTACCCATCCAATGAAAAATAATATCACCATGTGTGCATATATATAGCTTACCGTCTCCACGCCATGGTGTAAACTGTTTTTCTTTAGTACTTTATTTAGATGGGTATAATGATGAATATAATTGAAATAAATAATAAATTTCACTTGATAAGAATTATTTATAACTAATATATCATATAATTCCATACCATATTACCATTAAGGTAATGATATCATCACTCGTGTATACGTACGACTTAAGTTTTCATGACACGATCAGACTCATCGTCAACTACAACCATTAATTAATGGTTATGAAAATATATATAATTAATAAGTATGAAATATATGAAATAATAATTATAATTAATATTTATATATACATATATTTCATTTAATTTATTCCATTCAATACAATAAGAAAATAGAAACAGCATTCATGCATACATACGGCCTACCGTCTTCATGAACAATGTTTTCCCTTTCATTTATCAAACTATTATATATATAATTATATACTGAATATATATTATATATATATATATAATTTTACACTTTTTTCAAGTAAGTATATAATGATCAATGTAATATAATCTATAATAATAATTCAAAACATGTACGATAAACAAAGTGATTATTACTCGAAAAAATGTTTTAACAAGGAATTGTTAAATAAATGGGTAATATAAAGTTAGAAATGAATAGTATATGATATAATAAATATTATTTTGATTCTTTTACAAGTACTAATATGTTTTAATATACTATAAAGTAGTTTTGGACACGTACAGAAGAAATCATACCAAAAGTAAGGGATAATTACACAATCTCATTATTATCCGATACGGGGTGCTTCTTGACTTTTCTAGAAAAAGTATGAGAAGAATTTTTTTTAACTTATACCGCATGATCATATTTTTATGATTTCATTATTTATTATTAACTTGAAGATTCATTTATAAGTTTTCAATGTTATTTTTAAATAAATTCTTTTCTTTTAAAATTATGTGGTGTTGTAAGAAAAGAAAACATTTTTGAAAAAGAAAGGATATTTTACTCAATAATTAATTTCAAGTGTTTTATCAAAATTATTTTCCATCTAAGATGAAATTATGTAATAAGTTTATTTTTCATGTAAAATATACCTATTATTCATATGGTTTTATTGTGTTTTTTATTTAATGTTATTAATTAAATCCATTTGTTTTACATGGATTATGTTATGATGAAATGATGTTCAAGAAACCCATTTTATTACTTATGAAATTATGAATGTTTTATGTTTTTGTGGAACATGTAAGAATGTTTTCATTATTTAATTGGTGGAAAATATATCTCCTTTTGACGTATTGGGTAAAAATGAACAACTCATGAGGTATATACGTTTTTCGTGAACCGGGTTTCATGTTCACAATTCTATGTGTGGACATGATTTTCATGTTCATAATTTTATGTGTGGACATGGTTTTTATGTCCATATGTTTATGAAAGTTCCTGATTTCATGTCCTTAATGAGTGATCCTATTACTATTTATACATGGTAAAAAAATTACACGTTGATTTTTATTCCACAATTATATTCCTTATATGAATTTAATGGTCATATGGTTTATGTTGATTGATTTATTTATGATTCAAGTTTTCTTTTGATATGATAAGAATGATCTTATAATGTTATGATTGCATTCTAATACCCTTTATGATCATGTTTAATTTTACATATCACCCTTTTTTACTCTTACTAAGAATCTGTGATCACCCTTTCTTATGTTTTCTTTTCCCTAGGTTATAAATAAATGTTTTAGGCAAGAGTACAAAAAAGGGATGATCTTTGTAGGAATCCTTAAAGATCTTTCACTAGAAAATATGTTTTTGTTCCTAGTTTCCAAAGGTTCTAAACTAATACAACCTTTAGACATCTATTTTTTTAATGTATTTAGTATTCCAAAAAATTAATTTAATGTACATGTACAACAATATTGGGTCAATATAGTTCGTATCATAGAAAATGTTTAGTCAACCTTTGAAAACAAGTATGAGAAAACTTTAGTGAGATACCTATAAATATTTATGAGTATATTTCTACGGATGTTCTAAGGATATTTATAATTATAGGTTTCAAATCCTAGAATTTTTGTAATGACCATGAATTACCTAGGATTAAACCTAATATATCATATATTGAAATATTATAATAATTTCCCTTAATTATGTGTTTTCCATCTATTAAAAGTATTTATTACACTTTTATTTCTTGTGTTAGTGAATATCTAGGACTAGATAGAACATAATTAACATTTAATGTTTTAGATATGGAAAGCATGGGAATTATATGTCATAAGAGTAAATATCATGAAGAGAATTAGGAAGGTGGTATGAGTGTTGGTTATATAATTGAGGATAAAGATACTAAAAATTACAAGTGAAAGGTATGGGATGATCTAACAATATTTTTTCCTTAAACATAAGAATCTTGATTACATTAAGGTTGAAGAACCTTAATATATGATTTCCATTTCATATTCTTAGAATGAATAAAATAATGAATCCTGAGTAATGAGTTAATAATAAAGATGGATGAAAGGAGTGTATATGTTTTGGAATTCAAGGATTATATATAATTATTTTTAGAATAAGTTTTCACTAAGGACTGAAAAAGATATGTTGAACGGTGATGAAGACTTAGAAAAGTGATTTATAGAAAAGGTAATATTTTTATTAAGGGAAGGTAACCCTTAATGTGTTCAATATGTGGAGAAAATTGTGTTTATCTTGGATAATGGAATGTTGTATATGATTAATTATACAACACTGATTAAGGATTTCTTGGACATGTGGATTATGATATCATGGATGACGTTTCAAAATTTTTGTAATTTACGAATCTATCCATTAAAATTTGCAATAAAGAAACATGCATGTATTCAATAAGGATATATTATTTATTTAGGTTATTACCATGACTCAAGAGAATACATAAGGAAGGTGTTCACATGTTTCGAATGTGACCAACAGGACATACCTTATCACAAATTGGGGATAAATGTTAAGACGAGTTAGTGCACCTCTTTTAAAAGATTGTGATTTTCAATTTTCAGAAGGATTGTTAGGTTATCCATTTATGGAAATTAAAATTTAAACATTGAATTATTTTTATTAGATTAAAGTATTATCTCACTATTGGTGGACTTCTGTATGTTTGATAACTTATCCTAACATTTTTTTTGAGATAGATGGAATGACCTATAATTCTATTTATGGATCACATGATCAGATAAAACTTCCAGAATGAAAAATGAAAATTTATTTCATTGAATAATAGATGAAGTGGAAATAGTTCAAGGCATGACCAAAAATGATATTATTATAAAATAAAACAATTATATATTCTAATACAAATTAATGAACATTAGGAAAAGGCATCAGGATGTAATAGGGTTTCATATTATAATCATTTTTTATGATATCAATGAACTTTTTCATGATTCATTAGTATATGGTTTTGTTATTTTTAACATTATCTAGATCACCCACTTTCTTGTGATCAGTAGTCCTTACCAATCTCAATGGTTTTTTATGCTTTTCATCCATGGCCAAATCTTCTCTTATGTTCTCCTATGTAGATACATAGTTAGGATTTACTTTGGGTAACTTTAATTTTAAAACTATTCCTTTCATAAGAAAATTAATACTTAATTTTTATGATTTAAATTTCTATTAAAGAAACTTTCTATTATTAATCCTTTTATAACTCATCCAAATTTTTAGTGTGAAATTCATTTTAAGGGGGTAAAATGTAACACCCTGAGATTTTTAGGAGATAAATTAATTTTCATTTATTTTATTTCTTATATTATACACTACACCAATACTATATTTCACTAAAAAAAACACTGGAATAGTTTTTGGTATACGTAACACTATGCTTGGCTTGTGTTACACACAATTTCAAGTTCTTTTTAAAGATTTCATTTCATGCAATATCGGGTTTAAGAGAAAAACTAAATATTATTATGTTACCTTATAACCTAGCCATTCTAATGGAGGGTATGAATAGTATTAACTGAATTATGAAAATATTCTATACACATGTTTATATTATTAGTTATTTGGTAATCAATTTATAATAAATTAAAATAAATGTATTTTTAAATAAAATGAAATGTTTTCTGAAAAACTATTTAACTACAATTAAGTGAGTTTATAAAGTAATAAAATAAATTTGGGTAGATTTTATTAATGATATATATATATATATAATATATAATATTAAATCTAATGATTAAAACTCATCTTATATGTTTTTTAAACATGATATACGAACAAATTATATTTTTCAAATAAAAGATGTATTTTTCAAAAAATCAAGTTCTGTCACCTATTGATGGGGCACCCATTTTAAATCGTGTTTTAACACATTTTTATATTATATTTGACAAAATAAACATATTCTTTGAAATAATAGTATCAAAATTATCTTAGGGTGATATTTTGGTATTTTTCTAAAAAGTTTAATTTTTTGACAAATAATGAAAAATACTACATTATAGTAAAAAACTAATTTTTTGTTTAAATAATTTTTATTCTTTAAACTGATTTTTAAAGTCAAAATAGTTCAATAATACATGTATTAATCCAATTAGTTTCATTGGGATAATTTTTATATTGAAATTATACTAAAAAAATATTGATTTTTTGAACGAATCTTTTACCAGCCTTCTTGTCACATCTGTGGGATTAGCATTAAATGTAATTTTACCACTTTGTTAAATTGAATTTTGAAAAACATAAATACACAGTTGTAATAAATATGAAAATTTTGGTCTAATATGATCAAAATAATTTTGGTGAATATTAAATTTAGTATTTTATTTACCACAGTTAAAGGGTAAATCAGGAAAATAAGGGTAAAAATAATTTTAAGTTATTATAAAATTAAACTAACACATGTTCTAATATCATTGGTTGAGTGGGTTTCTACCAAAATCAACCATATGTCGAAATGTTAATTTTTTAAACTTATTGGGTAGTAATATAACATTTATTTTGTTTTATTTAAAGATAAGTTAAAAATTCCATACTCATATTTTTAATATGTCAGTTATTTTTAATATATTGTTATATAGAAGAAATGTAAAACTATGAAATTGTGAAGTAAGAACCTTAGATTTGATCGCATGTATGACACGCAATACTAAACACATAAATGAATATAATGTCCTGAGTAAATATAATTTTTTTAATATTTTAAATAAATTCAATATAATTTATAGCTAGGAATGCATGAGATACTGATTTAGTGTGTGAAATAAGCAAAAACAAGTTTCTTTAATGTATTATGCAACACCCGAGAGGAACCTTCCTCAATATCTTGTGTTATACGCAAGAATTAATTTCATCAAATAACAATGTATTATTAAAATATAATTATTTAATATAATAATACTAAACCTAGATGTTATACTAGCAGTTAGGAATAGTATTAACTAACTAATTAAAATATATGATTTACACAAATATAAATTAAATTAATAGGTTACCAATTCATTAGAAATTAAAATACAAACCAATTGAATATAGAGAAAATATTATAATTTTTATGCTCATAAGGTGTCTTAATAAATTAAATGATATTACTGAAATATATATGTCTCCTTTTCAATCAATTTTTTTCTAACCATACAATATATTCAAAATATATAAGATAATAATAAACTCAATATTACACATAAAACAAATATTTTTATTACAGAACTTTTATAGAATTTTAGTTAAGAACCCATTTTAAATCCAATTTTTTACCATTTTATAAATATTATATGTCAAAATAAACTTGATCTATGAAATATGAACATAAAAATCCAGTTTTGGTGAATTTTTTATATTTTCCTATAAAGATTCATTTTTTAATGAGTAATTAAAAATACTGAATTTTAATTCAAAACATATTTTTCATCTAATTTAATTATAAGGATAAATTTTGTTTTATATTAGTTTTAATTTTTAATTATAAATTATTTTTATCAATTAATCCATTGTAGGTAATTGTAATCAATTTCACTTTGAAAATGATTAAAAAACATTGCAAACCATCAGAAATTTTTACTTTAAAAACTCATATTGTTTTCCCAATTATGGGATGAATTGAAATTTAATTTCTACCAATATTGTTATTGGAATTTAGAAAAAATAGATTCCATGTTTGGAATCATCATAATTTATAAATTAAAATAAGTTCAACTTATTTTTTTATCCAAAATTTTAGTGAGTATAATTAAAATTAATTACAACGATTAAGGTTAAAATAAGCTTAATAAGATATTAAACCATAGCCTCAAGGCCTAAATATACCTATAAACTTGTCCAAAATCCATTAGCTGGAAATATTTAGACCCTATAATCCATTTTCTAAATTTTTTTCCATTATTGGTCCACCAAAAATAAACAATACATGGATGGGCTTCCTTTCTTTTAAAATATTACAGGAGATTCCACCCTTCCTCCATTATAAAAGGCCTCCTTCACCTCCACTTCCCCACACATCTCAAGCCCCTTTGGCTTGACCAAATTCTACCAAAATGGCCTCCCAACATCCATA
This sequence comes from Viscum album, assembly GCA_963277665.1. Classification (NCBI taxonomy): domain Eukaryota; kingdom Viridiplantae; phylum Streptophyta; class Magnoliopsida; order Santalales; family Viscaceae; genus Viscum; species Viscum album. The sequence continues at coordinate 190,375,397 of OY728131.1, forward strand.
TATTCTTATTTAAGCCTCAATTTTTGAAAAAATATTTCCATGAAAGTATTTTACTACTAACCAAAAGAAGTTAGTTGATTAGGAGGTAACACCTTCCCTCAAACTCCATTATTTTTTTATCCACTCCCTCAAGTATCCTTATTCCATGATTTCATAACAAAACTAGTATCCTAAATATAATAGGATTTTTTTATTATAAGGATTTTAATTACACTTACACACACCTCCATCTAATGGATAAAGAACATACCCATTACGTATAGGAGGACTACTACCTAGCAAAAAACGGATTGTTTAATTTTCCTTTATCGCCTCTCATGGTGGCCATTATCATAAATTCTCTATTTAAATATTTTGTATATGTAATTTATTATAAATTTAATCTTATTAAATTAAATTACAACACATATCCTTATACATTCCAATTATTGTGGAAATGATAACATCGTTCGTGTAAGTGTAGACTACAACCCCCACAAAGCGATGTGATTCGTTCATGATATACATGGAACATATAGAGGATGGTTTTAGTTAAACATATGTAAAATAAAAAACATATATAAAATATTCATAACATTAGTATATTTCAATAAATATAATATATATCATTTTCTTTATTACCCTTCCTCACACTTTTAAAGAGATACTGTCATTCATGGACGTGTGCAATACCGCCTTCTCGACATAGTGTGACTCTTGTTATATAAAAAATTATATATATGAGTATGTATTAATTAATAACATATTATTTTATATATAATTATCATTCTATAAATATTTTAGTTATTTATATTCTTTCCACAATGATCATTAAAAAAATGGGAATGTTACTCATGTGTGTGTATAGCCTACTATCATCATAAGTGTAATGTTGTTTCATTTTTCATAACCATATTTAATTATTTATTTGAAAATTAAAATTTATTTATAAATATGAAAATTATTTCATTTTTATTATTCTAGATATGTTATATAATGAACCCTTTTACCATAGTTCGCCTGCCAAAGTTATTTTTGACACATAAACTAAAATTGGTCAAAACACCCGACATAAATTTAATTGTTTAAGAACTTTTACACAACATTATAATAAGTGAAATTAAATTAATTATAAAAATTAAATTGGTTCTAAAGGAAGTATAAAATTAACATAATTTTATTATATAGTAATTTAAATGACGTCCACCCAATAAGAAACACAAGTTATGGGATTTTTGTCACATTTTCATTCCGTGAGGCATACTTAATTGTTTTGCACATTATTTATTATATATGGTGTACATAATTGCACTTTGAAATAAAATATCATGAATTATATTATCTTTATGGTGTTTAAATTTTTTATTTAAGGATTATTACCTTTGTGTTTTCCAATTCATTTGTTACTACATTAGTAAGGGATTTCTGTCTCAATTTTCATTCTTTTGAGACATAATTGTTGTTATGCACCAAGTTTATTCTATATGGTGTATATATTTTCATTGACATGTAATGTCATGAATTAATTTATTCTTATGATATTAGGAGCTTTTTATATTATTCCTTCATGAGGCTTATTATTTTAAATGTTTCAAAGTGGAATTGGACACTTTGGGCTGTTTAAATATTATTTTCCTCTATAAAATATTTAATGATCTTTAAATGGTATTTAAACTCGAGTAAATTAAAATAAATTTTAAAATAAAACATTTCATTATCCACTAGTTATTCATGAACCTTTTCAATTATTAGTACCATTTTTCCACTCTTTTTTACTCAAATAGTTTTAGAAAATTTTATTAATAAAACCATATTTCATTTCACACTTTAGTTAGAGAATATCTTTTTTTCTAAAAACCATGTTTTATTAAAATGTTTTAAAAAAATTATCCTTTTAAAATTGTTTATTAAATACATTTTTCACTTTTTATCTTTCCCCAATGTTTTCACAATAATCTTATTAGATCTTTCCCGACAAGGCATTTCTCAAACCTTTAACTCGTACAAAAAGAATATTCTTTTACCTCATATGACATTTACAGATTTATACATCATCATTTCTTTGAAACCATTTTTTCTAGTTTAAAATTATTTTTTAAAATTATTTTTTTTTAAATGGATTTTCAATGAAAAATATTTTCAAAATATTTTTCAAAAGAAAAGGACATCTTCCACTAGAATATTTTTAAAACATATTATTTTATTTAACCAATGAAAACAACCCTCTATTTTACCCCACTTAGGATTTTTTTGTTCATATCATCTTTATTCTTGATATCGTTGGTTTAAGATTGAATTATACAGGAATATTATTCATAAACAATATTTTAATGTAATTATCAAGTCCCCTTGAAATATTCCATTTCATATGATCATTGAGCATTAAATTTTCCTTAATTATCTATTTTATTTTTCTTAGATATTATTATTTCTTGAGTTGTATTCCATTTTACATATAGTTCCTACGTTGAAATTTATTTTATTATTTATGAAATTATTGATAAATCTATAATTATCTTTCAATACGGTTATTTGATAAAGCGTATTGTTTATTTTGATTATTTAATATGTGTAAATCTTTGCAAAGGGAATGATAGGAGGATCACAGACATTATATACCTCTGTAATGCATCGATAGGTTCTCATGAGACAAATTATTGTGAAAATGGGTTTATACCTATAGTTTTTAAACCATCTTGTGAAAGGTATTTGTGTTAATAGGTTTTCATATACCTTATACATGATGTCCATTGAAAAGTAATTTCCATCATTTAGTTTTAATTATTATTCTTCCATGAGATTTTTGGGTTGTCATATCTATGGATTCATTTAATTTCAGTTCATTTATTAAATCGAATGTGTTACAGTTTCTTACCTTCCCATATATATTTTTCCTTATCATGTTTTTTTAATGGAATATACTTTCAGTTATAACCTTTCCATATTGTTTATTCAGTTCATTCTTAGTTTTTTGATTACATGGTATGTGGGTTCATTTATTTACAATTCCATAATTATTACTCTCATTAATTAATTCTTTTTTCTACCATATTTTCCCCTTACTAAGAATTTGAATTCACCCTTATTATGTATCTTTACTCATGAATCCAAGACATGTAATATGAAAGATATTTAGTGATTTACTAGATTTATTAGAGTTATCATCATATTCATTTGTTTGTATTTTTAGAAGGAAAAAAAATATTTTAATCAGTGTATTCAAATATAATACAAAACTCATTTATGTTTCTGGTATTCTAAAACTACTAAACTAATCGGTCCTTTGGGGGTTGATTCCTTGTAATTGATATTAAACACTGGCTCCAGGATATTTGGGGTCGGGTCACTATAGTTTTCATTGGGAGAAGTTTAGTAGAAACCTTGGGAACCATATATTGGAAAATATAGATTAGATGACATATCCTAAAGTAGAATTTGAGGATAAGTATATAGGAAAACCATATAATTTTGGTAAATTATATATTACGTGGGTATTCCTAACAATACATCCTTGTCTAGATACTACAAGTGGACTTCATTCTGGCATAGATATATTTAGGAGTAACAACTCTTACTAGGTGTTCCAAGCCTTATATGGGGTAACCTCGTACATGCAAACATGCCTTACTGTGTACATGGTTTGACACTCCTAAGGGATATGCAAAGGATAATTCAGATTTTCTTTACAAATCATTTTGATGGATTTCGATAATGAATAGCCTAGGTTAAACCAAAGGTGTTTTAGATTGAGGATAAGGTTTCATTATTTATAAATCCATCAAATGATATTATAGTTAAACCTTAGACTAAAAAAGGATCAATTTGGATGATGTATTTTTTGTATTCCCTAATTAAATTATTGAAGTATTTAGCAGTGGTATTTTGGATATAAAAATCATGAAACTTCTAAGGAATATTCCTGATTTTAGAAGAATATGTTTTAAATTAAAATATTATTTGAGGAGTAATGAATTTACATTTATACAGACATAATTTTAAAGGTATTGATAACCTTTAAGGTTCACATGATCAGTAATTACATTGTAATGATAATTAAATAAGATTATGATACTCTATAAAAATGGTTGTATTTAACACCTTAGTTAAGAGTATATTTAATGATTAAATTTCAAGGATTTTCATTAGATTAATTTTTTAAAGTATATTCTTTTTTATTAAGAAAAGTAAAAAATATAAGCCGAGTGGAAACCAATTAAATTTGAAAAGTTCATGGGTCTTGAACCCATGACTAAACTACGATAAGGTTTTCACACCAAACAGTAACCTAAACAATGTTCTGGTTAATTTTTTATTATTTTTAGTTAAAAAAATTTACGAATAAATGTTAATAATGAACCAATAGTGTCACTTTTGAAAATAATTGATTATTCTATAAACCATAATAGTGTTGAAAGAATTTTAAGGAAAAATAGTTATAATTTTCACTTTTTATAATCCTTATGGTCCTCAAAGAGTTTATTTTAGTTCTTTAGGAATAAAATAAAATTTCATTATTGGTAATTACTTTTTGGGAAAAAAATGATAAATTGGAATTTGATCAAACCACAACCAAAAGTTAGGATTGATCATATGAAATAGAAACCTATCAAGTAAGAATATTTTATTATATTCTTTCATAGTAAAATAATTACTCAATATTTTCAAAATTATAAAAAATGTATTCCCAAATACCTTAATATATATTGAACTAGTGTTCAACAAAATCATTGTAGATTTAAGGATTTGATCCCCTCAGATTTCAATTGATCATTCACTTATTTGTGATTGATTCCCTCATTCACTTCTTATAAATATTTATTATTTTCCTCTAAGTATGTATCTTTAATTTTCACTAATTTTCTCTTACTTAGAGGCCTAGTAATATGGTAGTCCTTGTGACCCTTGTACTTTCCATTCACTCTTTTCTAGAGGATGTTTTCTAAACTCTTATACTGATGTGGTATTTCAATGTATAAAGTATCAAAAAATATGTTACTAAGATCGATTTAAAATTGTAAGGATGAAAAATAATTAATGTGGGTAGAATGTAACACCCTGAAATTCTAATGTAACAACCTTGTATTCGATGGCATTTATGACACACAACACCAAATGTGAAATGTAATATAATATCCCTTGTATTTATAATATATTTTATATTTTAAATAAATTAAATATAATTTATATCTAGGAATTCATCCGACCCTGAGTTAGAAATAAAAACACGCAATAACAAGTTTCCTCAAGGGCTTGCACTACATGGAAGAACGACCTATATCTTGCGTTATACACAAGAATGACATTCACCAAATAAAAGTGTATTATTATAATATTATTATTTAATATAATAATAATAAAACTAGCTGTTAAATTAGTGTTTATAAATATTATTAAATAACTACTAAAAATATATGGTTTACACAAATATAAAATGAATTAATACATTACCAATTAATTATAAATGAAAATACAAACTAATCGAATATGAAAGAAAAATTATTATTATAATGCTCATAAGGTGTTTTATTAAATTAAATGATATTAATGAAATATATATGATATATATTAAATATAATATTATTTATAATCATCTAATATATTCAATAAACATATGATAAGAATAAACTCAATATTCCACATAAAACATATGTTTTTATTAAGTCACTTTTACTACATATTAATGGTGAACCCATTTTAAATCCAATTTTTGACACATTTATAAATATTATATGTAAATAAAACTTAATCATTTAAATATTACCATAAAATTATGTTAGGGTGATTTTTTGGTTTTTTTCTATTAAGTTTTATTTTTTAATGATTAATTAAAAATATTTCATTTTAGTTCAAAACTATATTTTATCTAATTTAATTATAAAGTTAAATTATGTTTTATTTTTTAAAAGTTTAATTATAGAATATTTTTAGAAATTAATCTTATTTTTTCCATGGGAATTAATTTCACACTGAAATTTATTATAAAAACATAGAAAAGTTTCATATGTTTTTACTTTAAAAACCTGCATTATCGCCCCGCTTGCAGAAATAATTTTAATTTAATTTCTGCCACATATGTGATTTTAATATGTAAAATGTATTTAATAAGTTTAATAAGAATAATTTATAATGTCTATTATGGAAAAATTAGTTTTTTACCAAAAATATTAATTAATATAATTAAAATTAATTACAAAGATTAAGGTTGAAATTTTCTTAATAGGATATTAAACCATAACCTTTAGGCCTAAATAGACTTATAAACATTTCTAAAATTCATTTTATGGATATATTTAGATACAATCCTGAATTATATATAATTTTAATCATTAATTAACCCCTTATAGTAAAAAAATTCATGGGTGGGGTTCCTTTCTTTTAAAATATTACAAGATATTCCACCCTTCTTACATTATAAAAGGCATCCTTCTCTTCCACTTACTCGCACCTATCAATAAACTTTGGCTCTAAAAATATACCAAAATGGATCCCCAAAATCCATCACTTACTACTTGAATCATCCATTTGGGTATAAATATTCCCATGGATGTATTTTGGTACAAACTTGAAAAAGTTACCCGGTTAAGAGGTGACATCCTCCCATAAACTCTTTTCTTTTATTTTCTTTCTCCACTCCGATAAATATTCTTATTATATGTTTTTATAATAAAAAAGTTATAAAAAATATAATAGGATTTTTTTATGCTAAGTATTCATCCTACAATTATGAACACCTCCATTTAATGGGTAACTAACATATTGTTTACATGTAGGTGGACTACCACCTCGCTAAATGATTATTGTTCAATTTTCCTTTTATTCCTCTAATAGTGTCCATTATGATGGAAACTATTTTTATATATTTTATTTATCAAATTTATTATTTAATTAATGTTCTATAATTATTTTATAATCCATATCCTTATACTTTATAATTTGTGAAAAATGATAACATTGTTTGTGAATGTGCGGACTACCGCCCCCTTAAAGCAATGTGATTTGTTCATGTCGTACACAGAACATATAAAGGATGGTTATAATTAAACATATGTGACCAAAAAAATATTATATTCATAACATAATTATTTTTCTTGAAATATAATGCATATCATTTTCTTTATTACCCTTTCACACACTTTCAAATAGATAAAGTCGTTCATGAACGTGTGGAGTACCGCCTCCTCATCACAATGTGATTATTTTTATATAACATAATTATATACATAAGTATATATGATTAAATAATATGGTATTTAATATATAATGATCATTCTATAAATATTGTATTTACTTACCATATTTCCACTACAGTAATTAAAAAAATGTGAACGTTACTCATGCATACGTACGGCCTACCATATCCATTAGTGTAACGTTATTTCATTTTTCATAACCATATATAATTATTTATTTTAAGATTTTAATTGAAGTGTAAATATGATAATTATTTAATTTTTATTATTTTTTATATGTTATATAATAAACCCTTTGACCATAGTTGACCTATAATGGTTTTTTTGACACATAAACTATAATTGGTCAAAACACCTTACATAAATTTTAAAGTTTTAGTAGATTTATACAACATAGAAATAAGTTAAATAAAAGTAATAATAAAAATTAAAATGCTTCTAAATCATTGTATAATAATAACATAAGTTTATTATTCAGGAATTTAATAGACATTCACCCAAAAGGAAACAAAAGTAATGGATTCTTGTCTCATTTTCATTCTGTGAGGCATACATAATTGTTGTGCACCTAATTTCTGATATATGTTGTGCATACTAACACTTTGAGAAAAAATATCATGAATTATATTATATTACTATTTTTTAAATGTTTTATTTAAGATTGTTACATTTTAGTTTTCCAATACATTTATTACTACATTAGTATGAGATTTTTTTCTATATTTGTGTGTCGTTGAGACTAAATTGTTGTTTTACACCTAATTTATTTTATATAGTGTATATATTTCCATTAAAATTTTATATCATAAATTCCTTTTTTCATGATATTATAAGTTTTGTTTCATATTATTCCTTAATTAGGCTTATGATTTAAAATGTTTCAAAGTAGTATAAGACACTTTTGTATTTTTAATTATTATTTTCCTCAACAAAATATTTAATGATTTTTAAATGGTACTTCCACTTTAGGAAATTATAAAAATAATTCTCAATAAAACCTTTCATTATCCTATGTTTATTCATGACCATTTTCATGTATTGGTACCATTTTTTCACTCTTTGGTACTCAAAGTGTTTTAGAAAATGTTTTTAAGAAACCCATATTCATTTCTCTCTTTAGTCAGAGAACCTATTTTTTCTAAAAACCATGTTTTATAAAAATATTTTAAAATATATATATCCTTTAAAAAATGGTTTCAGGAAAAAAAATTACCAATTTTATAATTTACCCATTTTTTAATGGAATTTTCTTGCTGCTTTCCCAAAAAGTCATTGTTTAAACTTTTTTACCATATAGAAGGAATATTATTTTACCTCATACAACATGTACGTATTTATAAACCATCATTTCTTTGAATCCATATTTTAATGTTTAACAGGTTTATTTTTAAATAAATAGTTTTTAAAAGTGATTTTCAATGGAAAATAGTTTCAAAAAATATTTCAAAATCAAGTGATATTTTCATCAAGAATATTTTTAAAAATAAGTTATTTATTTCATCAATGATAGAAACCCTCTATTTTACCCCCACTGTGTATTTTTTATATTAAGATATTCATTATTCATCCTCTAGATGGTTTAATTTTAATTTTCCAAGGATAGTATTCACATTAACTTCTATGACTCATTTTTTATGTACCCTTGAATTATTAAATTTCATATGATCATTGAGTATTGAATTTCCCCAAATTATCCATTTCATTTTTCATGTATGTAACTATTTCTTAAACCATATACCATTTTAAATATTTTCCATTCTTTGATTGTTATTTCACTAATTGAGGAATTAGTAATAAATCCATATTTCTTATTCAATACAGTTATTTGATAATGATTATTATTAATTTAGATTATTCAATTTAAGTAAATCTTTGGACAAGAAATGACGGGAAGAGCACAAGCTTTATATAGCTTATTGATGCATCAAAGGGTTCTTATGAGATAAATAATTATGAAAATAGGTTTTTACCCTTATTTATTAAACTTTATTTTCGAAGGTACTAATGGTAATAAGTTTTCATGTGCCTTAGACATGACGTTCATTAAGAAAGAATTTACCTCATTTAGATTTAGTTATTATTCATCCATGAGATTTTTCATTGACCTATCTATCAAAACATTTAATTTCTATAGATTTTTTAAATGGAATTTTTTTTAGTTTCTTACCATACCATATATATTTTTCCTTATCTAGTTATTTAAATATCATTTTGTTTACGTTTTTACCTTTCTATATTTTTTATTCAGTACTTTCACAGTTTCTTGATTTTATGGTCTGTGTGTTCAATTATTTAAAATTCCATAATTATTACTCTCGTTGATTCATTATTTCTTACACTATATTTTTACCTTATTAGATATCTGATCTCACCGTAATAATTTTTATTTCCCTAGAAATACAAGAATCATACTATGAATGATATGCATGGATATACTATATGTGATAGGGTTATCCTCAAAGTTATCTGACAATTTTTTTAGAAGAGAAAAAAATATTTTGTAGTAGGTTTATTAATTTTTAATAAAATACTCATTTATGAATCTAGTTATCCAATACTACTAAACTGATCGGTCATTCAGGGCTTGACTCCTTATAATCATGCAAGTGTAATTGATAGAAGACACTGGCTCTGGGATATCTACAGTTTGGATCTATAAGAAAAATTGGACTATAAATATTTACTTGAATTATAAAATTTTTATAAACATCATGAAAAATTATTAATAATTTTTAGACATCAAATAATTAAATATAATCATGACACAATGATGATATATTAGTATATTTATTAAATGATTAATTGAATAAATGATATTAATAATATTAAAATAAATATAATTTAAAATATTTGATGTTATACATTAATTTTATGGATGAATTTGACATGTTAGGGATGATTTGATATAGCTTTTTCAAAGGAATCAAGTTTTTGTTATTTTTAAAAAATTTGAGTAATGAATAGTATCAAAGTTGACATAATTCAAATATTAAAATATAAAATATTTAATCAAATGATATAGAATTTCTAAAAATATAATATTTTACAAAAAAGTTTAAATAAGTCTAAAAATGTCATTAATGACTCATTAATTTGTATTTTTTCATGTTCTAGTAATTATTTTAATGCTTAGATGGTAAATTACTTGATAAATGGTAATAGTTAAAAGGGGTAAAAACAAATAGATAAGGTTAAAAAATATTCTACACTTTTATAATTATATTTGGATGCTTGGGATTCGACAAAAATATTCCTCTATTATAAAAAAATCATTTTAGGAACATTTTTAATTAAAAATGAATTTATATTAATTTTCTAATTTTAATAATTCCTAAGGTGCCCCTCCCCTCTCTTATAAAATGAAGCCTCTCATTATCTTTTATTCATACATCTAAAACATTTTGACTTGGCCAAACCCTACTCATTTATACTACTATATTCCATCACATCATCCTAGATCCCATAATTTTGGCATAAATGTAATCTAAGGATTCCTTTTTTGAAAAAAAATAGATACTCAAAGAAGAGATAATTGTTTAACCAAATCTCTCAAAGTTATTTTCTTCTTCTACTTCCTTTTCCAAAGTTTTTTTGATACTAGAGTAATAACTAAAGAATAAAATATGTGATGATATTTTTTTATGATTATATGACAACCATATTCCTCCTTTTAAACAACCTTGTAAAAACAATATCACCATGCTTGTGTATGTACAATTTATCATCTCCACATCGTGGTTTAAACTATTTTTCAGCAATATTTTATTTGGATGGGTATAATGATAAATATAATTGATATAAATAATAAATATAACATTATAACTATTCTTTATAATTAATATACCATTCAATTCAATACTATTTAACCATTAATTGAATGATATCTTTGCTCCTGTGTATGTGCGGCTTACCGTCTCCACTACGCGACGAGATTCATCCTCCCCTACAACTATTTAATAATTATTGTGAAAATATATATAATGAATAAGTATGAAATATATTAAATAAAAATTCTACTAGAATTATATATATATATATAATTATATTTCATTTAATTTCTTCTATTCAATATAATAATAAAATAGAAACAAAGTTCTTGCGTACGTACGGCTACTATCTCTATAATTGGTGTATTCCATTTCATTTATCTATCCATTATTTGTATTTATATACATAATATAAGTGATATATAAATAATTTTTTACATTTTATAAGAAATTAAATCATGATCTAAGTAATAATATCAATAATAAAAATTCAAAACACGTACAATATACAAAGCGATTATTACCTGAAACGTTGCTTTAACATGGAATTGTTAAATAAAATGGTAATATAAAGTCATAAAGGAATCATATTTGTTATCATAAATATTATTATATATCTATTATATGTTAATAATATTTTTAAAACCACTATACTAGAGTTTTGTACATGTATGGAAGAAATCAGACCTAAGGTAAGGGATAATTATGCAATCTCATTGTTTTTTAAGACTGTTTATACGTATGTCTTTACTGATGTATAATTATCATTCATGTTAATGTTTCAAAATTATGTATTGCAAAATATTATTTCTATTCTTGTAAAAAAATTTGAAGGAAAATTTGACCCTTTGGTAAATTTATATTAAACGGTATGAAAGGAGCCCTTTTTTGTTTTTGATATGAGGTACTTTTTGGATTTTATGAAAAATGTTTGAGAAAAATGTTTCCTAACTTATAAAATATGATAGGTTTTTAAAAAATTTATGAAACATTTTTAAATTGAATATTACCTTAAATTTTTCAGAGGGATTTTTAAATATATTCTATTATTTTAAAATAGAACTGTGTTTTAATAAAAGAAAACATTTTTGAAGAAGAAATGATATTTTCCTCAAAATTAATTTCAAGTGTTTTATCAAAATTATTTTCCATATATGATGAAATTATGTAATAATGATGCATTTCAAGTATACAATCTCTATGTTTCATATGGTTTGATTTTTTTGTAATGGAAATCTTTTTATGAAATCGGTTTGTTTTACATAGATTATGTTAGGATAAAATTATGTTTAAGAACCCCATTTTAATCCTTATTCTATGATGAATGTTTTTTGTTTTTGTGGAACACATAAGAATGATTTTATTATGTAAAGTATGATACCTATATATCCCTCTAATTCATTGGTTAATGATTGATAACTCATTATGAATATACTTTATGCGTGAACTTGATATCATGTTCACAATGTAATGCATGGACCTAATTTTCATGTTCATAATTTTATATGTGGGCCTATTTTTCTTATTTATATGTCTATTCAAAAGCCTTATTTCATGTCCTTGATGAGTGAAATATTACTATTTATACATGTTCACACTATTACAAGTTTATGTGTATGCCAAAATTTCATACCTTATATCAATTTTATGATCGTATAGACTGTGTTCACTGATTTCATTATGATTGAATTTTTTCATTTATATAAAGGGAATGATCTTATAATGTTATGATAATATTTTAGTACCTTTTATACTCATGTTTATGTTTATATGTCACCCATTTTTACTCTTAATGAGCATCTAATCTCACCCTTTATTATGTTTTCTCTTCACCTGGTTATAAAATATTATTTTAGGTAGGAGTACAAAAAGGGGGAGATATTTATGGGAAAAATTTAAGATATTTTACTAGAACATAATTTTATGTTTTGAGTTTACAAAGGAACTAAACTAATATGTCCATTGGAAATATTTTTGTGTAATGTATTTAGTATTCTAAAAAAGTAATTTAATGTTTATGTACATCAAGATTGGGTCATTATAATGGGTCTCCTTCTAAGGGCTTCATGATGAAATTATTTCCCCTGGGGATGGTTGCATGTCCCACCGAATGTGTGTGTCCACCCATGGGGTTCTCTGATAGGTATCAATTATAGTCCACTAGAAATAATTCATGACCATTATAGTTTGAATCAGACTGAATGTTTAGTCAAACTTTGGAAACTAATATTTTAAAACTTTAGGGATATCCCTTGAGGTAATTAAAAGGATATGTCTTTGGAAATCCTAAGTATAAGTCTAATTATAGGTCAAAATCCTATTATATGGGTAAATATTAGGAATGATCTTGGATAAACCAAATGTGTCATCAATTAAAAATTAGGTGTCAATATTTATACATCATACAAGTAATTTTTCCTGATTATTTGGTTTTATTCTATGATATTTGATTCTCAACCCATTCTTTCTGGTTTTAGTCAATGCATGAAACCAAACGAAACTAGGTTAAAACTGATTCTAACAAAAAAATCATCTATTTATGAGAAAAAATGGATAATTATTGGAGGGAAAGATATTGAGATTATTCCAAATCAATTATCGTGATATAAGATTAATAATGTGAACTTCAGTGATATTCATAACACAGCGCATTAGAAAAAGATGAAATTTTATAAATGTTAAAATTATAAGGATTATAGAGGAAATAAGATTCCACTTCCTACAAGTTAATTAGAAGGGAATAAAAACCTTCAAGAATACCTCAAATGGAGGGTAATATGTTATATATGTAGGAAAACGGGGTATAGAGTGAGGAATTGTCATGGAGATCCCTCACACCTATAGGGATGAAAACATTGCATCAGAAAACCTATCCAGTCAAGAAAGTCCTCATAGTGTCTTTATTATTTATCATAATATTGGTAACCTCCCCATGAATGTAATTTTATTTTCAGTGGTGATGCTTTAGGGATTCACCATTATAGACTTCCTTAAAGATTTCTACGTCTTTATTTCACTTTTTCTGGAATAAACAAAAAGTTACTTTTGAGTGATATTCAATGGAAACAACAGATTAAGGGAAGTATAACCCTTAATGTGTTCCTACTATTAAGATAATTATTTTTGGATAAAAGAAATTTTGGGTATAAATAATTGAATTATAGGGTGCTGATTACTTTAGATATGATTATTGATTGGTTAAAAATTGGTTTATGTCATCATGGATGAAGTTTAAAACATCATGGATTTCAGGATATATCTAGTTAACATTGGAATAATTAATCATTCATGTTTTCCAAAAGTATTTATGGTAATTCAGTATATTTATATGTTTCAAGACAATATATGATAAAGGAATTCACATGTTTGGAATTTTACTAAAAAGATATACCTTATGATATATGGGGGATAAATATTAAGGTGAGTTAGTGCAACTCTTTCTCAATTTTTGGATTTTTATCTTTCAAAAGGATTGTAAGGTTATCAATTTATAGAATTTTTAAGATAAAATTTAATTAAAATTTTTTTAAAATAATTTATTATCTCCCCGTATGTGGACTTATTCATATTTGATAACTTGTGATATCCTTTATGTTATGATAAAGAAAAATGGAGTGACCTGAAATTCTATTTATTTATTACATGATCTACTAACACTTCAGGAATGAAAAATTCAATATCATTTATTTGAATAAGAGAAGAAGTGGAAATTGTTTAAGTTATAAACAATGGTGAGATTGTACTAAAATCAAGTAAGTATTTCTTCTGATGAAAATTTCTTCAACTTTAGGGAAAGGATATTGAGACCAGAAATATTATCATAATACCTTCTTATCTGATAGGTCATACAGTCCCTTAGATCATTACAGATTTAAGTATTTTTGATTTTTTACTTTATCCTAATAATGTTATCTATCACTCTCCATCATAACATAATAGTTGGATTTCTCATTATTGTGTATTTTTTCACTTTCCACCTAAGTTATCTTATGTGGAAACCTAGTGATGAGTTAATTTGGGTAACCATTATGTTTATAAATTTACTTTTTAAAAAGAAGATTTATTATTCTTTTTTATGATGTGGTTTTCTTGGAAAAAATTCATGTATTAATCCTTTTACAACCCATATAAATTTCAAGGGTGAAATTCATTTTAAGGGGGAAGAATGTGACACCCCGATATTTTTATGAGATATATTTTTTTCTCTTTAATTTATTCTATTTTACAATACACCAAGATAAGATTACACTTTACAGAACACCAGCTTAGGTTTCAGTATGTGTAACATTGTAATTTTCTTGTGTTACAGACAATTTGAATTTCTTTTGATAGAATTAAATTCACGCAATACCGAGTTCAAGTGAACAACTAAATATTATTATGTTACCATGAAAACAAAACTTTATAATGGTAAATACAAATAGTATCAACTGAATTATGAAAATATGATTTACACATTTATATATAATTAATTCTTTGGTGAGTAATTAATTATAAATGAAAATAAATACCTTTTTTAAAAGAAAGGAAATATTTCTCTAAAAAAATATTTAAATGAAAAAAGTGAGTTTATAAAAAAATTAAATCACTCTTGCTAGATTTTATTACAGAAATATTTATTTAATATACTCAATTTAATGTTTAAAATTAATCTTATGTGTTTTTTTCACATCATATAATAAGAAATTAAATTTTTTGGATCAAATAAGTATTTCTTTTAAATGAAGTTTTTCCACCTTTTGATGGTGAACAAATTTTAAATCTCATTTGGTAACATTTTTTATATTATATTTTCCAAAATAAACTTTTTTTGAAATCAATGTATCAAAATTTACTTTGTTTTAATTTTTTTTGTTTTTCTCATAAATCTCCTATTTTGATGAATACTAAAAAAAATAATGCAATTTAATTGATAACTATTTTTTTGTAAAATTTATTTATAGTGCTAATTTTATATTTGATTTGTATTAAAGGTTAAATAGATTATATTTTTATAATTTAATATTATTTAGGTTATTGGAATTAATTTTAGATTGACTTTATATGTAAAAACATTTCAATATTTTGCATATTTTATATTTTAAAACGTGTTTTCTCGTTCCAATAAAAGGATTAAATATAAATAAATTACTGAAAGTTTTGTGTTTTTAATTTGTTAATAATTATTCCATATTTGTAATCAGTGGGTCCAAATTATATAAATATCTTTATTTTTTTAGAATTGTTAATAGTAACTTCAGTAATTTTTTATTAATACAGTAAAAAGGTAAATCGGGTAATTAAGTGAAAACATAATATTATAAAAATACACTAACACTTGTTCTAATATCATTGGATGAGTTTTTTTTACCTAAATCAAACTTCATTCGAAATGGTATCCTTTTCAAGTGAATTGGATGGTATTAGGACATTTAATATATTTTATTTAAAGATAAGGTTGATATGTCTTACTCAAATTTTAATAATTATATCATTTTTTATATAAGGTTATATATAAGCTAAGATCGACTTTAAATAATCATTTAAATGCTAAAATTTTTTATCATGGTAAACTGTTTTTAATTTTTAGGGGATACATAATTACCTTAAAGGTATATACAATGATGGTGTATAAATTATTAAATTGAAGAAAAATAAATAAAATAATATTATTTCAAATGATAATAAAAATTAAAAGACAAAAAACCTTGACCAAATCTTATTAGTTGAGTATATATCAACCATAATCATCCAATGGTCATATTATTGACCATTTGGAGTCATATAGAAAATATTATGACCCTTATAATATTTTTTCTAAAGTAATGTTAAAATTTTTGCATTCATGTCTTAATAAATATACCATTTTTAATATAGGATTTCACAGAAGATATATTTGACTATAAATATTACTCTTTAATCTATAAGGTTTATATTCTTAAAGTTATTTTAATTTAAGTTTTTAGTAAAGAAATATGTATATGAAATAATTACACAATACATATGTGGTAATTATTTTATTAATGAACATATCAAATAAATGTTATTAAGATTATTAAAATAAATTTATTTTTAGATAACTAATGAGATCCACAAATTCTAAATATGACCATGACATTTTAGGGATATAATAAAATACTTTTTGAGGTTAACATCTTATCTTGATATTTAAAAAAATCTAAGAAATGAATACTATCAAAATTAATACTATTGCAATTTTTTCAAAATAAATTTTTATTATTTTATTTAAAAATCATAAAATATTTTTAAAAATAAAATAATGATGATATGGTCAAAAATATTCTAAATTTTTAATTTATGGTCCAGTTAACATAAAATAAATAAAAATTATACTCTTTTAACATTAAAACATGTGTTACCATAGATAAAATTAAAATAGAATAACTAAGGGTTAATTAAAATAATAAGGATTAAATTGATTGAAAAACATTCCAAATATTTATTAGTTAAAAATATTGAAACCTAATCTCATATAATATTTGAAAATATGAAATTTTTGTGGTTTTCTATAGGGTTTGATTGTATTCTAAATTAATATTTTTGGAGATTCCAAAAGTGCCCCTCAGCTCAATTATAAAAGGGAACCTCCTCCCTCACTTATTCACTTCGTTTTGAGCCTTTAAGCTTAGTCATCCTATTCCCATTTTCCTTCTCCACGTCACTAGTTTCATTCTAGAGGTTCTTGTCTTCTAAAAATACCAACTCTAGTGCCTTTAATAGGAGATCTAGAGGGATCTTATCAAAGAAGAGGATTTTCTAACTCATACGAAGGAACCCAGACATAAGTTAAGGGTTAATTTCACAATCTGATTATTATCTGATATTGTTTATAATTAACTTTTTACTAGGGTATATTTTTCTACCATGTTAATTTTTCTTAAAAATATTTATAATATTTTTAATATTCATCTATAATTTTTAAAAGTCATTTTTACCCATGAATGAATATTTACTAAAGGGTTTTAGAGGAATAATTTGGTTGTATTCATATGAATTACATTTGGACTTTTCTAGAAAAGGAATGAGAAGAATGTTTTTTAACTTCTATAGCATGGATGTATTTTTACACTTTCATAACACCTTACTACCCAAAAGCTTCCCTAAGTGTATTACAATGTTATTTTCAAAGAAAAACTTTTTATTTTTAAATTTCATGACATTTTAAAAAAATAAAAAAATTTCGAATAAAAAATGATATTTTCCTCAAAAAAATTAATTGATCCCTCAAAATTATTTTCCATCTAAGCTAAAATTATTTAATATTACTTATTACTTACTAGTGATATTATCTAATGTTATCGTTCTTATTATTTCTATGAATTTTTTATGTTAATAAGGAATTATATTTATGAAACCCATTTCTTTTCCATGGGTTATGTTGTGATTGAATGATGTTAATGAATCCCATTTTATTTCATAGGTTATAATATGATAAATCAATTGTTTTATTATGAAACACATGTGTATGGTTTTAATTTTATGATGAGTGGGACCTATATCTCTCTCCAATGCATTGGTTAATGATTTATACAAAATGAGATAGATGGGACTGGAAGAGGATGTAAACTCGGTTCAATAATACAGGGCTATAATGGTTAGTAAATCGGATTTAGTAATGCAAGACTGGAACAAGGGGTGAACTCAATTCAATAAAATACTTTGTCCACTATGATGTAAATGATTTCTTATACTTATATGCTTTCTAAAATTCTATGTGTTCTGTCAATGATATTATTTTTTGATTTATGTCTTATGAATTTTTATGACTCAAGATTATGATCTTTGATGTGAAGGGTATAATTTTCATACTATTATACCTAATATTTATGTTATGATTCATAACTCCTTTGTTTACCCATAATTATAATTTGATCTCACCCTTTAATATGTTTTTCCCCAATTTATAAAGAAATGTTTTTTGTAGGATTACTAAAAGGGAAAATCATTGTGGGAACCATTGAAGATCCTTCACTCGACTATATGTTGGTGTTCCAAGATTCTAAAGGAACTAAACTAACTCAACCTTTGGAAATATCTGTGTGAAATGTATTAAGTATTCCTCAAATGTAATGTTATATCCATGTACCTAATGATTGGGTTGTTATATTCACTATTCATATGAATCACCATTGGCTTGACTCGCCACCATCAAGACTCACCACTAGCCTAAGTCACCGCCAAAGTTGCATCGTCATTCTATGGAGTCACCGCCACTATTTTTGACTATTTTGAATTATATATTTTATTTTATTCCTACAGTTAGAAAAAATATTTCCTAACACTCTATTCTGCTACGATTTTCAAAAGCATGACTGAACTTCCTTCTCAAGCTGCTTCCAAGGAGTAACAAGATTCATAAAACATCACACTCAACCACACTATCTTCTTTTACTCTTTATTTTACCTCTCTATTTCATATTTTTACATTAAGAGTAGGGTGATTTTTCTATGTTTATTTATCACACACATTTTATCCTATTATTTAACTAGAACAAAATAAATATCTTCTAAACTCCCTTTTTAACATGTTTTCTCACGTTTTGTGTATGTGGTCTATGTGTGGGTTATGCTTGTTTTATTCATATGGTTTTTATGGAAGAGGTATCTATGTGTCCTATTCATCTTGTCTATTTTATAAATCATCTAGGATTAAGATTAAATATCATTTTGTATAATCTTCATTACAATAGGTGATTTACAAGTAGAGTATATTATGTCTCATCATGAGACTAAACCTATTGTATTTATTTTTTGGTTTTTTTGTTTTTTTTCTAGTTTTTAGAGGTAATTTGGTTTATACTATAAATAAAACCTCTAATTTGATTGTTATTCATAATCATTGATTGTATAAGGTATTGATTAATTAAATTTAATTCAAAATTTAAAGTAACGTTTACATATTATTTTTACTAAGACTTAATCAATATTTGATTAATTTTTTAAATAATTAAAACTTCTATCGGTATTCCATTTTGACAATATGGGTTGGTTTTTGTTATTTGGGGGATTTTATTTAAACCTATTTTGAACAGAAATATTATTGGGTGATCATTTCATCCCCCCCCCTCTTGTGATACTCAGTTTGACCAAATCCAAGATATACGGTTAGTTCAGGAGATGTAAAAAGTGAGGGGGATAAGAAAATGAAAAAAAAATATGGATGATGGTATTTGAACCCTCAATATAGATATTTGGCCAAAAAACCAATAAAAATTGGTAGGAATCACTAGAGAAATTGGACACTACAATTGAGGGGGTGTTCATTCCATGGATATTGCCATGGGTTTTCATTCATGATAAATGGAAAGGGGAGTCTGGATAGAGGAGGGCTCAGCCATGGGGGTTCTAGGAGAAGGTTTTCACTATTATAGGGAGAGTATGGTAATTAAGGACATGGAAGGGAGCCATTAGAGAGTGGGGAGATTAGTTATAGGGGATGGTAAATAAAGTGGAGAAAAAAATAGGTAATTTGAAAAATGAAATTAAATGAAATTAAAAATCAGGAAGCCCCCATAGTTAAGGTTCACATTTAGTAAATTGTACACAAACCATGTGAGGGACCCTAGAAAAAAACACACTTAATAGATACTTCTAGACACTTGAATAGTTTAGAAAACTGTATTCCAACAATGGTAAATAGCACTGTCCTCAGACAAAAACAGTCACATGGGCCTCAGATGATTTCCTAATCGTGATGGATAAATGTGTGCCCCAACAAAACATTTTAAATTTTAAAAACTCTAACTTGAAAATACTTGAAAATCTCAATGAATAAAATTATTAATAAATAATATCAAATAAAATCATAATAAAAAAATTTCCTGAAAATTCTCTACCCCATAAATATTTCACCCACAAGAAATCCATTGTTAAATGATAGAAGTTAACTGGATAATACCAACGAAAATGCTTCAAGAATCAAAGTAGATTACCTCCACAAAATACTCAACATCTCTAAGTGAAACCCAAAAACTAAAATGAAATCCATTCCTAAAGAACATTGAAAACTATACAAGTCTCCCCACTATTTAGAATTTATCGGAACTAGTGGGTAAACTGAACCCACACACTCTAAAAGATGAATCAATATGATTGAAGAACATCCATTGAACACCTGAATAAAACATAGTACAACAATAAAACATACCATCCCAGAGGAAGAAAATATCTAACAACACTAGATATATAAACCAACATGAGATTTCGAACCAGGTCTCTATACTCAATGTGTAATCGTATACCTTGAGTTGGGACA